>OY757217.1:0-1313571 GCA_963583965.1 Nomada ferruginata
ACCTAACCTAACCTAACCTAACCTAACCTAACCTAACCTAACCTAACCTAACCTAACCTAACCTAACCTAACCTAACCTAACCTAACCTAACCTAACCTAACCTAACCTAACCTAACCTAACCTAACCTAACCTAACCTAACCTAACCTAACCTAACCTAACCTAACCTAACCTAACCTAACCTAACCTAACCTAACCTAACCTAACCTAACCTAACCTAACCTAACCTAACCTAACCTAACCTAACCTAACCTAACCTAACCTAACCTAACCTAACCTAACCTAACCTAACCTAACCTAACCTAACCTAACCTAACCTAACCTAACCTAACCTAACCTAACCTAACCTAACCTAACCTAACCTAACCTAACCTAACCTAACCTAACCTAACCTAACCTAACCTAACCTAACCTAACCTAACCTAACCTAACCTAACCTAACCTAACCTAACCTAACCTAACCTAACCTAACCTAACCTAACCTAACCTAACCTAACCTAACCTAACCTAACCTAACCTAACCTAACCTAACCTAACCTAACCTAACCTAACCTAACCTAACCTAACCTAACCTAACCTAACCTAACCTAACCTAACCTAACCTAACCTAACCTAACCTAACCTAACCTAACCTAACCTAACCTAACCTAACCTAACCTAACCTAACCTAACCTAACCTAACCTAACCTAACCTAACCTAACCTAACCTAACCTAACCTAACCTAACCTAACCTAACCTAACCTAACCTAACCTAACCTAACCTAACCTAACCTAACCTAACCTAACCTAACCTAACCTAACCTAACCTAACCTAACCTAACCTGGGGAATTTTGAAAATCTGGGGAATCTGCATTTCCCAACCTAACCTGGGGGGTTTGAAAATCTGGGGAATCTGCATTTCCCAACCTAACCTGGGGAATTTTGAAAATCTGGGGAATCTGCATTTCCCAACCTAACCTGGGGAATTTTGAAAATCTGGGGAATCTGCATTTCCCAACCTAACCTGGGGAATTTTGAAAATCTGGGGAATCTGCATTTCCCAACCTAACCTGGGGGTTGAAAATCTGGGGAATCTGCATTTCCCAACCTAACCTGGGGGTTGAAAATCTGGGGAATCTGCATTTCCCAACCTAACCTGGGGAATTTTGAAAATCTGGGGAATCTGCATTTCCCAACCTAACCTGGGGAATTTTGAAAATCTGGGGAATCTGCATTTCCCAACCTAACCTGGGGAATTTTGAAAATCTGGGGAATCTGCATTTCCCAACCTAACCTGGGGGTTGAAAATCTGGGGAATCTGCATTTCCCAACCTAACCTGGGGGTTGAAAATCTGGGGAATCTGCATTTCCCAACCTAACCTGGGGAATTTTGAAAATCTGGGGAATCTGCATTTCCCAACCTAACCTGGGGGGTTGAAAATCTGGGGAATCTGCATTTCCCAACCTAACCTGGGGAATTTTGAAAATCTGGGGAATCTGCATTTCCCAACCTAACCTGAGGGGTTTTGAAAATCTGGGGAATTTTGAGTTTCCCAACCTAACCTAGGGGTTTGGAAAATCTGGGGAATTTTGAGTTTCTCAACCTAACCTAGGGAATTTTTGGAAAATCTTGGGAATTTTGAGTTCCCCAGTCTAACCTGGGGAATTTTGAGTTTCCCAACCTAACCTAGGGGGTTTTGGAAAATCTGGGGAATTTTGAGTTTCCCAACCTAACCTAGGGCATTTTCGGAAAATCTGGGGACTTTTGAGTTTCCCGGCCTAACCTGGGGAACTTTGAGGTGCTGGGGAATTTTGAGCTTCCCAACCTAACCTATGGAAATTTCGACAATCTGGGGAATTTCGCGTTTCCCGACCTAACCTAGGGGATTTTGGAAAATCTGGGGATTTTGAGTTTCCCAACCTAACCTAGGGCATTTTCGGAAAATCTGGGGACTTTTGAGTTTCCCAGCCTAACCTGGGGAACTTTGAGGTGCTGGGGAATTTTGAGCTTCCCAACCTAACCTAGGGAAATTTTGACACTCTGGGGAATTTCGCGTTTCCCGACCTAACCTGGAGAATTTTCAGTTTTCTGGGGAATTTTGAGTTTCCCAACCTAACCTGGGGAATTTTCAGTTTTCTGGGGAATTTTCAGTTTCCCAACCTAACCGGGGAGGTTTTTAGTTTTTTGGGGAATTTTGAGTTTCCCAACCTAACCGGGCGGGTTTTGAGTTTCCTGGGGAATTTTGAGTTTCCCAACATAACCAGGGGGGTTTTGAGTTTCCTGGGGAATTTTGAGTTTCCCAACCTAACCTAGGGAATTGTGAGTTTTCGGGGGAATTTCTGAGTCTTCTGGGGCATTTCGAGTTTCCCAGCCTAACCTGGGGAACTTTGAGTTTCCCAACCTAACCTAGAGAAATTTCGAAAATCTGGGGAATTTCGAGTTTCCCGACCTAACCTGGGGAATTTTCAGTTTTCTGGGGAATTTTGAGTTTCCCGACCTAACCTGGGGAATTTTCAGTCTTCTGGGGAATTTTCAGTTTCCCCAACCTAACCAGGGGGATTTTGAGTTTCCCAACCTAGCCTAGGGAATTTTGAGTTTTCGGGGGGATTTCTGAGTCTTCTGGGGCATTTCGAGTCTTCTGGGGAATTTGAGTTTCTATGGAATTTGGAGTTTTCTGGGGAACTTCTGAGTCTTCTGGGGAATTTGAGTTTCTATGGAATTTTGAGTTTTCTGGGGAACTTCTGAGTCTTCTGGGGCATTTCGAGTCTTCCGGGGAATTTTGAGTTTCTAGGGAATTTTGAGTTTTCTGGGGGAATTTTGGGTCTTCTTGAGAATCTTGAGTCTTCTGGAGAATTTTGAGTTTTCTGGGGATTCTTGAGTTTCCTGGGAAATTTTGACTCTTCTGGGGATTTTTGAGTTTTCTGGGAAATTTCTTGACTTTTTGGGGATTTTTTGGGGCTTTCTGAGGGTTTTTTTAGGGCTTTTTGAGCTTTTTTGGAGGTCTTTGGAGTTTTTTGGTGGCTTTTGGGAGCTTGTTGAGTTTTTGGGGGCTTTTTTGGAGCTTTTTCAGCTTTTTTTAGCCTCTTTTGAGCCCTTTTTGAGCCTTTTTGAGCCTTCTTTGAGCTTTTTGGAGATTTTTCTAACCTTCTTGAGCATTTTTTAACTTTTTTGGATCAAATGCTCAAAAAAGCTCACTCCAACATAACTCCAACGTAAGTCCAACATAACTCCAACATAATGCCAACCTAACCTGGGTTTTGTTGGGGTTATGTAGGGGTTACCTAGGAGGTTAGGCCCAGCTCTGAGAATCCACGCTGGGATGGGCAAACCCTACGTCCAGTCCGGGTACTAGGTAGTCCGGAGCCTGGTTCAGGACCCTGTTGAGTACGAATACCCAACACACCCACCCACAATCTTGATTTTACTATCACTTCGAAAAAATAAGCATTTACTCGCGACCCAAATACCTCCCCTCTCCTAAGGACAGTCGAGCACATACAAAATCAGAGTCAAAACTCTTGCTCGCATTGCTATATATGCGTTCCCCTGACGGGTGCCAGGCAGACGAGCATAGCTCCAATCCGGTTCTGTTCATTCCAAGCCAGCGTGGTGAATCACACGCACTCTCGATGATTAATATCGTCCACTGATAAGCTAAGCTAATATGTATTTGCACCTTCCCGAAGGAGGCGCCTCCCTTACCCCATCGCCCGTCCAGACATACCCGCACACACCACGCGTGTCGTTAGTTTATTTAAGTCACACTCGTACTTAGAAAATTTACAATTTGCGATGGGTAGCCCCGTACCACGCGTCGGGCTACCTACGTGCACGCTCCTTCGCTCTCGATTAACTAATGTCCATAAATTGTCAATGTGGCTACATCCGCACTGCCGAAACGCTATGAATAACGCGCACTACACTGACACGCGTAAACACTACTCCGACTGGGCTTTGCGCAGGAACGTGATAGCAAAATTTTAATCCAATAACTCAATTACAGTGATCATACTCCGAGTCGAACCAGGCATCAAGGACTGCCCAGGGCCCTTGCAAATTGATAATGACCATCGATTAACGTTATCTCTAACTCTTTCTCAAATACTCCCAATATATTACCTATTGTTTATATTTCTTTTAATATGTGTATTACCCAGCAAACGAATCAATCGACCGCTCCTAAATTGTTATCGCTATCGATAGCTACAATTATATAGTCGATCATCGGTTCGATATCACTAAATATTAACCCTAGTTAACGCGATAGCGTAACAGTATCATCAAATATATAGTCTCATAGCATTCTCGTTGCCTTGTACTTATTGCAAGACTATTCCTGCCTTTGTAATACCTGTCTTATATCCTATATTCTAACGAGCTATCGATTAATCATATTTCCTTACGTTAATTATGTCTATTTTATCTTTTCCCTGTTTTTTCTTTCCCCGTATTAAATACTCTAACCAACTTACTATTAATCGTAATACATTACGCTAATTATAACTATTTACTGTTTTTGTTTTCCTAAATCCTGTTTTTTGTTTACCCATATTAAATATTCTAACCAACTTACTATTAATCGTAATACGTTACGTTAATTACATCTATTTACTGTTTTTGTTTTTACTGTTTGTTATTTCCCTATATTCTATCGTAATGGTTTCCCTGTTTGTATTATCCTATATTTTAACAAACTTAATACTACTTACATTGTGTTACGTTTATTATATCTATTTTTATGTTTTTTCCTGTTTTTATTCCCTATAATCTATTGTAATGATAGTACTAATTATATTCTATATATTAAATGTATACTGTATTTTCAATTCTTACAGCATGCTCCCAATGTGCAATCTGTTGTAAGACTATTCCTGTTTTTATTTTCCTATATTCTAACAAACTTCCTACTAATTATGTTGCGTTACGTTAATTATATCTATTTTATGTTTCTGTTTTTCCTGTTTTTTAATTCCCTATATTCTATCCTGATGGTAGTACTAATTATATTCTATACAGTAATTACATCTTCTATTATCAAATCTTACAGCATGCAGGTTGGGGTTAATCCTAATACGACTCCGACCCTCGCGCGTTTTTCCTCAGCTTTCCCGCGTTTTCCCCAAATACGCGAGTACCCTGACGCCCTTACCGAGAAGCGTAGCATTGCCACCTCCACGCGCCCAAGGACGAATACAAAACTCAACAAGAACCAACCCCATTGGACGAGGACGATTTCGAAGGAGGACCAAGGAAATCAGGAAGAGGAACCGGAGCTGTAATGGAGAGAAGAAGAAGCCCTGCACATCAGAATATAAAGTAAAGTCGCGCAGACGAGACCTACTAGAGTCGCACTCAGATCACCTTGTACAATTCAATACTAGTTCTTACAATAAAACAGTATATCTTTACAAGTCTTTATAAAAATTGGTGTTCTTTGAATATTCCGCGCTTCTCCACAAGCAGAGCGGTTCAGCGCTCCACGGGCAACCGAACCTACACAAAGTCCCCGTATCCCACCAATCGCGACGCAACACCTGCAACTGCGCCCTCCCGAGGAAGGCGCCTCCCCCACATTGAGAAGGTATTGCATTCGCACAAAAACACCACACGCGCAAAAATTTATTTAGGTTCGCAGTCGTACTTATAATATTACATCTTAGCATAGCAGCCCCATACCACACGTCGGGCTGCATTCGTGCACTCTCGTTCATACTTCTTGTCTAAAACGTCGATAAGTTGTCAACTTGGCATATAGCACAGAATTACACTATGCGCGCACTCCCGATAGTACACGAGTCACTGATGGTCATGGACACTGCGCAAGATAGTGACAACAAAAGTTACAACAGACAAACTGTCTGCACTTTCTCTATTCCGAGTCCAACAGGGCGCGAAAGCTACCCAGGACCCTCGCAAATTGATACCGATCACCAACCGGCATGATTCCAACTTACCTACCAACTATTACTCATATATTTAGCTATTATTTATTATTTATTATTTATTTATATATATATATATATATTGCATCTATCCTGTATGCTCTACGTATTTCCCATAAAACTATTACCATTTAATTGTTTAATTATTCTATTTACATAACCTGATTCTCCAAATAGCTATTATTATTTAATATCTAATTATCCTATTACCTACATTTTTGATCTTTTCTGTGTTTTATATCTTATTAAACTATGCTTATTTTATATTCTCAATATGGCTAAAACTATTTAATTATTTAGCTATACAATTATCTGTATTTTTGTTTTATTTTTCTTCTTTTTATTTCTTATTATTATATACTAAGTAATAATTACACACTGTATTCTCAATTTAACTGTTACTATTTAGTTATGTGTTATTCTACTATTTGTATTTTGGTCTTTTATTTCTTTTTATTTCCTATTATCTGTGTATTAAATTATGTTTATTTAAATTCTCAATATAGCTGAAACTATCTAATTATTTAGTTATACTATTATCTGTATTTTTGTTTTATTTTTCTTCTTTTTATTTCTTATTATTTATATATTAAGTAATAATTACGCACTGTATTCTCCATTTAACTGTTACTGTTTAATAATTAGTTATTCTACTATTTGTAATTTTGGTCTTATCTTTCTATTTATTTCCTATTATCTATGTATTAGATTATGCTTATTTTATGTTCTCAAAATAGCTGAAACTATTTAATTATTTAGTTATTCTATTATCTGCATTTTAATCTTTTCCTTTCTTTATTTCCTATTACAATTGTTACGATTTAATTATTTAGTTATTCCATTGTTCGTATTTTGTTTTTTCCTACTTTTTATTTCCTGTATCCATATATTAAGCAATTATATTCTCAATATAGCTGTTACTGTCTAGTTATTTAATTATTACTATTTATTTGCTTAAATCATCCAATCTTCTATTACTGGTTTACGTCCCTGTTTCCTGTCGTGGTAATCTGTTCCCAATCGGTAATCTGCTTCCCTGTTTTTCCACGATATTCGATGCCGCACTGTCCCCCCCATTTGCGTTGATCGTTCCTGGCATTTCGCACCGCGCGTCGCTGACTCCTGCTTTCTTGGCGCTCCCGCTGCCATTCCATTTCTCCATGCGCCGGGCTGTCCTCTGGTTCGGATTCTATCCGCCTGACGTGCCTCCTCTTCCTCGTCCCTGTGGGTGGCGAGTACGCTGTGTCCTCCTGCAATATCTGTGGGGTGCGAGAGTTCTTGGAAGACGTGTATAAATGGTTTACATGAGTCGTATGATAAGAAGTATCGAATGTGCCGCGAGGTGTGAATGACGAGCGTTAGGGGAAATGTCAAATACGGAACGAGTGCATGTTTATATCTGGGAAGGAGCGAACGATTTCGGAGAATGCACGTGGAGGCTTGAGTACATGGTGACCCGTGGTCGAAATGTGCACACGTGGCAAGGGTGTGTGTGTCGGTGTGAGTCCTAAATGAGTGAGAGCAAATGAGAGATAGAATGAGAGGAAAACTGTGAGTGAAAGAATATATGGAGTGGACGTTGCGTGCGCGAGTTAGATTAAAGTCAGAGTCGAATAAGAGCAGAAGAGATTTGGGTTTGAATCAGAGCAGAATGAAAGTAGTATCGAAAGAGAATAGATTAGAGTCAGATTTGAGAGAGAGTGGAGAGAGTTAAGTTATAACCGAGACGTGTACTTCTTTAACTTTATAATAAATATAGTTAGCGATTCTTCAATTTGTTTCATTACCCTGCTTCTGATCCGGTCGCTTATCAAATCCCATCTTACATATCTTCCTCTTAACTTTTTCAATTTCCTTCGAGGCTTCCCACTTTTTCCTTTCCAATTCGTGATTCGCTTTCTCTTGCAGCAGTTCCGCCGTTTTCTTCTCCAAGGCGATCTTGAGTCCCGATATGGATTCCATGGTTTCTTCGCCTCCTTGATCTGCCATGGTCTGTGCAAGCTTGCACGCCGCAGCATCCTTACAGATTTAATCATAATTCTCATAGATTTTAGCTAAACCAGCCACAGGCCTGTTTGCAGCCCCTACTCCCATTCATCCTGCATCCTCCCCAAATTTCTCTTGACGGAATCCAATTGCGGCTTTAGGATTGCAGCGGCCGTTGGGGACTCGCTGCATTTCCTTATTACTTCCTGCCTCCTGCATCTCCACCTAGGTCTCCCCAATCTTCTCCTTAACTGAATAAAGGTTCCCTATCGCACTCTTTACTCTTTGGTACGCATCTTTCCACTCGCTGCTGTCTTTCCCAATTTTCTCCGTCAACTCCTTCAACGGTGTTACAGAGAACTAGATATGCGCAATAGAAAAATAATATAATGAGTAATGGACAAACATAGACTTGGAAAAGTCTATGACGCCATGTTGTTCCCTGAGTCACCAGGACCAAGGAGCAGTAGTTGGAAATTGCCAAAGGATCCACAACAGACCCTCCAACGTGGCGTTAGTGCGGGCAAGATAACGCACGGTAGAAAAGGGCTCCCAAAACAGGAGTCGAGGCTTTTTGAATTATACCATCGTCACGTGCGGATTGCCTAAATTTTAATAAAGTTTCGTTACGTTTAGTAAATACGGTATTCCTTACTTTTCCTTCGATTCTGTAAAATAGTCAAGTTTCGTATACTCCCTCGCGGTGCGGAACTCTCTACATAACAACGGCGACAGCACCACCGGCATCTCCGATATTTCATCGTAATGCCTAATGATGATCGGCGATGGCGTGCGCTGGGAGCTTTCTCCATCCACGTCCGAACATCCTTCGGACATCCTCCCCCAATCCATATCAGCCGCAGTAGTTTTTACAATGTCGGTCGTGCAGACCCTTGCTTCGGGCAAATTCCTCTTCTTCGCGCTTGAATTTGCCATTTCGATCTGTTCGTCGCACCTCGTGGTCGACTTAACCTCAAAATCGCTAGGTCACTTTCTACTACTATCGGCCGCATGAAAATTTAATTTAATTTTCCGCTTCGAGCCACGTCGCACCGCTCGGAAATTAATATATCACCGCAATTGACGCAAAATTGTCGCTTCCCGCGCGTATAGCGCACCTCGTGGCCGGCTAACCTCCAATTCGGGCACGCGGTCGCACACTTTTAAATTTTTCAAATTTTTTTAAAATTCGCGACTCCACAGCCAATGGTGCGTAGGCAAGTCGCCACATCCGTTAAGAAAATTACAGAATCAGAGAACAACTCAAAAGGACGCTTTTGCAAAGAATGGCTACCAAAGCGTAATTCATTTGAAGAGAGACGTCTTGCGCTCTCGCAATGATTGGTTGAACGCTCTCGGCCAATCAAGAGCGGAGAATCTGCCGGGAAGGAGGAAGATTGTTTCCTGGATTCAAATGAATTACGCTTTGGTAGCCATTCTTTGCAAAAGCGTCCTTTTGAGTTGTTCTCTGATTCTGTAATTTTCTTAACGTTTATTTCACCGTTGACTTCTTGTTAATAAAGTCTATAGTTTTTTTCGCGTTTTTAAATATATATGTGTGGTTATTTCTTTCGGAATCCCCCACATAGCACCACGATGTTGAGTGCGGCGGAAATGCGATTTCTCCTGGCGGGAATTTCGATGAAATAAATCCGCGACTCCACAGAAGCTAAATTGAATATCAGAAGGAAACCTGAAAGAAAATCAAGAAGAGAATTCAATTTCCTGAAGTACAACTTTCTTAAAAATATATATCGTATGATCTTAAAAACTAGACAACGAAATATTATTGCAGTGGTGAACACGGCGGGCTTAAAAGCTAAAACATAACTTAAAAATAAACCCTACTTTCTTAAATTTTAGATTAGATTCGAATACGCCCTGCCTGACTAAAGAGCTAAGTTAAGACTAGAATCACCCTACCTAGTATAACATCTAAGGGTTCGATTAAAAGAACAATTTCAATAATATCCCACCTACATAAGAATGTGACAGATAGTTTATCATATTATTGTAGGTACAAGTAGGCATACACTTAATTCCTCTCCAATTAGTCCATATTAATTTCGTGGTCCATGCCTTCCTAGAACAGACAACTGGCAACAATTTTTGGTTTCATTAACCCTGCCTAATTAAGAGTCTAATAATATCAAATCGTGTAAAACCTGTCTGTATAAAAGGGCAGCGACAGAGGCACGGGTAAGGGCCGGGCACGGGCAGGGTGAGAGTGTGGTCATATTATGCATATTTTAAGCAATCCTCTTCTTTAGCTGAGTCCTTTCAAGCCTTCTGAAACAAAGACAAACTGGAAGTAATTAGTAAAGTATTATAAAAAATCTTAAACTCACAAATGGGATCTACGAGGCTGGCTCTTTATAGTTTCCAGTTGTGCCTCTGATACCTTGAATCTGTAACAATCTGGTGCATTGAATTAGTAACGTCCATTCAAGTCATGCAATGAATCAAGCAGGGGGGAATGGGATGGGGAGGCGAGTATCGAAAGTGACTGCTACCGAGCAGCCCGCGAGCCCTCGGCTAAGAGTTTGGACAGTAACGCGACTTACAATCGACACCTGTTTCGATACCGAGCCACAGCAATCATTGAAGCACGGATATGTAAGACCACAACCACGATTCCAGAATATGTCAAGCACCCAAGGTGCTTGACGTGGTCTGACGGGCAGGAATATCCTACTAGACGGGTCACCTGTCCAGAACCACAGTCACAGCCTCGCACACCGCTCGTCGCTGAAAGTGCAACCCAAATATCGCCACAGGTGTCAACAGCGCCTTACCACCCGTCCTCCGGGCCGAGAACGGAAAAGGGAATGAAGCTAACAGTGGTGAATTGAATAAGAAGAAAAGTAACGAGAGTGACTGCTGCCGGCCGAGAGCAAAAAAGGAAATGAAGCAGTAAACGGAGTGAAGCAAAAGGGGAATGAAGCAAAAAAGGGAACGAGAGGGAAAAGTGCAATGCGCAGTCAATTTGCTCGAATTATTTTCCACATAATTATCAAACGTCTGTTAAACGTTTAATAATTATATGATAAATAATTGATTGCCCAGGTCTCACCACGTGGAGGTTACTGCGCATGGAGACCCACCCTAGCCACGGCCCTTCCACCCTCCAATTACGCGAAAAACTAATTCTAATATAACATGTGAGAAACAAAAATCTCCTATTATTGTCAATTTGTAGAACGTTCATTAATTGATCGTAGTACAAGTAAGACAACAAGAGGAGTACTTGGAAAATTCACGACCGAAAGCTAAATTGAATATCAGAAGGAAACCTGAAAGAAAATCTGCAAGAGAATTCACGTTCCTGAAATAAAACTTTCTTAAAAATATATCATATGATCTTAAAAACTAGACAACGAAATATTATTGCAGTGGTGAACACTGCGGGCTTAAAAGCTAAGACATAACTTAAAAATAAAGCCTACTTTCTTAAATTTTAGATTAGATTCGAATACGCCCTGCCTGACTAAAGAGCTAACTTAAGACTAGAATCACCCTACCTAGTATAACATCTAAGAGTTCAATTAACAGAATAATTTCAATAATATCCTACCTACCAAGGAATGTAAAAGATACTTTACCAAACTCATATAGGTATAAGTACGTATATGTTTAATTCCTCTTCGATTCGTCCATATTAATCATGTGGTCCATGGTGTCCTAGAACAGACTGAAACACACACCAAAAAATTGCAGCACCTGCCAACAATTTTTGGTTTTCTAAATCCTGCCTAGTTAAAAGTCTAATATTTTCAATTCGTGTAAAAACCTGCCTGTATAAAGTTCTAAGATTGTGTGTTCCGACACATCCTGCCTACGTAAAGAGCTAAACGTATTGATCGATCATAATTGGGCCTACCTAATTAATTATCTAATAAATGTAGTGAGTTAAAAGGGCTGGGGTAGGGGCAGGGGCAGGGCGGGGATGTGGTCATATTATACGTATGTATTATCATGAATCTTCTTCTTTAGCTGATTATTTTCAATGCTTCTGAAACAAACACAGACACGAAATAATTAATAAAGTATTATAAAAATGAATTCTTAAACTCAGAAATTGAATCGACGAGGCTGGCTCTTTAATTTTATAGACTCCAATCGTGCCTTTGATAGTATTTCTGGATCTGTATTGTATATATTCCACTTTTGAGCCTCTGACGTACTTCCATTTGTTTAATATATCATATTTGGGTTCATCTGTGAATCTGTAACAATCTCAAGCATTGGATTAGTGACGTCCCCAAGCCTCCCCATTTTATACTGAAATATAGCTGCTTTTAATTCGTAATAACTGAACTTTACCGAGGATAGCAAATCACAATCTATATGAAAAATGCAGCTATTTTTTAATAGCAATAGGTTATTAGATTTCGGCCAAAGTGATATATTCTTTTCTACGTTCTAGATCAAACTGAATGGTGGTATCACGTTCATTAAAAACTCAAAAATGAAGTAGTCACATTTCACTACAATTGATTCTATTTTGCTTCTACAAAGAAGCGACAAACGATTATTCGGGAGCAAAATATCAAACTTCAACTGTCACCATGCCGAGGCCCAACTACATACAGCCAAGAACATTTTTCGTGCAAGGATTTTTGTTTAAATATTTACGGATATCGCGAGTGAATTTCAATTTCTACAATGCAAGCCCGAAAAGTTTTTTCTACAATGTTTTTTCTACAATGCAAGCTAGATCTTTTTTTTTCTTTCTTTTCTCTTTTCTTTTCTTTTTCTTTCTTTTCTCTTTTCTTTTCTTTTTCTTTCTTTTCTCTTTTCTTTTCTTTTTCTTTCTTTTCTCTTTTCTTTGTCATTTCTTTTCATTTCGTTCACACAGTAATTTACTAATATGTATGCAAATTAGCAGTACTTCCATCAACAGACATTCCAGGTGGTATAATTATTAAGGAAAACAAAATAAAAAGAAAGGCAAATATAAAACGCTGATTTGAAAAAGTTCCTGGTTCAGGAACAGGCTTCCAATCGGAAGCAGATGGGGACTAGTACTCGCAACTCTACTTAAAAACGCGATCTTTAATCAACGCAACGCTAACTGGAACTCGCGATACAATCATTTCGCAACACTATTTATTAAGACTGATAGAAAGCGAACAGTAAATTATTTGTAATATCCAAAATTAAGCAAATTGAAGATCCTCTGAAAAATGAACTGAAAGTTCCAATACGCGAAAGCTGTTTCCGCAACACTAGAAGCTCACATGTAAAGTATATTATAAAATACTACAATTTAACTAACAATAAGAATAGCAATAAGTGGCATTCAACGCAACTCTAACTCGGCCCGTTCGCAAGTTTTTCGCAACTCTAAAGCAACGCGATATTTTTGGGAGGGCTGTATCGTTGGGCCGGAATGTGCGTCGGCACAAGTACAAATAAAAATTCTACAAATGAAAATGCAAGCACAGTGACAAAGTAGTAAGAAAGAATGATTCCCCATTCTTAAAAAGAATGGGGTACCATTGGTAGTTGCCCTCTTGAGTGACAGTTTGTCGGGCCTCTTCGGCATATAGCCTCTCCACTTCGTTGGACCCAAGGGCCAGCTGAAACTTAATCTAGGCTCGAGGCTCTAATCGAAAACCAAAGAAAAACTTATAAAGGTGAAATAAAAAGTTTGAATCGCGGAGCTAAATGGAACACACGTGGCCGAATCACGACCAAATAAAATCGTAAAATTGTGATTACGGAAAATCACATAGATTACGATTAAAATTTTAATCGTTCTTCGTTCACACGTGCAGCCTCGAGCATAATGTAACACGTTTCGTTTCGGATCCTAAATCGCGACCACGACCGCGAAGAATTCGAAAAATCGATAGGCAAAGCCAGAGACGAACGCGTTTTTGTTCGCGCCATAGCTTCACCGTCGACTTTTCAAATCAGATTTCCTGAAACAGGTTGAACACGCGAAATAGTGCCTACCCGATCGGAGACTGTGTCAACCTGCCCGGCCCTACCTATGTACTTATATCTATCAATCGCACCAGAAAGTATGCTACCTATCCTACCTAGACCTATATTTAAAAAATGGCAAACAGACACACCAACACACGACATTCCACGGTTCTCGGTCAAACACTTGGGCGCAAAAGCCTACACTAGGGAGGCGTCCCGGGACACCCCCGACACCCAAGTGCTGTCACACAACTTGCACACTCTAATGTACGTACCATTTTTCTGAAATCGACTGACAGTGGCTGGGATCTCTGCGTTCACGTGGAAAAAACCACGTCGCGGTTGAGATATTTAATAGATATTTAATAGAATAATTAAATAGCACCGATTCAAGAGGTACTTGATAGCAATTGATAAGTATATTCGATTCTTTTTGGCATTTGGCCTCTGTCGTCTTAAAAATGATGTCTCTGTTTTAAATCAATTGACATCTTACCTTGGTCATAATAGCTACATTTTAGTACGGAACGACGCAAATCCACAGCCTAACCACACACACAATGCGGATATTACGTCGTGCACGATACACCAACGCACTGTCAGTCGCCAACAATAAATCATTTTATGGCTTACAAACTAAAAAATATCATCGTGCTCTACCACCGTTTTCCCACCCAAGTAGCACCGGGGCCCGTGAGTGGGATCCGGGCAGTGAACACGGAAAGGGTTAAACCTGAAAATCCTCGTCTAAAAAGATGATAAAGACATACTGATGTTCTAACGGGCTAAAATACATATATATGTATAACTGATCAATATATGATTCTATTTTATAGAAGAGAAAATTAAATGACTCTACTTTATTAGAACAATTGTGCAATGACTCTACTCTGTTACAAAAATTATGCAGTGACTCTACTTTATTAGAAAAATTATTCAAAGACTCTACGTTAATAGAGAAATTATTCAACGACTCTACTTTAATATACTTTCAATTACATTGAAATATCCTCGGGCTTTCCCGTTATCAAAGCATTGATTGTAAAACGCAAGATTCCTTTAAAAGTTGATTGCCTTGATTTCGAAAACTACCCGTTCGCGTATTGTCTTCTTGTACATTCAGGTTTAATTAACATTTTGTACGGAAACAATGAACGTATCGATATCTTTAAACGCTAAAGACTAATATGGATATCGAATAATAAAATTATTCGATAGGTCCAACAATTTGATAAGGTAAATGAGTACCTTCCCTTTATATATTATCAAAGTAGAAAAAGATGAAATACTACACTCTTACTAACAGCAATAATTATGCAATTTATTCTAACTGTGCAGTAATTGCAATTGACAAGTAAACGAAGTCGAAGGGTATTCGACTTCTCCACTACAAACTAATGCACGTATAATACTGGACGTTACTACTTTATATTCATTTAATAATTAATAACTATTTAAACATCGTTTCATAGATATTCAATTAAAACCTCTATTATAAAAAGATATATAGTGATATATTTTATACTAAATATGATCTGTTTTAAAATTATAAAGCTACTTAAAAACGCGTTGTACAAGAAGACCTATCCTTCTATAATATAAAACAGTAAAAAAGTTACTACTCATGAGTATATTTCCATATACCCATGGTCACAGTGCTTGCCAGAAAAATCTACGTAATTACAACCAGTCACTCGTGTCGGTTCGGACCTTTCGTCCTGCGACATGATTGAGTGACCAGAGGAACTTTAAAGCATGCCACTCACCGGTTGCAGACTCACCAGGGGCGCGGTCAAGGTCGTCGCCATCCAAGCCATGAAATCTGCTGAGACATTCAAAAAGAGCAGACAACATTAAAATCTTTGTATTTTCAGTACTTTTCGAATGTATTAATCATCAAAGGTTATTGCAATACAAGATTAAAGAAATACAGAGATACTTACTCTTCAAGTTGATGGATGAAAGCACGAACTCGCCGAACAGGACACTGACTAATGGAACACTTATGATTGGCAAACAAAGTGATTCTAATCTCGCGAGAGTATTGTTTCGGACCCAACACTGACTCTAATTTCGCGTACCTTTACTGTTATTTATGTTTAATTATTCTTAAGAGCGGTTGCGCTCAAAAAATAATAAAAAGAACTTTGACGGAACAAGCACTGACTCTACCGGCCGCATTGCGCGCGGCCAACAATATCGTTATGGTGATACAATTGAGCCCATGGCAGCTTCTGAAACGTTCAAAAGAACAGACAACATTGAAATCTTCGCATTTTCAGTACTTTTCGAACATGATAATAATAAAAAATCATTGCAATATACGATTAAAGAAATACAGAAGTACTTACTCTTCAAGTTGATGGATGAAAGCCCGAACTCGCCGAACAGCATAGGTGTTGACTCTAATACCGGAATACTTATTGCGATAAAAATAAAATGAAATGCTTTTTATAATTGTGATCGACGAACAAAGTGACTCTAATGTCGCGAGAGCAATATTTCGAAGCAAACACTGACTCTACTTTCGCGTATCTTTACTACTATTTATATTTAATTATAATTATTAAGAGCGGGTGCGCTCAAAAAATAATAAGAAGAACTTTAACGGAACAAGCACTGACTCTACCAACCGCATTGCGCGCGGTCATCAAAATTTGCTGAAAGATAATCTGTACAAGTTAGTAAATGAGGGGAGGAGGTAAAAATTAAAGCAATACACATGTGATTTTATTTGTTTCTTACTTATTTCTGTATGTCTGTTGAGGAATTACTGCTTTTGTTTTTTAATAAAGTACTACTGTATTATTAATTGTCTATTCGAGATATATTATTATAGATTAATACAAATGATGTCAGAGTTTTAAAAGTCATCATGATCCTAGTAAGTAAGCAATATCGCGCATTTATAAATTCTCGTAGCTGCTTGTAGAAATCAAGACTCGAAACTATTTATCATGCTTCAAGGGCATGGCAACAAATACGTAAGTACGCGGGCAATCCTGCATCGAAAATTCAGTTTGACCATACTTGTGCCAAGTCACAGAGATAATAAGAGTGTCAACAACAACACTAGTGAAGCTATAATAGAAATCGCGACCGATATGCAGCGGAACATGAACGTCGTTCAATTTTTCGTTTAGAATTAATGAAATTTACTGACTCTAGTTTCAATCGCGAATCATATATTGTAAATTCTATTTGAAATGTTTTCATTATTTAATCAACATGGATATACGAATAGAGAGAAGTAAGTATTGAAATCTATTTACAATAATGAAAGTGTTCAATAACTTTCAATCGAAATCCAATCGCCAGATACCAAGTTATATACATAATCCGTTGGGATAATAAGTTAAATGTTACCAATCCTTCATCATAGGTCATCGGACTTATTGTTATGCATCGCAGTAATTGTATCTCAATACTCCATTCTTGCAGCTTCGATATATTATTCTTTACCAACCAATCGTCCATTGTACCTGCAACAAAAAGAAAAGCAACGTGATAAACCTGCGCTAAAATCTGAATGGAATGCAAAGTTGCGAAAGGACATATGTAACTGGGTATGTAAGTGACATTGCAAAGAAAATAAACGCAACCTTAACACCGCATTGAATTCGAGTAATCGTTAATAAAATATAATAATGATTCGAAAAACCGTTCAAACTAATGCATTAGTTAATCCGATATTTTAATAAACGACTAGTTGTTAGCGCGTATCAAAGAATCGATGGTACCGGATAACCGGTCAAGCGTCCAGCAAAAGAGACTCGATAAAGACTTTAATGTACATCCGTGACAGTGAAACGATTGTTAAATATACGCGTATCAATTAATAGAAGCTAATAGACAAGCGTATGCGGTGGTAAAGTAAACCCCGAGATGCTAGTATATTGTAAGGTGATGTACATATGTCGCTAACCTTCGACAGCATAGACGACCCGTACGGTAGGACGCTTGAACTGATAGTGACACCGCGTGCGCCGCGCACCGTCATCCCCACCCCGCGGTCGCGCTCGGTGGTATTCGCAATTTCCGAACTCTTCGAAGGTCTCCGACCCCGGTCGTGCGTACTACTGTACTAAGGTCATACGTACTGAACTTTTGGGCCTTCCGATCAATTTTTAGCCGAACCCACGATCCTGCGGTTATACTTACTGAACTTTTACGTTTTCTGACCAACTTGTAGCCGGACCTACGACTCTAGGGTCGTGTCTACTGTACTTGTTCGGGTTCTGACCGACTTATAGCTGAACCTACGATCCCAGAGTTGTACCTACTGGACTTTTACGTTTTCTGACCAACTTTTAGCCGGACCTACGGCTCTAGGATCGTGGCTATTGTACTTGTTCGGGTTCTGACCGACTTAGTCATCATTAGTAGGCTATTTAAAAAAATTTAAAAGGAAGTGCAATAATGTAGGGAAGTTTTATTTATTAACTATGTAAGTCTTAATCTTTGTGTATAAAATATTTATTTAATAAAAGCTATTGTGCTTTCAATATATTTCACTTTAGTATTAATTATTGAAAAACTAGATTATGTGGAAGTTTGATCATGTATAATACACAGTTGAGTTTAATAAAAGAATATTTATATTATAATGTAAAAGGAAGGCACATCCTTATGCAATAGGAGAAACTCTATCGAATGAATTTAGAAGAGAAGCGACTACCATTCGGACCTCATCGATCCCTCTTAATATAAACACTTTTGTATAAGCAGTTGCAGTCTATTCCAAAATATAATCTCAGAACTTATTCAATAGATAACACCAACATTAATTACATTTTAATAGTATGATAACTAATTTTTTACAAATTTATTTTTATTATATCACATACACAGTTTTCGCATCGCGATTGCAACTAGAGTTACGGATAGACCCAGGTCGCGGCATTTTTTTTACAGGTGCGATTAAATATATCGTGGTTTGAATTAGAGTTGCGAATTAATACAGATTGCGGCTTCAATTAGAGTTGCTTTTGTATTAAATTGTACTTGCGATACGTACTTGCTTTTAGCGTTGCGACAATAATTTTCGCGTTCCTTTCCTACACTGGTTTTAATTACTTTAATTAGCTTAATTAGCAGTGCTGCGATATCTTTCTATCGCGAATATTTTTCTTACATTTTCATATAGTGTTGCGATGATAAATGGTCGCGATTTTTAAGTAGCGTTGCGACCACAATGAAATGCCCAACGTGGTTCTTGAGTCGCGAAAGGCAGCTACTAAAGCTGCATAAGGTGATTGCTGCAATCGTAGTCTTGGATGCGACTACCATGACTCGTTCGTTATTCGTTATTAGTGTTGCGAATTAAAAATGATGAGTGCAGTGAATTATTTTTTCCTATCTTTTTTAATATATCCGAAATACTATATTAGAGATAACGAAGCACCATACGCGATTGACTTTGCAAGTAATGCAGTAAATTAGGGTTGCGAAAGAAAGAGATAATCCACTTACGGGTTTCAATCGGGTTTATAATAAGTGGACGATAATTAATAGTAGAGTGCCCCTCTGGCTATTGAGTTTGTTCAATGTTCTAATTTATTATTCTCCTTCGCCTCTCCCCTTTTTATTAACATTAAAACGGGTTGTTTCATCTTACAATTAGTACCTATCCAAGTAAATGTTTGTATTTGTATTTGTAATTGACAATTATTATTCAGCATATTTGCATTTTAGAAGAACATGCTCCGAACATGCTTTGTACTACTCTACTATTTTTTCACAATTACTATTCTCATAAAAAAGTCTATTACAGAATTGTTAAGTTAAAGGAGATGTCAAAGGAATAGAATATTGCCTCAAGTACATTAAATAACATACATTGCAACATGTAAGTAATCAGAGGCTGAAAAGTGATGTTGTATGGATGAAATAAATCGAGGGAAATCATATGATACCTACGAAATATCACGAAATTCTTATGAACTTTGATCTGTTTCAGGTTACGCGACCACAATTTTAGCGAAAGAAGATTCATCATGAAAGGACAGGCGGTCCTTTCAGATTTTCAATTAGATATGATATTTCCAAATTGAATTAGCTTTTTAGTCAGGTAGGATGTTTTAAGTTACGATTTAATTTACCTTAATTAAAGGTAGAATGTATTTAAATTACGTGCATGCTAATTTATATTATAATGCTAATTCTTTAGTTTAAGTCAGGTCTAACAGAATTTTTATTTTCAGCTTTCCCCATAATGAATAATTTTAATACATCCTATTTACTTAAACTAACTATAAGCTAATGTGTATTAAAATCTTTATTTTTTACTTCAAAAGGTTTAACAGAATTTTTATTTTCAGCTTTCGTTACAATTATTTATTTTAATACATTTTACTTACTCGAACAATGTATAAGCTAATTTATATTCTAATGTTGATTTTTTAGTTGATTTAGGTTTAACAGAATTTTTATATCCAGTTTGCATATCAACCGCGCTGCAAATATACATCAGAAGGAAGTAGCGTTTGATTTGTAAATAATAATTTTTGTAAATTAATGGTGATAGGGGCGCGGCCGTGGCTGCGGCTACGGCTGCGGCCGCGCGAGTCTCCATTCGCAGCAACCTCCACGTGGTGAGACCTGCTCAATCGATTTTATTTACCATACAGTTACCAATTTTAACACTAATACTTTTGTGATTTAATTGTTAATTACATGGTAAAAATGTCGTGCTAATTGGCTGCGATTTTTTAAATTTCTCCTGCTCCTAACATTAAAATTAATTGCCTTCTCGAGTTCCTCCCATATCACCGCGGTTGACCGCGGAGGTTTATTTCAGGTCAACGTTTTCACAGAGTGCTAAACTGTATTGTATTGTAAGATACCCATGATTATTGTAGTATGCTTTTATGTTTTTAAAGAATCAGGCCATTAAAGAAGCAGGTGGTCAAAAGCGTTTCGCCTCAGCTCCATTTCCCTGGCTTCTGGCTTGCTCGGCAGGAGGTACATAATTCGAATCTCCTCGACTCCCTCGGCTCCCTCCGCAACATCTTCTTTCCTTCTGCTTGAACGCGACGATTGTCTCTGATCGACGCGGTGGTTCCGCGGCGGTTCCGCGGCATGGTGGCAAGGATTGTCGTTCGAACCACTGACATATTTTATTACCTGTGGGGTAAAAGGGACGAGTTGATCGGTGACCGCGACGTTCCTGATATTTCGCGGATCTGACGACCCCGAGTATCCGGCAATAGATTCCGCTTCTCCGTGTATTGTTCACCGCTGCGGTTTTCGTAAAGCTGTCCTGAAAATAAAGGCTGTCGTCGAAACATAGCGAAGGCGCCGTAGTTACGATAAAGTTTCGGTAACTACCGAAACAATGGAATGAGAGGAATGTGGAAATAAAAAAAAAAGAAGTACGTTTCGTGCCTCCAATTATTTCGGTTCTCGCTGTTTCTGGTGGGTTTATTACTGATCTGATAGACTTGTAGATACAAGAGATTCAAATTCATTGGAAATACCATCGGAGTACGTATATACAGATATGTACAACGCCAACGTTGATCCTCCCTGTAGATGGGAGAAACGGTATTACGAGCGTATGCGCTGTAACATCTGTCTTAAATGAGCTGGAGAAAATTGGAAAAGAGGAGAAAGGAGAAACGAGTGATGAAGAGGTCGAAACGCGAGGAGAAGGAAAAGAAGCTGATGGATAATAAAATCGAAAGAAGGAGAGAAATGAGAGGGAAAAATGTTACCGAGGACTAGAAGAAATTAACGCGTATTCGTTACACTAGAGTTTATACGCGCTTGCGTGCGAGTGTGCGTGCGTGCGTGCGTGCGTGCGTGCCTGTCGGTCGACTTGATTTCGTTCTTTTTCCCTCGCCTCTTCTCCGTCTTTCCGGCTTGTCTCCTTTTCGCTGGTCGCAATGCAGCTTGCTTAAATATCGATAGAATTTATCTTAATGGCTACGCCGTGTCACACTTAATACGTATCGATATGAATAAAAATACGATCGATCTAGGAAAATGGCAGTGTTCGATTGGATAAATCTCGCTACTGGCAGTGGATTCTATGCAAACGGAGGGTCGATCGTAGGAATCGTTGGTACGGCTGGATAAACGGTAGTGAACGTAAACGAGGTCGTCGATTAAAAATTGCTCGAGACCTGGAAAGTCGCGTCTATATCGAAAGCTAATCTCGACCTTTTTTTCACGGGAATCGGCAAAGTAGATATTCGAAATAGATTATATCGAGCCGTTCCTCGATACCTGTAGAAAAAAATGAATTAAAATTCTCGGACCGATCGGAGCGACGTCGACGCGTCGTCGTTCGGCCGTACGTGATCGTCAGTTGGTCTCACCGAGGCTCTCCTCGACGATCCTTTCGAGTAAACCGTTCGATTCCCTCGATGGCTTGTCGCTCGACGACGTGGAACCGAGCGTGCCACCGTCCTGTAATAGGCCCTTCTTCAGGACGTACAGATACCCCTAGCTCTGGATCGTATCGGACGCGTATTCTTCGTGCAACGCCAACAAATGACGGGGAACGTCGAGAGCTGTGTGCAATGTGACGGTGACCCCACGGTTTAAGCTGATAGCTGGATAGAAAACTCCGTAGAGATCGCGAAACGCGACCCCGCCTTGCGGTTGATCGTTGGCGAAGAAACGAAGCGTGTGGGTAGTGTCTAGATCCAATAGAACGCCCACTGTCGACCCCTGTTGAACTCCTCCCTCGGTTCTTTGCGCGTGACCTCCGCCGTGCATAAACCAAGAACGTTGCCGGTCTATGTACATGCTCCAACCTTTGTCGTCCTTGCCTGTGTATGGTGAAGAAACGATGTGATCGCCGACTAATATTTCCAGGGAATAATAATCAGCGGTCCTCTTACCGAGCATTCGATCCCGCGACACTTCGGCCCTTGCTATACCGAACGCTGGATCGGTATCGCTGTGATATCGGTCGATCGTTAACTCCCAGTAGTGAACGCCCCGTGAAAAACCAACGCTCGACAAGACTACCCTGTGCTCGTAGCCTTCGCAGGACGCGCTCATCGAGTCCTCGGATATCGAAACCTCCTGTGGCACACCAGATACGCCGACAGCCCACGAGAACCATGCAACTGTGCAACACAAGTATAGGAACGCGCGGTAAATAATCGGGAGCGATCGATTCTGCTCGTCGGCAGCTGCACAGTTTTTCCAATATCGGAAAGTGAACGCTTCGAAATGGTAATTGGAAGCGCGGCTAGTGCTCCACATAGTACTCCACATAGTATTCCACAGAGATGGAGTAAATGGGCAAGACACTGTAAAATCGATGGAAACCTAAGCTACGTTCAGTTACGACCAATGAAAAGAATTCGACTGGACGTGCCATTCGTTTCCTTTCGAAACGTCCGACGTAGAAATTTTCGATCGCGTAATCGACTCGGCGAGAAACGCTCTAACTCGAGCCAGCACTTCCGTTCGTTGACCTTTCATTCGATACCGCCGCGTCCATTTTCCATTTGCGTTATTGGGCCCGAGGGAAATGCCGACAGGTGCGAAACGAATGGGGCGGAGGAACATACTCACCCTCCGCGGTCTGAAGACCGATCAACTCCGAATACTCGCCTTCCCCGGAGCTGTTAAATGCCCTCACCCTGGCGTTGTACAGAGAGTTGAAGTGCAACCCGTCCACGGTGCATATAGTTTCTCGACCACAGTACACTTCCTGAACAAACATACCGCGGAATAATTCATTCGGATAGCATAGCACTCGACGAAACGTTTCCTCTTGCGCGATACGACAAAGCTTTCCAATTTTCATCTACGATACAACCATTTACGTTGAAGGAACAAACTCTTCTTTACCCTGAATTCTCCGCCACATCCGTCGTCCAATTCCAGTAGGTATCCTTCGATCGCGGGACCTCTTTGTCCGGCGCAGCCGACGATCCCATGCCCTGCCGGTGGCTGCCAGGCAACGGTCACGCTATTGTTCTCGGCGCTACACTCCTCCGGTATCAAAATAGGAGCTCCGGGCGCTACAAGAATTATTAATTAAACTTACCGATCGATCATTGACGAAAGAATTTTCGAAAGGGTCGGAACAAAGATTACGATGTAACAAGGAAAGTTGCTGAAGAACATAGACATAGCAATCAGAACGAAACAAACTTTCAAACTGTTCCATAACACGTGTACACTAGTACCAACATGTAAGTACATACATGTATATGCAAGAAGCATGGCCAATCGATGAAATTTTTACCGACAGAAAATGTTGCCATACACTCTGTGTGAAAGTGGGAAAGTTTCTCGAAAAATTTCGGACCGGAAAGAAGGCAACTACTTTCGGTAGAAAATTTACCGAGATGTGGCCCTAGATCCCCAAAATTTCACTCCCTTCGATAAATTACCTGCAATTGGAAATCGTTCTTCTCCTTCGGATGCTGCGTCCAACACGGAGCAATTATTTACGTTCGATCGACAATATAAAACAGATATTCATCCTTTTCCTTTTCCTTTTCCTTTTCCTTTTCCTTTTCCTATTCCTTTTACTTTTACTTTTCCTTTTCGCGTCTCTGAACAATCCAAGAGAATAGTATCGAAGAAGCACGGTGCGGTAGGAGCTAGAGGGTAAATAGTTTTTCGGTGCAACCACACTTTATTTCAGTTCAATGTTCGATACTTTCGATTGCTATCGTTGAAACTTTAAATAGGTTCAGGTAGGTCGTGGAAAAGAGAAAAGTGCGAAAAGGAGAAGGCAGTGAACGGCTTAGGAGGTGAGCTTACGTTTCAACTGAACAAAGGTAAGTTGATCGATGGCGCGCCGCAACGGCTTGTCGTCCAGAGTGAGATCGAGCAATGGCAGCCGAGCAATTTCTTGCACCCCCTCGGAACCCCCCCATGAACCAGCGACGGTGGCGGCTCTGACCGAGAGCATACCACCAATTTGCAGAAAGGCCGCGCTGTCGGTCTCTTTCAGGGCTTCGATACAAAAAGTTAGAAGAGCCGTGGTTGCTTGAAGGTGCGACGCACATCTGCCCACTTGGTCTCTCAAAGATCGCACCCTCGCTTCTCTGGTTTGTCGGGCTGCTTCGATCAGCCGAGATTTTCTCGCCTGCAAGAGACTCACCAGATTCGCCACCCTATCTTCCACCTCCTCTTCCAAACATACACACTCTTCCTGTTAACAAACGGAAACATTCTGTTTTTCTTCCTTTCAACTTCTTTTAAGCTAATAATAGAAAAGTACATTTTCTATAATATAATACGATCTAAAGGACACCGGCGTAATTTCGAACGTTGCTGTTCAGTTGGATCGCGGCCGCGGCGGTTCGAAGCGGATCGGTCGGCGTCGGCGTCGCCGAGGCGACGCGTGTGCAAGCAACCAACCGAGGCAAGTGACGATCTATCCGTGGAAACTAAAATGGATGGTAGGAGGGGGAAATGGGAAGGGGGGCTACACGTTGCGATAGTCGATGCAATTAGCGCGGAGGCGGAGACCTGCCGTAATTTCACCAAGACGAAGCCCGCTGGTATGAACCGCATCCCCGACGCGAAATTTCAAAGAGACGTCCAAGACGAATACTCACGTGCACTTTGTCCGTCATTCCTTTGAGCCTTTGGATGAATTCCGTCGTCGAACGAGCCCGTTCCGACAGCTGTTGCAAATTTTGCGAGAGCTCCGTCTGTAATCATATAAAACGTCTCGCGTCAGCGCAAACTTTATTTTCTTTCCGTGTTCGCCATAAATTGAAAATCTTCACTATATGTATACACATTCTTTACATCGAGTGACGCTGCCCGAAAACCATCGGCTACGCAACTTTTTCTCAATAGTCGTATTAATCGGATACTGAACCGGCCGTCGAAATAAAACGGCAAAAGCCCAGCGCTCACCTACTAATCAAGTGGTACGATCGTATCTCGTTTGGCCACTCGTACCTGGTAATTGCAGCAGTCGACGATGCTTCTTCTCCTTTCTCGATGCTCCTTGACGCACGAATCGCAACCTATTATCCCACAGAACCAATATTTACGCGATATTTTCTCTACGATTCGTATCAACCACTATTTGGCTCGGGTCACAGTGAACATTACATTGCCAGCTTGCTATCGATAGAGGCGAGGATTATTTTCTATTTCGCGTTGGATTCGTAACAACGCGTACGGTGCATCTACGAATCGCCAATAATTCTCCGTCCCTTCAATGGCACCAGCAACGACCAAGATTCGCGACAATTATGCAAGATCCTGAGGGAAGGAGCCCCCCTCCTTGTGTCAGAGCTAGACAAGGGAGTGAGATGGAAAAGTTTATCCGCGTTGCTAGCCCAAATGAAAGGGCGAGTATGTAATTCGGTTACGAAATGTGTGTGCGTATTCGAGGAGCCTCGTGAAAAATAACGTTCCAGATGTTTCAACGACGGAGGAGAGCAGCGGTTTCAAACTGAATCGATCGTCGTTGTCCGACCACCACTACCATATTCAGACGTGCTATGTCTCTAATTGTGAGTGGCAAATAGATACAACTGTACTACTTGATACGTTTGATGGTCGTCGTCGATTGATGAATCAATTCATCGAATCGACTACCACGCGACGCCTGCACTACCTTCCAACATCAGCCCTTCGCGAAGCTTCGGTTCAACTTCGATCGCTAGTATCCAGGTACTGCTTTCGGACGAATCGTTAACTCGATCGAAACACCACCTAGACGCACAAATTCGAGTGAATCGCTTGCAAATTCGTTTGCATCCTAAAAACTGAGCGGGTTTTATTCGCGCCAACCAGTTGTTCCCGTATATCCGCTGATTTTCTGTAGAAATCGTCCGGCATTTTGCATATCGCATCGCTCTAACCGTATGGAAACAAGATCCTATATACTGCAGGAGCGGTTACTAACCCTCGCAACGGCGCGACGCGTCGCGACGGCCAGCTAGCGTGTAGCGAAGCGAACTGAAACTCGTGCACCCAATTTTGCCCACGGTTTTCGTTTTTAATGGACGCAAATCTATCATCTTCAAGTGTTCCTGTAAAATACAAAGAAATCGATACCCGTGACAAGCGCAACCGCGATGAAGCACGTATAACGCATAACGTTTCGGACAACCCAATACATTTTCCAATCGGAAAAGCCACAGATTTCCGAACTACCGTTTTAGCGACCACGGCTCACCGCCGTAGCTCGAAAACGGGATCGTAGTTCGAACCGTAAACAACGACACAACTCTACGAGTATTCATTCCACTGTAGAAAATATTTGAAGCAAGCCAAAGTTCATTTAGGAAGAGCAAAGGGAAATTTATTCGAATAAGTGAATAAGTATAATAAAAGTCATCGACAAGATTTGTCGAAAAACTGGAATTTATAGCAAGCAGAAATGGAATGGAAGGGAAGGAAAGAGATTCGAAGAGGGGAAAAGAGCAACTTATCGACTTGGCTAGGGTGTATTTTCCATCGTTAACCCTTTCACTGCTATGGGCGCATATATGCGTCCGGCAAAAGCTATCAGCATGGCCTATGGACGCATATGTGCGCCCGGCGAGACCGTTGTTTGTTTGTTTTCATTCGTTTTGGAGTAGACAAAGTAATAGTAATTGGATTGTATTCTATATTATAATGGTTAGTACGTGGCCCACGAAACCCCTACTGCGCGAAAAAGTATTCGGTCCCCAGCGATCGCTACTGCCGTATACCGTTCACGCGAAGCGCTTCGACTTGGAGCAGTTAGCAGTCAAAGGGTTAAATTCGGAATGAAATCAGCGGACCAGACTAAGGGTGGGCGAAGGGTAAAGAAGAGGAAGCGAGCTGGCTAGAGGGTGGAAAGGCTGTGGGTAGGGAGATAGAAAGAGAAAGGGAGTCACGGCACATATCGTGCGTGGCAGTACTATGTAACGAGCCTCTGCGCGTTTTCGTCCTTGCATAGACTATTACCCTAGCTGCGTGCACAGCACTTATCACACCCGAGCCGCTCACCATAAATATCCAAGATGGCCTAACGATATAAGTACACACACACAGACACACCCAACAAAATGCATGTGCATATACGTACATGTATGTATATGTATATGTATACATATGTATATCGGTACCGGCCAGAGCGATCTGCCACTAATCAATTCCGTGGAACGATTCTATCGCAAGCACATTACAGTCGCCAATTACCACAACTATATCCTGTCGAATCCCTACCGTACGCAAAAATCACATTCTCAAGAAAAATAATGAAACGAACACGTGCGAATCAGTTGTACGATATACCGACGAGATTGAATACGTGTATGTATACGTGTACGCAGCGAGGTATTAAAAGCTGGCACTGTTTCAAAAGCTATTTTCGTTTGCCGATTCTCGCGTCCCCGTTGCACTTTCTGTTTCTTGCCTAGATTTTCGCCTCATAATTCTCCTACCGTGATACCCAATTTTCACTCGGAAAGATCGAGCTCAAGATCGTGTTCTCGTAGGCTGCGGTAGGCTGCGAGGTGATTCGCAAAAATTCTGCAAGACTGTTACGCGTCACGGTATTGAAAGAAATTATAGTGCGCTGACAATAAGCGTTTCGCGATTCGAAACTCAGCTTTCGCGAGTATAACGGTACCGCCGGTGCCGCGGCGCGCCGGTTAACATTATCATCGAGAGTAAGAGTAGATACGTTTAGAAGGGCACCGGAGAAAGTGAGGCTGGCTTAAACGTTTCGAAACAGTGATCGTTTGCTGGCGATCCATTGAATCGCGTTACAAAGAAACGAATGGAGACGAAAGGGCAACACAAGCAATGAAGGAGTGACGAAGAAGCTGCTTGAATTCATGCGTGTCCGCTTTATGTATCGCGTATTCGATGGTCAGTAAACGCTAGTCATGCATATGAAATATGAAAGGCGTTCTGTCCCATTTTCCAGCCTGTTTGCATTTAGGGAACCTTACATGTAGTACACATACATGCAAAACTTTACGACTATACAAGCTAAGAGAGAAAAGAAAACAATTCTGCTTCTTAAAAAGCTTGAGGAAGCAGCTACCTATTCAGCTCTTCGGTTGTTTCATATGCGATTAGCGTTCCTTCGCGAGTATCGTTCGCAAACGGTACACACTAGTGGCCAGCGGAACTGAATATCGGAGAGAACCCTTTGAGCGCGCCCGATGAAACGAGATAACCGGCACACCGATTCGCTCCATAGCCGCGACGGTAGCGATACACGCTGCACAGCCATCAGGGGCGATAGCGCAAGCACATAAAGAAACAGCCGCGAATGGATAGGAACACGCGAATCCCCAGGGGAGCAAAAATGTAATAAGGACACTTGTCGGGAGCACCATGCACGCTCCAATTTCTTCCGTACACGTATAATCGAGAGCACGGATATGCCACGTGGACGTTCTCTTTTCTGTGGATTCATCGGTCCCCTTTTCTCGTTGAAAAACCGACCAAACAATACAGAACAACGCGAGAATGCTACGGCAATTTTCTGCTCCCATGGAGGACCGGATGCGTTGCTTTAACGCCAACAATTAATCAAGCGTTCTCCTGTATAAATATAAATGATCGGAAGAACTTTGAACCTTAGTTATTTATCTGCTGGTAGCCAGCAATATATTATGCTACAAACGCCAACAAATACGAATTGCACGAATCGATACGTACGTATAAAGACGAACGAAAGAGACCGCAAAGGTGTGCGACGCGAATCGGGGAACGCCAGCAGGTGTTAGGATGTTTGGAAGGAAAATACAAGGGATTGCTAGGGAGCACACCCACGTCGAGACGCATCGCGGCGGCGGTCATACGCGACATCGAAAGCAGCATCTATAGCTACTTTAGCGTCCGGTCGTTGCTCCATCATAGTTGATGCGTGCACCAAAATAAACGCAGAAATGAAGTTCCGTGAATAGAGTTGGAACCAGTTTCGTCAAGGTCGCCGAGAAATTTTTTCATTTCGATGAAGATTCTCCTTACCGTGCACGATTACTAGAAAATGTAGACTAAAGGTGTAGACCGAACTCTATCGAACCGCCGCGCCGCGACGCGCCGTCAGATCCATTCGATTTACGAGCAAGAAATACAGCTACTTTTTCCCCCGAGCCTCCTCGGTGGCAAAATACTGCGCATACGTAACGGATAGATCTTTGTTGCACGCGCCGTTGCAACGCAAACGCGAAAAGGAAGGAATGCAAGATAAAGAAGAAACTCACCTTCTGAGCTTTGCAGGCAGCGGCCAGGGGAAGTACGTCGTGTGGATGAGCAGCATGGCGATCTCGAAGGCAAAGGGTGCATATCGCGATCTTACAGAGAGCACAATACAGGGTCAACGGTTCACCGTTGTGATCGTTGCAAGCCGGCGTTGTTTCCAAGGCTGGACCGCGGGAACCTTTGCCTCCGCCTCCACCGTTCGATTGCCAGCTGCCTCGTGGCGGGCCCAAGTTGTGAGCTGCCAGAGGTCCCCTCTTAGGATGACACGATTCTCTGCAGCCGTCGCAGTACAAAACCTGAAGCACGATTCTGTTTTCCAAATCTCCCCTCCGAACTATGTATATACATATACACTTTTTTACTGATCGACCATTTTCGTTATCGTTTACAATTTCCCCCCGGTAAAAGAAACTCCAATATATAGCGTACATATAGTATGTAAAGCAATATACATATGTATGTACTTACATATATACACGGAGGACGCATGGGCATACGAATGATCGACGGGAGTGGAAATCGTGTTTGCTTTAAACCTAATTTACTTTTCCATTATTCAAGACCGAAGATGCACTATTTTATTTTCAATTGCATCGTTCCAGAAATGATCGCGAAATACATAGCGCGTGGAAGGCCTCGTTGATATAATACAATATTATGTATATGCAAATACGATACACGGATTTGATTTTTCAAGGTACAGCTTATTTACGTTATTCGCTCTGCTATCATAGAAATAAACAATTAAGTACTATGTGTACTTGTCTAACGTACGATTTATACGTACATATAAGTAATTGGAGCAATGATATATACTGTAAATGGAAATGTATTATAGTAATACGGGTGAAAGGCGCATAGATGGAATTAATGGCAAACCAAGAAGAGAAGGACCAGGCAATGTAAAATATATGACGTATATGGAGAATACAAGCTTGCAAAAAGGAAACCGACCTCGCATTGCTCGCAAGCGACGGTAGCATCCCGGGGCTCGCCTTCGCACATTTGGCACTGCAACCTGGTATTCCGCGACTCTTGATACTTCTCCACGATATGCTGCATAGCCTTGTACTTGGGTAAATTGTGAGCTCCACCTTCGTCGAAGTAAACGATCTTCTGGCATACAGGGCAAGAGAGGCACAAGGTGCCACCAGACGGTGGGAAACCTCCGTTTCCAGGTGTGCCGACATAGCTTCCAGGTCGCGAACTAGTCGATGTGCTACTGCATACCACACCTGAGTCTGTCTCGGAGAGAATCGACAGCTTGTCGGCTTCCTGGTCGGAACCAGGGGCGTTCGACGAGTCAGTCGTCGATTCTGGAGGAGAGTCCGGCGGGGATTGCAGGTTAACAGCGCACGCCAGACAAAGAGCATGCCAGCAGGGTAACAGTACCGGCTCGACGAACAGTTCTTTGCAACAGGGACATCGCAACTCGTCCTCCATACTGGCAAACGTTTCGCGCCTCCTTACGCTTCCAAGATCACTTTACTACCGATGACCCTCACCCACCACGCATGCATACGCAATACGCATACACGCACACGCACACGTGCACGCGCATGCACACGCACACCCCTTTTTCCTTTTCTTTCCTTCAATCACGCTTTCCTCTATCCTCCGATCGTTCGTGCTACACTTCCTCGGTGCAATTTCTACTTCCTCAATCGTCTTTTATCAAACGCCTTCTCTTATCTCCACGGCGCGGCGATTCGATCACTCCGTCGCGTCGCGTCGCGTCGTGTCGTGTCGTCTGGTAAACAAATGAAAACGGTCACTCGCATCTAGTCCTCGAGAAAAACCATCGAGTCTCTTCTGATGGCGTCCTTGGATTTACTCGACGTACGTAGTAGAGAGCTCACCAAAACGATGCATGTTTCGATCGAATCAGAATCGGTTGCATTCAACATTACGACCAAGTGTTACTTCCTCCGCGCGTGCTTATCCTTCGCTCATCGATTGCTCGTACATCACGCGGAGATTGTCAAATTACCAATAATGTATTATTCGCCGAGGCGATTAGCAGCAGACGCCCCAACGCGAATCTTGTGTCTATCCCCGTAACAATTCTACTGCATGGAATCGCCGTGGCCTGGCCGTTCAAATTGCTGCCATGCTACCGCGATTCACTTATGAATATACCGAGATGCACGGTGCGCGCAGATTTCACAAATTTCCCTTACAATTTTGTAAATACTGGCGCAACAATTTTACCCTGCAATTTCCCATACACACCACAAGACGTCACCGGGTTGACTGACTTCGGACGCCGTACTACGTATGCGCATCGCATTCACGCATCATGGCACAGGGCCGTCTCGTGTCGTTTAACGGGCCACCGTGAGATATGTATGTACATATTATGCGCTGGCTGCGCACATCATTTTTCAGGACTGTTATATACCAAAAAATGCAAGTAAATCAATGTATGTAACGTTACAGATTGCAATAGATGATGCAACAAATTTAAAAAAATTTGATAAAAATTTTAGTCCGTTGCGGGTCTTATTCTCGTACTGTAAAAAAGGTTTCACTACTCCGGGAGGATAATCTTTTACGACTACCACACAGATATATATATCTGGTCTAAATTTTCATTCAAAGAGTACTTGCTTCCTCTATTGCTTGTCTTCTATGGAATTGCTCATTTGCAGACTATGATTACAATCTTACTCGAATCTTGCCCTTACTACAGTCCTGATTACGAAACCCTCCCCGCGACCTTTCGATCGCGCTCTTTTCATTGTATGGTTCCATCTTCGTGTACCAATCTATCTCCCATTGTCATTTTACATTTAGAAAATTAATACGAAAAAAGAAGAACATCGGCCAAATGTGTTCCAACGATAGAGGACACGAAAAGTTAGAAAACCCGCGTAAAAAGAAAACATTGGAGACATTGGTTGGTACACTATCGATTAGCATCCGAGAATATATGATTTCTATTGTAGAATGATGTTACACGTTCAAAGTAATGGGCGCATTTTTCTACAATATTCGATATCTGTAGCGATACCGTCATCGTCAAATTCGATATTAGAAAAGGTATGTATGCGTATAAGTACGTGGAGGCGCCACATGCCGGATAATACGACTTTATCAAGCGACATTCAGCAGGATATAGTAGAGAATTGACGTTAGGAGTGCGTACATGTCCATACATACGTACGCGTAAGTATCTTTTAATTCGCTAGACGAAGGAATGAACGGGCAGACTATACATTGTGCAGAAAATTGCATTCCGTGATAGATTTTTTTAACAGCTTTTCAGGTAAGACAACGCCACAATTTGTTGCTGATGTTATTTATTCGATTTATTCTATCTTTGTCGGTTAACGCACGCGCCTCTTGATCTCGCATATGCATACTTGAACTGTTGTTGAAGTTGTGCAAGTATCATTGAAACATGGTAATGCGGAATGCGATGAAGGGTTAATTGCGGAAACCTGTCCTTACATAATCCGAGCACATGCTACCATGTGCTCTGAAATCGAACATTCTTGTTAAACTTACTGCCTTAAGGCAAACAAGTTTTGCGAAAGAACAGCAAGTGGATATTAACGTTCATTGTAGAAAGCGACGATGCTTCCATTTCATACACGTTTTATAAGTACGAGGTACAAATCATGCATGCGACATTCATGCATACATACATACGTACAATACATACATAGATGCATACATAGGTAGGTATGCATTTACTGCTCCAGAACGTCGATTCAGATTTGGCCAGTGTAAAATGACAATGTTCAAACGTCTCATATCGAGTCGTAAATGTCAATCCATCTGGCGAAGTAGACAGTCACGAAATGTTTACCAAAATATGTATATAAACGAATTAATTTATACGATGCTAGTTATTAGTTCCCAATGGACAAATTATTTGTCGTGCAAATCGTTCTACGTAGAAAAATTAATTCGTTAACATAATAATATTTAACAAAGGCATTCTTATTCATGTATTCTGTTTTTTTCTTCTACAGAAATTTCATGTAACCGATCACAGTGTTAAAGCAAACATGATTGCACCTTTGTCGAAAAGAATCATTCTGCAGCAACTTTTTCACGCGCGTCGTTGCGCTTTTTCTTCCTGGTTAGTAAATTCGAGGATTCTCCGTTTTTTCTATCAAGCTTGTTCGCTATTTCGAGTCATCTTTCAAGCTAATAGGTATAATTATTTCCAGCACCGACTCGGGCGACACGTACGACCTAGTTGTCGTGGGGGGTGGCATTGTTGGATGCGCCACTGCCCGTGAAATGATAATGAGGCATCCCAATTTAAAAATGGCGATCGTTGAAAAAGAAGACGCCCTGGCAAAGCATCAGACTGGGCACAACAGCGGTGTTGTACACGCCGGCATTTATTACAAGCCGGGCAGTATGAAAGTAAGACAGCAGTACTTGTGTATTTTCCTTGTCTTCCTTCTTCTCCTTCTTCTTTTATTTCTATTTTGCTATTTTTCTATTTCTAAGATGGAAAACGCGCCCTTTACACATACATATACATGTACATGTACATGTACACGAGCCTTTTCATTGCACAATAGAATAACGCTTCGTTAAGAGATTTTTGATTCGGCAGGAAATGATTGCAGGCAAAACTGTGCGTGGAAGGTTTAAAACTGTCCTACGAATACTTCTGCAAACATGATGTACCCCACAAGAAAGTTGGGAAACTCATAGTAGCTCATACCAGACAGGAAATTGCAAGACTGGACGAACTATTAGACCGGGCGCAAAAAAACAATGTACCCGACATCCAACTGGTTGAAAAGGACTGCATATCGAAATACGAACCTAAATGTCAAGTACAGGAAATTTTCTAGTCTCGTCTCTTCTTGCGAATAGTATCGAGCAAGCATACATATGTATATGTATTTACTGACGTACAAATCTCTATATATTTACTACGCAGGGAGAGAAAGCGTTATGGTCTCCGTGGACGGGTATCGTTGATTGGGCCTTGGTCTGTAAACATTTTGCTAAAGATTTTGAAAAACAGGGCGGCAAAATATTTTTAAATTACGAAGTCACTGGTTTCGCAGAAACGAAAGAAACGAAAGGAACGAAAGGGATGAATGAATTGGCACCGATTTCGGTGCAGTCGAAAACTAGTGTAAGCTTCACTTCCATTTATAACACATTTTCAACCGTAGTTTTTCGATCTTGAAATATCCGATCTGCGTGATTTTACATTGCAGAGTATAGCGGCAAAATATGTGCTTACTTGCGCCGGTTTACATTCAGACCGATTAGCTGTAATGACAGGATGCGATCTTAGTCCACGAATCGTTCCATTTCGGGGGGAGTACCTGCTGTTAGACGAAAGCAAAAAGCATTTATGCACCACCAATATATACCCCGTCCCGGATCCCAGATTTCCATTTTTGGGCGTTCATTTTACGCCTAGAATGAATAACGACATTTGGCTCGGTCCGAATGCCGTGTTAGCCTTTGCCAGGGAGGGTTATCGGTACTATACGAAACGACATACATCATACGTTGCCTGCACGCTGTATTACAAACGTATTCGCATTTATTTATTGTTGTGCTCGTTTCAGGTGGCGAGATGTAAATATGAAAGATTGCGTTGAAATGATAAAGTTTCCTGGATTGTATAAACTTTGCTTCCGATATTTCGTACCAGGATGCAAAGAAGTGATCAAGTCAATCTTTTATCCGCTCGCAGTACGAGATTTGAAAAAATTTATTCCCGAAGTTACCAGCAAAGATATAAAAAGGTAAAGAAGTATGAAGGTGATGGGAATTCGCGGCTTCTATCGTAGCTGCCATCTTTGTAACACGTTTAATTGCACAGGGGACCGTCGGGCGTTAGGGCTCAGGCATTGGACAGTAATGGTAATTTAGTAGACGACTTTGTTTTTGACGGTGGAAAAGGTAATATCGGTAGCAGAGTAATCCACTGTCGGAACGCGCCTTCTCCCGCTGCAACCAGCTCCTTGGCAATCGCTAAATACATTGCCGACAAGTTGGAAACTGACTTTAAGTTGTAACTGTTTCGGCAGATTAACTGCGAAAAATGGGTGAGAAAGTTTACCATAGCAATGTACGCAGCAGAGAAAAGTTGTCACCATCGAGCAGAAGGTATGTGATGATGTATGTCTGAAAGTGATTTCCGCAAAGAATTCTTGCATTTAGCGGATTGAGAAATAAAGCATACGTAACATTTTGTTGGCAAAAATGGTTCTTTTCACGGGAGGAACAATTTTTTCTAACATTTCTATACCGTTACATGAATTTCGTTAGCGCAACGACGATATGTGTACGTGATTTGATGTGCGAATGAATGAGTTGGAAATATCAAGTAAATAAAAATATGCTAGCGTATGGAATATATCTGGTGGAATCTGAAGAATAAAAACGTTCGTCGAACGTTGGGTCAAATTATTCTAAAGCCTGTACCCGATATCATAAGGCGAGTGTTTGCAAAGTCCCAGGCTGCTGTTGAATGGAAGCCCATATTCGAAAGAACGACACCGTATTCACTTAACGCAAACATAGAGTAAACTGCAAATAAATATTTTGATCCGATAGATATCAGCTGGTGCTTGTGTTTTTGTAAATGGTTAAACTCACCTAAAGGTTCGCAGTATTTATTGTGCCTGTAAAAAAAATAGCAGGCAAACATTATAGACAATACGTTTAATACCATAGATCGCCTCTTCCACCTTAAGGAATTAGCTTCCCAAGATTCCCTGCTGATGTTACAACAATTTCTCGCGATATAATATGCCACGAGCATATGAATAAAGGACATTATTAGAAATATTATGAAGGACAATTTGTGGAAGGCTGAAAGAGAAACATAGATTAGCCGATATTTGGCATATTCCCAATGATTCATATACATACGTACCGTAATTTTCATCCGAACTCCAAAAGCTTAACGTTACGAGTGATATATTTTCCAGAGCGTAGGTAACCATAGCAACGTTACCAATATTTTCTGCCCACTTGTAAATATGCTCTTTATAATAACGACGATACATTATTAGTACTAAAACTCTGGTTAACGCTTGCATAGCTATCGCTGCTTTCCATATGTTTCTTTGCGGCTTATAATGTCCGATGGTAGCAGAGACCGACGGTAAGACATTGTAAACCTAGTGGAAAAACTGATTTGTTATTTATATTGTTATCGTTACTGCTACACGCATTGCACGTATCACGTATCACGTATACATATATATAACAGTTTAGCAGAAAGAAATGGCGAATACCTTGCAATGCGTGGAAGTAGAATGCTCAAAATTATACACAACGGACCATATGACGCAAAAGATAAATGCTAAAAACGGCAGAGACACGGTAAACCATGCTATTTTAGCGAAAGGCAAGACGAGTCGCGCTTTCGACATGTCGTCCTCCACGAGCGGAATATACTCTGATCCCATTCTAGACTTGTTCATCGTATTACGCTTAGTAGATTGTAATTGACGTGATCGTAAACGAGTTTGATACGTCTAATAGGCTAAAGTCTGAAACGTTCCGCTGATTCGTGTAACAGGCGTCCCCATGATTTGTCTAGTCATTTCGAACTAAATAAACGTTCTCGTATTTTCCTTAGAAAATAAGCTGAATAGGTTAAAAATTATCATCTGATCTTTGATCATCAAGTAGATTTTGCAATGAGTGCATGAAATAGTACACGCATACATAAGAATGTTAACGCGAAATCAGGCGAACGACCCTTTTATATGTACTTGTCACTTGTTAACTTAACTTGTTACGCTCGCAACATTTCCGGAACATGCAACGACTTTGTACAAGCCGATACATATTACACGGCATGAAACATTCGAGTAGAGACTCGTCGTTCGTCGCTCATTTTCAGTTTCCTCGGCGACAGATGGGACTAGTTGCTCGAATTGTTTACACCGTTTCGCGATCAGCTGTTCTCCTTTGTGTACTCCATTGCTCACAGTGTTGGACGTTTAAATCATCGTCGATTCAGTGTGTTTTCCTTGATGCGTTGTTTATGTTAAAATGCATAGGGTACCCTATTTGAATTGCAGCGAAGCGAATATCGAACTACGAAGATAGACAGCACCCGATGCATATATTGAATGATTGTGTTTCAACCGTTTGAGGTTAAATTACCAAGTAACCTGTCATTTGCTCACGATAAAGTGCATTATTTCAATTGAAGAGAAGCTCTGTCAATTATCTTTCTGCGTAGCATCAAATATGTAAGTATATACATGTATAATTTTAATGGCATTTGAAAGTACGTATGTGAGGTAGACTTTTATCGAACTTATTTTCCTATAACTATGTATATTTGAATACCTGCTCTCGAAACGATATGCTGTGAATGTATGTAAAAAGTACGCCTTTCCGGACGATAGTCCCGGGAAATTATTCGGGAAAGATGTTGATACAGGATCGGATATGACAATGGTAAGAGAGGCGAAAGAGCTGTGGAGTGTTTCGTTGCGAAAAGAATGGTTGGAAAAACCGAAGCGCAACGATCGTTTGCCCATTTGAAAATTGTAAAGAAACTTGGAAATGGAACAGGTAAGACAATAAGCGGACGACAATCGTAGTGTTTAGCGTAAGTGCAAGCGAAGAATAGAGAGGAGTGGTGGTTAGTCGTTGGATAGGGGTAATCTTAGTGAATATACTAGCCAGGTTCGTTGAAATTAGACGCAATGCGTCGAGACGGTTTGCCAGGAAAGCTGCAGTACGAACCGTATTCCACTGAAAATGAAAGACGCGCGCGTCGCGTGGCACAGTGCTACAAAGGAGTAGCACTTTTATTGGGCACTAATTTTCCAAACACTGATGGCAGAACATCTCCACAAAAGAAAAAGATTTGGTGGGACAGCGGCATGTAGGTGGAAAAGCATCGGGAACACAATAAGGTCGTTTTTATTTTGCTAATTATGCTGTAGCCGGAATTTGATGAGAAACTCGAGTATCTATATGCGTCCTGGCAAGTAGACTATCAGCTTTTGCGCTCGAATGAAAACGTGCAAGTGTCGCTGTCACCGACTTCTATTCGTGTCGACAATATAAAATAGATTTAGACGCATGAGCCATCCCCCTTTCTCTTTCTATCTTCCTTGCATTTGCACGAGTGCAACAGATAGGAGATGTAATCTGTAATTTGATAGTAGATACGATAGACATTCCGCAAGCCGATTGCATCTGCGAGAAAAATATTCGGCGATGTACGTTTAATGTTTTCTCAAAAGATCGCGTAATCGGCTGAACGAGCAACACAAGGAACAACGAAATGCGGGATTATTTGGCCGGCAAATCGCGTTGCAACGACATTGTAGTAAAAAACATGTAGGCAAGTTGCACGTTTTACGTTTTACGTAATAATACCGTTAGAGATTCTGTCTCGTTTAAGGTAACGTGGATCGGCCGCGAGTCGACTACAAAACACGCGGCAGACTGGATTGGATCGGATTGGATCGGATTGGATCGGATTAAATCGGATTAGGATCGTATAGGGACGTGGTAGTTTCCGAAGAGCCGGAAGATGTACCGCGAATATCGTGTAGCGGCTCGCACGAACACGAGGAAGGATGGCCCGAAATTGAGGAACGTGCAATCGGTCGGAAATATTTATCGGATAATCTTTTGCTTATCATGCACCGTAGGGCAATAGCAAACCTTTGGCGCGGAGTAGGTTTGCTTGCGATGATGCAGCGTGGGGGAAGGGGGAAAGCTTGGGTCGGAGTTGGAGGGTGAAGTTGCGCGGAGCGAAAGATGGGTTAAGCAGGGAGAAGAAAACGCGCAGGCGTGGAGCAAACACGGTAATCGCTCGGCATCCGCGTGGCGCGAGTTAAAAGTTGGCTCAACGATCTTATTGTTAGTCTCGTCCCGTCCCTTCTCGTTCGCTCTGGTTCTGCCGTCCCAAAGAATAAAGAAGAAAGGTACGGAAGCGTTGCCGAGGTGAGCCGAGGTCGCGCGCGACTCGTTCCTCTCTTCCTGCGAAGCCTGTTAGGCTTGATCGTTGCCGAAGAAAGGGAGGAAGGTAGAAAGGGTTGAATGCAAGCTCGGTCGGCCGCAGGCCAATAGATTATTGTCATTGAGATTTGCTGGACAATTTGGCGTTACGATGAAACGGATGATCCTGTTGGTCCGTGTCGCGTGTCCTCGGCTCCTCGGCTTCTCGGCAATCTGACGAAACTGGTTGCCACGTAACAGCGACGAGAAGCACGAGCTCCATAAGAGTCCCCGAAATTGGCGAAGATGTCTGAAAAGAAATCGGCGCCAGACATTCTCGCGGATAAAACGGAGAAAAATAAAAGTACCGCGCAACGACGCTGGCGTATCCTTGCGAAAGCGTTGATAGGATCCGAGCAACCGATCTCCACGGACGTTAGGGCCGCGAGGGACACAAGGGACGAGGTCTCAGTTCGTCGGTTCAGCAGCTTTGATTTGCTAAAAGTCGGCCGCGTAGATAACGAATCTACAGATTTGGATCCTTGGTACGAGTATTCCACTGTTTTGGAGAAGAAGCTGTTCAGCGTGCAAGTACGTCGGGTAAAGAAGAATTTCACAGCGAACGAATTGATCGGGTTCAATAATACGGGAAACATCTGTGTCTGGCCGTCGGAGGAGTGCTTGGCTTATTATCTGTTGAAGAACCGTCAGCTGTGCCGAAACCGAAGAGTCCTCGAACTCGGCGGTGGCATGAGCTGTTTGGCAGGAATGCTCGTGGCCAAGTACTGCGATCCTAGGGAGGTGACGTTGACGGACGGAAACGTGACCAGCGTGAACAACGTTCGTCGCATCGTAGCTAGAAACGGTATAGGTGATTTCATCGAATGCGGTGTCGTTGAATGGGCCAAAGCGGCTAGGGCGATTAGGGCAAGCAGAGCAAGCAGAGCAAGCAGAGCTAGCAGAACATCCAGGTCGGTTAGACCCTTTCTTCACGCCCATCCCAACGGTCTTCGACTTAAGGTGAATTCTCGCTATATTTCGGAATAATTGAGTCGCAAGAGTGCGAAGCGTCGACCCGGTTCGACACAGACTACGCGATAAATTTGCGGACAAAATGTACATATGTATACGTAGGACACACCGCGTGTCGAGATTCCCCGATGATGACGCGTGCGCGCTAGTCCCCGTGAACGTGCCACTGAATTCCTGTTGAGCAAACGCTACTCCACGCTACTCCACGCTACTCCACGCTACTCCACGCTACTCCACGCTACTCCACGCTACTCCACGCTACTCCACGCTACTCCACGCTACTCCACGCTACTCCACGCTACTCCACGCTAAGGGACACAACCAGACGCGACCGGCATTTTTCCCTTTGACTCAGAATCGAAGGAAAGCGCGCAAAACGATTTACAAATCGCTTACTCTTGTATCAGTTGTTCTATTGTTCGATCGAACCATGATACCAACTATGTAGGACACATATGTTTATGCATAGATATTTCTATTAAATAGCTTGCACCTAGTCGATACTGTACTTTGCCACCGAGTATTGTCGTTGTATCTTGTTCGTGTGCCCCAGAAACTTTTTATGCACTTTTACTGGTAGAGCTGGAGCGGCGCTGCCAAGGATACCGCGAGGTTTGCGGAAAAATTGTACGACGTGATCCTGTGCGCGGACTGTCTGTTCTTCGACGAAGCTCGTTCGGACTTGGTGGAAACGATCTACGGCTGGTTGACGAACGACGGCATCGCTTTGGTGATGGCACCTAGACGGGGCTCGACCTTTGAAAAGTTCGCGGAAGCAACGATGAAACGGGGTTTCGTCGCGCGGCAGATAGACCGTTACGATGGCAAGATTTGGTCGAGGCATCTAGAATTGCTGGAGGAAAGCCAAAAGTATTGTCCAGACCTACATTACCCGATTCTCCTAGAGCTGACGAAGCAAAAGAAAACGGCACCCGGATGATTCGTATCGATCGCCGACGACGCCGACGACGCCGTCGACGCCGACCAGGATTCAGCCGAGGATTCTTCGATTCCGAATTGGCCCCTTATCTTAATCTTATCCTACTGCTTGGAAATTCCAAAGCCGACGAGGAAACTGCTATTTCGCTCATCGTATCGTCCTTTACTCACCTCTCTACTCATCCAACCTTTTCGTTTGCGTGCCAGCAATTCTATCCGCGATATATTAATTTCCTATTGATTCATAGATGAGGCTCGCTTGCGTGTCACGGATCACTCGATACGAGTAGTAAACGATAGTATTCCAAGTACCTGATGATACTAGACTGATACAATTGAAAAGTCACGATCGCCAACTTTTCCACCTAGACACATACGAACCTTTGTGACTTGTATAGAATCTTGTATAGAAATAGGAAATAGGAAATAGGAAATAGGAAAGAGATAAATCCATCTCGAAACGCGAGTAATCGGTCTTTTATTCGGTCAACTCGTCAACTTTGCTCGAGCTGTCTCCAATCGAGGGGCGAAAAAGTGCGCTTGTAAAGAAACATCGGTGGCATCGATGGCATAAGTCCTTGGCCGTCGAAAGAAATGTCACTTTACCTTCCTGCCTGAAATGCTCACATTAAAAACAGTGTTTGCCAGTTGTAAGAAGCAGGTTTTCGAAATTCTACCGTAGACCCAGCTGTTACCGAAAGGACCGATCTAGTTGCGCCTAGTCAAAGCTACCAAAAATGGCCGAACCGCGTTTATAGCTTTATCTTGAAATTTATGTATGTGTTTGTACGTACGTGTGCATGTGTCTGGTGTACGCGAGTGCTAGATATGTAAGAAGATATTGTTCGAAAGAATAAAATATTTTCCCTCGATATTTCTACCGACACGTTTAGCGCTTCATCTACATATAATAGGTTCGATAAGATCGGTAGCTTACATTCTTCATTATTGCCGGTCATCCGTCTTTCGTTGAATGCGTCGTCGCGTTACGATCGACATTATGACACCGCCCTGTCGTGCTAAACTTTCCTATTATTTTTCGGTCGAAAGATTCGAAGTGGATCCACCACGTTCGTCTTGGCCCTTTACAGATTTATTACGGATAGGAATGTGGCAGAACGTGTTTACCAGGCCCCCCCTGTGTAGGAACACCGTACAGCGGTAATGTATCGTGCTCTCATCGATTTAGAAGACGGTGTGCTCGATCTATTATTAACCGCCTCTAACAATCACTGTCGGCGCATAAAAGTCAATGCAACGGCTAGCTTACAACTTTCTTCCCTTAAGTTTCGATCGGTGGCTGCCGCGGCATGCCGTGGTGTTTCAACAACGACCGAGCGAGAGAAAAATTGTCGCGACATGTCGTGTCCTAACGAGCTATCGACCAAATTATAGTACCTTGGACGAGTCGCTCTACAGAGTTTCGTCCGACCTTTGGAAACATCGCTTCCATCGCGATAAGCACGATAAGCGCCATCGGCGCGGATACTGATATCATTCCTTCGAGACGCGTCAAATTGGCGGCGAAATATCTTCCAGAAATAACAAAAGCCTTTGCTTCGTTGCTGTATGAAGCGATCCCTTTCGTAACGCGTGAAAGGACCGCGACTGTGGCAAATGATCTCGTTCCGCTAAACGACTCGGAGGAGGATCATTCGTCGGCGCAGACGGCCGAAAAGCGCCAAGCATATGCGCTTTTTCTTGCCCTTTTGGTTGCATCTATGGAAGAAAGGGAAAATTTCATGATCGGCGCCAACACGTTAGATAAATCTGTAAATGTGCCTGACGTAAAATGAAGCCGCGAAATCGTACATTTGATAATGCGCTCGGTTTACGAGTCGCGCTTTTCCAACGACGAGACGAGACGAGACGAGACGAGACGAGACGAGACGAGACGAGACGAGACGAGACGAGACGAGACGAGACGAGACGAGACCGGACTTGTATACAACCCCCAAAGGTAAAATTAGAACGAACCACGGTAAACTTTTTTCCGTTCGAGGATAGAGCTATAAAACGATCTAGCGAGCCTACCACGGAACAGCGCGATGTATTTTCGAATCGCACCCTACTCGAAATTCTTTCTTCTTCGTTACAATCCAGATCCAGAATAAAATCTTGGAGCGTACAATCGTACAGGTTGGAGAATAAGTTTCACGCGGTTGAAAGATGTTTGCGAAGCAACGCAGACACGATCGCGTTTCATCGTACCTCTCTCGCTCTCGCTCTCGCTCTCGCTCTCGCTCTCGCTCTCGCTCTCGCCTAAAAATAAATTATTGCGTAAAATTAAGGGCGAGCTTGATCGCGAGTCGTGTCGTTGTCGACGTTGAAAATTACACGGTACGGGTGCCAATTGTTGTTGGCTTAGTACTAGATACTATTCCAAGTCTATCAGGGATACTTGTGCTCTGGCAGCAAATTAGTTTTTCGCCCTTTCACCTTGCATGGCCGTATCTCGCACGTTTCTCCCGATGGAGTTGGTGAGAGGTAGCGCGGCATATGTAGTCGGAAAGATTGCACCCGCTATGGATATAAACGCAAACATCCACCGAACGAGCGTGCCCGCTTGCCAAAAAGCAAGCACCAAAATATACGCCGCCGTTGGCCCGCTAGGAGCGCCCGTTGCTTCTACATATGCACGCGTCTAACCGATTAGAAATTTCAAGGGTTCGATTCGCAACCCTCGACGTCGTAACGAATCTACGCGACCATGCGCTATCGTCCCGCGAAGACAGCGAAGCAGTCGCAAGGATGCTTTCCTTGGTAAACATTTGTAAACATTTGTAAACATTTGGACAACAGCCGGGCTCGATTTCACTGTAACAACGGCAGTCCTAGAAGGCAATTCTGATTGAGGGCCATCTTGATGCAAAGGCCCCTCGCTATGAAAGAGCCACGCAAAGGGTATAGTAATAGAAGAAAGCGAGGATACCAAGCAATTGCCTCGCAAACGGTCAGCTAGGTTGGCTAACCCAATCTTTCCTGTGCCTATTTATATGGCGTTGTCGCTATTAATACGTGCTCTATTATTGATAGCGCGCTGCTGATTGTTGAAAGAGTCGCGACTTCCGGTATGCACATTTGCACGTTTTCACATGCGATTAGTTTCGACGAGCTTCGGACCGATTCGTACTACGTATCGTAGAAAATCTGGCCGTGACAATGTCAGCTGGTTCGCCAAATATTTCCCGCGTGTAAAGAGCGTAAAGAGCGTAAAGAGTGATGCGACGTTAACATAATTAGCCAAGTTTCGAAATGATAAAGGGGTCCGCTCGCATTGATTGTTTCAGGGCGGATTATTGGAAATCCCAGGGTCGTAAGTTTTGCGATTTCTGCAAGTGTTGGATCGCAGACAATAAGCCTAGCATCGATTTTCACGAAGGTGGCAAGAAGCATAAGGAAAATGTTAGCAAACGGCTCAAAGAGATACATAAAAGCAGCGCGAAACAGGCGAAGCAAAATAAGAAGATGGAGAACGACATCAAAAAGATGGAAAACGTAAGTTTCATTCTTTATACCGTAAGCGAGTTTTTCCGAGGATCCTGTCACTGATAGGACAGATTAGGCAAACGTTTCCTTTCATATTTAGGCAGCCATGGCTGCCTACCTAAAGGACCTGGAGAACAATACCAGGGACATGACAGCCGATAGAATCATGAAGGAGAAAATTCAACAAATAGGAACGAAAAACGTGGGTATTTGCTTATCGATCGTTGCATGCTATATTAAGTAACATTCGTCCCAAGAAACCGCCTCGGAGACAATGGATCATTTCAGTGTTCTCAAGAGATCGATCCATGCGATCCAACTCTATCGAGGAACGTGACGTGGCGCCAACCCAAGGCTCAACAGAAAGGCGAAAACAAGGCTCAGGGGAAAAGCAAAGCAGCCAAAGGAAAAGGAAAAGGGAAGAAAATTGTGGAAGACGATCGTTCGTCGAAACCTGTTCGCAAACTTTGGTACCAAGCGATCAGTCCCGAAGGATATACGTACTATTGGCATATCGAGAGCAACGGTATAGAATCCGAGACGGTTCTGTCTCGACCGTCAGTTCTTCTCCCGTGGAAGGAGCAGGGACAGTCGCACCACCGACTAATTCCAAATTTCTACCACAGAATCCGTGTGGGAGCCACCCGAGGAGGGTTACATGACGTTCGCGGAACAGGAAGAAGAGGTGAAGGAGCAGGCCATTCAGGAACAACTGTTTAAACAGTTGGAGGAGGAAGAAGCGGTGGCGAACGCGGAGATACTCGAAGAGAAGCGTGCCAATGTCGAGAGAGAACGGTTGAAAGAATTGAGACAGGCAAGTAACGCGAAGCAAGCAGATTCAGGGAACAACGATACCGACGAAGGAAAGACGGACACTGGGGAGGAAAGTCGACCGTACAGGAGGGACTATAGCATTCCCCTCAAGTCCCATCCGTATGGCCCTTGGCAAACCGTTCGGAGAATGTAAGTAATTCTTAACGATGATTAACCAACAAAAACTATTAACCGCGTGTAATTCCACTTATATTTTACAAAAGGAAAAAAGAGAGCTGTGGAAAGAAGTAACGTTACTTCATATTCTTCGTTTCAGAGAAGCGAAGCCGGTAGATTTGCAGCTGCCGCAGCATAATCAAGTGAAGCTACCTGTCCTTCAAAAAACCGAACCACCACCCTTGCAAAGAACATTCAAAGAAAAGACGGTTACGCAAATTGACACCGGTGACAGCGACGAGGGCGGGCCACCGCCTACATTTAAGAAACGGAAAATTGGAAAGAAGAATGTTCGGAAGCGGTTAGCCGATCAGTGATAACCGAGTAAATGGGCTTGGCGTATATTTCGTCGAACGTTGAACTGCTGTGTTGTAAGAGTTTCGATCGGATACTCCGCATCGCTTGTTTTCTACTTGATGAGACTAGATTCTTTCGTGCTTTCGTGCTTTCCTATCGACAATACCAATTGATTGCGACGAATACCTTGTTTCCTTGCGTTTAACAATTTATCATGCAAAACATATTCTACACGCGATCGTGCCATTTCTTTTGGCAGATATAAAATATACGAGGTCTATACCACGTGTATAGAATAATAAGAAGCAAGACTATTTTCGCTGACTTTTCGCTGACTATTTATGTACCGGAGTTACGTAAAAAAAAGAGGAGAGAGAGAGTGAGAGAATCATCGAGAAACTTGGATCGCATTTGACGTCTCTGTCAAAGATCGAACAGTAACTATGATGCGATCCCTATTTACAGCGTTCTGAAATTATTTCGGGTTGATGCGTACTTTTGTTAGCAGCGTTAATCGACGATGCGTATCGTTTCTTGTCTGGCGTGTCACTGATTCCGTTAAGTCGATCCAAAATTAATTGCCGCGGCAGACCTTTCGTTTCTGGGATAAGTAGAAAGACGAAGAAGAAAGTGGCTACGCAGAAAGAACCTAATAGGAAAAAGCAACCGTGCACGCCGCACAAGTCGATCACGCTCGGGAATAATTTAACCACCACGAATGCCATGGTCCAAACAAAGAACATCGCGATCGTTATCACGAAATTAGAGACATCTCGACTGAGTATCTCCGAAGAGACGACGTACGGGCCAGGGCCCAAACCCAAACTGTACGCGATCATATAAAGGGACAAGGCTGCAACTGAAATCCAGCTGAACCGACTGACATCGTACTGAAGCGATTGCAGATATGAAAAGAGTCCAAGCGTGTAGTGACAGAGGCCCATTCCCAAGCTGGACGTTAAAAGCAAAGATCTGCGGCCGGCCCTTTCCATCATTGTAGTGGACAAGCATGATCCAATCAGTTGAATGAGGCCCACGATAATAGCCGAGTTGTTTGGCGACAAGGAACTTCCGGATATCTTGAATATCATTTCCGTGTAGCTTATCTGCAAGTGAAAAAAGAAACGTGCTAGCGGTAAATATTAAGGCAAGTAAGACAAGTCGTTACCATAGCGAATATCCCTGCAAGTTGTTGACCACCGAATAGTCCCAGCGTGATGAACAACCCTTTCGTCGTGGCTCGATCTCGAAACAAATCCGACAATTTAATCGACCGTCCCGACGTTTCTACTTTCTTCGCTTCCGTCTGCAAGCGTAACATTTCTCGTTGCACCGTCGGTTTGTGCCCGCCTCTCAACCACATCAAGGATCTACGACGAGAGACGATTACGGAATGAGGCCAAGCGCGGGACAAGGCGGCCCGGGGAATTCTTCTCGCTTACCTCGTTGCATCGGCGAGGCGATTGCGCCGTATCAGATACTCGGGTGATTCCGGGACGAAAGCAAAGAATGCGATATAAATGAAGGGGAACACGAGGCAGGCGATCGAGAACACGGTATAGGAGAGTAGAGAACCGAAAATGTAGCCAAACAGAATACCGCCGTTCAACAAGAACACCAACAAGCTGCCTAACATACCGCGTATCCCGTCGCTCGCAATTTCCGACACGTATAGCGGCACCAAAAACAACGCCATCCCCCCAGATATCCCCGAAAAGAACCGGCCGATAAACAGATGCGTCTGCCCCGTTGCAAATATAGTGAACAACCAACAGGAGCAGAGGGGAACAGCCATCAGACATCCAGCCACTTTTCGTCCGTATCTGTTTGCTATTAGACCGACTATCAGACTGACTAGGGCGGCTGTTAGACACGTGATCCCTGTTAACCAGGACACTGCATCGTCCGTCATCGGCGCCTCGCCCACTGGAGGATTCTTGCTTTGTAGCTGGGGTATGGTTGGTGATTGCCAACCTATCATCGTCCCAACCGACAGGGATGAGATGTTAGCTGCAAAGTAATTCAAACGATTAGAAGGACGTTGCGATTTTTTATCCAAAACTCTTCATCCCCATTCCGCGACGCGCTACTTACCGACCAGCGCGACTGAAAGCTGTCGGAACCTTCCGGGTTCGCTACGCTTCTTCCCTTCTGACATTTTATCGTCGTTTCTCAAACAATTTGTCTTTCGGAATGCATAAATTACTAGCCAGTTCGAAGCAACCAGAGGGCACAAAGATTCTGCTCCGGGATTCTACGTTCGATCCTTCCTCGAATTTATACTTTTCAGTAGCCACCTCGTTAACGAATCTCTTATCTTCTGTCCCGATTCACTACGTTGCTCTGTGTGCTCGATAAACAATCGTGGATTCGCCCGTCATTTTATCAGCACCATCGTAGCTTTCGTTTTCCATCTACACTCTATCTCTTGTCCACCTTTTCTCCTTCTCTACCACACCGTAACTCTTTCCAGGATGAAATATACTTGTGCCGTGAAACTTTATCCTTTATTTCTATATTTTTTTCTAACTATCTGCCGGGGGGTTCGCGGAAAATATTCTAATTCCTGCAAATAAAATCGTTTCACCACCATCGTTCTATCGGAATTAAACGTATTCGACTATGATTTACTGCCAGATCTACTTTACTCTCACAGTCAGTTCATGGGTAATTTATGGCTCAGCAAGCCATCAGCAAGAGCTGATGGATTTATGCACGTCGATTTTTCCCACACATTAGCAAGTATAATTCCGATAAGGATACCATAGTACCGTTTGCATCATTTTTAAATATCCTACCGACTCGTCATCTCAAAAATCATCTATTTCATACAGACTCCGGCTGTTATTGAACAATTTCGCAAACATTCAATTGCATTGGTGGAAATTTCCCTATTCTACGTAATACAAAGCGCACACGTGGATGCAACCAGTCGTGCAACGATGTAGCGCATACGCCGTGTTATAGATATAGTATATGTACATACATGTAGGTATGTAGTATGCTTATGTGAGCAAGTAGAGGGGGAGAAATATCGATAGTCAGCACTATCGATAATTTCCGATAGTTGGACCATCGACCATCGATAGTGATGGAATATGATATACATACATGTATGTCCTTGGGCCCAAGTGCCTTATTATTAGGTTAGGACACACACGATTTGATATCTAAATCCAACGACAATATCAGTGAATGGTAATAGGGAGCTATGTATTTAAAACTCTAGCATATTGAATCACACAGTATTCTAGGAATGTTAAGAATAAAATACACTTATAAGTATAAAGTAAATCATTTTTATTTCTGTTTTATACATCTAATAGCCATGCATTTTTATTTAAAAATATTAGCATATCTACATTTTTTGCTTTCAGTCTCGACCTACGTTCGTTTATAATTTGGCCTGCTGTACGAAAATTCCTTTCACTTGCTGCAGATGACCCAGGTATACACAAATGCAGACGTGCTAAGTGACTTAAAACATTTCCCTCTTTCTGAATTGTTTTCCACAATTCTAAAACATCAGAATCCTCTAACAAGTTTGGGCTTTCTAAATACTGTCTTTTTATCATTATTGCATTTGCAGCTATGCTTTTGCCCTTTCTTGCTATCCTTTCTCCAACAAATCCTAATAATGACCTTTTTTGTATTGTGCAACCAGTTTCTGGATTTTCTTGACTTAGCATTTTCATATTGCAAGTAGTATTATCGTTTAATAAATTGTTCATTTCCGATTATAATAAGCCTGAACCTTGATTAAAATTTTCCGTATTCCGAAAGCCTTCCTTCTTAAACCTTGGATCAAGAATTCTTGCGATTCTAGGCAAGGTTCTTAATTCATATGGAAATAATCTTTCCGTTACACTATGTATCAATTTGTGGCACATTATTTTGCCCTCTTCTGTGCTTAGCTTTGGATTGATACTTGTTAAATAATTATATATCCCATAATTGAGAGGTATAATCATTGATACAGTTACATAATTTTCGGCTGAAATTTTTTTTGTTCCTTCATCAAAGCAACTCAAAACTTTTGTAATATCCCTTAAAATGATTACTTCGTCTTACTGTCAATGGTGAAGGGGCTTTGCGTAACTTGATGAGAGATCTGTTGACTGCATCAATAACTTTCAGAACTCTCTCCATCATATTATAGCTAATCTAGTTGGAACCTCTTGAATTAATTTATAAACTTGATTATTCATATTTTGTTGCTCTTGCTTCAAGCTTTTATTTGCAACAGTGCTGCTTTTAAAAAATTTTACAATTTCCTTACATTTTCCTACTACAGCTTTTATAATATCTAATTGAAGGATATCTTGAACAGTCAAATTTAAAGTATGGGCATAGCAGGGCAAATGTCTTTTTTTCAAAATATTACATGCTTTGATCATGTTTGCTGCATTGTCTGTAACAATGCAGGAAATTGCAGGAAATTTTATTTTCAATTTGCCATTCCTGGCAAATTTCCTGTAGTGTCTGCGCAATATTCTCTGCAGTGTGATTTATATTTAAAAGTTGTGTGGCTAATACAACATTTTTCAATTCAAAATTAAAATTAACAAAATGACATGTAACAGTTAGGTACGCATCATTGTTTCTTGACGTCCATGTATCTGTTGTTAAAGATAAGTGTTTAATGTTATTTAACATTTCTTTTAATTTATTCATAGTATCGGCGTATAAAGTTTTTATAATATTTTCTCTAAGTGTATATTTGCTTGGTATAGTGTATCTAGGATCTAGCTTTTTTATAAATATTCTAAAACCTTTATCGTTTACTATATTAAATGGTTGCAGATCTTTTGCAATTAATAAAGCCAATGTTGAATCTAACTCTCTTTTCCTCTCAGAATTCTTGTCATATTCAGTCGATCTTGTAAAAAATGAACTTATGGATTTCATATTGGATTTTATTGAAATTGATTCACTACTTGTAGAGGCTTCATTTAAATCTTTTTCATTATTTACAAATGAATGAAATCTTTTTACGTGGTCAGCTAAATTGCTGGTATTCCCACTGGTCTTATACTCCTTCCCACAATTAATACATTTTGCAAATTTGCCATCGGCAGATTTTTCAAAATAATTCCAAACAAATGAACATTTTTTTTTTTTTTTATACATTTGTGCAGAAGATACCACATTGATATTCTTAATATCATTATCTTCATTTTCTTGTCTCTGTCTTTACAAACTCAATTTTTCAGAGTTATTTTTTTCTACAAAATATTTATAACAGAATAAAATAGAAAATAAGTAATATTTTTGGGAAATCCATTGTTATAGCAAAAAATAAATTACAGGCAATTTGTAATTTATTACAAAACACTATCGCTATCGTCAGTTATAGAACAAATGCCTATCATCAAATTACCAACATTTTTAAATTCGCGGCGTTACGAATCTTAACCCACATTTTCGATAACTATCGATAGTAAACATACACTTTCGATAGTAGCAACTATCGATAATATCGATAGTGCCATCGATATTTCTCCACCACTATAAGCAAGTACATGCATAGCTCATAGGCAGATAACAGGGAACAGGTATTTAACCTAATAAAACTGCTTTTGTGTTTCATAAGCATAGGTGATGCTCGTGGGTAACTAGTGACATAATAGCAGATTAAATACTGTCGCATTGGTGAAGCGCAGCAATATCGAAATATCCCCTGTATACTGTATGCTTATGCTGCATAGTGTTCATATCAGAGTCAGGGCAACCGTGCTGGCTGAAAAATGTTGACAATGTTGATCTTCATCGAAGAGTGATTCCTCTCATTTCCTTCCATTATTTCGGACCACGAATTTTTTATATATCAGGATCCTTGCGCACTATTTTTTCTTTCAGACATTTTTTTCCTACATTTTGACAAGTATTCTAGACGTTTCCCCCGTTTGCTAGCAGTCACTCTATTGCAATAGACTCGTTCCGATCGTAAATTATCAGTAAAGTTTGCGATGAGAGCATCAAGGTTCTGGCTGTATTCATTCGTTCATTCATTCATTTATTCAATTTATAATACCAATACTCTTAGTACCATATCACTCACTGTGTACTCATCTTATTCACAGCTTTCTATCGTTCTTTATTAACCGAATTACCAGCGTGTCTATACATTGCGCGACATGGCGTGGCACTGTACTGGAACGACCAATCAAGAAATGATAGGCAAATTGAAAGGTAAGTCTCCTGTATGCGCGTCGAGTTCATCTATTTGTTATGTAGAACGGATAGAATGGTGTCGTCTAAATGTATCGTAGAGGCAGGTATTTTAACAACGGATGCCGCGGAGGCAGCTATGACGGCTGTAGACAGAGCGAAATATTGCCACGAGTCGGATCCGTATCTTGATCGACCACGAAGAATTGGTTACAATGTGACCATTAGTGCTCCACACATGGTCTGTAAATTGCTTTTGTCACAATATTTATAATACTACCAGACTACTATCCTTCCCGTCTAGGTGACAAGATTACAAAAAGTACGTTTATTCGGACAAGTCAAAGGGCAATATGTTTTTGCAGCACGCGTACGCTTTGTCCATCTTGTCGGATCGATTGTTCGACGGGGCAAAAGCTTTGGACGTTGGTTCAGGATCTGGATACTTGTCCGCATGCATGGGGTTTATGGTTGGATCGCGTGGTCGTGTCATTGGTATCGATCATATTCCAGAGCTAATTGAAATCTCCGGGAAAAACGTACGCGAAGATTGTCCCCATTTCGCCAAGGAAGGACGCGTCAGGTTCGTAGGTAAGGCAACACTCGAGGCTGAACGCGTTACTGCAATTCCCATTCACGAATGGTTGGTGTCGGATGAGAAAGAAAAGGAAAATAGGGATTCCTGCTAAATACGTTGCTCGCTTTCATACAATGTTTCCAAACATTGATTCTTTGATCGAAACATGTTGAAGATTTTTCAAGTAACGTAGATGTGTTAGAATAAAAAGTACTGCTAATTCACCCACGTGGAGTAGGTATGTACCTTGCTACGAAGAGTGAAACAGGACTGTGTCCACCAACTGCGTGACATTGCCGTTCGGTACGTAAAGGTAGACCGAAGACTAACGACAAGTCATTATAAATGCGCCTAGTGGGAGACGGCAGATTGGGTCATGCTGCAGACGGTCCTTACAACGCGATTCACGTTGGAGCAGCAGCGGATACCTTGCCGCAGCAGGTACCATGAATAATCAAATAAAGAAAAAGATCCGAGGGAAAGAAGAGATATCTAGAAATCTGAATCTAAAAATATCAGGACCAATAATTATTCTACATTTCAGCTCATAGATCAACTTGCACCTGGTGGGCGTCTAATTTGTCCGGTTGTCTCTGTAGAAGGTTTTCAAAGGTTTCAAGATCTACTGCAGGTGGACAAGAATGCCGATGGTACGGTTGTAAAGAAAAAGCTAATGCAGGTCTCCTATGTTCCCCTTACCGACCTTGCTACTCAACTACTAAACGATCACTAGTATGTACTTAGTATTCAGTTTTCAACGTTTAGATACGTGTATAGACGCCTTCGGCATCCAGCATCCTATATTCGGTATCCCGTACCCGATTTTCAATCAAAATCCTCATTTATAATGCCAGCAATGGCGTGGCAACTCAATAACAATCATGTTAATAGCCATTGTTAATGAAACGAATACAAAAGACTCCTCCTTCTTCCTGCACACAATACGATGTCCGTTGAATAATATTTCTTTCTACTTGTATGTATATGAATAAAATATATTTTCCGGACACGAAGTAATTGCGCTTTGTAATCGCCTATCCTTCCAACTACCTTTGTACGTATACATTTCAATTCCGAACGTACTCAAGTTTCAATTTGATTGAAGTAATCTGTTAAAATAAAAAGATCGATTTCGAAATGAAGAAAGTTATTTCATGTATTTTATGATGGAAATTTGCAGATTAGTGTCGTTAGTTTACCGGCAGATAGTTATTGCGCCTCGGTAACCAGCATGCCAGTAACCGACTATGCAATCGGAACTGGCCGTTTGATCATCAAATTGAATACGTTTGACTCGAAATGAAATGCGAAAGGTTTTGATCAGATGATTACGATTATTGCGCAGTTATCGCGTGACTTGCGTATACGTCGGGCAAACATTAAAACACTGTGTACTTGCAATTTTTTACTTTGAAATAGCCGCCAGTGTGGCGCAGACGTATGTTTAGCGGATGGAGCTAAGAACTAAGAGAAAAAGGAAATCGATGTAGCGGTAAGGTGTGTCGGTGCAGATACTCGGGCATGCTGTTTTTAGTATAATTCGGGACGTGTTTTGTCGCGGTTTTAGATCGAGGGAAGTACACGCGTCGAATTGCGAGTTAAAGAGACAGCGGTGAAGCGGGAAGAAAGCCTGAATAACATTCAAGGGAAATTTGCATACCGGCCAACTGAATACTACTTGAACATGGTACTCGAGAGTGTTGGGAACGATCGATGGAAAATAGGTGCTGATCGTGGACATGTTCGAAGCGTTGATCGACAAAACTTGCACCGAATGTATCGGATTAAAATTGGCAATCCAGATTAAGTGAAATGTTGTGATCATATATATATATATATATATACATATAGTGAAGAAAAGTGCAGGTAATTAAAGTTGCGTCTGTATAATTATCCTATTGATCGTTTCCTTCTTATACTAGATATTCCCATTTCGTAGATACTATCAGAATAATTCTAGATTACGATTAAGTAGTAGATCAATTATAATTAACAATTTGTAAGATACTCGTATACGAACTATTGTTTCGAGAGAATTCTCTGTCAACTATTTATTTATATAACAGACAGCCACGGATATTTACTGTTCTATTCTAATCGTTCGGCAGCTTTGGAAACTCAGATTTGTCCTGAATTCATAGTTACTCTTATTGGAGGCAGAAATTTTTCTAGCTACGTTAATTAGTATGTGTTGCACGCACAATACGCGGTGCGCGTGCATTCACGTGCGTGCATACGCAAACGCGCACTCGCAGTCATCGTAATGCGTTATTATGTAGTTTATCAATGAAGCCTGAAAAGTTACAAGTTATCAACATTTTATATACGATTGACAAAATTGTGAATCATTTGCTTGAAAGTGCTCTGGAAACAAGTGCGGTGTACTTTACGTGTGTACGTCTTATCGTAGCCGACAATTCACAGATAGATATTCATGCTGTATTTTTATTTATGACAAATCGCAGCTGATTTTCTTTATCAAAGCATACGCGATAATATAATCGTGATACATCGGCATTTCCTTTTTTTTCACTTCTTACGGTGAATAGTTACAGTTTTCTGATTCACATATCTCACATATCATGATTCACAAATGCTACGAAGAAGAAGAAAAAAGAAGAAAAAAGAAGGAAAAACATTTGCATCGACTCGTTCTAAACTACGCTAGGTGGATGAAAAACTACTCTTAAAAGTAGACAGAATGAACTGTACATTCATAAGCATTAGATGACGTAGAAAGATTGGTAAGTATACACGTATACATACATAAACTGCCGTTAGCATCTGATAAAAATTGTCAGCAGGCTACACTTGTATTTTTCAAAGGAGTGAAGAGTGAAAGGTGTAACCGGTTTTTTAGCGGGTTGCAGGTCACAGATTATACATATAAAAGAGGGATAAAAAGTAAAGTGATTTGTCATGCGACCTTCGACTTGTTTCACTTGGACTGCCGCACGCAAAAGCTGTGGTTATTAATTTTTCAGGTCGCTGAATCGAATCGGTCATAAGTGTGGCACACGAGATTGCCAGTACTATAATCAATGAATTTCTACGTATCGATCTAATAGGCGAAATACCGAGACTATTGTGCCAGCCGTGCATTTGTGCATGTGCGCAAAAAGGCAATACCTTATTACAGGTACGCGTGTCGAAAATCAATTTTCTAAAGGCTACGCACAGTGCGACTCGTACTTAACGCTAGACTACCAAACCAGCGATCGCGATCGTGTAGGTGTAGGTGATTTTTTAAAAGACAGAACAACTTTTACATATCCCTAATTAATTTCGGCAATTGTAGTGTTAACGCGGAATACAAAATCTTTCTTTAACCTTCTTTTAATCTTTTTCTCATCCTCTCATAGACCACGAACGTTTATCGTTGCGGTAATTGCGTATCGAGGCGGCCGAGTAATCAGTTAAAGGTGTGGAAGGGGCCAGGGGGGAAGACACGGTGAAAAAAAGGCAAGTGGAAGCTTAATGACCTTCTAGCAGGAATTGGTTTCTGCGAAAAGGAGAAGCGCGCGCGTCCCTACTCGGTAGTACTCAGGGTTTAGTACGACTCCGGCCGTTCTCCGGTTAGGAGGTAGACCGAAAGCAAATTGAACGAAAGAAAATCGCGCGGGTAGCGGAGAACTGCCGGGCCACCTACGACAATATCACCGACCACGCACGCGGCTGATATATCGGTATCGCAAGGTAAACAATCACAATGTTGAAAGTGCACCGCCACCGTTTTCCGGTTCCGTACATTTTCCACGTTTCTTTCACTCTATGCATCTCCTATGCGGTGACCGCCACTCCTACTCGCCCCCTCAAGTTATTTCGATTTTGGAGTCGGTAAAGTCTCGAAAATAGTCACGATCGTTATGCGTATTACGATGGGCAAAATGTATACGAGAGTGTATGGTGACGGTGGCGCGTGGTGGCTGGTAGTGACGAAACGTGTTCATGGCTGTATGTACTTGATAGACGTAAAAAAGTGTAAAGCAACTAATACACAAGTATGTAGATTCTTGCTCCGTTCAATCTAATGCGCCACGAGGTCCGCCTTGGATCTTACGGCCAGTCGGATCGCAATAACAGATGGTACGTACTTACATATGTATCATGTTCGGTATTAAATGGCCAGCAATTTAGTTGCGACTGCCGAACACACCACATGAATCGTGCCTTTCACGGTCAAGGGGCAAGGGGGGCACGCTGATTCTAACGATAAGCGGACGGCAAGGTTGCTACAAGTCACTTGCAACTTACCGATTTCCGTACGACCACAGGCGAAAAAAGAATCGCTATACATTCTATGCTCCGACGACATCTGTTCCACAAATGAATGAGCACAAAAGAGAAATATTTGGAGTTGAATCGTCTCGACAGTGTACGGACGTATGTATAAATGTATAGGTCCGACAATCGAATTGAATCTTTGAAGAAAAGAAGGTCGTCCTGATCCGACACACCGGTCTTCTTCGTCGATGACCGAATCCCTGCTGGATATTTTACTTTTGCATTGAATGTTAATGATACTAACAATAAGAAAAGTTCCATTTCTTTACGCAGTCGACGGAAACGCACATAGTCCAGTTACGTTGGCTGCATTCGTATGAGCGGCGTCGCAATTTCGTTGATTTCTTGCAACGTTGGAATGTTGAATAGAATGGAATAGTTGATGGGAACGGATGAAGAATAAGAGCGCGAATATAAAGTTTCCGCATGTATTTCGAAAAATCGATGGACGAAGATAACAATGATCGTTACACGACCTTGCCTCGACCAAGCTAACGATTTAATAACGAGTCGATAAAACGTTCCGTACTGTTTCGCTCGTAGCCGGAAAGTTTCATAACTCGGCGGCAATGTGTCGTATAAATAATGTTCAGTCAAATGATGGCAAAAGGGTAAATACTCTTTACTCCTTTTGCAGCCGATCAAGATATACTTAACGCCCGCGAGTGGCTGTTATCGTTAATCGGCACTCGGACGATTATGCTTTTCGAGTGATTAGCTCACTGTCTCGAGTCTTACCAAAGTACCATACGTTGCGTACGTTCATCCTTTCTAATTTATCCTTGCCGAATGCAAACAATAGACCCGCGTTTCTTCTGTTATCATAGTCAGTTTAACAATCATTTTTACGATCATTGGAGATACGATTTTGTTACAGTGGCTGGGATCGAAAGAGCAAACGGGAATTGCGTGTCCGAAGAAGAATGAAAAATCGCGTGAACGGCGTCTGCGACGGTGGCGGTAACGGGGACGGGGATGGCGACGACGTCGACGTCGTTTATAGAGATGTGGTAATTATAGGTAAGTCCGATTCATAATAGGTACACTATATTGGGAACATATTTTCAAACGCGTCGTTCCATTCCAATGTATGATGTAGCGTTTGAACGAAGGGTTGTGGAAAATCGGGGACGACGTACTTAACCGGGCGATAACGTCGTATGGCTAAATCTATCGTGTACTTTATTCAGGAAATGGGCCCAGTGGAATCTGCCTATCGTACATGCTCGCTGGAAATAGGCCGTACTACACCGGAGAACCGCATCCCGGGGACGAGATGCTGACCGCCAGACTACATTTTAGCACGAGATCAACGAACGAAGAGTGCCCCGAAACGGCGGAGAAGGAAACGAGGAATGCGAGAAGCGACCGATGGCAACAGCAACAATACGTTGGTACAGCAACGGTGGTACGCGAGGGAAAAATGAATGAAAAGGGTCTGGCGGGTAGCACACGGTGTAAACTCGAAAATCTCTCCTCTGGGTTAATGGAAGGTAGAATTGGCGGGCGACCATTGGCCCTTCTTATGGATCACCTCCAACACCCTTGCGTAGACGTAGGCCTCGACGTTCCGTCCTTGCTCACGTGGAAATCCATCGAACAGCATCCCGAGCATAAAGTGATAGATCACGTGGTGCTTGGCAAGGGACAGCCTGGAGGTTCGTGGCAGGTAACGAGCGAATCGTTTATCGGTGGTGGCGATAGTAGAGTAAAAGTGGGCTGCCACGTTGTTTACGGACAAAGATAATCTTTTGCAACAGCAATAGAATCGCGCGCCCTCTCTCGCGCCCCTCGCGGTACAGGGAAAAAAAGAAAGATCGACTCTATTCTCAGTCTCGCTTGCCTAGCTACCTACCTACCTACCTACCTACCTACACCTACGCGTACACGTTCCCTTCAGTTGTGGCTCAATCTATCAACATTTCCACTGCACATTTTTAAGAACCCAACTTAACATGTTGAACGTATCAACCTTCAATTTAGAATGTATTAATTGATTCTGTTAGTCGATGGATCCAAACGTGTTGACCATCAGCTTGAACCGGTGGATGTCGTTGCCCGATTTAGACATCAGGCAATGGGGGATGTTGATCGGGTCGGAACAACTTTGGAAAACAAATCAGATGGAAGGCGAGCCGTGCGCGCACTACGCGTTTCAAGATAAACCGAGTGCGTGTAAAACTGCTAGCCGAATTTCCGTTGGTACGGTGGCCGCCTATTACAAGGATTATGTACGGAAAAAAGGCTTGGAGCAGTACTTCCGATGGTTGGTTCGCATCGCAGTTTAGTTTCAGTGATTGCTCGCGAGTCGTCCCGGGCTCGGCTGTTTTTTTAATCGCCTAGGCCTTTTTAACGCTTTTACTTTCCAGCGGGACCACTGTTACCTCCGTGAGACCGGTTTGCGTTGCGAACGGCCAGCAGAAAGAGAACGATCGTTGCGGACGCGAATGGATAGTGGACGGTTACGAGAATGAAACCGGTAGACCGTTTCGCTATAGGTGCAAAAGAGTTGTCCTCGCAACAGGCACGACGGATTTGTCTAATCGGCTGGGTATACCCGACGAAAGTTCCCATGCCGATTGGATAACGCACGATCTAAACGACCTGGAGTCGAGGTTGGATCGCCTGATAGATCAGGACCAGTATCACGGTACGGCTACATTTTGCACTTGAGTTTTACGGATGAAACGGTATCCGTTTATTTGTGCGGCGCATCAAAGCGTTCCTGTTTTATTTAGGGAACGAGCACGAAGAAGAGCGACGAATAATCGATCCGGTACTAGTGATCGGCGCTGGGCTTAGCGCAGCAGATGCGATCATGGCCGCGCGGTTTCGCGGTATACCGGTGTTGCACGCATTCCGAGACCCGTCCTGTGAATGGAACAAACCAGACACGGACAAGATACGCACCACGTACGACAGGTTGCAAGGCCTTCCCAATTCCATGTATCCCGAGTATCACAAGGTTTACGAAATGATGGCAGACGGCGGTAGCAATTATCCTCTGTATAGAGCACTATCGGGATACACGCTGTTGGGCTTCACCGCAAACGAAGCCAATGCACGACCGATGGTCGCCCTATCTGCTCCGGACGGTCGTGTACACGCATTTCCTGTCTCCGTTGTTGCGATACTCATCGGTACGTATTCTAGCGAATCTATTCCAGAGAACAATAATGTATGCAGCTACTAGATACGCATCTTCTTCTCATCCCCTTTTCATCTCCGTTCGAATTGTACGAAAACATTTATTCACAGGTTACAAGCCGGACCTTAGCTATTTGGAAACTGGCAGTATCGGGCTTGGGAAATTTCCTGACAAACCCGTAGACGGTAAATCCAATCCGTTCGAGGTTGACGATTTCACTTACGAGGTGATCAGAGCTCCGGAAAGCGGATTGTACGCTTTAGGTCCTTTGGTCGGTGATAATTTCGTACGATACATACTCGGCGGAGCCTTTGGAATTTTAGTTGACATTCTGGCTATGTCGACTACGTCGACGGCTACCTGAGCCGATATCATCCACGGTCTCGTCCCTTTTCACTCTATTCTCTTCGTGCCTCAACCGCCATCGTATTTTACATTACTGTCGGTGTACAGCCTCAATGATATACAACGAAACTTCTCCGTTGCTAAAGTAACATCGATCAACGCAGTGAGAGTTCTCCTCGCATACAAATATGTGCACAGTGTTTTAGAAAGATCCTGCCCAGTATCTTACAAAACAATTAGTTAGTACACGATCACGATTACCGTATTACGATTTTTATCTCAATTTATCTTTGACGAGAGAAAGAGCGTCTTCGAATACAACCATCGTATACAATACAATAAAATATTTGCAACTTTCATACCAGCATTTGTAGTGCATTCCAGTTGTCAAAATTAACGAACCCACGTCATCCTGATACACCCGAGGATCAGATAGGTATCGTCCCCTTGTTCACAAAATATTTACGATCTGCACATCAAATTTTTGCGTCTAAATGCATGTGCAATGTACCTTGAATTTCCGTAATAGGTATACACGTGTACATTGGCGGGACAGGACGCCCGCATGCGCACATATCGGGTAGTTACTACATACTACATAATACATGTATGTATAGTATAATCGAAGAGATGGATATTCGGATACTGTCGCAGAAACAAACGCTCATATATGTATATATGTACATCAAAAGCACGCGCGTATAGAAACAGAAATGCTGTACGACTTCCCTACTCTGTAATGTTGGTTATCCTGTTTTTTATCCAAAACCAAACTTATATATAATATATTCCAAGCGTCTGTCGTCAATGGCATAGGTCTAGAGTATGTACAACACTGAATCTGTGATAAATCGAACGTCGTTTGAGAAATATTTATCAATTATTTTTACCTCGAAAAATGTGATATTGTCAACATTCTTTTCACGGTAGTGAATTCTTTTAACAAAATCTTACCAAATGTTAAGTTATTTTTCAGCTGTGCTGCTCATTGATGCGAGAAGGTAACACATCTGTCCGAGGTTTTCACTTGTTAATGAAAGTAATAAAGCTGTCGATATATGTTTTCAAGTGTAGACAGTTAATAGTTTTCGAGATACTCGACAAGTCCATGTAAGGTGATTTTTTCATCAAGTCAGCGCCTAGCCCAAGTATGTTTTTGTATAGAGAACATATTTAGCTGCCCCTTGACAATCGTGTGCCACCCTTACAAACAATGAGTTTTTCAACATTCGAGTATACGCATTCCACAATTTTCCTGCGTAAAGCTTGAATTTCAAACGATTTTCCAAGCATCCGCGCTTCACAGGATCATTATGCATTACTGTCTAAACTATGAATAATCGTCTCTAATGTGATGGGTGAAAGGTAATTGGCACATCACCTATCTGTTCATTGCTGCAATTCTTTTTACGCGACATATGTATTTCCTTTCTGATCACATTTGCCTTTCTTCAAATCACCTTCGATCGAATATTTCCGACTATATTCTCAACATAAATATATGTTAATGAATCGAAATACGAAATATAATTAAAATTGTTAATACAATATCAACATTTACACTCATTACTCATTACTCATTACATTCGGCGAATATTAAGAACTGTTATAACAAACAGCTCGTGAAACAGGAGAACTGTTGGTATAGAAGTGAAATAAATTGACCACGATATAACTTAAATTTTCATGAGATTTAAATCGTTTGAAATCTATTCAGTTGCGCGGTTCGATTCTCCTGTTTCCCCGCGTGTCAATCATTTACGCGGCCTTTGTCGCGAAAATATTTCTCATACACAGTACGAACTCCTTTCCTTCTACAATATTTAGTAACAATTTAAGTGCATATTAAAATGTACCCACGTAATTGAAGCAGCAACGCGGCCTTCATGTTTTAAACACAATAAAAAGGAAACTAACTAGAATAATGGCGCCTGCCAGCACGACTATGCAATACAATTTTTTATTGGCCCTTTGATACGAGTCTGCTTTCTTCAATTGTTTATAGCCCTCTTGTACTTGGACTTGCGTCTGCTCAATATTGTAATCAATTCTATCCAAAATGGTGCCTTGATCCTGCACCATACTTGCCAAATCCTGTTTAACGAAAATTTCTTACTCATTTCTTACGGCGTCTACTATACCAATCTTTTAAGATCCTTACTTTGAATATATGCCTGAGGTCTGCTATGCTCTGCACTATATTACCAATTTGTTCTTCCCTTTCCAAAGCTAATTTCATTCTGTCTTCTGGTTCTTCCAACTGTAAAAGTACAGATTCTTGTTTTTCTTGCAGAGCATGCCAAGAGTCTGTATTAGTTTCGTTCCCTTCCAATAACCATGCGTCCGTCGTATGGTCCGTGTTACATAAGAATGTTGATTGATCTTCGGTAAAAAATTGATTGCTCCTTTCTTCCCTGGACTTGAGCTCTGAAATTGTTCAATAGATCTAAAAAGCTCCATCTTCTGCGATCCAGAGAATAGAAAAAACCATGCCGATCGTACGTGTTAAATAATGATTCTGAGCTGATCTGTATCGGAGACCCAGCTCTTGCAAAGCTGTAGAGAGAGCCATTACCGCACTTATGGCTAATTGGCGTTCCGTTGGTTTAGAGGCGTGTCTCCCTGCACTTTTTATGGTTTGGACGTGACGATGGCCGCTAGAAAATCCACGTCCTATTTCTCTCGTCAGTTGCTCCATTTGTCTCTCTTCCTGTAGACATGTTTTTAACTATTTGCTCCTTAACAATCAACCGATCAAAGCAAATCGCAAGACGTGCTTCGTGCTTTGCCAATACGTGCAATGTAATAGATACACGGCTAATGGTACTTGCTTAGCACAGCGATTCTATGAAAGTCGATGACAAACCTGAGACGTGTCGTCTAACGTTGGTCTAGTTAATTGTTTAGCGTGTAACTCTATTAAGCTGTCCACTTTAACACGCAATCTACTCAAAATGTATTGCGTTTCTTCCAAGGCGTCTGTCCACGCAGGCTGTGCATTACTTTCCAAGCTGATGTTCTTCAATTCCACATTGTCGGGGATGCCAGTATCGGAACCCACTAGTGCCATTCGGTCGGACAAATTCTGCAATAATACGTCCCACCATTTAATGTTCCCCTTTCTCATACTATCTAATACTATCCAATACGTTTATTTTTTAATTATAGGTTATGTATGTCCTACTTGTTCGGCGTATATATGTTTGCTTTGTAATGCATTATTTCGCATTAAAACAAAGGGTTCTGTCAAGTTTCGCATCGCCATCTTTATGAATGTTTCAATGAATTTGTTTAGGCGTGGTACCACAGTTCACTACTTGTCACACACTCTTCTCGCGTATCGCAACTCGACCCGCTCGATATGCTCCATCTGTCATCGCGAATAATAGAAACAGACAAAACGGACGATCTACCAATACAATTAACTTCATATTCCGAACATTTTTTATGTTTTTATTCTTCTCACAAAACATATTGGCGCAGAAATTTTCAATGACTAAATAATATACGTTGCAAGTTGCAATGCAGAATATATGAAATATTTGTGCTAGGAAATATTGTACTGTGCGCACCAGGTTCGAACTAGAGGTGTGACTCCCGGTACAGATATCGATAAATATCGATAATATCGAAATGTTACCGATAGTTTGATATATCGATATATCGTTAAGATATCGTTAAGGCGAATAGAGGCAGAAGTGATGGAATCAAAGTGTAGGCGTAATGATTTATCATTTCAATCTATTTATTTCTGTTTGAACTGACTACAGATAGCATATTTGATAGTTTTGGCTGTATTAATATTTCGCTGTAATGCAATAAAAAGGCAAAAATAGTATAATGCAAGAATATGGTAATAACTAAAATTGTCGCAATATACAAACAGATGTTAGTAACGATATTTTAGTAACCAGATGCATTTATTGGTGATAGTATATGGGCAAACTTGGACAAAAAAGAAAATATACAATATCTTTCCGAAAGAAGAAGCAGATTGCAGCCAAAACTAACAAATATGCTATCTGTAATCAGTTCAAACAAAAATAAGTAGATTCAAATGATAAACCATTAAGTTCTACACTTTAATTCCATCACTTCTGCCTCTATTCGCCTTAACGATATCTTAACGGTATTATCGATATAACGTTAAGTATCAATAAGATATCGATATGATATCGATAGTCACACCTCTAGTTCGAACAGGTTGGAAGAATCGATCTATTCGTACAATTCGTGCACAAAAGGGTCAAATAATGTTTTAGTATAAAAGTAATTAATGTAATACTTTTATTCCATCATCTTCACGATTTATGAATTATTACACATTTAACACTGATTTAACATTTCCCGCATAATACGCCAGCATTTTTCGATACATCAATATATATTCATAAACAACATTAACTACATCGATCATTTGTTCTAATTAACACTTCTGTTGTATTCATCGTATCTGCTGTCATACGTTGTCCAACATAACCTTCTTGCATTCCTTTTTACTTCTAGGCCTCCTTTTCTAATTCACATTCATTTTGTTTCCAACAGACTCAATAATTAAAGGTCTGGTACTATAAAGATTTCCAATGGTTACTTGCCTCTTAATAACATCAAGAGCTTCTAATCCTTTTCGATAACATTCGTTCATTCTGTCCTTTTCTTGCAGTGTCTTGTTCTCTTGAAATTCATACCGAATTTTACGCAGTGCGTACATCCTGTTACAAATATGAACGCATTCTTTGTAAAACGAACAAACTTACAATACACGTGACAAACACTAGAACCCATTAATATCGTAATGTCTTCATTCTCTTATGAATAATTTTATTTAACAAGACCAATTTGGTTAATCATAAAATGTTAGTTAAATAAAACCTTGGGTAATCGTAACAATTTACAACCCGTAATAACTTATACTTGCCGATAATTATAAGAATCCCATTTTTTACTTTCTCGAATCAGATTTCGATAAAGATTCAAAATAGTGCTCCGTCTACAAGCCATTCTTTACAATGTCTATATCGCCTTGCGCACAGACGAAATATAGGAATAGACAGGACATCTTATGGACTTTCGTGGCTCACCGTGACGGCCATACCGACTCAGAAATCCGACACTGATTTGAGCGTCCCCTGCTCATGAACAGTGATCACTTGAAGAACTATTATTTACTGAAGTAGTGTTGGGGCAGGGCTCATACGATTGTGTGAATATATGTAAATGCTTTCGGGGGATCAGGACAGCTATTTCTCGAGCAACGTTTCGGTAGAAAAATTGAGCTACGGTGCCTGGTCGCGCGATGCACTTCGGCTCGGCTCGAGTTGAGTCGAACCCACATGAACAATTCCTTATAAATCACATCCCTGGATAGTGTTCGCTAGGCAGCTTCGAAGCAGCGAACATTAAGTGGGCATTACTGCCCACTGTAGTTATTTGAGCGGAGAGAATCTTAAGTTCTTATTGCAATTACTTTTGAGGTCTCGTTTCGATCTTTGTATCTATCTGTAGCTGTAAATATTGTGTATTATTTATTGCGCTGCTTCTTATGTAGACCCTTCTGTTTTCTGACGTTTTCGAGATAATTCTTTAGTAACATAAATCATATATGTTTCGCCTAGAGAATTACATGTTCTTATTCCTCAAGAAGCCTTCTTTTTTATAATTGAAATACCCATGTATATATCTTTTAATTCATAAATTAAATAATATCTGGAAAGATATACTTGAAACTACGTGGGTCTCTGCCATATCTACAGTGCTTGCTATGGTTTTGCCATCTATACAGAACTCGTTGAAACTACTCACGCATCTTACTTACCTTACGTGTAGATATGGCAGACGCCCGAGTAGTTTCATTCACATCTGTATAGATGGCGATACTAATGACTCTAGATAAAGCAGACATACATACAGTTTCGAGCACCTCTTTATAGATGGCGAAGCTAAAGCCCTTTTCGGGTGTAGGTAAGACAGGGATGTGAGTGGTACGTAAATTCAGACACCTGTTTATAAGTAGCGGTGCGATAATGTTAATAAAATTTTTTTATTTATGTCTCCATTCATCAAATTGAGTTAATAATTCTCGAAAACCGTTTTGTACACTCATTTACAGATCAATAAAGTGTTAGCAAACACAGTGTTACAGTCTACATAAAAATTAATATGTACGGTAACATTGCAAGTTCCATTGTTCATTTTATTCTAAAACAATCAAGCTCTTTAGCACAGGTAAATGCATTTGTGAATATTTCTTCCTTTAAATAAATTTTCCGGCACGTAATAAATACATACTAATAGTAGTAGTATTCTTTATTTCGGTCTCGCAGCAATGAAAGTTTGGTTAATTTACATATAACCTATCTTTGCAATACTACATACATATATGGACTCTTGCACTCTCATCTTCCGTTTCGCTGTTCCTTTTCATACCTTCTCTGCCTTACGTATTACATTATTTCTTACCTCTTTATCGCATATCTATTATAAATCTTTTCCATTCCTTCTTGTTTAATTACAAATTCCTATGTCATTTTTATACCCTTTCGTATCTTTTTCCATACATTCTGTTAACAGGTGTTTTAACGTTCCAAATTTTTGTGTGCACAGGTCAGATCCGTTATTCTTTTTCTCCTCCTAATATTTATTTCATCCTTTAATGCTTTTGCATCTTACCTGTGCTATTAACTGATCATTATGCCCTCTTCCATTCTTACTTAGGTATTCCAATAGCGCTACTGTTCTGATATATTTAAACCCTCCATCATATCTTGCTTATTTTATTCGTATGTTTTGTTCCTACTGTTGCATTTCATAGTCTCTTCTTTTAACACTTTGAGTGCCACGGTGGTTTTGCCTCGCTTTCCGTTTAGACCAAACGCCGCTACATACACGATGGTGACCCACGGCGTAGATTAACACCGTGAAACACCAACGCCTGAACGAAAAGTTTAGTGTCAGTCACCGATGACTGACTAGGCACTCAACGTGTTAGTGCTCTGCGACAATTCCTTTAACTTCGATCTAATAAATTCTGTCTCACGACACTCATTCCATTCCTTTTTAAATAATCCTCTCCTTCTCTAATGCTTCTGGTTTGGTCCTCCTTTCTTTCTTCTGTCTCCTTTTACATATTTACTAATATATGTTTTGTGTGTGCAGGTTGTGGAGGCAAAGAGTAACAAGCATCGACTGGCACTTCTCGTCGTGCATAGGAGCAAGAAAGAAGATAGAAGAACTTTTGCCAAATACTTTGGTTATCCTTTAGTTATAGTAAAGCGATTTATAGAAATAGTTTGTAACTATTAGCGCATAAGCTTAATTTAGAACAATTGTGTAATTAACTGTTCTATGTACCTATTGTATACTTTATTTTATATTCAGTTTATTCGGTAGATCTTACGTAAACTGTAATATTACTTATATTACTATTACAAGTTCTACTGAATGTGCTAAATGTAAAATGAGAGATATAATAAATAATTTACGTATGCACAAGTTACACAATGGCTGTAATTTAAATTGTATAAGCTTCTGCATATGAAGTATGTAAATTTTAATATAAGTTATATCTGTAAGATATATTGTAAATTAACTTCAAACAATAGCTTGTAACTATTAGATTATTTATGTTTATAGTACTTGTTATGCTACATAGATGTTAGTTTAGAATTGATACAATATTTAGTTGTACGATCTATTGTAAATAGATATAAAAGAATAGTTCATAAGGATTAGCTTGTAAATTTGGACTACAACATTTTTGTAACTTGTATCTTCATTGATTAGTTTAAATAAATGTTCAATGAAAAGAACTCGACTGCTCTTCTTATTTTCACACCTTAACAATCCTTAAAAGAACCTAATTCCAATTCCTTATACAAGAAGTACCGTGGGCGAACTTGAAATGGAAAGTTCTAAAGCGGGAACTTGTCAAAATGGCCCTATACGTTATTAAATTTGGAAGCAGCAAATTCTAAGTCCTCACTTCTTGCAAAATTGGATAGCAGAAGTCCAAAAAATTAAGAGCTCGGAAATTCCTGGAACGTGACGTCATTTCTTAGAATTGCTGAGATCGAATACCTCCTCGCACATCATATTCTCCTGATACAAATCCACGATTTTCAGTAGAAATTTAAGTGCCGAAAATCGTGGATTTGTATCAGGAGAATATGATATGCAAGGAGGTATGCGTTCTCAGAAATGACGTCACATTCCAAGAATTTCCGAGCGCTGTAATTTCCGAGTTTCTGCCAAAAATATCTCGCCGAAAATCGTGGATTTGTATCAGGAGAATATGATATGCGAGGAGGTATTCGTTCTCAGAAATAACGTCACATTCCAGAAATTTCCGAGCGCTGAAATTTCCGAGTTTCTGCCAAAAATATCTCGCCGAAAATCGTGGATTTGTATCAGGAGAATATGATATGCGAGGAGGTATGCGTTCTCAGAAATGACGTCACATTCCAGGAATTTCCGAGCGCTGGAATTTCCGAGTTTCTGCCAAAAATATCTCGCTGAAAATCGTAGATTTGTATTAGGAGAATATGATGTGCGAGGAGGTATTCGACTTCACCAATTCTTGGAAATGACGTCACGTTCCAGGAATTTCCGAGAATTAAAATTTGAAGAGCACCCATCAAGACATATTAATTCCTTAACAATTAGCGCCAACGTTAAAAATGTTCAGGTCTATTTTTACAAGTTTCTCGCCTTAGGACTTTGCATTTAAAGTCCGTCCACGGTACTTCTTGTTTAAGGAAGTGGAATCAGGTCTTTTCAAGGATAGGTAAGGTGTTAAAATAAAGAGAGCAGTACAATTCCTTTCATTGAAGATTTATTAAATTAATTAATAAAGATACAAGTTACAAGAATGTTGTAATTCAAATTTACAAGCTAATACTTATGAACTATTCTTATATATCAATTTACAATTAATCGTACAAGTAAATCTTGTATCAATTCTAAACTAACATTTATATAATATAAAGAATATTATACATATAAATGATCTAATACTTATAAACTATTCCTTGAAGTTAGTTTACAATACATATTCTTACAGATAAAACTTATATTAAAATTTGCACAGTTTACATGCAGAAGCTTATAAATTTAAATTGCAGCAATTGTATAACTGGTGCATATGTAAATTATTTATTATATCTTTCATTTTACATTTAGCACATTCAGTAGAACTTGTAGTAAACGTACTATTAAAGTTTATATAAGATCTACCGAATAAACTGAATATAAAATAAAATATATAATAGATATACATAACAGTTAACTACACAATTGTCCTAAATTAATCTTATGCGCTAATAGTTACAAACTATTCTTATAAACCAATTTACTATAACTAAAGTATGTGGCAAGGGTTATTCTTTCTTCTTTCTTGCTTTTATGCATGATGAGATGCACTGGTTAATGCTCCTTACTCCTTGGATGCAAAACCTGTACACACAAAAGATATATTAGTAAGTATGTAACAGGTGAAAGAAACATAGTTAAGGGATAGTTAGAAGAAAAGAAAATAGGGAAAGACCACACAAGAAGTATAAGAAAAAGGGGGGATTATTTAAAAAGGAATGGAATGAATCAAACATGAATGAATTTGATGTAAAGAGAAGTAAAGTAAGTGATGGAGAGCCTTAAAGGCTAAATGTATAATCGAAATGAAATAAGGGGATAAGTAATGGGATAATGTGTACAGTAGAGAAGGTTTGCAAGAAAGAGTGGAGAAGAAGAATGCATAAGTTAAGATAGTAATCTAAAGTTAGGTTATATGTACGCTAAGTCGAAATTTCATAGCTGTGTGGCCGACATAAAAAGGAATACTATTGTTAGTATGTAATTATTACACGCAGGAAGATTTATTGAAAGAAAATGATATTTAGAGACGTATTACACTTACATCAGCCTTCGTTGCATACACCTTCCAATCCCACAAAACCAATTTAATATAACTGAAGTATGTATATGGCGAGAGTTATTCTTTCTTCTTCCTTCTTTTTATGCACAATGAGAATTGGCGGTCGATGCTTCTTATCCTTTGCCTACGAAACCTACGCACACAAAAAATATATTAGTAAGTATATAACAGGAGATAGAAAGATTGTTAAAGGATATTTAGTCGAAAAAGAAAGTAGGGCGGGCCAAACTAGAAGCATAAGAGAAAGAGTCATTTAGAACGAATGAAACGAGTGGGAGAATACTAAATTTGATAAGAACAGAACTAAAGGATCTAACGGAGAGCCTTCAAAGAAAAATACACAAAACAAGATATAATGAAAGGTTTAAATGTATTAAAACGGGAGCAATACGACAGTACCGAATAGCCCAGAAATGACTTAGGAATTTATAATGAAACGGAGAGGAAATGAAAAGATGCGTAATAGACGTGCGATGAAGAGACAAGAAATAGTGTGATGCATAAGGTAGAGAAGGTCTGAAAAGGAAGAGCGAAACAGAAGATGAGAGTGCAAGAGTTCAGATAGTATTGCAAAGATAGGTTATATGTACACTAACCCAACTTTCATTGCTGTGAGACCGAAATATAGAATAACACTACTACTGGTATGTATTTGTTACATGCTGGCAAATTTATTTAAAGAAAGAAATATTCGCAAAAAGATTTACCTTTGGTAAAGAGTTCGATTGTTGTAGAATAAAATGGGTTATGGAACTTACAATGTCACTATACATATTAATGTAATGTATGTGTTTGCTAACATTTTATTGATATGTAAATGAGAATACGAAACGATTTTCCAGCATTATTAACTTAATTTTATAAATGAAGACATAAATAATCAAATTTCATTACGTTTATCGTGCAGCTATTTCTAAAGAAGTATATACATGAAATTTCGTACCACTAATAACCCTGTTTTATCTACACCTAAGTGGTCTTAAGTATCGCCATCTATAGGAACTCCTTGAACTACTCGTGCCAGGTATGGTATTGCCACTGACGAGATATAAGAATAGACAGGACATCTTATGGACTTTGGTGGCCCAACGTGACTGTCATACCGACTCAGAAATCCTACGCTGATTTGAGCGTCCTCTGCTCATGAACAGTGATCAGTTGAAGAACTATTACTTACTGTAGTAGTGTTGGGGACATGATTCATGCGATTGTGTGAATATATGTGAATGCTTTGGGGGGGGATCAGGAAAGCTATTTCTCGGTCAACGTTTCGGTAGAAAAATTGAGCTACGGTGCCTGGTCGCGCGATGCACTTCGGCTCGGCTCGAGTTGAGTCGAAACTACATCGCGATGCATCGGGGTCATGAAATTGACAGTGTCACGTCAAGAGTCCCGCCTGTGCTGTCCCGCTTTCATTGCGCGGCAAAGAACGAAAGAATTCTTTAACGAGTATCGAGAGTCGAGTGTCGAAAATCGATTGTCGAGTACCGAGTATCGAGAATCGAGAATCGAAAAGTCGCAACGTGCGCGGTGAATAAATGGCATGTGTGCACGTATACGTACACGATTCACGTTTACGTCGGGGCACGTATCCGACCAACCCTGTGAATAGATAACGTAACCTTATTTCGCATTCGTGATATGTCAAAAGTACGTTTCCAGGTATAACCGTACAATAGTACGCAACTGTGTACATGCGAGTGTTCCTTTTAAACAAACATTTCGTTTGTTTGGTCATGTTTGTGCAGGATACTATGTATATTCGTCGATACAGCGTACTGGATCAGCTGATACAAACGAAACACTCCGGGTTACTATCCTGTACTCATTTGACACTGGATTCTGTAACTTGCAAATGTTTGTTGAAACTTTCAGTTTCAGTCGCGCAACCGTGTCTAATGTATACGAGTTAAGGATTTAGCAACTTTCCATGTACGAACGATACGAAACGAGACGAGTCTGCTTACTGTTTACCAATGGGTTACTACTTTACTGCAGAATCATTTCAAACGTTCAAATGTCGTGCAAGGACGTTGATGGCCCAAAAATATCTATCTCGTAATGTAGCTGTGCACAATATAATGTAAAAGAAATAAAGGGAAAAATTTGAAAAGAAAGGAAGCAAAGTAGAGCAGCGATATAAGATAGCAGGCACGCGTGGACAAGGCTGGCCGATCTATAAGGATGACTTGATCGACAGGTAATATATCTGTAGAATTTTCAAGTACTTGGCTCTACTTTGTTCACAGACATTGACAAGATTACGTATCGTAGGATATAAGAACACAAGCGATAACATGTTAGAACCTTTTCTCGAAGAAGGTGCCTGGTGTTACTGGGTAGTCTCTGTCGGAGCGTTGCTATCGTTCATTGGTCTCATCGTGGCTTGCATTTGCAGTTGTCGCCGTAACGAGAACAAGTAACGAATCATTGATTTTCTACCTACGAATATACCTTAACGGTCTTGTCGTCCAGATGTTTCGCACTCATTGCTTTAAACGAAAGTAGAATATTGTATTTTTCAAGCGTGTGTGTATGTTTACCGAGATACGTTCAGGTGCAATTCCTTTAAATAGGAATGAATTTCTCGGCCTTCCTGGAATGGTGACGCTAAACGATTCCGACAACGATGGCTTTGGCAGGATTCGGACGTCGGATGCCCTACGTGTATCGACGCAAGATGCCGCCGACAGTGGGAAAAGGTTTCTGCTACGAAATTCAGTCGGCTATACGCATCACTTTTTTCCAAATACATATAAATAAGAGTAGACCTAGAACAGAGAGCGCTATACTGTTCTCTTTGCTAAAATGGTATTCTTGCGTTACACATAATAGGTCAATTGGAGCCAATAGAAGTCTCCCGGATATTCCGAAAGACAGGGAGAAAAGAGATGGAAATACTAGTGTATCCACGTCCCAAGATATTTACGAACTTACCGAACCCATCGGAGATCAGTCAGAATTATATGCTACAGTACGGGACACAGGTATTCTCGGTACGGTATGCCTAACTATATCTTAGACCAAGCGTCGCTACTTTTCATGAAGTTTCACAATGAATGCCCGGAATATCACTTAGCAATCGAATGACAATGGTACATTTAATGCAGCAGGGAAAAAACAGGTAAGGGAATCAGAGCTACAGCAAGTTTTGAATCAAGATTCTTCAACGCAAGAAGGCAGGGACGAACAGTACTCGAGATTCCCATTGTCGCCGACTTCTGAAAATGGTACGGACACGGAGAATCGTGGTTTCTTCTGTATTCTCCATATTAGGCACTGTTGTTTCACCTTATCTCTGTTTCAGTGGAACATCCCTATGCTCAACTTCAAAGTGTTCAAAAATTGGCCGACGTTAATCAATCAAAGCGGTAATAACTGTCGTCTGCATCAAATATCGCATCGCTGTTATTCAGCGAGCACTTTTACTCGTACGTGAAATCGTGATGTGATAACGTTGCAGAACAAGTGTCAAACAACCGATCGATGGTGAGAAGCCGTCGGCGTTACCATCGACATCATCGTCACCGTCAACGTCAACGTCAACGTCAGCGTCAGCGTCAGCGTCATCGTCATCGTCATCGTCCCCGTCACCGTCAGCGCCGACGTCGACATCAACGACAACAACGACGACAACGTTAACGTCAATGTCAACGTTAGCAACAACGACAACGGTAACGTTAACGTCAACTTCAACGTCAACGTCCATGTCAGCGTGTGAAATTAACGGAAATCCAATTGCTCCACCGAGAACTCGACGATCCTTATCGCATAATTCCCTATTGTCCGCTGAAGCGATTTCGAGCGATATTCAAGCGGCCAACGCGATTACGGGTGGAGTACAAGCTAACCAAGATTTGCCCTATATGACGCCGCCCCTATTAATGTTACTTCCACAGCCACCACAACCTCAGTCGAATAGCCCACAGCAGCATTTCAGCGGAGATTCTCAAGATTCGAGTAAATATGTCCTCATAAATCGTTTTACACGCTATTTACAGGTAGCATCTGAAACGCGTAAAAGTTACATCGTCTCTGTTACAGAAGGATACACAAGTATCAGCGTGAGAGAACCTTTGGCAAACATAATCGCGCAAACGAAAACTAGTTGTCGACAGAACCAATCGATCCGAACTCTCACGGATCCCCATTATGCGACTGTCTCGGATGATTCTGGTATACACATAGATATATTTACTACTCATGCATGTCGCGTGCGCATAAAAGTAGCAATACATTTCTCAGCGAAGAATAATTGACAAGTAGCTCGGAAGCATTGTAGACATTTCACTCGACAGACGAAATGTATGCTGCGATCGATGAGCAAGACAAGGTGTACACTAGTGGTAGCGAAACGTACGCCCAAATCCAACCTACGATGACAGAGGTGCAACGAGTACAGAACGAGCAAACGTTATTCTCCAGAGCTCCGTCTCGCGTCGATGAAACGTATTCCGCCCCGCAACCTCCGAGTGTCGACAGCTTAAGGCACGTCGCCCACGCACATTCTAGGCAGGGTAAGGACTCGCTGATATTATTATAATAGAATAATATCCCAACTGCGCGCAGCAGTACTTTTCACTCGACATCTCGTCCGAATCATAGCTTCATCATCGAGCGCCAACAGTTCCATCATAAATCCTGGATCACCGAAGCCAGAGAAACGCCAAGCCAACTCTCCGTTACCACCGCCGCCAGAGGGAACGGTAGAAGTGTATGCATCTATCGAGAAGAGAACGAGGAACGAGGATAGAATGAAGGCAAGTTTGTCCAGTGGAAAATCCTTGGAGGATATGTACGCGAAAGTAATGAAGAAGAAGAAAGACGTGGAAGATCAGCAGTCCGATACGCAATCGAACTCTCACGGAAGTGTTCGTTTAGAGACGTTCGCTGTTAGCTCGGTTAGGAAGCCGAGTCTCGTAGACGATAGCAGGATCTCGTGGTCTAGTCACGATTCTATGGAGACTCAAAAAAAAGAGGCCGATTCTGTCGCGATTGCCTGTGGCTGTGGTGGCAATAGTGATGATAGGACTGCCAGTACTGTTGCTGCTGATGCTGGTGCTGGTGGTCGTACTTCCGATGTACAAGCCCTGATGATATCGTTGTCGTCGCCAGTGCCCAAAGTCGGTGACGATGCCGACGTAAGGACATTTTCGAGTAATCATTGCTACCAGCCGAACAATAGCGAATTATCTGCAATGATTCGCGAGTCCTGCGATCCAAACTATGAAGTATTGCGGCCACAGCAACGTGTTCCGAACAGCATATCGGATTACCAAGCAGCCGGCAGTTCCGTTTTCACTTCTCTACGAGGCAACACTGATTTACCGTCTACGTCTGCGTCTGCGTCTGCGTTTTCACCCATGTCCACGTCTACATCTACGCCTACGTCTGCGTCTACGTTTACGTCTACATCGACGACGACATCTACATCTTCCTACACAGCGCCCCCGCCGCTCAAACACAGACAGACCAGTAACGCTAGCAGCGAAGATCCAGGGTACGAGAAAGTGAGACTTAAAAAACGCAGTGAAATAGATCAAGATACCGACTCGGAGCCGAATTACGAGAGTATGCCGCACGATTCCGGAGAGCCCAATTATGCTTCAGTTTGCCGACCTGGTGACAGCGATACAGATCCCAATTACGAGTCCGTGAATCACGGGGATCCAAATTACGAGAGTGTCAAGTACATGTGTGTTTCACGTGCCGAGGAGCCACCGTACGAGCAAGTGAATGCTTATAAATCTGAACAAGATCCAGTTGGATACGAGAAAGTGAAAAAACAAACATCGTTCAATGCTGATTATGAAAGGATACTGCATCAGGATTATTCTACGCAACCGATTAACGGGGACACTGACGATGAGCAATACGTTCAGGTGTAGTTATACATATTCTCTCTCTTTCACCGTGTATCCTATCCATTTGCAATATTTCTTGCATAACGCTCGGGACCCTGTAACATTAGAAATATCCATTTTTTCGTTCATACATTTCAATATGCCTGTAGCCCGAGATTGTACAAAAACCGGTGTGCGTTCATCACGTTAGGATGATTAGTACTGTACATAATAGTAACGCTTTAGAATTTCCAATTACGTGCAATTCGATTCTATCTATCATGGCTAACAGCGTCCGCAATGCGCTGTCCCGAATGTAATCGATCGATGGGAGGCATGATTTTTAAAAGCACCAACGTTCCATAATTACACGCTTGCCCGAGGCCGTACACGGGTGGAAAACATTTCATTTCCCGAAGGATTTTCAAGTAAATCCGTTTTGACAAAGTTGAACAACTAAGGCAAGTTACGAGTGAAGACCAGGGTGTACTATTAAATCGGTGCAGACGAAAGCGCTTAACCGCGCTTACTTTTTTTAAATACAATCATTTCTATTCATTTATATATTATATACATATAATGCATTGGTGCGTGCGTGCGTGTGTGTGTGTGTATTTTTCACAAGATCGAGTGTTTTCGATAAAAATAAACGAAAAGTGAGAAAATGAAAGCACCGAAGAAAGGGAAGTCAAGTTGATTTGCTCGTAATTAAAATGTCCACCCAATGACGGATTCACGTACAGTGCACGGGATGTCACAGACAAATTGTTTACATTTCATCCTTTTTGTTTTTTATTTCACGCCCTCGTTCATCAAGCGGTACAACTTTTAGTTTATTAAAGAATCCAAACGTTACGCGTTCGTCACTTTGACTACTCACAAAATTTCAATTGAGATCGTTTCCCACGTGTTTCGTCCAACTAACTTTCCCATAGTCCTTAAGTATGCCATCCAAGAAGAGTTTGCGTTCGAACGTAAAAACAATAATTGCAACTGAATCAGAGGTCAGAGGTAAAGGAAACGCTTCGATGCGTAAAAGGTTTGGCTGCCAACTCGACAGTCGACCGAAGTGTCGGACAAAGCAGCGAATAAAACGAGACACTCGATGGTCTATCGCTACAATTGCTTCCTGTCTATACAAATTCGTATCATTTAATTACAACAATAAATGGCAGCATTTATCTTTCTCGTGTACACGTACATGTGCAACGCATGTATACTTTAGCAGCCCTTTCGCATTAATGCACGATACGTGTTCTCACCAGGGTGTGAATCGAGGGTGATTCACAAGAATCGTAGATGATAGTTTCGACAGGACTGGTGAAGAATGAGAAACGTGTGTCTTGACGCTCTCTTCGAAGCTACGTGCAAACGCGTTACACTTACGCCCCATTGCAAAACAGCACATTTACAATGAAAGCTAATGTACGATAAGGGGATGGGACGAGCTATGCTTAGCCAGGTGTAGAAGCTGTACGAAGTGTTGGTTCTATCGAATTTCCAGGAGAAAGGAGTAAACTCGACGACTGCGTGTACGCGCGCGGCAATTAACACGAGGGTAAGTGACCTCGTTCGAAAAATATATTTCGCGTTCACCGGGGGGGGGGGGGGGGGGGAGAAGAACGACCGAACCAGTAACCGCCTAATGATTGCCGATGCACAGTTGCAGTTGCATGTACCGTATCGTGTCACTCTGTTCGATTTCCTAAGGAGCCGAATCCGCGCGTACACATCTTATGCTTATCTTTACAATACCGAAAATTAACATGAATTACGAATGTCTTTCAACTTGACTTTGCGCTCCTGCAAGAAAGAAGAGCTGCACAGTGTTCAGTTTTCATTGATGGCATACGCGATAATCGAAACGGTCACGACGATAAGTGTACTAATGCTGGAGAGTTCTGGGGGATTCAATGGCAAATAAAGAAGCCATTTAAGAAAACGTGTCATTCAAATGGGGTAATAAAACGTGATCTTGAACGCAGCACGTATTATAGGGCGCTTCGCCGAGGAACTACGCCGACAGCACGAGTGCAATAAAGACGTTTGAATAGCTTGACGAGTCGTCACACACTGTTGAGGCTGCTAGCTTCTTCCACGTCGCTGTCGCTCGCGGGGCTAATCGATGATTCTGCTTGGTATCTAGAATCGTTAGTCGCATCTTCATATTGTTGCTGATGCTGATGCTGATGCTGATGCTGGTGCTGGTGCTGATGCTGATGCTGATGCTGATGCTGATGCTGATGACGATGGTGAAGCAGATTCTCGTTATGATAATATCTATGTCTATCGTCAATACGTTGACGTAGATTGTTGAGATGCACCGTTTGAACTCGTCTCTTTAACTTTCGATGATAAAGCAGACAAGCGATCAACGCGATCACCACCACGCCAATAGCGCAACCCGCGGGAAAGGCGTAATTATCCGTTTGCACAACAGTATCACCTGAAATAGAATTATAATCTGTTAAATGTTTCTACAATCTGACGTCCCTCTTCTCTGCCATCAATATTATTCTATCCATTTCATACGGGACACAAAACTCGTCTGTTCGTGTGCAGACGGTCTTAATTATATGTATATTAAAATCCAATTTATCTCGTTCATTAACAGGCGTGTATACTATTACAGATTTTTATGTACAATTTTCGACGCATCTAAAGGACGCGACTAAACGGTTCTTAGCTTGGCTATCCTCTTTCTTTTATACAGATACTTTGCACACCACGGTGTGAAGGATTCCGGTAAAATTACAACTTCGGGACAACACGCGTGCAACGATAACCGTTAACATCCGTAGGTCTTCGTAAGAAATAGCAATGGCAATAATGCGCACATACGAACGTTTCGTTTGAAATTAGTAGAGAGATGTACGTGAAGAAAGAAATGAAAGAGAGATAAAGAGAGAGAGACTGGGATTATGAGGACGAGAGAAACTTGACATGCTACTGTATACGAATAAATCTGCATTCACGGTAGTCATGCGCGTTTCTGTAAACTCTGTGTAAAACGTGAGGGGACCGAAAAACGAAGTAAACGCATATTTCTAGGCTTCTTTGAAAAATTTGCACGTCTGAGAGAGAGAGAGAGCGGGAGAGACCGAAGAGCTAAAAAAAATGTATTCTCGCTGTATACGAAGAATTTTGTTACACATACTCGTATCAGAGATGAGGATTTTCGGGATAAATTCAAGTATATACAAGAGATAACAACGATTCCAGTATATACATATAATATCACGTTCCGTTTCTATTCGCACACGTAACACGCTGTATCGAGGGAGATTGTGTTCTCGTCTATATGTATAAAAGTTCGAAATGGTACATGTGCAATACTGTGAGTGGACTCACGTGATAGGGGAGATCATAACATGCCAGATCGTCGGAAGCTTCATGAACGGCTCAGATGGCCACGAACACAAAGCACAGAGAGAGAAGCATGGCAGAGACTCCAGCCAGTGCTGGTGACAATGGGGCTGATGCTGCACCTGCGACACCACACACAGTCATTCATCCACTCAATCTTTCCATTCTCTCACCTGTATACACAGCTACGTACTACTTACCCAAATTATTACGCGATTCTGTACGTATACTCTTTCTCCTTGTGTATAATAATTTATCGCCTGCTCTATTTAATTCTTTTCATATGTCATTGGCCACCACCCGCACCAACCCTTGGGCTCTTTTTTATACGAATTTTCTTGAAATGGAAACGGTAGAATATCTGACGAGAGATGAAACTTTTGACAATGGTGGTTTGATGTTTGGTACGAAGTGGGACATTACGTGGGACAAGTAATTTCGCGGCACGATACCATCCCATGCAGCAGAATGTGAAAAAGTATTACAGATCGGAGAGCGCGAGATATCGCTAGCTGAAGCCCACGTTGCTATATCGTCCAGCGGCTAGTAGATATACATACATACATACATGTATTGGACAATAGTCACGTGAGATTGATTTCGTACAGGAAAACTGTTAATCGAAGGAAAAGAATAAGAGAAAATGTGAGCAGAGTGATTGGATAGGGATGTACCGTAGAGATGAACGGGGGAGAGTTCCCGCTAGCAGTAGACCATTTTCTCATTCGAAACAAGTCTCATTTGCAAAGAATTAACTGCACAACTATCATCTCTCGCGAGATATTCCACGATTTTCAGTTCAATGGAACACCGTCTATATTCCGAATAATGTGCATTTTGTACGCGTGTGCAAAATGATAATTAACACGAGTCTCGTTTCACCGTAGAGGAACCGACGCGACAAACTCGGAAGATCGCAATGAGCCATTTGTTACTTTCAAGCAAAGTAAAGAGTGAACAATACATGCTCCGTGCAATATCTACCGATTTTTCTTCTATCAAAAACGTATTCTCACAGTGGACTACCGCTGGCAGAAATTACACACATGCACGCACGCGTACGCACGCCCGCACACACACAGAGAGACACACGCACGCAAGCATCCTAGGACGTATATGGAATTAAAGAAATGTACACACACAAGGTGGTGCAAGCACGGAAAGGAAGGTATCGTGTCTCGCTCGGTTGTACCATGATTCTTATCCCATCCTGTATATGTGTACGTATGCGTGTATTTTGATACGAATACACATAATTATAGGAAGGTGTGGGAGCGAGGGAAGGCACGGAACGGGAGCGAAGAAACTCTTCGGTCCTCTGCACGTGTACAGAGGCTCAGCTGCTGTGTTCATATCGTATGAACGACACGATGCACGTGCGTGTGTCTGTCGTTGATGCACGCGTGCACACGCGCAACACTCGCATACAGACGCAGACGCAGACGCAGACGCAGACGCAGACACGCACAGAGCGTAAGATATACGCGAGAAGGATTGAACGTTGGTAGCATGCTCCGTAGAAAGAGAATACGCTTAGTAAAATTGTAGAGTAACAGAGTATCTATTGAACGGTCCGAGGGAATTACATATTGAATGTTTCCAAGGTAATACGAATACATATAGTGCATGGCGGAAGAATATGCGCGCACTTTTGTGGTACGCACACGCGTACAGGTGTACAATTAGATAGTTGAAGCAAAGTAAAAGGAGTAAAGACCAATCACACGTTTACATAAGTAGTTGTTGTTGGTGCTTTTCTAACGATTACGAAACTTACAGTTTTCTTCGTCCGAAGTGTCGGCCGGGCCACAATTATAAATGTTATTACATCGAAGTGACTCCGCGATGCAATATTTACTTTTGCCACAGAGAAATTGATTCTGGCAGTCGGTGTTTGTGCTTACTTCGGTCCACGTTGCTCGGAATCCTTGTTGGCCAACCGCCTTGTCGGCCAGTATGAAACTGAAAGGGGTTGTTGTTTAGACGTATCAGTGTACGGAATGTATAATGCATATGTAGATACACGTATACCGAGGATGTAACGAACCTAAGACGCATATTGTTATCCTCGGAGAGGTAAGTCCATTCGAGTTCCGGAGTCTTAACGCCGCACAATTCGATGGGGGTAGACGACACCGAGTACCACATGCGTAGAACCGCGGCTGGACAACCTCGAACTGGAAGGAAACGCAGGAAACGCATTTTCTACCCTCTGCCACTCGAATAAATTCAGCTGAATCGTTTTTATTGCAAGTATGAGAGATAACGGCGTACCCGACTGATCACCTTCCACCGAAAACAGCTCAAAGTTCAAGAGTATTCGCTGATTCGGCCGGACTCTTATGAACCAGTTGCACGTTTTGCTAGAGAAATTCCTCGCCGGGCCGTCGTACTTGTTTGGAAAATTCGGACTGGCGATGATTCCATAATTTACGCTGCTTATGTTCGATCCACAATCTGCGGTGGGAGCGACAGACGATAGATAGGTAAATGCAAGAACGTTAACGTTTACGCGGCATACATACATACGTAGGTCGTATACAGTACCTCCAAATATAGGTTTGGCCACTTCGAACGTGTAACGTGCCTTAAAACCGCTGTAAACCAACTCGGAATCGGAATGCAGTATCACCCTCAAACCGAGAGCACCGAGGTTCGATTCCACGGGCCCCGGGGCAGTGCTTCCGCAATATCTGCCTATCAATTTTTCCGTATCGTCTCGGTACATGTTGTAGATCTCGAGCCAATCGTCTTGGCAGATGTCGAGGCTACATTTGCAGAGGAGAAGATAGCGGATGAACAAGTAGCCAATAGGATGAGCCGACTCTTCTTACCCGTAATGGCCAGCGGTTACGTTGGTATTTTTCGTTCGAACCTTAAAGTAGTCGAATATCAAGGTGACCTGTTCGTTTGGCGTAGCTAAAAAGAAGTAAGTGCAATTGGTGTCGCTCGGATAATTGCTAGGATGCCGTGGCGAGTTAAAGTCGCCCCTTTTGCGGGAGGAACTGCGGTAGGTGAAGGTGCAGCTGCCATCGGGCGCAGCTGTGCCCGGTATCTTGTACTCGGTTTCGAATTTGTACCTGCGACCAAGCGAACAAAGAAATACACACGTTAGAGAGGGGCCCCGGAGCGATACGCGTTCGTCTCGAAGCGTGTTTACCGTGCTTTGAAGCCCTGCCCCTGCGATTCTCCGCTGCTGAACACCATCACGAGTCTCGGCCCGTCGCTAACTACATGGCTGGGATTGCTCTGCACGCCGCACAATTCGTGATCGAATTTATCGTAAGAGTCCGTTGCTTCTTGCCCTTTCAAGTACAGCTTCAAGTATCCATCGGTGCAAGAGGAACTATGCGCGGAGGCGAAACCAGAGGGACATAGAATCTCGAGGGAATCTCGATCGAACGCGATACTACACTTACTCTCCCGTTGTCTTGTTTTTCGGTATCTTGAACGTCATGAATTCTAGACGAACGCGCTCCAGATGCTGCGAGTCCTGCATCCCGTAAATGAAATATCGGCAAACAACCTTCGGTATGTAGGGATATGGAAAGTTTGGGCTAACCACGTGGCCCGAAGACTCCTTTCTACTCAATATCTTCTGATCGCACTCCGATCCTCGTATATGCTCACCCTTGTAAGTGGTTATGAAGTCTGAGTGGACAGAGATGAACGTGTACACGTACACGTGTTGTATACACATATGTATGTATGGTACACTTACCTAATTTCACGAAACTCTCGGAAAATTCAAAGATACCCTTGAATCCGCGATTTTGCGTATTCGCTGTACGCTCGAGCGTGACAAACAGCACGTACAAGCTAGACTCCGACGAGTATAACACCAAATTCCGTTGCTGACCGCAATACGTTCCTATAACCGCCGACGTATTGTCCAAACCGTCGTACACTTTCACATAATCCAAAGGGCAGCTGTAAGAAACGAGGTACGCTTTAGAACCGTGTACGGTACGCTTCGGATGAATCGAGTAAGCAAGTGTATACGAACTGCTGGCCCCCGAAGAACAAATCAAAGTCGCGAAACTCCAGACGCACTCGTTGGCCATGCCTGCCAATAAATTGATAAGTACACGCGAGACCCTTGGGATACGTGCCCGGATACGTCGGGGATAATATGTTACCGCTACGTTTGTTTTCCGAGTTTACTACGAACGAGCATGGGGTGGTAGGCGCCGCCGTTCCCACATCGTATTCAGCTGCAATAGATTTCGACCAAAGTTATTCGGGCACAGGAGCGTTTTGGCTGCGAATGGGCGTGGCTTTCTATCGGATATACGAATAAGTACATAGGTGGACAGTTGTCGCTGTAACAAATATCTACTTATTGGTACACCAAATTGATGGCAGAATCGAAGAAAGGAAAACGGAGAACGGGGCGGGCTGATAAATAATTAAACAGCTGGATGAAAACATAGAAAAATGTGTTGGGTGCGTATAGATGTAGAGAAAAAATGGAGGGAGATAGAGAGAGAGAGAGAACGTACATGCGTTGATAAACGCGTAAGTACCACTGAACAGGCTGGACAAGGTAATGTTTTTATCGGTGTAAAAACTAAGGGCGATCCCCTGGTACAGTGAAACACGTCTACGCGGTGGAATCGGGCCGCAAAAACGACCGCCGAATGGCGTTTCCACCAACTTGGTCGTGTTTTCCGATCGTATTTCCGTATATATGTCCAAATACTCGTGATCGCACCTGGAAAATTCGTAATTCGTTATTACATGATTGATCTGATTGTGAGAAGGAAAACTGGCAGCAACCGAATCCTGCTGCTCCGATATCCGATTACGTTCTACAAACACTTACGCAGGTAACTCCCCAACAGCAGCTCCACTGCAAACAAACATTTTACGTGGTTGCGAGAACCATTGGAAATAGTCCAACGAGGCGAACATTTTGAGAAACTTACTCCGGTGGTGCGCCTCGGAGACCGAACGATGTGAAAATCAATTCGACTCGCTGTCGTGGTCCAGCGAAAAATGTGTACACGCATTGCCGCGAGTCTCGGTCGGGGTTGATCAACGTTGGCGCGTGAAACGTTCCGTTCGATGCTCCATCCGGTGTGCTTATGAACTTTTGGTCACACTCTGTGGAATCATGCGTCAGATTTCATTGAAATTCCCTCTTCTTCTTACACGTAGATTTACTACGTGTTACAGGTATTTGCAACTCCAAACCCACTGAACTTGTGCTCTCGGAGACACGATGCAAAAAGGTATATGAATATTACTTATTTTACACTAACCTGTACTGGTCCGTGGACAAAGCAGTAAGAATAAGAGAAAGGCGGCAGAAACGAAACGATTCCCGGAGGCATGGCAGAGTACGGAGGCCATACTGCATCCTACGAATACATATTTGTATTTCGCTGCGTTAGTCTGGCGATTAAAAATTGATTCTGCGGCAAAGCTTTGCACAGAATGCGCATGTAAAATGCGAGATAGCTGTGATTTTACCATATCGTTATCCTCGGTACCGCAAACCAGAGGAATACGAATCGTTCGTCTTGAAAGTCATCTGCAAGCATACGCGTCCTCTTTGTTAGTTAGATCCTGGTATGGTATCGCATCGTTACATTACAACGGCAACTACCTTAAATCATAAATCATAAATTCCCTACACAAATAAAATATGTATATGCAAAAATGACAAATCACCGCTACCGCCCTACCGCCAGAGCCGAAAATCTCATTGGGATCTTCTCAAACGATCGAACCATAGTTCAATTCGTTCAATAAAACAATTCGAGCGTAACTAAACTAGATGCTTCGCGGCATTGCACCCCATGAGAGATTCTGGAGAGATTGCGGGCCGCACCCAAAACTGCTACCCCATACGGATTCACTCCAACCTACGTTATTTCTTACGATGCTGCGAAGGGAAAACGAAACAGAAATGAATTTTCCTCTCGTTTTTATTGAAAATACAGCAGGCTCGAATTCGTTTCATTGTCAGAGCCGCATCTGTACATTTATAGATGAAGCGAACGACTGGGTTTACGCGACAGGGCTGTTTAAACGGAACGTGCGAAAATCTGGTACACGTGCCGCGACAACTTGCCACGCCCTCGAAACATTTGCCAGATTCTGCGCTGCACAGATATCTGATTGTGAGCGTCGTTGCAACGACCACGATCGTCCTCGCGTACCGTTCCTTCCACATTTTCATTCCAATGAATTGTCGCGAAAACCAATGTCCGAATGCGAAAGCAAAAGGGAGGACCGTAATTCGCGTCGGAACCGCCCCAACGCGGCTGGATGCGACGCATCTCGTCCCGCATAAACCCACCCTAGTTTTCCGCTGAGATGGCAAAGTGGTGATACAAGCTAACTTTCGCCGCACAGTAGCAAACGGATGATTCAATGCTCCCTCTTCTATTTCTGCACATTCAATAAGCAAAACTCATTTTTACCGCCGCTCATCTGCGTCGGGACGCGACGCGTCCGACAAACAAGGAGCATCGTATCCCGCGGGGGACCACACATTTTTATACGCGACAAGGGGGAGAAAAAAGGCGAAAGTATCGACCGAATCCACCGACTTTCACAGGCACTTTCACTCTAACCTTTTACCTATGTTTGCATCCCTTAACTCTAATACACGCGTGCACGCACACCATGGATACGTACCTTTTCCAACTGTACAGCCAATTCATATCTTCTACTTGCTACTTGAAACACTGTACATTAGACACTCGGACAATACACGTAAACATTCTTCGAATCCCGCTGCACGTCCGGATTCGGAATGAAATACACTGGACCGGAGGGGGCGAGTCGCAAGATGGTGATAAACAACGGGCGGCGAGATGTTCACAGTAGAATAGATCCCGAAAGATGCTCGGAGCCACACGATGATAGCACTTAAATGATGAGAAAAAGAAGCAGTTGGAGGGTGCACTTGTCGAATGGTGTTGCCGGTACGAGCGCGCGTACCGATACGCACGCACGATCGTGCGTTTAGCGAAACTAGCAGATAGAAAAAGAACGAAAAGATGATAAAACCACCGGTCGACAGGTAGAATGCTAAGCAACCCCCTAGCTCTCGACTAGCACGGAGATACACTGCTTACCCCCAACACGCCCTAACGATAGGACAGAGGTCGCCCAAGTCGATCACTGGTGTACGGGTGGGGAAAGATATCGGATGCGGGGATGCCTACTGTCGGCCGAATGTGCACAGGTCAAACACCGTTGCCAACTTTTTTTTTACATTTTTTTCCAAACAAATGTAATGCACTTGCACTTGGCGAGCTTGAAGGTTGACACGAATGCGCGACAAACTCGTCAAGGGATGTTTCGACGATTAACGTTTCGCTCGCTTGCATGTACATGTGATCACGCGTATGAAAATCCCTGCTAGTCAAAGGGAGACAGACAGCGTGCTGTGTTCGCAACAGTAATACAAGTGGTAGTGGCAGTAGTACTAGTACAAAAGGGAAGGATATTATGATACGCAGCTGTATGTTTGAACTGAACGCAAATAAATGTAGCACCATTTAAGAAAGGTAATTCACATACAACTGTTTATTGAGACATGTAGAATACATCTGGTCATACACAAAAATCTTTGACACTTTAAATCAAGCTCCTAGCCCGAAAAAGGAACCATTTCAACATTCTTTTAAATTCATTAATAATCATTATGTTCAACTACGTCACACTAAAATTAGGGACAACTTTTAAACGTGCAGGAATTAAGAAAAGAAGCAAAGCAATTGGAAGATGATGAATAGTAAGAAAAAAAACCAGAAAACGCAATAATCAAACGATAGTAGAATTTGGTCGTATGAAATTTTCTTGTTCGTTTTTAGCCGTGGAGCTGACACGTGGCATGTGTTGCGCGAGAAACATAAACCGTATATGCTCGTGTGAATAGTGTTGCGTACTTTTTTTTAACATTTTTCCTTCATTTCCTTTCGGTACAATTCTTCACTTTTGTTATTTGTTTTCCTTATTAGTGCTAAATAACATCACGTCACAAAATGCATATTCGCTGGAATATAATATATATTTATATATAATTAAAAAACACGTCTTTGGGTCGTTATTAACATAAATTGAGCGACCCAAAAATCACACAACATCCGCCTGACACGGGCCAACCAAAAAGAGTCAAGTTCCCAAGGATGTGTGCCGCAAATTAGGGCAATGATCGGGTAAAAGGGCGCGCGCGCGGCTACAGCATCGTCAGCCACAGTGGTGCATTATCCTAAATGTGACCGATAACCCCTCTCCCCCAGGCACCCCAGCTGCCACACCGGTCAAAGTATAAAATAGCAAAAGTTAAATGATATAATATTGGGGCGCCTTAACATTGGGGTAGGGCCAATATCATAACGCTAGTACCTAGATCAGTCTAAAGTCTCGTCACCGTGAACTGCCTCCGCTTTTGCCAGGTTATGCTTCCTTGCCCCCGCAAGCTGAACTTTTCCTCTCTTTTTCACACGTTTGTTCGTTCTTTCATTCTTCCATTCTCTCTCTCTCTCCCTCCCACCCTTCATTACTTCATTACTTCCTTCCTTCCTTCCTCCTTTTCTTACATTCTTTCCTTCTTGCATACTTGCTTTCTACCTGTCTGCCTGCCTGCCTGCCTGCCTGCCTGCCTGCCTGCCTGCCTGCCTGCCTGCCTGCCTGTCTGCCTTATTATATTATTCATCCTTTATTATAATTTCGAAGGAAAACCAGAATTTATATTGAAACGTTATTGTGTTACAAAAAACCCACTCATTATAATTAGCAATATCATCCTTATTATATCGTTAATATTAATATTATTATATCCTGGTTACAATGTTTTTATAAATAGGGTGTGTAGGGTAAGTAGAATAGGTAGGTATAAAATATGGTAAGCGAATAATGAGTTACGAGGGAAGGGGACTAAAGGAATGGAAGGTAATAATATTGATTGTTACGGATAAGATTAGTAATTTTTTTCCAACTGCTGGCTCCTCTTGCTTCCCTCAGGTCTCTCACTTCCTTCGTGTTATCCTCACTCTCTTCATCTTTCTTTCTATTTTTCCTTTCTCGCTCGCACACACGCACAAGCACACCTTCTTTCTTCGCCACAACCCTCAGTCTCTTCTCCCTTTCTGTCGTTCTTCTTCCTCTATTCTCTTTCTACCTTTCGCTTCGCATGACTGGGGACAGGAAGTAAAAGTGAGGGATCTTGCATTACTAGGCACAGTTGTCATCGTTATTAAAATAGCATCGACCACGAAAAATTCGGTCCAACTTAAGTATAACAAAAAAAAAAAAAAAAAAAAAAAAAAAAAAAAAAAAAAAATTAAAAAAAAAGTAATAAAATAGGCAACAAAATGCTCATGGCTACGAGTGTTTGGAGAAATCGATCGTTTCAAACTATCCAATAGATAGGAATCGTGTGTGTGCTTTCTTGCTCCTTGCCTGCGTTTTTAATTCCTTGTCATTCCTTTTATTATTCCCGCACGAACGTGCATTTATCTCGTATCTATTCGCGTGTGCAGTGTTCTATGGGGCCGAGTACATGCTAATTTTTCCGCCGATGTTGTAAGACAATACGGTGATATGCAGACGCTTCGTTACAAATGAATTAAACTTTCTCATCGTTCACCTTTTTACGTTTCCGTCGCATTCCGGGGGTATGTGTAAAACGGTATTAGGCTTCGCTCACATATTCGTTTCGAACATTCTCCAGAACAGGGGGTGTCTGGGCTCCAGGGACAGGGACTACCAACTATAGCCCGCATTTGCAACTCTTACTAATTAACTAACAGGCTAACAATAACAACGAGTTAACACTCAAAGTGTGTGCTGTATGTGTTGATGCATTTGTAAACGCTGCGTTCACGTTACACATCCTAAATCAATCCGTGACTATCATTATCGGATTCAGTAGTCAGTCATTCTAAAAAGAAACTTTCCCGCGTGTAGCAAGGATCACGCGATGATCGCGACGTAAAAATTTGGAAAGTTAAAATTTCAGACAAACAAATAAAAACGAAAAATATAAGCTATACCATTATCATTCCTTCGGGACATTTCACGCATTCGCTCATATTTAACTTCGATCCTCGGGATTTTACTAAAACAAGAAAAGTGAAGAGAACAGAACAGAAAAGATAGCGAGAGAAACAGTTAACAGAAACGCGTTACTGCAAAATAAGTAACGTCGAGGCATTCCAATCCCAGTTTGTCCGTTATTTCGACGACACTACTTGTTAGTTGTCATATACATATATGGAAAATTTGTCTACAACGAATGTCCAACGAATGTCGAATGAATTTCTTCATTAATTTTCTTGCTTTCCGACCGTTCCTCCAACTTTCTTTTCATTCGTACTACACTTATCTACTCTTCGCGCTATGCTTTGATCGTTATACCCTTATCATGATCGAACGAGCGCGAGATACTTGTACGCAGAAACATTGATTTCTAGCGTGTCATTTCCTATTCCAATAAAAACCTGCCTGATCCTTAATAATAATAATAGTTTCACTGACTGTACATATTATAGACCAACAATAGAAGGTCTAGCAGCGCTTGGCGCTCTCCAGACGCACGCACACAAACACGCTTCACATCATGCGCGCATACATGCATACATCCTCCTCCTCCTGCACTCTCTCTCCGATTCTCTCAAAACATACAACACACTCGATCCCTCGCGCTCACCCTCTCGTACAGCAGTATAGTATCGATACTACAGTGCATCGACGCGAGCGTGCATACACTTGGTTTCTCATTTTTTACCTTGTAAAAAGAAGAAAAACTGTGGAAATTTATCACTATATCAATAGTTTTAACATATACACAACCAACAGCTTGCTCTCTATTCTTCGACGAATACCAATTGTTCTGATTTACTCGTTCATTCTTCCTATCTCTCGCACCATCCTTCCATCTTCCACTTTCTTCTTCAACTTTCGCATCCTTCCCCATCCCATCTTTTACTTTTCCGTCTACTTTCAACTATTGTATAGTCTCTTTCTCTCCCGCACACACACACACACACACACACATACACACGCGCGCACACGCATGCTTTTCCACGATCTATCTACCATGTACACGCGTCCTCGCCCATACGCACAAAAAGTCGAATCGTAGCATAATAAAATCGCAGGCTCCCGTGATTTTTCTTAATTAATACAAGCCATCACAATCCCAATGTCAACATCGCTGATCTTTGTATCACTTGGCAGTAGACAATGTGACAATGTAATAGTACTTAGGTTAATATGTATGTGAATATGTATATATGTATATGTGAATATATATATATATATATATATATATATATGTATATATACATGTGCACACATACACGGACACACAACCACATACACACATAAGTGTGTATATATATAGTAATAGTACGGGGTGGGTTGCTGGGTGGTCACTCCGATGTAATAATTAGTTCCAGTGGCACATCACTGTATACGTAATCACAATAGCGGGCAATGGTGGTGACGACGCCTAGAGCACGACGCTTCACGCGTTTCCTCACGTTCATTTGTTTGTTCGTTCGTTCGTTAATTAAAATAGGCATAAAAGGGGTTTACCACTGCCAGATCAGTAATGTAAATATCATATAAATGGACTGCTGTGTCCCATTCATCGAGCATTCTTTTTAACGTTTCTCTCCAAGGGTTCAACATATTTCTCTCCCTTCTCTGTAATTACCTCTCGCTTTCGTAGCTGGTCGTTGAGCATTCGCCACCGCATTTATCCCCAACTAGTATACTTTTGTTTTTCCTCCATCTCCTTACAGTTGGTTCTTTCGATCGTTCGTCGTGCATGCGTGCGTGCTTAGGTGCGTGCCGTTCGTGCGCGTTCACTCACAGGCTTGTAGAAGTTAGCTCCACGACTGGTAGGAATCTTGGTACCATTCGTGATCGTCACTGGAAACACCGCCAAGAGCGGCGGTCCTACTTCCAAATCCTATGTCACCGCCGCCACCACCACCACTGCCGCCGTTCACACTCGCCAATCCGTACGCATTGCCCAGTGGTTGTTGGGCGAGGGGTTGGTTTCCCCAGTTGCTCTGGAAGCGACGCTTAGATTCCCCCTGGTTCTGGTGACCCCCGTCAAATTTTCGTTTACCTGCTGTACAAACAAATAAACGTGTCATATGAAATTTATCTTGGATTGCGCACAGACGCACACACGCAGAGGACACACGTAAGTTTCCAACCTTCCCTCTCACTGTCACGCTGTCGGCTCTCCCCCTTACTTACCCATTCTCACCCATGGACGCACTCGCTCATTCATACAAAGCCATTTACTCGCACTTCCATCACTCGTGCCTTCATTCGCTTCACTCTCACTCTGTTGCCGTTGCCGTCTGCTCGCGAGTACATGAATTAACGTTGCTGAATCGGTCGGTCCTTCGTTCGAATCGCGTGATCGTTCGTGTAATATTGTGCAGTTGGTACAGTATGCGTGTTCACACGTATACGTGCACGCAAGTACATATCACAAGGTGCAATAAAGGAAAACGAAACAACGATTCGACATTACAACCGAGCGATATATTGTTTACAGTGGTGTTCCACGCTTAATGGATAAGAGCACTAAGAGAATGAGCAAGGTAACCATGGACTTTGGAAGATTTGGAGTGTGACGATTGGAAGATTGATACACCCTCTCGCCAAGGTAAAGTACATAGGGATCGTGCACGGATCGCTGTCGCCCTTCAAAGAGGAAGCTATCTAAAATTCTTAAGATTCGTCTCACGGTCAAACGAGGAACAGAGTTTTATCGGACAAGAAAAAAGAAAGCTTGTAAAAATTAATATGAAAGCTGAAACGAAATGACTGAGCAAAGGGAAAGTCGGTAAAGACTACGCATGAATAGTAATAGAGAGTAATGCGAATGGTAAACTCGAGACGAATTGCATGTACGATATTGAACGGAGGGGAAACACTAGCAACGCGAGAAGATGTATAATCGGAAAGGGTATGCGTGTGATAGTTGTCGTTTCAGGGACGCATGATTCAGCGTGGAAATATCAATCTACAGGAGAAGGAGAAGGAGAAGGGAGAAGGAGAAGGAGGAAGGAGGAAGGAGGAAGGAGGAAGGGAAAAGTGTGAAAAGTTTGAAAGTCGCATACGGCAATTGGCAATTACGAAGAAAGTGTAAGGAGGAGAGAACAGAGTGTAAGAATAATGTAAAAAGATGATTGATTTACTATGGAGATACAGACCATCCTCACCTGGTAAACTTCCCTTGGCGCGGACCCCCCCACGAGCGGACAGCCGCTGGACCCCACGGGCCCCTGAAGTTGCGAGGTTGCGTCCCCCCCTGACTGGGCCACGGAGTTGCGGGCCACCGACTCGGCCACGCGGCACTACTCCACGGCCACGTCCAGCCTGACCAAATAACACACACCCAATCGTTACCCTATGCGATATTACTTACTCTCCTATAGAACATTCCGCGTATGCACGATTTTCTATATAGCGAATTTTCGCTGTCGCTCGCGTACATTCCAACAATCGCGTCCCTGTTTTCTTTCTTTTCTTTTCTTTCATTTGCTCCCTTTTCATCTGCCCTAACTAATAGATCATCATCGCTCGTATCATAGATGGATATGTATACATTTCCCACCAATGCATCGTCTCTTTTGTAAATAAAAGCTTCGTATCTAGGGTGCCACAATGAACGGTAAACGTTTCGTTTATGTATACACACACGAGACTATACAACGACTCTTAATAAACTTGTTGCCGATTTACGTGTTACACATTATACACTATACCTACTAAATATATTTCTCAATATATATATAGAAACACGTACACATACACGTACATATCAATAAATGTATGTATATGCAGATGCAGGTGTGAAACAGTTGTTTGCGTACACGCGCACAAGATACATGTATTTACGAATAAATGCATGCATCTATGTTGACTATAGATATACGTACAGAGAATACGCATACGCAAATATGTACATGCAAGTAGCAGACACGCGGCTACTCGGCTAATGGGTGTACGCATGTACGGCGTGTGTTGCGTGTTGCGTGTTGCGTGTTGCGTGTGTCTTTACATAAATGTACAAAGTTAGAAACACAGGTGAAAGAACCTTTATATGCTTTACACGGGAGGAGAAAACAGGAGTCGAGAGGAAAATAGCTGGCTAGGTAGGCAAGATAGCTATTTACGTATGTGCACATATTATGTATATCGGTCGATTATTCACATAGAGTACAGAGCGATGCAACGGAAGAAGGGATCACCTAAAACCAAATCTTACTAACCACATTTTTTTTTTACAGACAGCGGTAGTATTTAGCAGAGTTATCCAATGCAGTAAAGCGGAAAGCTTATTTTGTATTGGGATGGCGAAGGAACTTTAAGCGACACAACCTACTGCACTGTCAGCTAGAACAAAATTCAACAAATCAAGATTTAAATTGTGTAAGCGGCTTAGCATCACACAGCGAGGTATTTTTTAAGCATAAGCGGTATTTTGTACATAGAAGCAAGCAACAGCAATCAAATTTTATTATCTCTCCTACACATTACTGATAGAGCCTCGAGGATATCACCGTCATTTCTTTTTCTTCGTCGACTACCTCCTGCTACACTTTTCTTCTTACCAAATAACTCCTTACTGTTATTTTATACACTATTTATACAGACAATCACATTAGTCGTAACCCCCGCCGCACGCACGCACCTCTCTCTCTCCCCTGTTGCTATTTGACAGAACTCTCCGCAAGGAAAACTTATTTCAATCAATCAGAATCTTTGCAATGTTATGTAACAAAAGAAAAAGAAGCAAAAGATTTTGTTCTTTACGAATGCGTAAATTCTGCTGAAGCATATTAAATGAAAATATTTCGTGGCTACCGACCACAGAAAGTGCACATAAGTATAAGGCGAACAAATTCATTGGAATCTGTTTAAACAAGAAACACCGATTGGATATTGGCTGACTGAGACTCAACAAGCACCAACCTTTCGGAGCGGTGCGAGAAAGAGATAATGGAATTTGCAGAAGTAAGTACTAGGGTAGGGTATGACCAAAGCATAAAAGAAACAATGCAAAATTAAGTGCATATCTTGTACGAATTTGTTGAGAAAGAAGACCTTAATCGCAAGCAAACAACCGTATAACCAGCCAATCGTCCGATCGACTACTCATTCACTCGACCGATCCATCGCTGCAACAATCATTCCAACAACTAATCAAAAAATAGATTAATTAATCAATCGACATGTACCTATCTATCTATGTATCCATTTATTTATCCACCTATCTTTCCACTTACAGTATTGCAGTCAAAGTTGCCGTACGCTCAGAAGCAAGTGGTGATCGTTCAAAGAGAAAGAAAGATGAACATAGGGAGAAATATGAGCTCTACGCTCAACAGTACCTCCCTCTCTTCTCCCTCGCAACTTAATTGAAACCGAATAATAATAGCGATGGTACCGTAACGATTCGAATAGCAACACTATACCTACTTATTCGTCGATCTGCACTTTCATCTATCTACCCATCTGTCAATCAGTTTAAACGTCTATTTGTATGTACATACTATGTATTCATTAATCAGTCAGTTCGTCAAGCTATCATAATGACACCATGCTCACAGGGTGCTATAATTACTTAACCCTGCAACTGGGCATACAAATACCTACATACATAACTGGATACATACCTACGTACATCCATACATACATATATAGATATGTATCTATATATCTCTACGTAAGTGTTATCATATCCGAGCCACGAGACTCACGTCGCTCTCTATGGAAACAGAAATTACGAGTGCGTTACAGAATCGACAATATCTATTCACGTGTGCACGATCTATAGTTATGAGCACACGTATGCATACATATGTATAGATTTAGTAGCTATACGTGTAACACCTATACATATATACACTTAGTGGAAGAAATACAAGTAGATGATATCACGTAACGACGATGCACAATCAACAACTGTGTAAATATTTCTATTGGGGAAAAAAAGGTAAAATCCAAAGGAAAATGGAAAAGTTCAATGAGTTTCCCATTTCATGGGCATCGGTAACAGTTCTTTGGGGATTATACAAATTCAATCAGCACGCGGCCACTAAAGAAAGTACGACCGCAAACCTCCCGATTATGGAACTACGGATTTTAAAATGCACTGAATTTGGTTGAATGCAGTTGTCGAATTTTGCACATTTCTTCCACCCCACATATGCATGTGTGTATATACATATACATAGGTCACGCATAACGAAATACACGGTAAGCACTTTTCTGTAATGCCTCTTACCTACAGCTAGTCTTTCCTTAAATATTATCGACCATGTGGTGGCTAAGTATTGGGGAAACCTACAAAATTATTCATTTACAGTCCCGTTTCTCTTTTTTTCTTGGAAAAGTGAAGCACGAAAAGGCGACAAACACTGTTATTATCATCCCTGCGTTTACCCTTTCCCACGCACTCCATTCGTCTCCCTCACTATTTTCTTCCGTTAACATTTTTTCTCTTTTTCCGTTCCTTTCTTGTTTGCCTATATTCTAATAGCTTTTCCCGGCTACATATATTTTTTTTTATTAAAAAAAATTTAGAATGGGTCTACCATGGCTCAGATATGATTAGCAAGCAATTTGAAAGTGGCAATGTGTTCGTTTGATAGGACAATGTTAGTGTAAGCAATGGTGTTAGTAGTGTGGTGGCTTCCATCATGTGCCTCTCACGCGCGCGCGCACGCATACTTGCATATTGTGCTGCATTCGTTCACATCTGATTCGTTCCTCGGGTCGAATAATCATTCGATGATGATACGCGGAGAGACATATGTATATGTTCTCTCCCTCATTCGCACCGATGCACGTATACACAGAACAAATCTGGTAAGTCTACGTTATATTTATTGTTACAAGTTTTCCCTTTCCTCGGAGTAAGAAAACAAAAAATTAGAACTGTGTCACGAGCTGGGTGAAATCGATTATTTCTACGATGCTTTACGAAGTAACTGCAAAATAGGTCTAGTTGTTATTTGGTGAAGCGTGTTAAATTTGTGTATCATTAAGTTTACATTCCCAATTTACTAAATGAGCTAAGTTAACGATCTAGGAACGAACGAATATAAGAAATGCATTTGTTCAAATATAATAAATAGAAAAGAAATATATACATAGAATAACGCAACGCACAAAATGCAGACATACACCCAGGCATACATGACAGGTAGCACACGTGTCGTAAGTATAACAGCTTCGTGCATAAAGATGTACCGTTGCGTACTATTCAATTATGTACACATATTTTGTACTGCCTAAATGTATACTTGGATCGGTAAGTGAATAAAATTGATACACATTCTGATTAATCGATCAAATGGACAGCAGGTTGCTTGGAGAGTGTAGAATGGATAATATGAAGTACTTGGGACATATCCGCGAACACTGTGCCACAGTCAAACTACTGCTGATGTGTGTATATATGTATATATGTATATATATATATATATAGATAGATAGATAGATAGATAGATAGATAGATAAATATAAATATATATATACATATATATATATATTTATGCGTGTGTATATATGTATACACATATGCAGACACACACACATACATACATAAATATTATAGAAAGTAATGATTCAGTAACGAAAACGACTTTAGAACCATTAAAAAAGGCGACCCACCGGTTGAGGCTGCCTGCCTCTCCCTCTGGCAGGTGGCGGAGGCGGCGCGTAATCGAAATAGTAATCTTCGTATCGATAATAGTCATCGTAATATGGATCACTGTAGCCACCTCGATAATCCCCATAACCGTAATAGTCGTAATCATAATCTATAAAAACACACATTACAAATAGACCCAAATTTAGCCACGATATATCCAATTGACAACTTATTCAAAACTAATATTTGTGTCTCGCATAAGAAAAAAGGCATGCCGGGAAAAGATGCTTTTAAAACTTCAGTAACAGCGACAGGAAACAAAAAAACAAAGAAAAAGAAAAAGAAAAGAAGAATGTACATCCGAATTGCACTGCGATTTTGTTGGCAATCGTATCGTTACGAGACGCAGCTCGATTAAGATCACCGCGGAAATGTATTACTTTTCTTACAATACTTGCGATACTGCAAAGAAAAAACTTAATAATTACCCTACCACCATCACGTATCCTGGTAAACTCAACGATTTTTCTGTTCGGATCATAGAAAACTTTTCTTTACACCGCCAACCCCACCCGCATCACCGCACCGCACCGAGCCTCGCCGCACCGCAACGCACCGCATCGCACCGCACCGCACCGCACCGCTGTGCCGTTCTTGGCCGTGACATTTTCCACTCTCAATTTCCCTCGCGTTTATCATATAAGCATGCGGCCCCAAGGACCCGTAGCTCTTTCATTTCATTCTACAACTATATTTTCTCTTTTTTGTCTTTCTTTTCATTTATCGAGCGTAAGGACTTTAACAAGTTCCACGTGGTCAAAGAACATTTTCGATGATCCGACGTTTGTTCTGCTTTTCAACTTGTCGGGTATACACAGTTTTAAAAGGGGAAAAAAGTACAAAATTCTACCAAATGGTACTCTACTACGTTTCACTCGTAATTCAATGTCGCATCTTACCTATCTCCATGAGAGCTGAAACCAAATTTGTTGAGTTCATGATGCATACAAATTCAACAATGTTACACACACTTACATAAAACGAAAGAAAACAAACAGCATGAAAAAAGAATGTAGGGAGGACACAAAGAGAGGTAATTTTTCTCGGCAACTTGTAATGACTGAGTGTAGCCATAAAATATCTTTTCGGACACCGTTATACGTGAATACAAAAGACAAACAATACTCATGCAATCGGTTATTTTTTATAGGGGTTGGGGGGGGGATACATATACATATTATTAATATTGGACTGAACAAATAAGTGTATATAAATAGATACATATGTATATATACACACACGCGTGCACGCGCGTGTGTGTATGAAAGAAAAACGGTATCACAGGATGTGGTAGTGGTAAGGCAACAAGGTGGTCTTATCAGAAAGCTAAAACACACCTGACTAGCACATGTATAAATTTACATGTGCATAAAAAAAGACGATAGAAAGTTTCTTAAATTAACAGTGTTGCAAGCTCGCTGAACTTTATCCGAGATATCTTGGTAAATCCGATTATAATGTAATTTTCACATATTTACGCAAGCTGCTCACCGATGTAAATGAAAAGAAAAGTGTAATTGGAAAAAAAACAGGAGGAAATGAAGAATCGTATAAGTATGGAAAGTACAATCGTAATAGGCTCAGACCAAATTCAACCGAACAAAACGAAATCGTACCCGATTTTAGAAATAAAGGGTAGGGCATTCCAATATCTGAGCACTTTCTCACTACAACCTTCTAACACTATGTGAAAGGAAAGTGACACAATTTCGATTTCTTTTTCCCTATCTCAGAATTCTTTGAAACGTGTACCAGATGCACTTTGCCGAAAATATTAACGCCACTCTTTGGATTAATCCGAATCCGAAGTAGAGGCGAATAGAACGGAATAGAACGGAATAGAACCGAAACGAACCGAATAGAACCGAATAGGACCGAATAGAATCGAATAGTCGGTCTAACAGTCGATACGATCTTGCAATTGATTATTAGAATCAAGTAAGGGAATCATAGTTTCTCAGGCGAAGAAGAGAAGGTTTTCACGCAAAAGACATTCATCGTCAGATATGTTTATACTCCTAAGAGTAAATTCACACGTATTATTATAAATATTATGCCATGCGCGTAAGCGAAGGTATGTAGTGAGATAGTGAAAAACCCCGAAAAGCATGCGGGACGTCAGTGTTACATAACATTACCATGTCATATCAATATTAACGATTTAACAATGATTTGTGTTTATTTAAATCTGAAAAAGAAAATATTAGTATCTTCAATGCACACGGGTATCTGTCTGCTTTTCTATTTCGGACGGATTCGAGCTTTGCAAATATCTTACAATTTTTTACTGGAAAGACGTGTTTGAGTTTGTATTTCAATGGAAGCATAACGCATTAGACTAGTATGAACTGATCGCATAACTTGATATACAACAATTGTTAGTGATTTTATGCAACCATTTGCGGAATGAAAAGTTTCAATGAATTGTAATTGTGGTCTAAGCCTAAATATAACATGTAAAATGGAGCTGGCTGCAAGTGAAAAACCGTGTACACCTTATGTATCTTTTTTTGTCGTTAAAGGGTCGAAGAAATAAAATTAAAATGTGGCACACAAATATGTACATATATATGTGTACGCATGTGTGTCGCGTATCGCGGACGGGTCTAGAGATATAAACGATCGCGGTGAAAATGACTGCAGGTTGGTACTTACCATAATCGCCTCGTCCCATCTGTCCTCGCATACCTGCGCCAGTACCACGGGGACCTTGGCCGGGTCCACGAACTGGCATAGGCCCTCCTATCATGCTCGGATGCGACGGGGAACCTCTGCGATGTAAGGTTTCGTTAGAATTGGACAACGGTAACCAAGACTGGAGCGAACGGCGCATTGCATTCGCGACTTACCCACTTCGACCCTGGAACATTTGCATCATTCTTCGCTCCCTGGCACGAAGCATCTCTTCCTTTTTCTTTTTATCGGATGGCGGTTTCGCGAGTGACACTTCGATGTGAGAGCCCCCGATCTCCTTCCCGTTCAATTCACTCATCGCCTGATACACACGACAGAGCGGATAAGCACGGACGAATAGACGCATTAGCGTGTTCGTTCTTACCTTAACAGCATTGTCTCTTTCTTCGAAATGCACGAAAGCGTAGTCTTTGATCTTTTTCACTCTTTCGATGTTACCATATTGTTCGAAACATTCTTTCAGTTTCTCCTCGGAACAATCTTGCGTCAAATTCTTTACGTACAGCACGCGTACCTGACGAGCAACAAATTAGCATGAATTTTATACGTTTTCTCTGTACTCGTATCAGTCGGAATTATGTCCATTCCATTACGTATTTCCACATTGGTTACTTACTTTAGACATGGTTTGTTCGTCAGGCTCCTCCTGAGGATCAGCCCAATCAACTATAATATCACAACCCCATACCTTAATACGGCCGGTACTTAGTCTCCGTTTTGCTAAGGACGCTGCTTTATGAGATTCATACTCTAAGAAGCAGAAACCTCTATTTTTCTTCTTATCGTCCGGCGAACTGTAGATTATCACCTCGGTCAGGCCAGCTACACGATGAAAAATTATACAAAACGATTCAATAAAATTCCTCGCAACATTAGACAAACAACAAAAATGTGATACCGAGATCTACAAGTTGAGAAGAAACCGGAGATAGGTTTCTCTAGATATAGAGAAAGAACGAGACGGGAAGGAAAAAGAAAACGAAAAACGAGTCGGACGTGAAAACCAAAAGAAGAAAGAAAAGAAGTGAAATAAAAACGTCACACAATTTTAATAAATACACGTGTATTTGCACGTTTATGAAAAATTGATATACGCTTTGCTTGGATAATTTGTTGATATATGTTTAAAACCATGTAGACCAGGGTACAATCGATGCCGAATAACATTTCAAACGAAGTGGACAAAAAAATGTACAAGAGGCGGCAAAAGGAAATAGAGAAAGTGAAAAGAATAAAGCAAGAATCTGAATGGGTGGAAGGGGAGAAAAGAAAAGTTGAAAGTTCGAATGACAAATTGGTCGTGGAATTTGCTAACTGGGTAATTCATGTAGTATTAAATATTGAAACGACAATTATCGCTGTGCGTTAGCAAATGTTCGCGAGAGAAATAATTAATCTCGCGATAATCATAATGTTAATAATCCGAATTACGTGTGGAATATGTTCTATTTGTATACAGCAAACGTAAGAATTGTTTCTATATCGCAGAACCAAAATAAAACTGATGAGACGACAGAATAGAAGCGTAGGAACTGAAAGGGAAGTAGAAAAAGAAAGGAAAGCAAAACGCAAAGTTTGCGACTTTACCACATCACCGAACTAGCAGGAATCCATTCTCGGCGTATTTTGCGTATGATAAATTCTTCAATTGCGATGGTAAAAAAATAGGAGGGGAACAAAATGATATATATATATGTATGTATAGATATAAAGTGTATGTTCAGCAACATGTGGTTTAAGTCTCAAACCTTTCTGCTTCTAAGTGTGATTCTGCGAATCACGAAATTCTCACACCTACGGAATATCCCGTACGCATAATGATTTATTGCTTTCTAACGAAATTTTCCATAACGAGCACAGATTATGCATTCGACGGGTACATTGAATAAGAATATTCAACTTGGAACGACGTTCCGAATTATGACCGATACGTGATATTATACCATGTAAAACAAATGCATAAAACCCTTAAGCCGGCAAGGCACACGCGTATATAAACCTAACAGGTATCGAAATCTAGACACGCGAATACCCTACCGAAGCACTCCCGTAAACACAAGGAACAATGAATAGTAACATGTACCTTCTAACAGAGTGCACTTCTAATCATTTTCTACGAATATGCTGTCTATAGTAACCCCTATTTTGTAACAGTTACAGTAACAGGTATAAATGTATTCGTACTTTTCGATAAGAGCATACACACCATGCACCTATACATATACGTGTACGAACGTATATGTATACGCGTAACTTTCCCAAAAGAAGTTGCTTATGAAAATAGTTTAAGAAAATAGTTGACAATATTTGGTGAACTGTGTATACTTTTCGTAAATTCAACGATGACAATTCGATAGTAAAGAACAAAAAGCACGTTATCAAACTAGAATACCACAACAAAATATTTAAATCAGAGAGAAGAGAGACAGAGAGAGGGGGGGGGGGGGGGGAGAGAGAGAGAGAGAGAGAGAGAGAGAGAGAGAGAGAGAGAGAGAGAGAGAAGAGGAAGGCTGCAAAGCTTTGTTCGTATGTAATGAGATATTATATGCCTGATGTTATACGAATTGGCAAGATCAACTGGTCTTTCTGAAACCTCGAAATCTCTATGGATTCCCCCTTATCGTGTCACTGCAAGAAGACACCATGATAGTCGACGCAGTGAAAAATGAAGAATACATGTTACCGTTAAAAAGAATTGTCATGCTATTAGATTTACATGCATCGCAATTATTCATTTGCAAATATACAAAAGCCAAAACGGTTCGTAAAACTGTATATGTACGATCAAATGGATTTCAATCGATGGTTATCTGTGCGTTTGACGGAGACGATGATTCATGTACACAACTAAGAAAATTGTTTGTAAAAAAAACCGTCGAACAATTGCTTCGCTGCAAAATAATATTCAATTCATGACTAGCATTCATTTTCATCCCTCTTTAAAAGCTAGTTCTCCTCTCCTTCCTCTCAGTTTAAGAGCTGGCTTACGGCTTACGCGCGAGCACACATGCACGCACGCACCCAACACGCACACACGCATGTATGTTGGTATGTGTGCATGTACATGTATATATGTAGCTGAATAATCTTATACGACACGAAGAAACGGATACGACACGCGCTCAGGCGCGTGTATTAAAGAGTTTTGTGTGTGTGTGTGTGTGTGTGTGTTAGTCAGTCAGCCTGTCAGTCGGTCAGTCAGTGAGTCAGTCAGTCATTACAATAATTTAGATGGCCTATGACCTTTTATTCCAACCGCTTGAGACAATTTACCCTTGCAACTGGTGAACCGAATGTTAATATTTCATCGTGTCACTTTTTTTCGATATGTCCTCTCTGTGTTCAGACTTAAATGTTCCATGCAAGAATACAATGAAAACGTACATAAAACGTGTAACAAATGTCATTCACATCCATTCCATCGGTCTGACCAATTTTTACGTTCTTTACAAACACATAAGCGAAAATTTCAATGAAATAGAACACTTTTTCCGTGAGAAAAAAAAAGGAAAAGGAAAAATCTAATACACTACCAGTCCCTAATTGCAAGTGTAGCTAATACAGTTTAAAACCGTAAGCGTATGTGTATAGATTTTTGTTTTCTTTCGTGTTCTAACAAATATTGCGCGATACTATACTTTTCCGTCACTTTCAATTATTATTTTTCTGGCAAATTCGCTGCGGCATTTTCACTGTACGTTTTCTCGTGTTCCAAAATCAATTTACACGAATGCAAAAAAATGTCTTCACCAAGAATGTACAATTTCAAGCAATCGAAGAACATACGTTGAAAGTCGCGTAACGCAACGTGATACAACGAACGATTACTCTCGACCAAATATTATATCAGGAACGAAAACAATTTCATGTTCAAACTCGGAGACAAGAAAATAGAGTGCAGAAATAAAAACGGAAAGTGGCGGAAGAAGGAAAAAAAACGCAGACAAAAAACAAATGAAGATACTTTACACGATGTGTACGAGAAGTTGAATTATATGATCGTGGATAACAACGTTGATAGAAGAGCTCGCGAATCAATTAGATCGAAATAGTGAACCGAAGATTAATACGAATGAAATGTACAGTAGAGTCGTAAAGTGTGAAGAATTGTTACGTGAAGAAAAAAAAAAGACAAAGAAAAAAAAAATTATGCGAAATTTCGTTGCGAGAATATGTGCGGAATGTTTAACAGGTGAAAAAGATCATATACCATGATGTGTGGCTGAATTTGAAAAGAAATTTGCCTAATAATTTATAATGGGCTAAGTTAACCCACCTGGCACCTCCGACAAAAATCGGATAACAACAACAGATCGTTAAGAGATAAATATTCGGTCCCACCATTTTTTTCCCATAGAAATTCCTTTTGGTTACTGCTTGCTGATTTAAGGACAATTATCAACTTACGTGCGTGCTTTGTAAATTCTTCGAACAAGTCATCTCGGTCTCGATTCTTTGGAATATTTCCCACAAACAAGCGGTGATTGTTATAAGATACGGTAACACCAATCTTTTTCCCTTTCCGAATCTCATAATCATTCAGCTGTAAGAATAATGTGGAAGGAAAGTGCCAATTAAGCTTGCCTTTAATAATTTCACCTGCTTATTGGCTGTCTGAACGTGGGATATATATCGTGAAGCGACCATCGGGGAATTTTGTATATCTTGTACGAAGGAGGAGAAGGGTAATAATCAATTCGATGGAGGACCGTGGAAAGTAATAATGGAGTCAATTATCGTACATAATTGATAAAGAAATGGGTGCGTAGATTGGTAGGTAGTCGTCAGATAGATATATGATGGCTATCGGATAGGTATCGGATAGGTGGAGATTGGGGGGTGGGGGTGGGGAGTGCCTGTCCGTTTGTTAGCGAGCCAAACGCCCCAGCGGTCCACGCATATCTCCCATACCCCCATGCTAGAGGCCCAATCATAATTCGAATTAATATTATGCGAGATCAGCTAACAACCACGTAGGACACAGCGCGTTACTTTCGTTACTAACTCGCTCTAGAACCTTAATAATTCTGCCATACCGGATTACTTCCACATTTTCTCTTGTAACTACTCTGTCTCTTTTCTGTACTGTCAACAGCAAACAAAACAGAACAAAATAGAGTTTATGTATATTTGTTTGTGTGTTTGTTTATGTTTGCGTGTGTATAGAAGAGAGAAGTATGGGTAGGTCGGTTTAGGGAGGAAGGTATGGAGGAAGAAAGGGAGGGGAGAGAGGGGTGTGTGTGTGTGTGTGTGAGAGAGAGAGACCACAAGAAGATGGAAATACAAATGCCAAGTTGAAAATTGGTCGTATTATGTGTGGATGCATGAGCGCGCACGCTTTCCTGTATTGTAAAATTAATTGATGTGTATACAGGTGAGTAATTTGCGAGTATAGTGGACAAGGTAAGGGGGCACTGATCGTAGTGGCGGTAGCGGTGATCCGGTACTAAACGTGAAATTACAATGATCCTGGAATGTGGATATGAAAATATGATGTGGAGTGTGAAACGAACGGTGGTATTATTAATTGTTGTTGCGATTGTAACGAGGACGGCTGAAAGTAGGCAGAAAAACCTATGGATAAGGAAAAACGCAGCGAGTGGAGAGAGATTGAAAAAAATAGAAAGAGGAAGGCACAGGACAGAGTAATGTAGTACAACCAATAAAAGGAGATAGCACATAACTCGTAACTCAACCTAAATATGCGAGGAAAAGAATACTTGGACCAGAGAGGTGTTACTGTTCACTAATAAACCGAGAGGCAAGGAGACTGACTAGAGCTGAAGGTGTCATAGGTAAACGCAGATCACACGGTCGCACGCACGATCATGTTTTTACATGGATGCTCCATAATTCCATACCATCTACAACCACTACTTAAAAGCTACCACTCTTAAGTTACAATACAGGTAGACAGGTAGGTATAGGTAGATAGGTAGGTACACACGCCTCGAATTCACTTTACCTGTTAATTTACCAAATTCCTCCAAGATCTCCTCTTTGCCTTTTGACTTTGGTATGTTCCCCACGAAAAGTCGTAGATTAGGAACGCTAATCTTTACTTTCAGATTCTTGCCGGGTTTTATTTCGTGATTATCGAGCTGTGGGATGAAGAAAACAAACACATGCCTAATATTGTTTCAATGAAATGCGCTTCATGTTTTATGCAATTACGACAAACAAAAGAATTTAGGAAAAATTTGTCAAAATATGCAATTTTGTAAAATAATTAGCATGGCCTGGTTCCATAAAAGCGAGAAAGTGGCATGCGCTTTATCGCTCGAGTCTTCACAATATAGGAAACCGGCGTTCACGTATGTGCTCCTGTAAACAAATTTTTAACCTACCAATTTTTTTTTTAATTTTGTTACAAAAATTGTCACTGTCCAATGAAAGTCAACCAATTAAGCAAATATACCCCTAACCAATTAAACCACGCGACATTTCGTTTTTCCTTCTATTTTTTACATTCCTTCTTTTTACTTTCTTCTTTTTTTACTTTTTTACTTTTTACTTTTTTACTTTTTTTTACTATTTTACTTTCAATCCTGAATATTTAGGAAGATTCTCCACTCCCAATTTTGCCCACTGAGCAAAGAGGAGAGCTGGAAAAAGAAACTCATCCATAGGATATCATTATCTTATACATGTATGCATATACGTACGTATGTACGCAATACCTACGTACGTATCTATGTATGATTATATATGCATGTGCTAGCGCGCGTTGGTGTGGTTGGTGTGGGTGTGTGCGGGCGCGCGCGCGCGCACATATGTGCACGCTTGCATGGATGCAGGTATTTATATATCCGTGTCCATGCAGCAGGTGCGCGCGCGCGCGCGTGTATGGTTGAAAGTATAAAGTGTATGCTGCGTGTATGTACCTATACTTTAATTCACATGTGCACTTATCCTCTCTAATTGTGTCCTGCTGCTGTTACATATTTGAGACGTGTTGGGCATAATAGTATACTTAAATATGAATCAATGATCAGGGACATATGTGTACGTAAAAAACAAATATGTGGATTGTTCCTAACTAATTAAAACAATGAGTCTCAAAATTCGTTACTTTTCACCGTTAGTGAAACGATAATTAATATATTACCGTTAAAACTACCGCAAAAAAAAAGGGAGGAAAGAAAGAGAAAACGCAAGTCACAACATAGAACAAGCCACATAGGAGAATGAAAAAATTTATTCGAAACGTTTAATGTAAAATGAAGATAAATTATCTTTGGCGCAAGAAGTGTTGAAAGAAAATGTACTAGTCTCTCGGAAAATGGAGAGACTCGATTATATGTATATTATATATTATTTAAACGAGTAAAATGTAATCTAGCAAATTTAAAGATTCGATACAACTCAATCAGGAAACCAAAAAAAAAAAACAACACAAGAGTTGAAAGAAATGCAACGAATGTAGTAATATGAATAAACATTTCGAAAGTTCACTTAATTTGGTAGCAATAACAATTTTGTAACATTTCTAAAAAAAATTGTAAATAAAAATAAAGGGACTGATATGCTCATAACAAGATATAGTAAACTAGGATAAGAAAATTTGTACGCTTCACAAACATGTACCTATACAGTAATAAAGTGGGAACGTGGAGATTGCCTACATACCTCTCTAACAGCTTGCTGTGCTGCTTCCCTATTAGTAAAAGTGATAAATGCATATCCTCTGTTGCAACCTGCCATTGGATCCATCATCAATCTTAAATCCCAAATTTTGCCACATTTTTCAAACAAGGGAATTAATTCATCTTCGTACATATCTTTTGGAATTTTCCCGCAAAATACCTTTTGCAAGAAAAGAGTGTTACAAAACGAGTAACCATTCAAACTTACTTTAAATCTAAAGAAACAAAGTAATACGTGCGAATGGATAGAAAAGTGAGAAAAAGTGTACCTCGCAACCAGTTCCCGGTGTAGCACCTTCCCAATTTGGAGGTGGGCCTCCGTATTTCCGCTGTCCTGTTGTTACATCCAAAGGATAACCAGTTCTTTCCAGAATCATCTACGACATTATTATTAATATTACAATTGGCCACGTACCAAAGTAAATAACTGTTTTGCTTTTTTTACCTTTATCTTATCTTCGTCCGGTGCCTTTGGGGTAGTGCTGGTGCCGGTACCTTGACCAGCTCTACTTTTCTGCCTATAGGTTTTCATTACACCGCAAAGGTACGCAGACTTGTTCGATACATGCTCCAAATTGGATTCCAGAAATTGTGTTAGTACGTTTAGTGCACCATCAACGGGGAATTCCTTTAGGGCATCTAATGCTCTCTCGTCTAAATCGACATGAGCTAGTTTTCCCGTTTTATAAATTTCGTCTAGTTTTGCCGCTACTTTTTCATCCAGTCCATACTGTATTAATTTTGAAAAATCTTCAGTCCGTTCAACATATTCCATTTCCTCCTTAGACTGTTTCTCTTCCATTTTTATTTCCCCATTTCCTTCTGCCATAGCTGCAACAAATTCAAGCCCAATTCAACATTTCCATTCGTTTAGCACACCGTTCTTCCCTCCATGAAATCCATCGCGGTAAAACAAATATTCAATGCTCGCGTACTTATATACCATCTAACGATTTATTCGATTTTTATACATCCATGTTGTATTATTCGTTACAACTAAATCTTATATCGATTAATGAAATACTTTTCAGCCAAGCTTCAAATCTATGATGGAATCGCATATGTATCGAATAACGGAAAAGAAGTAGAGGTAAAAAAAAAGAAAGGAAAAAAATTATTATTTATTATCAACATGGACAATTCGAAGACATTGTTTGACAATATCGATGTGGAAGATTCGCATAATACCGCAAGCGAACAAGCCGAATACCCGTAGCAGCACATTCGGCTAAAAATACAAATTGTACAAAGGTTCGCTCGCAGAATGCATTATATGTAATAAAATGAAATATTTGCGAAGAACGATTGCAAGGGACAAATAGTGGGAGAATGAAATACGATAAGAAATTGCTAAAACGCCTATAAATAAAAATAGAGTACACGCAAAATACGGAACGCCGTGTAGGGGGGGAAAGAAAGAAAGATAAAAGAAAGAAAAAAAGAAGGAGAAGAAAAGAAAAAGGTACTCGAGCTCCACCATACAACACATAATGCACCGTCCGTTTAATTTCCCGCGTTTACAAATAACCGACATAATGGATAAATTATTATGGAACATCCGACCCAAGGAAATGATGGATAAGGCATATTTTGTGAACATCCTTGATACAACACCAATGACATCATTTTATACATGTACTTATCAGATTAATTTCAATTGCATACGCATACGCATACGCATAATAAACTCGCTACTATTATTGAACAAGATGTATTTTCATATCACGAGGAATATGACTTGAATAATGATAGATTGAGGGTATTGCATGAAAATGCACTGTATGCAAGAATGCAGTTGAAATTTTTTGCGTATGGCTTGCCGGCCGGCAATAGGACTGCATCCATATTTCCTGAATGATGCGATGCACTTTTCACTCACGATACACATCAACACCGGCTACCTTAGCTGATAAATTTCTAATCGCATTCACGAACACAGTATTAGGGAGGCGCACCGATAAAAGAGATTCGTGATATTTCTACGAAAAATAATTACTTATACCTTAAAAAGTAAACGAACAGAATCCTCCAGCGAGGAAATGGCGATAGACGTCAACGTGATTGCAGACTACGGGGTTCACAAAACGACGCGCAAAGATACGCTCGAACCCAGCGACACGAGTTAGCCATTTTCTTTTGAAACACATTCGCGAATTCCGATTGGTCATGCAAAAAGCTGATGAGAAGAAAAAGTTGACCATGCAGTATGCACTCACGGGATAACGAATTTCGTAATTGAGTCATGCACGTACGACATTATGTAGATTTTTTTCTATGTTCGCTTGAATTACGCTTTATGCACGCTCTTTCAACGAATATAGAATTCTTGCAAATTCTTCTAAATAGATATGACACCTGCATAAACTGTTTCAAGAAAATTCACAATTACTACATATGCGCTGCTACATACTTGCAATGAACGATAACGATCCACAAATTTTTCTAGTTCGATTTAGCAGTATTCTGGGTAACACAAATCATATGTTGAACAGTTTCCGTAATTGTAATAATAAACTAGCTGGCCCACTAAACACAACTACTGGCGTTATTTTTTTCCAAACAATTATACATCCTTCCTTCTCTCTTTTTACTAACAATATGTGCGCTTTCTTTAACAAGGAGAGGACTAAAGTGCACCATGAAGTGCAGGAACAACAATCGTAAGAGCTTTACGATTTCGAATGGTGGGAAACATAGTCGCACACATGCACGTACTTACGCGTGTACATACAATGTGCGGCCATACAGAGTTAGTCCGATGGAAAATAATACAGCGTTCAGAATAGTAGCTAGCTATTTTTTTAATAATCGAATGTAAAGAGTAAATGCACTAGCCTTAGCTCTGTGGAAATGTCAAACAAATCGGAACCAAGTACCATAACCTCTTAAAGATGAGAAATAGTATATGTAAACCACACACATACGTAGAACAAGCTTTGCTTATATTGCAAAAATGAAAATACTATGTATATGTAAAAATCGTGTACCTGTTGAAATTTGAAATCTTCACGGTATCAATTTAGGGCAAATTGTAAAACGTACCACCGGATCCCGCACAAAACAGTCACAAGCTTCTAACTGATAGAAATTTCATATTATAAATACCACTAAATCAACACAAATACAAACTTTTATGTACTTCGCTTCACTTTTCTGTTATATGCAACCGTGTTCTAACATGCGTTACAAATTGCAAACACTTGATCATATAATGGAAATGTAATGTAACGAATTTAGTGTTGTAGGCACTTGCAAAGTTCCGATAATATTGCAGTGATGATGACGGTAAGTGGAGTAAACCCGGGCGCAGCGTTTTGATATCATGTAGTGCCTACATAGCCGTAATGCATAAATTGGACTGTCTCACTGAAAGAGCGGTGCAATGGTGCAAGCCCCACAAAACCAAACCAGTTTCCTCGCTTGCTTGCTTGCTTGCTAGTTGCGCCCCAATCCAATCCGATTCAACCGCTTACCTCTCTTCGCGGTATATGCGAGCCCCGCCTTAGCCAGGTTCGTCGCAACTGTTCTCCACCCCTGGACCGTTCCCACCAATTTTTCTCCTCATCTTCCTTCGTCTTTTTCAAAATCTATATTTTCTGCAAACAGATTGCCGTATGCGTTCTTTCTTTTCGTTTCAATCCCGAATAACGCAACATCCGATTATAATTAATCTGCAACGCAATATCGGAAAAAAAGGAAAGAAAGGGAAAACACGCGAATGCACGCAATACATACTAATGTACTATGTATGCATTGCATGCTTTGCGTTTACCAACAAAAATACGATTTTACAAGCATGTTAAATTAGTAATAAAACAAATACAGAGATTTATGATTAAGCAAGATATTTCAAGAAGGAACTCAAGTCGCAGATCGAAACTTTGTATGTGAATATGTGTATACGCATATGTACGTATATTGTATGTGTGTGCATACACGATTGGAATATAGTATACATACATGCGCATGTAGATAGCTGTTGCATGCAAATATAACATATAGTTTGTGATTTATACATTTTTCATTTTAAACTAAATCTGTCTTCATTTTACACTTCAATTATGTACATATTAAAAGGGAGAATGCATCACAGTTTCGCACAAAGTCCAATCACCGAATAAAGAGAAGAATAATTGTGGCTTACATTCGGGGAGTAATATCAATGTATGTATAACTAAATCGAGGAACGAGATGATGCGAAAGTGTTTGCACGTATATGAGCGGGTGGATATAATAACTTGAATAAGCAAAATGTATTCGAAAACAACTTTTGTCTTATACCTTCATATTTGGCTAAAAAGATCTGAGATGAAAATGGATTATGATCATCAAGTCACTCTGATGTACAGGTACTTGAAATGATTTTGCACAATGTCGGTATAGGTTTTCTGGAACACGTTGGATAACATTTAAGATAAGAGAGAACACGGCGCAGACAACGAGATACGGTCCTGAATTCAACCGTAAACCGCCTGTCTGGCTGAACACGCACCCGCGTCCCTCGAACGAGGAGGAGCAATAAAGACAGATGACGTTTGTACGTTCGCTTGCTAAAACCTGTTCCTTCAGAAGCTTTCCGTTTTCTTAATTTTTATTCGTCGAAATTCTCGGCATATTGTGAATAACCTATGATCACAAGATTTACCAGCAACCGCTAAATAATCAAGTATTGCTAAGCACTTATTCGCTTATCATTACGTTAATTATATTTCTTTCATCCTCTCTTCTCTCCCACTAGCACCCTCTCGCCCTTCCAACAGCACAAGCATTCCCTCTCGCTCGCGCGCTTTTGCACAGGCACACACTACACACACATTGTCTCCTTTCTTCCTTTCTTTTTCTTTTTCTTCTATCGTAATCCGGCTTCTCTCTCTCTCTCCCCCCCCCGTTTTTCATTCTATCTCTCATTATTTAGCTTTCTGCACTCTCTACAGACAATGCATTTTTTGCTAAACTCTGGAGCCATTGTCGTGGCAGATTGGAATTTCGACGTTGAAAAATGTGCGTAAATCGATATTGCATGTCCTTAAAATTTCAATGACATTTCGTGTGTAGATTTTAATATTAATGATCTATTAGTAATCTCAATGTGTAGTATCACGTAGATCGAAAGCAAAAATATAGTGCAGCTATGTAGTAGAAGTAGAATTAGAAAACACTGCAAAAGTGTACTAATGGGAAACATTTTTTATTATAAAGCGCAAGTAATATTGTTTTATAAACATTGTAACTTATAGAAGAATATAATTTTTTCTCCTCATCGTAAAGACTATCGCATGAGGAATGTTTCGTAATCCTTTAGAAGAGCAGTATTTCCCACGTTAATATCGAAAGCCTCGAACTGCAAGTAGACGTGGCAAAAATTTTCTCAGGAACCAGAAGAACGTGAACAGTGCGCATTAAATCATGAGGTAGACCCCCAGCAAGTTGTCTCTTCAAAATCTTGTTTAGCTATGAGAAATTCTATTTTTTCGCATCGCAGATAAATAGGGGTGAACCTGTATTGGGACAATGCCGTAGGAAGAGTATGTATAGTATACTTACATACTTGGATGAGTCAAACCCTGTCAGAAGGGGAAAGGAGGTGGGGGGGGGGGGGGGGGGGTCGTTGGACCAAGACGAAACCCGAATTACCATAATAAAAAATATTTAAATGCTATCTTATATTAAGCTCAAGCTTGGGTCTTCGCTTCTCTGCTTCAATGTTCTTAAATTATTCTATTCTTTTTTTTCCTAATTTCTTACAATCTTTTACTTGAGCACAACAAATAATATCATTTCTGTTGCGTAACGCTTACGTGTTATACCGCCATGAACTAAATGCTCTTGAAATTAATAAAACTTGATAAGGCTGTTAATTTATGCATCTTTAGTATTGTATGACGCAGTTATGAAACTTATATTGACGAGGATAACATTTATATTTTGAACTGCATAGTGTTCGCTAATTTTGCATGTTCAATTTTTTGAATAATGGCGCTTCTATAAACGCGTCTAACATACCTAGGCTATTGTGTTGGTACTTGGAAAACACAAGTTAACTCTAATCAAGTATAGAACTGATGACGTGAGAACTCTAGGCACATGCAATGGGTTTCATAAAACGATGACACGGGTGTACGATTGTCGAGTGAATTGGGTGTGTTCATTCTTCTCCGCGATGCAGTTTTCTGTCCGCCGTAAATGAACGAGTGTTACGTGCGTAGAAGGCTACTCTATTCTATCATTGTGTTTGTACTCTTTCGTATACTCCGCTGCTTCTTTCTCGTTTCAACGAACTAATTAAAAATGACACAAGTGTAGGAATTTCCCGATCGTTTCTATCGAAGAAAATGGAATTCGTTGGCTTGAAAATATGCACGGCAGTGATCGTAAGCCTTTGCTGTATGGGCGTTGCCGGACAATACGAATGGCAAACCAGGGATGCCTTCGACGAAATTCGTTTGAAGATGGATAAAACCAACGAAGAGAATTGTCCTATTCAGCATCTCGGGGACCTCTACTTACCGGAGGATACAGTCTCCCATTTGCCTGACATCAAAGACATTAATATTAATCCTGTGTTTCCAAACAGAACTGCTTTGCTACATCTTCATAACATGGCCCTTAGCAGATCTTTCTTTTGGAGTTACATTCTACAGTCTAGATTCATACGTCCAGCTATCAACGATACGTACGATCCGGGCATGATGTATTACTTTCTGTCCACTGTTGCCGATGTCTCTGCAAATCCGTATATAAACGCGTCCGCTATATACTTTTCCCCAAATATGTCTTACTCGTCGTCGTATAGAGGCTTCTTCAACAAAACTATGCCACGCTTCGCGCCGAGAACTTTTAGAGCCGATGATTTTAACGATCCTATACATTTGGAAAGAATATCCACAAGAAACACGTTCAATGTGCGAGATCTAGGCTCGTTTGCTAGTGGTAGCCTGAGCGACGATTATACGACAGATTATTATCGTATAAATGAATGGTAAAGGAATGTTTATTAATCATTTAAAATTAAACCGAGCTTTACAATAGCCTACAAATCTTTACTTGTGCACGAATTTTTTTATTTCAGGTTTAAGAAATGGTTGCCGGATAATGTAGACAAAAGACACGACACTAAAACTACTTACCAAGTTGAAATTCGGTATGCGAACAACACTAACGAAACGTTCACATTTCATGGACCACCAGGTGCGGTATGCGGGCGGAAAACATATACATGTAGATGCATTCAAATGAGATACCGTATTTAATCGCGTTGTTAACATTGAACAGGTGCCGACGAGTATCCCGGGCCTGTCAGGTGGACCAGGCCATATTTCGATTGCGGTAGGTCGAACCGATGGCTTGTGGCAGCAGTAGTACCTATCGCAGATATTTATCCGAGACACACAGGATTCAGACACGTCGAATATCCAACGTAATGTTTCATATATTTCTGAATTCGATCGTTACTCGTCTAATCTTTATTTGAAAATCCAAACCTCTGCTTTAGTTATACAGCCGTATCTGTAATAGAAATGGATTACGAAAGAATAGATATAAACCAGTGCCCTAAAGGCAAGGGAAACAGTGGTCCAAACAGATTCGTAAACACTGCTAGGTGTAAAACAGAAACTACAGAGGTAGAAAGCATAAAAGGCTCAACTACTTGGTACTTTAGAAAAAATAATTCTATTCCTTGATCGTACTTAATGTATTTCTACTTAGTGTGAACCGTTGCACGGCTGGGGCTTTAGAAGAGGAGGATATCAGTGTAGATGTAAGCCAGGTTTCAGATTGCCGAATGTAGTACGACGTCCATATTTAGGAGAGATTATAGAAAGGGCAACTCAAGAACAATATTACAATGGATTTGATTGTTCACGCATAGGATGTAAGTACCCGCAGCCCTTGTCCTACTTGCCCCTTGCATTTTTTCTTCCTTTATTACCGTTAATATTATTTAGTCGTATCTTATATCTAACGCAACATTATATATTACTTTCTCAGGGATACATAAGATGCCTGTACAATGGGAAAAGGCTAAACCACACGTTAGGGAAAAATATCTCGAGCAATTTTATCATTATAAAAATTATTCTGTCGGCCCACAAGCGCTGAGATCTGAAAAAACTAATATAGAACAAAGTCTTAAATTTATATTAAGCGTAAACTCGAGAACTTGCAAAAGGTATGTCGCAAAGGTTGTTCTATTTTCGTCTTTCTTCTTTTCCACACTGATTTGGCAACTAAATAGGTGGGTAATAACGAAAACATGAAAAAATTTCAGTTACACCGAAGAAGATTTAAGTTTACGCGGCGATGTAAACTTTGGTGCCAAAGAATTTTTTGACAATGAGGCAAAAATGGCAACTAGATTAGCGAATTTTATTAGCGCATTCCTACAAATCTCCGATCCTCATGAAATTTATTCGGGTAAAAGAGTGGCAGACAGACCACTTACAGAAGATCAAATGATAGGGGAGACCTTAGCTTTAGTTCTTGGGGATACTAAAATATGGTCTGCAGAAATGCTTTGGGACCGTAACAAATTTACAAATAGAACTTTCTTTGCTCCATATGCATATAAAACGCAACTGAACACTCGAAAATTCAAGGTTGAAGACTTGGCCAGAATGAACGATTCAGGTAGCATTGGCAGTTATGACATTAACATATTTATTATTTTTACGAAACTGGAAGAAACATTCTCAGGGGAGGATTGCTTATTTTATTGCAGCTAATGTATATACGAAGAAGAATTATTTCCAATTACTAAAGCAAAGATGGGCAACAAGTTTTGACGAACTGGAGAAGTATTATATGAAAATCAAAATTAGATACAACGAGACTGGTGAATATCTAAAAAAATATGAGCATTATCCGAATTCATATAGGTAAGGATGGTAATTAGAAAATGCATATGTGTGTATAAACATAAAGCATAAGCAGAGTGTTGTACGTGCGACATCCAAAGGGATAGAATCACAAGTGGGATTTATTTGATTGTATGAGAATACACGTTCGTTTGTACTAGGGCGGCAAACCTGAATCACGGCCACTGGACAACCCCGTACTTTGATTGCAACGGTAAACTGAAGAAATGGGTAATTACCTATGCATCCCCATTTTTCGGCTGGGACAGCTTGAAAGAGAAACTGGAATTCAAGTAAGTATTTCTGTCCACATGGCCACCTGAACAACGTATAGTATACGCCTGAAAAATTGAATACGAGATGGACCATAAGTATAGAAAACCTGTTCCATTGTAAAGATAGGACCGGGAATGGGACTGGGAAGATCGCATTTTATATTGAATTACTTACAGGGGTGTTGTAGCTGTTACCATGGATCTACTCCAGCTTGACATCAATCAATGCGACGATGTGTTCTACGCCCCAAATGTGTTCAAGGGTACCCATAAGTGCGATAGGAAAACTTCATACGTAAGACATACCTATTATACCTATACTACCTCCTTTCAAGATCATATATGTATTTCTACTTTCCATTTTCATTTTCTGCCCTTTTTTCTCTTTTGCGTATGCCCGTTTATCCACATTATTCTTCGTATACAGTGCGTGCCTCTTCTTGGAAGAGGTTTCGAGACGGGCGGATACAAATGCGAATGTAAGCAAGGCTTTGAATATCCATTCGAAGACTTGATAACATATTACGACGGTCAATTGGTTGAAGCTGAATTCAATAACTTGGTTAACGATCAGGAGACCAGGTAATAATGTTGTGCAAATCGATCAAATTCTTTCAGATAAACCTTGACATTCAACTCTCTTCTGTTTTCCAGATACGACATGTTTAAATGTCGATTAGCTACCGCCGCATCGATTCAAATTAATCGACTACTATTGCTCACATCAATGGTGTTATTCTATTTTATAGCAACTAATTGACTCACAGTGATGTCCCTGCAGTCCGATGCACTATTATGTCGTCCATTAGGATATATGTAGGTTTAACTTTTCTAAAACTAAGATTTAAGTTACTTTTCAAAACCGTCCATTTTTACGTATTTTTTTTACTGCTACTTTTATTAGCAACACATTAGTATAAGATAGTTTAGAAATGTTCTGTCTTAAAAACGACAGAAGGAGGACGCTCGAATCTTTGAAAATGACTATTTTTGTAAACTCGAGAATTTTAAATATTACTCAAGCGTTTGCGGTATTAAATGTACACATGTATATTTCGCTGCATTTGCTACGTGCCTTTATCGGAATTGCTAGTATAGTTCCATAGTTGACAAAATTCATGAGCCTGATACTTTTTACAAACGAATAATATTTATTAGTGCTGTCATTACAATCTAATGTCATGTATAATTGCTCTGCGTTTTTCATACTGCAAGAATGAACGAGCTGATCGAATGCTCTACACAATTTTGTCGTGCATATTTAAATAAGTCTAAAGCAGTCACCAACGTTTATACAAGCGTTTATTGAACAGCTATTTGTAACTGGACAAGCGAGCTGCAATGTAAAGCTGTAATAAAGCGAAAATGAAAGAATTTTGTATTTTATCGAATAATAAATAAAGGCATGAGTATGAGTAGAGCGGTAAAAGAGATCATTCTTCGTTTGAATTGTTGAGTTCTTTATTGTTTACTTTGTTGACAGTAGACACAGTAAAAGGAAATAGTATCGAATGGTATCCTTCTTGGCTGACTTTATTTCTAATAAGTTTACTTTCCTGTTCTCATTCTACACAGCATATACTAATCTATGTCCTTTACTATATTTGGCATACAATTTATATCGAAAGGATATTTATGTGCATTATTTCGCTCTATTTCGAGCAAGCGCAGATTTCAAGAACGTTATATTAAAAACGACCAGAAATGATGTTCGTTATACAAAATAAATTAAATAAACAATTTTAAACTATACCCTTAAAGATGAACCAATAGATATTTGTGGGTGATTATTCACTTTTATTCGTATAGTTATATTTAACAAATCTAAAACCTTGAGTGAGTTGCGCACCTTCGTTAACAAAGTGGCAAGCAAACAGGAGCAAATTACGTGGTTCCACCATGATCGCAAAACGCATGAACATTGCTGAATATAAACATAAGGCTGGAAAAAATGAATAGATCTTATAAATTTTAGTACGTCACCTTTTCTAACAACGCGTACCATTAACTTATTTATAAATATATATATATAAATATGTGATCTTTAAATAAACAAAAATCTTGCTGCCGCAGAGGATTCGCTTTAGACTATGTTAAAAATGTAGACTTTGTTCTCACAAAACATCCAACTATGAAAATTCTTATAAACGTGCTAGTATAATGTAATGTGCAGAAAAGAAAATTCCGATTACTACTATTATTGTATGATGATATGCTGAAAACGGTTTGCCTAATTTCATCTATTACGAATATCTTAAATGATAAATCTGCATGTGAAAAAGAATGCAAGATCGAAAAACTAACCAAAGGTCATCTTTCCACTGATGTATTTTGGATCACGTTGTATATCGGCGATCGCAGCGATTGGAATACCCCAATTAGCAATGGGCCCCCAAAAATGTGTGCTAAAACAAAAAGCGTGTCTTTTGCGTTTAAACCACTTTTTTTATTAAACATGCTATACATACAGTATGTAAGTACACTGGTGCGAGAAACAAACGTGCACGTGTCCACTAATGTATGGCTAGATAAATTCTATGCAACTTGCCTCATAAAGTAATCCCGAGTCTCTTTGCTCGATAGCAACTTCTTTACTCGATTCATGTTTCTCCTTTTTCTTCTATTTTAGTTCTTATAATTAACAGCAAGGGGACTTTTCTTCGAAGGAACGTGAACGAGACACTCGCGCTTATGCACAGACCCGAGTAATGTAAATCAATGTGATTACATAAACGATTACCATAGGAAATTTCTGCATAGTATGAACCAAAAAGCATTTCGCAAGAGTTTTGTATTACTGGAGTAATCTCGTACAAGGCCGATATAAAATGTACTATTTATTTACCGATTATAAATCTTTTTTTGTATACTCTGGTTACAGGGGGATCGAGAAGTTATACTACGTTATAGTACGTATAGTACTTTAATGATGACAGGTGCATTTACTTTTTTAGTCCAGACAAATCATGATTTTCATTATTGGAATTTTTTCATTTACAGATTTTCTGATACGTGTTTATTGTCAGCCAGGCGAAAAAAATGTTAGCTTATCGGCGGATTAATCTAGTAAGGCGCCAGGAATGACTAGTAATAATTAAGCGTTTAGCGTGTTTTTAATTTAGAATAATTATCCAAAATATATACAAAGTTTGATATATTATAATACCTTAGAAAACTAACTTGTTTCACTCCTAATTTTCATAATACAATTACAAAGCAAAGATGTTACAAAATATACAACTATGATTCAGAACCGCTTTCATATTAATATTATTATTATAGTAGCAGATAAACAGATCTAGACGAAAGTTATTATATATTCAAAGTATTTCATTCGTAGAGAATGATCGGTAATGCAAGACATCGCAAACTTTGTTGCAATGACGCTACAATTTGTTACCTGAACTAAACCTTGTTTAGTAGATACGAAGTCAGTGTGATAACAAGTATCGGTAAATAATTATATACATCTATACTTTACCATATAAAAATATTTTCTTTTCAATACGTAATAAGAGGTACTTATCCATTGTGAATTTTTTTCATTTAGCACAGCTCTAGACTGCCGAATGCTTATTTATAAATTAATAACATATATCTTACTTTTCATATACGTGTTTCCATTGGTACGTTCAAAAGATTTTGTTTCATAGATTTACATTTCGGAACAATAAAAAGGAAGAAATCAGAAAGATAAAGTATAAAGAAACAAAAGCAAAGGCTAACTAAACAAAATTTTTACCATCTTATTGTGAGAACAATTTTTTCTTCCTTTCATCCCTCATAGGCACAAGGGCCTATTATTCATTGCAAATAGATCGCACAGAACGTTTAAAATTTTCATCCCTCTTGCCTCGCGTTTCTAGGAAACAATGCTTTTACAATATTCAGTATGCCTGTCAGCCAATTTGAAGAATTCTTACACGGCACCAGAATAGCATTTGTAAGTATGAATTGCACCCTTTTTTAATTCATACGAATCGATACATCTATAGATGTATACGGTTCTCTTACGTGTACCAAAATGGACAAGCGTGTGAGACACGTATATAAATGTTAATCATCTGTTGTTATAAACACAGTCCGATTCATTCCGATGATCATTGTATCCTGAAATTAGCATATAAAGTTATTCTTTCATTATAGTTTTTTATTCATCTCCCCATTTTATATAAAAACTTACTTTTCCTTTGGTACATGCAGCACACAGTAAGCATACAAATTAATAGTAAATATTTGAACTAATCGAAACGAATCATAGTGTGAAAGCGAATGAAACAAAAGAGAAAGAAAAAAATGAAAGGAAAACGATAATGTTTGCAGATTCGTAGAAAAAAGAAAAACTCGAAATTAATATACACTTAATAGGTAATATACTCTTTTTAGATGCCAACTATTATCGCCTCCTATTTTGTATATCATTTTAAGGCATCCTTTTCTATGTTCGATTAATTATTACAAAAGGGAAGAAAACGGTCCCGCTTTCTATTAATATGTTAATACATAGACATATGTGAAAAGTCGAACTTATCTTTACTTTGTACATAATACATACATGGACGCAGCTATGGAGCATTTCACTTCATTCAGTTTCAACAATTGTGCAACGTCAACAATGAAACATTTCGCTCTTCTAGGAAGACTTTACGACTGCTATACTGTTGCTCACGTGCCGGTGCACAACATGCTTATAATTCGAGGAAAATTTGAATTTTTTAACACATATTGTACGTGTAAGAACTTTTTGCTGTCCTGCGAGATTGGAAAATTCATGAAATGGCAAATAAATCATTTCTTTTGCTCCTGATTGCATACCCGTTGGTACTATCAAAATTAAGGCACCAATATCGAGGATAGACCTTCCACGAAATAATAAATTCATTCTGATATTGTAAAAATGATAACGCGGATACACAGAATATTCGTTATTTTGATTGACGTCACAATATTATTTACCTGTACTCTCTCTTAAATTACATTACTAACAATGCACGCTCGGTGCAATAAAAACTTTTAACTGCCCAACTCTTATGCTTGAATCTAATTTCATTTATAAGATCCAATTCGACATCCCTAATTAATTAGAAAAAAATATAAAAGGCATTCTAAAAATGTATACTGCATCATAATGAGTGGATGGACATATCTTAAAATTACAAGGTATTCAATGAAAGAAGAAGAAGAAGGAGAGAGTGAGTGAGCGCGCGCGCGCGCGCGCGTGTGTGCCGAGAGAGAGAGAGAGGAGTTTGACAATTAAAAGATGCATAAAATATGCAATGAACACATTACATCCATTCAAGAATCTATACAGTAACAATTAATATTAATAATTATTTATATTTGTTATTGTTAATCGTTCGATGTAAAAAAAAAGAAGTTAAATAAGGCCAATAGGTTTAAAAGCCGCATTATTCTAATTATCTGCAATATCACAGTACTTGCTGAAACATACAAACGCGCGTTTTCGATAGGCACATGAGCCAATATCAATGAAAATGGCAAGCACAACATCTTTTCTTCAATAAACGTACCATATGTGAGTGTATAGTGTTTAGCCATCGGTCGCTCCCTTCCTTTTTCTCAATTGATCATCACAATTATAATGATTGCATTCGAATATAAATACGCCTTACCACCACAAATATATTTCCATATCATCCCGCACAGTTCACGCGTACTTCCTTTTGCGTCACACATTATAAAAGATTACAAAAATAATCGGGATCCACGTCGCAAGATATTTTGTGTGGCGTTATGTAGAATAAAATTCTTTAGCAGGTTATACCGCGTTAGAACCGCGTGATAAATGCCCATAAATTTGAATGTCGTAATTATGTGTATGCGGAATTTCGTATTCTATAATGTCGATTGTCTCGTCGATTCCAGATTAAAAGGCATGTCCTTTTTTTCGACCAAAAAGAGAGAAGAGAGGTGAGAGAAGGGGGAAGGGTGAACACGAAAACAAAGTGATCCATTGAATGAGTTTATGATCACAACGGAGGTCTAAAAGGAAGAAGCACAGGGGAATAGGATAAAGGGCAAAGGGAGGGACGAATACAAAAGGAAAAGAGTAGAGGAGTAGAAGTGACATATGGGAAACTGGAAAACAAACGAGTATGATATGCTAGTGAAATTAAGGAACAAGCACGAACGTTTCCGTTTTATATAAAACATAGTACGCATATATTAGTTGACGGCTGAACGAAGACTTTTGCAATTCACATTACCCTAACTACTTGCCAGTCCAGAAGAAACTCTTTTCAATAGAATATTTACAAAGCATATTTTATCCGACGAAACGTACGGAAGGTTGCGTAATTCTTCGACTTGGTGAATGTGAAAACTTGTAAGCCTATTGTCATACGTAAACAGGACCTTGATTATCATTATCGTCCAAACTTATTCGACTAGGATACGCAGGACCACCACCATCGTCAAAAAAGCGTCTAAAAGTGAATTCAAAGAAACCGTGGAACGGTTTCCCGTTATCTAATAACTCGTCGGACTTGTTGGAATCAGAAGATTCGGAGTTTCGCAACTTGTCAGGATCCACAGGATCAAAATTACTCGTATCTGTAGGATACTGTATTCGGGGTATGTGTGGAGCTACTTGCCGTCGTAAACCCTTTTCAAAATCAATGCTCGCAAAGAATGGATGAGTTTTTACTTCGTCTGCGTTCTTACCCAACCGACGATCCGCCCCCACGCATAACTTTAATATCAAATCCATACCTTCTGCCGAAAGGTTCGCCTGCTTCGGGATGTGCAATGTTGTTTCCCAATTGATCACCTGTGATGCGATTAACATTATATCTATGCCCGTATATATGAATCTGTGTATTATCATCGAGCTATTCCATACTGTTTATTGGACAGGTAGAATTGTTGCTGCAAGCGTTTACCTTGTACTGCGTTTCAGCTGGCGTGTTGGCAAGAAATGGTGGGGAACCGACTAACATTTCGTACAAAATTACACCAACACTCCACCAATCGCACAGCTGAGTATATCCTGTCCTTTGCAGCACCTCTGGTGCAATATAGTTGGGTGTCCCAACCAAGGAATGAGCTAAACACCTTTGGTGTTCCCTGTGCCGTCGGCGTTCCAAAGGCTTCAACTGAATGCAACGGCATTCATTGTTCCAATCGTCAGCAGGATCCATTGAGTCTTGTTTCCCGTGACCTGTTTACAAGTAGATACTTACATATCATGATAATATCGAGAGTATATCTTATTACGAATATCATTCCTACCATTTTGCTGATAATATTTCGAGTTGTGTGTCCAACGAAATCCCGTGCACAGGCCAAAGTCTGTCAACTTGATGTGGCCATCTCGATCGATTAGAATATTGTCCGGTTTAATGTCTCTGTGAATAAAACCCATTTTATGAACACTTTCTACCGCGCACGTGAGCTCGGCGATATAAAATCTTGCCAGGGGTTCCTTGAAAATGCCAAATTTGATCAGCAATGACATCAAATCTCCTCCAGGTATATAATCCATAACAAAATATAAATTGTCCTTATCTTGAAAGGAATAGTAGAGTTTGACAACCCATTCGTTGTCAGCCTCTGCCAATATATCCCTTTCAGCTTTCACATGCGCAACTTGATTACGATTTAATACGTCCGCCTTCCTCAGGGTTTTCATCGCATAAAATTGATTGGTGTCGAGCTTTCTAACAAGCGTCACTTCTCCAAAAGCACCAACTCCGATAGGTTTTATTTTCGTAAACATCGACTTGTCCATTTTTGCCCTCTTCAGTCTAATATAATTCGATTCCTTTTGCGACAGCATTTTCCTCATTTGACACTGGGCTTCCGCGCTCAAACCAATCTTGGCCATTTCAGTTTCCAGCTGAAGCCGTCGATAGAGCCGCTGTTTGTGAGATTTTAACACATTCTCAACGTGTTGTTCCATAAAGAATTTAAACGCCTGCGGAGAATAATTACGGACTTTGCAGTCCCTACGCTCCTCCTCTTTCTCTTTACTCATGTGCTTGCGCTCAGGTATAGGCGACTGATGCTTAATCTTGTAAGACGATGGTGTAGAATTAGTCCCCTTTGCTCCGTTACTATCTGGTGAACGATTATTGTTATTATTATTATTATTATTATCATCATTATTGCTATTGTTATTGTTGTTACCATTACCGTTGCCGTTGCTGGCGGCACCAACGCTATTGTTACTGTTGTTATTATTACCGTTGCTGTTGCCGTTGCCGTTGCCGTTGTTACCGGTATTGCTATTACTTCTCTGCGTTATAGAAGTGGACACTACCGGTGGTAAAGGCGGCGCTTCTGTCGGATGCTGGCATCCTTCTGCAGGTGAGTATTTTCTTTGCAATGGAGGATGAAGAGCGACCGGAGACGATCTAAGGCTCGTGCTGTTTTCTATCGTTGGAATACCAGTAGCGTCTTCAGTGGTTGCGGTGCCATAAGGCGGTGGAGGAACCGGGTGATGCATGCCGCGTTGTGCCGCTAACGCTTGCATCGTCGTTGCGTAACTTGGTGGTTCTGTAGTGGGAACTCCGACTGAAACGCCCACATTTATATTGCTTGTAGACGTTGTTCCAACATTGTTCACAGGTGGATACGCAGGGGGTAGTTGTTGAGACGATTGCTGTTGCGGCGATTGTTGTTGTTGTTGTTGCGTTTGTTGTTGCTGCTGCTGCTGCTGTTGTTGCTGCTGCTGTTGTTGCTGTTGCGGCTGGTGTTGCTGCTTTTGTTGAATAGACGACGCGTAAGATGGTGGAGGGGGTGGTGTGTTACTAGTGGTGGAAATCGGTTGCGGAGAGGTCGGTGCGATTGCAGTTTGCAATACAGGTTTCTGTACTTGAGTGCTCTTGACGGATTGCATGATGATCGGTGGCTGTGTTTTCGCTTGGCGTGCACCCCAAGCTTGTAACGGAGTTGGTCTGGCCATGGATGCCTGTGTACTTGGGGATATTGCGGAAACGGTGATTGGACTTGGAGAACCGGCCGACGTTGGTCCCGAATAGATTCCGGACGAAGGACTCTTCCGATAATCTTGCTGAGACTGTGTCGGGCTCTGCCTATTTTGCATAGAAGCACTGTACGATGGTGGTTGTATCGGACCGGCCGACGAGGATGATACTATGGGATATGGGGGCGGTGGTTCGACTTGAGTATTACTGTTGCTGTTGGCCGTTTGATAAATACTAAGAGCCTGCATCTGTTGCGAAAGCTGTTGCTGAACTTGAGGACCGTTTTGAACGATCATGGGCTGTCGACAGTTTGAATTGTTATTTGAGTTCGCAACAGGACTCGTACCCCTTTGCGGTAGATTGACCGACGTTGAAATCGGCCCGGTATTACCAGGAGTTGTCGGTGCAGGCCGCGTTGGAACGACCGGGGCCGGGGACATGCGCTTCAGCATCTGTTGCATGTTCGTGGGTACGTTCGGTTGATTATACGGCACGTGAGGCGGTGGAGGTGGCGGTGGCGTGGAACTACATCTAGGTGGCGGAGGTGGGGGTGGTTCTCGTTCGACGAAATTGCTCGGCGAATATTGCCGACTCAATTGCGGATGCGGGCTGAGCTCTGTCAAACGAGGACTATCGGATCGCGAGCTACCTGCTCCACTGTCCAATGCAGGACTACCGCGTTGCAAACTCAATTCCCTTTCCAAGCTTGGCTTTCTAATCAGCTTGCTGTTAAGTTTACCAAGTCCATTTAGAGACTCTCCCTGTGCTTGTTTCAAGAATTCCACAGCTGCATCCAAACGCCAGCCAGCCAGCTTCAATGCGCGCACCCCTATTTCCTGTAAATACACGAGTACGCATACCAATTTGTTAAAGCGTAACCGCAGTTAATAGGAAACGCGCGTACCTCCGAATACCCCATAGCTAGGAGCTGGGCCAACAGTTGGCGTTGATCAGATTTATCGATGGTAGGGCCAGAGGCTGCAGAGAGGCCGCTAAGTCCAGAGGCAGAACTGATACCGCTAGTTGTGGATAAAGTAGATATAGTACTGGCAGCACTGGAACCTACTTCACCAGCTCCCCCGATATTCGCAAAAGGTAGTAAAGAATTGCGAATTTCAGCCAAGGCCTTCTGATGATATCCAGAGCCACGAGTGCTCGATTTGCTAACTGCGGGTGGATTCATAGTGGCCCATGCTAGGCCCTCTCAGACCTAGCTTTAATCCGGCTGCGACATATATATATATATATACATACATCTAAAACATAATATCAAGTTACTTTCTTACAGCATCGTTAAGTTTCTATAACGTATCGGTAACACATTTATCGCGCGATATTCTTCCAAACAATTCATACTCTGAGAAATGGAAAAAACAGTCTACTTATAATTCTATCTATTTGTCCATCGACGTGTAACAGATAGCACTGAAAGTTCTGTACGGCTATCTAAATAAATGTACTAACATGGTGATTATCCAATACGAACTAAGCTGATAAGCATTGCCGCAGATTTCTTTGGCTGTCGTCGCGTCGACAATGCTGTACAATACGTACAATGGAACGGACAAGTTTAGGCAAAAACAGCAATAAGCCTTGTTACTAATCGATCCTTTATCAGAATACTGGCAATCACACGCCACGATAAAACAGTAGTGATACGGATGTATCCATAAACGTCAAGATATATTCTTGGTAACAGTATCACCTCTGAAATATACTCTACTCTAAAATCATTTGACTTTTTCACTCGGAATTTTATCTCCGAACCACGCTATTTGGAAATTTCCTTAGTCGGGTACAAGCAGTCAGTCGTACGTAATCCCAGAAACGATTTTCCATATCTTTGTACATAATATCGAGATCGATGAAAAATCTAACCTATTCATCAGATGCGTGACGGATCGATCCAGAATCTCCTTTGTACGTAAAACGAGCTACAGCAGCACGCACTTTCTTCGGAAACGAGATGGTATCAGCTACGAACGTTCTTGAAATAAGTTAAACTGAAACGGCAATCACGAAAGAACGACGACTTTAAAGCATATTCTATTCTCACGTTTCCGTAGAACCCATGTGACGAGGGTAACGTGTACGTACAACTTTTGATTCACTATTTTCCCTAAAAACTAATTTTACGATATTCCGATATACAGCTGTAATTACTTCAACAACAACAAAGAAAGATACAGCCGTAAATTACTAAAGTAACTGGCAGCCATTTTGAAGTGCCACATTCCTACACCGACTTGACACTCTTTTTCGTAATTTACGGGATACACCGAGTTCGTGCGCGAAAAAACAAATTGTTCTTTTCAATTAACGATCGACAGATTAGTTGGATACGGTCTACTATTTGCCCCTAAAAATGGGAAATGATTATGAAAAAGATGTATTCGAGATATGTAGATTAATAGAGGAAAAATTGCTGCAACGATATACGTATATACATACAACGATATGTATACAGCTAAGTACCTCTTTGTGCCAAACGGATGTCAACATTACATCAATCGTTTTTATTTTCCAATTTAACGCCCATTTTACACATCCTCGATTAACCCTTCGATCAGTTTAACGTTGTCTAATACTTTTTCCAAATGTTCGCCCCCTCGTCTTCGGAGATATTCATTGTATTTGCGCTACTTTGCTCTTATTCGGAAATCGTGCGACGAATACATACATGTGTAGTCCTCTCCGTCCTTTCAACATTCTTCAACGCTGTTTCATTCTTTTATAGTGTATAATCACTTGGAGCAAATTGAAAGTAATAGGAAAATTTGTATATTCCAATTAAATCTCATCGTTTTTCAATCCTTGTGTACGTACATGTATGTATGTAACTAAGCTTTATTCATGACCAATATTAGTAAGGTGCATTAAATTTCCCTGTTATAATTTCAATTTCGTAACAGAACCATACATTTGCCTTCATACTTCTATCTCATTATTCATTATTTTTGCATGCAAACCAACGACTACCAAACTAGATTGTGAAATTGCAATGACCATCACCTGACCTGACCTACAATCAAATATTTAATATCTATTTGTTCCTTTCAAACCATTAAATCATATGTACAGGAAAAGGGTTGAATATATGTTAATAAATAATTACCAATAGAGTGCAGCTTGATTTATTTATATTTATACGGTCCGTGCTACCTCATTGGCTACCCAATGTCTGCCCCATTGGCTACCCCATTGGAATATTTCAATATTATTAGTATTAGGTTTAAAATACAGGAAAATTCAATGATGACAATTTAGATGCACATATGCAAGTAGCTAATGTACGCACGTGTAGATTCTCACGTATCGTTCACGTAATCATTCACGTAAACATTTTGCAAACGTTAATGTAATTCGTAATAGAAAGATATAAAAAGTGCATTAATTAAGAAGCAAAAGTAATAGGTTAACGTCTGGGAAAAACCAATAAACTTGTAGTAATTGTAATTGTAATAATGTGAACATAAAATCTGGCATTCGACGATGCAAGCTGGAAACTATGGAAGGGAAAGTTTGGTAGCAATTGGTACGGTGCAGAGTGCAACGTGAGTATCAAGTAAATTGGAAATTAAAAAGAAATAATAATATCTACGCATAGTTTGGCGAACGAAAGCGAGAAAAATTGATGCATCGCTATATTATTGTGCATAAACGTTTAACACGAGAAGGTGAAAAAATATTGCAATGGTTGCTCATGTTATGTGCTTAACCTCTACTGGAGGAATTCCTTTGTTTTCTCGGCAAAAGGGCGAAGGAGACACGGTAAACTATTTAAATATGGCTACGGCAATCTCCGTGCAGATTTCATGTTGTTATTTTTGTCTTTCCTGCAGATGACTTTTTCGAAAATAGCATCTCTAAATGGTATACATATGTTTCTTAAGTCGCAAAACATCAAGCTTTTAAGCACAAACTTACCCGACACCGCCATAACGTGGAGGGAGTTTGAAGAAACTGTCACTTTAATTGTAATTGCAAGTGGAACTACCAAACACGTGTTAGAGAAATTTCTCGATGCTGTTTTTGGGGCGATAATTTTATTTGTCGGTATGGAAGAGTTGAAGGGTACAAAAAATATTGAAAAATTAAAGAAAGATATGCGTTTGTGCAATCCGGTTGTTGACAGTTTATTACAATGCCTGAATGTCGGCGATGGCATTTGCTCAAAAACTGATATCATCGATATGACAGAATGCGTTATAAGCCAAGAAAACACGTTGCTTCAGGTAACTGCGTGTGAGATTTTTCCCTTCGCGAGCAGCCGGTGCTTGTAATCAGCATTAAGTAATAATATTTTCAAGACTTGCTTAGATGGTTATGTGGAATCTTTGGATTCTATATACGGATGCATTTTGATTCACGGATGTCTAGCTGTAGCGACAGAGGGTTGGTGGAGTTTAAATCCTATTGAAAGGAAATTAATGATAATAGCTGTCTGTAACGAAGATACTTTTACCACGCGGGACATTCCAATATTCTTACCTTACAAAAGTCCAAACGTAAGTGTTTTTGTAGATCTTGTGGTAACACGAGCTTTAATTTATTATATTATGGAAATTAATAGTAATACTATTTTCCACGAAATTACTGCAATTTATTACAAGAGTCTGCATAGGTTGCTTTTAGGCTGGTGTCTGTCACATTGATCAACCGAGTCGTAGTATTAGCACTGTGCGGCCCTACTCCAGATTTGGCAGAGATCGAAAGATACGCAGTGCAATGTTGGAAAAATAGTATCGACGCCTTGCATAGCGCCGAACAATTCCATCCACAAAATTTACCGCCGTCGATAAACTTGGATTCAGAAACACTTGGGTAATAGGAATAGAAACATGTAATTCGTATAATTTTATTTTACACACACAGATAGATTTATATGTATATTTCAATGCATTTAGGTTTCTTTTAGCGAATTATAAAGTAAAAAAATTTATACTCTATAAAAACAACCAATACGCGAAGAATAGAGTTAGCGGTTCGCATAGATTGGATATATTGAGAACTTTTTATCACCAGGCTGTGGAAACTTTTGTATTATCTTCAGAATCTGACTCCGACGTACCGAGCGAGGATTGGAAGTTTATCGGTGCACGAGAAACGTACCTATGTTCAGAGTACCACAAGTGTTATGCGGTTAAACATGGAGATCATATATTTTGCATTTTATGCGCATCCTCGGTTCCTACTCATACAATGAGATTAGTTTGCCGGAAAGTATTAAAAACGTTGCTGCTTGATAAGCAAGGCTGCTGGTGAAAAATTAGTCCCAGCTATTCTCTCTTACGTCATTCTTTTCATAAAATAGTGGCTAATGTTTAAATAGCACGCACAAGGGCTTTGGCTAGTCAAATCACGGACGTAATTTCCTACTTCTCGCCGCGCTGTCTTTTCCGTCCATGCCCTTTAAACGCACTTCTACGTTGAATAGGACCTAGTAACGATGGATGAATTTATGTTCTTTACAAATCTATGTGTACTGTGCGAACTTTATACGCACGCGCACTCATCGATGTATTTAACCTCAGAATACTGATTGCAGACTACTGATATTTCCAGAGAATAAATACAACATTTGTATGTGAAAAATTTCGATTTATTACTTCAATCTACATAGCAGTGACGATACAATGTCAATAAGATATTCTACTTGGTTCTGCCAAGATTTCTTCAAAATTTAGATATATCGCGAATCATGAAATATATTTTTCACTTCCTGCTAAACAGATTGTTAATTAACATTTGATAATAAGTGAAGGTGTGAAAGTTGAAATACCAAAATGAGCAGCTCAACAAATGCTGTGCTAGACTCGAAAAATTATGACGCGACAAACTTTTACATAGGATTGGGATTAGCGATTAGTTCTAGCTGCTTCATAGGTGAGTTGACGTTGAACAGATTTTCAAGAATACTTTCGTTCAACATTTCTTCGTGTGTAAAATTACTGTTATTTAGGTGCTAGTTTTATTATTAAGAAGAAGGCATTAATCCGCTTAGAAAGATGCGGTGGTTTGAGAGCGTCGTCCGGTGGTTTTGGATATTTAAGAGACGGGATATGGTGGGCAGGTCTTCTCTCGAGTACGTAAAAGAAAAACTATTTAGATTTCTACAGATTTGTGTTGAAAGTGTTATTGTTGAAACAAAGAAAATTTGCATGAAAGTGGGAATAGGTGAAGCAGCCAATTTCAGTGCCTATGCATTTGCGCCAGCTTCATTGGTAACCCCACTGGGTGTGCTTAGTGTTCTAATATCTGCGGTATTGGCTTCGAAATACCTGAACGAGAAGGTGAATTTGCTGGGAAAGGTAATTATCTGACCGTGGAATGTATGTAGAAATAGCTCTATGCATATAGAGACGCTTGTGTTCCAGATTGGCTGTGTTTTATGCATCTTGGGTTCTACAACTCTTGTTCTCCATTCCCCAAAAGGCGAAGAAGTTGGTACGTTGAGCGAGTTTGTAGATAAAGTGAAGGACCCGGCGTACGTTGTATATATTTTCATTGTTATAATATGCAGTTGTTTAATCATTTTTTACTTTGGTCCGCTTTATGGAAAACAAAATATTACAGTGTATATCTGTTTGTGTTCGTCCATCGGCTCGTTAACCGTTACTAGCTGTAAGGGATTAGGATTGGCTTTGAAAGAAACAATTAGCGGAATTAATAATGGATTCACAAATTGGTTAACATGGGCTTTCTTATTTAGCGTTATTCTTTGCGTCAGCATACAAATGAATTATTTGAATAGATCTCTTGATTTGTTTGACACCACAATTGTAACACCTATATATTATGTATTTTTCACAAGTTTGGTCGTCATCGAATCTAGCGTACTATTCCGAGAGTGGGAGAACATGGGCACCGAAGATATTTTAGGCTCGTTTTGTGGCTTTTTCACTGTAATAATCGCAATATTTTTGTTAAATGTATTTAAGGACATGGATATACATTATGAGAATATTAAGCATGTATTATGGCCCAAAAGAAAGGTACTTTTAAGCAGAACAAGTCAGTGGAACAATGCGGACGAGGAAAATTTAATAACAAGATTTGAAACAGAACTAAGGCATACGTACGGTGCTGAAACTTTAACGAGAACTGTATAACAACTGTATTTGAAATATTTCTAATGCAAGGGTATTCATAGACTTCGATATAACGTACTATAATAATAAGAAATGAAATGTGAACATTTTATAGTTAATAGTTATAATAGTATTGTTTTATGTACATCAGAATGGAAAAAAACTTAAAACGACACGCACGCGCGCGCGCATATAAAATAATACATATGCATATAAGACTTTCTTAAAAATTCTAAATGAAACTTTAATTTTAGTTTGCCTTTTCATTTATCAAGATCCTAAATGTTCCATCTCTTTATACACGAATGTTGCGAAACGTAGAATTACAGGGATCAAGTGGGAAATTTCGTGGACACATGGTTAGAAAGTATGTTTCACGTTTATGTAGGGTAGATTACGTTCTACGATTTGCGTGAAAGACAGGAATTTGTCGATATTCAGGATGCAACTATCAACCTGAAAATTAATACCTACATTCTCCAGGATACAACTGTCATTCGACCAGTAGATAGTACATATGTAGTTGAGATAGATAGAGATGTAGTTGGACCACGCGAACAGTTACTGCAATGGCGTTTAGTTTGGCCGCTTTTTCATACATTGTAGCTCTAATTGTAGATGCCTTTTTAATAATTTTTGCAATATTTCATGTACGTACTCTTCATAATTGACTATGTCTATTTCGTAGTATAATATAGTTAGAAGCGTGCTTAATTAAACATGATTTATATCTAACCTCAACGAATTTTAATAAAAAATTGCACCTTCCGTAGTTTAAGACAACCGTATTTTTCAGGTTATTGCATTTGATGAATTAAGTACCGGATATAAGAATCCCATTGAACAATGTAATAGCTTAAATTCGGTAAGGCTCTGAAGGAAGGTTTCAGAAATTATCAAATTTCTGCAGCAGCAGTGAATCTGAAAAAAGTTTCAAACCATGCACTTATGTTTCAGCTAATTGTTCCAGAGTACGCGCTGCATATTTTAATCAACATATTATTTTTGATAAGCGGGGAGTGGTTTTCCTTGATTTTAAATGCTCCGTTAATAGCGTATCATTTGTGGCAATATTACCACAGGCCCGTTATGTCCAAATCTGGTCTTTATGATCCCACGAATATAATGAGTGCTCAGGTTCTTAAAGTTCATAAATGGGAAGGGTGGAATAAACTTGCATTTTACCTTTTGTCCTTTTTCTACTATTTATATGGGTAAGCTTTAGAAAAGATTGAACTGCATATGATACTGCGTACACAAGATGCATTCAAAAGGCTATATTTTTGTTTCAGCATGATCAGCTCACTGATTCATTGAAGAAGCTACATTGTCCTGCTTTTTTAATCTACCTTTAATTATCATTTTCCTTTGTCCCTGGTATAATCTGTCTTAGAAAATAATGTAATGTAACGCAATGTCTCCCCTGTAAAATAAAAATAAAGATGTCTGATTTGCTAGTATGTGTTACAGTTTTCTTTTTCTTTTAAATAAACGTAAAAGAAACAATTCTTTTTAAGGGGTGGAGGGTTTTTTTCAGGCACTTTCGACCTTCAGCAACAGGTAACGGGATTATAAGATTATAAAAGGCTACTTGTCAGTGGAATATGCTCCTAAATTTTCAATGCAAATATTCAACGGTATTGTTACTTTCTCCAGATAGGAACTATACAATGGGAGAAGAATTAACCGACAGGGCAGGCTACATACATGTACATATATGCATACTTCGTTTCAGTTCTACGGTTACAATTTTGCACTCTTTACTCTTTACTCGCTTAATTTGAAACTAACCTCACATTTCTTTGCTAACCTTCAGCACCAACTAAAAGGTTGTCGTGACAAAATTTGTTAGCTCTTCAAATATTGTATATAAAAATATTGATGAAATAAGGAATTTTCTATTGAGTGTCTATTACGCAAAAATGCCGACAGTTAATATAAAACGTGATTTATTGTTTAAAACCCTTGGCAAAGTATATTGTAAGTTGTAAATGTTAAATTTGCCGATGTTTTGAATTATATCGTTCACGGAAAATTAATACTCCTTACAAAATATTTTTACGCTGTATTTTCACGTTTAGTTTTGAACAACACGTGCAACCTTTTAATTTAATTCTGTTAGAGTAATCAACTTTCAATGTTACGATTTTAGCGGACGACGAATTTCAAGATCTGTGCTTCAAATTTGGTCTAGAACTAGATGAAGTGGTAAGCGAGTTAAAAAATGGAGAGCCAAGTATCTTGCATTTTGCTATATATGTATGATGAATAAATAGAATGAAACATTTCGTTATTAGACAACAGAGAAGCAAATAATAGCGAAAGAACAGGGACTAAATCATGGCTCGGACGCATCGGAGGAAATTATATATAAAATTGACATACCAGCAAACCGGTACGACTTACTATGCCTAGAAGGTTTAACTGTGGGACTTCTTATATTCATGGACCAGTACGTTTATTTGTCGTGTAGCATCCTTATCTTCTTCTATTACGTCTTGTTACATGCAACTGATTATAATATTTTAATACTTCAGATTGAACATACCTCGGTATAAAACAATATTTCCCAATGTAGGTACTCAAAAGATCTTCATGACTGAGCAGGTATATTAATCGCATAATTATTTTAATTATTACTATTACTATTACTATTATTATAGTTACTGTTGCAAAATGTATCGTTAACGATAAAGCAATAATGTTATTATTTTAGTGTTCAAGGATTCGGGGACATATCGTGGCAGCTGTTTTACGCGATGTTACTTTCACAAAAGATTCTTACAATAGCTTCATCGACCTTCAAGATAAGTTGCATCAAAACATAGGCAGAAAACGAACATTAGTATCGATTGGTACGCACGATCTAGATACTGTCAAGGGTCCATTCTTATACGATGCCAAATCGCCAAGCGACATTTGCTTCAAGCCACTTAACCAAGATAAAGAATACACAGGACAAGAAATAATGAATTTATATGCAGTACGTAGTTGAAGCTTCAACGTGCTTGTCCAAGAGACAGTTCCAGATTGAATAATTTCTTTTCAGAATCATGCGCAATTGAAGCAGTACCTACACATTATAAAGGATAGCCCAGTTTATCCTGTGGTACAGGATAGCAATGGAACTGTTTTATCTCTTCCTCCTATTATTAATAGCGAACGTTCAAAAATCACGCTCGACACTAGAAACGTGTTAATCGAGTGCACCGCGACAGATTTAACTAAAGTATGTAAAACCCTAATGCTTCCACTAGATTCTTAAAGAAGATAACAGCAAAGTTTGAATGATCTCTAGGCAAGAGTGGTGCTGGATACCATAGTTTGTGCTTTTAGTCAATACTGTAAAAGAAAGTACACGGTAGAAGCGGTGGAAATAGTGTACCCTAATAAGGAAGTATTTTATTATCCTGACTTGAAATATCGAAACGAGGAAATAGATTGTGAAAAAGCAGTCAAGTATATCGGTATAAGACAAACGACAGAAGAATTAGCTAATTTGCTTTCGAGAATGTCTTTGAAAACGTTTGTCAAACATGATAACAAGGTGAACGTTGAAGTGCCTCCCACAAGGCACGATGTAATACATGCGTGTGATATTTACGAAGATATTGCTATAGCATACGGATATAATAATATCGAGAAAACTGTACCGCGTTTATCAACTGTCGCGGAGGAGGTAATACTGAATTTCATTGGTCATTAATGTCGCAAAATTCCAACCATAGTTGAAATTGGTGTTAATATTTTGAACATTTAAACGTAGTTTCCACTGAATAAATTGTCCGATCACCTGCGTACAGAGCTGGCTTGTGCTGGATTTACAGAAGCATTGACCTTTTCATTGGTATAATAATTATACAATAATTATATAATAATAAATAATAATAAGTAATAATTAGATGAAAATTATACCAGGCAATTATAATTGATTCGAATTTTCCTTTCGCAGTGTTCACGCGAAGATATAGCGGAGAAATTGGGCCGGCAATTGGAAAATACACGAGCAGTTCAGATATCGAATCCGAAAACAATCGAATTCCAGGCACGTATATGTATAAATGATTGGAATAGGAGAATGTGTAGAACGATAAAATGATATTGCAGGTTGCACGTACTACTCTGCTACCAGGATTACTAAAAACACTGGCAGCAAATAAAAAGGTGCCACTTCCTCATAAATTATTCGAAGTCTCAGACATTGTATTGAAAGATAGTAATACAGAAGTTGGTGCACGTAATAATCGTCAGTTGTGCGCCGTATATTGTAATAAATCAGATGGCTTCGAGGTGATACACGGTTTGCTGGATAGAATTTTCCAAGTATTGCAAGTCCCATGGAGCGTTAAGAAAGATGGGAATGGATATGGATATTATCTTCGTGCTGTCGATGGTAAAGCAATATACGAAAGCTATACATGTACATATACGTATAATACAGCAGTATGAAAAAACGTCCATTGTATATTTCTTACAAAGCATTAGCATGCCCATACTGTATTCTGTGTAATTTTTTCAGATCCCACTTTCTTTCCACATCGTTGCGCGGAAATATTGTGTTACGACAGAGTGATTGGAAAAATGGGAGTTTTGCATCCAGATGTAGTGTCAAGATTCGATCTGAATATACCATGTTCCGTGTTAGAAATCGATATCGAATCATTTTTCTGAGGCAACTTTTCAGCAACTTATTGTTTACAATATGCTCAAATAAATGTTCCAATTCCTATGTATTTATTTTATTCCTACATACACATGTATAAAAATCATATTATTGCGCTTAATATTGCGCTATTGCACTATTGCAGAACGTGCATTACCCTAGCTTAATATATTTGTTAGATGTTTGTGGAAATGAGGAAATAGAAATTGCTCCACCTTATTCCTATGGATAATTCGATTTCTTCGTACAACATCGTATTAAGGCATTAAAAATAAAAAGCAGTAGCTAGAATGTGAACGAAAGGGTGTAGAATCGAAGACACGGTGTATGTAAATGATCGTTGTAGATGAAATTGAAATAACCCGCCACGGAAAGCGCAAGATGGCACGCCGAATCGTGTGCAATCATATAGATGGTGGAAGAGGCATCCGGGAGACTCGTTGTCGGCCATAGTAGAAATGGCGGGTGTTAGCTTACGTGAATGACGGCGATCGTGCTCGAGATTATTGTCGAAAAGCAAGTGTTCTGTGTGTGTTTCGCGACACGGAAACGATACCTTAGTATCATATGATTCATCTGGAAGGTAAAGATGCAGAATGTAGCACAAGGAACGACCTCGGATAGTCAGAAGCACGAGAAATCAGCAAGCGTTCACCACGACATTGGAAAGACGTCGTCGACTCCCCAGTCTTCGAACTCCAGTCCCACGAAGTCAGAGACCGAAACCTTCTCCGAGTTGCAGCCGCGCTTTATGGCAGACTCTTCGGAGAGTGAGGAGGACAGTGTTTCAGAGGTAAATCAAGTTGAAAAAAAACATGCCACGTCGTGAATAAAAGACATTCGTACAATGAGAGGTTGAACGCACGCACACGCACCATACATGCGCGCGCGCGCACGTACCACGCACAGTCACACACCCATACACAAACTCGCTGTCTGTCGCTTCTGTCGTCTCTCTCATCCCTCTCGTCCGACCAGTCACCGTTCCCTTCTCGTCATTTTCCTATTCTCTTGTTCTTCTTTCTTACGTCGCTGCTCTCCTCTCACTCTTGCCCGTATCTCTTTTCTCCATAGATTTGTATACGTATGTACCATGCGTCATGGTATGTGCGTGCGTGCGCGTACGCACACGTCAGCTTTCGATGAAATCTATTCGAATCGATGTTAATCCTGTTTGATATTTTTCAACTTCACCACCGCATATTCCTTTGTTATAGTTTCGATACATTCGATTCGACACGGTGCAAGCACTGCGATATGTAGATGTAGCAAAGAATGACCGAGTGATATACATTTTTCCCAAGCCGTTCTGTATTTATTTCAAAATATAGAATCATAGACATTCATAGGTAAGGGAATAGCATTTTTCACCGACTTATGATCATGTCGTAACCTAATGTAAGATTACTGTCGCGCAGCGTTTCACGTTTTGCAGTTAAGTACAAATTGGAAATCGTAATCGTCAAACGGATTAAAAAATTAGTAGTGGGATGGTTGTTGGTGGGGGCGGCGATCGCGGGCAGTGACGAGGAAGGTTAGGGGAGCTTTTGGTGTCGCGTCAGGGAGTTAAAATTTGATTCCGCGCATGAAACTCTGATAACATAACCGCTAAACTAATCATTGCTGTGCAAATTTTGGGTAAATGTTTTAAGAAGAGAGGAAAGAACGAAAAGGGAATTCACCCAGGGCGTTATATAATCGAAATGTATGCGTTAATAGCTAATGCAACGTCACAGTGCATTGTTTGTGTAACACGGTTCCATACTTTTCCTGTTCCTTGGAATATAATAATATACTTGTCATCCCTTTTACCGATTTATCTTCCTGAGAACTTTTTCGAAATTTCGTGGTCAGTTAAAGCTTGTACATCACGTGAAACAGTACCTCAAAAAGAGAGGGTGCGATACTTTGTAGGATATTTATTTAGTTTAAGAATTTCACGTAACCCTGCGGACGTATATCTGCAAACGATGATGGGTAAAGCACTCCGGTTAACTGCACTGCATAATCAAGCGCGTGCGCACGCACGTGTACGCCTTTGGTGTTGTGTGTTTGAGTGTGTGTCGGGCGCTGTTGAGCGCTCGCGCGCGCACGTCGTGCGTATGCGTTTATACACAAGTAGAAGTTAATGTATGTACATGCACGTGGCAGTGACACGTTACGTACATACACATTTGGTCGCACTAGTGAACCCGCATGTAGTACATTCGTCCGCGCGAGTCTCTCGCGTGTTGCGCCCGCTCCTACATCATGCATACATACATACATACTTGTATGTGTGCAGCTATTTTACGTCCGCTTGCACTACGTTGTGCGCCACCCAGCGGACTTCTCTTCGGCCGCGTTTCTCGCGTATTCGTGCGAGTTCGTGAGCCTGCTTGGTCGTCTCCTTACGTTCTTTATAATACGTCGATAGATGTATTTCTACCTTCACCGTAACAGCCCATTCTTTCTATAGTACTGTCAACGAGGTTTCAACTCTATCCTTGCTTCCGTTCCTGCCGGCTGCTCGACTCCCTTGTGTCGGCCGTGTTCGTGGCGTGGAAATCGTGCGGAGGGCAGAGCCACCATATTATTCTATATTCCACCAACAGCAGTTCTTACACGGAGTTCTTTTTTTTTTCCACAGTTTTTTTTCCGCTGCGAAGAATTATATTAGCTAGTACGACGTGCGTTTAGACGATCGGTGGATACGCAACGCGTTCTCTTTACCTGAATTTTCACAAAACAAACGGGACGCGTTAGGAACGCAGGCAGATAGTATAGCAAAGAAGTGTCAGTTTCGTCCTCCTTGAAATGGCTGCACATTTTTCTTATACCACTGTGTTCACTGGCAAGCGATTGTAATCGCTTAGAGAAGATACAATACTTTCACCTCACTTCTGATTTGCGTTTATGTCTCATCAGTTTCCACTCGTAGCGCAAGAGGATATGACCTCTACGCGAGATGTACGTACCACCATTTAGATTATGTTCCGATCGTGGCTTGCTTTCAGAAACGATCAAAGACTTCAAACTGCGTTTGCCATATTTTCCAACATCCAATTCCTCTTACTCTGTATCACTTCAATCTTTTCCATTGTCTTTCGTTAATATATTCTCCGTATCAGCATAATGCCCAATTGATTCTGTATCTCGTCATGTTTTCTACACGATTCTACATATTTTTTTCCATATGTTTTTGCCTTCTCTTTTAATCCACTTGTATTTTTTTTCATAAAGCAGAGCGTCGAACTTTGTTATGCGCTAACCTCAATTACTTATCCCCCCCCCATTCCCCGCCGCCCCTTCTTAAACCCTTAGCATAGACATTTCTTGTACAATGTTGACCTTTCGTATTTGTAAATCCTAAAAACCGTTTACATTGCCTAACAGTTTGCAAAATTTATTCTGCCGAGTAGCTATGGAAAGTAAGGGGAGCGAATAATATTGCAGAAAAATGACTCGGCAGTCTTTTCATTTAATCTGACAATATAATTCTTGTGTTCCAGTCTTGTGTTCTTACCAAGATAAAGAACCGAGGGAAAACTTTGCCGTTTACTTGTGTTGCATTTATTCGGTCACATTCTATTTGCATTTGCAAACTGTGCATAGTAGTTTCGGTTATTTACCGCGACAGTAGAATAGCCAGTTCATTCGACACCTATGGTGATTTTATGCGCCGGTACAAAGAAAAGTAAACGTGTCGCCAAAATATATGTTTCGTTTTGAGATGGCATCCCTTATCTATTCATTAAAACAAAGTAATACCGTTTGTGTCGCATTTATTCCCTTTGTGAAAGCAACGACATAAATTGTTCTTTATATGGAGCAATCCGACTGTGACACATATTTTTTTGTTGCTTACAGGTGGAGTGTTTTGCAATTGATCAGGTTGAATTAGACGAAGGTCACCATTTAGAGTCGTCCAAGTTTTTGTTAACTTCCGAAGATCCAGAGAGATCTGTGGATCCTGAAACTCAGGCTCGATTAGAAGCGTTGCTGGAAGCAGCTGGTATTGGCAAGTTGTCGTCAGGCGATGGGAAGCACTTGCCTGATCACGAAGTGCTCCGTCGCTTAACATCTAGTGTTTCTTGTGCATTAGATGAAGCAGCAGCTGCATTAACTCGTATGCGCAGCGATAATCCCCGCACACAAAACGAAAAGCGCTCTCTTGTAGAGGCTTGCACTGACGGCGACGTAGGTACAGTTAGAAAATTATTAACAGAAGGACGCAGTGTACACGAGACAACAGAGGAGGGAGAGAGTTTGCTCTCTCTCGCCTGCTCAGCTGGTTACTACGAGCTTGCTCAGGTGTGCATTTTGTATGTTTTTCTTGCGCTTATAGAAATAAATCTGTACACATTTTTGCCAAATACATTACATACAGTAAGTCTAAATGGACACGCGAAAACTATCTCTCTAATTGCGCGCGAGTATGGCAAGCGATAGGAAAGTAAAGACACGTAGTGTATCTACGTGAACATATTGTACTAGTTTATTGATAGGCAGAATTCTCGTTTGGCAAATAAATCAATAAATAAACACGTTATTTATAGTTACCCAGCATTGTTGTATATCGTTTGAATGATTTCCTTTACAAACAGGTACTTCTGGCAATGAGTGCGAATGTAGAGGATCGTGGAATAAAGGGGGATTGCACCCCTTTAATGGAGGCTGCGAGTGCAGGGCACGTAGACGTAGTAAGCTTGCTTATTGCTCATGGAGCTGATGTGAATGCTCAATCTACTTCAGGTATGAAATGTAGTTAGAATACTCGTATTTGTAATTGGTGCTGTTGCCACATTCCTTCTTTTTTTTTTTTTAATAATATTGATGTCTATACATTAATACTACAACCACCTTGCCATTCCACCTATCTTCTCCCTCTGTAGATGGCCTGTAATAGATAAATCAAGTGCATTATAACTCTCAGGTAACACACCCCTTATGTACGGATGTGCGGGTGGTCACGAGGAGGTAGTGCGAGTACTGTTAGAAGCAGGCGCCAACGTGGAAGATCATAATGAAAATGGTCATACACCTTTAATGGAAGCGGCTAGTGCCGGGCACGTTCCGGTTGCCAAAATCTTGCTAGAACACGGCGCTGGAATTAATACTCATTCCAATGAATTTAAAGAATCCGCGCTAACGCTGGCTTGTTATAAAGGACATTTAGAAATGGTTCGCTTCTTATTAGAAGCCGGAGCAGATCAGGTAGCTCATAATGCCGCTACTATATTGTTTCTTCGCCTTCGCATGTTCCACCAACTATAGTATCGCACCACTGAATTTCACAGGAGCACAAAACCGACGAAATGCACACTGCCCTTATGGAAGCATCGATGGATGGCCATGTAGAAGTAGCCCGTTTACTCTTAGATTCAGGTGCGCAGGTGAATATGCCTACAGACAGCTTTGAATCTCCACTAACTTTGGCCGCTTGTGGAGGTCACGTTGATCTTGCTATGCTTTTGATCGAGCGAGGAGCTAATATCGAGGAAGTAAACGACGAGGGTTATACACCATTAATGGAAGCGGCACGCGAGGGCCACGAGGAAATGGTTGCGTTACTCTTGAGTCAAGGTACATCGCGGGCCCAACAATTATTTTTATCATGTTAAACTTACAATTATTCGAGAAGCTTTTCTAGCAAATGTCCGCTTATTTCGACATAGGGGCGAACATCAATGCTCAAACAGAAGAGACTCAAGAAACAGCACTCACACTAGCTTGCTGCGGCGGATTTTTAGAAGTTGCTGATTTTTTAATCAAAGCAGGCGCGGATATCGAGTTGGGTGCCTCGACCCCACTGATGGAGGCCGCTCAAGAAGGACATTTAGAACTCGTTCGTTACTTACTCGAATCTGCGGCAGATGTCCACGCTCAAACCCAAACAGGAGATACCGCGTTAACATATGCTTGTGAAAATGGTCATACAGATGTTGCAGATCTTTTACTTCAGTTTGGTGCTGATTTAGTATGTCTTTCGTTATTCAATGTTGCGTTATCGAATACGTATTTCCCTGTTGTCTTGTGATATTCACGTGTTATTCTCTGCCCTTTTTATTCATTCTCACGTGTAGGAGCACGAATCGGAAGGAGGAAGAACGCCGTTAATGAAGGCATGTAGGGCCGGGCATCTATGTACAGTTCAGTTTCTTATATCGAAGCGGGCAGATGTCAACAGGCAAACAACAAACAACGATCACACTCCTCTCTCGCTAGCCTGCGCTGGCGGTCATCTTGCAGTTGTAGAACTATTGCTTGCACAATCTGCAAATCCATTTCATAAACTGAAGGTGTGCAATGCCATTCGAATTATCTTCTCTCTCTCTTCAATTTTCACCTTACGACTTCTCCACTGATCTTTTTTCTTTTCTTCTTTTTTCGTCTATTTGTTTCAGGATAATTCAACAATGTTAATAGAGGCTGCAAAAGGCGGGCATACTAGTGTAGTTCAACTTCTGTTGGACTACCCACACAGTATTATGATGAGCACACCACATAATGCAACAACTACACCTATGTTGCTACCCCAACAACAGCCACATCAACAGCAACAGCAGCATGTAACGCATCAACAGCATGTACCTCATCAACAGCATGCATCCACGCAACCGCAGTCGCATCAGCAACAACAACAGCAGCAACAACAACAACATACTGCGGAACAAGCACAAGCGCAAACTCTTCAACCTAAACACAACACGCAAAAATCGTTGTTAAGGAAAAATCGATCAGTGACTATGATGCCTGATATGAGTCTTACTTCCGCCGAGGCCCAGCAAGTGCGTTCTCAGCCCGCAGGAGAATCAATGGCAACAACTAAAGAGGATACTAATATTTTGGATAAAGGCAGCGGAGGGTTTACTAACTTTTCGGAGCCGAACATCAATCTTAGCTCTGTTCCACCATCAACAACGGGGCTGAATGTTACGGAAAGCCGAAAGAACACTCGACAAGAGCAGATTCTCCATAAGCAACAAATTCTCGAGGAACTGCAAGTAAGTACTTATACCTATACGTATTCACTTTCAACTTCACTGTCAACATTATGTTCGCTGTGCATTTTAGAGGGTGGAGAGAGAACTTCAAATTAAGGGTGCAGGGCATTTATTCTCCGGTTCAAGAAATTCTGTTGTAACACAGCAGCAGCAGCAACAACAACAACAACAGCTGCAGCCGCAGCAACAACAACAACAACAACAGCAACAACAGCTGCAGTCGCAGCAGCCGCAGCAGCAACAACAGCTGCAGCCGCAGCAGCAACAACAGCTGCAGCCGCAGCAGCAACAACAGCTGCAGCCGCAGCAGCAACAACAGCTGCAGCCGCAGCAGCAACAACAGCTGCAGCCGCAGCAGCAACAACAACCAGAAGATTCCAATGAACCCGATACACTGTCAGCAGGTACATGCCAAGATTAGATTTATTATTGTCATTATTTGTGCATCTGATGAATTTGAAGCTGTACTAAGATAAGATACTTTTCATGCGAAGGTTTAGTTTGCAGTACAACTGGCATGTCTGGAAATTCATTAACTCACCAAGGTACCAGCCAGGCGATGTCGTTGTATAATGCATTTCTCAGAGGAAAACGAATTGCACAAGAAGCTCAGTTATCTTTAACTCCAACCATATCCGAAACCTTTCCTGCAACAAATGCTTTTCCTACTTCTCCGCCTCTTTCTCTTGCGACAATACCTGTTACTTCGCCTGTTCCGTTGGGTACGTCAAACACATCCTCAGCAACTACACCAAGTCCTCCAAGCATATCCACACCTCCTACAGTTATACCTGTATCGCAACCAATTACTGCAAGTAGCGATGTTAGCCAGAACACTGCTATAAGTGATCGGCCGAAAGCAAAGCCAGTCTCTAAGAAAGAAGGTAAAAATCTTCGGAAGGCTTCGTCTAGTGTGGTGGGTGGAAAATTGCAACAGCAGCAGCAACAACAGCAGCAGCAGCAGCAGCAGCCGCAACCGCAACCGCAACCACATCAGCAGCTTCAGCAACAACAACAGCAGGCTAATTTGATGGCTGGCCTTCAACAACAATACCAGCAAAAGCAACGACAACATACTTATCAAGTTCAACAAGTGCATCAGTTGCAGCAACTTAACCAACAGTTGCAACTACAGTTAGACCAAGTACAGGTACCGCTTTTCATATTTTATCTCCACCTAGTGCTTGTTTATTTTGGTAGCTGTGCCATTTTGGATTAGAAAAAAAGAAACAAAGTATATTATGCATTACATATACGTCGAAATGTGGCTTAGGTCCAGCAACAGCAGCAACAACAGCAGCCACAACATTCACAAATTCAACCGCCACAAGTGCAACAAGTGCAATCGCAGCAACAAACTGGTGTGGTAAACGCTAATGGAAACAACATACTCATGCCTACACAGTTAATGTCTCATCTTCATCCTACGCATACTCATCATCTTCATGAGCAGGTAATTACAGATTGCTTTAAGGAAATGTCGTTAAATAAACATTATAGCAAGCAAATCAGTAAATAGAAATTAAATGTTCAGCAAGCAGCTCAACTAAATCTGTCTGAGCAGACAGATCCTGAGTTGGCAAGATTGCATCGAGATGGAGCTTGTCCCTTTGTTGCCGCCGCCCAAAAAGCCAAGGCTCTTTGCACCAGCGAAAGTGTTATAAAATTAGAAGATGGCACGCACATCCCTTTGGATGATGCTTTTGAAATCTTTCGGTCGATTAGCTTCGATGATTCTGTCGAAGGTAGATCTATAAGTGAGAGTATATTCTCTTTCCGGTTGTTCCTATATCTAATTGTATATTATGTTACTCCACTGCTTAGCGACAGAAGATCAAGAAAAGCTTGAGCTGAAAAGATTGGAAGTTTCGAGTAGCAAGGATCCTCAACAGCCGCAGCAGCAGCAGCAGCAGCAGCAGCAGCAACAACAACAGCAGCAGCAGCAGCAGCAACAACAACATTTGCAAACCACACAAATCGTTCAACAACAGACCAGTCCTTATACATCGCAGGAATATTTTACTAATCCTGTATTACCGACTTTACCTTCACTTCAAGTAACTAGTGCTGGTGTTCAAATTCAAGCCGACATACCAGCAGGTTTACAGCTGAGCGAGGCGCAGCGTCTGCGAAATAAAAAATCTAAGGAGGCATTCAAATCCTTTCAAGAGGGATATCTTATAGGTCTTCAGTCCCAACTTGAATCGCAATTATTATTGCAATCTTCCCAGATAAGTAAGCTTCGTGTTTCATTACGATATATCTAAATAAGCTTAGTATAAACTTGTAACACGTGTACAATTTGTTTGGATTAGCATTTCCGACACAAACTTTACCAACCGTAACTGAAGCAACAGGAATAATAGATAGCATACCCCATCAAACGAATGGTTACGCTCAGTCAACGGCATGCAACACTAATCAGGTTCAAGTGGCTACTCAAACTCAAGCACCAGCAACAACTACGGGCGCAACTATTGTTGCTTCAGATAAAAAGCAAGTTTACACAGCGCCAACAACTGGTAAAGGAAAGAAAGGGAGATATCCACTGCTATCTCAGCAACCCTCGTGCCAGCAACAACAAACTGCCAACACACAACAGCAGACCACCAATTTTCCCAGTCAGAATTACCAGTTGGATCCAACGACAGGTGAAATATTTCTCGTAGACGGACCTCTTTGCTCGACAGCTGTTTACTTTAATGAACATCCTCGTTGAATGATTATTTAGTTGCTGGACAATACACGACAGGTGTTCCAACAGTGGGCGGTTACACTACTAGTCAAGTACCGCCAGCACCATTTTCCTGCATGGATGTGGATTCTGAAACAGACAGTAATCACGATACTGCTTTAACGTTGGCGTGTGCCGGTGGACACGAAGAACTGGTTGAGCTTTTGCTAAGTCGCGGTGCAGACATAGGTACGAGGCATTATTAGTAAGACCGCTTGCGTCTTCTATTTCGTTTTTGATTGAAATGCTGACTTTGAGGTTTCTGTTTCGCGTGTTCCAGAGCATAGAGATAAGAAGGGGTTCACACCTCTTATTTTGGCAGCAACAGCTGGCCATCAGAAAGTGGTCGAGATCCTCTTGAATCATGGGGCTGACATCGAAGCACAGTCCGAACGCACCAAGGACACGCCTCTTTCTCTCGCCTGCAGTGGCGGCAGATACGAAGTGGTGGAACTTTTGCTTACTCGGGGTGCCAATAAGGAGCATCGCAATGTTTCTGATTACACACCCCTGAGTCTCGCAGCATCCGGTGGTTACGTGAATATAATAAAGCTGCTCCTTAGCCACGGTGCCGAAATTAACTCCCGAACTGGTTCAAAGTTGGGAATTTCACCACTTATGCTTGCTGCTATGAATGGCCACGTCGGTACGTCGATTTCAACTTTCAATTCCTCATCTTTCCAAATAATTCAAAGTATGAATATATGGTTAATATTGTAAATATGTTTGCGGAATGATTGTACAGCGGCGGTGAAGTTGCTACTGGATATGGGTAGCGATATCAATGCCCAAATAGAAACAAATCGCAATACCGCGCTAACATTGGCGTGTTTCCAAGGAAGACACGAGGTCGTTAGCCTTCTTCTCGATCGGAAAGCTAACGTAGAGCATCGGGCTAAGGTGCGTATAAAACTTGGCCGTTGGGAAACTCGTTCGCCTAGTTGCGAATTGTTAATATTTTCCATTTCGATATGCCACAGACTGGTTTAACGCCGTTAATGGAAGCTGCTAGCGGAGGGTACGTGGAGGTCGGGAGAGTTTTACTTACCAAAGGAGCGGATGTTAATGCCACTCCTGTTCCATCGTCCCGCGATACTGCACTTACCATCGCTGCTGACAAAGGACACTGCCGTTTCGTAGAACTATTATTATCAAGGTAACCGGAGCTCGATACTCGCTTTTCTTATTTCCCTATTTCTTTATGGAAAGTAAATTCCACGATTGTGTATGAATTTCACAGAGGCACACAAGTAGAGGTGAAGAACAAGAAAGGGAACAGTCCGCTATGGTTAGCGGCGAACGGTGGACATTTGAATGTTGTTGATTTGTTGTATCATGCTGGCGCAGATATCGATTCGCAGGATAATCGCAAGGTACGTTGCTTGTTCCAACTCCTTTTAACGTGGGCGTTGCCTTCGTTTCACATTCTAATACGTAAACGCGTAAACGTTCTCCTTCTAATATGCAGGTTTCTTGCTTGATGGCTGCGTTTCGCAAGGGTCATATTAAAGTTGTTAAATGGATGGTGAACCATGTTACCCAGTTTCCGAGCGACCAAGAAATAATAAGGTATATAGCCACCCTGAGCGACAAGGAGTTACTCGAGAAGTGTCACGAATGCGTGAATGTTATACGGGCAGCGAAGGAGACTCAAGCAGCAAAGGCAAATAAAAATGCAACGATATTATTGGAAGAACTGGATATGGAGAAAACGAGGGAAGAATCGAAGAAAGCGGCGGCAGCCCGTAGGCGGGAGCGTAAGAAGAAGAAGAAACTGGAGAAGAAGGAGGAGAAGCGAAAGTTGCACGAAGAATACAAGAAAACTGAATCCAACTACGATGATAAGGAGGACAATGGGAAGAAATCTGGCGACGAAGAGTGCGACAGGGTGGACGATAGCGAACACGAAACTGGCGACGGTTGCGAAAGAATGGACAGTATGCCGTCGCCGGTTAACAGAAGCCCGGAAGATCCCGATAGAGAGGAAGGTGACAGTGGTATAGACGCGAACAGTCAAGGCAGTTGTAGCAGCAACGATGTCAAAGCTAGGGAGAAAAAAAAAGAGAAGAAGAAGAAGAAAACCAGCAGTCCTAGCAGCAACGAAAAGGACGCATCTCCGCAAAGATCTCCAAAATCTGTAAATGCGCAAGGGACTACCGTTCCACAAAATTCCATAACACCGACAAAATCTCAATCTCAAACGAGTGCGTCCGAAAAGTAAGTCGAAAGGGTTCATGAAATTACGCTAGATAATCTAATTGGTTGTTGGAATTATCTCCCGAACTATGTTATTTTTTTCAGAAGAATAGTGAGCAATGCCACTAATACAGTATCATCTGCGTCGGCAGCATTAACTACGATGCCAACTAGATCCACGGGTGTAAATTGTGGCGAACGTAAATTAAAAGGTCAGCTAGTATTCGAATCGTCGAGACATCCAGCCGATAGGGAAGATTTCGAGGCAACTGGCAATGAAACGTACATGCCTGGCAAGGGGAAAAAGTCATACAGCAATCAGTTCGATGGAGACGGACTGAGTGCTTCGACAAAGACAAACACAACAACCAGTCCCAAGCAAGGTGGGAAACGCGAGGAAGGCTGGAAAGAAGTTGTGCGAAAGTAAGAATCTCGATTGAAGTCGTTGTCGAATTTCAAGTAATAGCATAACAAGTAGCAGGAGATAATAATCACTTTCGAAACAGGGGACAATCCGACGATTCTGGTAGATTCATGAATTCGCCGTTCCGCTCGAAAAAAGTGTCCGTTCCACCGAACGCTATTAGCCGAGTTATCGGAAGAGGCGGGAGTAATATAAACGCAATTCGAGGGGCAACAGGAGCGCATATCGAGGTGGAGAAGCAAAGCAAGTGCCAGGGCGAACGAATTATTACCATAAAGTATGGAATCAATGATTCATCTTATCCATTGTGGAAACTGCTCTTTGATAATAATCTCATTGATAATAAACGTGAATTTTTCTTACGCTGTGGCTTATAGGGGATCATCCGACGCAACGAAACAGGCTCACACATTAATAGCGGCCCTCATTAAAGATCCAGACGTCGATATATTGCAAATGCTTCCAAAATCAAAACTCACGGTTGTTACGACCTCGACTTGGGATAAAACCGTTCCTACCGTGGCTGTAAGACCATACAAATATACAAATACATATCTCAAGCTATCGGGCACAACGACATGACGTTTTTTCTAACGTTTTACGACTTGTCAGCTATTCTTCATTCATTCATTCATTCATTTTTGGTTTCATTTTCAGTCGAGCAAAGCAAAGCTGGGACCCGTAAGTAAACCACCGAGTCTAACGTCCAATACGAGTAGTACTCAAATTAGTAAAGCTGCTTACGCCTCTGGAGTTTCTACCGTCAATCAGTTGATTCCACTTCGATCGTCATCTACCATTAAGCTAGCTGGGGCATTTCCAACGCCTCTTCCACGTGCGACGGCGCCTAGGCTCGTAGCTGCAGGTAAATAACACGATGCCTCTCTCATCGACAATATATATCTTAAGATGAAACGTAGTACCGCAGATAGTGAACAGCATTCGGGTGAACGACGCCTACTAACATTCGACCGATGTTGCTCTGTTTCTTTTTTCTGGCCGTGTTCCCGCGTCCGCGTGTACAGCCGAAAAGCGAGCCCAAGCTGTAGCAGCTCAGATGGCCTCGTCGTCGAACACAAAGACGACAATGTCGTACACGAGCGCCATTATGACTGCTGGACGAGCAACGAAAATCGTAACTACAAGCACCACGCAGACGTTTGCAGCAAAATTATCTGAAATCACTGCCTCAACGCATGCGTCTACAACCGTGATGCAGTCCACGCATACCGCGGTAAACAAACAGAAATCGCTGCAAGCAAATACAATTACTGTCATGTCAGCTACGGCCGCGGCAATGGCTCAGACTTCATCCCAACAGTCTGTAGTTAGTACATCGCCAAAACACTGCCGACCACTGCCTACCTTATCTGCTCCGCCAACAATGGTGTCTAATTATACCGGAAAGTCTACTTACTCCCCCGGCTCTAACGCGACCGTATCACCGGCTACAAGTACGGTGGTTGCATACTGTGCAGAAAATACCGTCGTTTCATCCTCTTCTAATTCGTCGGTGCGAGTCAGTCCATCGCCGCCTATAGTATCGCAGTGTCAACAACAATTACAGCATCAGCAGCAACATGTGCGTAGTACGACGCCTATTGCGTCGATTATTCAAGAACAGCAGCAGCAGCAGCAGCAACAGCAACAGCAACAGCAACAGCAGCAGCAGCAACAACATCAACACCACCACCACCACCACCACCACCATCATCACCAGCAACAGCAACAACAACAACAACAACACCAGCAGCAGCAGCAACAACAACAACAATTGCAGCAGCAGCATCAGCAGCAGGCGAACAATACCCCCCTTGAATACTCCTTGTTCAACGACACTTTCACAAAAGTTACCCAGCAATCGATGTGGGGTGGGCGAGAGAACGAATCTCAAAAGGGCATGAATTTCGCGACCGTAGCTGGAGGCGGTGGAGTTTCCGTAAACATATCGGGTTCCTCCTCGTCGAAGTTCATCGACAGTGTACCTCCTCAGGCTAGTATCAAATATCTCGTTCGATAATAATTCAATAATCTAATAATCTAATAATCTAATAGGGAAAAAAGCAAGAGTCTCGCGCTGCGATTCCGATATATAATCGAGTTGTCATTTTCGTGTTACGTTTAGGTGGATGCGTCGAAAGCTCCCGGATATCGAGGAACAACGATGTGTTCTCCCGTTTCGAGTAAACCGAACAGTACAACCAATACGAACGCAGTAAGCATAGGGAGCGGCGGAGTGTCCACGAACGCTAGTCACAATCCTATTCAACCACCGCAATTTCAATCAACCGGAAATTACAATGAACATCCACTGACGAGTAAGCCACCTGGTAGTTTGGCTGTAGCACGTCCTGTGATCCCGCAGCAAACTATAGAGATGGGGGCACCTATGGGAGCGCAGTACAGTAGACCAGTATTTCCAGGGGAACTAATAGGAGGTCGTAACGCGGCCACTCATCAACCACACGTGATAGCTTCAACTTCACAAGCAACGTTGGACGTGAGCTTGTTTAAAGGGAATAACGTCGGTTACGAGCATCCAAACGTAAACTCGAGCTTATTGAAAATGGTTCCGAACGAAGGACAGGCCCATCCGCTGTTGCCATTCCATCCTCATATGCAGAATTTCACGCAAACGATAGCTCCATCTGCTACGGTGAACACTACTGTCAGTATGTCCAGATTGAATCCAAGAGCGCCCGATTTCTCTAGCTCGTTACACTTGAACAGTAAGCCACAAGTGACCATGTTCAACGCGGGTTCGGCAGCCGGTGGAATACATCCAAATATGTTTGCCACTGTACCACCTCCACCTCCATCGGCGATGCAATCTAACAATTTAGCGATGCTTGGGAATTTCCCTTTAGGAAAGTATCAACCACCGTCTCGAGCTACTCCAGCTAACACCGGTATCTCGACGAATGGACAAACGCGTTGGCCATTCGCTCCACCGCACAATAATTATCCACCCCATCAGGATCCTATGATAGGACAAATCGGTTTCTCCAATCATTTGGCAAACATAACTGCACAACCTGGAAGCATTGATTTAATTACCAGCTTAGAAAATGGTGGTTCACCGGCTATATCGCCATCGTCGCCGGCACAAGTAGCTCAGGAGATGAATCAGCTTAAAATGGAAGACCGTAAAGTACCGCGACCGATCGGCACAGAACGAGCCTGGAAAAATTATGCAACGGCGGGGATGGGCCCTGGTGGTGATGCCGATTCTATTAATTGGATGTTGAATAACGAAAAGCTTGTCGGATCATGGGCAAGCCTGGCACCAGGAATAGACAGACATCAGATGTTTCGATCAAACGCCACGTATAATCGTATATCGAACGTTGACGCCGAACTTCATCAGATGATGGAATCTTCGTTTCAGGTAAGCCCATTCGATCCTCTCATCTATCATTTTCATCTTGATTCTCTTTTCGAGCCTGATAGTTTTAACTTGACGTGCATGCAGGCTCACGTAGACACTCAACAACAGCCTTACCCTAATGGAAGCGCAACCGCGTTGTCCCTGATGCCGGGATTAACGTTATTGCCAGGACAATTTGGAACACCAGCGTTGACAGAAATTCCTCCGAACGAAGCGAATAAGATGGATCCGCCAGCGTGGGGCATACCAGATGCCGTGCAAGATAAACAGCATGCGGTATGTTATATGCCACGAGTTTCACTATAACCCGGGACGTGACTGAAGTTGAAGCGAAATCGGACATTTTCAGAAGAAATTTTCATTCGATATCTTCTTTCCTCTGTATATTTTTATTCGCCAGACACTTAGCACACGTCCTTTCTCCCCATTATCGTCCTCCGTTTTATTCATATACCAACGCTACGAATCGCCGTTTATTTATATGCTTACATTACGAATAAACGATTTGATTGCAGGCATGGAATAAGTGGACACATTAAGGAAAATAAGTACGATCTATAAAAGAAAGAAAGAACGAAAGAAAGAAAGATGGAAGAGGAGAAATTTTTGTGAAGGAAACTCCGCTTTCTTACACGGATGATATGAAATATGAAATAGAACCTGGAATTCAAAGTAGTAAAATAGATGGAACTCGAATATGAAGCGTTGTTTTTAGACATTTAAATTACATTAATATCCTAATTGTATCCATTGCAACACAGATTCGATATTATTTGTCATGTTAGGTGATAAGGCGGTAAATCCTTACTACAACTTATTACTATTAACTAGTGTAATTATACGATACACAAGATTACCGAATACGACTTGACAAGAAAATCTCGGGGGGCGGGAATGAAAAGAGAGGAACAAAAAAGGGTGGAAAAAGAACAGAGGCGGTGAGACCGAAATGGAACACAGAAAATGTTTGTGTGTCGTTTGCTTTTTCATTCGTCTTCGATCGTCCTTCGGCCACGCTACTTCTGTAATCGAGGATCGTTCTGCTACGAAATATCGACGACAGTTTGCTAAACTTCCTATGTTTAATCGTTGTCAGATGGATTGCCCATGTTCACGGGGTTCAATCTTTGCGGCATTGCATAGACATTTGTCATCGTACATTCAGATGCGCATACAATAAGTGCGTCGGCTTTGGCTTCACCTGTAGTAGTACTTCTCCAATTGGAACCTTGCATCCTTTTTGTGTTCCTTGAATTTCGTGCATCGAATTTCGAAGAAAAAGAGGGGAAAAAAAAGCTTCGTTTCAATTCTTACGTTTGCGAAAACAAATGCTTCGATTGACCACGAGAAAATAGATGAATAATAAATATTATGTTAATTAAACGATACATGATAATGCTGTTATTGCCGTATCGAAGAGGGAGGGAAGGAGAGCGAGAGAGAGGGGGAGAGAGAGAAGGAGATTTATTTCCGTTTGTCCGAGTAATAGTAACAATAGTAACAATAGTTTGGGGTCAAACGAAACAGCAAAAGGATAAAAGAAAGCAGCAAAACTTGGTATACCGCGTTCAACTTCGAGATACTATCCGTAACAATTTTTCCTTCTCTTCTACCTCTTGCATTATTGCTCCGGTCCTCCTTAGGCGTATCCTCCTCGTTATTACTCTCCCTCGTTAAACATTGTTTGCTTAACTGATCTGACCTCGAGAATGTAGTTTTCGTCTTACGCACACCTCTACCCAACCCCCTGCCTCGACCTTCGCCCGAAACCCTGTGAGAGTTACATTACTTGTATTAGAAATTAAGAACGAATAGGAAAAAGGAAAAAGAAAAAGAAAAAAGAAAGAAATTTTTGTTTCTCTTTACTCTAATTTTATATATTATTATAAAATAGTCATTGAATATGCAAAATGCAAAATGCCATTGAGGTGACCATCTATTCCAGCCCGCAAAAGATCGGGTCTTGTAAAACGGTGGCCTGGGGTGAAGGGGTGGTACGTAGAAAAAGACAGGAACAACCGATTTGTGTATAATGACATCTGTTATACATACGATACTTGGCAAAACGATACAACCGACTTCAAGTCGAATTTGATCATTTACCGCGAACAAGAACAGAAAATATAGAAGATGAGAAAGAATAGAAAAAGATGAAACTATATGCTGATACAATATAATGTGCGCGCGGTACGATGCTACGCTAAATATTATGTATTACGAATCCTATTCAGAGGAATGAATACCGTTCATTGTGTTAAAGCAAGGTAGTGGGCCGCAGTTACGTAAATATAAGTTCGTGCGGCCCTAGGAACAGTGCTATTATAATACTATTATTGCTGTGGTGGTAATAATGTTTATTATTATTATATTATGGTTATTATTACACAAGAAATAATTATAGGAAATGGAAGGTAAATAGTAAACGTCATCCGTTATTTCGGCCGAACCTAGTATGATACACTAAATATTCAACTAGATGAACACTCGACTATACGTAATAAGGAATGTTCATTTCGACTGAACATTTGAACATTTCAAGATTTGTAGTAACGGGGATTTCGAAAAGTGTTCAATACACATAGCGACGATATCGTAATTGAAACGGTCCCCCATATACACGCGTAAGTTTCGATATAAGCTCGTGGAAAATTGTTGCGAGAGTTGTCCAACTCTATTAATTCCAGGGAGCGCTTCAATTATTCTCTAAGATACGTTGTTATAATAATTTAAAGCCTATTTTCAAATTTGATTTATGATAATTGCGATGTACAACACAAAACTATTATATGAAATACAACAATAAAGTAAATACATGAATAAAATAAGTAAAGAAATAAAGAAATGAAATAAATCAACTCGATTGATCGGACAAAACGAGCGAAAGAATAAGCAAAAGGAATGCAGTAATGCTCGGTAAACTGGAGCACGATCCGGCTCCGCGGTGCATCTATCCTTAGTTACCGAAGAGATAGTAGCTGGTGAGAAAAAGTGTCCACCGCTGTTTTCTCGTGTTTCGCTCGCCTCTCTTACGTCGGAAAAGCCCCGAGTTGGAGACTAACGAGCTCTGGTAAATGGAAACAAGCTAATGATGAACAGCGTGACTGTTGGGACGATACTATTCGTAATTATGCGATACGCAAATGGCGGGGTCCTTCGACCACACCGCTTGAATGAAGGTTTCTTCGAAACAGTGAACCACCCTAACTCCCAATCCCAGTCTGCGACCATTGTACATATACCTCATCCACCACGATATCGTTAAGTTGGGTTAGTAGGTTTTAATTTTACCAAACAACTCCAGGCGGGAGTTGTTAGCTAGCACCGAAAGGAAGGTAAGACCAAGGACGCCGATCTCTTACCAGCTTTCTGCACCTTCGAAAACGTCTTTCTGGATTACATCGTTAGTTTAAACAATTCCGTTTTACCCCACTTCCAGAGGGTATTTCTGAACCGGGCTGGTCTTAAATTAAAGCTATGAACTATAGCTACCTTCTTCAAGAGTTTCATCAATATGGCGATTGTGGTTGAAAAGTAATAAACAATTAAAAAATTGGCGACAATGCAGTCCTGGTCGTTTCCATAATCTCGACTTCTGGAGGCGCTAGATTAACGATCGACTGCTTATAATGAAGGTAAAGGATGCTGCTACACGACAATAAACGATTTCCACGGGCTCCATGTCAATTTGATAATTCAACAATTCGTCTGAGAATTCCATACTATACATGGGGGTCGTTCTAAGAAAGTTCTAAGGAACAGAGGTCGTTCTTTGAATCGAGACCTTTAATTGTAGACGTCGTTGAATAAAATAGGCGCGGTAGACCGCGAGATCATTGGATTTGTTTAAAGAAGTTATGAAGAAATGTGATTACTTCGACTTGAATTCGAGCTACATACATACATCAATGATGACGCAACGGACATAAATTAAAGCTAGAAGTATAAGTCACCATCTCCAATAGCTGTGAACATAATTCCATGTGAGGTTCATTTGTTATATACAATTAAACCGTTGAATTAATTATTGCGGGCAAGTGGAGAATGTTACAACAACGAGACTATTACAGGTGAATAGATTATTTCTTTCCCTTCCATTTGACAGCTTACAGATTGAAAAATAATCCCCAGGAGCCGAGATATAAAAATAATTAACATCGCTGGGTATAAGCTGTCGGTAACGTTGCCAGTGACTTGGGAATGGTTTCTGGGGCTCTGGAACTCCAACCACCGATGAGACATAAGAATAGACAAATCACCTTATGGACATTCGTGGGCCAACGTGACTGCCATACCGGCTCAGAGATCCGACACTGATTTGAGCGTCCTCTGCTCATGAACAGTGATCTGTTGAAGTTCTATTATTTACTGAGGTAGGTTGCGGCAAGAGTCATGCGATTGCGTGAATATACATATGTGAATGCTATGGGGCGAATTAGGCACAGACGAGTTGCATGAACTCGTCTGTCTCGTCGGTGGCTGTGTCAAAAGATAGTACGCTCACTACGGTAGGAATTGTAAATTAAAAAAAGTTAGGGCAAGACAAATATTAGTTTGACATAAATAGTTTACTTATTCTATACTGCAACGAACATTACAAACATTTTATTACACGGATGCGTTTATTATTACTACTAAATATATTTGTATCCCACTAGTTGATTAATATTCATACTGTAACGCGTGTGATAAAAAATATTAATTCGACACGAAATTCAAAAAACACCCGCCTTAAAGAAAGAACCCCACCCCCTCCGCCCGACCAGTTGCCAGCCAATTAGCGCCATCTGTTTCAAAAATCTCTCTCTTTCGTGCAGTGCATCTCGTAGTGATTAGACGTGTTCAGAGTGTCCGTCGAATTAAGGTATGTCACATAGTCTAACATATTCCCAAAGGCATATACGTATATTATATCAATTGTTTTCATTTCCCGTCTCCCGAGAGTTCTGTAGTGTTTTGTTTTTCAATATTAAGTCATATTTTAGTAGAACGTGAGAAATCATAGCGTAGTAAGTGGACTCGCCGAACGTTCATTTTTGGTATCTAACGCTACTTCTACGTATAGATATACGTATTTCAGCTCCAAATTCCATTATCTTGCAATATATTCTGCAGTTTCTAGCAATATTATTATAATATTGGCGATTCTTAATACATTTATCTGTAATTTCACTTTGAAAGAGAAATGGCGCGAACGCGACACTTTCAAACGGGAATGCGCAGGAGCAGAGTGACGCGGCGCCATATTGTTAAATCAAGTTCTCGCCTACAGGTAAGCATTCCTCAAATTTCTTGTGGAAATAAGTAGAATTTTAGTAATATGTCTCTATTAAATTATAATTCGTACGACATATAAAGCTTGTATGATATACAGTCGCGTTGTAAACAAGCAGTAACATAATACAAGCAATTATTTCCGAGTATTTGTTTGCTGTTTCTGGCTGTGGTCGGGAAGCTTGTTTTTCCTGGAAAATATCGACAATTTACCGCGAAAGAAAAAAAAAACACTTATCAAGTAACGTATGCGTTGAAAGATTTCTAGGAAACGCAAGCGATGGTAAACAGAAATGGTGTTTGGCTTTAGTCGGGTATCGAACATAGCCGAACGGCAGCGGACGATGGCGAGGCTTCTCATTCTACAACTTGATGCCGTGCCGACAAAACATACGGAAGACATCTGACAATGAGTGAGGTGCGTTCATAATACCTATACCACTGTTTATTTATTAATAGGATTCTAATTACCACGTCACATAATACTGCTTCCATACTAAATCTTATGTTAACATCGTGTGACTATACATTTGCAAATCGAATATTCACATTTTCTACAGAATTCCAGTTGAATTATTCCTTTAGTATATCACAATTATCATTACTTTCGTGCACTTGTTTAATTTCCTTGTTATTCTTTGGTACAGGAATATGGAAAGAGTTGATTATATCGAACAGAGTAAGAGCCAATAGCTACAACGATGTCTAATAATTGAATGCAGCCAAGGCCTGTGTATGTGAGCACTTTAATTATATTTTCATACTGGTTTTATATTATGTGTGACTGATACGAACAATAAGATGAAACAACCACAGTTGAAATACTTATAAAAACAATTAGACTTTCTATACCAATTACAATGCATATGTTTTTATATTTTATATTTAAAAACATATGCAATAACTTATTGCATTGTTAATCTTGTATATTTGGATATTTTTGTGCATACTTTCATATTTTTAATGCATATTTACATGTTTTTCGTGCATATTTATTTCTCATTAAATATTACTGATAACAAACACCCGATAGGATGAACATGTTTTCTTTCAGACAATTTTCTGACCGCGCGCAATGCGGTCGGTAGAGTCAGTATTTGCTTCGAAGTTTTCTAGCTTTTCAGAGCAAGTGGCTCTGCTTAAATTTTCGTTCACACTTTAGCTACACGCGACTATGGAGTCAGTGTTTTTCACGTACTAGATATTAATACTATTATCGGAGCACCGGTGCTCCTCTTGAATTATTTCAATCGCGAAAGTAGCATCTTAATTTGTTCGCCGATGTAATTTGCGGTCGCGTACACAGTCTTTTATTTTGATTTTTCTCTTATATTCGCTATCGGAAGTAGAGTCAGTGCATCACTGAAGGGGATGTTTTATGCGACACTGATCAAGTGAGAAATGTAAGTATTTTTTAAACACGTCTCAGTTTTCTATGAAGAATTAAATTCTGTAGATTTAGCAGCAGATGTTAATGTTCTTTGCTTTGCTGTTTAGTTACAGTTTGCATACTTCCTGACGACTGAGTTCAATTGAGCTGCCCCGGTGATGTTCCCGATGTCTTCCACGAGTATTCGCTCTACTTTTGCAATCAACGAGTTGGTGAGTCGCATGTGTTTCGATTCCTCCGGTCCCCAATCATGCCGTAGGACGATTGGTCCGAAGCGGCACGGGTGACTGGTTGTATTTTTTAGTAGTTTTGCGAGCATAGTGACTATAGGTATAGTTTTTATACCGGTCAGTTCTTGTGTATTATTTCTTAGATGAGGTTAGATGTGCCTTCCTGTATTCCGCATTTTTTCATATAAAAAAATTAAGATCCATAGATATATTTCTTATTCAAATAAATATTTGATAAAATAAGTACCGTTCACGTACCTTTCTCTATTTCGATAAAAAGATAGATGAAATTAATAAATACATTGAACAAATGTATATGTATACATATGTATATTGAGGACCTTGTTTAGTACACAACTAAATTTATAAGTGCACTTATAATCAATTGAAATTTGTTTCCACTGTTAAGCAGTGCAGAAGTCGGATACCCTCCGACTTCGTTACTGCAAGTGTTTTATGATTATAGTTATGATGCATTGAAACAAATAAATATATAGATATGCATAGCCAATGATGGCATTTAATATTAATTCTCATAAGCTATAGTCGAGTCCTTTTCGTATGAAATGTATTACACACTATGTACAAGAAGGCACTTTGTATACGGGAAGATTTCGAAATCGGAGTAGCTCGCTTGAACCTTTTACTTCGATTAAGGAATCACCTGAGGATTATTTAATATCTTGCCAATTTTTCAAGTAAATATTCAATTGCATTACTAATTCTAGTAAATTCAGTTTCCCTGCCAGTCATTTTCCTTAATAAATAAATTATTTATCAGTAATTTTCGAGTTTCTATTGATATTTCTTAAATTGCAAAGTCGAGTGATTTTTAAAGAGATTGAGAATAAAATATACTATTGCAATTTTACGTGTGCTAATCAACTTTTTAGATCAGGATTTTCAGGTTTAACCCCTTCCGTGTTCATTGTGAGGAACTCACTCACGTGCCCAGGTGCTACTTGGGTGAGTGAAGGGCAATGGGCACGATGATCATATGGTTTTTAAATTTCTAACAATGTTTGGCGGCTGACATTTGCTAGCGCACCGTGCACGACGTATTTTCCACATTATGCGAGTGTGTGGTTAGGCCGTGGAATTGCGTCGGCTCGGATACTACGATTTCACGAATAGCAATATGTTTTACAATTGCAAATATAAATCGAATACCATAACGCGTTATGAAAATATAGCAACGAATAGAGTAGTATACGAACCAAGCATGCTTGGTTGAAAGAAAATATTTTGCACGAAAGTGATGCACAGGCATATACGTTTACGTACATTTACGCAATGGTCGCTAGCCTTTGTCAGGCGATTTCAGGAACTGGTACGTACCCTTAGAGTGTGAATGATTGTATGCCAAGCTCGGGTGTCGGGGGCGTCCCGGGACGTCTCCCTAGTGTAGGCTCTTGCGCCCGAGTGTTTGAATGAGAAACGTGGAATGATGTGTGTTTGTGTGTTTGTGTGAATGCTTTGCCATTTTTGAAATATAGGTCTAGGTAGGATAGGTAGTATACCTTCTGGTGTGGCTGATAGATATAAGTAGGTAGGGCCGGGCAGGTTGACACAGTCTCCGATCGGGTAGGCAATATTTCGCGTGTTCAACCTGTTTCAGGAAATCTGATTTGAAAAGTCGACGGCGAAACTGTGGCGCGAACGAGAATGCGTTCGCCTCTGGCTTTGCCTATCGATTTTTCGAATTTTTCGCGGTCGCGATCGCGAGTTGGTCTCGAAACGAACGTGTCACATTATGCTCGAGGCTGCACGTGTAGGCGATGATCGATTACAATTTTAATCGCAATCTTTACGATTTTCTGTAATCGGAAATTTTACGATTTTATTTGGTCGCGATTCGTCCACGCGTGTTCCGTTTAGCTACGCGATTTAGCCTTTTATTTAGTTTTGTTTGTTTGCGAATAGAGTCTCGAGCCTAGACTAAGTTTCAGCGAGCATTGCGCCCGAAGAAAAGAAGAGGCTAAAAGCCGAAGAGGCCCGACAAACTGTCGCTCAAGAGGGCAACTATCAATGGCTCTGCATCCTTCGGATGGAGAGTCATTCTTTCTTACTATTTTCTCGCTATGCTCGCTTTTGTATGCTGTAGTTGTAGTTTATTGTTTCCAGCACTCATCATCGTATTGGGCGAATCGCGATTTTTATTAGCGTCGCGTACGATTGAATACGGTTTGCGTTAGAGTTGCGAATAAAATCAAGTCGTGGTTTGAATTAGAGTAGCTTTTATATTAAATTATACTTGTATACGTACTTGCTTTTAGCGTTGCGATAATAATTTTCGTGTTTCTTTTATACACAGGTTTTAATTAGTATTTACAGTAGCGCGATATTTTTCTTAGATTTTTATATAGCGTTGCGTTTCGACCACAATGAAATGCCCAACGTGCTTCCTGAGTCACCAAAGGCAGCTATTAAAGCCGCATAAGGTGATTGCTTCGATGGTAATCCTGGATGCGACTACCACGACTTCTCCGTTATTAGCTTATTAGTGTTGCGAATTCAAAATTATGGGTGCAGTGAATTACTATTTTTTCTTTTCCCATTTTCTGTAATATATTCAACGAAATACTATATCACAGATAATGAAGCACCATGCGCGATTGACTTTGCAAGTAATGCAGTAAATTAGTGCTTATAACAAGTCGACGATAATTAATAGTAGAATAGCCCCTCTGGCTGTTCTAATTTATTATGCTTTCTTGTCTCTCCCCTTTTTTTTAACACTAAAAACCAGTTGTTTCATCTTAGTACCAAGTATATGTTTGTATTTGTAATTCATCATTATTATTCAGCATATTTGTATTTAGGAAGAACATACTCCCATTTGATTTCTCTGTTGTTCTTTCACAATTACTACTCTCATAAATAAGTCTGTTACAGAAATTTTAACTTAAAGAAGATGTCAATATAATAGAATATTACCTCAAGTACATTGAGGTAAAGCAAAATAACCGAAAGCTACATTGCAATATGTAACTAATCAGAGGCTGAAAAGTGAAGCTGTATGGATAAAATAAATCGAAGGAAATAATATGATTTACGTGTCTACTTTTCCGTAATTACCAATTCAATATTCAATAAATTTGTTACATTTTTTTCGTTTGCCAAAAGGTATCTATACATCGATATATTATTTCAAGTGTATAAAAAAAGTATAAGTATCCGAAAATTTAAATGGAGTATTATAAGGTAAACCAAGTGGAAAGATTAGAAGAGGAATTAAAGGAAATGACAGAAACAATCGCGCTGTCATACCTAAGAAATATCACTAAATTTTGATGAACTTTTCTTTGTTTCAGCTTGGTCGGTGATGATTTTAATGAGAGAAGATTCACTGCGAAATATCCTTCGCCCTCTTCCTTATATCTATTGAAATTTTTAATTAGGTAGGCTACGTTGAAATAACGTAAAGTTTTTCTTCAGGTAGACTTTACTGTTTGTAAAGTAGACTATTTTTTAAATAGAAAAATGAATCGCTCAATTAGATTAGCATTACAATTAGGCAGGCAATGTTTAAGTTAGGATAAATTTTTAGTCGGGCAGGTGCTTTCGTGTGTTTCGGATGCGTGATCTAAGCTTCCATGAAAGAACATCAAGATGCATCATGATGTTATCCCTTGCCCCTCCCTTTATATCCCCTCAGATTTTCAATTAGGTAGGATATTTCTAAATTAAATTAGCTAGGGTGCTATTAAATAACATGTTACATAGCATTAAGTGAAAGTTACGATTCAACTTACCTTAAGTATAGGTAGATTTAATTTCACCTACGTGCATGCTAATTTATATTATAATCTGTATTCTTTAGTTTAAGTCAGGTCTAACAGAATTTTGATTTTCAGCTTTCGCCACAGTTAATCATTTTAATACATCCTACGCTTCATTTTCCAATTGATTTAGGTTTAACAGAATTTTTATTTCCAGTTTTCGCCATAATTAATCATTTTTGTGCACCCTATTTACTTAAACTAACTATAAGCTAATGTGTATTGTAATCTTGATTTTTTAATTGATCTAGGTTCGACGGAATTTTTATTTTCAGCTTTCACCGCAGTTAATCATTTCAATACGCCCTTTTTAATTAAACTACATATGATACATATGAGCTAATGTGTATTATAATCGTGATTTTTGTTATTTTCAGCTTTCGTTAAAATGATTTATTTGAATGCTTCCTTCCATTGTTATCTTGCACAACGTTTGCACACGAAGCGTGCTGCAAATATACATACATCGGAAGGAAGCAGCATTTAATTTATAGATAATAATTTTTTGAAATAGTTGATGGTTAGGGCCGCGCGGGTCTCCATTCGCAGCAACCTCCCCGTGGTGAGACCTGGGCAATCGATGTCATTTATCATACATTTACCAATTCTATATTCTTCTGCGATACACGTGCTAAAGATATGATAAAAGCGTCGAGCAAATGGGCTGCGTTTTTGAACATTTCCCTCATGCGGGAGCACAGACGAGATAAGAGATTATCTAGTTCAAAAGACACTTGTATTTCCATAATAGAAAGGTTGACAGTAAAATGATCGTACAAGGTGGCGCCGTTCCCGCATATACTTGTTGTGGAGAGTCCAATTCAATTGATTCAACCATGAATTGAATGCAATGTTTCCTATAGGATCATCCATCAAAGTTGTTTTATTTCTTTGAACATTCGGCATGCGGCGCGATCGTCTGAAAAAGGATGAGAAAATTGTTTCCTCGCTGCCTGTATGGTTGAGCCTAAACAGGGAACTTTACTGCATCATCGGCGTGGAAATTCTTTTCTTGTCTTGCAAGGAATCGTAGACGCGCAGGCCCACATCTCGCCCCCTCTTGACAATATTATTGCACTTTGATTCATTGATCGCACCCGCTCGTGTCGGCAGCTTTGGATTTCGCTTGGTTTCTCTTGCTTGATCTTTCTTATGCACGTGCATCTTGCAGCAGAAGAGGAGCACGATTGTGAAGGAGTCGGAATGAAAGTTAATGAGATATTTAACTACCTAAGAATTAAAGAAATGGATAGTGCAGTAGAATGTACACCTGGTACACCTGCTTGGTATTTTTCGGTAGCTTTTGTTCCTCTACAGCTTTAACCTCCTTGATCATTCGTTTGTACACGAGAGTCTTCTTTCTTTTCCAAGTATCGAAAGACAAACCCTCCTTGATCTGTTTCTGCTTCGGCGATCTAAGCGTTTCGATTTCGTTTCGTTTAAGAAAGCAAGTGACAATTACATACATTTACATATGTATAGAGAAGTTTTATCGAAAGAAGTAGAAACCCGATAATGGTATGAGGTGGTGGGTCCTTCTCGGCCATCTCGATCTTGTTATTCGTTCCGAGTAATCGGTCTTGCCGTTTCGGTGACTTGGCCCAAATTTCAATAATGTTATCAGCGCAGCCAGCGAAATTCGCCTCGCTATTAGTGGAACGGGCTTGTTTGTTGTCGTTCGACGGGAAAGTTTGTACTTGCAACGGTTTTGAATCCTCCGTTTCTCCAGTTTCTCCTGGCCAATTAACAGGTTCAACATCTACAGAAAATCGCTTATATTTTGGTCGGCGAGATCGACGATGCGCTTGCGGTGCTGATATGCTCTAAAAGCATGAAAGCATGAAAGCATGAAAGCATAAATGGGCGAGTTGTTGTTAGTTGCAGGTAAAGTTTATACCTGCCCATCCGATACTAGTTCCTCCGGGATACCATGCTTGCATTCCGCGCTCTTCGATTCGGATACGTTCCCGAATCGCCATTTCTCGTAAATCAATCGATGGAACTCCATTATTTGGTCTAGCAGGATGAAAGTATAAAATGTCGACGCGACGATAGTGCAAGCGTGTTTCGATTGATAAAATGAAATAAAATAAAATAAAATAAAATAAAAGGAAAAGGAGAAATCATAGCCATTGGACTAACCATTGTCTGGTCGGGTGGCATCGATCATTTGCTTGACGAGCTGTTGAAAATTTTGAACCGAGGCGCTTTTAGTTGTCATTGTCGCGCACGTGTCGTATACATCCCCGGTGGAAAAGATGGAGCGAATACGTGTTCAGCTTATATGCTTCTACGTACATACGTACGTGCGTACGCACGCACGCACGCGCAAGTGCCGACAATTATGGGAATCGACGAATAGAATACTGTTACTCGTATGATACGATAGGTGGTTAAATGAAAGGGAAACGGTGAAATAGTTGATCGATGAAACGTGGAACAATTGATATTCGAATGACGGAGGGAACGCAGTCGCATTCGCGCGATGCTCCTTACCGAAACGAGTTTAATTTATTAACTTGTCGTATAGGTATGTACATAGAAAGTATACACTCGCGAAAAAGATAGACTGTACAATAAAGGAGGTGTGGCAGAATTAATTGACATTATTCTTTATCCAATCCACGTACTCGGTAACGCGTGTATATACTCCTGGGTAGCCGGGCTCCCCACATTTGTTACCGAACGAAACTATACCGATCTGAATCCATCGACCGTCCGCCCTCAGCATAAGCGGTCCACCCGAATCACCTTGGCAAGCATCTTTGCCACCTTGGCTGTAACCAGCGCAGAGGAACGTGCTGGTGATTGGTTGAAAGTACGCCGCGTTGCAGTCTTCGTTCCTCCACACCGGGAGCACCGCCTGTCGTTGAATCGTGCTTTCTTTTCCACCTGTAGCAGACACCGACGTATCAAGATAAACGGATAGATACATGTATTTCTAGATATATCTAGGAGAGTGGTAGAGATAGAGATCTGCCGTGGACTTGCCGTAATATGTGGTGCCCCATCCGACAACGGTGGGTCTGGCGCCAGCGAAACGCTCGCTTCTGTAGCGCAACTGGGGCAGGCAAACCGGTATTACGTAAGGAGATTTTCTCACAGGCCTGGCCAACTCTAGAACTGCGATATCGTTGTAAAATCCAACGCGAGAAAATTTCGGATGAGCGTGTATCTGGTGGACCGTGTAGGTTGCCGGAGCGGATGGCTCGTCGTCCCTCTCGAGGTCTATATCTCCCAAACGCACGGTGAATTGTCTCGCGGCGAATCTGCGTGAAATGTTGCGTGAGAATTTCTTCGAGTATACTTCCTGCGCAAATATATTTACGGGCGTTGGCGGTGATCGCGCGTACAGTGAGCCGCGGTTAGAACGTGTCGCGGTCCGATGAGGGATCCTCCGCACCAGAATTCCGTGCGCTTAGATCCGTGTAGAAAGATGGCTGCCATCCAGGGCCAACGGCCTGGCAAAGCTTCTTCTCCACCGACCACTCGATACTTGCCCGAACTTCTTACGCCGCACTCTGCGTGCCAAAGAATAAGGCTGCTCTTTTACGCGTACATTGCGCCGGGCTATTCGCCTGCGGGACAGTGTTACCTTGGTCGTCTTGGATGAAGTTGTTGTCTGGGGTGTCGGTGACGGATGGCGGTCCGAGGAAGCCGTTCGTTTCATTCACGGACGAATCGACGATCGTAGAAACGGGTAGGAATTGTGTGGCAGGTGGAGCCGTCGTCGAGGGAGCACCGGCGGGATGCAACGGAATTGGCCGGGGCGTTTGGTACGGTCGAGTCGGTCGAGTCGGCCGAGGCGGCCGCGAAGAGGTCGACTCGAGTCCTGGTTCGCCTGTCGCTGCTACTATGCTGGCTATCGGGCTGAAAACACCAGAGACAGTTGGTTTGCGCGCGAACGTGCACGTGTATTTGTTGCCGCGGTATGCGTTACCTGGTTCCGTCGTTGTCGCTTTTGTCCGACAGCGGGCAACAAACGCCCGGCACGAACAGACTTTTGAAGCACAGCGACTGTCTCAGTTTGGTCAAGTCGAGCAGCAGTTGAGGGCAGTTGCTGAGATCTTGGCACTTTCCAGGTTTACCGTCCGCCGTGGTGCAGCCGGTCGCCGATACCGTCGAAATCTTTTCCCTGTCCTCCTGAATAGCCTCGAGCGGCGCGGCCGCGAACGAAGCGGCAGTCGTTCCGGGGCGCAGGGGCAAGCCGACCCCCCGAACCAGCGGGGCGATGCTGTCCGTCACGTTGCGTCCTGAAAATCCCAACGACCGACCCAACTAACTTAGTACGTACGCGGTGAAATCGAAAGAAAGTCAATGCAGAATTCCGAAAAGTAGTTACCCAAGATGTTCTTGGAAATGGTGTATATGGCCGACGGTAATTCCCTCGGAGGGTAGCTGGAATTTTCCACGCCTCTGGTCATATTCACGATGTAGCTGCCAACGGTGTTTAAAGCGCCCAGAGTTTCGCTGATCGCGACCAATGGATCCGGTTGTCCTCCTTCCTGTTCCACTTTCGCTAATCTTACGTAACGCCTAACGTACGTGTCTGGTCGAAAAGTTGCGGTAGTCGTTGTTCGCGAAGCATCGCTCCATCTTTGCACGGGTATTACGAACGGCTCAGGTGTTCCGTATCTGTTCGCTGCTGCATCGTGGACACCGCGCGCATGTCGTTAGATCGATCCGAAATTCTTGTAATGTAATGTCTCCGTTACTTACCTGCACGGTAGCGATAGCGGCCACCTTCTTCGGTGTAAGACCAGGAGCACGTTAGCAAACTCCATAATGTGCACAATTCTGAAACACCGCGCGCGTTACACCGTATATGGATATGTATAATTTGTGCGCTGCGATTACTCGAGATCGGTCCGGCGTCTCTCTTCTACGATACAAGGAACAACAGAGGCGATTTCTCCTACATCTCTGCTATATCGCTCTCAGTCGTTGCCTTGGATCGATTGGGCCGCAAGTGACAAAAGTTTCAGAATCTCTATCGTAGATGACGCGCCATCGGCGCGATACTCTGCCGCGAGATTTATCGAATCGCGCGGCACTACCATCAAGATCGATGCCCGATACGCGGCCGACTGTTCGCCTATGCCGACCTATTAACACGATTTCCCGAGTGTCTAACGCCGACCTAAAAGAGCAAAACGTCAGGACGCTTGGCGGCTTTTTCACTAGCTGAAGCGCGGAAAACCCTCTGGACTTTCCCTGAACTCTTGCCGACGAATCCGTTCAGGAATCCGACTTTCGACCTCGAACAAGAATGCACGCCTGCATTCTCCTGCGTCTCGAGGAGACGCGAAACGAAAAGAAGAAGAGACGACCTTTTTCGAATCGGTCAACGCTCACGGACTTCATCGACGGTGAAAGTTGCTCGACGAGAAAGCGTGCCTTTCTTCCGTTCACTGATTCATAGCTGATACATACCGAGCTCGTGGTACGCAACCAGGCTACACCGAACAGAGCGAGCGGGGCGAGCAGAGCGGACGGAGACGAAAAGAGATCCAAGATCGTCGCCCGTTTAATCCGATCGGATCAACCGATCCGAAGGACGGCGACCAAATTTCTCCACTGTTTTTCTCTTCCTGCGAAATGCAGGAATGCTCGTCCTTTTCCCAATTTCTGTCTAGCCGTTTTTCTGTTCGCCCACCGTTCGCATCGCCGATATCTCGATGCAACGCGGCCCGCATCGTGCGGGCTGCTCGACCCAACTCCGCTCGCAATGGAAACACGCAACTTCCCTTTATCCTGCGCAATCCGTGGCGCGTCACATCACCTATCCCCAATCCCCAACTATCCCAGTCTGTCGCGCGCAACGAAAGCGCAACATTTTCAAGCTTTCGCGCCGATACTCGATTCTGTGCTCGGAGCTCGAGAAGCGCGAACCATTTAAACTTACGATCGAATGAAACGCGAAGCATCTTTCGCCGAGCTGCGGCAAATTTCGACGCGTCTACTACAAGGATCGTCCCGTTTAGCAAAGTAGCAGAGCTTCGCGCACCACTCGCACAATTTCACGGATGACTAGCCACGGACCGTTCGATCGAGAAGACACTTACTATAAAGGGTAGACGTCGACATCCTGATCCAAAGGAAAAAAAACTCAAACGATCCTTTTCGCAGACATTCCAAATTTCAAGCGTTTCAACAGACACCGCACTCGAAACCCCCGATCAGACACGCCAAGTCTAACAAACTATTTCAACAAAGTTGTCGCGCCCGCCAGACTACCGGCGAATTCTCCATAGGCTCTATTCAGCTTGAACAAGGGGGGATAAATACGTATGAAGACGCACACAGAAAGAGGGAGAGCGTGCGTGGGGAAAGCGTACGCAGCGCACGAGGCAGAGGAAAGAGGGAGTAGATGAAGAAATTGAAGCGGAGTAAGGAAAGCAACGGAAACCGTCGAATCGTGCAGTCGCGATCGCACGGGGCGAACCGCGCTTGTCCGCAATGACGATCCGTGAAAAGACCTCGACACACTTTCCTCCCTCCCCATTTCTTCCTTATATTTTATTGCACCCGCCATCCCTGATTTCCTTCGGGGGAAAGTGTTCTCTCCTACCTCCGCTCTTCCAACAACAAATAGTCATCCCTGTCCAGTGACGCACTAAAGTTGGCAGAATTTCAAAAACCCAACACAACATATTTAATATGCCATAAATTTATTTATATAGTAATAGGTATCGCTACACTGAAACATGATACGTGCGATTCACGTACGAACCTAGATTGAAACTTCGTTAGATACAGAGTTCTCTCTTCTGGAATTCAATTTACAAGTGGTTCAGTCGTATCCCTGCGAGAATATATACGTATTTCTACGAACAATCGGTTAAAGAGATACGATGTAATTATATGTAGCTCTGTACGGTATGCCTTACTATACTATAAGTGTATATCTAACGATGTAAACGTAAACGAATGCGCATCGCTGCCGTTTGAAAAGATTTGCAAATAACAATTAATAGAACGCATCGTAAAAGTGTCATTGCGTCGCTGGTAAACGAACAAGAGTCTCTCTCCCTCTTTCTTTTGGAGCATTCCTAAGATCCATCACAATCGTGTCTATTAACAAATGTACAAAAGTCCATTATACTCTGGTATTACGCCGTACATGGTGTACGCGGCATGATTCTCTGTTTTCTCAACGTGAATACGATAGGAGGGATCGGTTAGTGTGACAATGAATAGTAAAACTGGTGATAGTAATAGCGACAGTGACAGTGCGATAGCAATGGTAGTAGCAATAGCAATAGGAGAAACACTTTTATTCCTTTTTAATCGTCGAATCGCAAAGATTTTGCTTATCAAGCTCCGAGAAGAAAACACGAGATTTCGCAATCCTTTGTATGCATAATGCATACTATATATATGATCGCATCGACAGCTATGAAATGCGAGAGTTTCGATTCGTCGACAGCCATGTTAAAATAGAAAAGGTGCGTCAAAAGAGATTGTTCAGATTTATGTCCGAGTCGTAATTGTCAACGAGCTGTTTATTCGCGCTTCCCACGAATCTTTCACGCGAAAGATCCTGCATCGCGTGCCCAGTATATTGTTCAGCTATAATAAAGTTTGATTCGTCAATAATGTAAAGAATAACCTGGTGTGCGTGTGTGCGCGCGCGAGTGAATGAGTGGGCCCGCGGGCGTATGCGTGCCTCTCATCGTAAACTTATCGTAGACGCGTCGATCAATCATATCAAGTTGAAGATTGTTCGTTAGAATGTTGCGATTCAGTGGGACAACATCAGTATTTCCTCATGCTCGGCATGGACGATTTGTAAGGATCGAAACGGTCGTACGACGGTGCCGTGCCGGGTGCTGTCAATCCCATAGATTGGATTGGGCCGCTTTGGTAAGTCGGTGGTACGGGATGCCGTAGCGTATTTCCCATGCTGCTTGAATTACTCCACCTGGAATCACGTGGGGAATCACGTGGGTTTAATATCCCCGCAGAGATAGCGGTGAAGAGGGGCGTCCAGCCTGTACCTGTTTACGTTGTCGGAGGATCTGGAACTCCAACTGGATGGTTCGTTCCGTGGATCTCGCGTTCCGCTACCGGCTACGGAATTAAATGATTTCGCCGATGGAGGTCCAGAATGCCAGCTGCTGGATGTTCGATTGCTCTCGACGTAACGACTGTCACCTGGGGGATATTCATCTGCTTAGTCGAAGAATACTCTTGGGAAAATGTATACGATACACGTATACCAGTATAGAAATTCGTACTGACGCGGCGTACTAGAACCGGTAGGTTTAAAGCTGTCGCTGTATCGCGCGTGACTATCCCTCGAGCTTCTGTGCGTATCCGTTTCTGAACGCCGAACGTCGCGGTCGCGCGGATAAGTAGTCGTACTTGTACGTTCGTACCTGAAAAAAACCAAACACCGTTCGACAAACATCTGCCACGGATTTTCCAGCCCACAGATTTTTACCTATCCTTCACTTGTCGAGGATCGATAGCCGTCGTTGCAGTGCTGAGTGCTTCTCGGCGGACGATTACTTCTCTTCCACGGGACACTTCGGAAAAGTTTTCGGGCCGACTACTGCGGGACGTAAACTCGCCGCTGCGTTTAAACTCCTTCTTCAAGCCCATGTCTTGCGCAGATCTGCAATTTGTACGTACGTTCAATCTGCGCTCTACCTACGTTCCGTCTACGCTCCACGCAGCTACGTAGAACGAGCGCGACAATAAACACACCTGGGAGGAAAAGTTAATCGCACGTCTTCTTACCTACTGGATTCGTAGCGAGTAGGCGGCGACGCGTCCAGCCGTCTATCCGAGACCCGATCCAAAATTTCGCCACGGCGATCGCTCACACGTTCCGGACTGTGCCTCCGACTATGCTCGGTAGTCATACGCTTCCTATCGGGCTCAACGTACATATCTCTGGGATCCCTTCGGTCGCTCGAAGATCGCTTGATGGACGGGGGCGGTGGCGCCCGTCTACTCTCTTCTAGTCGCATCTGTTGCCTCTTCAGTTCCAATCTCTCTCGCTCCAACTTCTCCCGTTCCAATTTCTGACGTTCCCGCTCTAGTCGTAGCAGTTCAGCCTTCTCCTGCTCGATTCTTTCTCTCTCCCGACGCAACTTCTCCCGTTCCCTTTCTAGACGTGCAGCCTCTTCTCTCTGCCTCCGCTCTACTTCCCGTTGTCGCTCCATGTCCTCTCTCCTCCTTCGCTCTTCTTCGCGAAGCATTCTCTCCCTGTCGCGTAACCTTTGCTTCTCTCGTTCCTCCTGAAAATACGCGTGGCAAGTTACACCCTGTTCGCTACAGCTAAACATCTTCCCTCGGCTGCGGCTTATTTACCCTGATCCTCGCGAAGGTTAGCACGTCGTCGCGTCTACGTCGTTCGCGGCTACGGGAACGCGTGTGAGATCGATGATGATCCCAGGAACGAATTCTCTTCTCCTCGCGTCTACCCCTCTCGCTCTCCGGCTTTTTGCTGGTCGATTTGGTCGATCGGGAATCGGCATCCTTCGAGGCCTCCTCCTTCTTCTCCTGGCCCTCGTCTCTGCTCTTCTTATTATCGACACTCTCGTTCATCTTTTCTTCCGATTTCTTTGCTGTTACGGGACATTTTAACGTTTCTTTTGCCAGTGTGAAATATCGAATCGCGCTTCCCTATTTACTTTTAGATATCACTCACTTGGGTCCGATCCTTTATCCTCCGTGTCCTTCTTCGTTTCCTTATCCTTACGATCGCTAATGTCGTGGTTATCCTTCGCCTTCTCCTTCTCCTTCTCCTTCTCCTTCTCCTTCTCCTTATCCTTATCCTTATCCTTATCCTTCTCCTTCTCTTCCTTCTTTTCCGATTTTCCGTTCGTCGTGTCTCGCTTACGCATATGACTCTGTTGAGTGTCACCTTTCGCCTTTAAACACAAACGTGCACAGAGTGAGAGAAAGCACGCGCGTACCAAGGGCCCCGGGAGAACGGGAACACTTCCTTTGTCTTGCTGCATCTACCTTTTCTACGGATATCACGCGGCCGTGAAGTTCTGTCCTGTGCAAATGTTGTATACACTTTGCGGCATCCTCGCTGGTGGACATAGTCACATATCCGTAGCACCTAGCTCCCGGTGTTCTTGCGTTCGTAACCACTTTCGCACCTATCACTTTTCCATACTTTGAGAATATTTGCTTCAAATCTGTAGCTCGAGTGCTCGAGGATAGTCCGGATACCCACAAGTTTCTACTACTCGCATTAACGGGACTGACTTGCGACGACTTCTTGTCTGCGTGACCAACAACGAAACGATACAAAATTTCCACATCTAACGCTACAATCAATTTAATATCAGGTCAGCTGCCACCTTACCTTTCTCTTCCCTTTTTTGACTCTTGTTGCTAGACTCCACGCTGAAAACAATTATAAACTTTCATTGCATGTAAGGATCGTTTAAACTATATTCATTACTCGTTACGTACGAAAGATAATATGTTAGAAACTATGAGTTTTCCTTCGAGGCTTAATTAGGTACCTCTGTAACTATGTTAAGCGTATAAATTTGGCTAGCAACTTTAATCTCTATAATACGTTATCTACGTTATCGTCGTTATCAACACCACCACCACCACCATTATCATCATCATCATCATCATCATCATCATCATCATCATCATCATCATCGCCGCATCGGGTCGTCGTCGTCGTCGTCGTTATTAGGGTTGTTATTATTATTATTATTATCATCGCCATCGTCCTCGGTATATTGTAACCACCGCCATCGTCGTCATCGATGTCATCATCGTCGTCGTCACCGTTAATGACGATTATACAGAAGCAAGATCGACAACAATAACGATAATAGAAATAAAACTAGCAGCAAGAATAATGGGATACTCGCCGCTTTGTAAATCAATTGCACGTTCTTTCTATATAAATAATTAATAGTCTGGGGCAATTATTATGTTTTCGTTGTGGTTGTAATCCAGATTTCATCGGTCGTGTCTCCATAGATAGGATGGTAGCGCTCTTACGGCAACTTTTCAACATTCGAGCATTTCCTTGGTATTTCTTCGGGGAGGGCACGCTTCTTGGCACCTGTTGTTACAAGTATTGGCACGTATGTGGTACACGGAGAATTGATCTCCGATACACGATACCATTGCTTCACGTCGCTCACATCTTATTCCGAGTCTGTCTCCATTGTATTATTTACCTCGAGATACTAGCTATCTTGCTACCAACGCTGCTGGACGAACGTGCTCTGCTGTCTGCATTCGAAACGAATATATTCTTCATCGGACACGGAATAAAGCGCATGGATTTGCTTCTATAGGACGCAAGTTTGTTAAGTTTGCTAGCCAATTTCTCGATTTCTTAACATACTTTCCAGAGTTAAGAATTACAGCCTAAACGTACGAGAGCGGAAAGGAAGTTCGTACGTGATTGAAAAAAAGGGAATAAAGTAATCTTGCGTGCGACTTTGACGAATAATTCGGCTTGAAAGTCCATCGTTTTCGACGGTACATCTTATCCTGATGGTATCGTATGCGGCGGAAGAGCATCGCTAGCATATAGACTTGTGTGACATTTCGTTGTCGTACCACTGTGAACCATTTAGCAATGAGAGACCAACCTCTTGCTTCCGTCTCCACCACCGTCCTGCTTGTTCTTCGTCCCGACGTTTCCACCCGATGTCGTCCCTTCCTTGTTGTTGGCGCCAGCTTCTGCTCTACCGCTCCCTTTAGAGTCTCCCTTCTTGTTCTCTTCCACTTTCTTCTTCTCTCCTCCATCTGCAGAGACAATCAAGGTAGCATAGTCACTTTCTGCGAAGCCAGATTTCTTCTCCCTCCCTAACACTGCTGCTTAGTGGCCAGTATTTACTGCATGGAATTTTTTCCCGAGCCACTAACAGATTGCGGAGTAAATTATGATGAATATCGCGTGATCGCAACATCACAAATTCCCTCTTCAATGCTATACAATCCGTACAGAATCCGTACAGAATCCGTAGCGAGCCTACATTCTTTTTAACTTCCTAACGATTTAAAGTTACCTTTGCATGCGCGCGCGTGTGCGCGCCTCTGTAAATCATTCTAAATGAAAGCTTAGATCGGAAGAATTACGGGACGCAGGAGGAGAACGAGGAAGAGCAAAACGCTCGCGCGTCAAATATTTCCTCAAAATATAGTTCAAAGACACTCGTTTCTCCGCCGAGTGAAACATTTAATAACGCCGTTGCGCTATTACTTCCGCATACCGCCGACATTCTTTTTCCCCTTGCTATGCACTTGAGTCTTCTTGTATCCACATAACTTGGAGGCTGAACGATCCAACGATGCTCTATGCGGTCAGGTAGAATTAAATGTAACTTTATATCAAACTCTAGCGTTAACTAACTTATAGGCTAGCACTTATGGGAGAAATGTGTCAGAAAACATTGCTGTTAGAAACTGTGCACAAAAACGTCCACGGATGTACGTTTCATGGTGGCCGAAACGACGTCGATCGCCGTGCCGTACTGGTTTGCAGTGACATTAGTGCACGGCATGTCCATGCGACGAGAGGTTGCATCGTTCCAGTGGGTGTGTGCTTGTTTGCAAATACGGAGCTCGAAGAACGGACGAAAGATGGGATATGAGGTGCATCTTTGTAGAAAAATCCAGCACGCTGATGATTTTCAATAGATGAAATATCGTACACGTAGATAAACTCCCTTGGTCTTGATGGAACACGCTTGAGTAAAATGCTCGTGACCGTAAACAAGAGTAGTGCTATACCTATTCCTCGTAATCTTACGTCTACGTTTAAAGTACTATGCGATTCAAGATATTGCAAAACTTACCCTTATGCCTCTCGTGGGACTCTGTCTGCAATCGAGAAAGATAAAGGGTGTAACGTTAATGTACATTCGTTCGTTTCAGTCTCGAGAAAAGTGTCGCGGGTAGCAATGCAATTCGATCCATTACCTCCTCGGCGAGGAGATTTTCCTCATCTTCCCCTATAGTTAGATTGATGGAATCTTCGTTGTCGATACCGTTAGCTTCGACGGTCGAAGCCAAGTTGGTCGAAACTTCGTTTACAGCTGCAGTCGCTTCCGGCTCTGCTTTCTTATCAGCGGTCTGCATATTTTCACTCGATACTTTGCTCGAATGATTCTTTGGCTCCTGCTTGCATTCCATTTCCGAATCGACGTTACTCTCAACTTTTATTACAACTTCCTGAAATAATCTTTCCTTTGTAGCGGCATAATTCACTATTATCTTTTCTATGTTTCTTAAGAAAAGGAAGAAAAAGCTGACGTACCTCGGCCTTTGGTACCGGTGCGTCCTCCTCTGTAGTAGACTTTGCTTCCGTTTTAGGCTTGACTTCGTTATTATCCGTACCTTCCATTGATTCCTCTTTCAGATTTTCTATCGTTTCGTTGGCTTCCTCTTGATTTACCGTACCGGTTACTAAAACCAGAGAGATGCAAAGGAAAAGTGAGATTCGCTTGGTTCACGCCCCTTAAACCAATCTACGTATACTTACCACTATTTTTTCTCGGGCTAACTTTGCATACTCCGCCGCACGGTACGATCAAGTATTCGTCAGGATCTTGACCCTCTTCCGCGATGGACTATGTACATCACGGAAACAGTGAAATTTCAATTATCGTTACAGCGATATCCGTTATACGAAGATTACAACTGTTTCTTATAATACTATCGATCGAATATTAATAAGGAATTAATGTTATGCCGGCAAGTGGAAAACCTACTACCGTAACAGTTATCCGAAGAAGACATGAAATATAGTTGGAAAAAAATATGAAAGGAATTGGAGGGTTAACATGGCGAAAAGGTAGCGAGCAGTATTGCTAGGTAAAAAGCAACGAATGAAAAGTTAAGGAGATAAAAAAGATATACCTTGGAGAGACGGTCGAGAAGCGCCGCTTTATTGCCAGTTTTGTCTAGCCCGCGCCGCTCGAGTTCTGTTTTTAAGTCAATAACTCGCAGTTCGGTTAACTTCTTTCCTTCGATATCGGCCATTATTCTTGTAGAAAAGTGTCCGACACAAGCACAAGGCACGCTTACCCTTTCAAACTGAACGTTTTCGTACGTACAAGACTACGAAGAAATTCTCATGCATATACACGCGAGAGCTATGGAATTGTGATATACAAGACGAACAGTTGGAAAGTTTCTTAAAATCACAAAGCAAAGTTACGGCAACACAATTCGAAACGAACTGTCCATCATCGTCGCCATTTAACGGAAATGACCGAAAGTGTTTTACGCATCAAGCGTCTAGAATGGCCAATATGAAAAATCAAGAGCAAGTTCCACTGGAAAATAACTAGAACTTGAGTTTCTTCGAATCCCTGCGGGTCTAGATAATGTTTGCAATTTTCCACATAAAATAATCAAGCGAATCAACTATCATAGCAAACATTATTCACAATTCTCAGTTTCATCGAAATAACTGTTACTTGCTAGTTACAACTTTAGAAACAAAAAGTAATTACGTTCATCCAATTTTATTCTGCCTACTATTGTCAATCACGTTTCAATTTCTACATGTATGTATGTTCGTATGTATGTATAAAATGAAAGAAAATTACATATTGTTTGATCTTTCAATCTCGTCTGACATGCTACAGGTATTACAGTGAGAAGGCCATGTTTTCTCGTCTTTATCTTCAATGAAAAACTAAAATATGACGCACCGTTTCACACCCTACATCTGTGGACGAATGCGTTCGTTTTACAGCGTTTAAAAACAGTGTGATACGAGTATTTCTCGCCGAGTGGAAGCAAGAAGTAGACGTTCTTTTTTCATTGATTTATCGGCATGCCTGTAAGTAGCTATCCGTTTCAGCGAGATTCTTTATCATTATTTAGCCGCCTCCTTTAACCTAACATTCGATACGTCAAAACTGTTGTCCACTAATTATGTAAACATCATTAAACTTTTCTTTGCTTTTCTTCTATACAATACCGTGTGCACTTTTCTATATTTCTTCCTATTTTATAGGCGTATCATTCGAGTTTCGTAGAAAGCAATGGAAACATCGGTAATATGGCACTGTTGCCGATCAGAACCCATTTCAGAGGTCCTGCGCCTCCTTTCAATAATAAAGATCTAGACATAATTGACGAAGCCTTATATTTCTTCAAAGCAAACGTGTTTTTCAGGACCTACGAAATTAAGGTACACATTTCCCACCGTATCTATAATTATTACATTACGTATGAATAGATTGTAAAAAGGAGAAAGGATAAATACGTGTAACGTTGTTGATTTTAGAGCGAAGCTGATAGAGTTTTAATTTATATTACACTGTACATTACGGAATGCTTAAAGAAATTACAAAAGTGCGCTACGCAAGCTCAAGCTGCTAACGAAATGTACTCTCTAGCTATTTCAAAATTTGATATTCCCGGCGATGCCGGTTTTCCTCTAAATTCTGTATACGCCAAAGCAAATAATCCAGTCGAAGCAGGTAAATGATTTTTGAACGGGTGTCTTTATCTTGCTAGACAATAGTGCGTTCAACAAAATGCTTTCTTTTATAGACACGATGAGGCAATATTTGCAACAAATAAGGCAGGAAACTGGGGTCAGGCTGGTAGAAAAGGTATACAGCGAGGATGGGAAGCCGAGCAAGTGGTGGCTCTGCTTTGCAAAGAAGAAATTTATGGATAAATCATTGTCTGGTCCTGGCCAGTGAAACGTTTTCTAACCGCATTTTTAGAATGGCAATAAATCTAAAAACCTATTCCACGGGAGTAATAAGAGTTTTAATGTTTCGTTAACGTCCAAGGTGTAGGTACATTTATCGTGCACACAATTAAACTTGCACGAGTACATTGGATTTGGGCTCGTCTTGGAATGGATATGTAAATAATATTTAGCAGGCAAAGGGAATTGGTAAGAAAGAATTGTTTATTTCGCACAGGATATACCATGATATCGATACAATAACGATCTGCAATATATCAATGAAATGATGCATCTTGTGCACGAGAAAGTTAACGTTTAAAACGTCTATCGCTTTCTGCGAAGCGACAGGGAGTTCTTCCTCAACCAGGCAGCGCGACGCGAGCCACCGATGGTTTGCGAGAAACGATGCCCCTTGCCTAAACCTCGCGAACTCCTGCCAGCCGATGTCTTTCCACGAAGCTCACGATGTTTGTGTACCGCGTTACATACCCAATTAACCTTTGGATCGTTACGAATTGCCTGAAACAATCACAATTCGCGACATTTAGGAATTGCTCGATGTCTTCTTATCAAGCTTTCGCCATTTCTGCCTACTTCAGACATCCAAGGAAGATGAAACTAATCATTATGTCTCAATAGTATACGTGTAGATATCATCATTATACGGTATACCGATATCGATAAAAGGATAAACGAGTGGTATAGAAGTTACCTTATGCGCTGGATCGACTAGAATAACTTCATAATATTTATACGAAGAATCTTGGGCCACCCAGTAACTGTTTAAAACTCGAAGACCACCGCAACGACGACCGACGCGTTCCTGTGAAAACAATGAACGTGTCAGTGGCTGTTTCCCTTATGCTCCAAACACCGGATGGTTTTACTTTTGGATACTCACTTCAGCAACGGACTGCAATTTTCTCGTAGGCTTCAACTGATTAACGCCGTGGCTTTTTGGCTTTCCATAAGTCGCACCTTTGGGAACTGGACGCTTACGACCACCCCTCCTCACACGAATTCTAAATACGACAAAACCTGCGTATTGAGAATGAAATTTCTCATTTATTCTGCATTGCGTGAAATGAATTTTGCATTGCTTCGATTCAACTGAGAGCCAAGTCAGATTGTATACCTATCACCATAGAACTGTAAGAGTGGTGCATGGTAAATCTCATCATGATTTTGTTTCTTTTTTTTTTCATTATTACGATTCAAATACAAAGAGAAGAAGGGAAAGAAAAATTTAGGCCTCTTGTTAGAACATCGCGCGAAGAATATAGTAATCTTTACCTTGCTTCGCTTTGTAACCCAAACGACGCGCTTTATCCGGTCTAGATGGTCTAGGGGCACGATGCATTTTCGTCAACTGACGATACTGCCAACATCTAACTCGGAGCAAAAAGCGGAGCACATCGCTCTGCTTCTTGCGGTAGAGCTCTTGCATGTATTTGTACGCACCCATTGTAAATCCCTGGAAACGAAGCGCATGGAATTATGTTGCAGATTATATCATTGATCGACATAAATGAAAGGTAAACTGAAGACAATTTCGAAGACAATTGAATCGGAATTATAAATCGGCCGAGCGTTTCGCTGTTGGCCAGGTGAATGTGCTTAATGTGCAAATTGGATCGAAATCTGCATGAATGAGGTTAATCTCTTCCGAACAATAAATGCTTGATTCTCGTTGAAATAAAAGTTGAAAATCATAAGAACATTTTGTACGAATACGCTCGGCAATGAAGCTCTTCCGCACGTGGAACGAAAAAACGCTTGGATTGTTGAGATATAACGCGATTCCAAACTCGTAACACTCACCCTCGACAATGGGAACAGAAGGAAAGAATTTGCTAGTACGGCGGCGTTGTCGCGTCAAACCATTGCATCGTTAACATTAAAGATGACTTAGTCACTGCTGCGAATATCAGTTGGCCCGACATCTATGGTACGGCAAGTTCAACGCGTTATCATACGATCGATCGGTCGATAAAGAAGGAAATGGTAGGGGCGGTGAGTGTATAAATTTTTCATCGGACGGGAATAGCTTGTAATCGACGCCACGCGAAGCATAAATCGATTCGATATATTTAAATGGAGAACGCAACGTTGAAGGTAATTGCGAGGAATGAAAGAGCGCAGAGGTATGTCCTAGATGAAAAGATGGCCTAGAATTGGGAAGATTAAAGGAAAAGGTGCGACTGTACTGCCTTGGATGGAAATGTTTCTTAAAAGAGCGGTGGTAGAATTACATGTAAAGGTTTACTTGGAGCCGAGTGAAATGTCGATTGGGAGAAAAAGAAGGAAAGTACTATGCGTACGGTAATTGTGATTTGGAAAGTAAAATGATGGTGGAGCTGTAAGGATGTGCCGCAGAAATGTTTGGCGCGGTTCTATTATCGAGCGACCTGGTGACCTCTCGCCCAGGAATTGATTATTTCAGGAGCGGTAAAGTGAAAACGTGGTGTAGGTAAGGAGACGTAGTCCGCGATGGAGTCTCGTTCGGACAGCATAAAGGATCCGATTTATTATCCTTCGATGCAACAGATAGAGGAAGGGAATGGGGCAGCGGCCGAGGGTGAGGCCTCCGGCGAAGGGATCTACGCGAGTAGAAGTTCCGCTGGTAGCCAGGAGCTTGGCCTAGAGGAGAGTAACGCATTGAAAGTGCCGCGCAAATTTATCGCCAACTGGCGACAAGCTTGCGATCGTACACGCGACAGAACCAAGGATTTGTTGAAGAGGTGGCGAACTGTTTCGAGCAATATCGACGGACGTGTGAATGCACCGATACCGAACAAACATCTGGAACATCCGAGTTGGAGCGTACACGTCTGGAGTAAGCCCTTTTCCATTTTCCACCAGCGCAGCGAAGCAAACTTTATGCAAAATCCAAATCGAACGGAATAGAGATTGAGATTGCTTCGCTGCATTTATTATGTATGTACGTGCACGATATTACCCTTCCTTCTATATTCGTTGGAATAGCTACTTGGGTAAGTCGATACCCCAGCGACGATAAATTGGCCGCTATAGAAGAAGGCCGCAAGGGAGGTAAAATTAAGGACTTGGCGCCTATTCAGCGCGACAAATTTTCACATCTTTTCATTTACCTTCTGGACCACGACAAAGATGGTTTCATTAACCGTAACGATTTTCGTATGCTCTCGGAGGTATAATTTACGACGAACCGTTGAATATCGCCGAGAACGACAACTAACTGTTGAATATTTTTCAAAGAGATTGAGACGATTCGCCGATTGGTCGTGGAACGGGCCCGAGTACTTGCGACTGTTAGAGGCAGAGGAAGGGCTAGCCAATTTGATCGTCGGTGAAGAAAAGTACGAGGGCGACGGGGAAAAGAGGATCAGTTTGGAGGAATGGTTGGACTGGTGGGCACGCGTGGTCGCGCCAGCCGGCGGGGCAGGTTACAACGACATTCCCTTTTGGCTGAAAATTTATCCGCGAATACTATTTCTCGGTATGAATAGCTCGGCCAGTGGAATCGTTACGAAGAAGGAACTCGAGTCGTTTTACGGATCGGTAGTGGGCTTGGACTTTGACAGGATATCCAAGTGTCTCGACATGGCCTACGATTCCTTCACTTCGGTAAACGAACAACTGCGCTATGCTACTCTATGAAAGAAATATTTCAACGAGAGAAAGTTGTTTGTTTTTTTTTACAGAACGGAGATCATCCCCTCGGTTGGCCACAGTACAAACTGGCGTTCGCCAACTTCTTATTTGGACGTGGCCCTTTTGGACCGGGTGAACACTTTTTCGGTATGACGGATTCTTGTATAATCCGTGGCAACAATGTACCGTTCCCGATCGATTATTCCGCCATGAATACACCGAAAGATAAATTGGAAGTGTACAGTCCGCATTGCAGAAGTAGTCGCCGTAGCGTCGTAGTTTGAAAAAGTTGCTGCAACCTCGAACAGAAGCGGTAGATAAAGAAGAGAGTGGGTTTGAGGGAGAAGCGGATACACCATACGCATTGCCAGAGAATGTACAACTTTATTCGCTAACGCGACAGATAAATACATATTACATACACATACACATACACATACACATACACATACACATACACATACAATACGCACCGTTATGTTGGATAAAAAAAGCAACCGTTTATAAACGACGGGACGTTGAGAGTTGCTCGCATCGATAATAGGATAGCGGGGATGATGCGGGCCGTAGTCGCGAAACCGTCGTTCGGTATTAGCTTATAGCCCCACGCATTCGAATGAAACGAAAGATGAGCGACAAATCGATAAATGCAGAGTTCGTCAGGGCCCGTGGACGCGCACGTTCCTCACATGGTTTTCGCCCACACACCCAGCACAAACGATTCGATCTCGCACTCGTTCGTTCCTCTCTGTATACGGAATAGTCCGTTCTCGCCCCACTGATGGCCCCAAGAATTAACGACCAGCTGAAAAAGAAATTGGTTGGCTCTATTCTCCCATCTCCGTTAAACGTATGCGCGTACGTTACCCAGTATTTGATCGGCGAACCGCGACGGCCAGTTGGAAAATCTTCTCCCCAACCCACAATCCTGACCGAGTGATAGCCAGATTCGTGGAGCTCGGCGGTAGCGGTATGTTTGTACACTCCGGACTCGTAGGAGAACAAGTCTTGATAAACTCTGATGGTAGCTAGGAAGACAGGGAGCAGCAGCGTTACGAAAGACGGAAGGACGGTACGCACTAGTACGCAGGAAAGGAACAGAGGTGAGAGTGTACCTTGAACGGGCCCCGAGGTGACAATCTCTTGCATGATATCGGTCTCGTTGCCCAACCGATAGGCCGGCCCGACCTTGTACACGTCTGTCCGGAATGGATTCGCCGGAGCGGCACATCCGGCGGATTCCAGGTCTGTTCTCTTGCGAAGCATGCACCCTTCGTTCGCGCCACTCCACGGATAGCATTGCTCGTCAACCAGACTGGACATGGAAAAGAAAAAAGCATTTGCGACGCATACGCTGGTGCGGAGAGAAACGTCGAACGTACCCGAATTTTCGCATGTAGAGCCAGGCTCTGTCCAAGTAGCCACCGTTGCAACCTTGCTGTCCCCTGTTGTTGCACGAGAGCAGGTGCTGGGCGCTGAGAGTCACGCTATCGGCACCTTTGCTCATTACCGCGAATCTATCGGATGCGACGCGCACGGTCGATATGGCCCAGGATGCACCGCACCAACCTTGATCCTCCACTCCTGAAATGTCTCGTGGCCACCGCACCCTGGCATCGAATTCACGGGGCAGCGCGTCCGGATCGTAGATGCGACGAACCGAGTTCATCCTGTACACCTTCGACGACCGATCCAGTTGATCGAATGCTTCGAATTCAATCGTGTCGAATCGAAATCGCGAACGTGAAAGAAGGAAAAAACCTGTGGCTCCTTACCGATCTGGAGGGATTCAAGGTACCCAGGCGAAGGTGCACACCCTCCTTCAACGTTCTACCCTGAAATTCCGAATAATTCCGTGCCCTCCAGCTCAACGAGGACCCGCTGTTCGCGTTGATCTCCTCTATCAATTCTGCCTCTTGCAGGCAGCGATTCTCTTGGCAAAGTACCTCCGCTCGTCTACCCACATGGGAACATTTGCTGGAATAGAGGAATAGGGGAATAGTAGAAGAGTAGAAGAGTAGAAGAGAAAGGAATGGAAACGATTGTGCAGAAAAGAAACCTAAAGGAGATATTCTACCATATGTTGCAATTCATCTTAAATGTCTGACCATGGTTGTAATCCTTTCCCTGAAAGTAGCAGCCTGAAAAGATGGAGTAGCCCATGTAGGTATATGTGTGCAACGGATGCACGCATTGTTAGAGATAAACATATCTGTTAATTACGGACGTCTTATTTCTCCCGGTGGCGGCACAGTCACATTGGCCTCCATCCCTTTACAGTGGGTCCAGTAATCTGGACAGCAGTCCTCTTCCCTGTACCGCTCGCAAAAGTCGTCGCAGTAGCACACCGTGGTCAGGATTGGTGCACTGCATTCGTCCTGACGACCACGACAACATTCACCAGGTGTATATCTTGTGGCGCAGTAGGGACCAGGTGGTAGGGCCGAAAAATCGGGCACACCTTCTACAATCGCCAGCAGCAGAAGAAAGGTAGCGGTTGCAGCGGTTTGCCACGATCGCGTTATCGCCATCCTGGTCGGAGCCTGCAATCGGTTCAACGTACATATATACATTTGCGAGTATTTTCACTTGCCCGTCCAATTAAACGGACAAGGTGACCCGCGGATCCGGTATACCAGTTCCTTGGATTCGGCAATATCTGGCAGTGGTTCGCAAGAAGCCTGCCAACTGATCGCGAGCCATCCAGTTTCTTTTGGAAGCGCTTCAAACGATTTCTCTTTGTTCCTCGTTAAATGTTACGCGCGCTATCCTCCGTTTTCCAAAGATTTTCCAAACTCTAAACGAGAGAGCCACGCCCTGCTCCGCCGATCGCAAATCACAAGCTATGTATTATATGCATATTATTAATATTAATGAAATTTACCAGACCGAAACGCCGTGTTTACCGGGTCTTTGACGTATCGTTGCCGACTAGCTGGCGCGTCCCAACCGTGTACGCTCCGTCGAAGAAGATTCGTCGCAAAGGCATTTTTCAGCGATGTTCAGCCTCGACCCGCGACGATCTTGACCCGTTTCGTTCTACGCATTAGAAACAGTCGACTCTGTTCTCGAATTAAGAACAATTCGAATCGCACGCCGCTGTTCAGCCCTGCTCTAGTGGAGATTTCGACCTGGTGATTTCGGTGATGCTCGACGCGTAAGCTGTCGGATTATTACGAGGCCGTCCCGTCGCGTCGCAACGTATGTACATATGTATGTGTTTGCGTACGTATAAAGGCACGCTACGCATTTAACGCTGGAGATTCTATTCCATATTCAATGGATGCAGTCAGTGGAAAGCTATGCAACCTTTAATCCATCAGCGTATGAAAGGGACATCCGATACGAAGAGGAGTCCAGGCGGAGTCCAGGGGAAGTCGCCAAGCGCCAGCCGGTGCGAATCCTTTCGTTGCCGTTTCGTTTACCGGATGAACGCTCTTATACGTGCGTCGATCGTCTCCCGGTGCAATGCAAATTTCTTCCTCTTCCGATACATTCCGATACAGACAACACACGTACAAGAATGATAACGCACCTCTCGATGGCACGGCGTAACGAAATAAAGCGAAACATTCATGCCTTCTTATCGATGCTCGTAAACGCTTGCAGCCCGATTAAAACTAATTCCTAAACGAATTGGCGATCGCTGGATGAATCCACATTTATTTAACAAACGTTAAATGTTTCGCGCCCGAGATCTGTTTCTCTCACTCTCTCTCCCCTTGTTTCGGTCGCCGCCACGGCTTTGAAACGATTACAAAAATAATCGGCATACAGTTATAGCGAAGCGTATTCGATCGGAGGCTATTTTAAAAATCACTTGATCGGCGAAAAGAGGTTAAAGAAAGAGGTTAGTGGCGACGTATATTTTTAAGCGGATTTCAAAATTTCACGGTGGAAAGGATCGTTTGGCGGATGTAACGAAAGAATGGGCTATCGCCGACGCTGCGAGCGTGCCTATTTTTATAGTCGATACCGGTGCTTCACCATATACGGAGCGAATTTTTCATTTCTCATTTTCCACTTTCCAGGTGTGCTCGGCAAATCGCCCTCGTTCTCGATCGATCGGATATCCCCCGGAGGATATCGCACTTAATAACATAACTCATCTCGGAAAAAGCTCGGCAAGTATCATCGCTGCATCCTTTCGCCCTTATTTTTTTGTCTTTTTCGACCCCTCATTCTTTTAATCTGTTTATCGAGAGGCGCGCCAATGCTTATATACGCGATCCTTCAAATTGTTCACTCTAAAAATAACGCGAACGTTGTATTAACACGTATGCGCCCATTGCCCCAAATTCCGAACGTTCTTTCGGCGTTATGTATTCGATCTAATCGACAGCTCGATCGGCTGCAGGTGCCAGGTGGTAGGTTTCGCTTTTCTATCCGATAACAATCAGTCATCCGGTGTAATCGTGAAACCCCCTCGTGCATGTTTATTTCGAATAAAACACTCTGAACTCTCCATAGCGAGACGAGAATATCTATTTGTCCGAATCGTGCATCCGAATTTGCATTTACCTGAATCGTAATCTCCAGGACCGCGATGGTCGCGGTCGGTGGGAAAAATGGAAGAAAGGCTCACTTACTCGTTACCGCTTCAGGTTTTCTAGGATCCGAGAAAACAGCTGACTTCCTCCGATGTTAGCTCTCGTTTGATCGATCACTCCGAAGCAAATAGGAGGAGAATTCAAAGTCGTGGCGCGCTCGCGATCGAGATCGAAAACGATTTGGAGAGGATCGATCGGTGCTAGCAGCTTGAAAGCGCGAGCCTAACTGGTGCGGGAACACGTTAAGGAAACGCGAGCTAAATGCTAGCATGTATGTATGTACATACGTGGCTGCGTCCCGTGGAACATTGCGATTTCGTTTTGTCCCGACTACTTACCGGATCACCGCGCGACTTTTTCTTCCATGATTCGTCATTCCTCGAATATGCAAAGGTCTCCTCCGATTCAACTCGCTGCCCGTACGTATCTTTCCATTTACTTTCTTGAATGGCTTTCGGCCAGAAAGAAGCTTGCACGCGACATGCACTAATTTTTCAAAGCAAACTGTCGGCGAGTGCGAGAGTGCAGTAAAAAAAAAATCGGGCTCGTCCGGGATTTGAACCCGGGACCTCTCGCACCCTAAGCGAGAATCATACCCCTAGACCAACGAGCCGCTTTCTGGAAAACTTTCGCTCAGGAAGTACATATAAGTACATATAATAAGTAAATACATATGTATATCAAATATTTTCTGCCAATTTATTTTTTATATTGAAATTATCTTATGCCACACAGTTGCGTTCGTTCGATTGAAAATTGCGTACAATGTTGTTTATCGTAGAATTAAATTTGTAAAATTGTTTGGAGACTATTGAAAAACGGTGAGCATCCCGGCACCGCGGCTTACAATTAGTTGGTTAAAGCGCCTGTTATCTGCAAATTCGATAGCGGAAACGGAGACCAGCAGTATGGCAGAGAGAGAGAGAACTGACCAGGTATCGGTTTATTCGGCAGAGTTTGGGTGAAAAAACCACACAGTGCAGGGTCGTTATTTGCCAAAGGACAGCTGATGGTTCTACGACAAAACATTTTGCACTTGCTTGATCGATATCGAGAAACTGCTCCATGGCAACAAAATCAAACGGTGAGCAGTGAATTTTAGGCAGCCCGCACAGAATTGTTGCGTCGAAACAATATCCAGTCGATCGATGTACGTGTATAGACGAGCGGGCTAAACCATGGGAAATACAGAGAGCAATGTAGCGAGTAGTGTGAAAAAGCAGACAGACGCTTCGTCTATCGTGCTGTACAAACTGGTAGACTTGAAAGGTAAATCGTGAGTTATATTTGGAAGGAGGAGTTTCGTTGGCGTTTAACCGAAGGAAAGTTTCGCGACGGTTTGTTGAACAGGTGGCGGCTTGTTGGTCGACATGATGAAACGGGCGACCCAAACTAAGCAGTACGCAGAGTTGGATCACGCGTTAAGGACAAAAGTGGAACCCTATCTGTACAATAAGGGTAAAGGTAAATGGATTCCGATCGAGAAGCTCGTCCTGTTGCGAAACAAGGATCGTCCGAAATATAAAATGGTAGGAGGTGTAGAACACGATCGCGGCCTCGCACCCCATCGTTACGCTTGCTCCTCCGTTTTATCGCGTTACAGCTTCCACCTTTGAGAGCTATGGAGAATCCAGCCGACTACGATATAGATAAGGATATGGGCGAGGAAGATGCGGACGAAACGAGAATAGGTCAAATAAATCTAACAGACAATAGTCCAAGTACGAAGACGTTAAGCGACATTTGGGAAATTCTCTCTGCCCGCAGATAAGAGCAAGCACAAATTAGTTTGCTGGAGTTTGAGCGAAAGAGGAGCGGTCGGGGAAACGATTCTACATTTGTGCATGCTGCACGCAACTGCTATTCACACCGATCTAGCCAAGCGTTTGTTACGCTTTTATCCGAAACTTATCAACGATGTGTACATCAGCGACGAGTATTACGGTTAGTGCACACGTATGTCCTGCTAGCTAGATAAGGCTACGCGTTTCGAATAGCCTCCATCTCTGTATTATCGTCGGGGCAAAACTTGAACAGGCGAGAGCGCGTTACATATCGCCATAGTTAACGAAGATCCATCTATGGTGAAATTCCTTCTGGACAGCGGTGCGGACGTTCACGAGAGATGCTTCGGAAATTTCATGTGTCCGGAAGACCAAAAGGCGTCGAGAACCGACTGTGTGGATCACGAATGGGTTTGCGTAACTCCGGAAACCAATTACAGCGGGTACTTGCTATATTTATTTCCATTTCTATATCCACGCGTATGGCTTTTCTTTCTCGCGCACAGCTACGTCTACTGGGGCGAGTATCCCCTGAGTTTTGCCGCGTGTCTGGGGCAGGAAGAGTGCTACAGGTTGATACTCGCTAGGGGCGCGGATCCCGATAAACAGGATACCAATGGAAACACTGTCCTGCACATGCTAGTGATCTATGAAAAATTGGTAAGCGCTCGATCAGCCCCGAAAGGCGATACGAAATGAAAGATCGGTGAATGATCGGTTCGTATGCTTGGACTGCAAGGCTACCTTCGATATGGCGTACGAAGTGGGTGCGTCTTTGCCGATCAGGAATGCTCAGCATTTGACGCCTTTAACGCTCTCCGCCAAGTTGGCAAGGATCGAACTGTTCTTCCACATCTTGAACATCGAGAGGGAGATTTATTGGCAGATCGGCAGTATCACTTGCGCTGCTTATCCTCTGTCGCAAGTGGACACCATCGACGTTACTACGGGAAACATCAGTCACAATTCTGCCCTGAATCTGGTGGTATTTGGCGTGAGTCGATCAATTTTTTCTTTATCCACGATACGTAATACGTAGGAGAGCTTCTCCCGTTGCAGGAGAAGGACGAGCACTTGGAACTGATGGATGGTATTCTAGTCGATCTATTGAACGCAAAATGGAACACGTTTGTCAAGTCTCGTTTTTATCGACAATTTTTTCTCTTTTGTTTTTACTTCGTCCTTTCGTTGATCAGCTTTACTCTACGCCCTGGTCCCTCGACCACTCTCTTCGTAGCTGGAGTTAGCCCGGTTGCGCAGACAGCTGCTCCAGCCACAGAGATACCAGCTGCCTCGACACCGCAACATCCTGCCCCGAATTTAATTACTCCAATCGCCACGAAAACACCACCACCGACAATGCCGGTTTTAGGAACGTACGAAAACTCCAGCTTCCCTGCCCTCCTCGAGAAAATCCTCGCCGCATCTTTCGCGTCGAAACTCGACGTTCCCTTCAACGTAACAAACAATCGCTTGAACAAGCTCAGGCAGGACATCGTATCCGACGTAACGTCTGCCTTCAACCATATTTTCTTGGGGCGGCTTCCAAGTCGAACGCAGGAGCAACTTCTTCTCAATTATACCATTCGCGCGGACGAACAATTTCATCGTGCAAACGACTACCTGGGAAATGTAGCGAACGATAGCTTTGTCGGAATCAATTCGACGTTACTTCTCGACGATGTCTCATCGTCTGTTGCCAGTAACAAACACGGCTGGTCCGTAACATTTTTCCAAACTTCTCTATTCTATATTCTTTTATAAGCTTGCATAATTGTTTCTGGAATCAGGTGGAACAATCTAACGAAAGAGTGTAGACTAATGCATTTGACCACGATAACAGCAAAGATTCGACTGATCAGCGAAGTATTAATGGAAGCCGCAGCCACTCTTTACATTCTTGCAGCCTTGCGGGAGGCGAGATTTCTAGGTCTTAATATGTTCGTTGAAAATCTAGTAAGGCAACGCAGACAAGAGTAATCGTTCTAGTAGAGCTGCCACCCTGTGTTTAAAAAATTTCATATTCCATACGCCATACGCTAACCAGACAAATGATTTTTAGATGACTGCGCCGTCGCGAGTAATGTTCCTCTTCTCCTGTTGCATACTGCTGTCCTTTCCGTTTCTGAGATTCGCCTGCGCCGACCAAGTGGAAGATATGCTAGCGGTAGCGGTCATGTTGACCACTGCACCGTACTTTTTATTCTTCTGTAGGGGCTTCAAGACAGTAGGCCCGTTCGTTGTGATGATTTACAGAATGATCATGGGCGATTTGCTCCGTTTCGTCTCCATCTATTTGGTCTTCGTGATGGGATTCTCTCAAGGTAAGCGAGAACGAATGGAGATGCCGCGCCGCGCCGCAATGCCCGATGAAAGCAATTGTGTCCGAGAGACACGAGACTCGACTGTTCGCAAGGATGCGCAGAGGTGATTTTCGTCGCGTTCGCATCTTCTTCCTTGGCCTGAAATATTTCGCACGCGACGATCAAAGTCGCATCGTGCGCATCTTCAAACGTGCTGGATCACCGGTAAAAATAAACTCGTGAACGATCCGCGACAGAGTGGACCTGCCTATTAAATTCAAACGAATAAGCAAATATGCTGATGACGCTTACTTTTTTTTTCTCCCGCCCATCGTTAACGAAACTATAACGATACGGGATTGCGTTACGACTTAATCATCCGTCTGTTTCTCTGCATCAGCCAGCGACATTGACACACATCGGCGCTTCTTCTACTGCGAAACGTTCCACTCGTATATTTGCCAGCCTAACAAGCGGCACATTGTCGCACTCTTTACGTACCACCGCTCGCTAAACTTCCCTTCCTACTACTTTTTTCTTTCATTATATGTACAATATTATTCTCCTTTTCAGCCTACTATATTATATTTTTGTCCTTCGACAATCCTAATACGCCAGAAGGAGTAGACGACTCGATAAGCAATCCAATGCCGTCGCCTGTAGAGAGTATCATGGCAATGTTCCTAATGAGTATGACGAACTTCGGGGATTACTATGGTGCATTCGAGAGAACGCAGCACGAGATGGAAGCGAAGGTGGTCCTTCCTCCACGTACATTGAACAATTTTATTCTATTACGCCGTAAACTGTACACTGTCCGTTTGCAGCTTCTCTTTGTCGTCTACATGGCGATCGTTGCAATTTTACTCGTAAATATGTTAATCGCTATGATGGGGAACACGTATCAAAAAATTGCAGAAACCAGAAACGAATGGCAAAGACAAGTACGTGCATCTTTCCCCTTTTCCCTCTACCACTCATCCTTCGCAACAGGCATCAACTTTTTTTTTTTCCTTTCTTAACGTTACAGTGGGCGCGTATAGTTTTGGTAGTGGAAAGAGGGGTAAGTCCTGAGGAGAGACTTAAAAAATTAATGGATTATTCGCAACCAATGTCCGATGGACGAAGGGCCTTGGTGCTTCGGTTGAATCAATCGGTAAAGAATGCGTAGTAATTTCGATGCAGCTATTGCGCGATAATAGAACGTTACGAATATTTTAGGAAGAAGACAAGGAAGAAATGAAGGAAATTTTAGAAATGAAAAGGACTCACGATAGACTGTACAAGAAGAGACAGAGCCAAATAGTTAACGAAAAGATTTCGACGTCAGTTGATAATCGTATTCTATAAACTATAGACTATAAACTATAAACTACAAACTGTAATCTATAATATATAATGTAATATCATGTTTAACGCGACGGTACGCGCAACTGTCTGTAGCCAAAAAAAATTGTATCTGCTGTACGTATCCGATGCGCTCAATGACTCCTTCGATCGTTGTCCTTGATATGTATAACTTTAGACTCTATCAAGTATCTAAAATCCTCTCTTTCCGACGAAACAAACAAGCACAGGCACGACACAATTGTTACCGTGGTAGGTAACTATGGGAACCATTTATTGGAATAGCAACCACCACAGCTCACCCACCTGCCAAATTTCTTGCTATTCGATATCTCGGGAACCTAAAATTCCTTAAATGAGCAAACTACGATCGCCGATTAATTACAAAAGTTTACAATTAGAGCTTCAAGAGGCTCTCAGAGCAGACGAATTATATAATTTGCAGAACGATGCCAAGCTTAGAGCAGTGGAACAAAACGTACCGACGTACGAAGATTTTAGACAAATGGTAACGATTGAAATTTACCCGTCTGCCCATCTAACGAAAACATACAATTCCAATTGAACGTCTATTACCAGGTAAATGCTGCCCATCTGACGCCATTAAAATGGAACGGAGCTAAGCCTGAAATAAAGAAATCCTGGAATCCTATTGCCTGTGGCAATAATTCGGATACGCCAGTGTTGTTGGACGATTCGAAAGAGACACAAAAATCTGAAACTGTATTAGAATTATTAAACAAAAGTGGTACGTCCTTGGAAAATAAAATACCCACCACGTCTGAACAGTTTACGCAATTTTGGAGGACCGTCGATGGGCGTGCAGCAAAGTTTCTTTTCCTGAAATCGTTGAGGTATACCGTCCGTATAATTATACCACTAGCTGGAAATGTTCATTCATTTGACGCGTTGTTTTAGACACAACTTGAACGAGATTTTTCGAACAGAGATACCTCTGGCATTGCTTGTCCAGATGATAGACACGTGCGATCACAGTGTTACGATTAGAGATAATATCGGACCGATCGTTGACATTTTGTATGCACTGAGTAAATGCAGTAGATTTTCCCTGGCGGTGAGTTTTATGGGAGCAAACGAAAAGAATATGTGTACGAGACTCTTTTCTCACTTGCTTATTGGTGCAGAAGGGGAAAATAATATCGCTGCAGATGCGATCAAAGCGTTGGCATTAATTTACGAGGTCGTCGTTGAATAATCAGTTGTAATGACTGGAAGAACTTACAGCGGAAATAAACTGCGTTGATGTAAGCAAAAGAGCAATTATATTTACGATTCGTTGGGAATGTGCAATTGGAAAATAAACTTTAAACTATAAATGGTGCAAGCATGCGTCTTAACAGTTGGCAGACCACGTGATTTTCGGACATTTAATATGGCCGCATATAGTATGTACGAGTAAGTATGTAAGTACTTGCATACATATATGTACTGCACATCAGTTCGAGTCACCGCGATCATAGCTGATTGATGACTAGTTCGAGAAACGATTAAATTCCGACCAAAATACTCTTACTCTTCCTTCAGTTCAAAATGTCTCGAAACGTTAATAACTGTCGCCGTTTAAAAATCATCTCGCGATACGTATACATTTTCATGCAAACGTGGGAAGGAAAACCTTACGCATGCATGCATTAATCTCATGTACAGTATTTCATAAACAAACATGATAATTACATTATTCAGTAAAATGACAATTGACAGTGCCATTTTGAACTTGTCGTTACTGAGAACTTGGAAAGTACATTCAGAATGTTAACTATTCGATATCTCGATATCATTTAACCTTAACCGAATAAGGGGTGCAAAACGTGAACGTACCTGTATGCGTGCGATATATTTAGATAGTGTGACGTTTTAATGCCATGTGATATGTACAATACATCGTTGTAAGTAACAAATAGCAAGTAACAAGTAACAAGTACCAAGTAATAACTTATAAGTTATAAGAAACGGAAAAATATAATAATCTATAGTACATTTCGTCCTGTACATACTGTATACATGTATGTACGTACCTTTATGGATGCATATGCATGACATGTTACACGACACACGTGGTGCAAAAGTGTATACTGTAAACATAATAAGAAAAAACGATAATAATAATAACAATAACAACAACAACCACAACAATACTAATAATATTATACACTAATACTACTAATAATAATAATAGTCGAATAGTTGTGGTAGTAAATGGGAAAAAATTTGCCGAGTGACTTGTCGGAAAATATGCGGTTAGAAGAGATGCCATTGCGTTTAAGCTCGGACGAGCGGGATTTTGAAATGGATGAGGAAACTGATTATCTCCTTCAGCCATCGGAAGATAGTATACGGCTTTTGACTTCAAGAAAGCGACGAATTAACGATTGTTCTCTATACCTAAGGAACTGTCTTTGCGGGTAAGTTGCACGTTCGATATTCGGTTATTGGGTCGAATGGAAAATCTTTGCGACGACGATTTATTTGATAAATTACAATGGCAGCCACAGAGCAAACGATTCAAGTCCACGGAAAGCAACAAAGGTGTTATATGTATCGTATGTTTAAAAAATAACAACTTTCATCACTTCTAATAATGCTTACATGAGAAATATGTATGTATACTAATTCGCCTGGTACAAGAGGACATGTAAATTGCACGAAATATATTCTACTTTTTATTTCCTACGTTTGCGTTTATATTTCTAATTACTCGAGGACCATTAGAATTGTATTAAGTTGAATAAGTGAAGAATGGAATGCAGAAGATTGTTTTTCTCAAAAGCACGAATTTATAAATGGATTTCGTACAGATTTATCCAGCTCGAAATATCGTAGATGTAAACGGTGCATAGAACGGTGTATGTGTGTGACTTATGGTGTCATACGTCGTATGCATATGCGGCGTAATGCAGTGTAAGAGCAGAGGTGGGTGGGCGACGAGCGAATTCATCTTGTAAGCGCGTGCTTCGTGGATATTATGATGTCACAACAGGATTGTGTTGAACATTGAGAAATACTTTTTAAGCAGTGCTTTTTAACGTGAAATCGAATAACAGTGCTTGTTTACATGATTTGTAATAAAGAAATATGAAAATGGAGACACAGAGCAATGTTATAAGGCTATCGAAGGAAGATATTCCGTTAATATCTAAGCCGCGGAATGACAATTCGTGGACAAGGTGACGTACATTTTGTTTCTTCTAAGGAGCTTTGAATTTTCTCCATTTCGTGCCAAATAATAAACGTTGAAACAAGTAAAGCGCTGCTCAGCGCTATACATCGAGCGTTGCTTAGGGCTGCTCAAGTACAAGTATCATATCAAATTTACCACTTCTCCTTTTTCTTTACTATCGTTGTAACAAAGTTTCAACCGTTCACAATATTCAACACAGTACTTAAATATCTGATTTATCGTACGATACAGTCATCGGTATGTCTCCTTTATATCCCGACTTATTCGTCGCTGTAATCCTATAGATGTTGTACATGGATGTGGAAGAGATGTTGCAGAGAACGTGAATTAAGAGCTAGAGTTATTCACATCGGTCAACCGATGCACGAAAAATTTCCTACCAATGTCATAAGGAATCAGAAATATAATATTGTCACATTTTTACCATTGGTAAGGAAGGTTATTTACCATCGGAATGGACGTCGATTCGAAATGGAAATAACTAATGGTCTCTCCTGTATTTTAGGTTCTCTTCCAGCAGTTTAAATTTTTCTTGAATCTTTATTTCTTGCTTATGGCGATATCGCAGTTCATACCGGATATACGAATAGGATACTTGTATACTTATTGGGGCCCCTTATGTTTCGTCTTAACCGTTACAATTTGTCGGGAAGCGATAGACGATTTCAGACGGTACAAAAGAGACAGAGAGGTCAATGCCCAAAAGTATTATAGATTAGTTAAAGGTTTTGATACTCCGGAATTAGTACCAAGCTCCAAATTACGGGTGGGCGATCTGGTAAGAAAATGGAACGGACACCACTCCTGTACGTAATGTTAAGTAGAAATATAAACAGTGTCGCTCCGTATTTCTTTCCGAAAGGTAATTGTGGAGAAGGGTCAAAGAGTGCCGGCCGATTTGGTTTTATTACGGACAACCGAGAAATCTGGTGCATGTTTCGTGAGGACCGACCAACTAGACGGAGAAACAGACTGGAAGTTACGATTGGCTGTACCAGCTACTCAAAAATTGGAAAACAATTCGCAGCTGTTCGATATAAAGGCTAGCATATACGTCGAGAAACCGCAGAAAGATATCCACAGTTTTATTGGAACATTTACAAGAGTACGTTTCACATCCTTATCTTCCTATTGATGCTTGCGTTTAGCGCACGCATATATGCTGTACAATACATTCTTATTACTGCGTTACGATTCACAGTACGATGGATACAGCAGCGAAGAAAGTTTAGGCGTAGACAACACCCTGTGGGCAAACACGGCAATCGCGTCAGGTTCGGCCCTCGGTGTTGTGGTATATACCGGACAGGAAACTAGATCCCTCATGAATCATTCCGCACCACGATCGAAAGTTGGTCTTCTAGATCAGGAAATAAATCAGTTGACAAAGGTATCGCAAAAACTCTATAGGTACACTCAGTTTGACTGGCACGCCTCCATTCCAACAATTATTCATAACGATCTGAATTTTTCAGGTGTTATTTTGTGCTGTGATTGGTCTGGCGTTGGTAATGATGTCTTTAAAGGGATTTAACGGACCGTGGTATCGTTACATGTTCCGTTTCGTTCTTCTTTTCTCCTATATAATACCCATCAGTTTAAGGGTGAACTTGGACATGGGGAAAGCGTTTTATGCATGGTGTATACAGAGAGACAAAGAAATTGCGGGAACAGTTGTGAGAACAACCACGATTCCAGAAGAACTTGGTCGTATCTCGTATTTGTTGAGCGACAAGACCGGCACGTTAACGCAGAATAAAATGGTTTTCAAGAAATTACATTTAGGCATGATATCTTACGGTCAAGAAACATTCGACGATGTTATGTCGGTGTTGAAAACGTGTTACTCTGGAAATTCTGACAGCTCTCCGGTTAAACCGGCAGCGTCCGCTCACAGCGGAAAGGTAAGAAGATCCGAAAGTACGAGAATATACGATGCTGTCCATGCTCTAGCATTGTGTCACAATGTAACGCCCGTTTACGATGAAGTAACCAAATCGAATAACCTTGATACTGTGAGCGTGCAAACAGGAGAAACAGGGGACTCTGCTTCAATTCAAAGGTATCACGTACACCTGCTATCTGGACACCTAACTACCAACCATGCGCTCATATACGTTTTTTCATTTAGTCAAACAGAAGCGGACCAGCATTACTATTTGCCCGAACAAAAGCGTAATTACCAGGCGTCTAGTCCGGATGAAGTGGCGTTAGTCAAGTGGACAGAAGAAATGGGATTGGCCTTGGTGAAGCGTGATTTAAATTTTATGCAACTGAAGGCTCCGAATGGCAAAATCTTGAACTATACGATCCTACAAATATTTCCATTCACGTCGGAGACCAAACGGATGGGCATAATAGTGAAAGAAGAATGTAGTTCCGATATAGTATTTTATTTGAAAGGTGCGGATGTTGTAATGTCCGGGATAGTGCAGTATAACGACTGGCTCGAGGAGGAGTGCGGTAATATGGCTCGCGAAGGTCTGAGGACGTTGGTTGTTGCGAAAAAGAATTTAACAGAGGAACAGTATCTGGATTTTGAAGCAAGGTATCTTTGCCGAATACGCCCCCATTAAAACGATAGGCAAGCATATTTCTTTCTTTCAACAGTTTTCTTGCAGGTACAATTCGGCGAGAATGAGCGTCAGCGATCGCGTGTCAAGGGTAGCCGCAGTTGTCGAAAGTTTGGAACGGGAGATGGAATTGCTATGCGTAACTGGGGTCGAAGATAGGTTGCAGGATAGAGTAAGGCCTACATTGGAACTTTTGAGGAACGCGGGAATCAAAGTGAGTTTCACTTTCAATAATATGCCTACATCAGAGTTAATCGAATTGTAACGTGAAATTCTTCTCCGATCTTCAGATTTGGATGTTGACGGGTGATAAATTGGAAACGGCAACTTGTATAGCAAAGTCGTCGCGCTTGGTATCACGGACGCAAGGTCTTCATGTTTTCAAATCGGTGATAACTCGCACAGACGCGCACTTGGAATTAAACGCGTTTCGCAAGAAGCAAGATTGTGCCTTAGTTATCAGCGGAGATTCGTTAGAGGTATGCTTGCAATACTATGAACAAGAATTTTTGGAACTGGCGTGCGGTTCACCGGCTGTTGTTTGCTGTCGGTGTTCGCCGACGCAAAAAGCCGAGGTTGTCAGTCTTATCCAAAGACATACTGGCAAAAGAACCGCGGCTGTCGGCGATGGTGGTAACGATGTATCTATGATACAAGCGGCAGATGCTGGTAATTATTTTATTCGTGGGCGATAATACATTCACGACACTGCTACCAATTAGGTATCGTGTTTAAACGATGCATATTGTATTGCAGGCATAGGCCTCGAAGGACAGGAAGGAAGGCAAGCTTCTTTAGCGGCAGATTTTTCCATTTCCCAGTTCAGTCATTTGGCCAATCTTTTGTTGGTCCACGGGCGCCGTAGCTACAAACGATCCGCCGCTTTAAGCCAATTTGTCATTCACCGAGGCTTAATCATTTCCACTATGCAAGCTGTATTTTCTGCTGTCTTTTATTTGTCGTCGGTATCCTTGTATCAGGGATTTTTAATGGTCGGGTAAGAAAGTACTGTTTCTATCGTAATAATGCAGCACCGATACATTACTAACAGCGATGTTCTTTTTCCTTTTCTCCCGCTCATAGCTATGGAACGATATATACCATGTTTCCTGTCTTTTCTTTGGTACTAGACAAAGATGTATCGGGAAAAATTGCACTCACTTATCCAGAACTTTACAAAGAACTTAGTAAAGGTCGGTCGTTATCCTATAAAACATTCTTCATGTGGATATTAATAAGCATATATCAAGGTAAATACTTTCAAGCTCTTGCTAATAGTACACCTGTTTATGTTTATACTTCATTGCAGGTGGTGTTATTATGTATGGCGCACTTATAATGTTCGAAGACGAATTCATTCATATAGTGGCCATAAGTTTCACAGCACTTGTACTCACGGAATTAATTATGGTAGCATTAACGATTAGAACGTGGCACCATATTATGATACTGGCAGAGATCTTTTCGCTGGCCCTTTATTTGTTATCTCTAGTGGTCCTGAAAGATTATTTCGGTACGCTTTGTTCATTTACAGATATACAATACCTACTTTGTATGGTACAATTCTATTCAAACGTTTAATCATTCCTATTCGCTTCTGATGCAGATGCCGAGTTTATCAAGACAACGGACTTTTTATGGAAAGTATTGCTGATAACTTTAATTTCCTGCATGCCCTTGTACATCTTGAAGTTCTTACGGAAAAAGTTTTCACCACCCAGTTACACCAAATTATCTTAAACTTCGCATCGGGTAATCTCAATTCATTAAAGTATCTTGTACGAGAAACGGGGAATGCGCTGCTCTGTATCGATGAATTAGTTATGAAAAACAAATATTTGCAAATTTCATTGCTTATCTTCGAGTTCACGGCAACGTAGACAAATTTGTATTTTACAAATCTCCTCTCTATTTTTCCAAGTATTTTGCAAATATTCAATCGGGGAAACCTTATATTTCTTGACAAACATTGCGATTTCTAATGCTACCACAAATACATCATACCGAGCATAGCATCGAATTTATTCGAATCTGTTTTCTTCTTCTTTCCTCTTTACAATCTTGAACCAACGATCGATTCCACTAATGCATTATTATTATTATTATTATCATCATATTAGCAATATCATTATCATTATTGACGCATTACTACGCCATACAAACTGGAGTTAGGCTGAAATTTGGCAAGTAGCTAATATGGCTTTTTTATTTTTTATTTATTTCAAAAATCACCAGATATTTTCGTACAGAAAATATGTATGCGTAATGTTTAGGATTTTATTTAATTTCGTCGCGTATCTATCATCTATATCTATATCACATACTCACAGGTTTGAAGTATTTTAATTTATTAAGTTTACGCGACGAAAATAACCAAAAATCAAGCGATCTTTTATTTGAAATTATCTTGCATAATAATATTGAATAAATACGTTAAAGTTTGATTTTCTATTTCTTCTCGATCTCGATTTTTAATTGATGGAATAGTCTTCGTTTCTATTATATTTTATATAAATATTATATTTCATATTTTTAATTGTAATATAATCTAAGGTAATTTTATTATCGTAAATGTACAATGCAACAATAAAAAAAAAAAGATCGATTTTTACATTCGTGCGTAAAGTGACAAAGACGTAGGTTTAGGCGTAATTGTTGTTAGTTACGACGTGTTGATGAGATGTATTATGCTACAGATTACATATTTATTTCTAGGTAAATGTTATTATTCCTATGAATGGCGCATTTATTACTATTAATTTATGCGATAAGTGATAAATATAACAGTACGTTCATTTAATTCTTCAGACTAATTCAACGTCCCGCTTGACTGTTCACTCGTTCAATTGATCACCATACGTATAGGTATACACGCGTTCGGTTACTTCCCAAAGTACAATAGTACGTACGTAAATATCTTATCCTTTAAACCCACATTATTTCTCGTATTATCTGACCGTAACGTGCAATTTCTCGGCCGCAATTTTGCCTATTTGCTTATGCATATTGTTGACTTCTCGTTTCGATAATGTGCGCTCCATATGCCTGTACACTATTGCATAACATCGAGACTGCCTGTTAGTTTCGGGATGTGTATATTCATCCTTCAATATAACTTGTTCTACTCTATCTCCGCCAACGTCTCTTACTATATCGTAAAAGTCAGTTGAAGAATAATTTTGATTTTCTGGCAGCCAGAAACTTATATCATTTTTGCACTGAGGGTAAACGCTAATCGGCTGTAAGAGGTAATTTGGAATTGTTAACATTTTACTTTTGTATAACATTAGAGCTATTTTACTCATTTCTCTACCTTATATTTTATTGTTACATTAGGGTCTTCTACTTTGAATTGATTTAAAAACCCAGTGTCCTTGGTCCAAAATAATCTGATATTGGTAATGTCGTATAAACACATGGCTAGCCTTTCTAAGCCTATGCCAAATGCCCAACCTATGCGCTCCCCTGCTCCCGACTTTTGTACAATCTCCTGACGCATAATACCGCAACCCAATATTTCTATCCACTGATCGTTGTGGAAAATTTCAAGTTCCCACGAAGGATGAGTGAAGGGAAAATATTGTTCGACCCATCTGTACTGTACATCTAGAATGAAAAACTTGTATCTCGCGTGTCGTTCAAGGTTTAGCTATACATTGCGCGTAGAATGATTTATCTTTACTACCTGATCCAAATAGGGTTGTCGCTAACCCAATTAAAGTATTTTTTAGCTCGTGCTCCATTAATTTAACAGCTTCCAAAGTATGGCAACCTTGCTTTTCACGAGTTTCCAAAGCCTTATGTTCGAACAGCCTTAATCCGGCGTGCGTGCTCTCGTTATGAAATACCTCGTCCACTGTACATAGCCTGACGGCATCCGCTTGATGAAATATAGGATAATGCTTTGAATCTATTTCGTCTCTGCGATAAACGTCTCCTACCACGAGGAAATTGTTCAAACCCATAGATATCAACTCTGCTTGATGAGCAGTGGTGTGACCTCGTAACATAGTGTCTTCATTTATGTAATAACACTCTGATTTGCTTCTACTGGTATGATCCTTTGGCACCAGAAGGGAGTCAAAGTTTTGGGCTTGCGTAACTATGGGCGATATAGCATTGTGCACACTGAACAAAGGATTTCCAATGCGATTATGAAATTGCAAGTACAAATAATCAACTATACGTTGACGAATACGGGATAAAGGGTGATACGGTGTAACATGCAAATTTCTTCCTAATTTCGAAATAATATTCTCAGTAATATTTGTCCACTTATCTGTTCGATAGTTTCGATCGAACAATACTATTTCCTTGTTCGTTTCCGTTTGTGCAGCTACCGAAATTGTTCTACTTGGCAATAGATTACGGCTGCGATGACCAAAGAGTTTACATGCTCTGCACCTATAAAGTTAGACTCTAATCATTGTATCGAAAGCTTTCTAATGTTTGGCACGGTATAGTACGAGTTGTAAACTAACCATAGAATCATGATGATAGAACTTTAGGTACTCTGGTCAGAAAATTACGTTACATGTATTATTACTTAATCTAATCGAGAGATGAATACTCTTCTTTCATATTTCTGGTTCCCGACTTTGACGTATAGTAATAGCAAATGAAAATACACAATACGCAGCACAGTGTATTAAGAATCGCTAAAGCAGTTGGGAAATGAGACAAGTGCTGCACCAAGCGATCAAGCCTAAAAGAAGAGAGGTCTAGCTAGAGGACTTAATATGGACTTTGGCGCAACCTGACTATCATACCGACTCAGAAATCCGACACTGATTTGAGCGTCCCCTGCTCATGAACAGCGATCACTTGAAGAAGTATTATTTACTGAAGTAGTGTTGGGGACAGGCCTCTACCAAGTAATACCAAGGTACGCTGATTTTTGGCTAGTATGTGGTATTTGACGCCAGTAATGCGTAATGCAAATATTTTTATCCATCGTGGACTACTCGTGTATTAAAAAGATGATTGAAGTTTGGGCTATTTGCCGATGAAAGGAATGAAGATACATTTCCGAGCGCAGGTGAGAGGTACGCGCCTGAGCGGGCGCTATACGGGGCCTCTCATTGGCCAGTGTTTTTCGTTAATAATTCAAAAGCGAAGCAACCCCTAATTTCCCGATACTACCACTAGTTACGGGCCACCCTGTGTATGATAAAAGAGTCGGGCAAATTGGCTGTACCATTAGAAATTCGCTTGGTTCATCTTGTCACCATCGAGACATAGGAATAGCCCAATCGCACAATGTACAAATAAGGAGTCCGTTTGTGAAAACTGAATTGAAAAAGAAGAATGTTTTTTTAATCGCACCAACATACGAATGCGTAATACAGGTACACTGCGGTAAGTGTAAAATCTTATAGATAGTATGTACAATACATTAAAATATATAACGATATGCATACGATCCATTTGCGAAATACTTGGAATAAATATGAGAATAAACGCGCGTGTAGTATTTATATATAGGTTTATTATTTGAATTTGTTATTCGTATGCTGTGACAGTCGATAGAGGTCCGGGTAAAAGGTAAAAGGTCCGTGTGGAAAGAGGAAAATGCGACGGTCGTGGATGATTACGAGTTTGCGTTTGTCGAACAGTTTGTGGAAGTATGGTTTGTATGCAGCACATGGCAAGGCGCCGGTGGGGAACAACCGAGTAGACGCTATGAGGTATGTAGGTGTGTGCGGGCAGTTTGAAAGGAGGAAAGAGAAATAAAGGGAATGAGAGATGAAAGCAGAGGGAAAGGAGGTAGAGTTATCTGTCGCACTTGGTATCCTTGGAGCAGGTGACGTACATGGGCACGGAGGTGTCGCAGTATCCGTAAAATTGTTGCCCCTGCGATTGAGATTGCGTCGCTGGAGGTAAGAGAGTGTGCATAAGATGCATCGGTGGTTGCACGAACGGCATTTGGATCATTTGGATCGGGGTGGTCGGAACGGAAGTGGCGATCGGCGCACTCCGATCCAACGTAGATCCGTTGTAGGATCCGAAGTAAAGATCGTGGTTGATTTTCCCCGAATAGACGCTAGCTGGTCTGATCATCGAGGCATCTGGAATACTACTGGGCGCGATCGGTGGAGCTAAACGGGTTTGGTCGATTCGACCGGACCATCTGAGACGACATACACAGATGACGAGCACGATCAGAGCTATAAATGCGACGACGCCGCCAACGATACCGATAATCAGCGTATCGTCTGTCCCGGCGATATTGCCAGTAGTGGACGAGGTAATCAGCGTACGATCGGCTCCCTTGTAATGCTTATTCCGATCGGCGTTTTGAACCGCAGGTGCCACCGTCCATATGATCTCTGGCTCGGAATAGCTTGGCCTGGCGGTATTCGCAGCGGCATTCCCAGCGCTGACGGTGGTGTTGAGATCGTCGTCCGTGTCCTCGATGTCGTCGTTTCTTCCAGCATCCTGGTCGCCGACGCCGGGACGACGGCGGTTGGCATCGAAGGGCGCGTGAGTGGTATAATCGCAGGACAATTGATCTTCCGTGAGAGAGGTGAGTATTTGGCCCGCAACGTGGTAAGGATTTGTACAGAGAACACGGTTCGAGGCGTGCTTGTCGTTGTCGGATGCTTTCAGCCATTTCCACAGCTGCTTCACCTCGCAGCTGCAATCGATGGGATTGTAACGCAATCCTTTGATCTGAACCGAGCTCGCTCGCTCGTCGAGGGCGGCGAGAACGTGAGCGGAGAGAGCGGTGAATCTGCTGGCGGTAATGTCGAGCTCGAGGCGCGTGGAACGAGGTACTGGGAAAAATAGAGCCGCGGGTATCGAGTCGACGGACGTGTTCTTCAGGCCGATCGTAAATTTCGGAGCTCGAACGCCGACCAGGGAGCTCGAAAGAATACTCCGGAGCCTTTCGCCACGCAGAATCACTTCGCTGAGGCGCGGATGCGTCCGCATAGATAGCTGCTCGTTGCTCACCGAGGAATCTTTTATTTCGACGTCCAATGCTTCCAAGCTGTTCATTCCTTTTAGGATCCCCTGGACGTCGAAGTAGCCAAGCTTCGGGTAATCGTGGGCGGACAAGAAGCGAAGCTTTCCGAACGACGCGAAAGCGGTCCTCTCGATCCTCGAGCAGTTGGAGAGATCGGATATGTTGAAGGTTCGCAAGGTTCGCAAGCCGGATAGAGGATCGAAGCTGGCCCCGTTCACAGATGCCGCGTCGTTTCCGGACAGGTCCAGCCAATTGAGAGCAGACAGCGGTTTCAGGGCAACGCTGACCCGTGCGAAATCCGACAGCTTGTTCCTCGATAGATCCAACATCTCCAGCATAGTGACGCGCTCGAGGATCGCTGGCTCGATCTCAGCTAGACTATTTCCGGAGAGATTGAGCCGCTTCAAGAATGGCGTTTCGAGCCTACCTTCCAGATGCTCGATTCCAGTATTGGCCAGGTTCAACGAACGCAGAATCTTCGCCTCTCCTAGGATTCCCTTCACTGCGTTCGCGCTAAGAGGATTGTCCGAGAGATCCAGGTGTTTCACGTTGCTGGCAACTTCCTGACTAAACAGCTGAACCATTTGGTTTCGAGCGAGGTTCAGGCTCGACAACGAGCCGGTCTGTCTTTTCAGAGACCTGATTGGAATCTCGTTCAAGCGATTCCCGGATAGATCGATACTCTCGAGGGAGCGGACTCTGCTCGGATCGAAGATGGTTTCCGGCAGGGAAGCGAGGCGATTGTCCCTTAGGTTGAGATGCTCGAGGCGCAGCAAACCCTCCATTGTCCTCTCGCTCAGCGATTCGATACCGTTCCCGGACAGATCGAGCAGCTGCAGCTGCGTGGAATTGTGAAAGACGAGCTCGTCGAGCGACTCGATCCGATTCGCAGCGAGGCTCAGCGTTCGAAGGTGGCCGAGTTGGGAGAAGGCGAATTCGCCGACGCGCTTCAACCCGTTGGCGGACAAATCGAGCCGCTGGAGAAAGTGCAGCGGCTTGAGGTACTCGGCGGGGAAGTGGAGAAAGCGATTGGCGGATAGATCGAGTAGCCGCAACCTCGGATGGATCGCGAAAGCGGTCGGCGACAGGCGATCGATTCGGTTGCTGGACAGATCGAGGATCTCCAAGCCTGTTCCGGTGTCAAAGTGCTCCCCGGCGAACGAGGTGAGCTTGTTCCCCCGTAAATTTAATTCGTACAGGTCGGTTAGGCCGACGAAGGCAGCTTCCTCGATAAGTTCCAGACGATTCTCGGATAAGTCGATCATGGAGAGGTTGCCGAGCCGATCGAACGTTCCTTTCTCGATCGTCTGCAAACGATTCCCACCGATCGACACCCTCTGGAGCGACTTGACATTCAGAAAGAGAATCGTCGGCAGAACCTGCAAGCCTGTACGGGATACATCGAGCTCGACGACGGTCGAGGGGAGAACAGGTGGAAAGCCTCCGTAGAGCGGGTTGGAACTGAAATTTAAATATCGAACACTTTTCAGACCGGAGAACGTCTCCGGGGAAATTCGCGTCAACCTGTTGCCCGCTAGATTCAGCGAGAGCACGTTCGTGAAAGGAAGCCGCTCGACCGTGGTCAGTCTATTCGAGGAGACATCCAGGTAGAGCAGCGTCTCTTCCAGCCCGGCGAACGTGTCGCGTCCGATCGTCGATAGCATGTTTCCGGATAATTCCACGTCGACTAGCCTCTGAAAGTCCTGGAACAGACCGGCGGGTATCTCCCGGACGAGATTGCGCGTGAGCGCCAAGGCGACGAGGTTCGAGGAGGTCGCATCGATCAACTCTGTCGGGAGAGCTGCGACGCGATTGAACTCCATGCGAAGGTTAGTCAAAGAGGGTAGCTTGGTGAGAGCGGACGCGGGTACCAGCAGTATATTGTTATCCTGGAGCGAGAGCCACTTGACGTTCACCAACCCGTCGAAGGATGATTCCTCGATCTGTAACATTCGACTTGTCCGGTTTAGTGGCACGACGGTCGATGCGGTGGCCGACGCGCTTGCCCAAAGCTTGCTCACCGTGCGTAACGCGTTCAAACTCAAATCGAGTCTGACCAACTTGGACAAGTTGGAAAATGTATTAAGCCCGAGCCGGCCAATGTTGTTTCGACTAAGATCCAGTACCTGGAGCTCGTTCACAGCCGACAGATGAGTCTGCTCGATTTCCTGTAACGCGAACAACGCGGGGACGCGTACAATTAGTTGAATCCGATTGCGAGGCTCGTGTCGTACTTACACCGATCAAATTGTTCGAAATGTTGAGAAATTTTAGATCCGTTAAATATGTTAACGCGTCGCTCGGAAACTCCCGAAGAAAGTTTGTCGAGAGGTCCAACTGTAGCAAGTTGTAGGCCCCTGGAACAGACCGTGTCGTTACTCGTTCACTTCCAATGCGACCACCTTGCATACGTACCTTTGAAAACGTCGCTGTTGAAACGGACAAGATCGTTGCGAGAAACATTGAGCAGGAGTAGTCGTTGGAGGCCCGCTAAAGCATCGTCCTCCATGTGAGACAACTCGTTTTCGCTCAAATCTAGTCGCAGCAGCGATTCACCGAGCATAGAAAAACCGGCCCTGGGAAGTGATCCTAAAAGAAATACCGCCCCGGATGAGAAACAACGCTGCCTCCTCCTTTGCTATACGCACCGATATTGTTTCCAGTCAACGAGAGAACCCTCAGAGACTTGGGACCTTTCAGCGATACGGTCGGCACCGTGGACAACTTGTTCCCGTCCAAATAAAGTTGCTCGAGGCTCTCGCATCCCTTCAGAATACCTTCCTCGATGCTTCGCAGACCGTTTCTACTTAGATCGAGCAGCTTCAGCTGTTTCATGCTGTGAAACTCGTTGCTCGAGAAAATCGGATTCAGGCTGTCGCCTAGGAGATTATCCGCGAGCCTTAGCTCCTCTAATTCACTCTGCGCCCTGAGTAGCCGGCCCATCAGTTTGTAGATCGAATTCCCGGATAGATCGAGCTTCCTCAATCTCAATCCGGCATTCAGCAAATCCTCTGGCAACCGTTTGTATCCACTGCTACGTTGGCTGATGGATACGATCGGTTGTCCCCGCAAACAGTCCACGGTGTCCCGCGTAAATGCGGTCCGATCGCAGCTCAAGGCGATCGATTCCTTGTCCACCGTGGAAACGGAACACTTGCACGGAATGTGCAACTCTCGTTTCAATTCGACGCATGGTATCCATTCCGTTTGCTGCGTCGAAAGAGCGCTCGAAATGGAGCACAACACCAACGTCAGCCAGCAGCACCTGGAAACGACACGCGCGAAGTTACTATACTACGACAATACGTAGATGGTATTCCTTTCACCGTTCCATCTTTGATCGCGGGAGGTAAACGCGTGGAAGAGGACCGCGGCGAGTAACGGTGTTTTCGTCCTCCACTCTACACTTTTCTCTGTCTTCCAACTCCAAGCATACGCGTTTAGTTGCGAGGCGAGTTGAATCGAGATTACCTGTATTCGCTGTATCGAGCACGACTGCTTGCGAGCGGAAAAGAACAGGTTTCACGGTGAAACGCGACAAGAAGGCGCGACCTCCAAACAATTTTATACCGCGCATTCCTCGTTAGCTATGCAGGCTGGATGGCTCCGAAATCCGAAAATAGCCTAAGCAACTCGATTGCAATTACACCACGCTCGACCACGCTCGACCAAATAACTCTTTATCGGAAGAGAAACTCACGCTCTTCTCATTTTTCCTGCTTCACACCGTATTGTCGGGGCACCACATCACCGACTGCGATTAACGAGCAGCCCGCTGGACCAGGTAGGCCAGCCGGATCGCTACGAGTCCTTCTTAATCGTCGAAAACTTCTCTGCTCCCTGATCGCTCAGCATCGCAAGTCTCTTTTTCCTTTAAACCCCCGTCACTCTTCTCGGCGTGGACAAGCAGAGGGAGCGAAATGCAGCGCGATTCGGAAAGCGAACGAGTGTTCGGGTTGCTGGAACGGCAAGCACGATCTACCGATGAGCAATTTTAATCAATGCGAAAGAAGGTGGGGAAGCAGGGAGAGTAACGTGCACGTACTGCTCTCCTTCTTGCCACCACAAATTCCCGGACACGAAACTCCAACGTAACGGGGCCCGCGTAACCTTATCTACTACGCTCAAGATATGTGTACCTCTTGGACTTGGGCTGGTAGCGAGCGGCCGATTCGCAGGTAGGGGAAACTGTGAAGTTCACCTTTGCGTCTCGTTTATGTATGTACATGTATGTACGTATGTAGTACACGCAGTCTGGGAAAAGAACGCGAGATGCGATGGGATGGACGTAGGAATGTTTCAACGAGCAACCTTTCACTGCCACCAGCCACCAGCCATCGTGGCTGGTTTCTTCGAGTTCGGTACTCGCTACCAAAACCCGTTACCGTACCATCCTTCTCCTACTCATCCCCCGCTCTATCTTGTATTCGATCTCTTTATTACCCTATTACCTTCATTCTCTATCTCTATCTCTATAATCCGATCATTCGTATCATCTCCTTGAGGCGTCTCTTTCTCGACAATATTTCCTTGCCTTCCCTGCTATAAAATACTGCGTCTAAAAAACACATCATTTTATGGACCAGTTTTTTCACCAAATTCAAATTCTACAAATGAAGAAACTCATGTACGCGTTCGATGAACTTTTGCCGCTGTAGCGCCATTCGTGGAGCGCGCCATTCGTGTAGCGTAGCGCGTCGTGCGCAGATTTCGCTTTGACGTATTCTGTGTACCGTCGTACATACAATATATCGCGGGGCTCTTTACTCTATATGTAGATCCTTATCTATGCTATCAATCCATGCATAAGTTGTTGATCGAGAGGGCCGTTTTTATTATTCGGAAAAATGTCAGCGATGTTAACTGCCGACTGGTTTCCCTTGGGACGTGACGTGTACTTTAGGTAACGATATTTTAGGTTATCGAGCGAGTCCTCAATCTAAATGCGCGATTCTCCTTCCAGGAAATTTGAACTCTACCCATTATCTTTTCAACATGAAGTCTCAAATAATAACCTGCTAGTGGCAGCCCCTTACGGCGGTTCTATCGCTGTCACTCGAAACCCGAAAAAATTGGTCAAGGTCCAAGGAGTCAATAAACCAATGATACACTTGTTCACGTCATCTGGAAATCCAACGGCCAAATTACAAGTAAACAGATTTGCCGTATCTTCCTATGCGTATGCTATCCGTATGGGAGTGTTTGCCCAGTATTAATACGTTTCTCCGTTTCCCTTTCAAGTGGAGCAGCGGACAATTAGTTCTCCTAGGTTGGTCCCAACAGGAAGAACTACTATGCGTACAAGATGACGGCATGGTTCATATATACGATATGTTTGGTACATATCAACACGCGTTCACCATGGGAAATGTAAGCCACCTTCTTTTCGATTAAGCTACGAAAAATTATTGTCTCTCGAAACATAGCATTGCTATTTTTCTGTACCAGGAGGTTAAAGACACTAAAGTGGTAGAGGCAAAAATCTTTTCAAGTTACAGCGGAACGGGCATAGCTGTCCTAACGTCCGCTAATCGTATATTTTTGGTAAATAACGTGGTGGAACCAAAAGTTAGACAAATATCGGAAATACCTAGTGAGCGCCACAAATTTTACCCCGTGTACATATACCTCGTCGCGGTAGACAAATCTGTACCCTTCTACAGGTCTCCTTTTTTTCCAGAATATGGTGGATCGATCGATTGCTGGTGTCTAGTCCATTGCGATAGAGAAACTCGTGTAATTTTGTCAAACCGGGATGGAATATTTGCGATACATCAGTCGTATCAGAATGCAACTCATATACCATTTGTAAAATATTCACGTTTTAATCAGAAAAAAAGGCAACGCTTCCAGGGACTTAGTTGTATATATTTTTAGGAGAATCTTTTCGCAAAGCACAGCAAAGCGTACAGCGTGATAGCTATAGCCGTGTCTGGGAATAATCGTCATATCGCGCTTTATACAGACACTGGCCACTTGTACATGGGTGCCATAGATTTCAAAGAAAAGTATTGCGAGCATTACACAAACGTGAAAGAACCATTGGGGAATATAGCGTGGTCAGTATGCTTCTCTCGTACGTTGCGTAAGTGGATAATCGTTGCACAACAATTTTCCAGGTGCGGTACCGAAGCAGTAGTATGCAGCTGGAATAATACTGTAATGGTAATTGGACGAACAGCCGAAACAATAGTATACACTTACGATGGGCCGGTACATCTTGTTACAGAAATCGATGGTATACGCGTGCTATCCAGTTCGTCTCACGAAATGATTCAAAAAGTACCGAATGTCGTCCAAAAGATATTTCGAATCAATTCAACTGACCCTGCATCTTATCTATTGGAGGCTTCTAAACAATATCAAAAGAAAAGTCACAAAGCCGATAGTTATATAGATCTAGTTAAAGATAAATTGGATGGGGCAATAAGAGCTTGCATCGATGGGGCTGGTCACGAGTTTGATTTTGATACGCAGAAACTTTTGATGAGGGTAAGAGTTAACGCTTGATGCTCTTATCTTCCGTTCCACCTACACGCTTCATTCTTGTCCTAGGCGGCCAAATTTGGAAAAGGTTTTAGTAAAACAGTTAATCCTGAGTATTACGTCAATATGTGTCGGACTTTGAGGGTTTTAAACGCAATCAGACATCCGGCAATTGGAATTCCATTGACATATACACAGTATCCTTTTGTTTATCGCGCTACAAGGCGCTTAACATTTCCTTACTGCTTCTGCACTTTTTAAATTAATGGCGAAACGATACTCAATAATCATAGATATACTGTTCTAACGAATCAAGTGTTATTGGACAGACTCGTTGCGAGGCGACATTACTATTTAAGCATACAAATTGCGCGACACCTCCAGTTACCAGAAATCGAAGGGGAGAGCCGAATATTAGCTCACTGGGCTTGTTACAAAGTAATGCTGTGTCTTGTTAAACTGTGCCAAATGTACGTATAATAAAAGATTTAATATTTCCTTTGTTATCTTGAAAAAAATAGGTGAAACAGACACAACTGGATAAGCAACAAATAGCGGAGGAAATAGCTGACAAGTTGGGCTACGCGCCTGGCGTTTCTTACAGCGAAATTGCGAGAAGGGCGGCGGATTGTGGTCGAAAACAGCTAGCTATTAAAGTAGATCAGTCATTACTATCCAACTTTCGTCTTTCTTTTTTCTAAGGAGACGCAATGTAGTTTACATCTCCGCGTATTCTCTTTAGTTAATAGATTACGAACCACGCGCACATCAGCAAGTACCACTTTTACTAACTCTTGGAGAAGAAAGAGCTGCTCTACGTAAAGCTGTTGAGAGTGGAAACACTGATTTGGTTTATACTGTAATACTTCATCTTAGGGAGAATATGCCGCTCGGTGATTTTCAGGTAATTTCATGTCATTTCATTTATTATCGACCGTGCTCTATGCTTCTATGGATTAAAATAGAAAAATGCTGATTCGGTTTCTTCTTGATTCTGCACAGATGTCTATTATGCACTGCCCTTTAGCGATGGCCTTGTATATAAAATACTGTCAAAGTCATAATCGAGAAACGCTTCGGGACATTTATAATCAGTACGACGATTTCCACTCACAAGCGGTGTGGTTCATCACAGAGAGTTATCAACGAAAGGTACCTGAGCATTAATCATATATGTAATCGCCCGTACGTATCGTTACGATCAATTGTATTCGATGAAAATTCACTATTATTTTTTTTTCCAGAATGCAATGTCGAGGGAAGCATTATTGCAATCCGCCCAAGAGAATTTCAAATTAGCTCGTAACGATACAAATGCGGCTTTGACAGATGAACAGATAAAACTGTTACGCTGTCAAAGATCTTTGGAGGATACGTTACACGAAGCAGTTGTTGGCAAGCCACTTCACGACACTGTCAATTTATTACTATTGAACAATGAATTAAAATTAGCTGATAAATTAAAATCCGAATACCGGATACCTGATAGAAGGTAATTTCCACCGTTCAGAGTACCTTTCACCACGCGCTATGTTTCTATCATCGCTGCACAAAATATACGAAATGACGTCTTTTTAGGTATTGGTGGTTACGAATACAATGCTTAGCACAGAAGAAGATGTGGAGCGACCTGGAAAAGTTTTCGAAAAGTAAAAAATCGCCCATTGGTTACGAGGTACTTTGACTCTCATAAGTAGTTAACGTATTTCCCCCTTGTCGACATTCACAAATAACCTTGGATTTCATTCGTAATTCATACATAATTCATACCGAGGACAATTTGTTTCCACTGCTACCCCTTTCTTTCAGCCATTCATAGATCAATGCTTAAAATACAACGAGGAGAAGGAAGCAAAAAAATATATGGCCAAAGTGAGGGATGAGGTGAAGGTGAAATACTTGATCAAATTGAAGTAAGTGCGCATAATTGCCAACGTAACATAGATATATTTATTACTGGATACGAGCTAGAAATTTTTTACAGAATGTTGAACGAAGCGGTTCAAGTGGCAGTAGAACAGAAAGATGTTACCGCATTAACATTTTTACTCGCGCATTGCAAATCAACGGATAGACAATTGATTGCTAAAATTAACATGCATATAACAAGTCTGAAAAATTGATGTCCCACCACCATTAATGTTGTTCTCGATTGTCGAATAGTTTGGCTTTTCATTCATATTTCTTCGCACAAGTGTATAAAACACACAATCGGATTGCATAAAATATACATTCCACGAAAAGTAATAATTCAAGTTGATTTTTCTTAAACAACGATGGAAATTATATTCAGATCATAATGGACTTGATTTTTTCCAAATACTTGATCATTTTTTAAATATTAATGATACGTATATCAAAAGAGACATGCAATTGTTCGAACGTGATTTCATATTTTCTACGTGGAAATACATATTTCCAAACTGAATTGAGAGAAGGAACGCGTCAATTTGATTTATTTTCAGTAGATTGCACGAAACTTTGGTGTCTGTCGATTAGAGCGGCGACTATCGACCGTTCGATTTCTTCGCCTTGATCTATCTGTTCGTTAGTCAGAGAAATAACGTAATTATTCTCCTCACTTACAATAGTTACTTGCTGTTTCCGATTTTGCAACATATTGGCTATAACTAGCTGTAGGAAAATAAGTGTAAAGTGTTAGAAAACGTGTGCATAGTTCTATCAATTATTTCATTGAAATTACTCACGTTGTGCTTGTAATTGTTTAGCGCGCTCCTCGCCTTCGAAATTAGAAGGCTTTCATCGGTTTCTAATTTGAACGATACTACGAAAGCCTCTGGAACCCACAAACTCACTAGAGGAGCTAATATTTTTGGTACTAATTGAAGGGATATCGTTGGTGGCCCGCTAGATGAAATTTTGTGGACTGCCTAAAAATTCAAAAGATCATTTTTAGATAGACAATACTCTCTCCGTGTATACAATAACAGGATTTATACCAATTCATTGGATGGAATGTAAAAATCGGAAACTGCAGCCGCAAGGTACAATATCGCTTTATTTTTAAGACAAGCTAGCGCTTGACAGGCAGAGCGAAGAAGCCAAAGATATTCAGAGAGCGTGGTAAAAGTGAGTTGCAACAATTTCTCTTGCTTCGATGCTTGCTTGTACTTTTCTAATACATTTGCCAAATGCTCTGTATACTGTGGTAGAACTAAAAATAACAATATTATCAGCCCTAAATGTGCCAGAGGGATTTTCTTAAACCAATGTAAAACCAAAATCTTCTACCTGTCACAGTATTTTTTCCATCTTGTTGATTCAACTCGAACATATCCAATATTTTGTGTCCCTTAAAATGCCTCGAGAATGGTTCCAAGGAATTCATCCTGCGAATACATAAATTACACGAATATTAGCATATAGTGTACAAATATCGTATATCCAAGTATTCAACATAATAGCATAGCGCTAATACCTATACATAAAAATCACAGCATATCCCTTTTCTAAAAAATATTCTGCAGATACGGATCCTCTTGTTCCTGCGCTAAAGTTATCAACAAACCTTACCGTATTGTGTTCCAAAGGAATGGTTGTACCGCCGCTCTATAGAGATATAAAATTAGCGGGCAATAGTTTGAGCCGACGTATAACTATATAAACGTATAGACTTACAGTTACTAATACAACTTTATTGTTTCTCTTCAATTGATGTTCGATAAAAGCTTTGAGTAGTAGTTCGCTATGCGCTAAGTCTTGAGGTTGCGGGTGCTTGGCATAAAAATCTTCCCAAGTTGACACCATGTTTCTATATAATAAATTAAAGTTTGAATAAAAGTGGGTAACTCGACGTTTCTCGTTCCGTTATATCGGTATATGGATTGACACCCATCAATGTACTCTGCTGCACGTTTCTCAATGGACGTTGAAAATGTAATGCAACAGATAGATGCGTTACCGTTATTATTTTTACCAGAAACGATTATATTCTTCTCTCATAAACGGTCACCTAAGTGAAAATCAATTTCGATTTACTCACGAAACGTAAAACAATTGTTAAATAGCATTTGAAACGGTAAAAATGTGCCGCGTGCTTCACGGGGATTGCGACATCCGTTTGCCGAGTGCAATCGTATGCATGGATGATATGTAGGTGTATGACTTAACTACCTCCCACTCCATTCAGCACTAAGTACATATTTTCATGGAATAATGCCGCGTCAGCCTAGCAGTAGCCATTTCTCCTCCAACTATACTATACATACATGTATAGTATATAGGGTGGCGCATGTATCGAAAGAAACGTCAGAAATTGAAACGCCTTTCAATTTACAGGCCGTAAGTTTCCTCATATGTATCCCAATATATTCTATTACACACTAGGTAGGCAAAGTTCATAAGAAAGAAAATCATATATTTAAGTCGCTGGTGATGCGCGAGATCTCTTGCGATGCGACAGACAATTTAGTACGTATATATGTATAGATGCGATAAGAACGTTTCGTTACGTTACGGTGATTGATGATGTATAGTCAAACATATTGCGTATTTTAGTTTATTTATAATTTCATTCACATAATACTAATTCTTAATTAATTAGGGAATGGAACGTTATCTTCTCGCGTTTGCTTTTCGTTCAACTTACATAAGTATAAGGTTTAAAATTATTCAGTAGACGGGCAAATGGAAACTGTAATTCTAAGCGCGCAATAAAGAATCTGGATTTTGTAGATAATGATATTTTTCTTTTAAATATATCTTAACTTTGTACAATACAATTAACAGAGTAATACAAGTCTTATGTAATTGCCCTGTACTATTAATGGTCCATCTTCATTGGTAAAATGGAAAGACACTAATACATAAATTACAGAATGATACAATCAGCTTTTATGCGTTTCTATTGAACACTATCGTACAAAGGACCTGCTTTTAATATTCTGGGGCTGGAGATTTTTCGTCCCTTTTGCCATAAGGAGATAAAAACTGAAAGTAAAAATAAGAGTACAAATAAGATAGCGTGACCTGCATAGTTGTGGATTTAATGTGATTTTTGTCAATTCGTGTAAATCGATTGACCTAGCCATACGATCGAAATATCATTTATTCTATTGGCTACAGATTTTTCATCATTCGCACAATTATATTTGTACATACCTTGTATCGCTTATCTTTATAGTCATTCCATGGCTCAGGGTTTTTCTTCGAATACCATGTAACATCGGGACTTTTAAAAGCGAGACGTAATAGATAGAGCGTTGCTCCGGTTGCTCCAACTCCGATGCAAAAGAACAGTGGAATCAACTAAAGAAGTATAAAAGAATATTAAACCGTTGCGGCTCGATTAATCAGCTACTCTACCGTTTACCATTGTATTCTTTTTTAGGGACGCCCATGTAAGGCCTTGCATTTTATTTCCCGACATTTTGCCCCTTACGAGTACGAGAATAAACGGCCCTCAATCTCGATAGTAGCCAACTCGCGGCGATACGGTGCTCATACGGATACGGAGATGAACACTCAGTGGTATAGTCGGTACACGCATCGCTGTTCAACGAGATCATCTTCATAAAAACGGGCCACAAATAATTTTCTACATTTTTATCGGATAAAATGCTAGTAACAATAGCAATATGATTATAAATTTTGATAATAATAATAGTAATAATAATAATAATAATTATTATTATTATTATTATTATTATAAGAATAGCATGGACTCTATAGAGTATAGAGCAGGGACTGGCAACTTTTTCTCCTCCAAGAGCCACCGAATCACAGGGACAAGACGGGAAGGGGCGACTCATGGCATCGATATCGATATCGATATTACCCTACTCAATAGTAAGATCACCCGTCTATATTAGTTAATGCTTCGTGACGGTATTTCACGAATCACGAATCAGGAATAAAAGTGCATTTTTGCAGTTCGAGGCCTGTATAAATATAAATGTTGATCTCAGACAGCGGAGGCAATATGTAAAGATCCGAGGACGTGGAATAAAATAACGTATACATAAAGTTATATTTGTGATGAGTAAGCGGTATTTCGATGAATTACTCGTTCGAGTTAACTAGATCGTCTGCTACCGTTAATGTTACTTTACATTCGTCTAATGTAATAAGTAATAAGAATGAACGTACCTTGGTCGTGACACGTCCGAAGAAGTGACGGCAAGACGGCAATATTTGCTTACACCCGACAACCAGGATGGGCTTTTCCACGAGTTTACAGGGGCAATCGTCGCACGAGGCGTTACTCGCGCGACAAGATGCTGAGATTAAGCTTCTCGAAACTATGAGACGGTGCTTAACGATTAAAATTAAATCGGACCGTGAATATGCTTCGACGATCTCTTCCCTGACGGTGCAAGGAAAAAAAATTGAGCGCAACGAAGATCTTGTTGGTAGCCTTATAGCACAGGTACTTGGTCAAAATTCCGATGAAAATTGATAATCGAAAAAAGATTGCAGAGAAAAACAAAGTAAATAGGGACTTTAGGGACATTTTCATACATACCACTGTATTATAGAGCTGGAGGGATATTATGGACTCTATAGATCAAACTGGTAAATTAATCAAGCAGCAAGCTGATTCTATCGAGGCTATAGTAGTTGAACACGTTACGACACTGTATTCGGAAAGGAGGAGAGCTAGAAAGTTATATCAAGAGGAGCAAACATGGTTGACCAATCAGTTTCAACAGGTGCGCTAAACTCTATCGAACCCTTTACGATGCACCAGTCGTCTAACGTACCGTGTATCATGATTTCCTTCTACATTTTAGTTAACCGAAGATGTTGCCAGAAAGAAATTGGAATATCAAAAGAATTTGGAAATGTATAAGTTGATGAGATCCCGCTTCGAGGAGCATTACGTCAAATGTAAGCATATCTATTAGTCGTTTGCAAATTTAATATTCTTTCCTGCCATTTACGATACTTATTCAGCCGGTAGAGTGGGTAGGAAGTTGGACGAAGTGAGAGAAAAATATCAGAAGGCGTGTAGAAAGCTTCACCTAACGCACAACGAATATGTGTTACTCTTGGGTGCTGTAACGGAATGCGAACACGACTTAAGAACTTGTTATTTGCCAAGCTTGCTTCAACGACAGCAGGCGATTCATCAAGAATTTATAACCTCGTGGTAAGCCTATAGCTGTATCAAGAAAAACAATCTCTCGTGTTATTCCCGATCAGTAATCTTATTTCTATACAATTTTTATGCAGACACATAGATTGTTGTACGAAAGGTAAATTATTGTAGAACAATAAAGCCTGTAACGGTATACACAGACGTATTCGCTATCGTAACGACGAATGTCTTACAAGAAAATTTGATTTTTTCTTAGGAAATCCATACTTCAAGATATAGTAAGGTATTCCGATTTCACGACTGACAAATTCCAAGACGTACACTCGCGTATGCAAAAGGCTGTAGATTCGGTGAAACCTGTAGAGGAGTACAGAGACTTTATAGGGAAGCACAGGTATTTGCCTGTAACTGATTTTCATCCTTCTCAGACTGGGAGTATTCGGAATTAATTGCACGCGAACGGTTTTTGCAGAACACGACCAGCATCACCGATACGATTTACTTTCGATGACAACCTCGTAGACGATACTTCAGGAAAGTTGTTGCCAAATAAATTGACGGTAGACAATTTGACGATAGATTGGTTACGGAATCGGTTAACAGAATTGGAAAGTTCTTTAAAAGCGACTCAGCAGAATCAGCAAAGCCCCACCCTTACTCAATACCCTGCGGAGAATTATAGCGATGCCAAGTAACAGCTATTATCCCGAAACTCTATTGAATATGTATCGTACTACAATTGCATGTAAACACGTTCTTATTTCTGATTACGCGTTAGGATATCGATGTTGGATTACTCTCGTGAGAGAGAAGAGCTACGCTTACGTTGCCAAGAAAAAAAGCTTCAGCGGCAGGTGGATGTCATAAGGGCCGCTCTGAACGAATTGGGCTGCGAGGAATTGCCGCTCGGATGCGATCTTTCTCTGGAAAGTACGTTTGCAGATTCGCCCCCTGTTAACAAGGTAACTAGAAATTAGATGTTGGATATTGGAACGTGGAATTGAGAAATACGTGTAAATTATCGCGAGCCTTCAATCAGATGAATAGGTACCGTTTGTACCGTGAATACCGTTTTCAACCAATCCATCTGTTACTCTCGTGCTATTGCTCGGCATTGGTCTCCCAATATGAAACTGCCCTTGCCGGAGGTTTAATATCAGTCAGTTCTACTACCATTGCAGAAAAACACAGGTGCAGATATTGGTCTATTTACATTGCGAAGGAATCAACGGTTCATGACAATATTTAGGTCTCCCTTTAAATCTTTACCTATAATAAACGACACAAAAGATGGAACGATTAGATCGAGTAGCGAAGGTCCTACTTCAAAAGCAGATAATGCATTGCCAGTTGTATGTTTTTCCATATACATATACTACCCGTTTGTATGTACCCGTTGTATTCACATATGTACTTTGCGTAAATGCTTCTTTATTGGTTGCGCACGTTTATACGAGTACGAAGAGGAGTGTAGATCGTAAAACATTTACAATCGAATCGATCATTTGCGTCCGGTTTTTAACGTTGAGCATGTTTGTTTGATGACTGTAAAGGATTGTAAAGGAAAATGAAATTGACTCACCTGTTTTCTTTACTAACGCTTGTGAAACGTTACGTGGTAATAAATGAAATCGCTCGATACAGGTAGAAAGAAAGTAGCAATTTTCTGGATCACGTTCATCGTGTCAGAGGAAATACTGATATGTATGTGCGTATTATAGGCACCGTTCCGTGGAACTTCGCACTTGACTACTAACCAAAAAGGCAACGGAAGCGGTGATCTCATGGAGGAGGAATGGTTTCATGGTGTATTACCGAGAGAAGAAGTTGTGAGGTTGCTCGTGACAGAAGGGGACTTTTTGGTACGCGAAACGACAAGGAACGACGAATGTCAAATAGTTTTATCTATTTGTTGGGACGGACACAAGCATTTCATTGTGCAAACAGCACCAGAAGTGAGCATCCAATTTCGCTTACGGTCGTACGGTACAGTCGATACAGAAACCAGAGGAACGAATATATTCGTATTAATTTTAGGGACATTACAGATTCGAAGGACCTACGTTTCCGTCGATTCAAGAATTAATTAGACATCAATGGTTGTCCGGATTACCTGTGACTAGTCGATCCGGAGCTATTCTTAAAACGCCAATATTACGCGAACGTTGGGAACTGAATAACGACGATGTAATTCTTTTGGAAAAAATAGGAAGGGTATACTGAAATTTTGCAGGAAAAAAGTTATTCAACTTGGACGCTCCATTGCTCAGTGCAACGTTTTCTGCATTTCCAGGGCAACTTTGGAGATGTATATAAAGCACAATTGAAAACCTGCAAGACCGAGGTGGCGGTGAAAACATGCAAAGTAACGTTACCAGACGAACAGAAACGAAAATTTTTGCAAGAAGGTCGAATATTGAAGCAATACGATCATCCAAACATAGTAAAGCTTATTGGAATTTGTGTTCAGAAGCAACCAATTATGATTGTTATGGAACTGGTACCTGGTATGTTTATTCTGAAACCAGTTTCATTTTTGATGAATCAATTAGAATCGCGATTTGTTTGTTGTTCCTAATTAAACATGACGGCAGGTGGTTCCTTGTTGACGTATTTAAGAAAAAATGCTGCCACCATCTCTCAACAAGAACAGCTTCGAATGTGTAAAGATGCTGCTGCAGGTATGCGTTATTTGGAATCGAAATATTGTATCCATAGAGATTTAGCTGCTCGTAATTGTCTGGTCGGTAAGTAGAGGTGCCCGTATGTGTGATGTTACGGTGCGATGATTTTTAGAATCGTAGCATATACATATGAGATCGCAAACAACATATTTCATTTCTAGGATACGAATCCATAGTAAAGATATCAGATTTTGGAATGTCACGGGAAGAGGAAGAGTATATAGTCTCAGATGGTATGAAACAGATTCCAATTAAATGGACGGCTCCGGAAGCGTTAAATTTCGGTATCTTGATCAGATGTGATGCGATAGTAACGTATACAGGACTCTACTATTTACTGATCTTTTCGTACAATTATTCCTACAGGTAAATATACATCACTGTGCGATGTGTGGAGTTACGGTGTCCTGATGTGGGAAATATTTTCCAAAGGTGGCAGCCCATATAGCGGAATGTCCAATTCTCAAGCTCGTGAAAAAATTGACGCAGGTAATTTTCCTTGAAAATAATAATTGTCCTTAACCCTTGCGTAAACATTGATGTTGCTTTAGGCTATAGAATGCCAGCACCAGAAAATACCCCGGACGAAATATATCGTTTAATGTTACGATGCTGGGAGTACGAGCCAGAGAAACGTCCTCATTTCGACCAGATTTATACTGTTGTTGAGACCCTGTCTCAAGCGTATTTATAAATGCTAAGTTTAAATCGGTGCTAACCAGTATCGCGAGTAACATTCTTTTTATATTGTTTATTATAGTTATAAATTCCTTTATACAAATCTTGTATCAGCTCGAAGATAACGAGCTTTAAAAATCGATGCTCATCACCAAAACGTATATACATGACATGTTTATGATTTGCTCTGAAACGCATCGAGCATTGTCCATCTTTCTTGGACAGCTGTGTTCTTCGTTTCACGCTGGCAGGCAGGATTAATTTTCATAGCGAATCATTTCTATTGCCATGTTTTCCGTTATATTTATCTGTTGTTATACATAAAGAAAAACGAAAAAAAAAAAACATGAATTATCATCGTACCATGATACAAATTATATTGGAACATCTTGAGGGTTTTTACGACTTTCCAACGAATTCAATATTCAACAGATTAGGCATATAATTCTGTTATAATGTTTAACTCACTCGCATAAAAATCTCGATCTACATTACCTCGTACACTGTCAAGATTGTTGTGCTACTCAAGTTTCGGTGGCTTTTTCACGTCTATGATCGCATCATCGTTGTGATATTTCATCGGATATACATATATCATTAATCATATGTAGTTTTGAATGCTATATTAGCAAAGGTTTATCGGTAAAGTGTCATGAGATAGAGTGATGAAGATTTTTAAACAAAAGTATGGAATCGCTGAACTAAATATGCGGAAAATCTGTGGTTGATTCAGTAGGAATGTCTATTTTATTGTCCGTGCAATTTTCATTTTCCATTAGTAGTTTTGCATTGGAAGTCTGTCGTATCGCTTATCCGTCCAAATGGTGATTCAATATACACCGCAGTATTCAAGCATAAAGTAAAAAATGTGTGGTACGAATTATATGTCTATAGTAGGCTTTTGCAATAAGCGTAACGTAACAGAGATATCCCAAATAAGCGTATAATTTAAACAAACGAAATGTTTAACCAAAAATACTTTATACTTATACTTTCTATTGAATTTTATGCAATTGTTCAGTATACATATGCATAAGTACATACATATGTTATGAATACGAAACTGTGGTATACAGTACACAGATCTAGTATAATCTCATGTATGACAAATGTATTTGATTTTTATAGTAATTTGAACTTTTTATATCGAAAATTACGTATAGGAACTTATTCGTTATTGCTGTGCAATACATAATGTAAATTGAACTATCGAGATGCGTATAAACCAATATTTAATATAATCATGGTTACTGAAAGCATACATGTATGTCCGTACGCGCGTGCAGAATGCGTAAGTTGAGTTCCAATATCTCGTAAGTACAGAGAATAGTTTGAAAGTATTAAAAAAGATCAACGCATGTGTCGTACAGTAACATCGTTTATATACCATATTGCTTGTTGCTCCGAATTGCGATTTGAGAAATTAAACGAGCGTGTTGTGGTTTTCAATACTCAATATTATTTTTAAAATGAATTAATAAAACTTGTATCGAAGCGGAATTCTTGCGAAATTCAAGATGCTTGTCAGGTGTTTAAAGTTTGAACATATACGCTCTTGCTATTTAAAGTTGAAACGATTCTATACCTATTCGTATCATTCTTTGCTTTTCTTTTCATACGCAAATTTATCGCGTACAATAAAGTTTGAAACAATAAAATCTCAAAGCGGATGTACAATTTTTATAAGTACAATTTAATTAGTTCGTCGCTTACAGCCGATGGAGTTAAAATACCTAAATCGGTAAACAGAAGGCTAATGTAATGTGGTGGTGTATAGTCCACTAGCGGATGTTCCTTCTGTAGATCTTTTTTCAACGTGCTGGCTGTGTACTGGAAAAAGATGTTGATCATAAAGGATTTCTTGCATATCCCGTTTGTATTTTCCAAGTGCCGAGATAATAGTATTTAACTTGATGCTTTACCTTAAATTCGTCTGGAAGATCGACTTGATTTAAAGGGTATATTCTGGAAAACTTGAAACTCTCTGTTAGCACGTAAAAGGGTTTTTTCATTTCCTTGGCACACATGGCCATTGTATACGTGCCCACCTATAATAACAGTAATCGATAGAAAAAACTACGGTCGAATTTGCGAAAGTGAACCTTAAATGTTACACCTACTTTGTTGATAACACCTCCACTTTCGGCAACCCCTTCGGCTCCAACCATTACCATATCAACTTGTTCCATAACGTATCCCATAGCAGAATCTAGTATCAACGTGCAGGATACTCCCAATTTTGTTAGGTTTTTGCACATGTCTTCGCTGCGATTGGCAGAAAATAAAATAAGTAGTCACATTATCATATGCAAACTGGAATGTAACAAAAGCAATACTCACCCACTGTTATCTGGGGAAGAAGATGTTACGTAGACCTCGAATATTTTATTACTGGAAGCAGCTTCTTTCATTGCTTGCAATACAACTCTAGATTTTGAATGAGTAAGTATTTTCTAAAACAAAGAAATGGTATTACAGCAAAGAATGGAGAATTCTTGGAGGCAAAAAAAAGGTACAAATGTAAATGTAACGAAGAGGAAATTTACAGAACCATCCTTAATGAAATGCGCCGCTACTTTTGCCACTTTTCCCCTAGCAGCCACCAATTTTTCATAAAACATCTTTCCCCTGTGGAGCATAATTCCCTTGCATTCTGCGAATGACTAACGCCAAACAACATAGAACATTGAAAGAGACCGCTTAAATCTTGCGGTATACTTGTTAAATTCTACAGATTATTAAGAAGAAAAAAAGTTCTGATAAACTGTGCAAGCATATTCTTACAGGTGTATCTAATGTAGCCAGAGTTATAAAACGGAGAAATAATTCACTGCCAGATGCAATAGCGGTAACTGGATTTTCAGTGGACCTCATTGCGTCTATTGCATTTTGTAAGCAATATCGAAGTTCTTGAACTGTTTCAGCTACGAAAAGATGCAAACCAGTAGTACAAATTTTATTACCGATGCTTATCTATACTTACATTTTGAATACTCCAAAACTTTGAGCAGCGTACGGATAGCAGCCATACCGGCAGAAATATCTTTTTCATCTTCAATAATACTATTAAAATATCGACAAATCTCTGAAAATGGGATACATATGGAGGACAATGATACTTTTCATAGATTATTGTTTCTACATTACATACCCCCTTTTTCCATGATAGGTTGCTCGAGTGCTGTGCGTTTGTTTCGATGTATCTCATCCACCAAATTTCAGAGGAAAACTATTTTTCCCAAATGAAGTGCAGTACAAAGGAAGTTGACGAAAAGAAAAACGAAAATGAGTAAAAGCAGGTAGAAATTCGAAGGAAGGATGCATAAATATATAAAATTAATTTATTCAAAACCTAAACAACAGACAAGATATAGGAATAGACATATCACCTGATGGATTTTCGTTGGCCAACGTGACTGCCATACCGACTCAGAAATTCGACACCGATTTCAGCGCCCCAGCTTATGAACAGTGATCAGTTGAAGAACTATTAATTACTGAACCAGTGTTGCGCACAGGACTCATGCATATGTGCATCTAAACCTTTCATTCTAAACCTGCTCCTTTTATTCTTCTGCTCTGTTCCTGCTCTTGCATTCCATAGTATCTTCTTTTAAGACTCTCCATCACTTCCTTTACTCTTACCAGACTCATTCCACTCCTTTTTAAATAAGTCTTTCTTTCTCTCATACTTCTAGTTTGGCCCTCCCTTCTTTCTTCTTCCACTAAATATCCCTTTCCCTCTCCTGTTACATACAGGAGATATTTTGTGTGAGATAGTTTGATATTTTACATACACTGATATTTTATAAATATCAGTAAATAGTATACATGTTGAAAACGTTACTAAAATCGGTTAATATTGCTCTGAGTTTCAAATGATTAAAAGGTTTGCATTAGTTTGCGTTATGCATAATTGAATTTACACATGCTTAATGAATTAATTATTCAATACCGCTATCGAAGGCACATATTTGATAGTGAATCATCAACCTCATAATAAAATCTATTCAAAACTCCTGCAACTTAAATTCTGTTTGTCGGCAGATTCTCCAATATTCATGCATATACCGTGTACATATACATATACACAATTCAGTAAATGTATCGATGGTCCAAAGTCCAGGCAGGTTTTACACGATTTGATATTATTATTAGACTTTTAATTAGGCAGGGTTAATGAAACCAAAAATTGTTGCCAGTTGTCTGTTCTAGGAAGGCATGGCCCACGAAATTAATATGGACTAATTGAAGAGGAATTAAGTATATGCATACTTATACCTACGCGAATATGATAAAGTATCTATTACATTCCTATGTGGGTAGGATATTATTGATATTGTTCTTTTAATTGAACTGGTAGATGTTATATTAGGTAGGGTGATTCTAGTTTTAAGTTGGATCTTTAGTCAGGCAGGGCGCATTTGAATTTAATGTGGTATTTAAGAAAGGAGGATTCATTTTTAAACTGTGTCATGGTTTTTAAGACAGCAGTGTACACTGCTGTGATAATATTTCGTTGTCTAGTTTCTAAGATCATAGGATATATTATTAAGAAAGTTTTATTTCAGGAAATTGGACTCTCTTCTTGATTTTCTTTCAGGTTTCGTTCTGATATTCCATTTAGCTTTCGGTCGTGAATTTTCCAATGTACTCCTCTTGTTGTCTTACTTGTACTACGACCAATTAATGAACGTTCTACAAATTGACAATAATAGGAGGTTTTCCTTTCTGACAAGCTATATTAGAATTAGTTTTCGCGTAATTGGGGGGTGGAAGGGCCGTGGCTAGGGTGGGTCTCCATGCGCAGTAACCTCCACGTGGTGAGGCCCGGGCAATCAATTATTTATCGTATAATTATTAAACGTTTAAGAGACGTTTGGTAAGTATGTGGAAAATAATTCGAGCTAATTGACTGCGTATTGCACTTAGGATACAATGTACAATAATGGCCGCTTAATGTTCGTTTTTTCCCACAAATAATGTTCGCGGACTCATCCCTACCGGTTTTTGGACCTGCTCCGATGTATGTCTATCTGCAGCTGTAAATATTGTGTATTATTTATTGCCCTGCTTCTTATGTAGACTCTTCTGTTTTCTGACGCTCTCGAGATAATTCATTAGTAACATTAATCATATATGTTTCGCCTAGAGAATTACATTTTCTTATTTCTCAAGAAGCCTTCTTTTTTATAATTGAAATACCCGTGTATATATCATTTAATTCATAAATTAATTAATATCTGCAAAGATATACTTGAATCTACGCGGGTCTCTGCCATATCTACAGTGCCTGCTATAGTTTCGCCATCTATACAGAACTCCTTGAAACCACTCGCGCTGGCTATGGTAGTTCCATCTATGCAGATCGCATTGGAACTACTCACACCCCTTACTTACCATAAGTGTAGATATGGCAGAGGCCCGAGTAGTTTGAGTCACGTCTGTATAGATGGCGATACTAATGACTCTTAGATAAAGCAGACATATATACAGTTTCGAGCAGTTCTGTATAGATGGCGATATTAAAGCCCACTTTGAGCGTAGGTAAGACAGGGATGCGAGTGGTACGTAAATTCAAGCACTTATTTATAAGTAGCGGTGCGATAATGTTCATAAAATTTGGTTATTTATGTCTTCATCCATCCAATTAAGTTAATAATCCTCGAAAACCGTTTCGTACACTCTTTTACATATCAATAAAGTGTCAGCAAACACAGTGTTTCAATCTACATAAAAATTAATATGTACGGTAACATTGCAAGTTCCATTGTTCATTATATTCTACAACAATCAAGCACTCTTTAGCACGGGTAAATGTATTTGTGAATATTTTTTCCTTTAAATAAATTTTCTAGGACTTAATAAATACATACTAATAGTGGTATTATTCTTTATTTCGGTCTCACAGGAATGAAAGTTTGGTTAGTGTTCATATAACCTATCTTTACAATACTATCTTAACTCTTGCACTCTCATCTTCCGTTCCGCTCTTCCTTTTCATACCTTCTCTGCCTTACGTATTACACTATTTCTTATCTCTTTATCGCACATCTATTATAAATCTTTTCCGTTCCTTCCTGTTTAATTACAAATTCCTAAGTTATTTTTATGTCTTATTGTATCTTTTTCCGTACATTTTGTTAGCAGGTGCTCTTACGTTCCAAATTTTTGTATGCACAGGTCACATCTTTTATCCTTTTTCTTCTCCCAATATTTATTTCATCCTTTAATGCTTTTGGATCTCGCACCTGTGATGCTAATTGTCAATTGCGCCATCGCCCGTTTTTACTCATACATATGTTCTAATATATTTAAACGTATCATTGTATCTTGCTTTCCCCATTTTTCTGCCTTGTTCCTGCTGTTGCATTTGATTGACTCTACTTTTGTGGATCTCCGTCAATTCCTTTACTTCCGCTTTTGTCAAAGTCACTCATACTTGACGCATTCCATTCCTTTTCAAATAATCCTCTCCTTTTTGTGCTTCTGGCTTGCCCCTCCTTTCTTTCTTCTTCCTCTAAATATCTCTTAATAATCTTTCTCCTGTTACATACTTATTAATGTATTTTTTCTGTGTGCAGGTTTCGCAGCCATAGGGTTTGGAGCATTTGCCGGCACTCCTCATCATGCATAAAAGCAAGGAAGAAGAAAGAATAACTCTTGCCACATACTTTAGTTATAGTTAATTGGATAAGATTAATTTAAAACAATTGTGTAATTATCTTTTATATATTTTATATTATATTCAGTTTATTCGGTAGATCTTATATAAACTTTAATACTATTCATATTAGTATTACAAGTTCTACTGAATATGCTAAATATAAAGTGAAAGATATTTTATAAGATATTCTGCATGTAAAGTATGTAAATTTTAGTACAAGTTTTATCTATAAGATATATTGTAAATTAACTTCAAAGAATAGTTTATAAGCATTAGATTATTTAGGTTTATAGTATTTTTGATACGATATAAATGTTAGTTTAGACTTGATTGTATTAAGTAGATATAAAAGAATAGTTCATAAGTATTAGCTTGTAAATTTGAACTACAACATTTTTGTAACTTGTATCTTCTTTAATTAATTTAAATAAATCTTCAATGAAAAGAATTGCACTGCTCTTTTTATTTTCACATCTTTACAATCCTCGAAAGAACCTAATTCCGATTCCTTATACAAGAAGTATCGTGGACGAACTTTAAATGCAAAGTCCTAAAGCGAGAAACTTGTCAAAATGGCCCTATACGTTATTAAATTTGGAAGCAGCAAATTCTTAGTCTTCGCTTCTTGCAAAATTGGATGGCAGATGTCCAGAAAATTAAGCGCTCGGAAATTCCTGGAACGTGACGTCATTTCCAAGAACTGCTGCGATCGAATACCTCCTCGCATATCATATTCTCCTAATACAAATCCACGATTTTCAGCGAGATATTTTTGCCAAAAACTTGGAAATTTCAACGCTCGGAAATTCCTGGAATGTGACGTCATTTCCAAGAACTGCCGAGGTTCGGATACCTCCTGGCACATCATATTCTCCTAATACAAAGTCGAGATTTTCAGGAGAAATTTTATTGCCAAAAATCGTGGATTTGTATCAGGAGAATATGATATGCGAGGAGGTCTTCCATCGCAGAAATTCTTGGAAATGACGTCACTTTCCAGGAATTTCCGAGCGCTGAAATTTCCGAGTTTTTGGCAAAAATATCTCGCTGAAAATCGTGGATTTGTATTAGGAGAATATGATATGCGAGGAGGTCTTCCATCGCAGCAGTTCTTGGAAATGACGTCACGTTCCAGGAATTTCCGAGCACCGAAATTTCCGAGTTTTTGGCAAAAATATCTGCTGAAAATCGTGGATTTGTATTAGGAGAATATGATGTGCAAGGAGGTATTCGATCGCAGCAGTTCTTGCAAATGACGTTGTTTTAATTCATGGATAATTAACGCCGAATTTAATTATGTTCAGGTCTATTTTTACAAGTTCTCCGCTTGTGAACTTTGCATTTAAAGTTCCTGCACGGTAGTACTTGTTTCAGGAATTGGAATTAGGTCTTTCCAAGGATTGTTAAGGTGTGAAAATAAAAAGAGCAGTAGAATTCCTTTCATTAAAGATTTATTTAAATTAATTAATAAAGATACAAGTTACAGAAATGTTGTAATTCAAATTTACAAGATAATACTTATGTACTATTCTTTATATCTATTTGCAATGCATCGTACAACTAAATCCTGTATTAAATCTAAATTAACATTTATGTAATATAACAAATACCATAAACCTAAATAATCTAATACTTATAAACTATTCTTTGAAGTTGTACTTTATATGCAGAAGCTTATAAAATTAAATTACAGCGATGTGTAACTTGTGCATATGTAAATTATTTATTATATCTTTCATTTTATATTTAGCACATTCAGTAGAACTTGTAACAGAAGTCATATTAAGATTTATACAAGATCTACCGAATAAACTGAATATGAAATAAAATATATGATGAATATACGTAAACAATTGATTACACAATTGCTCTAAATTAATCTTATGCGCTAATAGTTAGAAACTATTTTTATAAACCAATTTACTATGGCAAAAGGAAAACTAAAGTATTCGGCAGTAGTTCTTCCATCCTCTTTCTTGATCTTATGCACAATGAGAAGTGCCGGTCGATGCCCTTCATTTCGTTGCCCAAGAAACCTGCACACACAAAAACAATATTAATAAGTGTCTAACTGGAGAGAGAAAGATTGTTAAGGGATATTTAGAAGAAAAAGAAAGAAGGGAGGCCCAAAGTACAAGCATAAGAGCAAAAGGGGATGATTTGAAAAGGAATGTAGGGGAACAGCTATGGGGATTACGATAGAGGATCTGATGCATAGAATAAGAGATGAAAGTTTAGGAATTGAAATAGAAAGATATATAATAGATGTGCTATAAAGGGACGGCTAGTCAGAAGTAGGGCAATATGTAAGGTAGAAAAGGTACGAAAGAAAGAGTGGAAGAGAAGAATGCGTAAGCTAAGATAGTAATATAAAGTTAGGTTATATGTACATTAAGTACACATTTCATGGCTGCGAGGCCGAAATAAGGAAGAATACTATTGTTAGTACGTACTTATCACACACAGGAAACTTTGTTAAAGGAAAAAAATATTCAGAAATATAAATACCTTTGTTAAGCTGCCTGTCAAAAATATTTCACGCGTTGTTGGATTGTTATAAACAATTGAAGCAATTATTACGGGTAACTGGATAAAGTTACAGCACCAAATCCATTACAGGTGAATAGCTTATTTCTTTCCCTTTCATTTGACATCCCATTTATTAAAAAATAACCACCAGGAGCCGAGACAGACAGTCGATAATTTGCACCATAGACAGCCGATAACCGGACACGTGGCGCCATCTCGTGTCTGAGGGCTTTTTCGCAGTTTGCCGCACCGCCAAAACCGAACTCCTGGATTATACATATAATTACATGACAACAATATTAATTGTTTATAACAAATAAACCTCACGCGGAATACTGTTCACACCTATTGGAGATGGTAGTTCGTACTTCTAGCTTTAATTTATTTCGTCTGATCATGGACGTAGCTCGCCGGCAAGTCGACGCAATCGCATTTGTTTATAGCTTCTTTCAAATTCAATTATCTCGCGTTCCACTGGGCCGATTTTAATCACCGACGTCTTAAATTAAAGATCTCGATTCGAGGAACATTCTGCTCCTGGCTTAGGACGAGAGAACCAACGGAACGAAAGGAAAATTAGAAGGGGAATATATACAACAGAAAGTACTACCATAGCAATTGTTCTCGCTGCAATATCTATAGAAAATAGGGGGCATGGACGTGTAGTATATAAAGGATCAACGAATCGTTTTATTATCATAGAAAAATGTTTAATTTAGGAGATAAGCTTACACATTAGTAATACCAAAGAAACAGAAAACTAATAACGTTTGAAATATAGAGAACATTTCTATAACATTCATTGCATTAAATAACAAATTATAAAAAATTCAGAGCTTTTGCACCTCATGTTCTTTCGACCCAGCTAAACGGTGAATAGATTTAAAGGTATTTCGAGTGGTGTATAAATGTTAGGATAGATGTAATTAAACAATAAGATTGATATCCTAGACAAGGGCGGTATCAGATGCACGAATCATAATTTTTTCGAAAGGAAAAAGAAAGAAAGGTAGGGATAGGTAGTATTCACTGTCCAGCTGGAACGATCGAAAATCACGATTCTCATTATACAGTAAAAATAATAAATATTTACATATGACATATTTATACAAAAAAAAGTCGGTACATGGAAAAAAGTGGGCATGATTGTCAAATCTTTACGACACGTCTCCCTGCAATCGACTTTGTGCGAATATTTGTTAAACAATATGGTAACACGAATATACTGGTCATCTATATCATGTTGCTTTTGTGTAAGTAGCCAAAAAACTAATTGCAGGTAAATGCTTAATTACTACAGATAATCAAACAAATTATATGGATATTATTTGGCGTAAATACAATACAATTACGCATCTAGTCGATTAACAGGGAGAATGAGAGGCAGAGCCAGAGGGAGAGAGAGAGAAGGGCGGGGGTTAAATTGCAGAATTCACGGAAAAACTTTAGCGCCGATTAAAATCAGCTTACTATACACATTTCACGTATGTACGCACATTCATATATACATACACCTTGTGTACCTAGAGCATACTTTTTACATACATGCATGTGCAATATATGTATGTAGAGAATATGTATTTTACTTCAGTTATATATCTTTATTCGTATTTTGTATGTCCGTCTGTCACTCTGTCTTTCAGTTACCGCATCCAGTTGTTCACTTGTATGCTTACCCAATTATCTATCTATCTCCCTCCCTAATTGTATACCTATTAGCTTAACTTACCATCTATCTATCCATCTATATATGTGTGTGTGCGCGCGCGTGATAAATTTAAATAAATTAAGATAAACTGGAAGCTAGAAAACATAATACCTAATTCGTGCCTCTTCTGTACCGATTTCCTAAACAACGATAAATAAAGCTGTCTGTACATAGCGGAAGATTAGTCCTCTAAATCTTATAAAAGTGACTGCACTTGCGTGGGATAAAATCAATTTTTTCTTTTCACACATTATATTTCTTTCACTCTCTCTCTCCCTCTCTGATCGTTCAGGACGTTTTGGCAAAGTTTAATTTTTGGAACTATTTGTCGGTAGCTTTCTGTATACGCCGTGCTAATCAAAAATAAATCTTCATACCACGCGCCGGAAGTATATCTAATAAACGTTGAGTACTTTTTGATGGTCTAGTAATCTCATATTTTATCCAGGTATGCCGTCACACACTTGTATACGCATTACTGCTTTTTATCAGTTACACGTATACATATTCTATTTGCATGTATACCGTATGCGTGTAGCGTGCATTATGTATGGGTACATACGAACCATATGTATTGGTATTCACACGGATACTTTTAAACTTTACGCACAATGTTTAGCGAACAAGTGTTTTGCTCTGTAATAATTATAATAAATTTTCACACAACCATTTCGTCCCTTATAAATACATGTAACCGTTGCTAAACTTCGAGAGGGCGTCGATTTATACACACAGAACATCCACATACACACATGCACGCGCGGGGGCAAGCACATGTACAGATGTAACAGGGGCGATTTACATTCATTACTTCGTTATTCCAAATTTCATTCATTTAATTACATAAGGTTGTTACTCTACTTTATCCTTCTTCCACCTTCCTCCACCCTCTTCCACCCTTCGACTGTCAATCATTCTCTAGATCATATAAAAATAACACGCAATGTTATCGAACATTGCTTTGTACATTCGCCCGTGCTCCAATGAGAAAAAAAAGAGAAAAAGAATGTCGAAACCTAACAACCTAGACACACTTAGTGCGAAATCATTGCGACTTATCCTCCGTAAATCTATCGGTAAAACTTAAAACTATGTTTCAACTGTCCCCGTCACTGTCTTTTTCGTTGCTGTGTGTGCTGTTTTTTAACATCTCTTTCTACGTAGAAGCGCACGCGCGCACAAACATACACATACACGTTATCTGTCTTTCATTCAATTCCCTTTTTCTGCATTAAAATTTTACGATAGACGACGAAGCACCTTTTTGTAGTAATTTTGAAAATGCTTTCCAATTCTAACTACCACACACGCACCTTTAAATTCGTTCATTCAATGATGTTCCTCAATCGCATCGACGTTCTCCGATCTACAAGTCTTGTGACACAATTAATACTTCTTGTTCGCATTTTCATACCCGCTAACAAATAAAGTATTTTAAAAATACACGATTCTCGATCACCAGCACAAGATACTATCGCGATTCTCCCTTAACTTATATAATAATTTACAAAACATAAATAATCACTAATGATAGTTAATTCGATAGCAGTGGATGAAAAATCAAAACGACTAACGACAATAGCAGATTGTAGTATTATTAAGTAAAAGAAACATTAGCATCGAAGTAAAGACCAATTCGCTTTAGAATTATCCTCCCCTATGTGTACTATATCTTTTCTTGCAAGAGGACGAGTGTTACCAGAGGTTTACTTGCTCTTCTCATGATCCGTCAAGTATTTTGTATAAAAGTTAACTATGCGCTCGTAACACCTAAACATGTTCATTTATAAAGAATCTTAAGGTGAAAAGAATGAATGTTTCGCCGATAAGACCGATTTAGACTTGTACACCGTTGATATTCTCGCGCGCGCGTATACGATATTCATTGTACATATTGTTCTTTTTCCACAAGAATGTACGAGCGTAATATGTATGTCGGATCTTCTCTAGCCTATGATTGCACAATATTCTGTATGTTTATAGTCTACTTTAGTCTCAATGAAACATTCACAAATCATACTCTGCGATCCAATTCTATTAGCGATGTTATTTCCAAGCTAGAGGCATTGGCAAGCAGTAGTAAAAAAATGGAAAAGGGGAAAGAAGAATAGAACGTGTACCGCGAAGTAGTCATGGATAAGTTCCTTTTCTTTAATCATTGCCGTTTAATATGTTCATAGTACGGCTACTCTCTGTTTCTCTTTTGCGCTGTACTTGCGTAATTTTAATGTCCTTGTCCAGTTCGTGGAAAATTTTGCTAATCTTCTACAACAAATTTCATTATGCAAGTTCCAATGTTCTGGCAACAATTATTTAGTTCACGTTTCTTAAATAATAGGTACCCGATGACCCGTATAAAAATTGTCAGAAGCACGTTTTTTAAAGAAGTTTCCCGCGAATAAAGAAATTTTAACCACTGCTGCTTTTACCATCGCTACGAAATAGAGAATCGCTAAATGTGTTTGAATGATTTAAAGCTACTAGACATAATGCGTGGTTGTTTACTAAAAACGTGAAAATGGAACTACTACTATCCCTACTGTCTCGTTAACAGATCATAAAGAATAAACGTGTGCCCTATGTGTGAGCACCCGTATATACCTTATTGCACGTGTACACACGTGCCGCGATGATAATTGCACACTTCTCCAGTTTATTTATCGTTCGTTTCATCAAACTAGAAAGTCTGATAAAGCTTGTGTGAATGAAAATCGCTATAATTTAAATGCAATTTACTCTTAGTCATATGCACTATTACGTGATCGGTTTGTTGTTGTTTGTTTCACATATTCACTGACAGTATCAACACCTACCGCATTGGTAATTCTCTTTTACCAACTTGCCTGCCCAGTCTGTGCTGGTTCTAGCTGTAAGGTAGTAACCAAGTTGCATATTTCCAAAATTTCAAACTATTCCCGCTTTAAAACTTACTTATGAAGAAAATCCTTCTACTTCCCTTTCTATCGGTCTCCGTAGATTATCCATCTGCATTCTCGTCAATCGCTTCACCTTCTCCGTTTCGTTCATTTGCTCCGCTCCTTTTCTTTGTCCTTTTATCACTTTCCACCCTTCAATCTTCTCATTAACACCATCTCTCTGTACCACCGCATCACCCCCCTTTGCATCCATCAGCTCCTCCTCGTCTTCACCTTCGTTCACCACCTCGTCATCATCTTCATCATCATCGTCGTCGTCTTCTTCTTCTTCCTCCGCGCACGAAGAGTCACTGTCGCTCACTGAACTATCAGAATTAACGGAGAGTGAACAATGGTCATACTCTTCGAGATCTGAATACAGTTCTGCTCCAGGGAATATATATTTTCCAGGGGTCAATTGATAATAAGAGTGCTCTGTGAACAAATAATATGAATGTATGTCGACATGCAGGATCGCTATGCAAGTACGTACATTCTTACGAAACGGAGAGAAAGAAGGAAAGAAAGAACATGACATTGATATATGTACCTGGTAATCTTACTGCAAGACTTTTTCGTTCTTTAGGCTGCCAACAGTGCTGATCTAATCGTCTGCTTTTTAATTCTTCCTTATTGTTACATTTGCCATCACTACTGTCCACGCTGTTACAACTATCGCCTATACCAGAATCTAAAGCAGAATCGATGGATGCTTGCCGCGGCTTAAAATTCATTTTCTCAACTTCAACGGTGCACGTTGCCGCCGGACATTCATCGTTCATGCTTAACGACGTTCTATTCTCTGCACAATGATTCGGCTTTAGCGTGGCATCGAACAGTGGTGTATTCTCCGAGGAAATTTCTATAATTCTTGGAAATACTTGACACTCTCCCAGATTGTACAGTCGCCCGGTCTCTTTGGATGTAGGGTCGACGGGGACAGCGTGGAGTTTATAGTCGATCGAACCGTCAGAAACAGTCTCTGCTTTTGCGGAGCACAAATTGAAATCTAACGTGCAACTGCCGCCAAAGTTCATTCTTTTCGGACTGCTCTCCGCGCTTGACTCGCCCAATCTTCTTTTCGGGCTATCGCCGCCCAAATCGTTCAATTTTTCCTCTATGCTATTCGTATGATCGTTGCAATAGGGTGAGTCGTGCGCGTTTATATTATCTAGTCGTTGGTCTACGATATTATCAGGTGCTACCAGGCTGTCTTGACTCTCGACAGAACAGGAATCGTGTGGCTTAAAGTCAGCCTCCGTACTGTCCCGCGACAGCACAGTGTTCGACGTTGTATCTTGACTTTCCTCCCAATTGTCGTCCAGCAAGTAACGAGTCGGTAAAAGTTGCGCAGCTTCTTTAAGGACTACATCGTTCCAGCATACTTCCTTGTAGCAATCCTCCATCCTTAAACAAAAGAAAGAAATGCGCAAATCTATCAAGTGTACACGGTTACGCAGACCCAATCGATTTTGGCAGGATCTACTTACAAGTGGCAAAGTTGATTTACAATAACGTCACCGTCTCCCAAGAGTTCAACATCGAACTTTAGGTGCGGCAGAGATTCCCGGTTAATGAGAATCTGTGGAACGTGAGAAGGGATAGATGATGGTATTAGCGCCACTGGTCGGACTTTCAACGATGAACCGATTACTATTAAGAGATCACAGTCATCTTTGTCTTTGGCCATCGCATCGTGAAAAGCATCGGGAAGTCCTTCGCCAAAGAAAACGATGTCTGGTTTCATGATACCCTGTGTCACTAACTCTGGAAATTAGAAAAATTCCTTATGAAAACTGCCTCACCGAAAACGTTTTCCGTTAGCCGCTGCAGGCTGCGCTGCCTGTTTTACTCAATTTTGAACGTAACACGTTTGCCTAATTTCGGTAGCGCTTGAACGGCATATCGCAAATACTACCCCACAAATCTGGCTAAACAGCACGCACGGGTAACAACTTGATGCAACTATTAAAAGTTTACCTTATATGCTTGTAAACAAGCCAAGGTTTTACTCGTAGTTACAATTGATGTAACAACTTATGCGTAGATCAGAGTAAATGGCAACATCATTTAGCGAAGACGTATTCCGTAAAGAGCAGATAATGTTCTCTCATGGCCATCAACTCGCGACGCGCTACAGGAAAGACTAATAGCAAAAACTATCACTAGGTAGCTAATTTTGTATTACAAAGAGTTGGCAAGTTATTATGGAAAACTGTACAATGATCGCACAACATCAGCCAGTGCTGTGCAGAACGATCAGCGTTTATAATTACCTTTGTAACTTTCGTTAGGATTTATCTCCGATATGGATGGTAATGCGTTAACTCTGCATTTTGAACACAATGGTATTCTCTGGGCGAAAATGTCTTCTCTAATCTCATCTGCCTTCACTTGATACTTGCATCTGGTACACGATGCAGTTGCGAAAGAACCTTGAATATAAAGTACATTCGTAGAAGGTATGAATATTCATTTCTCATATACGATTCGTTTTAAGGCGAGAAATTTCTTTCTCCTAATCGTGCATGGCGTATATATTACTCTCACTTACCATGACATTCTATCACATTTTCAATTCCTGCCACCTGCTCCAACGTATCGATATTTTGAGAATAATTTCTTAAAAGTTTCTTCTGTTTATCAAGCATTTTTATAAACCTGTGACAGGGGCTTGGTTTAAACTGTCCAGGATAAATCTCTCGTGCGAACTTGAAAAATGGTCTCGGGTCTTGACCGAAGTAATTGATATCGAACATGGCCTGATGACAAAGGAAAAAACTCAATGATTTTCAATGCGTCGTATGGGGATAGTAGAGAAAAACATCGAGGAAGGAAAGAAAAAAATCACCTGTGGATCTGGTAGATCCGGAAAATCTTGGGCCAGCCTCGAATAAATGCCATCCCTGCTTCGAAAATCGGGAATTCCACAACTAACGCTTACACCTGCCCCAGTTAAAACTATAATTCTATTACAATTGCGTATTAATCTAACAACATCCGACAATGTATTAATGTGCCTCAGTTTTTGGCGTCGCGGTGGCTCGGACATCATGTTTATTATAATCTAAAACATAACGAAGAAAAATATTAAAGGCGTTAAGTCTTCAAGTTGCCAAGGATTCAAGGTTCATTGCGTACCGCGAAACCAATTCTACTCGGGTTTTTTCAACGCACCTTCCAAAGTGTCAGATCGTCGACCTGTTCCGGAATCTGAGTGGAATCCATTAGTAAATGATGTAAGAGATCCCTGGGATCTGCGCCTATCAGCATCTGTTTCTGAACCCAAGAAGATGCATTTCTCCACTGATGATTAATGTCTCCCTCGCCAGTGATTTCAGAAAGACCCGATAGATCGGATAAATTCGAAACTGTCGAGGACACTTCATCTTTCTCATCTGCTGTGTCAATTCTGAAACAATATGAAAAATCAGTCAGGTTATTTGTAACAGTTTCTCGCAAATTAAGCGAGTAACCACCATTGTTCTGACAAATAACACTGTCTAAAGAATATGCAAGGAAAACTTACAGGCAACCAGTATCGTCGGCGAGCGACTCAATTCGAGACAGTGTTCTTTTTGCTTTTGTTGCATCTGGAGAAACGGATGCTGATTTAGATTCTTCGCTTGATTCGTTGAACCCGCTATCACCTCCGTACGTTTCTGTAACATCGTTTTTAATTTCATTTTTTAATGCGCAACCGATTAGTGAAGTTGGATCTGGGAAATTTTTAACAGAGTAAACCTCGTACTTTTCGTTGCGTATCAATTTCGGTAGATTGACAAAATATTCCTGACATTCTCTACGTTTATCATGAGTAATATGAAAAGCGATACTCCCATCGGTGGAGTTGTATTTGAAATAAATCTCTGATGAAATTGACGTCATTTGGATAAATTGAAAAAATTTGCAGGTTGACATTGAATTCGTAAGAAAAGCGCGTACAATTCGTACTTCGTTCACGGTGGAAATTGTGCCCTCTGTGGACGCCTATCGAATGTACTATGCAACTTTGCATTGCACCGACGCCAGTTTTTTGCTATATTCGCTCCCCGATCCAAGTTTCCATTTAGAGGGGATCAAGTTAAAAAAAACCAATATATAGTAGGAAAACATTTTGAAGCAAATCGACGAAGAAAAAAAATTGGTATAGAAGCAAAATTCATAACGATGTAGTTGAAAACATGGAAAATTAACTACGAAGGTAGATATGCGACGTACACAGAAACTGTCATGGCGGCTCTCATCTTCCATTAACTACAAACGAACGATACCATACAAGACGAGCTGACGCCTTCTTGACCGCCATCTTGCAATCTTGTAAATTTCATTAACGAATGGACCATATTTAGGTGAAAATACCTTCGGGATCTTCAATTGGGCTGCCACGCGACGTCTCGCAGTCTTGGAAAACAGGTTTCACACTACTGGTGCCGTTGCAACCGATGCCATCGACTTTTCGCCGTTTTGCTGGGGACGAATATTCTGGCACCTCCGAGCCCGACGCCATTTTCAACAGCAATGCAATGCATAGTTTAGTGCGCGGTCGTTGCCACAACAGAGGTCGCCTGTGTCCTCACTGCTTTACCCCTCCACTTTTTAAAGCTAACAAAATAACATTGGCGATCTAAACCTTCCTTTAGTATGAATGAAAATGGACAAATTTCGTTCTGTCATAATCGAAACGCGTATCTTTGCCCATAGCGTCAATAATTGCTTCTGTTTGTTGTTTACCTTTTAATTTCATCAAATATCTATCGGACATCGTTTTGTTACGACCCAAAGAAGAATAGTACATGTCTCCCTTTCGTATGAATGAAAATGGACAAATTTCGTTCTGTCATAATCGAAACGCGTATCTTTGCCCATAGCGTCAATAATTGCTTCTGTTTGTTGTTTACCTTTTAATTTCATCAAATATCTATCGGACATCGTTTTGTTACGACCCAAAGAAGAATAGTACATGTCTCCCTTTCGTATTGCCAATTGAGTTTTATTAAAACGTTGTATGCTTATAGAGCAGACACTTTGATGCACTCCTTTCATCTCGAATCTTGCTAGTACGTACATATCGTTTAATATAATATTTCACGGTATCGCGAAACACTTTGATCTCGATTACTAAATAGGTAGGTATTGCTCGTATTAACGCGGTAGAAATTTGAACTAGTCCATTGATTCTCGATATGTTCAGAGTGCGTGGACGAATGTAACTTTTGGAAGCAAACGTGCAGCCTCTGTCTGTTCGTGAGTGCTTGTTGCTAAAAAAGATAATAGATCTATATAAAATTTCACCAGTCTGACAAGTAAAATGATTGATTTACGCGAGGAAAATGCAAAAACTACTACGAAGAATGAGCAGTATGAAAATCTAAACATACCGGGTAAGTTAGAATTTCTCTATTTATATAACAACGCGAGTAAGCACGTTGTAAATTAACAAGTAACCTAATGTCTATTGTATTGAAATACTTGTTTACATTAGTATGATTATTTGCATTATAAAGGCATGTATGTAGTTTTGAATATATATGAATTTGGCCGATGTAATTAAGTTCAATTGATTAATGTCAGTATAAAAATCGGCATGCGTATTAAGTAATTATTATTTGCATCTGCATAGGCATTCGATCTCACCAACAATATTACTTCTATAAGTGTTATTTACATAAGTACGAAATTTTTAAACAGGGCTTATTTATTTGCTGTTTCGGAGAGACATTGAATCATTTTTTTTATTGGGTATACGATCGCGCTGCATGTGCATTTTTAACTAGCTACAAGCTGACAGTATAATCGATACAGCCGAGTAAAATAAAATATTCTGTTTGATAGTTTCACCGCCGCAAGGGTTAGCATCTCTAAGTCCGTATTTAAACTTTGATCCTGCGTACCTTCCACCGAGCCAACCAGAATATATATTCCCGGAGGGTGCTGCGAAACAAAGAGGGCGATTCGAATTGGCCTTTAGTCAAATTGGTGCAGCATGTATTATAGGTGCTGGTCTCGGGGGTACGACTGGCTTTTATAGAGGCCTCAAAGCAACATCTTTGGCTGGTCAAACAGGCAAGCTTAGAAGGACTCAGTATGTAATTTAATTAAAATTCTTTGTTAGTTACACAATATGCCATATGTAACATAATATTAGAATACATATATATTGTACGATATGCAACGATACAACTTGCGATTGAAATATATATATTTATAAAATTGTTCTTTGATTGTAGGTTAATTAATCATGTAATGAAAAGTGGTTCTTCGCTAGCAAACACATTTGGAATTGTATCAGTAATGTATAGCGGATTCGGTGTACTCTTATCTTGGGCTAGAGGTACAGACGACTCTGTGAATACTTTAGTAGCAGCAACTGGAACAGGAATGCTATTCAAATCTACGAGTAAGTTTCATTTTGATCACCCGCGTTTGTACGCGAAAAATGTTTAGATCATTGAAAGAGTACACAAGGAATAAACCGATTCGTTTCAGCCGGTTTGAGAAAGTGTGCCACGGGTGGCTGCATTGGACTAGGAATCGCATCGATATATTGCCTATGGAATAATCGGGAAGCTCTTCTGGAACTGAGGCATCGCAACATAAACCCGGCGTAAGACTGTGTGTGTACCAGCAAAATCTCTATCCCAAATATTCTTGAATATTTGTGCTACAGTTGCTTATAGTATTCCACAATGCAAAAACGCTATTACTTTTACAAAGAGTACCAAATGTTATCAATTTTATCATCTCTATTCGCCATAAATTTATCTGGGTGTATTTCGCAGGTTTTTCTTAATATTTATCATGTTTGCAAATCGATATAGGACGTAACCATTTTGTAGCCAACTATTTCTCATTATTGTTAAACATACCGGAATAATACTCCTCGATTCGTCTACATGTACATAACGAGATCCATGTCCTCCTACCTTTTTTCCTTTATAAAATATTATTTATGCTTTATCTTGTTACCGTCGCGCCCCTGAAAAAAAAGAAGGGAAAGCAAGCCAAGAGCAAAAGGTAGATAAATGAGTTGATTAGATCATATACATTTTGCTGGTATATCTTTGATAAAAAAATATGTTATTACTTCGTTAACACGCATTGTTCGAATAATATGATGTAAAACGTACTCGGTCGCTTGAGCGTTTGTAATATATTTCCCTCCACTCTTTTGCAGATCAAAATGAAATGGAAGGAACGAGACTTAACGTCACTAGAAATTTACGCAACGAATTGGACCTGTTTTGTACATAGAGAAAATCATTTAGGACAATTTCATATAGAGCATAAGCGGTGTAACGATGTGAGCGGATTTAATCTGCGAGAGAAATAAAGGAAATTGTGCAGTACTCCATCTCCGCGAGTGTGTAATTCTATGTAGATATTAAGTTGGCAATTAGTTCATCGTATCTTTCTAGTTTTAGAATTATATGTGTCAGCAGCACCCACAGAGTGTACAGCTTGTGACACCTGGATTACTATTGCACACCAGCAACGCACGATAATCTTATCAAAGTTTATCTCCCCGCTCTTAAGTATTCTCACATTTTACATCGATCGTGCGACTTTCGATCTAACGTATACATGCTGACGGCGGAAGAGAAAGAGGCAGGAAACAAAAATTCGTAAATACTTTTGTAAAAAAAGGTGACGATCGATTAATTAGATTATTCGCGTTATTAATCTATACGTTACAGAGCGCACTGCTTGCTGTCATTGGAACTGTATACACGATATATGTACGTATATAATATTAGACGAGGATCGTTTTTCAATTGACGGGGAAGAAATTAAGGAGAAATATATTCGGTGTTAGTTTTTTTTCTCTCTCCTTTGCATCGGTTTCGTTCGTTCGTTGAACTCATCCAGCGGTTTGGCCCTGGTTAGAAATACTTTACGAGACGGTAACGTTTGTTGCAAAAAGTAAATATTTGCTCTTTACTCGGTACGATCCGTGACGTTCATGTGGATGTTGCATCGATGTGTATTAACAAAAATCCACAGCTTATTTGCACAAGAAGCACGTGGTATGCACAGGCATCCGAACGGACCGTGAGATATCAAGGTTCCTCAAGTGTAGTGGTAATGTCTTAGCAGAAAAGACATTTAGGAATTGAACGGTCCTTTCGGAAGGAAGTTGCCATTATTTCTTTTCAATATAATATAAATATCGATTTGTCGGAGCGCGGTAAGCTATTGTAACTTGCATAAACATTACGGTAACTGCACTTGCTTGTACGTGTGCTATGTCTCACCTTCCAGAAGGGGCGGCATTGAACATCCAGAGCGTTCTGAAATTACTGTTCAACTGATAATCGGGATATAATTAATATCTTCATTCCTTCCGACTTGCAATCATGTTTCCCATCGCATTCGTACAAAAACATGCTCACTATTTACCAAGTTCCACTTCAGTTTTGTAAGTTTCGAAACGATCCTGATTGTATCTCTGCTGCGCGTTGAACAGTTAATATGGCATTTTTAAAAATGCATATTTCTTATAAGTATTAGATGTATATAAAAAGTTTCGCGAAAGGAAACTGTCGAGCGTGAATTTATTCGGTGTAATGTTTATGATCCTCCTCAGGCCCAACTTATCTGTTAGAAAGGAAAAAGGATGAAGGAAGATCAAGTAGAACGTATTCTCAGCGTGTTGTATTTGTGTTCTGCAATATTCTCGGTGACGTCGTTAATCTGTTTGGCAACTGCGTGGCAGTATTGGGCTTGGACATTGGATGTATGTATCAGCATCGATTGCGGTTGCATATTGTACGGTATTAATACCTTCAGCACTTTTATGGGAGGTGACGTAAAGCTATGCCATTTCGGGGTATACGGCTTAATTCCTTCGATTGTGGCTGGTTTATGTCTCGGAGGATACCACGGATATCGATGCTGTATCAATCGAAATTTAGGTGAACCTGTGCGAATTAACGATGATGTTACCAGGTACAAAGAAAACGATTACGAATACGAACGCATCGTACGAGCAAATAGGAAGACGCGAAAGTAATCGTAAGTTGGCGGAAAAATTGTTAAGAAACCGGACCCTCATTCTTTCTCCGCAGAAACTTGAGTAGTGGAGAAGAAACAACAGCAGCAACGGTGGGGGTCAGACGCAAGAGAAGAACACCGTACAAGCAATGGATACCTGCTACATTTCTCACAGTATTACTTTGCTGTTTGTCATTGGCACACGCAGTAGTAACGACCGATGGTTACTATAACACTTGCGAGCAATATCGGAAGAGATTGATACAAGTGCTGGGTTCGGCGGGTCGCGAAGCCGAGGTACGCTTTTTACGACACTGCTTTGTCACAGTTCCTTCATTATCCCTTCTTCCTTTTCCCACAGGTTGTACACGATAGGCTCTCTTGCGGGGCGATCTTTGACTTTATGGACTATTTACAGTCGGACATAGGTGACTGGAGAGGCAGTACAGAAGTTGATACTGGCTTTGCCTTAAGATTAGCTATCGTTTCCACGTGGTTCAATTTCGGCTCTTGGACATTCGCATTTCTGTTGAACATCTTTATGGCGCGCAAGAGATTCTGCTGCTGTTAAGTTTGAACCGGAAGGCATCAGCGATCGGTAGCATCTCGATACTGCACAACGTCTGCCTCCGTGATGGTTTCAATATTTTTCGCTTTGCTATCGTTGTTGGATGTTTCCTCGTTTTTAACAAATAAGTAAAATTTCAAGTGTCCATTGGCGTGTTTTGTCAGTGGAAGTAGTGGAATGAAGTTTCCGCGAAGGGACACTATACATACATCTGTACGTATACACTTAACGCGTATCGTGATTAAATCGCCGTTGCGGTACATGGTGCACTCGTGCACATTTGCACACCTGGGCTCGACACACGGATGCAGTATCAGTATAGTATGTACTTCGTAGCTGAGTAGGAAATATGTGGAACGGCGTATGCAGATATACATATGTACATATGAGTTGAACGTCGGGGGCAGTGACAACATTTAAGTAAGATTTAAAAATACAGAAACCTCTTTTATACAATATGTAAATTCAAGTTAACGCGTACATTTATAATAATTGTCTATATACATAGGTAAACGTATAATTAATTTATATGTATACTATTTGTGTACGCGTATACGCACGCACACACGGTCACAGTTAACACAATGAACAACTAAACAGTACGGAATGTGTAGTAATGTGTATACTATCCTCAGCATGGCCGAATACATGCCATTGGTAATGATGAAACGCAATTAAAACGTTTATATTTTCCAACATATTCGTACAATTAAATATCACCGAAGCACCTGCAATATACGCTATAAGTAGAAATACTGCAAACGTCTTGCGAAAACAAGTTCGCGAGACTTACATTTTTAATTACTGTTAAATTGTACTAAAGAGCGTTACGCTTTACATTCGATCTTCGTTCTATATTTTATCGTTACTATCATTGGTCAAAAAGAAAGGAACAATAATCCAGTTCATTCTGTGGATATTAAGTTGAATAGCTGTTGTTCCTTTTGCCTCCTACCCCCTGTTCATTTTGTTGAACGTGGTTGTATTATCCGCGCCATCGAAGCTTTTACAGTCGTGGCAGATAGGAACTGAATCGAATTAAATTTTTACACCTGTAACACTCGTACGCGAATAACACAATTGACTCTGCTTATTTCCTAACACTACTATTTGTACACTAGAGGACAGCAGGGAGTGCAATGTGTAAGCGATAAACTATTTGGCAGAAACGAAGGCACCTAATTATGTACTATATTATTCGCTAGTATCTACATTGCGATCGACAAACGTGCACGTAACCATCTTGCACGCATTTTTATACGCAAGTACACTCGCGCGACAATATTTATGTACCACAGATCGATTATACATGTATAATACTTGCCGCTCTGCGTATAAAAGTACAAAGTAAGCTGACCTGCGAGCGAACATTGACGATACATATAATATGTATATTGTAATGAAGTTTCTCCAAATGCGTCGAAACACGAATTTCTTGACTTATTTCCAATCGCACGGGTGTATTGCATTTATATTCGCGCCTCCTCTCGGCAAGCACATTCGTATTGTATCGTGCAGAAATGGTTAATTATTGAGAAAGACACGCGGACCGATAGCAGTAAAAAGAAGAAACGAAAACGCGACAGAGTGGGCTATTATTATTTTAAAGACAAATAATCTGTGAAATTATCTCGTATACCTTTGACAAATTTCTCGTCTTCTTTTTTGTTTCGCATGACACTAACCGATTGCAAAGAATTGTCCAACAAATGTACAGTAAAATATGCAATAATTGTCGTATGATAAATCAAGTACAGCATTATCAATGAATCCGTGAAATGAATTATTTAATACATGTATTATATTGCAGCAATGCGTTCATAGATTTCCTACCAGGAGAATTGTATCGCCTGCAGGAATCGATAGATAGGTAAGAGTAGAAATCTAAAAATCTCGATGTACAAAACATTTAGCTGCAAAAATAGACGGCAAAGTTTTTTTTATCACCGCACTCCCATCACGGCGAACCTTCCTGTTCTTTTTTCCCCCACAATATTCCCTTGAAATACGGAGGTGCGCGATATCACATTTTCCTTGGAGGATTTCCATCCAAACGTTGCGAAAATCATGCATAACACGAAACTCTGCGTCTTCTTATCTGCACGCGCGCGAAGGAATTATGTAAATATGCCACATATAAAAGATTTCGTGTAGCATTTCGTGTCGAATGGTCGGTAAAAGAGAGGGGTAACTTAAAGAGACAAAATGCATTCGAAGAAATGAATATCCATTAGCCAGCATCGTTGACACTGGGGTCACGCAGTTGCGAATAGGGCGGAGATATGTATGAATAAAATGCACCGCTGCGTATAATACAACTTGTTCCGTTACTGAGCGAGGCAATAATATTTCTCGTTGCTTTTTGGAACGGCGGTAATGTGGTAATAAAATGCTACAATTTCTTCGAGCTGACACAGAGCACGGGGAGCTTGGACGACCTTTCGTCTGGACTCTATACTCTATACGTAAAGCGACAAATGAGAAAGCACAGCATCGATCAATTTCGATACTTTTTGCAGATGTGTGACACCGAATCGCGTGTAAGATTCCCCTCTCAGGTGAACGGATTGCTTCTCCTTTTCAACGATCCGAACCGCTTCTCGGGTTCTCTTATTACCTCGAACGGCGCGGTTTTCGCGTTTCTAACTTGCTTCTCGTCGTTTTCGTCGCTTGGAAAATCTTCGAAGCTCATATTACTGAAGCCAGCAGCCGTGGTAACGCCGGAACACTTCTTCGCTCTTGGAGTCTTCTTATAGCATGCTGACTTCCCCTTGTGAGATAGCTTCGACGGGGACAGAGCGTCACCGACATCGCCGTAATTTTCATCGATCAAACGATATTTACATTTCTCCGGTTTATTAACCTTGTCTTTCCTATTATGCCTTGGCACGTCGTGATCACCGGTGGTAGCTATCGACGATTCCGGCGACATAGGCGATACGATGTCCGATGCACTGTTCACAGTTTGCATCGCGACTCGGGGAATACGTTGAACAGGTTTAATCGGATACGCAGCTTGCGCAGCGTCCAGCGATCGGATTTTTTCCAGCGTACAACTGTCGGGGCTGATGAAATTTTGCGTGGACTCCGGCTGCGACTGTGAGCGTATCGCCGAAGCCGGTGGCGAATTGGACGAAGGGAAAGGTAAAGACGTACGAGGAAACGATGGGCACGCTTCAGTCCCTATTTTCTGCTCGGCCAGTTGAAGGGGCGCAAGATCGTCGAACGGAACGGAGCCAAAGAGATCTTTAGAACGTTCGGTGAACAGACGTGGCTGTTCGCAATTCGTTGTGCCAGCGGCGAACGTTGAACTTGCCGCGGTTCTCGTAGCCGTCGGACAAGCAACGATGGTTTGTTTCGGGTGGTAAATTATTGGCGACGGCTGTCCGGATCGAACGTAACGAAGAGAATCCTCTCCGCACCCGTCGTACGATGTTTCTCGATTAACGAACACCAATGTCGCCGGTCGTCTCGATGTGGCATTGTCCTCTGTAGCATTTCTCGATCTATTTAAATCGAAAGGGTTAGGTAGTACGAAACTGTTCGGACTGAACGGGGACGAGCCAAATAAATCTTTCCCCCCGCTCTCCTGCGGCTTTTCCTTCTTTTCCACCATTTTTCCTTCTATTTCTCCTGCCTCTGCAGTCTTCTTTTCGTCCTGCTTTGCTCTGCGATCTTCCGGGTCATCGCCTTCCCTCGGACCAAATGCCTGTTCAACACTCGGAATCACCTTAACATTCGGGGATCGTTGCATTGCGCTGGATAACACATCAACATCCGTGCCACATGTATCGCTTGTCGCGCTACTACGTTTCGTATACGTCCGGGACGATGGATATTTCGCTAGCAACTTATTATCTACGACTGTTGCTTGCGCCACAGGTGAAACAATTGAATCGAACGCAGCGAGGCTCGTCGTAGTTTTTGATCCGCCACCGCCACCCTCGTGGCGAACGTTAACCGAGTGAGCGGATGATCGAGGAAAGGGAGCCAAGGCAAATACGTCTCCCTTGCCGTTCCACGCTTCCTCATCATCTTCCGAGGTATCTGCATCGTTGTGCAATTGGTCCACCTTTGAATTGTATGGAAGATCATCGACGAATGGATCACCGTGCAAGCGTTCACCCTTTGATTCTAGATCGAGTTCATCGTCAAGCAAAAGCGGCTTCTCTCCGTACTGGTGTCCAACAACTGGATCGGTATCAATTTGCGTCATCGGTGACGGCTGCACCCGATAAAGTTTCTTCGATCTTTTCGTTCTATGTTCTTGTTCGCTGCTGCTAATCAAATTATTCTCCGCGCCATGAATTAAAGAAGCAGAAATTCGTGGACAGCTCTGAACGATGTCACCTGCTTTTTCGCATCTTCCATAGTTCTCTTCGCCGTTGCTCTCACCGTCGTGATTATCGTAAATGTCATAGTCATCGTCATCCTCGTCTCGATCAATATAATCGTCTTCGTCGTCGTCATCTTCGTTAGCACCGTCTACATCGTGGAGATTATTCTCCTCGACATCGTCGAAAGTAGTTTCGCTCCTTGGATTCTCACTATCGCCGATACTGCTTACTTGGTTGCTGATATTATTACAGCTGTCGCTGGCTCGTTTGTAATTGATAGATCTTGAATCACCAGCTGGACCAACCGAAGTATCGTTTCTATATTGTACCGCTGTGACTTTCATATCCCGTGTTTTTCCTTTTCTGCGTAACACACCCTTGATTCTTCTTCTCTTTTGCTTCACCCGTTCCTGCGACATATCTCTGTCGCTGTCGCTGGATACATCGCCGGCGTTAAATTCCAGCTTTTCGTATTTCGATCGATCTTCCGCGGGAGCCCGAACAAATGGCGGACAGGCAGCTTTGTTCTCTGCAAGGAAGATCGATCCGTTGTCGGGTTCGGCATGCTCGATTCCAGGATTCCATTGTTTCGCTGGTATTCTTGCCCTACCGTTTACAGACTTGCCTGAAAAATACAACGTTGGCATAATTTTGCGAAATCATAACTCTGCTTCTTATACAATCTAATTGTAAGTTACTGTTAACATCGCGTCGACATTGTTTCTTTCATTCGAGATTTCCATCGATTTTACCATCGCGATAAGACGGATAACGAGTTTGTATACTTTTTACGGATTCATACAATTTCAGAAGAAAGCGATAGAAATACAAGCGAAACATCTATTCACCCCTTGTCGGTTCCCCGTTACTAAACGAAATACCGCCGATATATATATGCATATATAATTATGTATATGTACCTCCACTTATATATCAATGCTGAAACCAACTTGTACTTACCGACGGTATACAGTATACATAAGTACATACATACATACATACAATACATACATACTAGGTGCATATGCAGACACGTAAGTCGCCTAGCACAATATTGTGCAGTTCAAATGCTTCGATATCACAGATTTTCCTAACAATATTTTCGTTGCATATATGCATCTGACGGACACAGCTGCATAGCTCTGCGCCGTTTCGTGCGTATTGCGTAGCTTTGTTTCGGGGTAACACAACAATATTTATCAGTGAAAATAAATGAGGAGAAGAAAAGGGAGATACGTCTGATTAGGTCTGTTGCAGTGGATGCATTGAGCACCTCAACGCGAACACTACTTCGTCTGCATAGTAGAATTATCGCTGTAGCGCCGCGTATGTAATATTACAGCAATGGAATATCTCAATTGTTCTTTTCCTTTTCCTTTCCCTTTCTCTGCTCTGCTCTCTCTCTCTCTCTCTCTCTCTCTCTCTCTCTCTCTCTCTCTCTCTCCGTTCGCACCTTCCTGCCGCGAAGCTTCAGCTGAATTTCTGTCCCTTGTCTACGACCACCTTTCCTCTACTTTAGGTAATATTCAGTTAGTTAACCACCACCATGCCAAACACCATACCGTCACCATATGGTCTGGAACAGTCCTAATCAGATTCAGGGAGTTAAGGATTATGTGCAAGAAAACGCAGTAATAATCTTTGAGTCCGGACAACGCGATTCAATGCGATGCATATGCGTATCAAGTATACATACTGTAAAAAGGAATGCTCCGAGATACATATGCACATGTATGTAGTTCTTTTACGCGGAAAACATCGACGCGTTTAACAAGCAAAGAATTGCTGCGTTTCACATCTCTCCAAAAGAAAAAAAAAATAAACAATACTCGATACACCACATTGTAATTTACACGTTTATTGCTGTAACATTGTCATCTTAATACAGCGAATACGAGATGTCCAAGATTGTCAGCCTCCTATAGTGCCCTCGAGAAGTGCTCGAGCATTCGGTATTCGTGATTAAAATGCTCAGACGATCACTCGTTACACATTGTTGCCAATCTGCGCATCGATTGCAGATCGAATCATCGTGTGAACATTAATTACTGTTCGTAAATCTTATATCTTACGTACAAGACAAAAGACAGAGACACAATGGAAGGCAAACGACATGGGACAAGTTTGGAAAACTTCATCGTGAATATAAAAAAAAAAGAGAAGAAATCGATCAGTAGCTAGCTGTTTGCACCTCCCCCGGACTAATTAGGGTGTTCCAGACAGTGATAAATGGAAATACAGACATGTCGGTAAATACCGGCTACGGGAGCGAGAGAAAAGAAAACAAAAAAATTAAGTCTGTTTCGTGTTCTTATTATACGATTCGTAATAGCTTACTATTCAAATATTTGTGACATTTATATCGGAACAAATTCGCGTACTGCCAGCAAATTGTCTATGTGTCTGTGTCTATGCGTACGAGCGTGTACTTAGTGCCGCAATGCCCGCGGCACTTACGCTTTATCGCGTCGACGGTATACCGATTTAATTGAATAAAAAGATAATGTTCTTCGCAATATTATTCACAATTCTTTAATAAAACGTTCGTTCGATCTTAGTCACATACATGCAGTTAAAACTCACTGGAACAACAGCTGACTAAAAGTGTGTAAAAGCTATTTGAATGTTTCCTGATTATTAAAATATTGGTCGGAAGTAAAGACCAAGATGCAACAAGTTATCAGTACAACGTACGCGTACCTTTGTATCTAGAGGTCACACAAAAAGAGAAAGAAAACAGACAAAAGAGAAACCAGGTGAACAGACGTGCCACACAGAACACAAAGAAAAGAAAAGAAAAGAAGAGGCCGGATAAAAAGGAATAGAAGAGCGAGGAGAAACAGCAGGAAGTGAAATGCGCATGAATACCCACGCGCCCCTGCGAATATTCATTTTCGATAGCTATATTCTTGTAAATTAAACTATATACATAAAACAATAAATCTACTGATTCTTGCTTGAAGAAACATCGGTTTCACCTAAATGTTCGCACACTTACACGTATAATTACCAAGTGCTACTTGGAGTACTTCGTCGACGATTACCAAAATTTTTGTCTCTATTCTTATCCTTTCGGCACGTGTGTGCGTACCATACATCCGAGATAGATAATAATATGCGGCTAATAAACAACGTACTCGAGGTATAAACGTACTGCCATTCTCTGATTGGCACATAAACGCAAATGAATAAAAAAAAAAGAAGAAATTACATATACCTGTGCATCTATTTAACACAAGTTGTCAATCTAATTAGCTAATAACCAAACGTTCGATCAATAGATTGCGGATCGCTTTCCAATATACCTACATATTTCCGACACATCATACAAGACCTGTGTCTCTCGTGCGCGTGTGTGTGTAGCGTGTATATGCGATAGCGTGTGCCCACCTGATGTGAGTGTCCATAGAATTATAAATTTCATAAACATCATGACATCTATACAGGTGTGCACGTATACATGTAATAATACACGGTTTAAGTAAATGTGCATCTTATTTAAAGAATATCTAATAAATTTATACGTTATAATATTACCCAAACAATGCGTTGAATCATTCACATATAACGTGCACAATTCAGCGTGAGCGATTTTTTTGCGCCAACTTGTCTACAGATGTACGGAGACGCCGCATAATACACTATAGCATAGTGTACGATACCATTAAACACACAAGAAGTATTTAGACAACAATAACGATCACGAATAAATCTCCAGCGACATTTCCCTCTTCAAATACACACACAATTGTTGAATATGTTTTTCCTATTTAGCTATCATACTCGGTCAAAATAACAACGTCAGTATTCGCTTTCTCTACTAATAATCGAAAACATTTCTTGCCTTCTTTATCTCACTGGAATCTTTACAATTTTTACACAGCTTCTGGTTACTATATCACTACTATCTCTTTCGTTCGTTTAATCCTATCTATACACCCCCCCCCCCCCTTCGACCCATCTTTGTTTTACTTAAGAAACACCTCGATCTTTGGTAATACGACAAGGGACCAATAAGTTTTCAATTCAAATTACAATTAAACCGTTCTTCGATATTTCGGCACGGAGTTTCCTTTTCTTCGCCTTTCTGCGGTAACGGAGCATCATTAATTCACGTAGTTTGCAAGAAATCATTATTCGTAACATGAAACAATATCGCTACACGGTACGCGATGCAACTGTGATTAACGTTGTTCAATTGATCGATTAAAACCCCGATAACAGTGTATGTATACTTTTCATACCGTAGAATAGAGAACGTTTGTTATGCTTTGTCGCAGTTATGCAGTTTATCATTGTTTTCAGACAGTGAAATCTTTCTTTCGCTACACAATCACAGACAATGTCCCTTTACAACAAATTACTTTTCCAGCTAAAAAGTTGCGTAACTCTTATGTAACTCTACAAAAATCACCGTGCACAATTGTACTGCTGCGATCGTGTACAGAGCAAACTGACAACGAGGATATATCACGCTATATTATTGTTTCGCCTGTAACCCCATAAGCGTATGCAAAGAAAGAAAATAAATTTGTATGGAAATCGGGTTGAAAAGTTTATTCTTGATTCATACTCTTGCGCGCGCGCAACACCTTGCTAGCATTGCCATAATAAACTATTTAAAAAAAAAAAAGAAAAAAAAAAGAATCTTTCGTCGCCGAAGCTCAGCTCGTACGAGGGCATTCAAATTATTAGATAACACTAACATATATCTACTAAAATCCATAATTCTTAAAAAGAATTGGCATTCGTAATCTTCTCTGCTCATCTAGGTATCGATATATCGTTTTGCGCATCACATAAAGACTACACGGTTTTTCTCAATAATGATACGGCCAGTCTGGGCTGTGAGAAAGGTCTATCTTCAGAGTGTAAGAGGCAAACTTAAGAGAGAATTATGTAGCCCTAAGCAGACTATCTAATTACGATTTGATGTATGTATAGTAGATGAAGAAGAGAAAAGGGAAAGAAGGAATTGAAATACCAATTACCCACCCGTACGCTCTTTTCCGTTATGTGTGATTTGTAAAGCTTTGTTGTATACAGACTCGTAAAGGAGAAAAAGAAAATGGTATAAGAGAGCGCATATGAAGCAGTCTATGCATTACCTCCAGCAAGTGCCGCAGTCTTTGACCCAATTTTGTTCTTCTTTCTTGCTAAAAAGTGAATTAAATCATTACTGTCATTTGAAATAAAACACCTAAAGTTTTACCGTAATATGAATTAATAGTGTTATTTATATTCTAATATTAGATAATAAATAACACTGTTGTTATTTCTATTCCTATTATTGTTGAAGTTGTGGTTGCTGTTTCACTGCTGATCGTACAACTCAATTACCTTCAAACGATTATTTTCAAAGAAACGAACCGAATCAGTTTAGTTCAATCGCATGTATGCACTCACTTGGTAAACTGAAAGGTGCAGATTCAAATGGATCTTCTGGTAACTCTGCATACGTCACAACGAGGCTCTCACGGCTCTTTACGCCACCGATACTGCTGTTACTTCCCCTTCGAATTTTATCGAATTCAGCACCGAAAATATGGTCTTCTGTCAATTGATTAAAAGGCTGTACATCCTCAAACGGATTCCAAGCTGCTACGTCCGCACTTAACGACCTCCCTTCGCAAGCAGTTATGCTCGAAAGTTCGCCCTAATTAAAAGTATTATGATCTCAAGTTTAAGAATGTACGATGATATCGTTCATTATGCACATTCCCGTGATCGATATTGTGCAGAAAATAAGAGTAAGAGTAAGAGTAAAGAAAAAATGAAGGTACAAAATAAAAAATAAACAATTACAGGTCCAAGTATTAATTGAAGAGAAATGTTAAAATGAAAGGTATGGATAATAGAGTTAAGCGACAGATAGAAACTTAATATTAAAAGAAAATCATTGAGACAAATTGGTGCGCTTTATGTACTTACAATACGTACATGCGAAGCGCTAGAACCCAGGCAAGCTCTTACGTCGCTCAAAACTTCGGGGGTGGTAGCTTCTTCCGCGCGTGATTTCACCGAAGCTTCATACGGTGCTAGAAACTGTGTCGTCTCGCTTGCGAACGCTCTATGTCATAAGTAGAACGTAAGTGCACGATTATTACAAAAGTTACATTTATATGTACGTACATATATGTCTTACTTATTAAAAGCACTTGTATCGCTAACATTTCTCCTGTGACGCGCAGAAGAAAGCGTTGGACTATCGGGTGGTGTAGTACTTGAGCTTATATTTTGACTCAAGCTTTCCGCCTTGTTCGCCGACTTGGGTAAAGTTTGTGGCGTTGCTGGAGTTGACTTGTTAGGCCCCGTTTGAGTATTCAGTTTCGATGTTACCGTAGTAACGGCTGTAAATTTCGGAGGGGGGCAGCTAGCAGAAATATTCAATGCCTTTGGCAGAGTTTTAGAAGGTTTTGGAGCTACGGGGGGTGGTATTTTGGCGGGCGGTGGCATGGCTCGTACATCATCTTTGAATGGATCTGGATAACCTACGAGTACAATAGCAAGGAGAAGAATGAACCAACTAAAGAGGGTATACATGTATTTGCATTATAAATCTCCTTACCAGATGGAGGAAATAACGCCTCCAAATTTTCTTCGTTTACGTTCGTTGCAGCTGTCGTGTCAAAATAATACGGGCTTACAGTATCTTGGACAATCACTGGGGATTGCCGAATCGTAGAGCATTGTGGCTGTTGCCCCTGCGGTTGTTGAACGAAGGAAACGTTCTGACTGGTCGTAGAAGAATTTTGTGGCGCAACTTGTGACAGTGGCGACTGCGCCGAAATTTGATGAGGAGGTACTTGCGCACTTACTGGTAACGATGCTACATTTGCTGGCATCGTTTGCCCAAGATAAGCTTGAGATGTATTTAAGGAAGTAAGTTGTTGACCCATTTGAACGTACGAAATCGCATTTCCTACACAACTTTGCGACTGCACCTGATTTCCTTGTCCAGATATTTGACCGACGATCTGGCCACTCAAGCTGATCGGCCCCGTGGTTACAACTTGCCCCTTTGGCCGTTGTCTCGGGGTAACCGATGTACCTTCGACAACGGCTAAGGAAGTCGGTTTCGGAGTTTTTACTAACGACGATCTTTTAACGTTCTCGGACTCCATAAGTGGACAGGGTAGAGATTCCAAGACTGGTGTTGGAACTTTCTAAAATATAATGCAACAGTACGGTATTCTTGTATGCATATGCACCGATTCGATATCCTTGATACGTACGTGTAAATTCTGTACAGGGCACTCTTTGCCTTGCATTTGGAAAGCGATCACGGAAACTTGATAAATGTCGGGTCGACTATCGGGATCCGGCTCAAGCATATAACGGATCAAACAATGAAGGTTTTTACTATATCTATATAAAACATTGAATGCTGTTATAATGTATATTATTACGTAAATGAATTAAAAATAAAATCTATTCGTGTATAAAGAACGAACCTTGTATGATCTGGTATTGTAAAATTTCCCGATTGAATAGCAAGTGTGCTCTCACCGAACGGTAACGTAAAGAAACAGAGTTTGTATAGTAGACACCCTAATGCCTAAACGGTTGGAAAATATTTCTCGATTATTATTACAGTAGCGAAGATAGTAGCAAACATTCCGAAAATCTAAATTTATTTCTAATTTAATCTGAATTTATTATACCCATATATCAGCTTTCGTTGTAATAGCTTTCCCACAATATATATCAACCATTTCAGGCGCTCTATAACTAAGGGTTGTATACTTCTTAATCTCTTCTTCGACTATCGCCGCGCCCTGTACACTGGGATTCAGAACTTTTGCTGTTGCTGAACCAAAGTCGCATAGCACGTAATGTCCAGTATCGGAGTATAATATATTTTCAACCTGGAACGATAAAATAGGATAAGCTTTGTTACAATGAATTGCGATTAAGGAAACAAACAAAGAATATGTTGCTAATTGACCTTTAGATCTCTATGTATTATCGGTGTTTGACAATGATGCAGTCGCGATACAGCTTCGCAAACATCGCAAAATATTTCAAGAACTTCAGATTCGTTAAATCCAGTCTGTAATCTATAAAGGGTTGGGCCAATTTTACGGATCATTCTTATCTATGTTACGCGATAGTTTTAAGCTACAGATATTGTATATAAACCTGTTGTTCATCATCTGCAAAACTTGAGACTTGCAGTAAGGCATTAGAAGCAAAAGTTCGTGTACTCCTCCGCCTAAGTGAGTAACATTACTGTCGACGTATCCAATAATATTCTTATGACCATTCAAGTTACTCTGAAAATACAAATACAGGCATAGAAACATTATGAAAACAACAGCTACTAAATACTGTACTTTACGAGAAAGAAAATTATAACTCACAGCAATCTGTATTTCTCTCTTACACACGTTGAGGTCATGTTTGTTATTAACGTACATGCGCTTAAGCGCATAACGCCCGCTCGAACACTTAACCAAGAATACAATGGCAAATCCTCCTACGATGGTTACATAAAAAAGATAATTGTAGAATTACGATGAATCTGATAAGCGTAGAAAGATTGGAAATATGGTAAAACTGATTTAGAATTTAATTTTTTCCCTTCGCGCCACTTATTTTAACATTAACCAGATTGAGATATTTCTCAACGGCGTATGATATTGAGGAGTAGTTTCGCACGAAAGCTTTTCTCAAATTACTCTGGATGTCAAGCAGAAAAGATTGCTAATTAATTATTAGTTTAATGCGCTCTTAGTATATCGTTTATGCTGTTCAAGGTGGTGACATGATTAACTGTTTTCTTAATCGGATCTCGCGTATCGGGCAAGAGATGATCAAGAGTAGGAATGAAACAGTGAGCCTGATAAATATTCAAGGTTGTAAGTAAGCACACCACGCACCTTCGGCTAAAACTTCTTCGACAGTGACAGTATAACGTCCGACTACAAACACCTTTCCTATGTCACTGTTGGGCTCCTTCGACGTGTTTTCGATTTTCGAAAACAGCTTCTTCATGTTGGCACACGTCGTCGGCCCTCCCAATACTGAACCGACTTGACATAAGGCCTCCTTTGCCGAAGTTTTTAATACACAATACGGCCAGTTTGATTTCGTGAATCAATTGTACCAATTATATCCGTATCTTCGAACGTTCAAATTACGATGACTTTCCTGCTAATTTAACGCCAATGAACTTAACCAAAGGAAATCGTTCTGGACATGATAACAGTTAACGTACTTTACCCAGCCGACATATTCAGGCCGTACACACTGCGCATGCACAACTTTACAAAAGCTACATCGGAAACATATGTGCACAACTTCCGCCCGAATGTCAAAACTCTCTTCCCACTTTTTTTCTTCTTTTTCTTTCTTCTTTGAAGCATCTCTGCAGCTTCAAGTACAGAAAGTTATGCCCCACGTTTCCTTTCTATTTACTTGTTAGATTTTCCAAAGCGCAAACATTGCACTTAAACATTTATCATATGTAACTACCTCGGAAAATTATACGTACTTCAAATCGATGAGCATTGCGGCCGCGTGTGCTACACATGTATGGACTTCTACATGTACATATTGCGCGTCAAACGATGGAATAATACGAGTATTAAAGTACATTATACATGTCTTCAGTGCGTATGCAGCATCGTATGGAAATCGCACACATCGTTGTATTTACAAAATGATCCAAACTTCTTTTCTCAAGCTTGCGACGCCCATTTTCTAACTTGCCATTGGTTTTATACATATCAAGATACAAATGTTAGTTTTTCCTCGCCTGTACTTTGTTTTTACTATCTGTGTTCTTCGCCTTAAGCTGTCCTGCATACGTCGCGTGTTAAAACTTGAGGACCATGTCTCACTAGGTTACATTTTGCTGATAAATCGCGTCTATTTACTATTTGCTGTTACATTTGTACGTAAATATATGTATTGTGTAAGTCTCCGGCAAGTATCTGTACATGGTCTATAAGCTCCTCTGGGTCGTTGGTTAAACAGCGATAATGAATGCAACTGTTAAGTGGTAATAATGAATCGATCGTCTGTTCATTATGAACACTCTAAACAATATTGATAATGACGAGGCCGAAATATTGTTGTTCGAAAGTATAGTGTGTCCTGAGTATGAAAATGTAAATCATTTCGTAAATGCTTTCGATACAAGCAGACTGGATGATGAACATCAGAGTGACAATGTCTTTGCCGAATGTAACGTCGTAAATTGTAATAGGTTGCTGAATTCGAACAAGAAAATAACCTCTTCGTTGTTAGACCTAAAAAGGCGCATAACCTTTGCTCTTGAAAAATGCGAACGAAAATTAACAGCAATAGACAGAGGTTTGCAAATACATACGGCTGGAGACACAAAGGTTTTAATTTGTAACGCTAGTATGCCATACTTTAAAGATAGAAATTACTTTTTCGCCTCCAGTAACCAAGATGATATTTTAAAAGAGAAGCGTAAAGAGCTGCAGGTGCGAAACCTATTAAAAGTTTCCCCGTGGTCAAGAAAGGATCGGGACACCTTTATTAAATCCATACAACGGCAAGTCTCTACGGACGATTTATGTTCGAATAAGTTAGAACACACAAGAATTAATAACGCAACGCAGAATTTCAATTCAAATGTGAAAGATAGAGAGGAAATAGAGAAACAGCTTTCATTTAAAGACTTTGTTGAAATGGTCGGCCCTCTGCAGAAAAGAGAGTTCGATTGGTTCAAAATATCTTCCATTCATTTCGAAGATGCACATTCGCCGTTGGATTGTAGAGTAATGTGGAACGTTTTTCTACATCCAAGTATCAATAAAGAGTGTTGGACAAAATCGGAGGACACGAAACTGAAAGAAACTGCACAAAAATATAAATTTAAAAACTGGGACGAAATTGCTAATGAACTAAATACAAAGCGCACTGCCTACCAGTGTTTCGTAAGATACAATACAACAAAGAAATTGCCTAAAATAAAGAATTGCAACTGGAAAAGGGAGGAAGATAAAAGGCTTTTGAAACTGATAGAAATATTTAAGGTCGGCGATTTCATTCCCTGGGGTGAAATAGCTAGTTGGATGTGGAATAGAACTAAACAACAAGTTTATTTTAGATGGATGTATAGTTTAGCACCGTATTTAATAAAAGGCAGATTCACTAAAGTCGAAGATAGTATTCTCAGGGATGCTGTTATTAAGTATGGTACTAATTTTCGTAAGATATCAGTTGCCGTGATGCCTAATAGATCCACTGTTCAACTTCATGATCGTTATCAAACATTGCTCACTAATCAACACGAGAACTGGAATTTATGGACTCTCTCGGACGACAGCAAGTTGCTCGACCATTACAATTGTCTAGGTTCCAATTGGTCCGCCATAGCTAAGAAGTTTTCGTGCAAAACTAGAACACAATTAAGACATCGGCATGCAGCTTTGCAAAAATACATTAAAAGAGGTGTTTCTCTAAATGAGATACACGAAACTCGTCTACCTAATGGAGGAGGTGAAAACCAGCAAACAGATGTGGCAGGCGCACCTAGCTGGGATGCTTTTAAATCTCCTAACGATGCAAATGATACAGATTATTACAGTGATATAGATAGAGAACTGATCGAATACTTTCATACGGAACGAAAGAAAGAAATATTCGTCCAAGAGCAGAAGCACTCGAATCTTGTTGAAAATTTAAAACATAACGTAACAAGTTTATATAACATTTTACAAGGATTGAATGCAAAACTTTCTGTCCCTGATGACATTAGCAATTCAAACGTGGAAAATGCAGACATGCAATTATTATACTTGTTAAGAAAATATTTGAGCAAGAAAGATGATAAGGAACATTGTCTTAAATTTATAAATAAATATAGATTGCGAATGTTTACTAAAAGCACAGCTATGGGAGAGTGTTCTCACTTTGTACCTCCACCACCATTTCAGTCGCAAAAGGAAGTAAGAAAATCAAAGAAAAATTTGTGTATCGATTACACTTTAAATACGAAGAATAAATTTCTGCTGGAACAGCCGGTAGACTTTGATACACCCGACCTTGTAATTTCTCATATTGGTGGTAATGAAGAAGAATTACAATTCCAAAAGCTTAGTAATTTGGTTCAGGGTGACTGTCATAGAATATCACGTATACAAGCTATCAAAGAAGATAATAATCTCTTTCGTAAGCATGAAGATGTGGACGCTTCTTCGGCATTAGGCATTGAGGTACCTCAAGAACCTGATATGTGCGCTACAGAGACTAATCATGCGACTTTATTATGCTTAAAAAATTTATTGTATCTGAAAAGATTGAATGAAAGTTTGAACAACAGACCCCATCAGTGTCTTTTACGCTCGGTCAAATTTCGGGATACGTTCAATCTACTCTGCATACGTCTCCAACAATTGTTTAAATATCCAATAGGCTTATCAAATATAACATTGCCCGAGGTTTATGCAATAGATACATTCTCATATGAAGATGGTACTATCAAGAGAAAAATTTCTGACATTCCAGGCATAATTGAAGAGCGCAAAACAAAAAAAAAACGATCGATAAAGAAAAGTTACGAAAGCCTGAGATGATAATGTGTGAGAGATATATTTTTTGTCTGTCGATATTTGAGTTAAAATGACGAGATTTATGGTTTTATTTATATTGCGAGTAAAATTAGCGTTGTAGTCATACGAATCATAATGATTACTAGTGATTAAGAATATGAGAAAAACAAGTAGTTTCAAAAAATAAAATTTGAAGCCGAAAACACAGTGACCTTTTTAGCAAAATAATGTTACAAGTACCAGTAATACAATAATATATCAAATATACCAAATAATAAATAAATATTTCAAACATCTAAAACCACTAAACTTCACTTTTGTGTATTTAGATAATACAAGAAAAAAATGGAAAAGATAAATAAATAAATAAACGAACTGTAATTCTTTTTATAAAGTTTCTGTTTACTCCTTTCCCTTCTGCTTCAATTTGTTTATTTCAGCAGACACACATTACAAATGACTATTGTTGTTGTTTAATTGAAATTTACAAAAATGAAGAAAAATGGAGGACAAATGATTATGTGTACTCATGTAAAAGTATAGTATATACGCTTATTTAGAAATAATTTATACTAAAAGTCTAAGTCGATTACGTCTGCACGTGGACACGGAACCCCTTACAAATATAAGCGGCTGTGAATTGTGTATTGTCCAGAACGTATTACGAACGAGTTACACAATTACTTCTTCTTTGAAACTGAATAATTGTACCTAGTCATGATGATTGTACAACCTGCTGTAAAGATTCCCCACAGGAGCAGGCTAGCTTCGACTTTGTGACCTAAAGACCTAATGCTATCGAGGAACAATTTCAGTGGTTCGTTCGTAACTTTGAAGGCCGGTTTATCTTGAATAATCTTCATCTTCGATAAATATTCGATTAGTGGTGGATGGTCGTGGCTAAATATTGGAAAGTATTCTCCGATCTTTTCCCTTGTCCACCAAGCTTGTTTATTCCACCTAAGTGAAAGATATAAACAATAGTAAGAAATATGTAAGATTGTACCTGCGTTCAGTACGGTTGTTTTTTTGAAACTCTTACGACTGACTACTCCATGGTACGTAATGATAACGATAAAGGCTAGCCGTTATATATTTCGGTGGCTTCTCACTAAATGGCCTTTCTACATTGTTCATTAGAGCCAATACTTCTGGTTGACCGCTCAAAAGACGATAGGCTAATGACATTAACCATGGATTCTGATGATAAGTACCCAACGCAGCAAACCACATTTGCCAATCAAGACGTGGTTGGTGTGGAGCTGAAAATACACAACGAATTAAGTAAGATTAATTAAAATTACCCAAGGCTTGTTATTAATAATCATTCACTTCTTGAATCCTATTGACGATCATGGCGATGATATTAACAATGACAATAATAATAATAGTAATGTAAAAAGAAACGAGACAATACCAACGAAAGGCAGTGAGTTATTAACGTTTCCTGGTTTATATAGAAATTCATATTCCTTCCATGGACCATCGATGTCATTACTTCCTTCAATGATTACTTCTGGTCTACCGCCAACTCCCGTCATACGCCTAAATAATCCGTAGCTGTTTACCAAATGAAGATGCTCAACTTTTCCGTGTACCAATTTCAATTGCGACGGTATCGTGGAATTGTGAGTAGAATGTAGCGTCCCGTACGGTACCTATGAACAAATACATAATCACGATTACTCCTGTTCCTCAAATTATTTGGCAGGGTTACGTACGATACTTAGAGCGAAGATAAAGCAAACTGCTGCTGTGTAAAGACTGGTAATAAATGTTGTAACTATTTTATTTCTTGTTCCTTTGACTGCCAATAAAGATACAACTATTGCATTTGCAACTGTAAACCCAAGGGATATTACACCCATGTATATAGATATCGGTACTGCTCGTGACAAAACGTAATCAAATTGCTCCTTGGTAAATGCTGGAATGATAAAGAAATTGTGGAACATGTCGGCCACACACTTTCGAAATTATCACGATATTACATACCGATGTCGCTTTGAATAGTCCACGTGTCAGAGATTCTGACATTATAGAATACATATGTTCCATAACAAATTCCCGCATAAACTAGGATACACAATATAGTGGACAAGTATGTTGTAAGAGTATACGTGCTACCCTTAGTTTTTCTTTTGTAAAAGAATTGATCGTCAAGTAAAGAGATGCATAAACAGATAGTTAGGAAATTGAAAAAATTATAATTTCCCGTTGCTATAATGTTTACCTGAAGGAACACCTAGCAAAACCAGAGTAAAATGAAAATGATTACCCAGCTAAGAATCGTGCATCAGTTAGACATGTTTACCTGTGTGTAGAACGCTACTATTCTCACTTTTCTATTCGGAAAGAAGAATAGAAATGGAATGACAAGTTCAAAAATGTTGACAACCACAGTAGTAAAGCGTAAGAACCATGTTGGCAAATGATGCGCGTACCACGCTAATAGAGTAGGTATACACTGTGATTCAAAATGTATGTTCAAAGCTGAAACATTATCAGAAACTGGTTGATATTCACTTTCCCGGGCGCTAACGCGTTAATCACATCCATCAAATATACATCTTATATATACCATCTAATTTCCACCATATGGGGCAACCGGAAGTAAGTTTCACTACTCCGCTAGAAAACATTAAGCGGAATAGCAACCAGCGTACGGTCCAAAACGTTATGGTGTCGCTTGGTGTACTTATCTTGCTGCGCTGAGTATAAGAAAATGGTGCCACAAATATGCATAAAAAACCAGCCTCCAGTAAAAGTACATCCCTGTGAAAAGAATATAGAAAACACTAGAAATTTGTGACAACGCGCAATTGCCATTCGTAATGCTATTGAAATTCCTAAAATACTTGCCATTGGAACCACATAAAAGTTTGGCCAATCTGATACAGAGAATAATACAACGACCAAAGTACACCAAATACCAGCATAATATTAAATCTTTGCGATACGAATCTGTGAATAACCATTATTGTAACTTGTATGTTACTTAATTCGCTAATTTACGACCCAATGATAACGATAATAATTACCCGGCAAAGGAAAGAATTACTCCGGCAAGTGACAATATGTCTAGCATGTATTCTACATTTAGACCAATGTAGGGGGCAAACCATAGCAATGTTGGCTTCTGTCTTAATTTATTGAGCAAAGGTGCGCGATTTTTTAGATCTAATTGGGTCCTAGCTGGTAGAATTCCATTATCGCCGTATAGCCCTATTTAATGAAAAAATTGATTGTACATATTTGACGGGATTAAAAAAAGAAGTAACGAAAAAGATTTTACGATTAGAGCAAGCTTATAATGTGCTTGATCGTTTTCTACTCACCAGGAATTTGAATATAAAAACTAAGAAATGCAAAGAGATAAATAATACATATTCCTCGCAAAAAGAAGTTACGAGTATATCGTACTTGTATCATAGCAACGTATTCTCTTTCTTCTTTATCTCCAAAGATTAACGCTTATTCATTTGAGACCTGCAACGCGAAATGCTGCAGAGGTAGATAGAGGTTAATATATCCAGATTAATAACAGAAAATGCTTTCAAATACATTACGAGTGTCGTCTATGAAGAAGTAAAAAGAAAACGTATCTACCTGGTAATCGAAATAATCTAACGAAACAATGGGATATTGAATTCGCTAATACACCCGCCAAACGTGCAACTTTTATTCACAGCTATATGATCTAACGGCATATAATTGTCGGCTTTCAATTGTTTCTTTTTTCCCCCAAAAATTATTTAGGACTATTTCACGCTACACAGTTGGCACAAGTTTCCCTAGCTGCATTATGCAATCAACCATGCCTGTATGTACACGTATGTATATGTATATTTGCTAAAAATATACAATATAGTACACCTTTTTCATCATTTTCTGCGCCTCTTGTTACACGTAATACTTAGTTGATTTACATGATTCCACTATTATTATTTAACTATTTGCATATAAACGTTGGCTGACCAATCGTCGAAAATGATTACAAATGATAGCTTGTGAAATAATTGTGAACATTTTAAATAAAGTACGACTAATTGTTTAATTGCATTAAATGGTAATTAATGAAAGAAAAATTAATAATATATAAACAGATGTACATTAATGCATCTATTATTGGCATTTGCGAAATAAGTTTATGTTCAAGGTATATATCAATTATACGCTTGCATATCCTATGTCATCTTCATTTTGTTATATTCTGCTTCCATTTCAGCGAGCTCCTTCATCCGTCGTTTAGTACTGAATTCATCAACAAATTTCCTAAACTCTATATGCTCTTTGGTATTTGACTTGTCGTGCTTTTTCCTCTCGTCCTCTATCCATCTTTCTATAGTTTCCGAGTGATTGAAGTAATAATAAATTCCAATAGGAAATAATATATATAATGTCATTCTGCCAACTTCCATTTGCCAGTTTGTCATGATTTATAAATCTGTAACGAATGTTGTCAACTTAGTGCACAAATATAAGAAAACCATATGCGTGGGTGTCCATTTATGTATGTCTGTATTAATATGTATATATGTGTAAGTCGTAGCTAATCATTATTATCACTATCCATCCTTTAAAGCAGGTATAAATACTATAATTGAAATTCTTAGTCACTGAAACATACAATGTAACTATTGTTGGTGCGATTGACAAGATTGTATAGTCCTTCTGAACTGTCTGCAACAGATATTACATAATTTATCATTTAAAATAAATACCTTTGTATTAACTTGAATAATATTATCAACATTAAATCATTAGCACATACTTAAACCCTACTACTTACTACGTTAGTTTGCAGAACTATTCTTTCCGTTATCTTATTCTAGGTGAACGCTTTGCTATGTTCACGATCTATGTGAGTACCACTGATATAGGGGAAACAATTTCGTAACTTACGAATCGTAAGAGATAATGGTATTTCGAATGTTGGTACAATTGTCATCAGAGGGATGGCATATGTAAGATTCTTCAGGATTCATTTTATGCTATACTGTTTCAAAGTGTATATGTATATGTTTTCTTTTAACATTTCAAAAGATGCGCATGATTTTTCAGTGACTGGATTTTAAATATCGATAAGCATTATGGAAACATTATTACCGTCGGAAATAGCTAGATTGGTCCTTGGTAAGGGTAACGAGATACATATATGTATATATACATATATATATATACATATCTTAAGCGTCGTTTTACAATAACCTGATGTGTGGCGGGAATGTAAATACTTAACAATTGCCCCTAATACACGGAAAAACGGCTAGTGCGACTATGTGTATCAATACCTCGAAATCTCATGATAAATGATGCACTTTTCATAATGCAGTATTTTCAAGAAAGTTTATTGAAATATCTTTTATACCGATTGTGTTCAGGATACCTTGAAGATCAAAAATGCATGGATGCAGCTAAAACATTTTTGGACACATCTCCGCATCTGCAAGAATGTCGTTTTGTAATGTCAAGCGGAAGGCGTTTTAGTACTCGAGTCAGTGGAATGACATTAATAGACGTAATAGAAAAATTTTTTGCTATTAATGCTACTGGTAAGAAATATTTGAATTTGAGTTCACTTTGGCATAAATTTTGAGCAGAAGTGCTGCCAGTTTCGTACAGCATCAGAGTTGTTTAAAAACATTAGCCCGGTTGCTTTTAGTGCAAGATCGACTCCATAAAATAACGGATTGCCAACAGCTGAAACATTGCGGCGATTTATTGGAGCAATTGAAGTTTCTTATTGAAGAAACTCGTGGGCAACGTTTTGTCGTTAATATTAATGTCCCATCGCAGGTGCGTAACAATGTCGATTTCAACAGTAATAATTTTACTCGAGTGGAAATTCTGTTGAGGTTACATCATTCCTTTACAAACTTACAGAGTTCCTCGCAGGCTTGCAATGGGTCTCCTGTAATATCTAGTAGTACACGTAAAAGGCGGCATAGTAACAGCGATCGTGAACGATGTAAACGAACAAAAGTAACAATGAATGCATCTCAACAATTTGATTCGCACTCTGCTGAAGGTGTTGAAGGTGAATGAATATATATATACAATACCCAATTGCACGAAGAAATTGCATCATTTTATAATTATCTCTGCTTCTATAATTCGAAGCAACTTTCATTTTTTCCTCATTGTAGTACCCAGTTTTGAGAATGTAGAAGCTACGCCATTGGAAAGTCTGCCTGGCAACATAGACGTATTCGAACACGGTGAGACTCGCGCTAATGTCAAAGAGAAGAAATGTAGTAACTCCCCACAGCAATATCAAGGTTTGGAAATATCAAGTTCGTACGAATACAGTTATGGCGCGTATAAAAAAGATTTTTACGAAATTATAGTCTAAGCAAGTAATAATGATTGCGATATATAACGTAACGAAACTAACAGCATTAACGGCAAAAGGAACAACAAATGTTACAATGTAAAATGATGATTCCATTCTTAATATTTGAATCAGACGGTCAACAGAATGCTCCGCATACAGTGGATGATATTGTCCCAGATAACGCGTGCAAAGAGAACAATGGTTTGAAGGGTTCGTCGTGCATGCTTGACAAATGTACCACTGCGACAAACACGGAAGAATTATTAAATTATTCGTGCGTAGAAGTTCAGACTACACCGTACGATACACCGGAATCCGAGTCGGAAACTAACGATGAACCGATAGAAAATTTGAGCGTAAGCAAGAGTATGAGAATTTCTACGAGAATGGTACTTGTATTGGTTGACTTTTTCCTATTTTCTTTTCAGTTACTAACAAAAGAGCTGCTGAATCGTACAGAGTTACAAGAGCGAATCGCTGAGAACATTAACAAAGCAATACTTCCAACGGAAACATCTTCGAAGGATGACAGTTTGAATGACTCTGCGAACGGTGAAGCGAATACCTCTATCGTGGCCGAATTGAATAATGCTATTAAATCAATAGTGGAGGCGACAGAGGCTGATCCCGTATTCGAAAAATTTCTAGACGACATTATTGGACCGCACACAGAAACTGACACGAGCCCAGACGAGGACGTCGATGCTAAACCAAAGTCAAAATTTCTTAACGAATCGGAAGGAAAGCAATGCGAAATGATATCAAGTAACGATGATTCACCGGAATCGGTAGCGTTGGATGGTAAATCATCCAGTGAGTTAGATACAGCCGATGTTCCGTTGAAACATAGACTTCGTAGTTCCTCCAGACAGCAGAGTGCTCGTATGGAAGACGAACGAGATCAGGAGAAGGAGCACAGTAACCTTGATGATCAAAATGCTGCTGCAGTGTTAAGTATAATAAATGTCAATATCGTTAATAACAAATCAGGGACAAGCGATAAGAGAATCGTAGATGCTACGAAAAAAACGACGTGCTCGTCTAACGATGAGAGCGAAAAGAAATTACCATCGAATGAAATGTCTCTAAACAAAGAGGCAGAACAATTTGGGAAGTTGTTGAGGGACGAAAGTGAAAGGGGCGGTACTAACCTTATTAGAACAGCGGAGAGCAATGATTTAGATGCAAAGGTAAAAAGATCAGCAACGAAACGATTACGACCGACGAAACCGAAGCAACGGGACATGGAAAGTATCAAGGACGATTACACAGCCGAACAGGATATAATAACAATGCCGACATTAATAATGTGTTCGAAAGATGATATAAGTAATATATTATCGATAAATCCATGTTACTCGTCCACTTGTTCGGCAATATCTGCTTCAACTTCACGATTTGTTCCTATCGTCCCCAAGGATCTCACCACTGCCACCACTATTCCTCTAACCGCCACCACAGCTACCACCGACAGCACCAACACCGAAAGAAGCTTTACAGAAACATTGTACCTAAAAACTGTAAATGTTGTTCAAAAAGTAACGTCATCGCTACCTAATTCATCGGGCGATTCAAAAAGCTTCATTTCTCCTTCTTTTACAACAACGACAACAACGACAACAACAACAACAACAACAATAACAACAGCAGCAGCAGTAGCAGCAGAGTCAATAATGACGATGGCAATGGCGCAAACATTTAGAAAGGGGGAGAATGGTAGGAAAACAGAAGGTACATCTATTCACAACGATCATACTTTTGCAGGCAGCTCAATTGTAACCCCTACATTGTCTAATAGCGAGAAATTGAGCATTGGTGAATCGATCACTCTATATGCTAATGAAAATAGCACAAACACACTGCTGGACAGTACGAGTATGCCCACGATCAATATAGAAGACAACGTTAGCTTGTCGAGCTCTGGATTATCACCTTACATCAAATTTAATTGCAGTAAAGGTAATCGGAATCAAAACCTGTCAGACATTGACTTGACACCTGTTGTCCAAAGTGAAAAGGTTCTTGCATCATGTAAGTCCAACGATATCGTTAACGATCAACATCTTTCAGCTTCGAAAAATACCGAGTGCGATATCATTAGCAAACGGACGCCCAGATCCTTGTTAAGAAGTCGATCGAAAAATCATCGATTAAGTCTGTCGACACCTAGAAGGAGAAGCACTCACATAAGAGCCCTCGATTTTGCCACTCCGATGAAGACAGGAATTCTACCCGCTAAGAGCACCAGTGAAAACGAGGGTCCGGGCTCTTCAACCAGACCCGCGAAGCATGTAAAATCTTTGTGCAAAAGTTCCCTTTTCAAGTCACCGCCATTTACCAATAACTCTGCTATGCCCGCGGATAAAGTAAAAGTTCCGCTGGAAGCCTGTGAACCGTACACGCTTCAAGTCGCGAATAAAAGTCTTGTGCCGAAAATCATCAGCGATTCGGTGATAACTAATAATAACGGGGACGAGGCGGTCATAGACGACATTCCTTCGCAATCAAGCGTCAGCGTTTCCTCGGAAACTAAAGCTTCGTTTAAGTCGTCAAACGTTAAGGACACGTGGGACGCAGACCTGCGGAAAGCTCTACGACTTACCATCGACGAAGATAGCGCGAAAAAAAAAGTATCCACAGCAAATAAAAAGGACTGCGCGAGGGCTGGTAAGTCTGGTGTGAAAAGGGACAAGTGCAATACACGCGCAGCGAAAGGGAAAACGAAAAGGTGCAATCCGTTAAAAGACGGGACGATCGTGGAAAAGGCAAAGGACGAGTGCCCAACTGCTGTAGAAAATGAAAGTGATGCGCCGATCGCCATGGACAAGGATCACAATGAAGTATCGAGCCCGCAGAAAGAATTGTCGGACGGTCAAGCTAATGACGCACGGATAGCAGAAAATGTTGCGGATGTAGAACCAGTGAAACCAGGCGATGTTCATAGACGAGCGAGCACCGAAGATAAATGTAAAGCACTTAAGGTGGAACAGACGAAAGATGAGAGTCGAGTGGCGTCTGATAACAAAAGTCATCGACAGTACGACGAATCGGTGACGACAATTGATCATTCATCGGCTGAAAAGAAGAATGTGAAAAAGTACGTTCCACTGAAAAGATTGAAATCTAATGTGAATAAATGCAAAGAAGGCGACAATATGATTCCGAGTTTCGAGAGTACGAACGGCGTTACCCCGGATAGTATACAATGTTCAGAATTTGCAAAGGCTTCTACAGATGTTGCGCAACAATTACTACTAATACCTAAGCTGACCGAACTCGAAACGCCAAGAAAATTTGAGAGCATTTCTGGCGTTCCGCCGACCCCAAGGCTACTTAGCCCCAGCAGCAACACAACGCCGTTTGTTAAATCCACCGAAGACAATTCCAATAAGATGCGTGGATTTATAAATACTCCGGAATGTCCAATAACGCCTTGCATAGCCTTAACGCCAAAAAATTCCGAGGAAATCACAACGGACGATACGAAGAAAGAAGCGTTCAGTTCTTGTTCGCCGTATTATAAACCTAGTTCCGAGCAAGACGAGAATTTCGAAAAATCATTGAAGTTAACGTCGACTAGTAATACGCAAAAATCGTCCATTACGCCGTCGCAATACACGAAGCAACCATCGCCCCCGAATAATACCACCACCTCTACAAATATGTATCAGGCTTGCGTGGCTGCGAAATTAGAAATAACACAATTCGAAGTAATAAAAGAAAATCTACCGAAAGAAGAAGCGATAAAAGAACTTAAAATATCCGCCAATTCGCGGGACTCTGTCCATTATATGAAGCTAAAAGCTGAATGTATTCAGGATACAGTTAATAAGGAAATTACGACGAAGAATGAAAACCACCATCGCTCGAATAGCGAAGATTCAAACGACAGCGATGCATCGATCTCGTCAAATAATTCATCGGTGTCATCCTCGTCTTCGTCGTCGTCTTCCTCGTCGTCATCGTCCTCTACCTCCTCGTCCTCGTCCACTTCATCATCATCGTCGTCGCCATCATCAACATCATCACCATCACCGGCACGTATTTCTAACAGCGTTAAAGTAACAAACTCAATGCCAATATCCTCTTCAAACAATAAGGACAAAAAAGTATCAAATCAGATTTATAGCGATACGAGCAACGAGTCGTTGCGCAAAGATACAAATATACAGACTGCAGAAATTATGAAGAAAAGTGATTCTTCGAAACAAGTAATTGAATCAACAAACGTGTCAGCTCCGAAAGAGGAAATTATTGCTTTAAAGAACAGCGAATCATCGCCTCTAAAAGTATTTCCTATATTGAAGAACGAGGAAGATTTAAACCCGAAAGAAACGCCGGCGAAAGACGAGAATTTGTTGAATGAGATAGACATTTCCGAGACTCCGAGTAGTTCGAAGGCTGGCGTGGATAATTTGACTAATTTATCGTCAAAAATTTCCGCATTAATTACATCGGGTGATCGGAAAAGCTTGTTGAAAGCGGGCGAAAATTCCCCGGTTAAGAAGTTAAAACAGAAACCAAAGATAGTGAATGTACAGCGCGCAAGGGCTAATTCTTCGATTCCTGTAAAACCTACCAGATCCACGAAACATTCTCCCGATCCACAAAAAACGCAGAAATCGACAACTGTGGATGACAAATTCGTTGTTCAATTGGAAGCGAAACGACAACGTGTGATAGCAAAATTTCGGGAAATTCCTAAAAGAAATCCTGCCAGAGGAAGGACTCAACAAGGGCGACGAACGACTTGTAAGAGTGAAAATAGTGTCAGCTTAAGGAAGAAGGGCATTCGATGCAAGCATAGTCTGGAAAACCTCAATGATGGTAACGAGAAAAAACACAAAGGTAAAAAGATAGAAGCAGATGATGGAAATGGTAGCAATTCTAACGATACTATCAAACGTAGTAAGAACGATACTGAAAATGACAATACCAATAATAGTAAAGGCGCAAAAGGCAAACATTTATCTGCAACTAGCGTAACGCAAGGTAATAGCTGTATTAATTTGGAAAATTCAGAACAGAAGGGTAACGATGAAAAATGTGTGAAAGGCGACCTTCCGATCTCTGAGGCTGTGACCCGCATACCTGTAGAGACGACAGAGCAAGAGCCAGGGAAACTGGTACAAATGTTGTCTGATAAAGGAGAAACGAGGGATGCAAATGCGGATAGGATACAGGAGAAACAGTCGGACAGGCCTGCAATGGAAAACCAGACTTGTAATCCGGATGCTACAAAGACTGAGGAAACAGTGGAATCGAAAACGGGGGAGAAATCTGACACGAAACATAATCGAATTCATGTTACAATTAAAGAAACTTCCGTACAGCACACTAAAAAACCTAATCAAGATGGTAAGAAGTGCGAAGATGACGGCGTTCCTTTACAAGACAACACGAAGAACGAAGAAGAAGTGTGTAAATTAAAGGATCATCCCATTTATAACGGTAAGCCAAATGGTCTGATGAAATCGAAGGTGGACCAAGTGAAGCGAGATTTGTTTAGCGATGAGGAAAATGAGCACAAGACATATTGTACCAACCAGATCTCGAATAACGAGAAGAACGTTGACGTTGTTCATCGTTCTAAAATGCTTAAAGAAGCAAACGACTCGGGCAATCCTAAAAACTTATCACGTGTCCTCCAGTGTTTGCAGCTTGTCCCCGCGTGTAAACAGAATCCCATAGTGGAATCTCAATATCAATATATGAAATGTAGCCTTAAAACTGATCTCAATGAAACTATTCCTAATTCGGTGGAATATCATTTCCTATATGACGATAGTACGTCCCTTAAGAAAAGGAGACGAAGATACAGCAACCGTGAACTGGAATTTCAAATTAATGTTTCACTGAACGATCAAGACCATGATGAATACGTTAAAGTAATGACAGCTACTGATTATGAAGAAATATTTAATCTTGCTCCAAAACCTAGGAGAAGATTCGGGAGTAAAAAGTCATCCGTAAAACATGCAAAGGGCTGTGAAACATTCAACAAGTCGGTCGATCTTTCACACATAAAAAATGCTCAAGCGAAACCTTTAGCAACCTCATCCCCTGTTGAGAAACCACTGGCATGTAAAGTAAAGAAAGCATCTGGTAAATCTGCTACGATGAACGATAAAGGTAAGTGTACACGTTAATAGAATTTTTAATGGTGCATCGAAAGGTTTCAATTTACAAAAAGTATGAAAATTGCAGACAATAATATTGGCGGAAAAATAGCGAAAAGAAGGACATCGGAAGTAAAAGAAAGTAATAAACAGGTTTGTAATCGAGTTGCAGTTTATGTACGCGTCATGTCACGTTCGGTTCAGTGTGTAGCCATTGATGATATTCTTTTCTATTTCAGATAGAGAAGCGACAACATGCAAAAGACCCACAAGTATTACTGAGCAAGTTGGATCTGGATAAATTCTTAACTTCTGTTCATGGACCAGCATGATAATTAAATAATTTAGCTCTCTATTAATATTGTACATAATTTAAAAACGTGTAACATAAATAACACTGCAATTATTCAAGATTTTTATTTGTATTAATAAATGCTTTCCATTAATGCATTAAAGATTCCATTAATGCTTTCCATTAAGTATTCTACTAATCGTAAGGCTTGCGGCGTATCGTAAAAGTAAATATTTAAACGCGATATACGTTTTGGAACGAGAGAATAGTATTAAATTACAATTTGTGCCTCGATATATCTGTAGGATGGAAAATATTCTTTATTGCAAATAGTCACTTAAAAACGTTAAATAAAAACGTAAAAAATATGTACTTAAGATTTAGATTTTACTGCTTTGTCCACTTCTTCCACAACGGACAAGAATTTTTGCCACTGCGGCATACTTAAGCAAATACCTGTACAAAACAAAATGGTTTCTCATCACACTTGGCATAGCTTGAAGATTCATTAAAGAAATGCATAGATAGATACCTTTCTTGCCAGGTTTTAAATTTGCATCCTTATCGTAGTACAACTCCCTGATGTCGACGTACAATTTTCCTTTGAAATGGCGTACACTAACGTGACGATTATTTCCCAAATCCCAAACAGTGTCTTCACTTTCGTTAGACTCTGTCGTTTTAGCCTTTTTTGCTACCTTCTCATCTTTATCCTTAGTTTCCTTCTTCTGCCTCTTCTTTTTTGACTTCACTTCCTTATAAATAGAGAAAAGGATCAAATGTACAGGTAGTTCTATTAATAAATATTCTACGTTCAGCAGTCTTTTTCTTTGAACGCATATATTGTTACGTCTATTCTGTTTGCATCGCACACTCATATAAGTATGCATATCCTATGATGCATGCAAGTGCAACATACGTACATACCTCTTCGCTACTGTCCTCGTCAGTAGAAACATATTCTTTTGATTTAGGCATTTCTTCCGTAAACTGGTTCGCCTAAAATAATCTCTGTTATATTTAGTTGAACATTAAACGGTACTGATTGTGTTATATTTCGAAAGAAACAGAGCTATTTGATAAAGCGTTCAGGAAAATTAAAGTTTTCGTTTGCTACATAACCTGTTAACAAGTGTTAACGAATGTTACATCATTCGCGTACTTAAAGCTTTTTCCGAAACAACAAAATCAAGTAATTGCAATTCGAGTGGGTTGAACAAAGATGTGATTATATTACCCTCAACGAATGAAGGCTCGATATTATATCTGTATGCTGCAACAACGATGCGGATTTTGAATTAAGAATGAACGTTCTACAACGTGTACTGCCGGCAAAACAAGAATGCACGCATACAGCGAATTGAATGCACAGAAGCGCACGGTAAACTATTGGTGTATTGGTGCCGCGCTCAAGCCAATGTTGAATTCAAATACATATGTGGCATAAGTTACTTTCTATGAGTTTAAACTTAAAGCAGTAGGAATAATATTATATAAATAAAAAAAAACGTACTAATCTTTCTACAACCGTGTCAGGAAACGTTAGCTCGTGAAAATAACAATTAGAAATTTTAATTAATTTAAAGTTATTGTAACCGAGACTGTATCTATTCGATTTCTATATTTGACATCAGTCTTCATTAGACTGCGTGTATACAGATAATTTTGCTACTTACAACTAGCAAAGATATAACAAAATAACGATTAATATTAAATAGAATAAATCCCCTTTTGTAGCCCAAGACCAACCATTACAAATCGAAATGCACACACTTGGTATAATATAGTTGCGTATTTTCACATGTCATTCAATACACTTAAATTCTTAATATATTTATTATTAGACACTGCAAAACGATATAACATTTACTATTAGTACGTATATGCTTATCAATAATTGTACCATGAAAACGTACAAATAATTATACGAAAGACAATATGTATATATGTATATACATACATATTATGTATTCCCTCGAAAAGCAGGGGCAAGTTATTTGTGGTTTCGTTTTTATATATTGACTCGAATCAGAATTGATATACTTATTCCCATATGTACAAATGCGTGAAAATCGCAGTTCGAGTTACAACTTGTTCAGTTTCATTTAGAATAAATTATTTATCTTAATGTAATCTTATTTTACAATATATATATAGTAGTGTTATTTTACGCTTTCCACCACTTACATGGTAGAAACGCTATTACAATGTTTATCGGTTTCGTAGCGATTTGTTTTACATTCAGGGCAACCAATTGAATTCGATTAATTGCTACTAGTTGCAACTCGAGTAGCACGAGTTAAAGGCCGCCGGCTATCTTCATCCGAACCGTATATTACATCTTCATCTGATCCGTAAATTACATCTTCGTCGGAATCGTTAATCATCGAAAATGTGGGGTTGTCCTTTGTAATAGACGAATCTGAAACCGATCGGAACAACCATTTTTGAACTTGCTGGAAGAATTGATTATTGTTTCATAGAGGGTAGACAATACTCACGTTGTCCGTATACTTGTTGGCATGCCGGTGCGTACACGTAAGCCATTGTATATAGATAAAAATTTAAAAGACCATACAGTGCCATGAATTGGGCGGATGAACGATAATAGGTAGTAAGACGAGAAGCAAAACTGTCTTCAAAAATGCCTGCTCCAAACTGCCGTGCTGTAACGCAACCGCAAACTAACGAAACTACTCCAGCAAGTAATGTCAAGAAACGTAAACGAAGATCTGCGAAGGAAGAGAGAGGATGTAGTAGATAAATAATGAAGAGTATAATATAGCGATCATCTTATTATCCTTGTTAACAGCAAATAAGCAATCATGGGCTTTAAAGAGAATTAAAATACGTTGATAAAATCATACCAAAATATGGCATAGATCTTAATTCACTGTACGCCCTCAATATTAGGAGAAGTAGATACGCTATGTAAAATCCTCCTACTGTGAAAAAGAATACTTTGAACCCCTGCAATCATACAGATTCCTTATTATTAATTAGTATTTTTTTCCGTTGCGCATAGAAATTAAACGTCTCGACAGCTTACGAAATAGTTTGACGTATCGAGAACGTAATTGTAAGTGGGATCCTCTAATTCTGTACAGCGTAGCCATGTCGCCAAAATAAGCGCGGAACACCATAGTAAACCCACTACCAAAACCTTTGGTAGATAAAACGTGATAAGACGTCTTTCGTTCTGTCAACAGTGTAAAATCCATAACTCTATTACTAGTAATACTATAGAGTCTATAGTATAGACTATCGACTATGGACAATTGGAGAACTATCGTACCTGTCTTAAACCATGGTAAACGCATAGCCAAAACATGAGAATTGCACATAGAAACGTTGTCTGTAAAATCGCATCTATCATACCAGGTACCCAAGAATTAACTAAAAACGTCATTGGAAACAATGGATCTGTAATAAATAAGATAATGAGGTTTTATACAATTCGTATAAGAACTGAACATCGTTGATTTGTCGCCATCGAATCTTACTGTTGTATAATATTAACAGAGGCAACAGTATAGAAATCCATTTCTGTTCGATAGACCAGTCGTGTAGCGGATATTTACGAAGAGAATGTCCAAACCAGCACTGAAAATGGTAAAAATTAATGCCTGGTCGCTTGCTCTCTTAAAAGCAATATGCAGATAGTGTATGCAGAAAAATATGCGGAAATGGTAACCTTACCATTACTCCGAACGCAGCTAACAAGAAGATAAATCTAAACCAAATCTCGAACTCTGTAAATGCTTGATTGTAATTCTTGAACTATGAACAAATGAAAACATTATAAACTGCGTTTGCTTCAACTCTGAAAAATCCGATTAATGTAACACGCCTTTATGTCGTATAGTGCTTACTGACGTAGAATGTGAGTTCGCGTATGTTATAACGTTGGTGGAAGCTTTCAAGTCCATGGAAACGAACAGTGATAACGTAGTAACTGTAATCGAGAAATCCAAGATGAGCAACCGCAAGTTCTTCGCACGTTTGTCTTTCGCACTTTAAGTGTCTGGTTCTGGGAAGAAATAGTCTATACTATTAATTGTTTTATGAAGCAAATTGAAGGTGCAATATTGTACAACGCAAACGTAAATTGCATAAGTCATGTGGTAAACATATTACCTATATAAACATACCTATTGTGTCCAGTTTCCGACGATAATATAGGAACAAGTTTACGGTCAATGGCAATACCGTCTATGGAAATGCTCACTTGAAAACTCTTGTCGTACCTCTCGTCTGCAAAATGCAAACTGTATTTAGTTCTGCGCTTGAATAGTTTGAGACTAACAGAATTCCTTAATCCCTTTGTATCTGCTACAATACCATCATTATTAGATGTCAGCAATTTTCCTATCACCCATAGTTGTTGGCTGTAGGTAGATAATAGAGGTGTTTTCATGATAAAAGGCCCAGTTGCAAGTTCACTGCCGTTTAAATGAGTCCTCTGTTCGCTCGTCGATGTTATAGGGGGGCCTTTATATCGAAATACGAAAGTAATATTGATAATAATACCTGCGAGGAAATATTTAAGAGAACCAGGTTTTACTTACCCGCGAGCCCAATAAATACTGCCAGGCCAAAGCACGCAAAGAAACCAATAAATACCATAACGAATTCTCTCTTATGCATAGAATATAATCGCATTTGTACAGACCTGAGAAAGAAATACAATACTGTTGAATTATACAGACAAACATATATATATCATTTGTAAATGATTGTAACAAAAGCGAAAGAAAATACCTCTCGCAACGATCATGATGATAAGCAGGTGCAATGTATTTGTTGAATTCGCTAAAGAGATCGCTAAACTGTGAAAGCACATTTCTAATTCGAAGGTTCCAGCCAGCGGAAGGAAGGTGGTAAGAGTATCCTAATCCGGCACTATCCATTTTTACATTGGACCTATTATGTTTTCTGGTTTCTATTTTAGTGACACACTTTCATCTTCATAATATGTACTCGCAAAATGTAATGCGCACGTTTTCATAATATTTTCGCTGAAACAGATGGAGAAACGTTTCATTTTCATCAGATTTATTATAAAACAATAACAATCCGTCATAACATAAAGTATACGGACCACGTGCTTATCAAAAGGATGAAAAATATGGATAGGTAAATTTGAACATCGTGTTTACGTACGCGTATTTGGACGGTCATAGCGGGCCGTGTTAGACAGATAATATGGATACATATGTATTCGCAGCAATTTATAATAATATATTACCTTTCCATTTAGCAGTGAGCCTCGGTAGATCTTCGAACGTTTTCAAGAAGTTTGCTTTAGTTTATTCATTGGAAAAAACGGACAAATAGTCGAAGCATACGTTGTTAAGCATCTGTCAGTTGAAGCATTCGGTCCGAAAGATTTGATACGACGCCGAGGGGAAAGATTAAATAGACGACGCACGAAATGAAAGCGGGTGCAGGCATTGTGACGCGTACTATTGATTTTTGGGGCCGCCATATGACATGCGACGATAACGTAGAAGTGTAGGAACTGCAAACTGGTCATCCCTGTTTGAACGACGCATAAATAGACAAACTAGCTAATATCCAAATTAAATGTGACTTGCGATTATTCGTGTGCGGTCTTTATTACATACTGTCTATTAATCGTTTGTGATATTACAGATACATGTAAAAAATAACGACGTGCTTTTCTAACAATGAGATCGATTCTTCGTATGATATTTACGTTTATATCTTTATTAATGGTACACCGTGAAAAATATGTATACGAAGAAACTCTATATGTACATGTTATATAAAATAGGTAGAAACACGAATACAAATTCTTTTGTATGATTGCAACCGGCGATGATTTCAATCCCAATACTTTATTTTCCCATCCCAACCAGCTGTAGCGAGCCTCGAGGGCTCGTGAGGATGCCATAATACATCGATACATACGCCGTCGTGCGCTTTCCACTTTTTGTATAACTTTGTCGTCTTCCAATCCCAAATGTAACATTTTCCATCCGCATCGCCTGATACGAGGTAGCTGCAGGAAAGAATAGCGTAAAGATTAGATCGGTATGCTACTGATAGGAGGAGATCAACTAGAATTTCGAAATGCAATAAAGCTATGCTTACCTCATGTCGGGAGAAAAGTCCAAACCGCACGCGTAACCGGCAACCATATGACCCGTGAATGTTTTCTTACGATTCATTTTAAACCTGTTTAACGCAGAGAATATAACAATTTTATTGTCCATACTTTGGCACGCAAGCCACTTTTGATTAGGGGATGGTGTAACTGCTGGCATAGAATGCATTGAAGGGTCGGCTATATATTTCATGTCGACTGGTATATCCCATTCCCAAACTCGTAGACTCTTATCGTCCGATGTGGTTACGAATCTTCGGTTTTCGTCTACGAACGTTATCGTGTTCACGGCTCCCAAATGTCTGTCATATTCTTGTGTTATTTCACCGGAACGGCTGTCCCACTATAACGCATACGTGATTTATTATTTGATAAGTATTGATAATTTCCTTTACAATTGAATGAACATAGAGTTAGTACGCGTTCTCAGCTTACGCAAATAATTTTTTTGTCGCTAGTGCCTGCCACGAAAAGATGTTGCTTGTCCGGATCAGGGTTAAATTTGACACAGTAAGGAATTTTTCTGCTTGTAAATCGGCTTATACATGCGCCCGTTTCGGTGTCCCATAACTTCACGTAGCGGTCATATCCAGCCGATAGAAATCTCTTTCCATCATTGTCGAAGCTTATGTCCCTTACGGCTTGACGATGCCCATAATATGTTCGAATACATCTTCTATCCTTATAAACCTCCCATAGCTATACTTGAAATCATGCAAAAACGGAAATTAAAGTTATCAGCATCGAATTAATATTCCAAACATTGTGTACCTTTACTCTACAATCCATACTACAAGAAAGTAACAGGTGTGCAGTTCGTGGGAACCATCTGATCTGAGAAATCCCCTTTGTGTGTCCCTCCCAAGTATGAATTTGTGCTTTTGGTAAGAAGCATCTATCCGGTGGCGATTCTGATCGCAAATTTACTCCAACATCTTGAGGTGCGTGCAAGAACGATCTTCCTTGATAATCCACGCTATCTTTAACTGCAAATACATTTCACAATTAAAGTAATCGCACGTATCATTCGAATCGACTGTAAACAAATATGTAGTCGTGATTTTACTATGAAGCACTGTTTTTTCTTCAAGCGGTTTCTCCTCGGTTGGTTTCCCCCTTTTATTCCTTTTGGCTAATATCTCTTCCAATTCGGCAGCTTCCTCTTCTGTTGGTTTAATTACCCGTTTTTCATCTATATATCCACCCCATGGCCCTAAGAACCCCTCAACATCCGCAGGATTATCATTTCTGTGACGTTTTCTCTTGTCGGAAGCTCTCAGGGATGTACTTTCAAATACAGTTTTACCACCGGATTCTTCAGCCATCTCTGTAGCTCCAATGATGGTTCTACCCTCTTCCGTGCTACCATCTACAGTTGGATCTAAGGCGTATCCTAAAATATACAGGAATTTTGCAGAATGTAACACAAATACTTTTTATTACTACTATTATTGTTTCGTTCGTTGTTTCCATACATACCATAACTGGCAAAAGTTCTTCTCTGATTTTCAAATTGAAACTCGCTTATGTAAGCCTTTTCCACGTATCCGGAAAGCATATTTTTCATAGCACGTTGCTGCTGTGTTTTAAATGGATTCTCTGGCCCAACATCCGGGGCAAACAGTTCCTCGAACTTGGGGTTATGAGTAACCTCGCTTACAGTTGAGTCTACATGTTTTACGCACAACTCGGTACCCTAGAATAGAACAAATCTAACGAATACTAAATATTTGAATCTTTAACTGCGTAGCTTCCAAATTATTTCCTATCCTATGAGAACATAGCCGATCAGGCGAGATATAAAATTAACCTCTAATTGTGTAGAATGCCTTGACGCAGCTTAATTAAAAAGGTATACATACCGTTGGTATTACTTCTGGTGCAGAACAGACTTGCATATTTACGGAGGACAGCGATTTTTTTATGGGACTGTGATTCGCCGTAGAATCCTCATTAAGATCGATGTTGCAGTTAACCTCAATTGTCCTATTTTCGTGATCATTTTCAGGCTCGCTGTTTTCGTCACTACTGCCATATTCTTTCAGAGCAAGCATGTTTCATCGACAGATTCGCACTGTGTTAAATAATATAAATATTCATCTCTAAATATTCGCGAATAACATTAATTCATCGCGTAAACAACGCTCTCCAGAGTGAGACGAAAATACTGAGCGAATCTTTCACTAAATTAGTTCGGAGAACATCCGTTAGATGGACAGGAATGCACCATCACAGACGAGATATAAGAATAGACAGGACATCTTATGGACTTTCGTGGCCCAACGTGACGGTCATACCGACTCAGAAATCCGACACTGATTTGAGCGTCCCCTGCTCATGAACAGTGATCACTTGAAGAACTATTATTTACTGAAGTAGTGTTGGGGCAGGCCTAATTCGATTGGGCGTATGTATGTGAATGCTTTGGGGGAAATCAGGATAGCTATTTCTCGGTCAACGTTTCGGTAGGAAAATTGAGCTACTGTCACAGACGAGATATATGAATTCCTATATCTCATCAGTGAAATGACCTCTTATATCTCGTCTGTGTGAAAAGATGCTAGAAAACTATCTGAACGCTCACAACGGTAGGAATTGTAATTTAAATAAAGTTAAAGAAAAACAAATATTAGTTTGACGGAAATAGTTTACTTATTCTATAGTGCAACAAACATTACAAACATTTGATTACACAGATGCGTTTGTTATTACTAATAAATATATTTGCATCCTACTATTCGACTAATATCCATACTGTAACACTTGCAATAAAAAATATTCAGTTCGATATGATATTCAAAAACACGCGCCGTAAGGAAAGAACAGCACCCCCGCCGCCCAATCAGCTACCAGCCAATCAGCGCAATCTATTTCAAAACTCTCCATCTTTCGCCCAAGCGATCTCGTAGTGATTAGACGTGTTCAGAGTGCCCGTCGAATTAAGGTATATCACATAGTCTAATATATTCTTGAAGACAGGAAATGATATACATTGTTTTCGTTTCCCTGTCTTTCAAGTTTTCTGTGCTTTCTTTGTTAATATTAATGAATATTTTGCAAGAAATTAAGTAAATATTCTAATCGACTCCAGTATGCATATACATACGTATTATCTTTCACGTATGCGTATACGTATTTCACTTCTGAATTCCATTATCTTGCAATATATTCTGCAGTTTTTAGCAATATTACCATGATATTGGTGATTCTTAATACATTTATCTCTGATTTCAGTTCGATTCTGTTCCTGGGCGTCTCTTTCGCTAGCTTTGATGCAGAAATGGCGCGAACGCGACACTTTCAAACGGGAATGCGCAGGAGCAGAGTGACGCGGCGCCATATTGTTAAATCAACTTTTCGCTGACAGGTAAGCGTTCCTCATATTTTTTGTGGAAATACGTAGAATTTTTGCAATATGTCTCTATTAAATTATAATTCGTACGACATATAAAGCTTGTATGATATACAGTCGCGTTGTAGATAAGTAGTAACATAATAGAAGCCATTATTTGCGGCTATATCTTGTTTCTGCCTGTGGTCGGGAAACTTGTTTTTCGTGGAAAATATCAACAATATATCGCGAAACAAAAAAAGCCACTTATCGAGTAACGCGTGCGTTGAAATATTTCTAGGAAACACAAGCGATCGTAAACAAAAATGGTGTTTGGTTTTAGTCGGATGTCGAACAAAGCCGAACAGCAAAGGGCGATGGCGAAGGTCGTTATTCTACTACTTAACGCCGAGCTGACAAAACGTATGGTAGACATCTCATTGTCAGTGAGGTAAGTATCGAGGTGTGTATAATTTGTGACTGGTACTAACTAAGATGAAACAAAAAAAGTTAAAATACTTAGAAAAACAAATAGATATCTATATTTGATAAGAAACACTCGATAGGATGAACATGTTCTATTTCAGAAAATCAGAAAATTTTGTGACCGCGCGCAATGCGGTCAGTAGAGTCAGTGGTTTCTCCGCAGTTTTCTAGTATTTCCAGAGCAAGTGGCTCTGCTTAAATTTTCGTTTACAGTTTACCTACACGCGATTGTAGAGTCAGTGTTTTTCGTCCAGTAGTTATTAATTCGATTATCGGAGCACCGGTGCTCCTCTTCAATTATTTCAATCGCGAAAGTAGCATCTTATTTTGTTCGCCGATGTAATTTGCGGTCGCGTACATAGTCTTTTATTTTGATTTTTGTCTTATATTCGCTATCGGAAGCAGAGTCAGTGCATCACTGAAGGGGATGTTTTATGCGACACCGATGAAGCGAGAAATGTAAGTATTTTTAAAACAAATCTCAGTTTTCTATGAAGAGTTAAATTCTGTAGATTTAGCAGTAGATTTTAATGTTTTTTTCTTTGCTGTTTAGTTACAGTTTGCATACTTCCTGACGATTGAGTTCAATTGAGCTGCCCCGGTGATGTTCCTGATGTCTTCCACGAGTACTTGCTCTACTTTTGCAATCAACGAGTTGGTGAGTCGCATGTGTTTTGGTTCCTCCGGTCCCCAATCATGCCGTAGGACGATTGGTCCGAAGCGGCACGGGTGACTGGTTGTATTTTTTAGTAGTTTTGCGAGCATAGTGACTACGGGAATAATTTTTATACCCGTTAGTTGTGACGTTACTTTCATGTGTATTATTTCTTAGACGAGGTTAGATCTGCCTTCTTGTATTCCGCGTTTTTTAATTTAAAAAGATTAAGGACCATAGAAATATTTCTTACTCAAATAAATATTTGATCAAAGAAGCACTGATCCTGTAGGTTCCTCTATTTCGATAAAAATATATGATGACAGTAACAAATACATTGCACAAATGTACATATATTGAGGACATTGCATATTAAATTTGTAATTGCATTTATAATCAGTTGAAATTTGTTTTCACTGTTCAGCAGTGCAGAAGTCGGATGCCCCCCCGACTTCGTTACTGCAAGTGCTACATGATTATAGCAATCAGGTATTAAAGTAAATAAATACAACGATACGTTTATTGAAATCAGCATTGAATATGCATAGCCAATGATAGCATTTAATATTAATTTTCATATGCTATAGTCGAGCCCATTTCGAATGAAATTAATTACACATTATGTACAAGAAGGCACTTTGTATACGGGTAGATTTTCAAATCGGAGTAACTATCTTGAACACTTTACTTCGATTAAGGAATCACCCGAGGCTTATTTAATATCTTGTCTATTTTCCAAGTAAATATTTAATTGCATTACTTATTCTAGTAAAATCAGTTTCAATGACAGTCATTTCCCTTAATAAATAAATTATTTATCAGTAATTTTTGAGTCTTTATTGATATTTCATATATTACAAAGTCGAGTCATGTTTAAAGAGATTGAAAATAAAATATATTATTAGCTGTTGCAATTTTACGTGTACTAATCATCTTTTGAGATCAGGATTTTCAGGTTTAATCCCTTCCGTGTTGATTGCCAGAAACTCACTCACGTGCCCAGGTGCTACTTGGGTGAGTGAGAGGCAATGGGCACGATGATCATATAGTTTTTAAATTTCTAACAATGTTTGGCGGCTGACATTTGCTAGTGCACCGTGCACGACGTATTTTCCATACCGTGTGTGTGTGTGGGTTAGGCCGTGGAATTGCGTCGGCTCGGGAATTTCATAACAAATTATAATACTATGATTTCATAAATAGCAATATGTTTCACAATTGCAAATACACATTGAATGCCGTAACGAATTATGAAAATATGGCAACGAATAGAGTACTATACAAACCAAGCGTACATAGTAGAAAGAAAATGTACAATATACATATTTGAGCAATCACTATTTCGTTTGCGCAAATTTACGCAATGGTCGCTAGCCTTTGTCAGCCGATTTCAGGAACTGGTACGTACCCTTAGAGTGTGAATGATTGTATGCCAAGCTCGGGTGTCGGAGGCGTCCCGGGACGTCTCTCTAGTGTAGGTTCATGCGCCCGAGTGTTTGATTGAGAAACGTTGAATGATGTGTGTTTGTGTGAATGCTTTGCCATTTTTTAAATATAGGTCTAGGTAGGATAGGTAGTATACCTTCTGGTGTGCCTGATAGATATAAGTAGGTAGGGCCGGGCAGGTTGACACAGTCTCTGATCGGGTAGGCCATATTTCGCGTGTTCAACCTGTTTCAGGAAATCTGATTTGAAAAGTCGACGGCGAAACTGTGGCGCGAACGAGAATGCGTTCGCCTCTGGCTTTGCCTATCGATTTTTCGAATTTTTCGCGGTCGCGATCGCGAGTTGGTCTCGAAACGAACGTGTCACATTATGCTCGAGGCTGCACGTGTAGGCGATGATCGATTACAATTTTAATCGCAATCTTTACGATTTTCTGTAATCGCAAATTTTACGATTTTATATGGTCGTGATTCGTCCACGTGTGTTCCGTTTAGCTACGCGATTTAGCCTTTTATTTAGTTTTGTTTGTTTGCGAATAGAGTCTCGAGCCTAGACTAAGTTTCAGCGAGCATTGCGCCCGAAGAAAAGAAGAGGCTAAAAGCCGAAGAGGCCCGACAAACTGTCGCTCAAGAGGGCAACTATCAATGGCTCTGCATCCTTCGGATGGAGAGTCATTCTTTCTTACTATTTTGTCACTATGCTCGCTTTTGTATGCCGTAGTTGTAGTTTATTGTTTGGCCGGCAGTATTGCCTGGCCCACCGTCATCGCATTGGGCAAATCGCGATTTTTATTAGCGTCGCGTACGATTGAATACGGTTTGCATTAGAGTTGCGAATAAAATCACACCGCGATCGCAACTAGAGTTACGGATAGACCCAGGTCGCGGCATTTTTCTTACAGGTGCGATTAAATGTATCGTGGTTTGAATTAGAGTTGCGAATTAATACAGATTGCGGCTTGAATTAGAGTTGCTTTTGTATTAAATTGTACTTGCAATACGTACTTGCTTTTAGCGTTGCGACAATAACTTTCGCGTTCCTTTCCTACACAGGTTTTAATTAGCACTTACAGTGCTGCGATATCTTTCTATCGCGAATATTTTTCTTAGATTTTCATATAGTGTTGCGATGATAAATGGTCGCGATTTTTAAGTAGCGTTGCGACCACAATGAAATGCCCAACGTGGTTCCTGAGCCACGAAAGGCAGCTACGCAGGCTGCATAAGGTGATTGCTGCAATCGTAGTCTTGGATGCGACTACCATGACTCGTCCGTTATTAGTTATTAGTGTTGCGAATTAAAAATGATGGGGGCAGTGAATTATTTTTTCCTATCTTTTTTAATATATCCGAAATACTATATTAGAGATAACGAAGCACCATACGCGATTGACTTTGCAAGTAATGCAGTAAATTAGGGTTGCGAAAGAAGGAGATAGTCCACTTACGGGTTTCAATCGGGTTTATAATAAGTGGACGATAATTAATAGTAGAATGTCCCTCTGGCTATTGAGTTTGTGTTCAATGTTCTAATTTATTATTCTTCTTGGCCTCTCCCCTTTTTATTAACATTAAAATGAGTTGTTTCATCTTAGTATCCAAGTAAATGTTTGTATTTGTAATTGACAATTATTATTCAGCATATTTGCATTTTGGAGGAACATGCTCCCTTTGTACTACTGTATTATTTTTTCACGATTACTATTCTCATAAAAAAGTCTGTTACAGAATTGTTAAGTTAAAGGAGATGTCAAAGGAATAGAATATTGCCTCAAGTACATTAAATAACATACATTGCAATATGTAAGTAATCAGAGGCTCAAAAGTGATGTTGTATGGATGAAATAAATCGAAGGAAATCATATGATACCTAAGAAATATCACTAAATTCTTATGAACTTTGATCTGTTTCAGGTTACGCGATCACAATTTTAGCGAAAGAAGATTCATCGTGAAATATCCCTTGCCCCCCCCCCCCAACCCTGTCCTTTCAGATTTTCAATTAGATAGGATATTTCCAAATTGAATTAGCTTTTTAGTCAGGTAGGATGTTTTAAGTTAAGATTTAATTTGCCTTAATTAAAGGTAGAATGTATTTGAATTACGTGCATGCTAATTTATATTATATTGCTTATTCTTTAGTTTAAGTCAGGTCTAACAGAATTTCTCTTTTCAGCTTTCGCAATAATGAATAATTTTAATACATGCTATTTACTTAAACTAACTATAAGCTAATGTGTATTATAATCTCTATTTTTTACTTAAAAAGGTTTAACAGAATTTTCATTTTCAGCTTTCGTTACAATTATTTATTTTAATACATTTTACTTACTCGAACAATGTATAAGCTAATTTATATTATAATGTTGATTTTTTAGTTGATTTAGGTTTAACAGAATTTTTATATCCAGTTTGCATATCAACCGCGCTGCAAATATACATCAGAAGGAAGTAGCGTTTAATTTGTAAATAATAACTTTTTTAATTTAATCGTGGTAGGTGCGCGGCTGCGGCTGAGGCCGCGCGGGTCTCCATTCGCAGCAACCTCCACGTGGTGAGACCTGGGCAATCGATTTTATTTACCATACAGTTACCAATTTTAACACTAATACTTTTGTGATTTAATTGTTAATTATATGTTAAAAATGTCGAGCTAATTGGCTGCGATTTTTTAAATTTCTCCTATAACAACAACACGATCATATTTGCTTCATATTGCAACCCGTTTTTGTAATTTATCGCCGCAAATATGATCGAAATTATATCGCGTTTGGTGTTATTTTAAACACAACAGCGTCAGCAATATTTTAATAAAATTTCCAGAACGAAGTAGCTAACAAAAAGATGTTTTATAGTTGCATTAGTGTTGTCTCACCGATACGTAGGTATCTGACCTTTCTTTCACTCTCTGTCCCTTTCAGTGGACGATGAGGGTGGGGAAAGCGCAAAAATTTGTGAATTTACTTTTAGGGGCTACTTTATGACAAGTTCGAAAGTCTTTCGTTATCGTATAATTCGTATATTCTCGTATATTTCGTTAAAAGATTTTTAATTAACATTAAATGTTTCATATCCTTTGTTGCCTTTCATTACGGCAACGAGCAAAAGAATTCTTTAAAATTATTTAATTTTCGCATTGTTTTCTATAATCTGTGGGTAACGTTGCGAGTGACACGGAAATGGTAATGGGACCCGGGGTCCCAGATATCATGGCCGAAAAAATACATTGCATGTCTTGTCTATTCCTATATCTCGTCTGTGGCACCATTTTGTATGTCACGCATGTTTTTGGAAATAAGCACATACACAGTATGTAAGTTTTGTAAGTACAATGTATGTACTTACAAGGAACTTTATATGCAAAGGAATTACAGGGAGAATATTGTATATTATAGTAGTCAGTTTATGGCAAATGTATTTATTCGCCATCGCTTGCAATTCACCACCGGCGACACAGCGAACATGCTTGTACATGGTTTACTAGTCAACTCGAGTACGCATACATTTATTATCTTTTACGTACGCGCATACGTATTTCAGCTGTGAATTCCGTTATCTTGTAATATATTCTGCAATTTCTAGCAATATTATTATAATATTGGCGATTGTTAATACATTTATCTCTAATTTCAGTTGGATTCTGTTCCATGGCGTCTCTTTCGCGTGCTTCGGGAATCGATTCAGAATTGGCGGGCACGCGACGCCGATCAGGCGGAAATGCGCAGGACCACAATGGCGTCAAGCCGTGCCGAAGTGTCAAAGGGTCTGGTTGACATGTAAGAATTTCTTAAATTTCTTGTAGAAATAAGTAGAATCGCATGAATATTAGCAATACACCTTATTATATTATTTATTTAATATTCAATTCCTGCCATAGTGAGCATTAACATCGATTGCTAGATTGATCTATTCCTGTATCTCGTCTGTGCTTGTATTTGTCGCTGCTGCTACATAATTAATTCGCGTGCATAGTATAAGTGTAGTTCTTCAATACTGTTACACAATCTAAAGCTAAAAACATTTTAAATTGAAGATTTAACCATGTGTCTTTTCAAGTACAAAAGTTGTGTCTTTGATTCCAGAGTGGTCAAATCGGACACGTATGGCGCCATTTGTTGAACATGATTTTGATAAACTGAACCTAAAAGTTTATAAATATTACGAAACAACTTATTCTGTGGTACATACAGAGAAACAATGGTACGTACCCGCAGCTGCTTTTCTTTGGCCGTACACAACTTTTCCATCGAAATCGTTTAGTGGAACTTTCATATCAGGATCGACTTGCTGGATCGTAACATTCAAGTGATCCTCAATTTCAGCTAAATACTGCAGGTGCGAATAATGTTGATAATAGAATGGGAGAAAAAATAATGTTCGCAATCGTAGTAACAGTTATATTGATACTTACATTTGGTTCATTATACCAGATACAACAACCACCCCTATCAGTAAGATTGGTATTGCTACAGTTTCTTCCACGGGAGTGACACCATTCGCCATGGTACCATACTTTTTCAGGAACTTTACTAACTAGAGAGATTGCCAGGCCCATTCTTTCAGCCCTACCGACTCTACCGATACGGTGCACATAGTTGGTCTTTTCGTCGGGTAGAGTGATATTAATCACTGGTAGTAAAAATGTTTGATTAGTATACATGTAGATAAAGACTGCGCAGAAATATATTAGGGACAAACAATGATTACGCACTGAATGGTAATCCTGAAATGTCCAAACCCCTAGCCGCAACATCAGTACAAATCAGGAACTTTGCTTCCTGTTTCTTGAACTTTTCCAAATTGGATTTACGCTCCGCAGGCTTCCGATCACCATGTAAACATACGCACGAAAATTGATTTCCGCCAACCTGCTTGAAATACCGTTCCAAATTATCACAATCTAATTTAGTTCTACAGAATACAATAGCCCGGTCCATATTGTGCTCCGTGATGGCTCGAATACAGTATTCACCCTTTAGAATTTTTGTAGCCTCGGAAAGAGTTTCTACAAAACACGTTTAATAAGATAATTAAAAAAATGAAAGGCGATATCCTACAGAGAGTGATCGAATCTGAAACACACCAGCATTATTGTTTCCAGGTCTTACATTATCCCTGCTATGCACGTTGTCAGTTTCTATACGATTTCTTAAATTATGCCACGATTTATCCTTTTGCGGATCTATCATTACGACAATGTGATGCACTGTTTCAGGTACTGCATCTTCACCTTTCAAGTCTACCCATGTTGGAAAATGCATTAAACGTTCCTATACAAGAAATTGGCTTGGTATAGATTTTTCTGAAAGGCGTTTTGGACAAAAACAGACAATTTTTATTACATGTACTTACTGCCATCTTTTTCACTTCGAATGCATGCAAAGTTGCAGAACAAACAATCATCTGCAATCTTTTTCCGTCCGAGGTAATTTTCGGTATTTGTCTATGCAGACGATCGATCAATTCTGTGTAACCTTGTTTTAATAGACCATCAGCCTCGTCCAGGATAAAGAACCTGCCAAAATTGATACTGTAGCCATCGTAATTCTGATAATTCGTAATGCATCACAAACTATATACCTGCAATGCGTTAAGAACAAGTGGCCGCCCTGTATTAAGTCCTCTAAACGTCCTGGTGTTCCAACTACTATATCCACGCCAGAATTCAGTGTAGAGATTTGTTCTTTCACGCTAACTCCTCCAATAACTAACAGGTCTCTGATAGTGGGGTCCCTTAAATATTTCTTAAACTGAACGAAAGTATTTTAAGTATTAGGAAGAAATGGAATGCTTCAAGAACAGTACAATTATTGGTATCTTACTTTTTGAATCTGATTGTAAGTTTGTTCGGCAAGTTCTCTAGATGGTTCTATGATTATAGCCTGCGGCGCGTTACACTTGGGTTTGCCATCTTCTATGCATTGAGTTTGACTACTGTTTACAGGATTTTCTCTTACGGCCTCTTTAGGTGCCGAAGCAACAGCAATGCAATCGTTTGGAGGTGGATACTTAAATGGTTGTGCTCCGAAATTAAATGACATTTCTGCATTTTTTAGCACCACAGCTGGATAAAAAGTTTGAGACTTTTGCTGGCTGTTGATGGTAAATGCTGTGCCCAGATCTACGCCATTTTTTGTGAAACTAATTTCACCCTTGGACAAATTCAATAGGCATCCAATTGTATCGTGCATTCCGAAAGGCTCTCCATAATTATCGAATTGCTTTGCGTTAGACTTTTTACCAGTACCACCAAAACCAAATCCAAATTTATCTGTTCCCAAGTCTAACGAAGCCTACCCCATAAATACGATAATTATAACATTTTGTGCAAGTGTTTTTAAGGGGCCAATGGAAAGTTGAAATAATCACCTGCGACGTTGCCCAACCTACACGACATAATCCTTCATCGGTTACTATAGCTTCAAAGAAATATTTCTCTTTTCCTTGAACACCTTTATTAGCTCTACAGCCGTGCCATTCCTTCTGTTCTCGGCTTTGACATCTTAGACCATCCGGGGTTACGGCTAATGCTTTACCTCTATCGAACAAACTCAATAACCAATGCGACGCTGTAAGCAGCATTTCAAGAAACTGTTTAGAGTATAGAACAATGGGACACGTTGGAATGAAATAAAAGATATGCAGGCGACGTACGAATCTGACGATGTCCTGTAGAGGCAGAACTTGTTTTATCGGATTCAAAATCTTTTAGAGTTTCCCATACAATCTGGAGAACTGGTACGCAAAAGGCGCCTGTTTTACCACTGCCAGTTTCTGCAGCCATTAATACGTCTCCGCCACCCAATATTAATGGAATTGCTTCGGCCTGGACATCGGTTGGCAACCTGGAACAGAGTATGCGTACTCGCACGTTATAAGCGTACGCATAACATTTCCTTATTCCTAACGAAACATTATTTTATTTCGCTCACATCCATTCCATTTCGTCTACTGCCTTTCCAATTTCGGGCAGGACACCCATCTCTAAAATTAAACGTTATTTAAAAAAAATATACATATTTAACAGGAAACGCTTACCTTCGAACGACGTCATCGTTATACTCTATCTAATTTCTGTACCCTTTCTCGAATAATCGTACGAATATCAAGTTCAAGTATATTTGCCGGTACATACACGCACTACTCTAACTCGTTGCGAAGTGTCATGTCTATATTTTACATGTGCATCATGAAATACGTAAAATATACATAGTAGGGAACATGTTTGTGTTTTGTGCACCTTCTAATTTTTCATTTTTCGTTCCATTACTAGATCATTTGTTTCGATTGAAGAGTAACATTGAACGTAAAATACTTCTCCAGCTACTAACGTAGAAAATCTGTGAGTTATTTTCGAGCAGACGAAAATTATTTTCTACATTTTCAAACTTGTCCAAGGCTGCGTCTTGCTTCTGCGCAGATTGCTATATGTATATCTTACATACTGTATGCATAGATGCACAGTCTATAGTAATGTTGAGTGTGATGTACATACTGTACAGTGTACAGGTTAAAGAAAGTGAAATATAAAATGGAAAGTTTGTTACCTTATATATGATACAATGTTATTGTAAATAACTCGATCGTAAATGCCTTGGACGAATATAAACATTCGGGGAGAAATGATGTTAAGCGGCATTTGTTGCTTACTTAAGAGATAGCACTAGAAAAATGACTCCAAAAAGAAAGGTACGTATGTATATTTGATACAAGTTTTACAGTGAATCGAATTTCATAATATAAATCGTGTGGAAATTTTTAAATGGTAGACCACTAGCTCCGAATCGACTTCATCAACCAGCTCTGGTTCTTCGTCCAGTAGTTCTTCTAGTTCGGGCAGCGAATCCAGTTCGTCCGATTCGGAGAACTCTAGCAGTTCTGCTAATAGTCAAAAAGCGTCCGATGCGGAAAGGACGAAGAAGAAGACGGCATTTCCTGCCAATAGACATGGGAAAACCAAAAGTGAAACAGTTGCAGCTCCTCTTGCAGAAAATAAAAACAAAGACAGAGTACCATCAAAGAATAGATCCGTGGTATATTCGTCGGAGTCGGAGGAATCGCCCAGCAAAGTAAAACCTGCGGCACGAAGAAAACCACCGGCGAAACCTAAAGCAACCGCCACAGTGGCACCGGTTGTTAAGCAGCAAAGGCCTCCGGCAAAATCAGCGACCGTTCCTGGACAGCAGAAAAATAATCCAACGGCTAAACCGGTAGTCAATAAGCCAAACAAGCCTATTAGTAAATATATTTTCCTTAACACATTTTCTTGCAAGATTTGTTTTTTCCATATTTTGTATCTCATAGTGCATTTATCTAATAGCCTCTGTGAGCGCGAATGGGAAAGGTGGGGATAAATCAATTAAAATGACCTCGGAACCTGTGCAGAAGAAATTGAAAAAGAAAAGCATATTCAGTCCTGAAAATAGTAGCGAAAGCGACAGTGGCATTCCAACAAAAGTAAACGTGGCAAAGCCTGCCAATACTTGTGCAAAGTATCAAAAAAATCAGCAACCCAAGCCTAAAACACCGGATACAAAGCAAAAGCCTGCTGCGCCAAATAGATGCAGTAAGTAGTTTCATCGACAATCTTGTAATAATAATAATAATAATAATAATAATAATAATAATAATAATAATTCTCGTCTCAGGCCTAATAGCGAAATCTGTACAATCCCAGAAATCGGATAGCTCTGCCAGTTCGAAGAGCTGCTCCGCCGGGTCAGGTTCCTCTGGCTCTACAGACAGTAGCACTGATTCCGAATCGTCCGAGAGCGTGGCAAGTCCACAGCCTCCGGTAAAAAAAAAAGAAGCTCAGCCGAGCACAACGATAAGCACTACTGCCAATGCTCCCCCGAAGCGGCCTTCCGCCACGGTGGCACCCGTGAAGCTACAAAAATGTACAAAACGTCCAGGTGAGAAAGAAAAGCATCGGTGTATATTTAACGGGGGTTACTTTATGCTCCGTGCAGTATTAATCGTCTTGTGCAACAAAATATCAGGAACAATGAAAAGCGAAGACGAAGCCGACGCGTCTGCGAGTGAAAAAGATATGGACGAAGCCGGAGAAACAGGTACACCGAGAGCAGCAACCAAAGGCAAACGAAAATTGCAGACACGAAAAGGTAGCAAGCTGCTTCAGCTTCAAGCAAAGGCAACCAGTGACTCAGAATCCGACACAGGTACGATCTCGCAGTAGAAATAGGAATATCGTAGGTCGTAGAATGCTACACTTTACTACTAACTCGTACGTCCTATCCTCGTTCGCGTTGAATCGCCGTTGAGAACACATCGGATATTCTAACGAATCGTTCCGATATTAGTACCGTCGGTAGCGTGTGTGAGTTTGATCTTTTCCTCCTCTTCCCTTTGTCATGCTCGCGTTGAATAATGTTCCCCTAAGTAATTAGTATACGGAGTTGTTTCGTTGATCTGAATTCCTTCTATCGACCTTTCGTTGCAAGCACACTACATATTTGCCCCGACGCATGCACCTACTAGATAGATCGTGACTGTAGACACTTGTCTTTATCGATGAAGAATTTCTTAGCATGAATGTGTTGAAAAGAGGCGGGTAGAGAGTTTTCCGCAGGCGGTGGGTTTAGGACTCTATGCTGCCTCCTTAACACAAAAAAGCAGTATTTGCGGTTCTGGATGGATGGATTGGACATATATGTACATGTAAATATATATATGGCTCGTAGGAATCCACTGGGATGGTCGATGGGATAAACATTTGGTAGAGAAAAAAAAAGCATGTCCAAGGTGTCCTAAGATGCAGATACAGTCTTTTTGCTTACGGCGGCAGTATGGTTCTCAGGTACGGAAACGGTAGCGTGTAAACGTATCCTGCAAATTCCGCTGATCCGGTGTGATTTATCGAGAGTAGCTGAGAGCAAGAGGAGCACCAGCAAATCACCCGTTAAACGTGCCGGACCTAGCACTGCTGCCAGACACTCGTCCGGAAGCAACAGACTATCGCAGAACAGCGGTACTCCGAACGCTCCCAGCGGGAGATCAGCGCAAGGAAACTATGGTCGTTGCCGCGCGACCAAGGAAAGAGAGTGCCCCTTGGCGCCGACTTGCGATTCTCGGGGTCATCTCTCTGGGAAGCTCGATTCCCACTTCACTTTGGAGTCTTGTCCTTTGTACCATAATACGGCACCGCAAGCATGCTTGTAAGTTGGAGTATCGCGAGCCACAATAATTGCGATGCTGTCAGACTGCTCGAGGTCGGTTAATATTATCTTATTGCAGAGAGTTTTATAAGGAGAGAAAGAAGCGCGAAGAGGAGCGGAAAAAATCAGTGGCATGCTTGGGGAAAAAGTCGCCAAAGGGCGTGCACCAAACAACCGAGCAACGCAACTATCAGCTGAAAGTAAGGGAAATGCGGAGCAAGTGGAAGGGAAAGGTTGGCGATGGAAACGAGAGCGACAGTAGTAGCGAACTGCAAGGGAACGAGAAGGACCGTCAACCACGCTTAGCCAATCTAACGCCGGAGTACGATTTGAAACTGTTCATGGAGGCACAGGCGATCGCCAGTGAAAAAATTGTACGTCGAAAGAGGTTTGCGCGCTCCGATGTGGTATACCAATTTGGGAATTCTTTTCGTTGCAGGAAAAAGAGCTGAAAGAGTTGGATTACGACGGCGAAGGTAGAAACGGTGGTGGTACACGGGTGATCGAAATGGGAAAATGGGAAATGGAAGTGTGGTATCAAAGTCCTTATCCCGAGGAATTCAGTCGGGCGCCGAAGCTTTATTTATGCGAGTACTGTTTGCGGTATGCGAAAAGTCGTCAGGTTTTAAGGAGACACCGAGAGAAATGTTTATGGAGGCATCCACCTGGCCACGAGGTGTACAGGTTTGTAGATAAATGCGACTGCACCTATCTTGGATGCGGATGGAATTCTCCACATATTTTCGATCTCCGTGTTTGCGCAGGAAGGAGAAAATCGGTGTATGGGAGGTGGATGGAAAACGGTATAAGCAGTATTGTCAGAATCTCTGCTTGCTGGCGAAATTCTTCTTGGACCACAAGACATTGTACTACGACGTCGAGCCTTTTCTTTTCTACGTGATGACGATAGGCGACTCGGAAGGTTGCCACACGGTCGGGTACTTTAGCAAGGTGAGTCTTCTATTCCGCATATTTGAGCAACGGTATTGCGCATTATCGAATGCACAAATATCTTTCGGCACGAATCGAAAAGGTCTGGCAGCGTTCTCGCATCGCACAACAGTGCGCAAATATTCGCATAAATCATTTATCGTTTAAGAAGTAATTCTTTCCGCTCGAATCTCGCGCATGGAAGTTTGGAAAATATGAAAGGGAGCTGCTGCGGTAGATCGAAGGAGGGTAATGTATTGTGGCTGCATCGAGGAAGGTAGAAAAGAAAAGTTGTTCGGTTGTTTGTTACAGGCAGGGCTACTCGGAGCGACGAGTCACACAGCCGCGATATTAATGCGAGGCACGTGCTGGTACGTGCTCGTACGATAGTGTCTGTCACACTTGCGCCGTTTACCACCTGCGTAAACAGCACCCACGTTTGCGCGATAGGAGTCTCTATCGAACGAGCCACGCGAATAATATTCAAATCGTTTAGCCTATTAAAAAAAGTGCCGTTCCATCTTGTCCTCCTCTTCGTTCCGGGTTAGACCGACGCGCGGCAAGCGCGGCAAGCGCGACACGTTCCTTTCTTCGACGGTCTTTACTATTCGCGATAGTTAATTGAAGGCGCAGGAGAATACTTTTTTACAACGTATTCATTTATTTGCTTGCTACTTTCTGTGTCTTTCTATTTTACGGTTTCCTATACTCGCAATGGCATTCGCGTAGCGCACAGGGATTACACAGTCGAGGGGGTGTCTCGTATCTGTAACCCCCCCTTTACCGGAGCACACCTGGTCTGGTTAGGAAGGAAGTCGGTGGGAGAGTGCGGAGCACCACGCGCGCCTACTTACTATTTACTATTTACCGCGGAACAGCATCGTCGTAGTCGAAATCTTTGCCGACGTTCAACGACCTCTGACCCTGGCGGGACGGGGCGATCAGCACGCGTCTCATTCAAAAGAAAGGAAAGAAAGTGAGGAAAATTCTTCAGCACCGGGCAGACGTTTGCCCCTGTCTCTATTTATCCTTCTAGCGACTGCTAGTCTCGTTGGCAAAAATATTTCCATCCTCTTGAGAAGGCTGCTCGGGCCTCGTTCACCCATTCGTGCCAATAACAGAAATCCCACAAACTTGCCTACCTTGGAAAACTCGATCTTCTATTTGCCCTTGTATTACTCTATATATTACACCAGACGTTCTCCAGAATCCACGAGCATCGAATTATTGGTCGCCACATAACGCGACCAGATCCGCGAAAGTTCAATTAGGTCAGATTGTTTGGAACGAGTTGGAAGAAAAGGAGCGAGAACGTGTTCCGCGACGGTAACAGATTGCGTTGCATAGCTTAGAAAAGGGCGTCCTCCGCGGACAAGCACTTGCTGCATCCGCAACGGCGGCGTCGGCAGAGCAGCAGCAGCGGCAGCAGTAGCAGCAGTAGCAGCAGTAACGCAGAGTGAAAATCTTTATAGACGTTCAATGACCCCGACCCTGGCCAGACGGTCGTAGGGTGACGGTGGTAGTGGTGGCGACGTACAGAGAGAGGGATGAAGGGGTTGGGTAGGTGGTTCTGGCGTACGTACGCTATGCGCTTACGACGTGCAGTACCAGGTGGATGGTTGAGGCGAGTGGGGGATGCCGACGGCGGTGGCGGTAGCTGGAAACGGGGGGATGGTGGTTGCAGAGGATGCGGGAGAAGGGATGGTATGGTAGGGCGGTAAGGGGAGAGAGGGCGTCGCCTGGCATCGGGTCGTCAACCTTTCTGCGGCACTGCGACGTCGGGGTCGTTATTATTTCCTCCTCCTCCGTTCACCTCATCCTCCTACGTCTTCCTCTCTGCACCATCCCTGTTTCTTCTTTCGTATGATTCTCGCTATTTCTTCTCGATGTCTGGAACCTCCGTACTTTCAACTTGTTCCCCAAGTTTTCTGTCGCCTCGTGTTCCGTCTGCTCCTCGACACCGTCATCGCTATAATAGTCTTCGTCGACCCTTCCTTTATTTCATCCCTTTGTTATCCACTCGAAGCGAGGCTCCTTATCGCCGCGTTCCTAGCTACATACGTGGCAGCGGAAACTTTCAATTTCCCGAGCCACCTTCCTTTCCATCCCTCATGCGTTTCCTGCCGCGATCGGATCGTCGAGGTGCAACCCCCGACCGATTATTCTCCTTGGAAGCGTCCGCGTAGAGCACAGAGATATTTCTCTTTCGTATCTTGCGCTCTTCCCTTGCTTGACCTCGAATAGTCCGGCCGTTGGCCTTGAGACTGGAGGCCATTGACCCGGCGCATCGAGCTGCTACCTCGGAGAAATCTAGACAGCGACCTTGAATGATTCGCCCCGCGTTTGGTCCGTCGTGCGCGTTACGAGCGGACGCGGGGGGACACTCGGTTTGCTCGTCATGCGTGCGACGTAGAAATTTTGATCAATTCCGAGGCAGCCGAGCAGAAATTAAAAGGGGGGCTTGCCGACAATCAGACCCGAAAAGAAGCTTCTCTGGCGAATTTCGAAGAAGGGCGTTCCTCCGCCTGCCCTCGACCCCGTTCCAACCCTGCTTTTATTTAACCAATTTCCGAACAACGTGTCTGCGCGCTTCGAAGGTCGAAGAACGATATCGAAAAAGAGCAGATACGCGCGAAGAGGAAATATGTTTCTGTTGGACACTTGCAATTGCTGTTTACGACACGGCCGATAATGCTGCTCGTAATCGTAACGCAATACAATTTATATTCGAGGGGCCCGTAATCCTTTAGATCCCCGAAAAAGGAGAAACGCGTGTGACGTGAAATCCGGACGGAACCGGTTTTCGGGGCCATCGGGTCCATCGGGCCCAATATACGCACAACGGGGCCCTGTCCTGTTCCTGAAATCCTTGTGCCATCCACTGTCCGAGGATCCAGCAAGCTGTTCTAGTAGAACGAGATTTTCGATAGCCTTCGTGCTCGACTACTCCCCCGATCGTGGTCCGTGTATCGGTTTATAAACTGCGCGTCACGATCTTCTAGTACGAATCTAGTATGTACATATCATTCGATTGTTCCACGTGGAATTACTTTTGTCGTCACACTCGATGATACCTGAGGCTGGCAATTAACGGGTCGATGAAGACGCGTCTGCTTCCGATATCTTCGACCAGGCGACGACGGAGCTTGGAGTCTCGAGGGCAAGGAGAGAATATACGCGGACTAAGCGTACGGCGCGGCGGCTTCTCGGAGCAAACGAGACGACGCGCGACGGCATATCCTCTTACGCAGGTATTCCAGACAGTATCCCGCGTGAAGGAAGAAAAAAAACGACAACCGGGGAACACGACACGCATGTCGAACACCGGCACCTACACACCGCGTCGTCCTTTCCTACTCCCATGATACGGATGAAAGACTGCCTTTCGACGGGGACACCCGATTCCCTTAAAAGCGGGAATAAATCTGCGAAACGCGGCAACGCATTCCAATCGCGTTACCAAATCGAATTCGACTACGACGCACGGAGAATTGCCCTTTGTTCGCGCGATGCAGTACTGCTAATTCGTATATGTACATATATCAGCGTATTGCTAATTCGCTAATGATAATTCGTATCTTTTGCAAGAGATGCCCTTGGAAAGATTTACGAATTCGCCAAGATGATGGAGCAGCTCCGAAGATGTCTATGAGAATCGGTGGACGATGCATCCGTTGCGACTGATGACCCGTTCGTTTAACTTCCGGTGGAGGGGCAGTTTGCCCGTCACGAATCGTTCTAGCGTGTATGTCCTGAATAATGTATATAAAAATGGAACGGGCGTGTGTACCTTCTGGAGTCAGAGAGGACGAGGGAAAAAAGGAAGGAAGATGGTAAAAGAGGATACGCAGAGTGCGGCGAAAAGGATCGAGAGGGAATTCGCAGGACCTAATCGTAAGGACGAGGATGTGCAATAAATAGACAGCAACTGACAGCGTTTGTATTTGGAAAAGTACTTGAGAGGAGCGGCTGCGCGGAGATAGGTGAACAAAGGAAGAGTATCGGGGAGGTATTTTAGCGGAGGTGAATGTTGTTTCGAAAATTGTTGCGCTGCGTTTCGTTTACCGTCCGAGTGGTACTTTTATTACGACAAAGAGGCAAATGGCGAAGCGTATGCACGTCGTGCAAAAGACGCAACGATTTTAACGAGGGCCTCGTCGAGGAAAGGTTTTTTACTTCTATCTATCAGCTGTACGCGTATAATGCAATGGTAAACAAGTTTAGCGAAGCGAGGGCTTGTGCGTTTTCGAAGAACGATGAGAAGGGCTGGCTGTACATAGCATGTAAATACTAGGAACCCGAGGCGTTTATGTCTGAACGGTGTGTAGAGAAGGAAAGGATCGGACCGAGGAGTGGTGGTAAAGTAGAGGGACGAAATATAAACCCCGGAGGATCCCTTTGAACGGGGAGAAATTTATTTATTACCAGCCTCTGAAGGAAGATGAAAAAGGGGTAGAAAGAAAATGAGCTTGTCGAAGAAGAGAGGTAAAGAAGAGACAGAGGAAAGAAAGGCAGTGAGAGGGTCGGTGAATTTTCCTTAAAAATATCCCGCAGACGTGGTTCGAGATGGCAGAGGGAAAGAGGAAGTGGTGGCGCGCGAAAGGGGCTGCAGGAAAGCAGAAAAGGAAAGGGATGACGTAGGGTAACATGGGAGTACGAGGACGAGTGGTAGTAGAGGTCGTCGATACGATACGCGGCGGCCTCTTGAAGAAGAGGTTGGGGTAGGCTCGCCCAACCCTCCTCCTCCATCCACCCCCATCCACCTCGGTCGAGCTTCCCCTCGACCTCTCCTCTATCCTCCCTGCAAAAGCTCATCCCGAACGGGGGTCGATCGATGCCAGACAGTCCTGTTCACACGACCAAATCCCGCCGAATTTACATGGCTCCTAGAAGTTGGGGTAGGGTAGAGCTTCTAGTTCTAGCTTCTAAATCTAGTTTCCCTTTTCCTCCTTTTTCCTCCTTTTTCTCCATGCCGTATCGTCGACACGTGTTTCTCCTCCTCGGCCCCCGCCTCTGGATTCTTCTCTTTTCGCGTTTACTCGACCGCGATGTCACGTATGAGTCACGAGTGTAGTGTCGTGCTTTCCAGTTTCCCGTACTACCACCTTTGCACACACCTCCACCCTCCCTCTTTGCCTCCATCCTGCTTTCCTAAGTTTCTTAAAAAGTTGCGCTCACCGACTGAAACGGAACGCTTCGTCGCTCTACGACGATTCCGGAATTCCTTCTATCAATCTGTCTCTGTCTCTGCGCGCGAATGAGATTAAAATATCTGTAGGTGAGCAACGATCGGTTCGCCGACCGAATCATTGGACATCGTCGTGGTACGAATCAGATATCAATTCCAGCCCGTTCTTCGTAGCAATAGAGTACGGCTGTACAGAAGGCTATTGTTCCAACCCCGGAATAGCGACTTTGAAATTGTCTTGCGCAGCTATGTAGGAGGCATTTCACGAAAGAAACTTCCAACAAAGTCTTTGATATACTAGTTCGTTTTCCCTAGACTTTGTTTCAAACGAACAAAAGTTGCTGCACTCTAAACCGTCGCGTCGGTTAGACGTACCGTGCTCGAGCTTGAAAGAAGTTTCGATTAGGGTGAAACGAGCGAGCTACTTGGTTCTTCGTGGCTTCCGTTCTTCCTTGGCCGAACGAAGGTCCGTTAGATTGATTCGCTGTTGGACGATACGCGAGGAATCTACAAGGGGTACCGGCGAACGAGCGAACGAGCGAACGAGCCAACGAGCCATCGCTTGGATCCGAGCCAAAAGGAGCGAACGATTTTCGCTGGAGAGCGAGCAGAGTAACGAAGGGACGGGGATAATTAATATGTCCGGCGAATTTTTTCGCGCAGAGGGATGACGGCCAAGTGGAAACGTATCGAGGGGTCGTGACAGGACGTTCTCTTTGGATTCAAAGGAGCGGAGGTGCGTCGAGGGTAATCCGTAAAATCGTCGGATCCTCTGCTTTCCCAAGTGTCTGCCACTGATAAATTTCCAACGTCCCTCGAGAGTATCCCTGATCTGGGACGCGTTCGGACGGCGACTTCCTACTTGCCCCAAGACACTCGGGGCTCGTTTCTCCGGTAGAAATGATTTGCACCGTTAGATCAACCATCGAACACGATTGTCGCAAGGAATAGACGCACGAAACATCGCGAACACCGAGTATATTAGGTGGAACGCTTTGTTCGGTATAAAGAAAGTGGAGGAGGAAACTCGGTGCATCTAAATATAGCAGTGACCGTCGCGAGGAGCTGTGTAACCTTTAAGCGGCTCTCACACCGCGTCACGACTGTCTGCGAGCAAGGAATTCGCGAGGTGCACCAAAATGGAGTACCCTAGGCGGCAAGTGCGACAAGGGCGAGACCTAGCTCCAACTATCCTCGGATCCGTCCCCCGACAATAAATCGCCCGAATAGAAGATACTGCCGTGCGACACGGCGCTACAAGTTCGACCAGAGAAAAGGGAGGAGATCGGAGGATTATTAGCTGGTCTCGTTGCTGCGCCGCGTACACAGAGACGTTCGTTCACCTACGCGTACTTGTGGCGCACCGTCTCCGCTGGAGGGACAAAGCAGATACCTGGGAATACAATGCATGGAACGAACGGCTAGTGTTTGTTCCGGTGCCTCTATCGTAGCACGTGCGCCCGCTTGCCCGTACTTTGTGGCGCGTCGACACGCAGAAAAGGATACTGACCGATTGGAAGCCTTTTACGATCGACCTCGACACCGTGCGAGTTCCTTTCTGTAGTCGGCGATCGATAAACGGCTGGCGTCGCGATCGTTTCATCGTACGAACGACGGTCCGCCAAATTTCCATCGCATATTGGAGCAATCGTTTACTAGAATTTCGCCCACCACGATTTTGCGCTGCAAACAATTGTCTACGCCTGGAGATTTCTGTCTCTTCTGTCGATGGTTTGCAAGCACTCGTCGGCGAAAGGAGGCGACAAGGAGCGGGTATCGATTCTCTGTTCTCCGAATGCTATATCTATCGAAGAAGCTGTGCGACTGAGCGGACATAGGGGACTTGTGGCGGGGAATTTTTGGGATTCCCGTGGTTCATTCGCGAACAGAGCAGAGCAGCAAGCCTCTTACGCTCGAGCTTATGGTGGATCGCCTTCGCCGAATTGTCTGGTCGCCAGCGAGACGGCACGGTAGGACGAAGCAACGCGAGGTAAAAAAGCAGAGGAAAAGGCGGAAAAGCAACGCGCAGAGGACTGAAACAGTGGGGACTTGGAGACGTCCCTGAGTCGAGCAGGTACTACTGGCCCAAGGACGTCGCGGGGCCCAGATTCTCGTCTCCTCTTCTCCTTCTCGTTGCGTTCTTCTTTCCCTCTCGTTCTCTTTCGTCCCTCTCCGTGGTCAGCAGGAACGCTGCTTCTCCTTACCTCTTCGCCCGACAAGTTCAACCAAACGACCTGGCGCGACCGTGTTTCGTCTTTGACTTTTCGCAGCCGGTCCACTCGCTGGCTGACTGGCCGACGGCGACGGGATAGTCTCGTTCGTAGGGCCCAAAGTCTTTCTTCTCCTTTCTACGCTTTCGCTCCTCCGGCTCTATTCTGTCGGGCCTTTCGCCGCCACCCTTGTTGCGTCCACACGGTTCTCCTTTTCCACCCAACGCCGTGCACCGGCACGTAACCAGTCACAGAGCGAGTCTTCTCGAGTTGTGTCCTTCGAACCGTTGCTGCCCCACTCGGCAGTTAGCAACAGCACGGCTGCCACGGCCGGAAATACCGGGTGTTCGACTTGGACTGACTCCGTTCCTCACCGACGAAACGGGACCGAGGGGCGGAGGACGCGTACCTACGAACTTTCATCCTGTCCTCCTCGAAAGGACTGATCATGCGGCTAGACCACGAGAGCCTGTCCACTTGGACCGAAAGAAATTTTGCTTCGATAGGGGCGGGGCTCCGATGGTGAAACGGACGTTGGTCGAAAAGTACGGGGCGCGATAAACGTGAAAAATGAATATCATCGGGGAAACAGGGCTGGCGATCCAGCTTGAAAGATTAAGCTGCCCTTTCGAGCCAGAGGATAGGAGGCGATTTTCCTTTCCTTTGTGCTCCGTCCAGCGACCATTATCTGTGGAGTCTGGCATCCTGCGATACGATTGTCGCGTTCGCATGCCGCATTTTTTTCTTCGCTTAGTTGTCCGTTCCATTCGCGCTGAAGAAATACCATTTCCGTATTCCGAATTCGTCGAGTACACACCGATCGAGTACATGGATTTCGCGTAGATGTAATTTCACACGAAATTTATCTAATCTCCTGTTTGCCGTGATCCGCACGCGCAACTGCACGCTATCCGTTCGCTATCCGGACGTGTACGCCCACCCGGTGTCGCGGTAACAAAAATTTAACGCGGGATATTTTCGCGACCCCGTTTTCACCCGCTATCTTGGATCGTGTACCGCCCTATCGAGAATTCAAATTCCAACTGGGAATGCCAAATGTCCGAGGTAATGGGCGCACCAGAGGTCACAGAGGATTCGTTTAATAAAACATATCGCGGCTTCCTCGAACGAGACGTCACGCGCCGTCTGAAATATCGTTGGCCCATTGTGTGTTATCGTGACGAAGGCCGCGTTAACGTCATAATCCTCGCGAATGTGTCTGCTGCTGCACACGGATTCGCCTGGACGGAGCGTGCTGAACGTGCTACCGAACGAAAATATTATTCTGCTTTTTCGCGTAAACAGCATTGGGTTTCGACCTTTGAGATGCAGCCTGCCGCAGTGCAGAGTAGCATTATGCCGTGCGTCGCCAGACACGCGAGAGCAGCTATGTACTTCCTCCGAGCATTAGCGCCGGGCAAACGAATTTTACGCCCGCATTCAGAATCGTTCGCACTGCGATGCACGAATTTCTAACCGTTCACGTATTCCCACCATTCTGTTCCAGGAAAAGAATTCCTTCCTAAACTACAACGTGTCCTGCATTTTGACGTTACCACCTTATCAACGTCAGGGATACGGCCGACTGCTGATCGACTTCAGTAAGTACCGCACGCGTATAATCGCGTGCCTTTTACGGAGCGGTGTGGCCGGCCAGCCTTGGCGCGACCAAGGAGACAGGATGACGACATCCTCGAACGAAATCGAAAGGATAGCCGAATCAGGAAGCGTAGTTTATAGGAACGCCTCCGCGGTTTCCGTGGCGCGGAATCGCCGCTTTTCCACCACTGAATTGCGACAAGCTTGGCGAAAGTCTATTGAGAAAAATGTAATGGTCAGGGGAAATAGTTACACGAGCCGGAGGCAATTAATTGATCCAGCGACCCGAACAGAATCGTGCTGTATTTTCGTACGCGTCTGGAAGCATTCCGAGAGAAAGAAAGAAAGAAAGGAAGGAACGGGGAAGGGTAAATCGGTGGTGAGTTACGAGCATCTCCGTTCACCGAAGAACCATCCCCGAGCATTCGCGGGGCGTGCACCGCGAAACGTAGCGTTGATAATTAAACGTGGGCTTTTTGCCGTGACGTCATTTTCATTGATGCCGACGAGTCGAGGCAGGAGTATGGGTCGCGCGCGTAGGGGTAGCGCGTCAGACTATGGAGGTGGGTGGGCTTGTGGGTCGACGTACTATGCGTCGCATGGAGTCGTTGGAATCGTAGTCGGGGGTTTAGCTCTGCCGGCTTTTCCGCAGGGGATGCCGCGGAGCGGGAGACGTTGCTCGGTCTCGGTGGTCTGGCGGCGGTGTCGACGGTGTCGACGGTATCGGTGGTGGTGCCGATGCTGCTGGTGCCAAGAGAAATGGCGGTGGTGGTGGTGGTGGTGGTGGTGGTGGTAGCGGTAGCGGTAGCACGGTACCACGGTGGTGGGAACAATCGAGGTAGTAGAGAGCGTAGGTTGGAGTGGAATGGTTAGCGGAAAGTGCGACGCCCGGCGTCTCGCCGCATCGATCGACCCCCACAAACCCTGCACTGTTCTACCTGCTGTTGGCTTGTACACGCGGGCAGACGCGCGTACGCACACAGAGGCACACGCGGGATCCGTCTGGTATCGCGCGGGTGTGCCTGATACGCCTTGTTTCGCGGAGAAGTTTCTAGCAAAAACTAGATAGAGAGATGATTTCCCCGGAAATTCGAAGGCCGGAAAAGAGGAGAAGCGTTAGGCACTCGCGTGACTAGTGCGCGTGTCCCTTACTCATTCATCGATGCTTCCTAAAGGCCGATCGGCGATACGTGCCTACCCGTCGTTAGTTCTCGAGAAACTTTCCAACGAATAGGTTTGCGTCTTCTTCTGGCTTCCGCGTAGAGTGGCGGTGGTCTAGCGCCTCTCGGCCCTACCGTGATTTCCACCTGCTTCGATTGGAAGAGCCGTAGGGCTCGCGATCGTATGACCTCTAGTGACCTCGCCCCACGGGAGCCTCGTAGGGTGTAGGATTGGCAGGGCTACCGACGCCCTTTTCCTCCTCGTAGGGCAGCCCGCACGCGGCGGAGGAGAGGGATGAGAGTACGCGAGGCTTCCCCGACGGGGCTACTGTCACGCCGATCCATCCACCCTCTCCTGCTACTACCATTGCTACCGCTTCCTCTTCGCCGCTTATCCCCGTTCTCCTCTGTGTCTTCTAGTCGCCGCGCGTTTTCCTCTTGCTCGATTTCCTAGTAGCATTGGTATTGGTATTGGTGGTGGTGGTGGTGTCGGTGGTGGTAGTAGTAGCAGTAGTAATAGTGGGACGACGGGGGAAGAGAAACGGGGGCGGCAGTAGAGAAAGGGGAGGTGGTGGAAAAGAATCGAGAGAGGGTGGACTGTCCTGTGCACGGTCCAGGAGGCTGGTGGAGGAAAGGGAGGAGGAAAAGGATGGTCGTTGAACCCCTCGGCCTCCGGGACCGGCCCTCGTGGGCTGCCTCCTGGACTCCCTTTCGCGTGCTCTTTTCCCGACACCACCTGCCAGCCCGATCTCCTTTTTCCCCTCTCCAGCCTATCCTCTCGTTTCCTTCTTGCTTCGTCTTCGAACGCGAGACGCTGTTATCGTCTGAACCTCGATTATTCGGATAACGAGAATTCCGCGGCTATTTCGGGAACGTTGCCGTGCTAGCTGGAGGTGCTTCCGCGAGGATTTCGCCTGACCGTAGCTGGTCATTGAACTTGACGGTTTCCGGATGCTCTGGAAACCGGCATCGATAATAGCGTCGGCGAAACTGGAGAGTCGTCGTTACGCTGATGCGTATATTTTTGGGAAAGTTGGAAAGCGGGTCGAGGAAATTGGCGGTGTTTCCCTTTGACCTTTCGCGTTCAACGCGGAGGCGCTTGACGCGAAAATCCAATAAAATGACCACGGCGAAACTGGAATATTCTCGGATCGATGCTTTCGCGTGTCTCTTTAAGAGTAACGGCATACCGATGCAGAATCAATACAGGTCGCGCGTGACTGCTTCTTACGAATATAACGGATGACCCATAAACGGAGAAATCTGTTTAGGCCAGCCGCTTCTCGTCGATGCAATTCGGTGGCTCCGATTTTCTGTCCTTTCAGCTGCCAACTAATTGCAAAATCTTTGCCACGAAGCTTCTCCTTATTATTACAACTGTTACGGTACCGATCGCTTTCCGCCGCGCATCCCCGCCGCCTCGGTCCTCGCCGATTCATCGAATCTGCTCTGAATGGAGCGGAGCGCATTCTAGGTTGAGTTAGTTATTTTCGATACGGCACTGGCGCCGCGGCATTTCATCCTTCGTCGGTCACTGACACCAGAAATGGCTTATAGCGGTGGCGTCGATTCAGGATGGATACGTGCACGCGCACGCGAACGAGAACCCGGCGAGCGCATGGTCTCTGTACCTGTGCGGCTTCGACCACCACCGGTATCTCGTGGAATTGGAATTTCATAGTCCGCCTAGCGATCCGCGTACAAGGGCGTAATGCAGTCCCCAAGTAACGAAGGGATATTGCGAGCAACGAGAAATCGAAGCCAAGTAATTTTTCCTAGCGAAAACTAATAATATCTGCGGAGAAGGGTCGTCGGCGATCGATAAATTTACGATCGATTGGAACGCATTTGGCTAGCCGTTTATCGACCGATCATCTCTTTCCCCTCTCAACGATTTCGTTGATTACACGCGAACGAACCGAACGTACAAATGTGTTTTGCGCAGGCTACTTATTGACCAGGGTGGAGAAAAAGATTGGCTCGCCCGAAAAACCCCTATCGGATCTGGGCTTGATATCGTATCGAAGCTACTGGAAGGACGTTTTGCTGCAGTACCTCTGCAACTTCGGGGGCAAGGAACTCTCCGTTAAAGGTAACGCAATACCGCTGCGGAAGCGCACGCAATACACCGATTTTCACCGATTTACGGCACGCGTTTATTTTAACGACGACCGAGGAGAAAGAGAGCGTGTGCTCGAAACATTCGAGCCACCCCGTTTATGCAGTACTGTCTTTCAGACATCAGCAAGGAGATGGCCATCGACTCGTACGACATCGTCAGCACCCTGCAGGCCCTGGGTATGATGAAGTACTGGAAGGGCAAGCACATCATTCTGAAGAAACAGGTATGTCGTTCATTGTGATTCTCCCCTCGAATGCGACGATACCTTGCGAACGGTTCGTGTGTATCGTGTCGCGTGATTCGTAGCGACCACCCCGCGAGAAATCGTCCAAGAATATTCCTAAGAAAATTTCAAACTTGCCCGCGCATAAATTACGTTAAACAACTTCCGCGGCTGCGATCAACCTCGAGAGACTTGACATGCAACGGAGAGACGGTATAGGTTCGCCGCGGTGCGCGGACAGTTGGTGCCTACGCGACGCGTTAATCTTGGAAGGACTTTGACGGTTTCTCCGTTGAATTGGTCGAGGTGTTCGCTGAAGGCGAAAAGATTTGAAGGGAGGTCGGACGCGTCGTGTCTCGCGGACGGAGGCAAACAAAATTACCGAACCCGTGGCGAACCGTTGAAATCATTTCAGGACGTGATCGACGACTACAAGGAGAGGGTGAAGAGGCGAGGACCCGTCTACAAAGAGATCGATCCGGAGTGTCTGAAATGGAACCCCTTCCAGCCTCCCAAGACGCCCTCCGCCTCGAACTAAGGTTCGCAGCAGAAGCCTAGAATGACGCCGACGCGACGCCGCGCCCCGGCGTTCCTCTTCTCGCTCTCTGTCGTTCCCTCTCTCGGTTATTCATCGGTGGCGAGCGAGGGCGGTGGTCGATTTCTTTCTTCCTCTTCTTCATTTATCCGTCTTCCCAGTTCGCACGCTTCGTACTCCTATTCCTTTCCCGAGTGAAACGTCTACAAAACGCGTGAAAATCTCTCCACGTGACCCCCGAATCAACCAAGCAGAGAGAGTAGATCACCGTCGCCATCGCTTTGATAAACGTCGCATCCGAGAAAACAGTACCTTCCGTTTCGGATGGAACTTGTTGCCCCGTTCAACATTCACCGACCGTGCCCCGATCGTTTCGCGGTAACGCAATACAGGGATCCGCGTATGTTTATCCAGCAATAGATGACTCGGTTATCGCGACTCGATCAAAAGAATGCGCAACGCCAGAGTATCGCGCAAAGGGACGGCATTTCGGCACGACTTTTGTCGAGCAGTAATTAACGGCTAGCGAGCTGTTCGCCCCTTATAAGGACCTTCAAAATAGAGATTTTTTTGGAGTGGCGTTTCATAGCGAATGTTTCGACAACTTTGATCCGGTATTTGCGGCGGGCTTCACCCGTTTGCCCTGTCGGCCGTTCTTCAGCGGAAGTTGTAAAGGAATGCGTTGCTAATGTCGGGGGGGGGGGGGGGGGGGAGGGAGAGATGGTGAACATTGAAATGGGTAAACGTTGGGCATAGATAAATGACACAGTTTTCTTTTTTCATATTTTCTTTTTAATTCATTTCGTTCGATGAACAGAGTATGCATACAAATATTCCAGTTGAGAGAGGGAGAGAGAGTGGAGACTGTGTACAGTCGAAGCAACGTTCTTATCGCGTTCAAGCTTTTTCCTGCGAGCATTGTAAAATTTGTTCCGCCGTTCGTCCAGTTATCGATGACTTCCATGGATGGACGACAAAAGAGTCTGCGACTAGTAATCTGTAAGTTGAACATGTTTCACGACCGTGTATGTCTTAAGATGTACAATACTATTTATAAAAATACAATTTTTATCGAAAGTCGGTGGAGGGTATGGTGATTCAATGTATGTGTGTATCCTCGCTCAATAATTGTGCAAGTATTTTTCTGCGAACTTTATCGCACTGCTATTGAACAACAAGCGGCTCGACGACGACTATAGAACTTTGCCCAACTCCCGTGTCCGCTGTGGTACGCTGATTTCCCGCGAGTAATTGCGATATGTGTTTCCATGGAATGCGCGAGGGTGTCGAATCACGCGCGTCTGATTTTACGCACCGTTAGCGTTTAAACTTATTCCCGTCGTTGCGTTGGCGCGAGTCTCCTTTTCTCTCAATATTCCTGCACAGTTTCCGTAAAGGGTACTCGAATGAATTGGAGCAAAATAGTTTCCTTACACTTTCTTGTACCGGAACATTTGAAACTTTTCATGGGGCTTTCACGTATCGGCGAACGCTGACAAGCGATCAAGTTTATCGCGACTGTAAATGCCAAATGAATGGAGTATCAGCGTCTATTAAAATTAGATATCGGAGACTTTAGTTGATTGCCTGTCCTTAGTAGTAAGTCTAAAAACGATGCAAGAGTATTTTATGGACACGGGATCTGTGTAACATGTCGGTGTAGCATTTTAAAGCTTATTGATACCGTTCCGCACGGTCTATTGACTCTTAGCTCCACTTAAAATTTCTTTTATGTCCATGGGCGTGTCTGTCACGGGCACCAGTTAGGTATACACGTATATATTCACCGACCGACTGCCGCTCTGTGCTGATTCGATGCCTTATCTTTCTGTCCAAGTTTCAATCTCTTGCCCGATAAAACTAAAAGTTTCCCGGCCGTCGCGTGAAAAGCTGAGAACTGGAATAAGTTCGAACGGATTCGTCGCGATACGTGTAATACAATGTATAATACATATCCTGGTAATGCTCGTAAAAGCTCGGAACATTGAAAGATATAGGTGATACATTTATGAGCTTTAACCTTTTTTTAAATCTTAATAGCCACCCTTTGCGACGCACATTCACACGGTGGAGAGACATTGAAACCATGAAATTATTCAAGGTACATAGATGGTTTTGTTTCGCGCTCGTGACATACGCGTGGCTATTTTAGAGAACAATATTATGGGTGCTCCGTGATTCATACATAACTCGATGCAACTGGACAATACGAAACACTGTCCCTTCTCCTCCTCTTTGTTACTGAAAGGTTAGACGCTTTTCAGCTAGCATCGCGACAAGACAAAACAAAATATGTAGTAACCGCTACTGCAGTTGCAGATTCATCACTTTTCTAGATGCTTTAGCGGAAGCGAAAGGTGCTTACGATATACATGTATAAAATAAAGCACACGCGACATATTGGCACGGAAATATCAGATATAAATATGACACAACGTGAACCGTGAAAAAGCCGCGAGCGATCGATCAATGGGCAAGTATCGCCGGTTTCGAAATAAAGGAACCATAAGTCGCTGCAAATTGGTACTTTTCGACGCTCTGGGGCTTCTATTGAAACCGAGCAGAGAGGCGAATAATTGCATTACTCCGCTTCCTCTTTCTCGTTCTATCTCGATGCGTTGCCACGCGACCCCACGTAAACTCATTATCCCATTAGTTTGTAACATTACGAGACTACGGCACCTATCCCTTGCCCGTGCAGAGAGAAACGATACTTCGTTAACGACGTTTAGGTCCGTCTACCAAACAACAGGGCGCCGCGTCGCGTCGTTTAATTCTATTTTTCGATTAAACGAGAATAGTGTTGAAAATGAAATCGTGGCATTTACCAAGGTCCCAATAACTGTGTTACGGGACACGATTCATCATCGTTGATCGCATTCCATAGGTGTTAATTGTAGTTTTCCTTTTTTTCTGCGACGACGAAACAAGGTAGCAGGGCACAGTCATATGAATTGCGCTCCAACAGGTGCCGGGTATCGAGTTCACCAGAGCACCTGATGAAGTACAATTAACATGCAGCCTCCACAGTTCTTCCCACCTCTCCTCTCTATCTATTCTCGATTCATTTCTTCTTGTCCGTTTTTTAGGTTTCTTCCTTCGGCTAACCCACCTCGCCACGATGGAACCTGAACTTGACGACGACAAAAAGCGATGATCCAGTTTCGCCGCAGCGCGCGCTACTTCAGGTACCTGACTGATTCAAAATTGGCACAGCCTAAAGTACCCGAGTAACGCGTGTTGCGAACGACACGTAGTTGCATCCTCTGCGAATAATCCTCCTAGTATTTCCTGTACGTAGAAAGCTGCAAAGGCGCGATAGTAACGAGCACGACTAAAAGGGATAGCTAGTAGATAGAAAAATGGAACGTGGTGTTGCTCCCCGTTCACAGGACTCACGGATACCACGGATATCGCAGGTAACCGTGGAAAGTTCCTTTGACTCGTAAACCGATAATAAATTCCACCAGCACGTCGATGCGCATCCATCGGAAGCGGCAGAGCACGAATGCAAAACATTCACAATATATCGAAATCCCGCTGGAGACCGTGCAACCTAGTGCGCAGATTTGTCAAGAAAGGGATCTCGACGGAGCAGATGCTGCGCTATGGCAGGTAGCTCGACGTCTGACATTTTCTACGCATCATGTGAACCGAAAAGGTATCTCGCAATAATGTATCCTAATATTTCATTCGGGCCCGCGCCCTACTGAAATTCATTTGTATCGAATGTCTGGCTATACAGCGAACAGTTCCACGATAAGAATTGTGAAATCTATTTCTGCGCCAGGAATACGTAACAAGTTTTCCAGCACCGATAAAACTGTACTCGTCGTTACAGTAAACGAAATCGATCACCGTGCCCGGCCGTGTCGTACCAACGCACTCCGGTATAAATTTATCCGTGCAAACGTTGGAATTTAGTCGATGTTCGGATTCCGATGAATACTGTCCTCTTCGCGATGCCTCGTTACACACTGACACGACGTGGAAAGACGTATCGACAGGTATTCGCTGTTACGCGTCACGTGCTACACTCTGCCCGATCCGTTCCACAAACGGGCGGATGGACTACGGTAACGTTGCGACCGTTCGGATCGCCGCGGAAGGAAAAACGCTCGTGCGCATAAAGAAGCGACCGCAGCAGCGATGCGCGATGCGGCATTTCAATTATTCGTTCCCCATCGACGCTCAATCACTCTCCGATTTCTCTTCTCGCGACCGTTGCACAATATTACGCACTCTGCGATCCGCGACTACGTACGTTCCCGTCGAGATTATTGCTTCTTCTAGACTGGACGCAGCAACGTATCACGAGCAACGGTAAGCAACTTAAACTTGTCGCGTAAATACCACCGCCTAGTAACGCTACATTCGTAGCATCAGCTGTCGCGGCGAAACGTCGATACTTGTCTGCCATTCGACGATAGCGACCGATGAGTTCACAAAAGCTTGAACCGTCGATAAAGAGAAAGGAAAATTGTCACTTTAAACGAAATATGGAACACGCGGCGAACGTGGCGCGTCTCTTACGTACGGATCAGTAGAAGTGTCGGTTCGGGCACAGACCGCGAGTAACTTTCCTTGGCGCAAGTCTGGTTTCTCGCGGTGAGAAAATGTAACGCGAACGGAACGTAATTCGCGGAATAAACGTGGAATAAACGTCGAGTAAACGTGGACACTGCGGAGGAGATTACACATACGCCGAACGAATGAACGGTAATATCCAAGGAGCAAGTAAGTAGTTCCTTCGCAGTAGCCGACGCATCGTGACATTGAAACTCCTGCACTCGTTGGTGGAGGTAAAGGAAAGTCTCCCCTCTTTCCCTCTTTGCCGTTGTTCGTCGACGGGCGACGATAATAGGCCGGGGAACGTCGACGATCGAGGAGCGAGAGACGAGGACTTGGATGAATCAAAGCGTTGGAGCCAGACAGAGGGTGGGGAGGGAAGAAAGAAGAGAAGCGCGACAGCGTTGGATCGAGATAAGGGGAAAGGATCGAATGGATTGTGGTATGCATGGTGGGGATGAAAGTCAGAAGGGTGACGGAGGAGGGCAAGGTTGCTGACGCCGGTAACGAGGCAAGAAGGCCCGCAACGCACGATGCTTCTCGTACATCTTTGCCCATTTTTCGGATATCTAGGCTGCCGGTGGTTTTAACGCGCACACGAGTATAGAGGTATAAAAGTGCCGTCGTCTAATAGAATGTCCCCGTAAGAAATTGCGCGACGCATTCCATCGATGCACTCTGCCGCTTAATTCGGACTTTGTATAAGCACCGGTATCGAATAATAAGGCTGTCGTGCTGGAAAGAGCTGCACACCGAGACTCGACGTAAATTGCGGTATTATTCCTCGCGATGGGTTATTTCGAAGATAGTCATCGAGCCTTTGACCAATGCGATACAGTCACGAACGTTATGCGGATAATTAGTGCATTGCACCACTGCCGTATTTCAGGCACGCAAATTTTTCAGTCGGCTCTGCAGCCAGCAAACAACTTTTCCCGTGACAGGAGGACGACGGCCGTATCGTTGTTAGTCGATTGTACGGCACTTGGACGATCCTCGATCCTCGATCCTCGATCCTCGATCCTCCTTTAGAGAAAGCAATCGGGAATCTGTCCAGCCGATGGGAACAGTGACGAGACCTTTCGCCGTCGACATGGCTCTTGCCGGAAGTTTGCGGCGAATGCAAGCAGCTCCTGCTCCCTGTGCGGGGCGGCTCCTTGTCGCGTAACGACCGTTAAGAAACTTCCGTTGCAAGTCCGGTGAGGTGGATGAGTCAAGATTACACAGAAAACACCAGCTCGCGCCAGCTCGCACCAGCCGATACACGTCCGTGAAAGTCGAGGTATTCGACGAACGGAGCCGTTCACCGTGAATCAGTGACTCATCTAACGTCAATGCGATTGCCATTTTCGCCGATCGTTTGTTCTTACGTGGATCGATTAATAATTCGATCGATATCCGAACAAGACATTGCGCAGTGGCTCGTCCGAGTAAATTGAATTTTGGAGAACGTTTGCTGGTGTAACCGGAGAATGGGACAATGGAAAATGCCATTACTCGGGCCGTTTTGGTATCCGGCAACTTCCGTTGTTAGCGTGAACGGAAAACGACCGTATCGATTTCCTTCGTAGCAATGAAATCTCCTGAGCGTCTTTGTCCAGCAGACGTCGACTGCATTAAGAAGGCATCCTGTTAAACTTGTACAAATAATCACACCGTCGATACGCAAATGAGATGAACGCAAAGCAAAGAAGTGGGCGTTTATCGTGTATTATATATAATCGTGGCACGGATTTGCAAAGCGTATATATGTACTTCTCGCGAAAAGTAGAACGAACTTGAATGGCTGATCGTAACGTCGCGTCGCGCCGCGTCGAGTAGATAGCAATGGCTGGTGCGTCTGACTGAAAAGGACCATTCTACTTGCCTTTCGGGCTCGAAGAAAGTTCGGATAAGAGAATACGGATAAGATTGCGATAAAATTCACTCGAGATCTAAGCACGCCTTATCAGTCTTTTAGCGAAAAAGCACAATCGCTTTCCTGACGAAATTCTTTCGAAATTACAGTCACGCCAGAACGAAGAATCGTTGACAATTATTAGCTAGCTTCAATCTTTCAGACGCAAGGTTCGAGAGATTGTGCTGCTGGTACAGTATTGGCATTTCAACGGGCAGAAGCAGATGTGTGTCCAGAACGCACAGAAAAGAGAGAGGGAGAGGCCAGAGGAAGATTAAAAATAACCATTCTCTTCTCTCTCTGCACAGGCTAGCCTCCATCGTTCGCTTCTTTCAGCCTATGGAATCACAGCAAATATGGCAGCAACGATTAACCGCTTACTCCAAATCAACGCGCGAAAAAAATTCATGTCTTTAACCAACGGTGATTATTCTTAAAGGCGAGGTTCCAGGTTTTGTCACGAAATCGGGTTAAAGCGTGAAACAAAAACGATGTTTAACCAGAGAACATTCGCGAATAGAACTTTTATCGTTCTCCCTGCCTGTCCCCTCGGGTTTATCGTCCGCCCACATTTTGAAGGAACTGTGCTCCTTAAAAAAATTAGTAAACCACAGAAACTGCACCTTACGTCCATTTCTTTTCATTGCTGAATATGCATATAAATTACGTTAACGCGAGAACGAACGATCTCACGGTTAAATATGTCCGTACTTTGAGAACGAATCGAATCGACGACCGTACCACACGCCGACGAAAACGATTCTTTCACTAAACACTGGAGTCCAATCTGTCGCACAGCAGGGAGGCGAATATAAAGCATTCACCAAGGGAACCGTGCCTCTAATTACATACGAAGCGGGTCCAAATCGGTTAATTTCGAGACGATGAGTCAGTCTCGAGAAGAATAAAAAGGGGAAGAAGAAGACGAGAAGAAGATGGTTTACTCGAAAGAGTTCGGTAGCGCGATGGCTACGAATCTGTATACCCACACACAGAGAGACACTGAGAACGAAGAAATGAGAAGCACAAACACACACACCACGCACACGCGTAGAGACGATCCAGCAGCACGGCAGAATTTACGCGACAGCGTGAAGCGAGGGGACTTGTCTGCCCTTGAAAGTTTTCGTCTACGTGCCTGACCCTCTTTACCCGGCACTGAACTGAACTGTCCTTGACGGCCGGAATGGTTCAGCGATAGCCAGGCCAGCAGGAGCAGCGCAAACGACAGAGAAGATCTTGAACTAAGCCTGCCCGCCGGATGGTGGTGTCCTTAACGAACCACGAATGGATAATGGTGGGGCGCAATCGAGACTAGTCGGCGCCACTGGGCCATCCAGCACGGATGAACGCCCATGGTCGATTGTTCTCCGATCTCACGAATTTCAAGGACGTCCACGCTAAACCGGCTATAACGAAAAGAATATCTAGGAATCCACAGGCTTTCTTTCTAACCCATCTATCTTCTTCCATAGTTCCACCTACCTTTCTTTCTTCTCCGCTATTCCACAAAACCCCACCCTTTCATCGTCCTCCCTCCCCTTCCACCCAAGCTCGCACGCTTCTTTTTTCATTTTCTTTATCTTGTTCTTTCTTACAGCGCGATGGTTGACGTCATCGAGATTCGCATACCATTTCCGTTCGGTTCGTGCAGACGGAGCAGTCGACACCTATCAAGACCACAGAAAAATATTCCCGTACAACACCGACCGAATAACGCTTATCTTGTTTTGGAACGTTTATGCCTAATCTTCGGCGCAAATTTTTAGGCGAAATTCGGCAAGATTTTACGGGACCAGCACGTCCATAGATCCGCTGAATCGAGATCAAGCCCGTAGGTATGTACCGCAACGACATTCTAATTAGATGTTCATTGGAAACTCGTTCCATCTACGTGCGTCCAGATCACGTCGGTTACGAGCAGCCGCCGTTGCAAGCGTGTTTCCACGGATACACGGGGAAGAATGCGACCCGAACAAAGAAATGCATTTTATTGTGGTCGTGTTGTATATCGCTGTCCCGCATTCTTAGGAAAGTTACGCGCATCTGGACGAGCCAGATACCCGGAGCCGCTCAATTGGCTCCCGCAACGCCTATTCGAATAACGTTCTCCGCGATGGGGACAGAATGGACTCGGTCGCGTTATCGTTCATGCATCGAAATCATTGTAGCCTTTAGGAATACGTTAGATGAAATCGATCGACGAAAACGTCACGGGAACGCAGTTCGTGCGATTGGAACGACAAATTGAAAGGGATAATTCGGCTTGAAAGAAGAATTCGGGGCAATGGTACCGCATCGAAGGGCAATTAGAAAATCCTAGGATTAGCCATATCTGTTGAAACCAGCAACGGCATACCACGAATGTCGGTGGTATCTGTGTAATATACCACCAGCCACGCGGAGTGGGGATTCATACACGCAGGATTCATTAGGAACAGAGATAGAGGAACAGATAGAGAAAGATCCACCAAGGAACGCAAGATTTCCCGATGGTCGACGCTCTGGTGTCCAGTAATAGATGAAACGTGGAGCAGGCGAAGCGAAAAACGGTTGGATGGGCATCGTGCACAGAGAAAGAAATGTTGTACATGGATACACAGACGGATGGATGGTAGACAAACGGACAGCAGGCAGACAGATAGACAGACGGACAGAGATGGCAATGTTCGGGACACAAACGGGAGGGGGTGCAGACAGGGGCGGGGCACGTCGCAGAGGGCCACGGACTGGAGGGAAAGAGGTAGGAGGTAGGAGGGAGAAGGGTGCCTAGCAACAGGCCTGCCGGCAGCCGGGCAGAGCAGCGTGATTAAATAAAACCAGCGTCGGGCACGGCGACCCACCAGGCGTTGACATCAGCGCGCACATGTATAAGAGCCTTTTCGAGCGCCCGTGAGGGAGAGAGAGCCTCAGTAGTCTCGCACACGAGCCTCTGTACGCACCGATACATCGCCAGCATCGTCGTGCACGCGTACCACGAGGCGGTGCCGGTACCGAACGCGCGCCTTCGACCGGCAAATTCTCTCGGCCCACATGACTGACTCGCCGGCTGCCGGCCAGCGGCTGCTCTTCTCTCTCTCCCTCTCAGGGGCTTTCGATTTGCCAACGCCAAGGGAATTACTTCCTTCGTTTTTCTTTTTCTTTTCAAATTTCATCATTGAACGTTAAACCGATCTTTCATTGGAAACGAATACAATTTCCAACGCGTTACAGGAAAAACTGCAAACATGGGGGACACGAAGCTCTACAAATACGATCGAAAGATATTTCTTTTTGACTGCTCCAGCGTCGAATCACTGGACGCGAAACAGATAAACGCGAAGATTCAAAGTTATTTAAAGTTCGGCTTTGATAATGACGTAAGCGAGTCGCGAGATTGGGAATAACGTCGAATCAAAGGACGTTCCTTATATGGAAGTCGTTGAATCGCGCAATCTATACATGTATATAGCCAAAATATTGACTTTTCTTGGATGGTATTTACATAGCTTCGTGAACGTCTCGACTTCTTCGGTTACGGAGTTATGGGACCGATTTAAGAGCCGCGACTTTGGCGAAGCGCTGACATTTATATCATTTAAATTATATTGCAACGGGTATGCGAAATTTAACGGGTGTGCGACACGTGCGAGAAACATCGCGTACCTTCCCATTTCATATCCTAACGATTGCTAGTTCCTCTTTTTCCACTTTCGTTGCTCCTGCTCCTTTTTAAACATTGCAAGCTTCGAAAGATATCGCCCTACAGATATCGACGTGCATTGAAAAAGTTGTTGGAGGATGAATGAATAGGCACATGTCGTTAATATGCTAACGAGTATCGATACCTGCAATAACATCATTACCACGAAAATGTCTCTTATCGATTGTTTCCATTTTTGCCATCGCTATTATTATTCGTACGACGATTCGAGAGGCCGGGACTTTTTACAATGAAAGTCGCGAGTAGAATGTTAATTGACCAAAATGAATAGCAATCGTGGGTACGAAAATCTACTATAAATACCAATCTTGTGGATCAAGAGAATTATAAGAATGATTTAAAACGTTTACATTGTTAAAACAATTACATTGAAAAGCCTATTAACGTCCTGGACGAACAAATATTTCTCCGGCACACGTAAAGTCGAATAAATTACATTTTGCAAAATGCTCCGCGATTCAAGTGCGTTACTCTAACTGGAGCATTGGCCAAATTAATTTTCGGAGTATTAAATTTATATTTGCCGCATCACGATTGACGGCTTCCAACGCGGTAGTCTCTGCGAGTATGCACAAAAGAGATACTTTAGCCATAAATACAAAAGCTTCGAGTTAAAAGTCGTAATCGATATAAACGGTCTCTGGCTCTCGTATTTTTATCTCAAACACTTTGGTCTTTTTGCTAAATTTCAGATTGCTATGTAAAATTAATATGGCACTCGTGCTACGTGTTACGCGTTACGAACGAAGAATATGGTGATTCAAAATTTCAAATAGCGAAATGGGAGCAGTGTTAAGAGGAAACGACCGTTAAATGGTACGTCGAATAATCGTGCAGTAGAATAGTCCTTTGTATGCGTCACTAGCAAACAGTCCCCTTTCTATATTTCCGTTTCCTTTTTTTCCACGACGTCGGATTAAATCGCGCGTATAGCAATCGTACGATGGATTTCAGTAAAAAAAGAATTGCTCGGTCAAGTAAGCGATTTCAGATACGGAAAATGAAGAAAGTTCGAGGGGAGAGCGAGTCCGGAGTCGATCTTACAGTCTGAACATGGATCGACGTAACGTCATTAATTCTAAAAATAAACGACGATTCACAGGGTACACGTAGTTACAAACGAGAATAAAATACAATGGTTCCCGTACGCGAGTAAGAACATATCTCCTTCTTCTAATGTGACCCCTTCGTTCAATCGTTGCACGTACGCACTTGCTTAGCTAAATTTCTGCTTCGCGATTAACGATTTTCGCGAGATACCCGAACGTTACTATATCGAAACGATCGATCCAAGTACCATAAAAACTGCAAACTCGGGTCAATATGAAATAAATTGAGCGAAAATAAGCGAGCAATTTACCTGTCTGATGTGCACGTGTTCGACTCTTCCGGTGAATAGCGAGAACGAGGTTAACCGGCAGGTTAGCCGGCGGCGCACCACTAATACATGACGTTTCCTCGTCTCTTTCGCCACATCGATTGGACATTTCTTCTATCGAATATTTGGTCGACATCACCAACGAAAAAAAAAAAACTGTTGAATCACTGTGCCTCTGCAGACTTGAAATTGAGAGGTCGTTTCGTAAGCTCAACTGGAATGCGACGCAACCAGCAATAAGCCGGCACGCGTGACAGTCGCGTCTCAAAATTATTTCGAACACGACTTTTACCCCTACTACCGAGAGGCATCGACTTTCCGCTAACTTTTTCCTCTTTGTCATTTTTCCTTTTTTCATTCTTCAATTGCGTGTATCACTAACTGTAAATGTCGGTAAGGAAATACGTTCCACGAAGATCTTCAAGAATCTAAACCCTTCGGTCACCGAAAACGTACAACAACCGATCTTCGCCGTTCTTTCTCTCAATCTGTTTCGACCATAAGTAATTCGCAAAACAATCGAGAAAACAAATTCCAAAGGTGTATGTATGTTTGGCCAATAAAACCAACGTCATCGGGAAATCCGTGAATCTATTTTCCGCAATCACGCTCGTTTCGCCGGCAACTTGGGAATTCTTTTTGGAAAAATTTGTACAAGGTACCAACGTCTTTTATGCTCTCTCTCTCTCTCTCTCTCTCTCTCTTTCGCTCTCACACACACATGCACACACTCTGTCTCGCGCAACACGCTCTCTATCTCGTTCGTGGCCAGTGGAAATGGCCGCGTTTTAACACGTCACCAAACACTCGGCAATTCGCTCGCATGCCGATATACGTGGCAGCGAACGGTATGTTGCACACTTACGAATTTGTGGATAGGCCAGTAGACGTACGAAGAAGATGCTCGTATGTCGTATGATGCCCGATTACGAAGAGGAACTCGTGAATTCTGCGAGTCAGGCGAAGCAGGCAGTGGAACCGGGTGTGCAAAAAAAGAGCGAAGGGAATTCGGTGTGGACGCGTATGGAACTGGCGACAGGTAGAGAGAAAATAGCGAAGTCGAAATCGGTGGATGGTGTTGCAGAAGGTCCCCGATTGAAGATTGGAGAGCGAACGGAGAACGATGTGTGAAAATACCTCTTTCACGAACAGCCGGCGACGAACTGGCCGATTGGCCGTTGCACGGAGCGCAAAACTGCCGGTCTCGCGGCGCGCTGCTACTACCCATCCTGCACGATGTAGACCCCACCGGGCGGCCCGATCCTAGACGAGTGCACACGAGGCCGATCGGAGCTAGCCGAATTCGACCGGAAGCCCACCGTACCGAGAACCGCCGAAGCGCGTCGAACCTTTGTACTTTCCGCCCATCTCATCGGGAATTCCTGTCGGAATCGCCACGGTCGATCCTTTATCCGTGCGCGCAACCACGGCCCTGCCTCTGCGAATGCTAAGTGTCGCGAGGCCACCGACCCGCGACTTATCGAAATTTAGACCGAGCTTTCCCTACGAAATCCTACTAAATGTTAGCGCAGCATCTTCTTCGAACAGCATCAACAAACTGCAGCATTCCAATTGTTTCGATCTCGGTGCGCTTCGAACAGGAACAAAGAATCCTTCGAGCCGTTTCGGAATACGGTTTTTTTCCTACAGATATTCGTGTTTAAACGATCGATTGTACATAGGATGTAAGACGATTGTTTCTTTTCCTCCTGGTTGAACGCGAAACTTTGGAACGCGATCAAGCTGAATCAACGATAATCGGATCAGTTGTCGCACGAACGCGTACTAGAAATATTTCTATTTGTTGGTGAAATTATCGATGAAGAAAATCATGCAGCGAGTCGCGCACACTCGAACGTACGAATGTGCACGTAGGCCTTAGTCGTTATTACGCGATCTTGTGCAATTGTAAGCGGCCGGCGCGCGGCGCGGCGTCAGGCGCCCGGCGCCCAGCGCCTAGCACTAGGCTTCCCTCTTGCCTCATAGAAATTGCAAAGCTCGCGAGAGCAATATCGCGCACCTTCGTTTGGATATTGCTTCGCTCTTACTGTACCCGAGGAAAGTCGTGCCTCCAATTATCGGGAAGCTTTTTTTGTTGCAAGTTGTCCGAGATCGAAGGTAAATGGAAATATAAGCGATGAAGGGGCGAATAATATAAAAGTCCCTTTTCGTTGCAAAGAGATGGACGAGGCTGCTTAAGAGCCACTGGAAACAAAACGTTTTCATTGAGCATCAATTAATAAATCGTAGCAATCGAGTCGACGAGATTTTTAGTTTACATCTCGAACCGGTTTTCTACAAAGGAACTCTTTTGTCTGGTTACGTAGCACGCGACGAGCGAGGTCTTAAAATCCTATTTATCCGAGAAACTGAATTCATTTAGCGATTAAAGTTTCACGAGTAGAACACTGGAAGTCCACTTTGAGAGTATTTAAAAGGAAAGCGGTCGATCTTGGTCGCGATTGCCAACAGAGAAAGATCGCGAAGAGCGATCAGAGGCGACTAGTACGAATCTTCGAAACATTAATACTTCAGTGCGCATATTCGGCTATGCTGGCGGCGAAAGCTACGGGGAATTTGGAGGGTCGCGTCCGTTTGGAAAAAGGGTAACCACGCGGTAGCGAGTCGGATCACGAAGCTCGTGAAAAATCTTTGTCGCCGTTCGAACCTCGGTAAATTCTGTTGCCGCGGCGCGGCAGCGAGAAGAAAATGAAAAAACCGTCGGGGCTGCTGGGCCGCGTGTAATTTCATTTGGATCCAGTGGACGTCGCAATTTGAGAAACCAGGTGGTATCGTTTGATGTGTATGGACTGCGGCAGTAGAATTGCAGAGATGGCTGGTGATGGAGGACGAGGAGAGGGAGCGAGGATGACTGGAGGCAGATAGGTAACAAGGGGATGGGTCTGCAGTGGGGATGAACAGAGAAGCATCGAGGTAAAGAGAGAAAGGGACGAGCGGATAACGAGGAGGAAAGGAAGGGAATCTAGCGACCACGCAGGACAGACAGAGGAAACGAACGATTCCCGAAGAAGGGGCACGTGGGAGAGAAGCAAAGAGAGATAGGGACAGCGAGGAAGAAAGAGAGAGAAAAGGGAGAGACTGGGTCCTTCACCCGACGAACGAACCGAACGAATAGCACGCTGCCGCGCCGTGCTGCGCCGTGCTGCTGCCTGCGTTTGCTTGCCGCTGGCCTGCCTGCTTGCCTGCCTGCCTGCCTGCCCGCCTGCTTGCCTGCCTGCCTGTCAGTCTGCTACGAACGATTATTATCGTACTGATCTGGCACAATGCACGAAACATTACATGCCACGGCCGTGCTGCCGTTATCCAGCTTTCGACACCGCGCACAGACCACCACGAACGAACCTACTATTCGGCCCACCTGAAACTTTCCGTCCGAACCTCGTATCTCTTTAACACACGTGCCACCTTCCAGTGAAGCTTATCCCCCGTTCGAGTCTCATTCGGTAATTACTCCAGGCTAGTGAATAGCCTGCATATAACGCGGATATGTATTCGTACGATTCCTCCGGTGCTCGAGATCATTGCACGTTCGTCGGTACAGCCAGGTGGGAGATACACGAATGCATAGTTATTGACGCGAGAACGACCGAGTCAAGTTCTCTATTTTAAGAAACGATCGGACTTCTCAAGGGAAGATTATGAACTTATGCAAACACGTCCGTATACGCGTCCATGTACATACAAACGATAGGTCTTGCAACGTGCCTGCAGAATCCGGCGAGAGTAAAGCTGTCGCGCAGAAGATAGCGAATGTTCTCTAGCAACAATTCTCGACTCGACTCTGCGTTTAGTATCTTCCACTGTTGAAAAGATATATTTACACTGTTTCGGACTGTAGACGGAAACGTGGCATATTTATGTCCACCTACCGCCCTACAATCGCAACCACCCTTTGACACGTTTGGTGCGGCATCGTCCCCCGCGGACCGACACTGAACTTTCCATTTGGGCGGCGTCAGTCCCCAAGGACTGACATTGTATATACATACGTCCCAGTGCCCATTGAGCCCTCTCCGTCGGCGGAACGGAAAGGATAACAAAATCGGCGCCGCACCAAACGTGTTAAATGTGTGACGCGAAGGAGCGTCACAAGAACAACGCCGATTAAATGCTACACGATCGCGTGGTGTCGGTAGAAAGCTGGGAATAGTGGCATACGCATTCATTACTGTGACAACGCGATTCACGTGTCCATTGCACTAATGAAATCAGGTATCCGCTACATACACCGAAGACATCCCATCCGCGCATCGTCCGTCCGAAATAACGAACGATACCGAAGGCCATCTTCGATCGATAATCGTTACCCCATCAGCGGCCGAAACAGTAACGTTCCAAACGGAACGCGTATATCGATGTCTGATCAAACGTAGGCTGCATCTACTTCCCTCGCGCGGAGGACAAACGCGAATGAACCGGGCTGCTCTTTGGTTCCGCTTCTAGATCGACTTTCCAGTAAATAGGTTCAAAAGGAACCTCGCTCAATCTCGTTGATTGGTTAATGACAGTCAAAGTTGAAATTTGTGCATTAAGCAATTATTTGCTTTGGATACCAGGTATCGCTAATTGTAAGTGCAGCAGATTGCGGTGCGCAACACGGCAACCAATCTACATACAGCATACATACATACATACATATGTACATACATCTATCGCACATTCGACCCACCTTTGAACGTACCTTTCCATGACAAATTGTCCAGCAATTCCTGCACAGAGCGGTCTTTGTCACACGAATATAGTTTCCATAACTCGGTGTCTTATCGTTCGTGGCTTCTTTTCGTTTCCTTTTCTCTATTTCGGAGCAAGTATTCTTTATTCTCCCCATGCTTTATCTCGGTTTTTCCGTGCACTCCTCTCTGTCGAGCCACGGCAAATTCGCATCGGCCGTCAGCCGGTGCCAATAACGTACCAAGGCAGATGGGAGATGTGGCGAAGGTTCGGTGGTTGGCCCGACGTCGGTGCGGGAAAGGGATGCTTACTCTTTGCAGGGCCGTGTTCGTAGATCAACGCACCCGCGTCCTCGTTGATCGCATTGCACATTGCGCATTGCAACATTTTACCTATTTCGATAACGCGAATAACCCTCTCGATTCGATGCACCCGCCGAATAATACGGCACCTCGGCGCGGCCGGATCATTGAACGGTCGAGAGAAAGATAATTGGGTTTTATCTCTCGGTGATCGATCATTCGGAGGTAGTTTCACGCGGTCACGCTGCTGCTTACGCCATGTCGCGTATATTAATGATATGAAACAGGGAAACTTTCACTCGGCGGAACGAACTTTGGGAAAAGTATCGTACGCGGTGGCTTCTTGTTCGCGTTTTTAAGCGGATAAGTCAAAGTCAAGTGCTCGCGCGTCTCACCAGGAGATGAATGTATCCTGCGTTTGAACCCGATCGTCGTGTCGCCTTCCCTTTTCAACCGTTTTTTTCCCTCCTTCCCGTGTACCCTTGTGTGTACAAGTTATCGTTACTCTCTATGCGGCTGCTCCGCGTGCACTTAGGCGACCGTACCGAAAACGTGTACGAAAAGCACCCTTTCTTGGAAACACGGTGGACTTAATCTTTAATATTCTCGAAAGCGTGAAGAACGTGTTTCTGATGTCCGTGGATGTCTATAATTGCACTCCACGAAATAAATTTACCTTCTTTCTTTGTTGGAGCAGTCTTGTGCTGCATATTTTCGGAAAAGGGTGAACAATGCGAAAAATATGAAAGATATGAGAAGTAATACTTGGAGGAAATGTAAGAAATGGAGAGTGGGTACAAAATTAAGCGGTGACAGTTGGAATCGAACTATGCTTCGCAGAATCTAAGTTCCCCGCTGCGGCGGCTGGCCTGATCATTTTTACTCTTCCTCGCCTACGGACATCGTCCTTATGCATAAAACCATCCAGGAATCACCGTTCACATTTCCACCTACGGTTCGACGTCAATACTCTCTAATTAAAAGAGAACACAAGCTGAGACATTCTCTCTGCTTGCATGTCTGCTCCGTGCAAACCATTTAAGGGGATTTTTTTAAGGGCAATAGTTTAAGAAGAAATACAATTCGATTCGCCTTTCTTCATCTTTTTTACTACGAACAATTGGAACTGCAAATGCACGTACATACACTCCTAGACGATAGAGAGGAACGTTCTTATCTTATTAACGCCTTCTTTCAGGCTCGAGTGTAATGCGAAACGATCGTCACGATGCTCATTCTTCGGAACGGCCCTGACAAAGGCTGACTCTACGCGGCCAGACAACCGCGAGACAGCTTAAACGTTTTGCGAATGCATACATATAGTATACTATTGTAACCGCTCTCTATGTTTCTTGCTGCGATATTGGACACTGGCGTGCACGGTAATAAACGGTAAATTGCCCTGTATTCCTAAATTACCATACTACGCGGAAAAATGAGTGCACGTTTTGCCCTTTCAACAACATCAAATGCGATCCAGCAAGATCTGCTGCTACAATGAAAATGTTCGCTGCGGAGATTCGCAAGTTCGACAAGGTTTACCGTGGCCACTTGATAGCGCGTCGCAAAACGACGTCCGTAGTTTAGACGTCAGCGATGGGCAAGTAGGCAGTAAACCTGCAGCAACGTAAGAACAAAGAGAGGCTATCGCGTATAGCTGCAACGCGTTCTAGGCACGAACGAAGGGAGAGAGAAGAAAGTGTAGAAAGAACGAAGGGTAAGGAAGGAAAGAGCGGGAGGTAGAAATAAAAGAAAGAGAGGAAAGAGGAAAAAAAAGAGCATTGGCAATGCAGTGATACGCAGCGGCAGCAGTGAAGCAGTGGCGCCGAAAATGCAATGCGGTGCGCCGGAACGACGGCGACGGCGACGACGACGGCGTCGGCGTCGGGCGTGGCGGATAACTGACCTCGACTCGTCTAGCCGGGCCGCCCCTGACGTCGCTGCGTTTCCCACCAGCCCTACCCTACCCCTCTGATGCACCATCGGGCCACTGATCCCCCACTATCGCGACAGCAAATGCCACCACTACGCACCATCATTCGCGACTCGCAACTTCTCTCTACACTCTACACTGCCCCGCTCTGCAGTGTACAGCACACGTTTATCATTCCCTCTCTGTCCAACCCCCTTCGATATTTCTCTCCTCGTTCCTCCCTTTGCCAATCTTTCTCTCATCCTACGGTCAAATGGTCGCGTCACCCCTCCAGCAACGACCTTACTCCCTCTACACCTGCTTTACACCCGGTGTCCCCACCTCTTACGTTCCTCTCCTATCGTCCCTGTTCGATTCTTCTCTTCTCTGTACTCGCGGCTACGCTTCTCGTCTCGTCGCGGCCTTCCGCGCCCCTGGCAGATCAGCAGACAGCAGTCTGACTGTCTGGTTGCCCGGCAACGGGCCGCTGCCCGACGCCCGACGCCCGACGCCGTCGATGATAGAGGGTGAATTCAGCGATAGTTACGTGCTGCATCCAGCACGAGCAAATGCTAGTAGAACGATGCGGCAGGAGAACAAAAATTGGGTAACATAGTTGTCGGGTTCGATGATGGAACGTCTAGGTCCCGTTGCGAACGAACCGTTTCTTCCTTCATTCAAACGATGTACATATATTTATTGCATAGAAATCGAGTACATTTTTCTAGATATTGCTTATTAGATAGAGCCGTTACGTTCGTAGGAAATTGATTGAAATACTATTGTTTCCGGCAACTGAACACTCAAGCGATACCAAGAAATAAATCACCCTGTGTAGTTATGACACGGCAATGAATAGCTCTTGCGTCTCACTCTTAAAGCAGGAAGTTTCCGAATGGTCATCGCCTAGTCTTGAATGAACCCCCACACGCCCTCGATCGTCTCAAATTTCCAATGCTCGAAATATTGCAACTTGATACTTTCCTTATTTTGCGATCTGTTTCTGTGGATCGAAACTATGCTGTCGCGTGTGTTTATCCATCTCATTCATAAAACTGAGAATTCTAAAGGGGCATCGTACTATCCCAACGAGGTTCGCGCGACCGAACGGTTCATGGTATTGTTCGGGTCAGAAATGAAGAGAGGGTTTCCTAAAAGTAGTTTTGCACGTGGAAAGGAAATTGTTGGGACCCCTATAGCGAGGAACCTGTACAGTTAGGAAAGCGTAGGGCCAAGTAGCTCATCGGTGCAATGGCCCGCCCTCGTTACATTCACATTTATTTTCCCAAGTGACACGAGAAATTGTTATGAACCAGCGAATCGCCGTCAGGTAAACCGATTGCAATGCATTTATGTCGTGGAAAGTCGTGAATGGGGTAGCGCAGTAACACGGAACGCGATATTCGTTGACGATACACCTCGGTGTCGGTACGTGTAGAGGCATTCGTTAACGAATGGTTGGACAAGTTATATCCCTTCTATTGATAGGATAGGATAGGACATGTTGGTTTTGTGCGATGGAGTTTGTAACGAAACAACGATGTGCCATGAAGTCTGTCGTGATTATTGTACGCGTATCTCGGTATGCGCGATAGTACCCCGCCTTGTTTATCGTGTTCTTGAAACCTATGTTTTTCCATTCGAGAAGTTGAAACAACAACTATTGTGCCGTTGCATTGCTTCCTTTTGCTTTCGTTTATGGCCGTAATGTTGCCGATCTTTGAAATTAGAATTGGTCAGAGGTGAGCATGAAAATGTACAAAGGCAGGTAAGAAGAAGATATCGGCTAACTGGCTTATTCGGCCGCGCTCCAACACCATTCGTTTCTTTGTGAGAAACCAATTCCTGAGCCAACAAGGTTCGACTTTGTGTGACTCATAACGCAACTTGCTCAGTGACTCAGACCCTGAGATTGCCAGCAATGTCTCGAGAAGACGTGGCATTCGAACCTGAATCACCAGAGAATACCTGTTTCTTCTGTATGCACATACATACGTACATATGGGAGCACCCGGTGTTTCCGGCCTCTCCTTCAGTTACCGATTCCTCAGTATTTCGTTGTAGGATGTCTCCAACGCAATTATGTATGCAAATAACGCCAGCGAAGTTGCCGTGACAATTATTATTTCACGAAAGGATGCTGACACGCTACGCGTTGCGATATTTTACATTTCTTAAGGGGATATTCACTGTATATATACATTTTTTATTCCTCGCGAATAAAACAATGGGAGATAATGCACGATCATTTATTGTCGCTTCAAATTACGATCATATATTTATAGTTTGACGTAAAAAATATTTTCTGTGAAACATATTAAGATATACTAAGATTGGTATCGTATAGTAAAATGTTGTCGCAAGTCCTAAAGATAAGGCGAATCGCTAAAATATTCTTATAGTTTAATCGTTTCCAATCTTACATTATATTTGATTTTCCTAGCAATATTGATGCTTGCTTTTAATAACACTTGATCTGTACATTAACAATTCGCGACAAATTAATTATCTTATGTAAATTATTTGTACACAGTGTAAAATGAGTATGTATATAGCTTTATTTTTCATTGTATGAGTGAATTTAGGTTGCTGTACCTCGGTGTTACTTCAACTTTGAATCAACAATCATGGTAATATCGCGACGAAAGTCGCTCGAAATATCAACAAGATGTAAGGCTGTTGAATCCTCTACTCTTTGAATCCTTTATTGTCTAATCCTTTATATATATGTATGTATATTCGTACAATGAGAATGAGAGACATACACCTTTCGTCCCTCAATGCCATTATCACATATAACACATTTCATTCAAGATGATCAAAGTGTGTATAAAATTATATTTTGTGAAACATGTGAAAAAGATACAGAAGTTAGAACAAATTCTACAATTTATCATGCGAAGATCATACATATGCATCAATCGTTTTGTAATATGTACGTACAAACAATTCGTATCATATGTATTATTTATCCATATGTAAGTAAGTAGTTTGATATTTATTTTTCTTGAATTCATTACTAAAATTCATTTTGCAATCTTTGCTTTCCATATTATTAGTCGCATAAAATAAAAGGAATTCATAATTGAAAGTGACACCTTCTAACAAGATTGGCGAAGCATTAAAACGTAACTATAAAATAATATTGTACAACTTAATACATTTTAACGAGTGACAGATCATATAACACACATTTCATACCTTTCGGAGTAATTTCATAATAATCCATTGCAAGATCGTCGGTATAAATAAGATGGAAAGCAGAAAAATATGTGATCACTCTGGATTTTTCAATGTTTACTACCTGCACTTTATCTACAAAGTATGTATAATAGTATTTGAAACAGTTGACTAGATATATACCTAATGCAATAGGTAATCTGGATATCCATTCTCATAGCTATATCATATGTTTACATGGTATACGGAACAAATACGATAAAACTATACTAATAGTAACATAAATAACTGAAAGGTGTACAGGGTGTAAGTTTCTGCGATTTGGACTTTTATACGGCAAATAAGTTGATGTTAAAACAAGAGTGAAGAAATGCAATATTGATTGTGTCAAATTAGACGATAAACTTGATAAGAAAACTGGGTTACGTTAACCGTTCTTACATACTTTGCGACGGAATGTGTAGATAGTAAACAAGTACAAAGTATTAAAAAATTTTGCTAATACATTTATACAGCATAGACTCACCATTTCACAATAATCTTGTTTCTGTGAGACCTTCAAACGTATCGATTATACGAAGGATTCTGGAAGATCGTCGCTGTTTTAATTTCGTCATTCTTGACCGTAACTTTACATCGAAATACATCAACGATACAGACGCGCAAAAGTACGCAAAGCGTGATTCACAGATTTCGCTGTTTCTGCCCTACAAATCAGTCGAATTTCGTCAATAATTTTGCACAACTAAATATTGGCCGCCTGGCCATTTTTACATACCTTGTAACCGTACTATGAAATTCAAACAATTGCTCAGGTTGTGCTGTTGGAGAACCACCTGCGTTCTGAGATGGCATGGTTTTAATGGCTTCTTCTAACCATTTCGATAATAACTAAATAGGAAATCAAATTTTAATTCGTAAGGAAGTAGCATGCATTTTCTTTAATCTACGAAAAGAAACAATTCATTGCGCCATACTTCTCTGTTATATAGGGAAAGTTCGACAAAGACATCCGCTATGTCAGATAACATGTAGGATGATAGCGAAAACACGGATGCATGAAGTAATCTTACGATTAACGGTTGCCCTTTTTCTCTTAATGTGCGTTGGACCAATTCCCGTCGCATAGTATAATCCACTCGTGTCTGCAGAAAAATGACAATACTATAGGCAGCTCTACGACGATCAAGCGGAAAAATATTGTACCGTGTTAAATTATTACCTCGTGGACACGTGCGCAATGTAAAAGGTCGTAAAAGAATTTCATTACTGAAGCATTTGCGTCTCTGTGATCCAAGCTACAAGCCATCAAGGCACAGTCAATAATGCTTTCTATTACAACCGAATGTAAGAAAGATATAGGGGCTCTTTGGAGGAACCTGTTATTAGAAATGAATAAACGTATCTGTCAGTTTTAAGAAGAATTATGTTAGTTCGTACGGTGTATCGGTTATCGAAATATCGACCTGGCACATAATCTAAAAAGATCATCCACTGTGTCGGGATGATTCTTTAGTCCATCTTGTTGTTGAAGGATGGTAAACGTAGGCCCAATAAATGCTTCTAGCATTTTTAGTAAACCAGAAACGCATTCTGGATCCGTGGCGTATTCGTCGACTAATATCGAACCAAGATATAAGAAACAGCTATGCTGGTGGGTTGCGTATAATTGCACGATCTAAGGAGCATAAAACGATTAATAAAATTGAATAGTTGTCACTTTATACCACAACAAGTACCTGTTTTACAAGTGGCTCAAGAAGATGGGCGGAATGTTTTCCTACGCAACGAACAGCGTATCGTAAGCAACGGCAACACCTTTCCATCAATTTTGCATCTTGTTGGTACGTAGTGCATACATTTGATAATATCGGCCACATCTAGATATAGATATAGATACAGATACATAGTAACCGTGTCGTTATACATATAATCATTAATCACATATTTCAATGAAATTTAAGTTGCATTTGAAGTCATCAAACATACTTCGGTAACAGCGTTTTGACAAGGGTGAGGTTCATTAGGGTCGTCCATTTGGGGATCTGTTTGCCTAAATATAGCGGCTAATCTGTCTAACCATATCACAGGATCAGTCTTTGTTCCCACTTCAATTGGAATTCTATGTTCCATAATTTCGCATAATGGCCTCGCTTGAAACCAACACAGCTCCTTCATAGCTTGTGCAAGTTCCTCGCGTGGCAAACTCGACATGATTACAGCAACTCCTATTTGATAACGCAAAAAGGGCACCATAATATTCCCATCCGTTCAATATAAATTAAATATCACATTATTTTACCTTTAAGTAGTCCAATAGCAGCTTCATTGCTTATAGCAAAACTATCGAGCGACAGTGCGATTTGCAACAATCCTGGAAAGTGAGAAACCATATGCAATGGACAAGCTGTGCATATACTTAATAATGCACCGCAAGCTGCACTTCCCAATCCTTTTTGACTTAAGCAAGTCAAAAGAAAATTTAAAACGGGCTCTATAACATTCGGTCACAAAGTTAGCAAAAATACAAGTTAAATAGCCAATCGTATTATTGTTGTTGAAAAATGTTACCCAAAGACTGAGGATGATTGTCTATCCATTCACAAAGTTCCCCTAACAAAAGGATACTCGTATGACGGACAGCTATATGAGTATTTTCTGGCAAATTTAAAATTGCCTCTACTACTTTTGGAACTACGTCGTTTTCCTTTCTACAAATAAACATTACTGTGCACATGGAAATAAAAATATAATTATTAGGCGGAAGCATTTGCATGTTAAACACTCACGGCAAAATATTTTTTGCAACTGCTTGCATCACAAATAACGCAGCTTCGGTCGAGTCCCATGTAGGTACATGATTAGATTGCCCTTGCGGCCCTGGTCCACCCGTTAGAGACGAAAACATTTGTCGGAAACAGTGACTACTTCCAACTACGAATACTACATCCTTTATTAAATCGGAAACCCGATTTCTGAAATCTGCAAATTCTTCCCCTCCAGCTCCTTCTTCTACCAAGCCCAACTGTTGATAAAGAATTGATGTGCATATCATATAATATCGTTGGGCCGATAATATTTTCAGACAATTCAAATACTGTAATTATTTACGTGATCTGGTTCCATTTGACAATGCCTACATAAAGCTCCGATTAATCTCTCAATATGTGGTCGAAACACTAAGTTAAGGTCATCGCTATTTTTTTGGTAGAGAATTTCAGATAAGCGATACCACAAATGAAATGTTATTTGTGCAACTTCGTAATCGTGATGCCCGACACATACTAAGACAAGATCAAGAATTTTAACAGCGTAATGCTGCTTTCCTCCTGTACAGCCATTCACCATAGTCTCCAAAAATGTTTCGGCCAATTCCGTAAAAATCCGGCAATAATTTATCGATCTAAATAATTAATATAAACTCGATAAATGTTTCAAATGTGGTTACGTGCATGGGAAAGGAAAAAAAGTCAAATTTACTTGTCCATATCTTCGTGTGCCACAGATAAATGGTACGGTTGCTCTAAGGTCATTACGCTAGTAAATAAAAATAGTTGTAGCTGTTGCAGCTGTATATTGGATTCACTATTATCATCCCGATTGTTATTACTATCTTTTTCCAAAACTTGCAAAATGACACATACACAATCAGCAGCTGCTTCGTGCAACTGAGACCCGGTCATATGATTCCCAAGTATCTAAATAACAGTAATAATAATACGAATAACATTCTTTATTTCAAAGTCAGTTGAAATCAAGAATTTCTATTCTCAAGTAAATATGTACCTGTAGAGTATATACAATTACATCGCTTGTAGGTACAAGGGGTATAGCATGTATCGCGATCCAACTTGTAAAACATCTAAGAATTGTAACACGAATTTGTACATTCTCCCCACCATTTTTTAGACACATTTTCTGAAAGTACAACGGGCGTTGAATGAAATATATACCGATACTTTGTCATTTAACTTACCAAAAATTCTGTTACTGTGTCCGCGCTTGCATTAAGTTCAAGTAATATATGTTGCCTGCGATTGGCTCCTAATCTACATAATTTAATAGAAGTTAAAAAGTATTTTGTATGCATAAAATATCATGCTGATTATACCGCGTGAATTACACGGCGAAAAAATAAATTTTCTTCTTCCTATACCTAAGAGACCTTGAATTTACTTCCTCCGGTAGCACTGTCATTACTTCAAGTAGTGGCCATAAGCTGGCAGTTGACCCTCCGAATCTATTAATTAAATCCACAACTGGTTTCTGCCAAGAAGACATTTGTAGCGCAAGATCGGCGAGTGCTAGACATAACTACGATCAAGATTTTATTATTACCATTAGATATCTAAAGTTGCATATATGTATATACGATATAATATGAAAACTATTATGCATAAACCTGTGTAACAATTGCAGAATTGGTATGTTCGTTAATTTGTGATATGTGATTCATTAAAGAATCTCTCAAAGAAGTATGAGCCTCTGCGGGTAATTCTTGGAAACATAGTTGGATTTTAGTACGCATTGTTTGTGCAGCAAAGTAGCAAGATTGAACATCTCGCTTTTGCTGCAACATTTCGTCTGCTATTTTCCATGCAAATACCTAAAATAGTAAATAAACATAATAGGTGGGAAAATATAATCTTTTTTAACTTCCTTTTGCTGCGCTACAATTACGTGCAATAAAGAAGAAAAATTGAAACACTCGATCGACATTTTTTACCATAAGGTTAGGGGCTGTTTAATCTTTTCGCATTATTTAATTGCAATTCTCGGATGAAATAATTGAAAGATTATCAATAACCGTAAAATTAATGCAATAGAGATGCAGCGACGCGTAACGCATATCGGAAACAAGAATGCACAGTAATTGTAAAAAAGCCGCTAACAAATAACTTACTGATTTTTGTAATTCGTCCAACCATTGAGATGTTTTTCCTGGTCCCGAAGGATTTGAATTATTATACAAAGAATATACAGCCTGGTAAACTGTTTCCAGATCAGGCGGGGACTCCATTCTTCAAAAAATATTTATTTTCCCGGTAATATCCATACAGTTATTCCAACTGACAACAAATCACTCGCGTTTCCTACCGCGTTACATCCGATACCCAAATCCAACCTGTACAACCACTAAAAGTTCATGTTCATACTGTCAGCGCATATTCTGCTTTATCGACTTACAGCAAATAATTTGGTCATAGACCAGATATGGAATAGACCAACCATCCAATGAATGCTTTTTACCTAGGTAGTGGGGCTCTGTGCCTCATTACCATTTCAATGTCCCTCGCAACGTTACCAATAGATTATCAAAAACGCTCCCTAAGGTAGTAATTGGATCTAAACTTTAGACGATTGCTTGGAATTCAAGTTACATACGAGCCACTCATTAGCCAAAACTCCACATAACAAAAATATGGAAATTTATTTTAAATATAGAAAGTTAACAAAAGTTAAAAAGCTTTAAAAAGTGGGGTTAACCGATTTGAATAATGAGCGGCACAAATTCGAAGTCCCTGTCGAAATTCTCTCACATTTGTATCGACCTTCGAGTAGGTGATATGTCAGTGGCTCTAGCCACCGACGAGATATAAGAATAGACAAGACATCTTATGGACTTTCGTGGCCCAACGTGACTGTCATACCGACTCAGAAATCCCACGCTGATTTGAGCGTCCGCTGCTCATGGGCAGTGATCACTTGAAGAACTATTATTTACTAAGTAGTGGGGACGGGATTCATGCGATTGTGTGAATATATGTAAATGCTTTGAGGGGACCAGGACAGCTTTTTCTCCAGCAACGTTTCGGTAGAAAAATTTAGCTACGGTGCCTGGTCGCGCGATGCACTTCGGCTCGGCTCGAGTTCAGTCGAAACCACATCGCGATGCATCGGGGCAATGAAATTGACAGTATCACGTCAAGCGTCCCGCCTGTGCTGTCCCGCTTTCATTGCGCGGCAAAGAACGAAAGAATTCTTTAACGAGGATCGTAGGTCCAGCTAAAACTTAATCAGAACCCGCCGAAGTTTAATAGGCACGACCCTAGAGTCGTAGGTCCGGCTAAAAGTTGGTCAGAAAACGTAAAAGTCCAGTAGGTACAACTCTGGGATCGTAGGTTCAGCTATAAGTCGGTCAGAACCCGAAGAAGTACAATAGACACGATCCTAGAGCCGTAGGTCCGGCTAAAAGTTGGTCAGAAAACGTAAAAGTCCAGTAGGTACAACCCTAGGATCGTAGGTTTAGCTAAAAATTGGTCAGAAGTCGAAAAAGTTCAGTACGTATGACCTTAGTACAGTAGTACGCACGACCGCGATCGGAGACCTTCGAAGAGTTCGAAAATTGCGAATACCACCGAGCGCGACCGAGCGTTACCGACGCGCCGGCGCGTCGCGGAGTGGGGATGCCGGTGCGCGGCGCACGCGGTGTCACTATCAGTTCAAGCGTCGTACCGTACGGGTCGTCTATGCTGTCGAAGGTTAGCGACATACATAACCTTACAATACAATAGCATCTCGGGGTTTACTTTATCACCGAATACGCTTGGCTATTAGCTTCTATTAATTAATACACGTTTATTTAACAATCGTTTGACTATCGTGGATATCCATTAAACTCTTTCTCGAGTCTCTTTTGCTGGACGCTTGACCGGTCATCCGGTACCACCGATTTTTTGATTCGCGATAACTAGTCGTTTATTAAAATATCGGGTTAATTAATTTATTAGTTTAAACGGTTCTTTGAATATTTATTATATTTTATTACACGATTATTCGGATTCGATGCGGTGTTAAGGTTGCGTTTATTTTCTTTGCAATGTCACTTACATACTCAGTTACATATGTCCTTTCGCAACTTTGAATTCGATTCTGATTTTAGCACAGGTTTATCACGTTGCTTTTCTTTTTGTTGCAGGTACAATGGGTGATTGGTTGGTGGAGGATAATATATTGAGGCTGCAGGAATGGAGTATTGAGATACAATTACTGCGATGCATAACAATCAGTCCGATGACCTATGATGAAGGATTGGTAACATGTAACTTATTATCCCAACGGTTTACGTATATTTCTTGTTATCTGGCGATTGGATTTTGGCTCAAGTTCTTTTCTTTCGGTTGAAAGTTATTGAGCAATTTAAACATTTTAAATAGAACTTACAATATGCCACTCGCGATTGAAACTAGAGTCTGTAAATTTCATTAATTCTAAACGAAAAATTGAAATACTTTCATGTTTCGCTGCATATCGGTCGCGATTTCTGTTATAGCTTCACTAGTATTTATTAAAAACTTTTAATATCTCTGTGACTTTGCACAAGTACGGTCAAATTGTATTTTCGATGCAGGATTGTCCGCGTACTTACGTACTGGTTGCCATGCACTTGAAGCATGATAAATAGTTTCGAGTCTTCATTTCTACAAGCAGCTACGAAAACTTATAAATGCGCGACATTGCTTACTAACTAAGATCATGATCACCTTTAAAACTCGGACAAAGAACAGTCACAGTATGCTTTTAATAAATCATTTATATTAATCTATAATAGTATATCTTGAATAGACAATTAACAGTAATTAAATTAGAATAATAATACGGTAGTACTTTATTAAAACAAAGCAGTATTTCCTCAACAGACGTTTGACAGGATGAAGAAATAAGAAAGAGATAAATAAAATCAAATGTGTATTGCTTCAATTTCTACCTCCTCACCCTATTTACTAACTTGTACAGATTCTCTTTCAGAAATTTTGATGACCGCGCGCAATGCGGTCAGTAGAGTCAGTGCTTGCTCCGTCAAAGTTCTTTTTATTGTTTTTAGAGCGAAACCGCTCATAATAATTACAACTAAATATAAATAACAGTAAAGATACGCGAAAGTAGAGTCAGTGTTTGCTTCGAAATATTGCTCTCGCGAAATTAGAGTCACTTTGTTCGTCGATCACAATTGACGTGCGCGATAGTAGTCTTTTATTTTATTTTTTTTTCTTTCGCAATAAGTATTCCGGTATTAGAGTCAGCACCGATGCAGTTCGGCGAGTTCGGGCACTCATCCATCAACTCGAAGAGTAAGTATCTCTGTATTTCTTTAATCTTATTTTACAATGGTCTTTGATAATTATCATGATCGAAAAGTACTCAAAACGCAAAGATTTCAATGTTGTCTGTTCTTTTGAATGTTTCAGAAGCTGCCATGGGCTCAATTGTATCACCATAACGATATTGTTGGCCGCGCGCAATGCGGTTGGTAGAGTCAGTGCTTGTTCCGTCAAAGTTCTTTTTATTATTTTTTGAGCGCAGCCGCTCTTAATAATAATTCAACATAAATAACAGTAAAGAGGCGCGAAATTAGAGTCAGTGTTTGCTCCGAAATAATACTCTCGCGAAAAATAGAGTCACTTTGTTCGTCGATCACAACTATTCCGTTTCCTTTTCCGTTCTCGGCTCGGAGGACTGATGGTTAGGGACTTAGTGTCAGCGAGTTACGATGTGTGGGGGCGTGATTGTGGTTCTGGACCCTGGTCACGAGGCCCTCTGTTAGACCACATATAATCTCTAATTTGGGTAGGTCATCCACCATTCTGGAATCGTGGTCGCGGTTCTTGCAATATCCGGGTTGCAGTGTCATCGGGGGGCGGTGTGTGGGGCTGTGATTGCTTTTCTGGACACTTTGGCCCGCCTAGTAGGAAATTCCTATGTGTTAGACCACGCCAAGCACACCTTGGGGTGGCAGAAGGCATACGGGTCATAATCTAGAATCGTGGTTGTGGTTTTGCATATCCGTGCCTTAATGATTTCTGTGGCTCGGAATCGAAACTGGTCTCGATGCTAAGTCGTTTTACTGTCCAGACTCTGAGCCGAGGACTCGCGGGCTGCTCGGTAGCAGTCACAAAAACAGTGGAAATACTGTCGCGAAATTAGAATCACTTTGTTCGTCAATCATAAGTGTTCCATTAGAGTCAGTGTCCTGTTCAGCGAGTTCGGGCTTTCAGCCATCAATTTGACGAGTAAGTATCTCCTTCGTTCTTTAATCTTGTATTGCAATAATCATTGATAATTAACACATTCCAAAAGTACTGAAAATACATAGATTTTAATGTTGTTTGCTCTTTTTGAATGTTTCAGCGGCTTCCATGGCTTCCATGGCGACGAGCTTGACCGCACACCTGGTGAGTCTGCAACCGGTGAGTGGCATGCTTTAAAGTTCCTCTGGTCACTCAATCATGTCGCAGGACGAAAGGTCCGAACCGACACGGGTGACTGGTTGTAATTACGTAGATTTTTCTGGCAAGCACTGTGACCATGGGTATATGGAAATATACTCATGAGTAGTAACTTCTTTACTGCTTTATGTTATGTGAGGATAGGTCTTCTTGTACAACGCGTTTTTAAATAGCTTGATAATTTTAAAACAGATCATATTTAGTACAAAATATATCACTATATATCTTTTTATAATAGAGTATTTAATTGAATACCTATGAAACGATATTTAAATAGTTATTAATTATTGAATGAATATAAAGTAACGTCTAGTATTCTACGTGCATTAGTTTGTAGTGGAGAAGTCGAATACCATTCGACTTCGTTTACTTGTCAATTGCAATGACTGTACAGTTAGAATAAATTGCATAATTATTGCTGTTAGTAAGAGTGTAGTATTTCATCTTTTTCTACTTTGATAATATATAAAGTGAAGGTACTCATTTACCTTATCAATTTGTTGGAACTATCGAATAATTTTATTATTCGATATCCATATTAGTCTTTAGCGTTTAAAGATATCGATACGTTCATTGTTTCCGTACAAAATGTTAATTAAACCTGAATGTACAAGAAGACAATACGCGAACGGGTAGTTTTCGAAATCAAGGCAATCAACTTTTAAAGCAATCTTGCGTTTTAGAATCAATGCTTTGATAACGGGAACGCCCGAGGATGTTTCAATTTAATTCAAAGTATATTAAAGTAGAGTCGTTGAATAATTTCTCTATTAACGTAGAGTCCTTGAATAATTTTTCTAATAAAGTAGAGTCACTGCATAATTTTTCTAATATAGTAGAGTCATTGCACAATTTTTCTAATAAAGTAGAGTCATTTCATTTTCTCTTCAATAAAATAGAATCATATATAGATCTGTTGTACATATATATGTATTTTAGCCCGTTAGAAAATCAGTATGTCCTTATCATCTTTTTAGACGAGGATTTTCAGGTTTAACCCTTTCCGTGTTCACTGCCCGGATCCCACTCACGTGCCCCGGTGCTACTTGGGTGGGAAAACGGTGGTAGAGCACGATGATATTTTTTAGTTTATAAGCCATAAAATGATTTATTGTTGGCGACTGACAGTGCGTTGGTGTATCGTGCACGACGTAATATCCGCATTGTGTGTGTGGTTAGGCTGTGGATTTGCGTCGTTCCGTATTAAAATGTAGCTATTATGACCAAGATAAGATGTCCATCAATTTAAAACAGAGACATCATTTTTAGTATTATTTGCTTCAATAATTCCTACTATACTTGGGCACGAAGTTTTTGTCATTTAAGATGACAGAGGCCAAATGCCAAAAAGAATTGAATATACTTATCAATTGCTATCAAGTACCTCTTGTATCGGTGCTATTTAATTATTTTATTAAATATCTCAACCGCGACGTGGTTTTTTCCACGTGAACGCAGAGATCCCAGCCACTGTCAGTCGATTTCAGAAAAATGGTACGTACATTAGAGTGTGCAAGTTGTGTGACAGCACTTGGGTGTCGGGGGTGTCCCGGGACGCCTCCCTAGTGTAGGCTTTTGCGCCCAAGTGTTTGACTGAGAACCGTGGAGTGTCGTGTGTTGGTGTGTTTGTTTGCCATTTTTTAAATATAGGTCCAGGTAGGATAGGTAGCATACTTTCTGGTGTGATTGATAGACATAAGTAGGTAGGGCCGGGCAGGTTGACACAGTCTCCGATCGGGTAGGCACTATTTCGCGTGTTCAACCTGTTTCAGGAAATCTGATTTGAAAAGTCGACGGTGAAGCTGTGGCGCGAACGAAAATGCGTTCGCCTCTGGCTTTGCCTATCGATTTTTCGAATCCTTCGCGGTCGTGGTCGCGATTTAGGCTCCGAAACGAAACGCGTTACATTATGCTCGAGGCTGCACGTGTGAACGAAGAACGATTACAATTTTAATCGTAATCTATGTGATTTTCCGTAATCACAATTTTACGATTTTATTTGATCGCCATTCGGCCACGTGTGTTCCATTTAGCTCCGCGATTCAAACTCTTTATTTCACCTTTATAAGTTTTTCCTTGGTTTCCGATTAGAGTCTCGAGCCTAGTTTAAGTTTCAGCTGACCCTTGGGTCCGACGAAATGGAGAGGCTATATGCCGAAGAGGCCCGACAAACTGTCACTCAAGAGGGCAACTACTAATGGCTCCCCATTCTTTTTAAGAATGGGGAATCATTCTGTGTTACTACTTTGTCACTGTGCTTGCATTTTCATTTGTAGAATTTTTATTTGTACTTGGCCGATGCACATTCCGGCCCAACGATACAGCCCTCCAAAAAATATCGCGTTGCTTTAGAGTTGCGAAAAACTTGCGAACGGGTCGAGTTGGAGTTGCGTTGAATGCCACTTATTGCTATTCTTATTGCTAGTTAAATTGTAGTATTTTATAATACACTTTACATTTGAGCTTCTAGTGTTGCGGAAATTGTTTTCGCGTATTGGAACTTTCAGTTCATTTTTCAGAGGATCTTCAATTTGCTTAATTTTTGATATTACAAATAATTTACTGTTTGCTTTCTATTAGTCTTAATAAATAGTGTTGCGAAATGATTGTATCGCGAGTTCCAGTTAGCGTTGCGTTGATTAAAGATCGCGTTTTTAAGTAGAGTTGCGACTACTAGTCCCCATCTGCTTCCAATTGGAAGCCTGTTCCTGAACCAGGAACTTTTTCTTTTCAGCGTTTTATATTAGCCTTTCTTTTTATTTTATTTTTCTTAATAATTATACTACCTGGAATGTCTGTTGATGGAAGTACTGCTAAAAATTTGCATACATATTAGTAATTTACTGTGTGAACGAAATGAAAAGAAATGAAAAAGAAAATAAATGAAAGAGAATGGAAAGAAAAAAGAAAAGAAAAGAATAAGAAAAAAGAAAAGAAAGAAGAAGAAAAGAAAAAGAGCAAAGTAAAAAACAGATATAATTTGCAGAATCTTTGATAAATTTATAATAATTCTAGATAGTAGATTTAAATTAGAGTTAATACTAGTGACTGTTCATTATTGGAGTTTAACTCTTAAATATTTCCTCTTAATTGTTGCAATTCTATCTTAACCTTTTCTTTAGTAGAGCCAATTTTTATAACTTTTCGAGCTTGCTTTGTAGAAATTGAAATTCACTCGCGATATCCGTAAATGTTTAAACAAAAATCCTTGCACGAAAAACGTTATTGGCAGTAGTTGGGTCTCGGCATGGTGATAGTTGAAGTTTGATATTTTTCTTCCGAATAATCGTTTGTCGCTTCTTTGTTGAAGCAAAATAGAATCAATTGTAGTGAAATGTGACTACTTCATTTTGGAGTTTTTAATGAACGTGATACCACCATTCAGTTTGATCTAGAACGTACAAAAGAATATATCACTTTAGCCGAAATCCAATTAACTATTGTTAACAAAAAATAGCAGCATTTTTCATATCAATTCTGATTTATTAACTGCGCTAAAATTCAGTTATTACGAATTAAAAGCAGCTTCATTTCGATATAAAATGGGGAGGCTTGGGGATGTCACTAATCCAATGCTTGAGATTGTTACAGATTCACAGATGAACCCAAATATGCTATATTAAACAAACATAAGTACATACGTCAGAGGCTCAAGAGTGGAATATATAGAATACAGATCCAGAAATATTATCAAAGACACGATTGGAAACTTTAAAATTAAAGAGCCAGCCTCGTCGATTGAATTTGTGAGTTTAAGAATTCATTCTTATAATGCTTTACTAATTATTTCGAGTTTGTGCATGTTTCAGAAGCATTGAAAAGAAGAGGATTCATGAAACAATGTATAATACGAACACACCCTCACCCCATCCCTGCCCCAAACCCCTGTCCTTATTAACTAATTACAGGTGTTAGACAATTAATTAGGCAGGCCCAAATATAAATCGAACAATACATTTAGCTCTTTATGTAGGTAGGATTTGTCTCAACACACAATCTTAGATCTTTATACTGGCAGGTTTTACACGAATTGAAATTATTAGACTTTTAGTTAGGCAGGGTTTATAAAACCAAATATTGTTGGCAGGTGCTGCAATTTTTTGGTTCGAGTTTCTGTCTGTTCTAGGGCACCATGGACCACGAGAGATTGATACGGACTAATTAATACATACTAATACATATATGAGTATGGTAAAGTATCTATTACATTCCTGTGTGTTAGGATATTATTGAAATTGTTCTTTTAATTTGACTCTTAGATGTTATATTAGATCTAATCTAGTATTTAAGAAGGGAGGATTTATTTTTAAGCTGTGTCTTGGTTTTTAATGTAGCAGTGTACACTGTTGTGATAATATTTCGTTGTCTAGTTTTTAAGATCATAGGATATATTTTTAAGAAAGTTTTATTTCAGGAAATTGGACTCCCTTGCAGATTTTCTTTCAGGTTTCCATTTGATATTCAATTTAGCTTTCGGTCGTGAATTTTCCAAGTTACTCCTCTTGTTGTCTTACTTGTACTACGATCAATTAATGAACGTTCTACAAATTGACAATAATAGGAGATTTTTCTTTCTCACATGTTATATTAGAATTAGTTTTCGCGTAATTGGAGGGTGGAAGGGCCGTGGCTAGGGTGGGTCTCCATGCGCAGTAACCTCCACGTGGTGAGACCCGGGCAATCAATTATTTATCGTATAATTATTAAACGTTTAAGAGACGTTTGATAATTATGTGGAAAATAATTCGAGCTAATTGACTGCGCATTGCACTTTCCCTTCTCATCCCCTTTTTCGCTTCATTCCCTTTTTTGCTTCATTTCCTTTCTTGCTTCATTCCGTCTTTTGCTTCATTTCGCTTTTTGCTTCATTCCCTTTTCCGTTCTCGGCTCAGAGGACCGATGGTAAGGCGCTGTTGCACCTGTTGCGATATTTGGGTTGCACTTTCAGCGACGAGCGGTGTGTGAGGCTGTGACTGTGGTTCTGGACAGGTGAACCGCCAAGTGGGATACTTCTCCCCGTTAGACCACGCCAAGCACACCTTGGGGTGGCAGAAGGCATAAGGGGGCCTAATCTGGATTCGCGGTTGCGGTCTTGCATGTCCGTTCCTCAATGATTGCTGTGGCTCGGTATCGAAACAGGTGTTGATTGTAAGTCGTGTTACTGTCCAGACTCTGGGCCGAGGGCTCGCGGGCTGCTCGGTAGCAGTCACTTTCGTTATTTACCTCCCATTTGATCCCACTTGTGAGTTGAAGACCTTTATAATGCTTTACTGATTACATCCACTTTGTCTTTGTTTCAGAAGGATTCGAAGGACTCAGCTAAAGAGGAGGATTTCTTAAAATATGTATATTATGACCACACTCTCACCCTGCCCCTGCCCCTGCCCGTGCCCAGCCCTTGCCCGTGCCCCTGTCGCTGCCCTTTTATACAGGCAGGTTTTACACCAATTGAAATTACTAAACTTTTAATTATGCAGGGTTTATGAAACTAAAAATTGATTCAATCTGTTCTAGGACACCATGGACCACGAAATTAATTCCTCTTCAATTAGTCCATATTAAAGATATACATACTTATACCTACATGAGTATGATAAAGTATTTATTTCATTCCTGTGTGTTAGAATATTATTGAAATTGTTCTCTTAATTTGACTCTTAGATGTTATATTAGGTAGGGTGGTTCTAGTTTTAAGTTAGATATTTAGTCAGGCAGGGCGCATTTGAATTTAATCTAGTATTTAAGAAGGGAGGATCTATTTTTAAGCTGTGTTTTGGTTTTTAAGACAGCAGTGTTCACTGCTGTCATAATATTTCGTTGTCTAGTTTTTAAGATCATAGGATATATTTTTAAAAAAGTTTTATTTCCTGAAATTGAATTCGCTTCTTGATTTTCTTTCAGGTTTCCTTCTGATATTCCATTTAGCTTTCGGTCGTGAATTTTCCAAGTACTCCTCTTGTTGTCTTACTTGTACTACGATCAATTACTGAACGTTCTACAAATTGACAATAATAGGAGATTTTTCTTTCTCACATGTTATATTAGAATTAGTTTTCGCGTAATTGGAGGGTGGAAGGGCCGTGGCTAGGGTGGGTCTCCATGCGCAGTAACCTCCACGTGGTGAGACCCGGGCAATCAATTATTTATCGTATAATTATTAAACGTTTAAGAGACGTTTGATAATTATGTGGAAAATAATTCGAGCGAATGGACTGCGCATTGCACTTTCCCCTCTCATTCCATTTTTGCTTCATTCTCTTATTTGCGTCATTCTCGTATTAGCTTCATTCCCTTTTCCGTTCTCGGCCCGGAGGACGGATGGTAAGGCGCTTTTGGCACCTGTGGCGGTATTTGGGTTGCAGTGTCATCGTGGAGCAGTGTGTGAGGCTGTGATTGCGGTTCTGGACAGGTGACCCGCCAAGTAGGATATTTCTCCTCGTTAGACCACGCCAAGCACACCTTGGGGTGGCAGAAGGCATATGGGACATAATCTGGAATCGTGGTTGCGGTCTTGCATATCCGTTCCTCAATGATTGCTGTGGCTCGGTATCGAAACAGGTGTTGATTGTAAGTCGTGTTACTGTCCAGACTATGGGCCGAGGGCTCGCGGACTGCTCGGTAGCACTCACTTTCGTTATTTGCCTCCCATTTGATCCCACTTGTGAGTTGAAGATTTTTATAATGCTTTACTAATTACATCCACTTTGTCTTTGTTTCAGAAGGACTGAAAGGAATCAGCTAAAGAAGATGAATGCTTAAAAAATGTATAATATGACCACACTCTCACTCTGCCCGTGCCCAGCTCTTACACTTACACGTGCCCCTGCCGCTGCCCTTTTATACAGGCAGGTTTTACACGAATTGAATTTATTAGACTTTTAATTAGGCAGGGTTTATGAAACTAAAAATTGATTCAATCTGTTCTAGGACACCATGGGCCACGAAATTAATTCCTCTTCAATTAGTCCATATTAAGCATATGCATACTTATACCTACACGAGTATAGGATAGTATCTATTACAGTCCTATGTAAATAGGATATTATTGAAATTGTTCTTTTATTCGAACTGTTAGATGTTATACTAGGTAGGGCGATTCTAGTTTTAAGTTAGATCTTTAGTCAGGCAGGACGCATTTGAATTTAATGTAGTATTTAAGAAAGGAGGATTCATTTTTAAACTGCGTCTTGGTTTTTAAGACAGCAGTGTACACTGCTGTGATAATATTTCGTTGTCTAGTTTCTAAGATCATAAGATATATTATTAAGAAAGTTTTATTTCAGGAAATTGGACTCTGATTTTCTTTTCTTTTCTCTGATTTTCTTTCAGGTTTCGTTCTGATATTCCATTTAGCTTTCGGTCGTGAATTTTCCAACTACTCCTCTTGTTGTCTTACTTGTACTACGATCAATTAATGAACGTTCTACAAATTGACAATAATAGGAGATTTTTCTTTGTCACATGTTATATTAGAATTAGTTTTCGCGTAATTGGAGGGTGGAAGGGCCGTGGCTAGGGTGGGTCTCCATGCGCAGTAACCTCCACGTGGTGAGACCCGGGCAATCAATTATTTATCGTATAATTATTAAACGTTTAACCGACGTTTGATAATTATGCGGAAAATAATTCGAGCGAATTGACTGCATATTGTACGTAGGATACAATGTACAATAATGGCCGCTCTGTGTTCGTCCATATCCCCAATTAATGCTTGCCGAGACATCGCCACCAATCCTTGGACCTACTCCGAATCGGAGTATAAATTTTACTCCAATTATTAATTTGGTATTATATATTTTCAGAAAAATCTCGATTAGTACACTTCGCTCGGGACCGAATACGAACACTAATCGTTTGCAGACACGTTTATCCCAGTAATTGTCTTATATTAGTAAATAATTTACTTCGTTGTTGTTATTAGTTGAATATAAATAAGAAATTGCGTCTTTCATTAACGATAAAATTGCTCCAATGAAAAAGATAATGAAAGAATTTGTCTAGTAATTATACAATTAACAATTGTAGTATACAATTATCGTCATTATCTTTTTCATTGTGGCAACTTTATTGTTTGGGTGTTAAAACAATATACATCTCTTGGCTCAATTTTTTTTTTGTAATTTATCAGAAAATAATGTAAAGTATAACTTCAAAAATTATTTCATTTATTGATAGTACAATTGAAATAAGAAAACTTGTTAACATGTGTTTCTTTAATTAAAAGATTTTTAATTAACATTAAATGTTTCATATCCTTTGTTGCCTTTCATTGCGGCAAAGAACAAAAGAATTCTTTAAAATTATTCAATTTTCGCATCGTTTTCAATAATCTGTGGGTAACGTTGCGAGTGACACGGAAATGGTAATGGGACGCGGAGAAATCGTGGCCGAAAATATACATTGCATGGCTTGTCTATTCCTATATCTCGTCGGTGACGGAACTCCTTGAAACTACTCGCGCCCGCTGTGGTATCGCCATCTATACAGAGCTCTTTGAAACTATTCGCGTCTCTTACTTACCTTACGTGTAGATATGGTAGAGGCACGGAAGTTTCATGCACATCTGTATAGATGGCGATACTAATGAGCTAGATAACGCAGACGTACATGTAGTTTCGAGTACTTCTTTATAGGTGGCGAAACTAAAGCCATTTTGGGTGTTGGTAAGACAGGGTTATGTACGAATGGGAAATACGTAAATTCAAGCACTTGTTTACAAATAGCGGTACGATAAACTTTACAAATTTGGTTATTTGTGTCTTCATTTATCAAATTAAGTTAATAATGCTCGAAAATCGTTTCGTACTCTCATTTACATATGAATAAAGTGTTAGCAAACACGGTATTACAATCTACATTAAAATTAATATGTGTAGTAACATTGTGAGTTCCATTGTTCATTTCATTGTACGACAATCAAGATCTTTAACAAAGGTAAATACATCTACGAATATTGTATTCTTTATTTCGGTCTCACAGCAATGAAAGCTGGGCTTAGTGTACATATAACCTATCTTTACATTACTCTCATCTTCTGTTTCTCTCTTCGTATTCATACCTTCTCCACCTTATGTATTACACTATTCTTATCTCTGTATCGCACATCTATTATACATCTTTCCTTTCTCTATGTTTCATTTCAAATTCTTAAGTTATTTTTATATCCTATTATCTCTATTTCCATACATTCTGTTAACAGGTGTTCGAACGTTCCAAATTTGTGTGTGCACAGGTCACGTCTTTTATTCTTCTCCTGCTCCAAATATTTAATCATCCTTTAATGCTTTCGCATCTGTCACCTGCATTATTAATTGCTGATTGTGCCGTCTTCTGTTCTTACGCAGGTACTTTAATAGTATTAATGTTCTAATGTATTTAAACATTTCATTATATCTTGCTCCTTCTATTTTTCTGCCACTTTCCAGCTGTTCCATTTCATAATATCTTCTTTTTAGGCTCTCCGGCAATTCCTTTACTTCAGCTCTCATCAAATTCATTCTTCCGAGACTCGTTCCATTCCTTTTTAAATAATCCCGTCTTTCTCTTATGCTTCTGGGTTGGCCTTCCCTTCTTTCTTTTTCCTTTAAATATCCCTTAACAATCTTTCTCTCTGCTATTAAATACTTACTAATATATTTTTTGTGTGTGCAGGTTTTGCACGCAAAGAGTGAGGAGCATTGACCATCACTTATCATCATGCATAAAAGCAAGAAAGAAGAAAGAAGAAAGAATAACTCTTGTCACATACTGCAGTTACAGTAAACTAATTCATAAAAATAGCTTGTAACTATTAGCCAGTTAGTTTAATTTGGAACAATTGTGTAATTAATTATTATGTATACCTAGTATATATTTTATTCTATATTCAGTTTATTCAGTAGATCTTATATAAACTTTAATATTACTTTTACTACAAAGTTCTACTGAATGCACTAAGTATAAAATAAAAGATATAATAAACAACTTACATATGCACAAATTACACAATTGTTGCAATCTAAAATAAGCTTCAGCATATAAAGTACGTAATTTTTAGTATAAGTTTTATCTGTAAGATACATTATACATTTACTTTAAACAATAGCTTATAAGTATTGGTTTATTTATGCTTATAGTATTTTTTGTATTAGATAAATGTTAGTTTAGAATTGATACAAGATTTAGTTGTACGATGTATTGTAAATAGATATAAAAGAATAGTTTATTTAAGTATCAGCTTGTAAATTTTAACTACAACATTTCTGTAACTTGTATCTTCATTAATTAATATAAATAAATCTTTAATGAAAGGAATTCTACTGCTCTTTTCATTTTCACACCTTAACAATCCTTGGAAAGACCTAATTCCAATTCCTCAAACAAGTACTACCGTGCAGGAACTTTAAATGTAAATTTCACAAGCGGAGTACTTGTAAAAATAGACCTGAACATAATTAAATTCGGCGTTAATTATCCAAGAATTAATACAACGTCAATTCGAAGAACTGCTGCGATCGAATACCTCCTTGCACATCATATTCTCCTAATACAAATCCACGATTTTCAGCGAGATATTTTTGCCAAACATTCGGAAATTTCAGCGCTCGGAAATTCCTGGAAAGTGACGTCATTTCCAAGAATTTCTGCGATGGAAGACCTCCTCGCATATCATATTCTCCTAATACAAATCCACGATTTTCAGCGAGATATTTTTGCCAAAAACTCGGAAATTTCAGCGCTCGGAAATTCCTGGAATGTGACGTCATTTCCAAGAACTGCCGAGGTTCGGATACCTCCTGGCACATCATATTCTCCTAATACAAAGTCCAGATTTTCAGGAGAAATTTTATTGCCGAAAATCGTGGATTTGTATCAGGAGAATATGATATGCGAGGAGGTCTTCCATCGCAGAAATTCTTGGAAATGACGTCACTTTCCAGGAATTTCCGAGCGCTGAAATTTCCGAGTTTTTGGCAAAAATATCTCGCTGAAAATCGTGGATTTGTATTAGGAGAATATGATATGCGAGGAGGTTTTCCATCGCAGAAATTCTTGGAAATGACGTCACTTTCCAGGAATTTCCGAGCGCTGAAATTTCCGAGTTTTTGGCAAAAATATCTCGCTGAAAATCGTGGATTTGTATTAGGAGAATATGATATGCGAGGAGGTCTTCCATCGCAGAAATTCTTGGAAATGACGTCACTTTCCAGGAATTTCCGAGCGCTGAAATTTCCGAATTTTTGGCAAAAATATCTCGCTGAAAATCGTGGATTTGTATTAGGAGAATATGATATGCGAGGAGGTCTTCCATCGCAGCAGTTCTTGGAAATGACGTCACGTTCCAGGAATTTCCGAGCACTTAATTTTCTGGACATCTGCCATCCAATTTTGCAAGAAGCGAAGACTTAGAATTTGCTGCTTCCAAATTTAATAACGTATAGGGCCATTTTGACAAGTTTCTCGCTTTAGGACTTTGCATTTAAAGTTCGTCCACGATACTTCTTGTATAAGGAATCGGAATTAGGTTCTTTCGAGGATTGTAAAGCTGTGAAAATAAAAAGAGCAGTGCAATTCTTTTCATTGAAGATTTATTTAAATTAATTAAAGAAGATACAAGTTACAAAAATGTTGTAGTTCAAATTTACAAGCTAATACTTATGAACTATTCTTTTATATCTACTTAATACAATCAAGTCTAAACTAACATTTATGTCGTATCAAAAATACTATAAACCTAAATAATCTAATGCTTATAAACTATTCTTTGAAGTTAATTTACAATATATCTTATAGATAAAACTTGTACTAAAATTTACACACTTTACATGCAGAATATCTTATAAAATATCTTTCATTTTATATTTAGCATATTCAGTAGAACTTGTAATACTAATATGAATAGTATTAAAGTTTATATAAGATCTACCGAATAAACTGAATATAATATAAAATATATAATAGATAATTACACAATTGTTTTAAATTAATCTTATCCAATTAACTATAACTAAAGTATGTTGCAAGAGTTATTCTTTCTTCTTCCTTGCTTTTATGCATGATGAGGAGTGCCGGCAAATGCTCCAAACCCTATGGCTGCGAAACCTGCACACAGAAAAAATACATTAATAAGTATGTAACAGGAGAAAGATTATTAAGAGATATTTAGAGGAAGAAGAAAGAAAGGAGGGGCAAGCCAGAAGCATAAAAAGGAGAGGATTATTTAAAAAGGAATGGAATGCGTCAAGTATGAGTGACTTTGGCAAAAGCGGATGTAAAGGAATTGACGGAGATCCACAAAAGTAGAGTCAATCAAATGCAACAGCAGGAACAAGGCAGAAAAATGGGGAAAGCAAGATACAATGATACGTTTAAATATATTAGAACATATGTATAAGTAAAAACGGACGAGGGCGCAATTGACAATTAGCATCGCAGGTGCGAGATCCAAAAGCATTAAAGGATGAAATAAATATTGGGAGAAGAAAAAGGATAAAAGATGTGACCTGTGCATACAAAAATTTGGAACGTAAGAGCACCTGCTAACAAAATGTACGGAAAAAGATACAATAAGACATAAAAATAACTTAGGAATTTGTAATGAAACAGGAAGGAACGGAAAAGATTTATAATAGATGTGCGATAAAGAGATAAGAAATAGTGTAATACGTAAGGCAGAGAAGGTATGAAAAGGAAGAGCGGAACGGAAGATGAGAGTGCAAGAGTTAAGATAGTATTGTAAAGATAGGTTATATGAACACTAACCAAACTTTCATTCCTGTGAGACCGAAATAAAGAATAATACCACTATTAGTATGTATTTATTAAGTCCTAGAAAATTTATTTAAAGGAAAAAATATTCACAAATACATTTACCCGTGCTAAAGAGTGCTTGATTGTTGTAGAATATAATGAACAATGGAACTTGCAATGTTACCGTACATATTAATTTTTATGTAGATTGAAACACTGTGTTTGCTGACACTTTATTGATATGTAAAAGAGTGTACGAAACGGTTTTCGAGGATTATTAACTTAATTGGATGGATGAAGACATAAATAACCAAATTTTATAAACATTATCGCACCGCTACTTATAAATAAGTGCTTGAATTTACGTACCACTCGCATCCCTGTCTTACCTACACTCAAAGTGGGCTTTAATATCGCCATCTATACAGAACTGCTCGAAACTGTATATATGTCTGCTTTATCTAAGAGTCATTAGTATCGCCATCTATACAGACGTGACTCAAACTACTCGGGGCTCTGCCATATCTACACTTATGGTAAGTAAGGGGTGTGAGTAGTTCCAATGCGATCTGCATAGATGGAACTACCATAGCCAGCGCGAGTGGTTTCAAGGAGTTCTGTATAGATGGCGAAACTATAGCAGGCACTGTAGATATGGCAGAGACCCGCGTAGATTCAAGTATATCTTTGCAGATATTAATTAATTTATGAATTAAATGATATATACACGGGTATTTCAATTATAAAAAAGAAGGCTTCTTGAGAAATAAGAAAATGTAATTCTCTAGGCGAAATAAATATTATCTTGCAGACGAATTATCTCTAGTGCTTCAGCAAACAGAAGCATCTACATAAGAAGTAGGATAAAAAGTAATACATAGCATTTATATCTACAAATATTACAACAATGGAAACGAGAGTTCACGCGTAATTGCAATAAGAACTTAAGCCTCTGTCCACTTAAAGAACTACAGTGGGCAGTAATGTCCATTCAACGTTCGCTGGTTCGGGACTGCCTAACGAACCCTATCCGGGGATGTGCTTACCAGTAATTACCAGTTCATGCTCATAGCTTTTCTGCATGCTCGGTTTAGACTGTATTGAGGGCCATTACTTATCACAAGTGGAGATAACTCGAACGCTCACACCATTCGATACATCGGAGCAGGCCCAAAAATTGGTAGGGATGACTCCGCGAACATTAACTGTGGAAAAAAGCGTACATTACGCGGCCATTAATGTACATTGTATCCTAAGTGCAATACGCAGTCAATTAGCTCGAATTATTTTCCACATAATTATCAAACGTCTCTTAACGTTTAATAATTATACGATAAATAATTGATTGCCCAGGTCTCACCACGTGGAGGTTACTGCGCATGGAGACCCACCCTAGCCACGGCCCTTCCACCCTCCAATTACGCGAAAACTAATTCTAATATAACATGTGAGAAAGAAAAATCTCCTATTATTGTCAATTTGTAGAACGTTCATTAATTGATCGTAGTACAAGTAAGACAACAAGAGGAGTAACTTGGAAAATTCACGACCGAAAGCTAAATTGAATATCAAATGGAAACCTGAAAGAAAATCTGCAAGGGAGTCCAATTTCCTGAAATAAAACTTTCTTAAAAATATATCCTATGATCTTAAAAACTAGACAACGAAATATTATCACAACAGTGTACACTGCTACATTAAAAACCAAGACACAGCTTAAAAATAAATCCTCCCTTCTTAAATACTAGATTAGATCTAATATAACATCTAAGAGTCAAATTAAAAGAACAATTTCAATAATATCCTAACACACAGGAATGTAATAGATACTTTACCATACTCATATATGTATTAGTATGTATTAATTAGTCCGTATCAATCTCTCGTGGTCCATGGTGCCCTAGAACAGACAGAAACTCGAACCAAAAAATTGCAGCACCTGCCAACAATATTTGGTTTTATAAACCCTGCCTAACTAAAAGTCTAATAATTTCAATTCGTGTAAAACCTGCCAGTATAAAGATCTAAGATTGTGTGTTGAGACAAATCCTACCTACATAAAGAGCTAAATGTATTGTTCGATTTATATTTGGGCCTGCCTAATTAATTGTCTAACACCTGTAATTAGTTAATAAGGACAGGGGTTTGGGGCAGGGATGGGGTGAGGGTGTGTTCGTATTATACATTGTTTCATGAATCCTCTTCTTTTCAATGCTTCTGAAACATGCACAAACTCGAAATAATTAGTAAAGCATTATAAGAATGAATTCTTAAACTCACAAATTCAATCGACGAGGCTGGCTCTTTAATTTTAAAGTTTCCAATCGTGTCTTTGATAATATTTCTGGATCTGTATTCTATATATTCCACTCTTGAGCCTCTGACGTATGTACTTATGTTTGTTTAATATAGCATATTTGGGTTCATCTGTGAATCTGTAACAATCTCAAGCATTGGATTAGTGACATCCCCAAGCCTCCCCATTTTATATCGAAATGAAGCTGCTTTTAATTCGTAATAACTGAATTTTAGCGCAGTTAATAAATCAGAATTGATATGAAAAATGCTGCTATTTTTTGTTAACAATAGTTAATTGGATTTCGGCTAAAGTGATATATTCTTTTGTACGTTCTAGATCAAACTGAATGGTGGTATCACGTTCATTAAAAACTCCAAAATGAAGTAGTCACATTTCACTACAATTGATTCTATTTTGCTTCAACAAAGAAGCGACAAACGATTATTCGGAAGAAAAATATCAAACTTCAACTATCACCATGCCGAGACCCAACTACTGCCAATAACGTTTTTCGTGCAAGGATTTTTGTTTAAACATTTACGGATATCGCGAGTGAATTTCAATTTCTACAAAGCAAGCTCGAAAAGTTATAAAAATTGGCTCTACTAAAGAAAAGGTTAAGATAGAATTGCAACAATTAAGAGGAAATATTTAAGAGTTAAACTCCAATAATGAACAGTCACTAGTATTAACTCTAATTTAAATCTACTATCTAGAATTATTATAAATTTATCAAAGATTCTGCAAATTATATCTGTTTTTTACTTTGCTCTTTTTCTTTTCTTCTTCTTTCTTTTCTTTGTTCTTATTCTTTTCTTTTTTCTTTCCATTCTCTTTCATTTATTTTCATTTCGTTCACACAGTAAATTACTAATATGTATGCAAATTTTTAGCAGTACTTCCATCAACAGACATTCCAGGTAGTATAATTATTAAGAAAAATAAAATAAAAAGAAAGGCTAATATAAAACGCTGAAAAGAAAAAGTTCCTGGTTCAGGAACAGGCTTCCAATTGGAAGCAGATGGGGACTAGTAGTCGCAACTCTACTTAAAAACGCGATCTTTAATCAACGCAACGCTAACTGGAACTCGCGATACAATCATTTCGCAACACTATTTATTAAGACTAATAGAAAGCAAACAGTAAATTATATGTACTATCCAAAATTAAGCAAATTGAAGATCCTCTGAAAAATGAACTGAAAGTTCCAATACGCGAAAACAATTTCCGCAACACTAGAAGCTCAAATGTAAAGTGTATTATAAAATACTACAATTTAACTAGCAATAAGAATAGCAATAAGTGGCATTCAACGCAACTCCAACTCGACCCGTTCGCAAGTTTTTCGCAACTCTAAAGCAACGCGATATTTTTGGGAGGGCTGTATCGTTGGGCCGGAATGTGCATCGGCCAAGTACAAATAAAAATTCTACAAATGAAAATGCAAGCACAGTGACAAAGTAGTAACACAGAATGATTCCCCATTCTTAAAAAGAATGGGGAGCCATTAGTAGTTGCCCTCTTGAGTGACAGTTTGTCGGGCCTCTTCGGCATATAGCCTCTCCATTTCGTCGGACCCAAGGGTCAGCTGAAACTTAAACTAGGCTCGAGACTCTAATCGGAAACCAAGGAAAAACTTATAAAGGTGAAATAAAGAGTTTGAATCGCGGAGCTAAATGGAACACACGTGGCCGAATGGCGATCAAATAAAATCGTAAAATTGTGATTACGGAAAATCACATAGATTACGATTAAAATTGTAATCGTTCTTCGTTCACACGTGCAGCCTCGAGCATAATGTAACGCGTTTCGTTTCGGAGCCTAAATCGCGACCACGACCGCGAAGGATTCGAAAAATCGATAGGCAAAGCCAGAGGCGAACGCATTTTCGTTCGCGCCACAGCTTCACCGTCGACTTTTCAAATCAGATTTCCTGAAACAGGTTGAACACGCGAAATAGTGCCTACCCGATCGGAGACTGTGTCAACCTGCCCGGCCCTACCTACTTATGTCTATCAATCACACCAGAAAGTATGCTACCTATCCTACCTGGACCTATATTTAAAAAATGGCAAACAAACACACCAACACACGACACTCCACGGTTCTCAGTCAAACACTTGGGCGCAAAAGCCTACACTAGGGAGGCGTCCCGGGACACCCCCGACACCCAAGTGCTGTCACACAACTTGCACACTCTAATGTACGTACCATTTTTCTGAAATCGACTGACAGTGGCTGGGATCTCTGCGTTCACGTGGAAAAAACCACGTCGCGGTTGAGATATTTAATAGATATTTAATAAAATAATTAAATAGCACCGATACAAGAGGTACTTGATAGCAATTGATAAGTATATTCAATTCTTTTTGGCATTTGGCCTCTGTCATCTTAAATGACAAAAACTTCGTGCCCAAGTATAGTAGGAATTATTGAAGCAAATAATACTAAAAATGATGTCTCTGTTTTAAATTGATGGACATCTTATCTTGGTCATAATAGCTACATTTTAATACGGAACGACGCAAATCCACAGCCTAACCACACACACAATGCGGATATTACGTCGTGCACGATACACCAACGCACTGTCAGTCGCCAACAATAAATCATTTTATGGCTTATAAACTAAAAAATATCATCGTGCTCTACCACCGTTTTCCCACCCAAGTAGCACCGGGGCACGTGAGTGGGATCCGGGCAGTGAACACGGAAAGGGTTAAACCTGAAAATCCTCGTCTAAAAAGATGATAAGGACATACTGATTTTCTAACGGGCTAAAATACATATATATGTACAACAGATCTATATATGATTCTATTTTATTGAAGAGAAAATGAAATGACTCTACTTTATTAGAAAAATTGTGCAATGACTCTACTATATTAGAAAAATTATGCAGTGACTCTACTTTATTAGAAAAATTATTCAAGGACTCTACGTTAATAGAGAAATTGTTCAACGACTCTACTTTAATATACTTTGAATTAAATTGAAACATCCTCGGGCGTTCCCGTTATCAAAGCATTGATTCTAAAACGCAAGATTGCTTTAAAAGTTGATTGCCTTGATTTCGAAAACTACTCGTTCGCGTATTGTCTTCTTGTACATTCAGGTTTAATTAACATTTTGTACGGAAACAATGAACGTATCGATATCTTTAAACGCTAAAGACTAATATGGATATCGAATAATAAAATTATTCGATAGTTCCAACAAATTGATAAGGTAAATGAGTACCTTCACTTTATATATTATCAAAGTAGAAAAAGATGAAATACTACACTCTTACTAACAGCAATAATTATGCAATTTATTCTAACTGTACAGTCATTGCAATTGACAAGTAAACGAAGTCGAATGGTATTCGACTTCTCCACTACAAACTAATGCACGTAGAATACTAGACGTTACTTTATATTCATTCAATAATTAATAACTATTTAAATATCGTTTCATAGGTATTCAATTAAATACTCTATTATAAAAAGATATATAGTGATATATTTTGTACTAAATATGATCTGTTTTAAAATTATCAAGCTATTTAAAAACGCGTTGTACAAGAAGACCTATCCTCACATAACATAAAGCAGTAAAGAAGTTACTACTCATGAGTATATTTCCATATACCCATGGTCACAGTGCTTGCCAGAAAAATCTACGTAATTACAACCAGTCACCCGTGTCGGTTCGGACCTTTCGTCCTGCGACATGATTGAGTGACCAGAGGAACTTTAAAGCATGCCACTCACCGGTTGCAGACTCACCAGGTGTGCGGTCAAGCTCGTCGCCATGGAAGCCATGGAAGCCGCTGAAACATTCAAAAAGAGCAAACAACATTAAAATCTATGTATTTTCAGTACTTTTGGAATGTGTTAATTATCAATGATTATTGCAATACAAGATTAAAGAACGAAGGAGATACTTACTCGTCAAATTGATGGCTGAAAGCCCGAACTCGCTGAACAGGACACTGACTCTAATGGAACACTTATGATTGACGAACAAAGTGATTCTAATTTCGCGACAGTATTTCCACTGTTTTTGTGACTGCTACCGAGCAGCCCGCGAGTCCTCGGCTCAGAGTCTGGACAGTAAAACGACTTAGCATCGAGACCAGTTTCGATTCCGAGCCACAGAAATCATTAAGGCACGGATATGCAAAACCACAACCACGATTCTAGATTATGACCCGTATGCCTTCTGCCACCCCAAGGTGTGCTTGGCGTGGTCTAACACATAGGAATTTCCTACTAGGCGGGCCAAAGTGTCCAGAAAAGCAATCACAGCCCCACACACCGCCCCCCGATGACACTGCAACCCGGATATTGCAAGAACCGCGACCACGATTCCAGAATGGTGGATGACCTACCCAAATTAGAGATTATATGTGGTCTAACAGAGGGCCTCGTGACCAGGGTCCAGAACCACAATCACGCCCCCACACATCGTAACTCGCTGACACTAAGTCCCTAACCATCAGTCCTCCGAGCCGAGAACGGAAAAGGAAACGGAATAGTTGTGATCGACGAACAAAGTGACTCTATTTTTCGCGAGAGTATTATTTCGGAGCAAACACTGACTCTAATTTCGCGCCTCTTTACTGTTATTTATGTTGAATTATTATTAAGAGCGGCTGCGCTCAAAAAATAATAAAAAGAACTTTGACGGAACAAGCACTGACTCTACCAACCGCATTGCGCGCGGCCAACAATATCGTTATGGTGATACAATTGAGCCCATGGCAGCTTCTGAAACATTCAAAAGAACAGACAACATTGAAATCTTTGCGTTTTGAGTACTTTTCGATCATGATAATTATCAAAGACCATTGTAAAATAAGATTAAAGAAATACAGAGATACTTACTCTTCGAGTTGATGGATGAGTGCCCGAACTCGCCGAACTGCATCGGTGCTGACTCTAATACCGGAATACTTATTGCGAAAGAAAAAAAAATAAAATAAAAGACTACTATCGCGCACGTCAATTGTGATCGACGAACAAAGTGACTCTAATTTCGCGAGAGCAATATTTCGAAGCAAACACTGACTCTACTTTCGCGTATCTTTACTGTTATTTATATTTAGTTGTAATTATTATGAGCGGTTTCGCTCTAAAAACAATAAAAAGAACTTTGACGGAGCAAGCACTGACTCTACTGACCGCATTGCGCGCGGTCATCAAAATTTCTGAAAGAGAATCTGTACAAGTTAGTAAATAGGGTGAGGAGGTAGAAATTGAAGCAATACACATTTGATTTTATTTATCTCTTTCTTATTTCTTCATCCTGTCAAACGTCTGTTGAGGAAATACTGCTTTGGTTTAATAAAGTACTACCGTATTATTATTCTAATTTAATTACTGTTAATTGTCTATTCAAGATATACTATTATAGATTAATATAAATGATTTATTAAAAGCATACTGTGACTGTTCTTTGTCCGAGTTTTAAAGGTGATCATGATCTTAGTTAGTAAGCAATGTCGCGCATTTATAAGTTTTCGTAGCTGCTTGTAGAAATGAAGACTCGAAACTATTTATCATGCTTCAAGTGCATGGCAACCAGTACGTAAGTACGCGGACAATCCTGCATCGAAAATACAATTTGACCGTACTTGTGCAAAGTCACAGAGATATTAAAAGTTTTTAATAAATACTAGTGAAGCTATAACAGAAATCGCGACCGATATGCAGCGAAACATGAAAGTATTTCAATTTTTCGTTTAGAATTAATGAAATTTACAGACTCTAGTTTCAATCGCGAGTGGCATATTGTAAGTTCTATTTAAAATGTTTAAATTGCTCAATAACTTTCAACCGAAAGAAAAGAACTTGAGCCAAAATCCAATCGCCAGATAACAAGAAATATACGTAAACCGTTGGGATAATAAGTTAAATGTTACCAATCCTTCATCATAGGTCATCGGACTGATTGTTATGCATCGCAGTAATTGTATCTCAATACTCCATTCCTGCAGCCTCAATATATTATCCTCCACCAACCAATCACCCATTGTACCTGCAACAAAAAGAAAAGCAACGTGATAAACCTGTGCTAAAATCAGAATCGAATTCAAAGTTGCGAAAGGACATATGTAACTGAGTATGTAAGTGACATTGCAAAGAAAATAAACGCAACCTTAACACCGCATCGAATCCGAATAATCGTGTAATAAAATATAATAAATATTCAAAGAACCGTTTAAACTAATAAATTAATTAACCCGATATTTTAATAAACGACTAGTTATCGCGAATCAAAAAATCGGTGGTACCGGATGACCGGTCAAGCGTCCAGCAAAAGAGACTCGAGAAAGAGTTTAATGGATATCCACGATAGTCAAACGATTGTTAAATAAACGTGTATTAATTAATAGAAGCTAATAGCCAAGCGTATGCGGTGATAAAGTAAACCCCGAGATGCTATTGTATTGTAAGGTTATGTATGTCGCTAACCTTCGACAGCATAGACGACCCGTACGGTACGACGCTTGAACTGATAGTGACACCGCGTGCGCCGCGCACCGGCATCCCCACTCCGCGACGCGCCGGCGCGTCGGTAACGCTCGGTCGCGCTCGGTGGTATTCGCAATTTTCGAACTCTTCGAAGGTCTCCGATCGCGGTCGTGCGTACTACTGTACTAAGGTCATACGTACTGAACTTTTTCGACTTCTGACCAATTTTTAGATAAACCTACGATCCTAGGGTTGTACCTACTGGACTTTTACGTTTTCTGACCAACTTTTAGCCGGACCTACGACTCTAGGGTCGTCCCTACTGGACTTTACCGGCTTCTGAACAACTTTTAGCTGAACCTACGATCCTAGGGTTATACCTACTGGACTTTTACGTTTTCTGACCAACTTTTAGCCGGACCGACGGCTCTAGGATCGTGTCTATTGTACTTCTTCGGGTTCTGACCGACTTATAGCTGAACCTACGATCCCAGAGTTGTACCTACTGGACTTTTACGTTTTCTGACCAACTTTTAGCCGGACCTACGACTCTAGGGTCGTGCCTATTGAACTTCTGCGGGTTCTGATTAAGTTTTAGCTGGACCTACGATCCTCGTTAAAGAATTCTTTTGTTATTTGCTGCGCAATGAAAGCGGGACAGCACAGGCGGGACGCTTGACGTGACACTGTCAATTTCATTGCCCCGATGCATCGCGATGTGGTTTCGACTCAACTCGAGCCGAGCCGAAGTGCATCGCGCGACCAGGCACCGTAGCTCAATTTTTTTACCGAAACGTTGCTCGAGAAAAAGCTGTCCAGATCCCCTCAAAGCATTTACATATATTCACACAATCGCATGAATCCCGTCCCCACTATTTTAGTAAATAATAGTTCTTCAAGTGATCACTGCCCATGAGCAGGGGACGCTCAAATCAGCGTGGGATTTCTGAGTCGGTATGACAGTCACGTTGGGCCACGAAAGTCCATAAGATGTCTTGTCTATTGTTATATCTCGTCTGTGGTTCCGTATAGATGGCGATGCCATAGCAGGCGCGAGTAGTTTCAAGGAGTTCAGTATAGATGGCGGTACCAAAGCATGGCAAGCACGGTAAACATGGCAGAGACCCGCGTAGTTTCAAGCACATCTTTACGGATGAATTTAAATATGTACATGGGTATATCATTTATAAAAAAAGAAGGCTTCTTGAGGCATAAGAAAATGTGATTCTAAAGGCGCAAAATATATTTTCATACAGAAGAATTATCTGTAGGGCGTTAGAAAATAGAAGAATCTACATAAGAAGCAGGACAATAAATAATACATAACATTTGCAACTACAAATAGATACTAAAATAGAAACGAGAATTCAAAAGTAATTGCAATAACGATTAATTACACTCAAGTATAGTATAACGATGGACCACGGAAGGCCGTAAGGTTATTGTTCTATTCGTCTGCGCTTGAAAATCCAAATTTCGCCAAAAATATATTTTATTCAGTTGTAATGCAATCTATAGTGGTTAAGTGGAAAGTACTAACGGGCATTAAAATTGTGACTGAATTTTAGCGACGGTCTTCCCGAATGATCTTTCTTCAATATTTCAAACTTATGAATTTCCAAATATTTCGCAGTGGTATACACCTTTAAATATCCCGCCGGTTCTACCTTCCCCGCAAAGTGCTTCTCAAGCAAAGACGTGTATCTACCACGCTGAGAGAACTCGGCTCTCACAATTACTGAACACATCGTAACGTGAGTCCTGCATGATCTGTGGGAGCAATGCGTCAAACGTTTATGACGGTTGACAGTTGGTCTATAGACACATGAAATAACATTTGAGAAATACAATGAATGATTACAAAATACCGATAATCGAGCCAACTATCGATTATACAAAGGTGCAAATACTAATTTGTATGTTCCTCAAGTAAAACATAGAAATTAGCAGCAGGCAACTTTTATATAAATACGTAATATTTTGTTCTGTATAATCGTTTCTTTATTGTTAGGTCCCACCAATTAATCAAAAACGAACCATTTCTTTTATTAATCACTTCATTGTGCATACTGTGACATTTCTTAACAAATTTGCCTTATCATGCGAAGAAAGATTGTTGGAATTTGAAAATAAGTTACAAAGGATGGAAGCCTCGTTAGAAATTTTAGAATCTTGGGTGTGTAAAATGTGTGTAGTTATAAAACTCGATTTATTTTCAACAAAGGGGCTGTAATTTTTGTAATTCTATTTGTCTTTCATAGTTATCGTCGGTCCCTGGATTGGAAAGGAACGATAGCATAACTGGTGCTATTGAAAATAAGGGCAATATACATGTGGAACAAAGTACAAGTGAAATAGATGAACCCGATGATATAAAAGATAAGGAGCCTGAAGATGTACAAACTGAGGAACAATCGGTGAATAATAAAGACCCACGTTACGAAAAATATCTTAAGATGGTACAAGCGGTCAAATTGAAAATGGAACAAGAAGGACTAGACTCATCTATATTGGAGTAAGTTTGTCTTTCATTTTTTAAATGTACAGCCATAAAAGCGACTAAACTATAGTCCATTTTGTAATAGAATCTTAACTAAGCATGGAGATTGAGAAAAAAATATATTTCAAAACCAATACAAAAATTTTGTTGAAAAAATTAATTTCCTGTTCCCTTTTCCTTTAACATTACCCCTTGCTTTTGACGATGCAGAATATTAACAGATTAGCGACGGGGGATTTGGAATACAGTTAAAAAATGACGCGTATACGCGTCATCCGTCGCCAATGTGTTAATACATGTCTACATTATTTGTTGCATTATCAGTGACTCCCAGAACATAGTTTCCAAACTGAAGTCTACAGATAATGGTGGGAATAAAGCAGATTAAACAATATGTTAAGGCCATGTAACAATTTTACTTCATAATACAAACACATCATTTTTACTTTATAAAATAAGGAAATAAACAACTATACAAATTCCATAAGATTTATTTCATTTCTTATTAAATACATATAGAAGGTTAACGTAGATAACTTCAGCCTAGAACTGAATCATTTGTCCCTGGAAGAGAATATCAAATATCGCATTAATAGCTATATAGATTGCATATAAGATTTAAGAGACATTTTGTATATACAATAGAAATGAGCTTACCTTCCTCTTCTTGTCACCACCCAATTCAAAATGCTTACACCTCTTAAGCGGAATTTGTTTTCTGTACTTGCATTCTGTGCACTCCATCCTTAATACAATTTTCTTTGTAGTTTTGGCCTAAGATTAAAAAAAAAGGAGGGATTATTGCAAAATTATGTTTATGGCAAGATTGGCTGCCATTGTCGATGATTCAAAAACGTACTTTTTTCCTAAATATAGGCTTAGTTTGTCCACCAAAACCTTGCTGCTTACGATCGTAACGTCTTCTACCTTGCGAAGCATGACGTTCTTTGCTCTTTTTGTATTGCGTTACTTTGTGTGGCTTATGTACTTTGCATTTTTTGCAAAATGTACGCCTCTGTTTCGGTACATTTACCTGCAAACACAGAAACATAAAAAGTAAGTTACCAAGCAGTTTACTTTTCTGTTCATACCTAACAAGCGTTACACATTTTAAATGCTCGGTTCAAATTATTGTTTAGTAAACAAATCAGTTTCTCTTATTAAGCGTTAATAAATTGTTAGGTTCACCTTTCGGTGCAAATTCTTTACATGAAATGAACTTGTCACTTTGTAAGGTTATGTTACTATCACTCCAGTAGCAACACACGTTTCAAAAAATTCGCAAGATAATTAAATAAATATTTAGCAAATATAATTAGTACAAAGTAATTTAGGTTTAAAATCGATACTGTTTCTGGATTGAGGGTATAATTTTGGATAAATTATGAGTACTTCCATTCAAAAGTTTACCTACCATCTTGGATGTTTGGAAAGAAAAGGAAATGTATCCTAACCGGAAGTTGCCACATATATAGGATTGCGCGCATGCGCTTCTGTACCATGCTACATAAAAATAGAAAAATTAATGGTTTTTTATCAATACAGTGAATAAATATTAATAAACACTCTATATGGGAATACTGTGCACAAATTGTTTTGCTTAAAATTTGAATAACAATACGTATATACATTTTCAGTTCCATTATCGTAATAAACGTAAATTTTCTATTGTATATACGCCATTAACAGCCGGAATCAAAATTGCTTTGATATTGACATCCAATCAATAACAGCAATTGTGTCATTATATTTCTTCTATTATAGTTGTCCATTTTCAATTTAAGATATCGCTGTTAATCAATTAACTATTAAAGTAATGCAATATTCGTCATATGTACCGAAACTTTAATTGGAATGTAAGACATTGTGCATAATGTTGCAATACAAAAAATAATGATACTAGAATGTAATTACATTGTTTCCGCCATTTGATTTTTTGATGCTACAAGATTAAAAGTAGTTTTCAATGGTGATTAATTATAGGTTAACTTGTAATAATTGCAATCCTCCGTCTATCGAATATCAGAAGGAAAATCCATGTCTGTTTAATTAAAGTGTTACTTATTTTGCACAAATAAAAATTTTGCAAATCGAGTGAGCAATGCTGCCTTCAATTTCGGATGACAGGTGTGCGACCGCGTCGTTCAAAAACCCAAGCTCTCTTATCTATAGGATCATTCCCGCCATGACATTCAGAGTAAATTAAGCGTAACATATATTTGAAGATATTCGTTTTACAATTACGCAAAAATAATTAAACCTAAATTATAAACTCCAATTTTTACTTATATATCTGCTGTTCTGTTATGAATAATATACTGAAAATAATACAAACGTTTCCGAGCGTCACAGTTTATTTAAATCAAGCGACCTAGCCTCGAACCAGACGTGAAAGCGAGGCAGCGAACTCTCGAACCCCTCGTCCTCCGCAGGATTTAATTTTATTTATACGTCAGGTGGATGGGTTACGTGTAAAACTTTGATAAGAAATAATAAAACATTATGCAGTGTTATAACCTTTCCAATTAAGTGCAGTGGCACGGCAGGAACGGATATTATGATTTCAACCAATCAGGCATTTATCGAGTTTCAAACCCGCGCCATCTTCATTTTTGAACAAAGCCAGGTTGGATATGCTAGGAGCGGGCCGAGACCGGGTAGTAGTCCGCTTTGCGCTATTCGCGCCACAGTCGTCAGTACACGGCACTCTCCACTCCTGACTGGTTCGACTCTGTCTCACCCTCCTTTCCCCTCTTTTTTCCCCCTCTGCCCCTTGGGTTTTCGCCTGACGACGCTGCTCTCTCGGGCATTTCGCCGGAAACCGACGCCGCGCGAGGACACGGAGTTTTGTTACGTGTACACGTCGCTCTATCTTTTCCATCGTTTGTAAGCAGACACGCAGGCATCTTGCCCAACGCATCTATTCACCATGAGTACCAAGGAAAACAACGAGGTCGCGGTCGAGAAGGTGACTGAAAACGACAAGGCTTCCGGGGACGCGAAGTGTGAGATCAAAGGAATGAAGAGGCCAGCCGAGGTAAGTCGTTTCAGATTTTCCACTTGATGTTTCCCAGTACCGCTTTCTCGACTTTTTCCGTAGCTGTACTCGCCGGCTTAACAGCATGCTTCCGCGCCACGCTGCTCAGCCACGGCATTGTCTACGATTTCGGAGACGTATTTATATAAGTCGATCCAACTTCGTCAACATTCTATCGGTTAGATTCTTTTGCGTACGCAGGTTATGCGTATGGTCGCGTTTAGTATGATAGGGGGATAAGTTTAGTTGTACAAGCAATATCGTTATGTTCACGAGAACAGACTGGTGGGCGGGCAGTCGAGTGGTCGTTTCAACCGACTGACGGCATGGAAGAGGAGAGGATGCCGGCCGGCATTTTCATGGCACTCTATATTTTCTCAGTGTTACGAAACTCGATTGCTTTCGTCCTTTTTTGTACACCTGGAATGCACAAGGGTATACATCATCGCGGTGTTTTCTTGCTACATAGTCGAGGGACGCCATCGTAATTCGCGGGTCAGCCACGAGCACGATGGTTCGGTTGATCACCCCTGTTGTTACAATGCCGTCTATAATTACCGATCTGGATTTCATGTTACTAACTAATATCGGATTCAGCATTCTTTCTCGTGTATTTTACCAAAGTGTTCCAGAAATTTGGGCGGTATCTTTGCTACTAGCGCCATGTGCTCAATTCGTACGTTTTCGTGTTATGCATCTTCAATCCGTTTTTTTTACCTATTTAATGTTTTACGTACATTTTGTTAAAGGCATGATTAATATTGCTTGGCATTCTTTCGACAAGATTGACACCTCCTTTTTTTTTTTCCAAATGAGAATATGCCTGTTGTGGATAGGAAAAGCGAGCATCCCGCGCATTTTTCCGGCCACCGCCACCGCCACCACTACCACCACCGCCGCTGTGGGTTTCCATTATGGCGCCCGAAACCAAGCCCGCGTTCATTGTGCCTCTCACTCGCTCATTTCAGCTTCTGGCTTCCTCCTCTCCTTTCGTACTTTATCTCCCTCTCTCTTACTCTCTGTGTCGTAATTGATCGATAATTCCTTGTAAGAGGGTTAATCGTGTCTGACGGACGATCGATAGACTAACACATATCTCTTTCAGGCCGACGTGTTGCTCTGAAATTGTTTACCGATCTCTGCGTGCATAAACACCACGCTGAAGGCTTCCTCTCTCGCTTTGCTTCTCTCCCTCGCTCTCTCCCTCCCCCTCCCCCTCTGGCGGTGTTCATCTCTTTCTCTCTCTGTCGTAAACCCCACGCGCGTAGCCATCAGCAACGCCATGTATTATATACCCATGTCTCTCCTGTCTCCCTGTTCTTTTGCAGTATACCGCGTTGTGTTACGAACCTTTGAGAAAACATCGTTGATATTTTTCATCTTAAATCGAACCGTCATTCGGCGTCGTGATAGGCACCGATTATTATTAGTCGATAATACATTGAACAACTGTCTCTATGGAAGTTACAAGGTGATATTCGTGGCTGAAATATCGGAATTCATGCTTCCTCGGCTTCTATTGTAGAAAGCGTTGTGGCGTGTTGGTGTAACAGTAATAGTATGTCACGTGGAAAAAAACGCGCCCGTACTTGCCTCTAAATAAAATTGTACCTGGTCTTTTATTACTATTGCACCTAATTACATTCGTTTACCTGCGATTTAGAAGGTAAAATTTGACTGTAATTGTTAAGTCTGCTTTACCGCTTATTTCCATTGCTAGAAATTGCTAGCTGTAAGATTGTTTCATTTTAAATTTAATATCATTTAATATTGGTATATTGCCATTTTACTTTGATTACGTAGTTACGTAGTAAATATGATGAATATTAGTTGATACTCTTATAGACTCTGACGCAACGTATGTGGATTGGAGCGAGAATGGAAGAGGAAAAAGGCGGGAAATTCAAATAGAGCTTGAGCTGAATAAGCTTTTATGTTCTGAATTTCTATGAATATGGCTGACTGTTTTTCTTTTTAAGAAAATTATTTTACCAATCGCTTTTTCTATGCCTACATAGTATCCCGGAGTGTATTAAACTTAAGGAACAATTTTATATTGTATTCAGTGTTCAATCATTATTGGCAATCCCTTTCATTACGATATTTTATTTGTTTCTTTGCGGGCAGTAGTATTCAAACATAGTGAAATTAATACGGATACAGAAGAATTATATAACGGTTATTCATGGCTTACACACGAACAACCGAGAGGAACGAAATGACTCTATACGATAGGTTATGTTATGAATGTTGGGTTATCTGCAAAGACCTCGTGATTAGTAATAAGTCGATAGGTAATCATGTCTGTGGGATAACAAGCAACATCGTCATTTCACGACCACTGGCGTCTGTACGCCACTGTCACTTGTCGCTTGTTGAAAGCTACCCAGCAAAATAGCGGTTGCAGTTGCTAACAGATTCTAGTTTGAAGAAAGCGCGTCAAATTTCATAGACATGTCATAGTGCTCTGCGTTGCTCGAGACAATAGTCCCATGAATTGCAAACTTTTTTCATCGCTTTTCCAATGTACACCACGCATAGAATTCGATGTATGTTCCACTTACGTTTCACTGCAATTACTTAACCAATGTTATGAAAATATCATTGACTTTTATTAGAGAGATTAACTGACATTGATATTGATACGTTACGCTTACTCTTGAAGTATGTGAAATGAGATATTATGGTTCGTTTGATAAACGCTTGATAATACGAGACGGTTACCTTGAGACAGCCCATTCCCGATGATGCTACGACTTTTGACGTATAACGATCGGTCCGTAGGAGTTGGTTTGCTTAAATAAATACTTATCAGTTGTCTTACAATATAATTGTGATTATATACGTTCTTTTTTTTCTCTTTTTACTGGGTTTGAACTTCATAACGGCTTTTAGTTCATGCACGATACACGGGCACGCTGCTTCGTGCCGCTTCCCCCCCTCCCCCCCCCCCCTCCTCTATCCTCCGGTCGTGTGCTTTACGCAGCACGAACATATCCCTTCTACAAACATGTATCGTAGTCGTCTGCCAATCCCTACGTTTCCCCACCAGCTAGTCTTAGTCGATTCGTCCCTTCGATTGGATGATGCAGTTCTCCGAGTTTTCTATGCCCTCTTTCCTTGTACCGCCGATAGACACGGCGCGTGTATGCCATTACGACAACCCACCACCACCCTGGTCACGAGTAACGCTGTATGAACACGAGATTAAGGTGCCGGCATTTCGAGGGCAGTGTGAAGCGTCGCTGCGTCGTACGCTTTACAGAATACTATCGTCTGATTTTTGTTTGTTTCGACCAGCATTTGATACCAACCATTGCCACGATAAGATTGGGCTTCACGCAAAGTATTTAATATGTAAATACATACATATGAGAAAAGCACATGTACAAATATAACCGCTAAAGATAAACAAGCTTAGATAAACAAATGAAGCTAGGATATCTTTCTTTTAGCGTTAGTTCCTTTCCAAGTAGCATTTCATTTCGATTAGCCCGCGTGTGCTCCGCCTTATCATATTTTGACGCGCTTGCGTCGATTCCAATTACGCTTACGTGGAACAAAATTTTTGCGATATTTTTGCTCGTGTTTTAAAGTATCAGTCCTCCTACGACTATGTTTCCCTTTCGCATCAAAGAGGCCTCACCGCCCTTTTGTATCTTCCTGTTTCACCATATTTCAACGGAAAGTCCCCTCCACTCTTTCCGTGTCCTTACATTTCTTGGCGGGAAGGGAATCCTCTCCATCCGTTTCCCCCTCTTTATCTTTCAGTCGCGTTGTCAGGGTTCCCCTATTCCTGTAATTCTCCCACTTTATAGAATGCTTAACATTCAAGTGCATGGAAATGTTGTGTCAATGGAAATTATTTGTCTGGACTTAAAATAAAAAAAACACACTTTGGTGGTCTTGGATGAAAAGAAGCTGATCATTGAAATGCAACCTACTTTATGTTACAGGAGAAGAATGATGAAACGAAAAAGCAGAAGAAGGAGGAAAACGGCGATGGTGAAGTCGAGGAAGAGGAAGTAGAAGATGAGGTCGAAGAGGAAGAAGAAGTTGATGGCGATGGAGAGGAAGATGACGAAGATGACGACATGCCAGAAGGAGAAGAAGATTTGGAAGAGGGAGAAGGTGAGTTTGATGAATTTATACTATGAATGGTACATGGGTCTACGTAGCGCGAGAATCGATATTCTGTGGTTAAGTGAATATATGGTATAGTTGAACCCTTTTGTTTATAGACGAAGAGGAGGATGACGCAGAAGGTGAGGTAGAAGGAGAAGTAGAAGACGAAGAGGATGACGCATAATGAAAAAGGGGAAAGGCGTATGTAAGTAAGAAGGGAGGCAGGCACATGGCATCGTCGTCGATCTTCGGCACTCTTCTCAGCAAACACTTACTCTCATATTGAGTGGTTGGTAGCAATGTTGATATCCATCGTGCCCCAGTCCCTATCGCCTCCCGACCTACGAGTAAAAATTACCACCTCGCCAGAGTTGTGGTGGGCTGACACACATTAGAGGCAGCCGCAATTCTATTGTCTTGGCTCTTTGCAATTCTGGTCGCGTAGCCATCACCAAATGCTGTTAGGTAGTTTGAATGAAAACCATATTTTTGTCTTGGGGTACTTGAAATCGTGATGATTTTATTCAACATCTATGTCCATCCTATACAGCCGTACGACCGGTACACTGTGTACATATTTAAGACGAACTTGTCCATTTTATCCAAACCACCTAATAACTCGCATTTGTCGTCATCTGGCTTTCTTCGCGGGACAGTTTTATAACGGAAACTTATTTAAGATATAAAAAGCTCTATTGTATTTAAATAGTGTAAAATGAACATTTGTGGGTGATGATTTTTTTACATTTCAAATCAAATTTACGTTTGTAGTTCGACGAATGTCTCTCACCTTGTGCGCGTGACTGATTTTCCTTTGCGACCTACAGGTGTAATTTGCAATGGCATTGCAGGGGCGCGAGCGGTGACAAAAGGTAGAAGTAACCAAAAATAACTAAATAGATAAAGCCGGAAACACATCTCTCAACATTTGATGTATACTAAAAGGAAAGAAAGGTTTTAATAGTCTATAGAAAAAAATATCTGCCCTGTGCTCTTGTTGAGAGCAAGGATAAAGATTTAATACAGCGCTCGCGCTAGGTAGTGTGGATGAGTATAGTGTGACTTTAACATTGCATAATAATTATACATAGCATGTATAAAGTTATGGAATAAGAAAACGTTTTATTATTAACGATAATATTATGTAACGTAATGTAATGTGGGGAGGAATGTTACACCTTAGGCTTGGAGTATATAGAGTAGGGAGAGAATTTTTATTTTACAAAGAGCATGTATTGCTAAACAGTTACTTCATTTCTCCAAAGTAATTATTCTATTTGTTCAGCGTGTAAGTTTCCGTATTTATGTAACAACTTTAAAACGATGTCACGTAGCGCATTTCAATAATCGTTAAAAGATGTAATAGGCGAAAGCTATCAAGAGCACGGCAACAGATGAATATTATACATATTCGCGAGTACACTCTCCCTATTCGACTGCACTCATTCGAGCGTAATTCATTTGTATTTTATGTACTGTGGTTTCATTTTGACTTGATTGTCATGGACTACTCGCGCAATGATTCGTTGACTGTCGCAGAACGAGTGTGGCAGTATTCTCCAGATTACTGCAGTTACTGCTTTATTATTAACGTACCTACAAAATTATCAATGGTGTCGGATAATTTTTAATAATTTACAATATATGATTCACTGGTTACCAATGATCGAAATATATGTATATGTATATGTATATATATATATATATATATATATATGTGTGTGTGTATATGTATGCATGTATATGTATGTGTATATATAAATAACTCTGTATGCTAGAGTCGGTGGGTCGTTGCAAATAGAATGTCCATGCCACCACTTATTTCGGGAGACTGGTAGACAAGAAAGGGTGAAGAGACATTGCGGTTACGATACCATTGTACCATAGCTGCATAATAAATAAAGGTAACGATAATTTGAATGCGAGACGATGTCCCACGTTTTAATGTACAAATATTTTCGAATGAGATAGTTAAATAAAACGCAGTTAGATCAGAGAAAATGATTCGTTCTCGTGAGTAGTGATGGGTTTAATATCCGAAGACAAATTACAATAATAGCAGTATTAAAAAAAAAAAAAGAAGAAGAACTGCTATTCGTGGACTGAATCCTGCTATATTGAGTCCAAGTAGGTGGAGTGGACTGTGTAAACGTTTATACGATAAAATCCGATTTATTCGATGTTACAAGGAAACATAGAAATAACAAAAATCGAGTACACACACCGTAAATAATGATGCGCGAAGCATATAGCAATTTATTGTACTGTTTACAGCCCATACAATCTCCAGAACTCTGTTACTCTACGGTTTTATACACAATCTGCTGCTGTATTTACACGTGTTCACTTCAAGATAGTACCTTGACGATCATGCTTGCAGAGAACTGTCTTGAAGTACAGGTGCCTGAGCAAAAATGAGTACTTTAGCGTTCATAGTATACAATACATACACTATAAGCATAGGTCCATTTAATTTTATTAATACATTATCAAGCCCCGTTTGCAACATGTCCAAAAGCTATGAGAATGGACTTGCGTTTTATACTTTGAGCCAGTGATCGCGGAACTCTTTGCTCCAGTATTTGACGCGACTCTGAAAATAATTTGCTGGTGCTAACGGGTCTTACAATCAATCAGGCCGATCGCCCAGATACCGTTACAACCTTATGTTTGTTAGGTAAGCATTCAAAATGAAGAATTTGAGTCTTAATGAATTTGGTAATAAAAGATGTCATGATTAAACTTAAACGAAAATCCTAGGCTAAGAATTTGGTTTGTGTGTTCATAAGTCTTGTTCAAACTACTTTTGTACAGGATACACCATCGCATCATCACTTTCGACGTAACAGTAACCGATACCACAGACTATATTTCTGCCCATTCCATCAGAATTGAACTTTCATTGTATTTTTAAGTAAATACATTTTGGAAAACAACACAGATGTTTTTTTTATTCTTCACGCGTTAGTGAAGGAACGCGTTTCTCCCTATTTATTGCTTCACGATTGTGCAACATTTAATATTTTTTTTTTTTTTTTAAGAACAATTTAGGGTAAGAACGATTTTACTTCCCCCTGTACATAGAAATAAATTATGAATTATGTGTAACCATTCTATGTAAATATGCAGGAACGATTTACAATAAAACATGTACGTAATAGTAATATGTGATACAATGGATTAAACGCTACCGAACTTCAATATGTATGTTTATCTTCACGTATAATTGTATGTAAAATTTATAATGTGCTCTTAGATGTAATTGTATATGTAGTAAACATATGTATCTAAGTGTAACTTTATTTGTATCTGGTACTGTTTATTTATAAAATAATTTCTGTAGTGTTAATGATCTAAGATAGTGTTTGGTAATGGTAATCGACACCGGATATTACAATCTCGAGTATTTTGTACATAAAATCTACAGTGGAAAATAATCTTTCTACGCAATCGTCGTTATATGATCCTGAAACTTTAACATTTAAGACAGAAATTTATATATGAATCAACGTACCTGGACGGAACATGTATTGGGAAATTTTTAATCTGATACGCATTATTGGGAGTAGAGCGTTGAGCTCAAAATATTTCTCCCAATACAAAAAGTATTTACAAATAAATTTGTAGGAAACGTAGATGTATAAAGAAATAAAAATCAAACATTTGTATAAGCGTACAAAATGTGCAAAAGAGATTAATGTCTGCGGATGTTTATTTTAGTTAAGCAATTTGTACGAACATTGCATGCAGATTGTCTTTTACAATATACACTGTGTTTTGTTGATTATGAGTTTTATTTTATACACTTAATAATTCCATATCGGGACACTTTGCATGCACGTTAAGACGCGTAGCCTTCAATACACTTTGATCACAGTCACAGCATTTTGTAATATCACTTACATAGATAAATATTTTAATTTTCGGATATTGAAACATTAGAATCTTAGAAGTCATGTAAAACTAATAACAGCGTTTAAAATTGATTTGAAGTACTCTACCAGATTGTACAGTAATGTACTGCGTTATAATCACAACCAATTAAATATTAATTATACACCGTATATTGGTTCAAAGAAAAATTGTTGTTCGGGGAACATTCTTTATACAATAACATTTTCACAGTGTTGTTAGGGTCAATAAAATACACGACATGTTCACTCGTCAATTTTCCCGCATTGGTTTGTACATACTATTTAAAGTGCATAATTCTTGAATAGTATTATTAGTGATTCTTGTAAAACTGTCGGACATATTGCCCTCTTCGACATTGCTCGTTCCCACATTTCCACCCTTGCTCGTTTCCGGCTAAAGTGAATAACAGTCCTATCCTTTACTTGTTCGTACTTGGAAATAATAAATATAAATGTTTAATAAGGTCTGTACCTTAGTAGGATCCGAGATTGACAAACCAGTGGATAGATTTTCAGAAAGGGCAGTACCAAAAGCGGCAAGTTCTGCCGAATCAAGTTGGTTGAGACTCAAGTCAAAACTATACTGCTGACTGTCCATATCTAAAACACTTATTCCTTCCATGACATCTGCCGAACGTATTGGAATGTGAGAATTGTACATTTTCAGATTATGGGGGAAAAGGATGATACGATGATGTATGATTCTAGCATTGTAGCAATATGCATACATACGCAGAAATACATATATGTGGCTGAACATACCAGTATTGTTCAATGTCTGCTGTAATTCTTCCTGATAATTTCTTGTCACATTGTTTAATAGTAATTGTTCTTGCGGATGTAATTGTCGCGGGTCATATGGAAATTGTTGTACACCTATATGTGCCCCACCCGATGATTGTTGTAGCGCGATATGACTACTTGTTGGTTGATATTGCGGTGATAATTGTGGCTGAATAAAAGGCGGGTTGTATGGACTGTACTCCATTGGCGATGGTGTGCGACCTGGCGATAGTTTTGGCCTGCATTATGTATTGGAGCTTGTTCAAATCTATTGTTTTGCAAATCCTATCCTTCGAAAAGTTCAACAAAAGACTCTGGTTACCCGAAAGTTTGCATAGCAGGCTGTGGCTGCGGAGATGTTGTTCCCACTGGATATAACGGAAAGGGCCCCCCAGTTCCGAGAGTTCCTCCGTACGGCGATATCCTCTCTAGTGGTTCTGGTTTGATAATGTTAAAGTTGTATTGAATTGGCTGATTTAACATCCCAGCATCTACAATTACGACGAAACGAATATGCATCTACTAATGAACGGATTACTAACGCAACGTACCTTCATCGAGTTGTTACCAAGACGAGACCATTCACATATCTCTTAAACATACTATTTCTACATTTCGTACTATGTTAGTTACTCGTGCATGCTACTTACAATTTATAACAAAACAAATGTAACGATAAACAAGCATATAAAAATTGCAGAAGCACAGTTCATGAACAAAAGTAAATTGAATGAAAATGATCGCAAGCTATGTTGTAAAAAGCGAAGCGTTAAAGTAAAAGAAAGATCAACTGTTGAGAGGATACATGCATTTTTATATATTTTCACTTCAAACGTCACTCGATAAAAATTGAGTCTCCTGTATTGCAATAAAAAGTACAGTCAATATGATTAGCGAATATCAAACAAACTAAATTAATATTATTATGTCGTACCTGTAAATATTTTCGACATATCATTCTTTTAATCTGAAATAGATTGGGAGCAGAATAAAAACACGTTACTTTTATCACTAAATAATAGCACATGTATATGTATAGATTGATATATTCTGTATATGTAAGTCATACAATATATGGATATAGATATAGATTTTTCTTTTCCCAAGAAGCAATTTATAAAAATCTGTATTGCCATACAAATATTGCACAGTATTTCTGTTCGTATCGTTTTATTACTAGTATTTAATTACAACATGAATGTACTAGAGCAGAGTACTTGTATCTTATTCAATCTCAGGTTGCCCGCGTTTCTCATAACTCGTTACGCTATTAGCAGCAACAAGCTTCTTTTCGTCCAATCAACAGATGTAAAAAAAAATATCTTCTGTAATAATTGCAAAGATACAACTTTCTTTTAAAAAACGTACAAGGCCACTGCTCTCCAATCGTTCAAGTACAAATTCCAAATACTTATACAAAATACGTCCTTAAAAAAGTATAAAACAAGATTCTTCGTCAGTGCGTGAAAATATATATATATGTGTGTGTGTGTGTGTGTGTGTGTGTATATATATATATATGTATGAATATAGTATTTCTTAATACAATGCAAATTCTAATCCATGAAGAAATATCTCTCATCGCACAATGGAAACTTTTTTAATGAAATTATTTTGATCTATTAGGCACTGCTGGACGTAGTTTCACGAATAGAATATTCCACGATAGATACAATAGCTATGTATTCATTTCCCGAACGTTTCCAATGTGCAAAGATATCGGATTAATCGTATGGTTAGTATATGACATGATTTAAGAACGCTGAAACGTCGATATTTCGACCAATGTAAACTCACGATTTGTAAAAATACCATATACATTTTCCAAATGTACATATTATTCCAAACTTTTGGAACTTCCAACAAATGTCCTATATTCGTTACAACAATTATTACAACAAATAGGGCTGACGACCCGTTAAAAAATGCACAAGAAGGTATTGACTGCTGGCACCACTGAGACAGCTTATTCGTTCATTCGTTTCTTGCATACAGTAAGATTGGATAAAGTGTGAACGTAAAAATTAGTAATAGTACAAAGAAATAGGGTCAGCGATATCGCTTATGTATAGCACAATGTATATTTTAAGAAAGTTTGATGTCGCGCCGATGCCAATAACATCTTTTTAAACCCACTCCCGGCAAAGCTGTAGAATTGAAGACAACTTGATAAAAATACTCACGCTTCTCAGCTTCTGCCTGTACATGTCTCAAAACTAGAGCATTCGGGCTGTTATTAAACTTTTGTCTCTTTCGCCTTAACGAATCAGGATCATCTATAAATGATTGTACATTAAGCACGTGGTTTATAAACATTATATCAGTTTGCTCCGAGGACAAACTTTCTTCTTACGATTTTCGCAAGATTTCCTTACAGATGAAACCTTTATGTCTGCACAAATGGTTAAATCTTTGGATCGATATAGCTTCAATGCCGCGAAACAAGTAAATCGATCCTCGCGTTTGAACTGTAAATTAAGTGGCTATTCTAATTGTACGACTAGAAATAAAGTGGTCCTTTATAAACTTGGAACACCATAAAAAAAAACTTAACAACGTGTTATATAAATAGGAAAAAGCAATGCACAAAATGAAGAATATAATAAGTGGCAGCACTGCAACATTTGACTAGAAGGAACGCTAACTCTTGGAGAATAAACAACAAGATTCAGCCAAGCCTATGCTTTAGCTATCATTTCAAGATGCGTATGAAAGACGACGGAAAAAGATAACAATTTGAACCCCGACTAGAACAACATTGCACTCGTTTCTGAGTTACAATTATCATAGCTTGGCACAAGTTCATCGCATTTTTACCGTAAACAATTTTCATGGTATAAAATGCGTCTTGTGGACGCAAGCATGTTTAAATTGCAATAAATTCCACTGCGTATACGCATAGCAGCTTTGATTCTTTTTGCCATAGTATTTGAAGTGGAAGTAAGCTAGCAGAAACATTGCGAACACTAAAAAAAGGTATTATGTGTCCTTTCTTTCCGCGTAGATCTTCCCACCTTCTACGGGGCTATAGTAAAAAGACATTTCATCGAATTCAGATGCCGTTGCGTGTGGTGCCATAGCAGTGTACAATGCATAGTGTTCAGCTTCTGTTAATTCAACTCCATACGGTGGTGTTTCATCGCCATCGAATCTGAGAGACTTGACGCTAGTGGTACCTGTTGCACTCGCTCTTGGAGTTTGTAACCGTGAGCTATCGGGTGTACTGCTAGACGTTAAATACGAGATATTCCCCGTTGCACTTAAAGTATGACTATTTTCTTTAGATATATTTGAAATCGCGTCTCTATCTTTCTTCGCCTTCTTGGCAAACAATTTTGAAAACAATCCCTGCTTCGAGCACTTAGTTAATGTACCAGGCAACGAGGGCAAATTTTTGTTTGGTGCTTCGACGAAGGAATCAGTCGTCGCATGAGAGGATATAGGACGAGGCAAAAGAGGCATGGAAGGCATTTTACGGATACGTTTTGGTGGTAAAGGCGGTAATCTCTCTTCCGTTTCCTGCGCTCCATCTCTCTTTGTAGTTACCGGAGGCGAGGGACACGACTGAATCGGCTCTTCCTTCGATATGCACACGTCCTCGTATTTTCTCTCATTCGGCAAATCAATTAATTCAATGGGGTTTTTCATAGCCATTTGCAGACTAGTGTATGTTTGATTATCGTAAACGTCGATTTCCATAGCTTGATCGGTTGTGTTTTGTTCGAGGGCTGCTTGCACCAACTTTGCATGCGTGTCGGCATAAATTTGATCTAGTTCAGTCACTTGCGTCAACAACTCATTGAATGACTTATTGCAGTCTTCTGTGGCTTCAGTTTTCAAATTCGCATCGCAGTCTTTCTCTTTGAAACAGATTTGACCTTTTTGCACCCATTTGCCAACTTCTGAGTAGTCGAACCAATCTGACTTACTTTTCGCCATCTCTGGATTCCTTGAGACGCACATATTATCAGCGGTACTAACGGACTCGGCGCGGGTTAAACTGACCGAGTTAGCGTCTTTTGTTTCTTTATCTAAACAGTCACCGTCAATTTTGTACATTCTGTTCATTTGGTCGTCATGTATGGAGTTCCCTGCTTTGGTCGGCACCTGGTTATTTTGGTAATCTATAATAGAGTTTCTTGTATGACCTACATCTTGCGTCACACTCTGATTCACTTCTATGCCCCCGTTGCAAGAATCTAACGTATTTTTTACGTTGTACAAATCGTTCAAGGCGCGTAAGGCAGAGATTTTGTTATTCGACTTCTTCACATTGAAATCATTATTATTATATTCATCGATATTACGTGGAAATTTTGGCGCAACGTTTGCAATTAACGCGGACTCAGTGGCTATGATTTTACTAAATGTACTATAATCTGTTTTCTTCCTGGCAAATGCTTTCCGTAAAGACCAGAAAGCAGGCCTACCTGCACCGAGAGGTAACATCTGAAAAGGTAGAGGTTCGCTCGTCGCGGCATCCGATGGTCTTTTGAGCTGGATGTGAACTTGAACCGGTTGCTCCACTTGCTGTATACGATAAGTGGGTGTTCTGAACGCAATCGCTGTCTGTTAACAAAAGTCAAGTTTACAATTGGCACGTTCCGGTATGGAAAGCTTTGCAAACTTTGGCCAAGCAATTTTACAGATGCGCTAATTACATACTTGTTTATGTACATGAGTCGGTTGAAAATCGCCGAATCCTTCCCACACTAATTGTCCATCTTTCTCTTCGTAAAACCTAACATGTATATCTTCTTTCGCAACTTTCTCGCATAATAAAATCATTTCCATACCACCAGCAACAGATGCGCTGCAGTGACTGAGCTTGCAAATCACGAGATCCGACATTGCCTCTAAAATATATTAAGCATAATTAGACAAGGAATTATTGCCTCAATACTAACTATACAATGTGGCCAATGAAATATACTTTTATCAAATATAGGGTCGGATACAACTGGCGGTAGAGGTACATTAAATTTCCCCTTCTGCGACCCTTCTAAGAAAACTTGAAAACATAGTCTCACTGCGTTCAAATCAATACTAGTGGGCTGTCTTTTGTGTTCGAAGCCAGCTATGAAAATATACAGAATTAATTGTTTTTTCCTTGGCAAAGCAGAATGCGAAAAATGTACTTCCGTTTGAACATACTTCGAAAAGGATCCACACGAATTTCCTCCCTTATTCTAAGTGCCTCTTCAATGTCCTTTTTTTTAACGCATTGAATGCCAAGATTTGCAAACGTGACTGTCATATTTTCCGATGAAGCTTCTACTGTACAAACACCTCTTTTACATGCCTCTTTTCCAACAAGATTATGAGGGTGAGGTCTGTGCGGTTGATCTTTCGTTACACACGATACTACAACTACAGCACGCCCTTTATATCCTACTATCTGAAAGCAGTATTATTTTCTGTCACGCTAAATCAATTTCCAAAGAGATGCTTCTTTCGACAGACGATACTTACTCTTATACTAGGAAATGTTTTGTTTTCTGGTGTACTGTTTACACCAGGTATACTACCAGCTGATCTGCCTTCGCATTCATAGCGAAAGCGCAAAGCTTTGCTAGCCGGTTGTTCTATTATTTCAACGTACGGCAACAACCGACCAGTGTTCATTTCCACCGGCGGTTGATCTTCCCTTCCACTGTACTCGGCGAACCCAGGGTCAGTAGTTTGGATGACTTCGACTGTTTAACGATATTTTGGTTAACGTATTATGGGATTGACGAGAAATCTGCATTGAAAAGATACATCGATGTTCTCTACTTACTGACATCGCTTATATTTATATTTCCTACGTTCATATCATGGAATTGTTCCATGCCTCTTACTGATTCATGCATCGAACGGTAGCCATCTGAAAAATAATTTATATTTCACTATTGGTACTCGCATATATACATATGCACATCGTTAGTGGATTTCTAAACAAGCTAAATCGTATACGCTTTTGGATAGTTTTCTTTGCGGTTGTTGTTGGAATAATTGTTAATATAATAGAAACAGAAAAGGGAGAATATATATTTATTCACACATCCGTGTATATTCTGAACGTATTATCAAAGGAGGAAAAGTAACCACACGACCCGCACTTCAAAGGAATCTCGCAGCATCGTGGTGAAAAAAATTTCGCGCGCGTATCGTCAAAACGACCAATGTTGCAAGCGATTCTGCAGCAGTAAATAACCTAGGAATAGACGTACAGTAGGAGGTAGCTTTCGGATCAATTTATTGTATGCAGGTGAGAATCGAGTGGTCAAACGAGTGGATCGCACATCTTGGCGGAAAGTATGTTTATGTCGCAATGTAGGTAATGATTGACGTAGAACGGATTAGGCGTAGCTTTCGATTAGCACCAGCGACAGTATTGAATATAAGTAAACGAGCATGGACAGAAGTTTCGCGATAAACGTCTGGCCAGCGGAACGACAGCTGTTCGCAGGTGTACTTTCAGAGGCACTGCACACAAGTGTCCCAAAGTCCCAAGGGAAGAGAAACGAGAGTAGAGGGCGAGGAGGGATGCCACGCTGATCCAATCATTATTTTGGGAAAGCCTAGGTCCGTACAAGCCGTGCAGCTATAATTAACCAACCTATCGTAGGACAATGTGACGAGAAAGACTTGCCTGCAGCTCGATCAACATAGTAAGGCACTTTCGATTCTGAAAACACGCAAGCTTCTTCTCTATTTCTCGTATCAGGAGAAACAAGTTCCTGAAATGTATTTCGTCGAACACTACCGTACAACTCGCAGAGTGACTTGAGAAAAAAAACAAAGCACAAGATATACATATACAATATTAAAGCTGCGGTTCGAACGTTCAAACTCTTTTACTTGCGGAGCACTGCTGCGCACACCATTCACACGCGACATAAAAGCGTGCACGGCCGTGACTAGAAAGAAGACTTAACGCCGCGCAACATTTCGCTCGGACTTTGCATCGGTACTGGCATGCTCGTAGCTTTCAACGGTACGAGCAGAGCAATACGCGCAAGTACGCGTACTACGTCCGAATCTATAGATCAGTTGTCGGAAGTTAGGAATTCTGTACGCGATATTTCGCTGGCTTATTTTCATATACGAATGCCGCCGAATGTCTTCAACATTCTACCAACATTCATTTCGGTCGCTCATCGAAGATTCTCAACCAATGAAATTATAATCGATGTTCACTAGCGCGAACGCATCAAGTATCTCTCGTTTCGAAATAAAGCGTCAAAGGTTCATCGAAATTGTCGCGTGTAGATTAAAATTCAGGGGCGTAGGTATTTCCCTGGAGCTTAGGTGCTATACGCTCGATGAGTCATGCAGACTGCAGACACGTCACATCATTCCGTTTTATCATGCGGAATTATAGAGCGTTAGGTAATCACGAACTTTTGCACGAATTTATGCGATGCATTCTCTGCGACCAACTTTACAAATTGTCAATGTTTAACAAATATGGTCTGTGTCTATACAGCCATTTGCACGATTCCTGCTAATAGTTATGGAAGACGTTGGAGGTCGCTACATTGGCCGGTCCTAATTGGTACCCTCTGGAAAATAGCTTTCTCAATTATTAATTATGCCACGAGTCTACACAATATTCTGCTTCTTGAATGCTTCGCGACGCAAACAGAGAGACCGTCGTTCGTTATCTGCGACTAGCCTAAAAAATCAGATCTCTAGATTACGTAAGTTTCAATCGTTCCACTTCGTCGCCGTAGATTGGCGTAGATGTACATTTGCTTTACGCGATTCCACGAACTAGCGTATATGCGACGCGCGTACTTGTGCGATAACTCGCAAGCTATAATTGCAGTGCGAGGTTGTAGGAGGAAAAGTATCGTATACTTGAAGAATTTCACCGCTAGATTACTAGTCTGACAGATGATGAAAATGAAAGTGTCCATAATTTGTCATAAAAGGAACAGGAACGGTGTATCGACATCGAGCGTCGCTCCATAGGGATGCCCTCTCTTTTATTGTTTTTCGTCAAATTATCGCTGCAACATTGGTCCCATTGCTATAAAGAGCGGTGATGTTTCTCTGTTCATTTATTGAGTCACGTTTCGTCTCCATGACAAGGGCAAACAACGGTACAGATTTTGTAAAAGAGTTTACTGAAATGTCGAGAGCGATGCCAGAAACTGTGATCACTCCGAAAAGCTCGTCTTCCCTGAGCGCTTCGACAAGCTCCAGGGAGGAGACGAATCAATTTTTTGTCGAAAAAAGATTGCCGCGATACGTGCAAAATAAATTTCTCACGTATTCCCAACTTCCCGTACGATGTCAGAGATCGAACCGATACTATCGTCCACCTTGGACTTCCTTCCGATTGACCAATCTGCCAACCGTTAACCGCGTATCCACAATTAATACAGCGAAAAGTTGCCCGGATAATTCGACATGCTCCCTAATTCGCGTAATCGGCACGTCGCACTGCAGAAAGAGTTTGTCCATGATTGATCTTTCACCTGTGGTAATGGAGATCGAAAATGGCGATGTTAGGTAACGTTCACGGATAGTGCATAGCGTTTTCAGCGTTCCCGGGCGAATGATTCTTTTGCAATTTAGATCGGACAGTAGCTCGTTGGTCGAGAAATTGGAGGACAACGATAAGAACAGAGATACATGTGGCAACGAAATGGGAATTACTATCGGTATAAAGAGATGGATGGACGGATTTGTGGGGTCGGATTCGGCGGAGGCAAGTTCTCGGTTCTTTCAAGATCCAAAGAAAGCAGCTAATACAGTGTGTCGTGTGCTGATGTTAAACGCGTGGAGACGGAGCCGCAGCGAACTTAGATACCTTCAGTGCACGATCGACAATTTGAACCGGCAGATCGAAAGCTTGCATCTGCAGATCGTCGTACTGCGTCGGTTGTTGGACAGGGAGAACGGTCGTGTCGGCAAATTGATCACCGAGGTTCATTGCCACAAGGTGCACTGCGACGAAACGCAGAAGGAAAAGGATTCGTTGAAATCGGTAACCCTTCGATCATGTACCTACATATGTAACCTCGCGTTAGTCGTAAAATCGTAGCTGATGAAAAGTTAAGAGGGAAAAAGATGTGGAAGATTGCGTCGCGCATACGGTGCGGCGATGCACACGGGCAAGAGATGTAAACTATAAATGCTCAACATCTTGCGGACAGCGAAGACGAGAGTTCAATGACGTGTATCTAACTGGAGGGATGACGCTACCTTGGGAGCTCGCGACACGGCCATTGGGACACGCGATAATACACGTAGTTACCGAGGACGTAGAATTTTTCGAGTTCCATGGATCAACGAGAATACTCTTTGAACGAGTTTTCTATCGCTGTTCTGACAGAAACTTGTTTGACTTACGCTATTTGCGCTAGCCCTATTTTGCATAATTCCTCCCCGCATCGAATATGTAATTAAATCATACGTAAACGAGAGCGTTCATTCTGCACCGCGTAACGGCGATGTGCGCCGTAGCGAGCTATTAATTAGTGTACACAGTACACGCAAGCGGGAAGCTGGCACCGAGCCAGCAGCTAATTGTGAAGCGAAAGAAGAAACTGTATCGCGACAACACGGGCATAGATAAAACCGGGAATCCGGTTCTAGATACTTTTGGGGATTTACGAAGATCAACTTAGCGCGTGCGTGCATTCACGATCTGGCTTTTACTGTACGCTTGCAGGAAAAGGGGAAAATGGAGAGCGAGCTGAAGCGTTTAACCGTGCTTTCCGAGGAGAGGCTGGTCGCCGCAGAAAACGTGCGAAACGAGTTGCTCACCGCTCAAAATCAACTGCGCGGGCTCGACGAGCAGATTTCAAAGGATCGAGAAAAGCTGCTAAAACTGCGGGAAGATAAGAGGATACTTTTAGAACAGGCCAGTCCCTTTGTCGCAAGGCTTTTCATAATAGTCGATAAGGCTTTACTAGAAAGCGGATATCGTTGCTCTGCTCGCAAGCTCACCTCCCGTACCACTGAAAAAATTGATTTCGCTTGGTGACTCATTGTTATGCTTGTAGCAGACGACTCTGTAAAGAGGGTGAACTCTCGCATCGATGCGGATTTCTGCTCTTTCCTATGGCACAATGAGTCACTCGTTCACCCTTTCGAGTACAGAGAACGAACACCTCGAATGGTCCTGAAAAAATTGACGCTCCAAAATCGCAGAAGAATGTTACTGAAAATTTCGCATTTATTAGTCGACATCGGTAGCTTATTTGCTCCCTTTCAGTAATCAATGCAAAGAATTAAGACCGGTCTTCTTCCTTCTTTGGCGCGATGATTCTTATGCATCTGTAGCCATGCACATCGAGGGGTCGCCGATAAAATATCGTTGTATGTACATACTTGTCAGATAGGTCAACGCACGAAAGGATATACATAGGTGTAGTTCGCGGTTGAGTCATACTCCTTCTACTTCATCGGTGACTCAATAACATGTAATACTACTTACGTACCTAGAAAAAGGGATCGATACCATTTCACCTATTAATCCTCGCTCTTCGCAGAACCGCGGCGAAGATTGCTGCAAATGCCCATGCAAACGCACATTTTGTAGCTGATCTTGATAGCATCGCGAAAGGGGTCACCTGTTCATCGATTGATCGCTATAGCCATCCGTTTTGTTGTGCTCGTGCCGCTAACTTGTGCCGCCAATATTACGCATCCGTGTTCGAATAAACCAAATGGCACTTGCAGATGGCGGCCTGCGAAGCGCTAGCTACGGAACGTGAAACGAGAGCGGAAAAGGCGGAATCAATGGTGGAGGATTTGCAGTTGAAGTTGGCCACCCAGATTGCTCTCGTTGAATCCTCGCAGGAACAGACAGAACGACATTTCAAGTAAATTCAACGGCTCTTACCTTAATTAATTTGCATACTGCAACGTAAACGCCTACGCCTGCAGGGAGTTGAAAGCGAGAGAGGATGAGAAGTCAAAGTTACTGAAACGGCTGAGGACTACTGAAAAAACAGAGAAGATCCTGAAATTGCGTAGCCTTTCTTTGGAAGCGCAGCTGGTTGACCGTGAAACTGCATTGCAACGTATGCAGGCAGCTTACAATTCGCAACTGTAATTGTGTTTCCTCCTATACGCTGATTAACTCTGAATGGAAAATAATGATTTGAAATTCTTACGTATATTTGATTAGAACGGAGCTGAACGAATTAAAGGAACGTTTAATACGGCAATCGCAAGAGGGGGGTTGGAGTAGTAGGATGTTGCAGATAGCTGGTAGCGTTGTGCGAGCGCCGAGGGCCATTCTGCGAACTTTGTTAGCTAGTCCAGTGTTGACTTCCTAAAGATATTTTTTGGTAAGTCGGATAACGATTTGTTCAATGGTTACGTTAGGATTGCGTAATTATTATTTACTACCGCACCATTCAGAGTCAATTGTTGAAGCGTGACTGCGCCACACTTCGAGTTCTTGTTGAAGCACAAGAGCCATCAGAGTTGAAAGGAAGTTGGATGGTGATGAAAAGATTGTTTGAAAAGAGACCGGATCAAGGGGAGGCTGTTCTGTATTAGCGGAGAAAGTGCTCGCGGCGGACAACAGATCGAAAGACCGGGAGAGAGATTTTAGAAATTTAAAAAAAGCAAATTTTCGGGAGCTTTTGTTATGACGAATATAAAATTTTATTTTTATTTTTATTTCTTTTCTTTCTCTTTTTTTTTTTGTATTAATACTTGCCGATATTTTCTGGTATATCGACTCTTTTGAATCAGGAAGAATTCGACATATTTAATAGCGCCATGTATCATTTTCAAAGTTATGGCAGAAGGATAGAGATGGATAAATAAATGCAGATATCGCGTGCTTTTGTTGTCTATATTTTACACCTTTTTTCGTGTAACACGGTAAAGTGATAAAAATAAGGTACCGTCAGCATAGCTCCACGTCGGAAAGCTTGTTTCTGTCACGAAACATCAACAATTTGTAAATTATCATTATACGTGTACACAGTACACTTCGAACACATAGAACGATGCTCAAGGTATATTATTTCTTTTCATAACACGTCACGATAGTTTGTTAAATCTAAGTAACCACGTACGAGTGACACAAATACGACGTGTCTGATCACATTTCTCATTATTGTGTACTTAAGTACGAGATAAAATTGATTTTCGTTTCGTCTGATAACAATATCGTCTCTGCGGTATACGCGTTCCACACTTCTGCCAGTACACGCATTGTATTGTAGACATTTTCCCGCTCGGGGCTTCCGTGTATAATAAGGTAAGCGAAGACGCGTCACCAATTTCTGCAGGGGATTCGTTCTTTGTTATCACGAAATTCTTTCATATTTCGGTATATCCTTAGGTGTAACTTGTCACGTGATTTCGTTCGCTAGTCGATCTAAAACATCCTTTATAGCGTATATTAATCGCGACAACAAATAATGCTGTCCTATAATCTTAAGACTGTACTCGACTATACCTGCCGACTCACCACCTTGATTAACGAATGCTACCAATATATGAGGATGAAAAGAAAAGGCTGCGTGCGCGTCAATATTGCAGTACATGTACGAAACTTCAGGCTACAAGCGTGCACGAATCAAACATATTAGCGGACGATATTCTATTTACGGAGAATCCTACAGATCGTCCTTTAGTGTTAGTTCTGATTAAATTGCGCAACAACTGTGATAATACCTTTGTAATACTGCGCAACAAGGGCGCAATCCAAAAGAAAAAGGAGGTACCGATGTGTGTGATTGGCAATTATTTTTTTTTTTAAGACCTCGCAATGCGTAGACTAGTGTCGTTTAATAGCTAAAAAGAAAAGTGAACTTGAACGCGTAGAATTTCATGGCTCGAGGAACGTATTTTAAACTAAAATAAATTGAGCAATATAGATGTTTCGTTAAATTGCCCTTGGTGTCACGCCCTTATAAAATCGCTACCGCAGGCCAGATATAAAGATATCGATATATTCGCTTGCGTCTTGAAATATATTGGATTGTTCTGTATAGTCCATTGCCAGAACGCGAAGAAAAAGAAGTTGAAGAACCGTGGTGTTTGACGTATCAAAATGTGCGGCAAATGTGTTTTCTCTCGATCCCGTAAATGGGGAAATTACACCTTTTCAAATAAGGCTGCGGTGGTAATACGACAGACAAAAAAAAGTAAAATAAATGCCACAATCGGATAAGACTGGAACGTATTAGACATTATAGCATGTCGGGTCTGTTTAAATCATACCAAAACCTTCGGTACCTTCGCTAATCGCCAGCAGTAAAGCCCGCTCGAAATGATCGTAACATTCGTAATCTGGTAAGCAAAGTTGATTGAAGCTGCAAAGATATTTAAAGAATAATTAGTCCTGACGTTTATCGCACCGTTTTAAGCATCGACTTACGTACCAAGTGTGTGCTGTCGGTAAGTTAGCAAAAGTTGGTGCTGCGGTAATCTGAAATCGTGGGCTCAGTTGTTGGAAGCCGCCGGGTGGTAATTGCGAACACCCTGTAGTAAATTGCAATAATCGGGCCATCTCTTCCTGTGTGAAGTTGCTAACTGCGGTCCAGAACCAGCCAAGAACTCGGAGAAACTCTGAGGAATTCCCGTTCGCTATATGGTGTGCGCGTAAATCTGCCACGCTGTATTCCCCAGTTCCGCATAAAAGTAGCTACAGCAAGCATAGATATGAGGCGCACTTCTTACGAAACAGTAGCTAAGAACGAAGGAAAAGTACTTTGCACACCTCTAGTTCGTTCTCGTCGAAGATCCCCAAAAGATTGTCGGGGATTAGCTCGTTTAGACCCCTCAGAAAGTGTTCCACTTCGTTTCTTATAGAACTAGCGAGCCTATGTTGCGCAAGTGCATCCAAATAGCGCAGTTTTGTTTCGTTTGTCACACGAATCTTGCTACCTCCGGGAATCAGCTCAGCAATCTGCAGTGAATATATGGGTATACATATGTATTAATGTCGAAAAGTAACAATTATTTGGGAGGAAACGCTTACGATCGTACCTTCAATAATTGACCATCTTTGTCATACTCTTCTTCGACAAAATACAATTCCATTTCCTTGACATCATTCTCAAGAATATATTTTATCTTGCTCAAATACAGGTCGGGGTCATCTTGCTCGAAATACTGCACGAAGAATATAATTATAAAGATATGTCACGTTTATTTAAACTCAACGTGGAAATGTATATACTCGTGCTAAGTTGATACCTTGTAATGCACTCTCAGGCCTATGATTTGTGCAAGAAACGATCTTGTGAATCTCGCACGCACTAGCTGCCGATAGAAACCACCGAGTGCCGATTCGTATAAGCATTTGCCCACGATTCGTCCTGCAAACTCGTAGTGTTTTAACTTGAGGTGCGAAGGCCGTTTGCAGTTAGGGTGAACTAGCGCTTGCTGTGATTCTCCGAACGATGCGAATAACCCATTTCCGGCATCGAATAGCGCCGCGCAAATTAATTCGAACCATTCGCGACGGACACCGCCCCAATCAATGGCTGGAATCAAACATTAACTTCTACCTCTTCCTTTTTTCAAACAGATGTGTATATTTTTAGGGGCATACCTTGTTCGCCCTGAAAGGTGAGCTCAAAATTTCTGCACCAGTCGCTCATGGAGTATCCTTTGGTGGCTTTCATCGACTAATGAGAAGGGTACAGAAATAAATGCATTTCAATTGAACATTACTCTCACATATTTACACGAGCGTCATACTTACCGATTCCAACAACTTGTCCCGCTGAACTTTCAGGGACAGCTTCTCGTGATTATGCTTCTGATGGTGCTTCCGAACTTCGTGATAAAAGAAGTCTTGTTTATCAGCAAAAGTTTCGCTTCCGCCTATATTTTTCAACAGGAACAACGTAAACGTCGCGGCTATTATATCTCGGTAGAGAGAAATTAATTCAACGGGTGGCTGGCATCCGTCATCGATGGAAAAAGAGTCGTAACCATCGTACTGATTACCCGGGCAATCAAAATGGAACTGAAACATATCGTTTTGAATGACTGCAGGTGGTCCATCTGCAGCAAATTATCCCCGTTAAAATATATACGCTTACCTTAGTCGAAGGGCAAAGTCTAAATGTAACGAGCCTTTTGGGTATAATTCTTAACAAGTATTCCTTGATAGTAAGCTGTTTAGGCGAAATAAAGCAAACAACTTTTTTTGGCTTGGAAAATCTCTCGCCCTGCATGCCCAATAATTTTGCGGCGTAACAAATGTCCGGATCCTTTGAGGCCACATTGCTGTGCACCATTCTAGCAACATCACCTATAGCAACAGAAGAAAAATCAGAAACATACATATGCTGCTAATGTATATAAAGCGTGATTAATGGTTCGTACTCTCCAGTACAATGATGTCGAAATCGCCATTATGCAACTGCAAGCCAGCTAAGCTAACTGACGCGTGATAGCAGCCGCCCTTCGGAAAGCTGACTTTCAAGAGAATCCTTTGATTCGGTGAATCGTAATCAAGTTGTATGCTACAATTCGTAACGGTGGATTTATCAACCGCGCTACCAATCTGCAACGAGAAGAATTCCAGAAACAGAATAATTACTATTATTCTATTTCTGCGTTGTTCAACGGAATCTCTCCCAATCGTTCTACTCGCCTGAGTAATGTCGAGCTGGTAACCATCCGTGGGCTTATCGCCAGGCCCAAATATGCACAGATTATCGTACTCGTCCCGTGGCTCTATTGTCATAGAGTGTGGAATTCCAGCTGTACAAACCACCGTCGAGCTTTGCCGGACGAAGACGGTCTTATTTGGATCCGGAGGACCTGGAGAATTAAACGCGACTTTGAGTCCGCGATATCTTCGAGCGATTGTTTAACTTGTTAACGTACCGGGAAGAAAGTTTTTAAGAAACGGACTGCCGTGAACGTGACACGAGCCAATAAGTACGGCGATAGGATATTGTCCAGCATGGCGGACAGTAAACTTGACAACTGCGGTGTTCGCAGCCAAGGGGTCGGTACCACCTAATTCTACCAGGGTAGCTACTCTTCTCGTGCCTTCTGTGACTTCTACGATTAGATTGTCCTTGTCGCAGATCGGATACGGTTGCCCGTTGCGTTGATAAAACTGTAATCACAAGTTGTTGAGCGACGAAGGAACGAATTTTACCTGGGAAACGTTCGATGCTCTTATCCGAGCAGGTATTTAGAAAGCTTTACCGCGCACCTTCACTGTGAACGTCATTGTTTCCCCAACGAGCTGCGGCTCATCCCATGCAAAATGGACCCGACAATTGCTTGGGAGCAAGTACTTTCCAGTTACATATTGCAGCAAGGAATTTTTTGCCTCTGGTGCTAGGGCCGGTTGTGTCATAGCAGCCAGGGTCACCAACCCCGCCACCGAGACTGAAACTACCAGCATTCCACCTGGTAGACATAAGGAAAAGAGAGTTGAGCGGTAACTCAACTATGTACTTGGATAGATGCGTCGGGGAAGAGATATTCTCTAAAGTTGTACCCCATGTCCAGGCGTCCTGATGCTGGCTATTCTTCACTACGGCACTCCATAAGTCGGTCTTGAGACTTTCCAAGTCTTCCTTCGATATTGGCAGCGTGTGCCTGGCTTGATCCCATCGTTGCAGATCTTTGCCAAGGGCTGCCCGTGCCGCATTATTATTTTTCTCCACCCAGTACACATCCTCCAGAGACATCACACCCATCTGCATCAGCCTGACGAAACAAAAGCGCGTCCATTTCATCTGTTTGCTCGGGAAAGTTCGCGATACATGAATCGTCGATCCCTTTATTACTGCTAGGTCTCGTCGCGATAGATGTCGAGTTCGGGGAATGAGTTCTGCTCACTTTTGGTAATGGCTATGCAGGCCATGGTCCGACAACCACTGGCGCAAAACAAGTCTCTGCTGCAACAAACGCGCGGCGCGTTGCAATCGTTCTTCATCCTGCGCCGGTAATTCGGGCAATGCATCCACCTCGCCGCAGCTCGCAAGGCTCGAGATACCTGCAACATTCGAATAGTTTGCGTGCTCCGTACAAAATGGAAAAACATGGTTACATCTGTTGGGCGAACGACGGCTGTTATTTTTCTAATTAGAGGCTGGCAAAGAATTCAGCGATAAACGGCTGATATCTGTCGCAGAACACGGGAAGCGAGGGCCGATAATTTGAAATGCGACGAGCTGGTGTCCTCTGTTCGCTCGTGTTCGTTGCGACACAGTCAGTGGTAAAATTGTCCAACTGTGCAGATCGTTTAGAATGCGGTGCGCGTCGTATCTCGCTGCTCTGCTGTGCATTTCCAAGTGCATCGGGCATGTACTCGCGGTATGTACCGCGAGCACCAACTACGGAGGTGAGACGCACTCTTTCGTTTGAGAATCGTTTCCACCGCTATGAGATTTGTGAATATTTTATTGAACGCAGGGTCCGGTACACGCGTCCAATGCTCGAACGCCACGCTGAATACGATTTCCAATGAAACCGCAAATGCAACCGCTATAATCATCTTCAACACGGATTTGCCGTACATTATGGGACGAGCGTTCGCCAAATACGCGAGATATTTGCAATCGTTGAATATCCACGACTGCCGCATAAAGGACATACACGCGGACGCGTTCGATGCCCTGGCCAGCTTGAAGAAACTCAGTCTACCCAACGATAACCTCACGCGGCTGAAATACGAATGGTTCAAAGATTTGGTATACTTGGAGCAATTGGACGTGTCTTTCAATGAAATTGACAGAATCGAGGCGATTGTCTTCGACCGATTGCCGTTGCTCAAGCGACTCGATCTCAGGGAGAATCGTTTAACTTGCTTCGAGTTTTCTAGATTGCCAGGCGGCATCGATAAACTTTACTCTGTCGGGAATCCTCTGACTTTCAAGTGCAGAGGGAAGGTAAGAGGCGCCCCTTGCGCGATTCGCGTTTAAAGAATTCAGGAGGTCTATCTGTTTTGCGGAACGAGTGTTGCGACCAGGGTTTACGTATCGATTTGGAAATTGCAGCTAACTCTGTGGGCGCGGGACCACGGCGTGAGACACAAGAGCGAGATGAGCGAGAAGGAAGGCTGGCTGGATAAGCTACTTTGGCTCTGCGCCATTGGCGACGCGAGCGTGGGCAAATCGGAAGTCCTGATGAAAGAATGCGTTATCTTGAATTTATTCAATCAGCTTCGCACCGGCCTGAGCACTGCGGAATCCTACCCCATTCCCATGGACTGCCCGTCTGAAAGGAACAGCCTCACGAACTGCATAATAGCGGAGGCTCGTCAATTTCAAGCCCTAACGAATGGGAACGCGATGAAGAAGCTTCTCCTTTACTTGCATCAAACAAAGTCAGCCATCTGAAAACGTATCGATCGCTCCGATCTTCCTATCGATCGCGCCAACAAGTTGTAACGTAGCGCGCGAATAAATAAACGATCCTTGGTCCGAAAAGGGAATGGTGCAACGTTAGAAAAGCATCGGCGCTGAAACGGAGAAAAACTCGGTGAGGTTGAAGCTTGGTGCGAGCGGAAGGACTATTCGTCTTAATACGTGGCCCAGAGGGTGAGGTTCACTTACCGGAAGAAGCGCTACCGCTGGGTCGTAGCGACATGCCGATGGACGATATCTCGTCGGCAAAGAAATCTTTGTCGCGTTGTCCGTCTCGGCAGCCTCGATTTTTGTCCGGCATAATTCCTCCACGGTGTTCCCGTCTCGTCAACCTGGCTTTTACCGACTACCAAGCATTCTTTTGTTCACCGTCGCATCGCTCGCTCGTCGCGAGGTCGTCTTCTCGAAACATTATATGCACATACAGGAACGTTTATCTCTATGCACGTGCCCCATACTAATAGCGGTCCAGCTATTAATATTCGCGGCCGATTCGAACATCGATCGTTATCTAGTCCCGTCTCGTGCCGGACGGCTCTTTAAATCTATGCCGATGCATCGTCGCTCGAACAATCAAACGATTTGTGCCTTGCTCGCGTTTCGTCACTGACGCGTGCAGTACGATTGCGATGACATTCGCTCGGGACGTGATTGCTTTCTCGGCCGAAGGATTAATATTTCGCGGGGCATGCAAAGGTACATATCGCTTAAGCAGGAACAAAGGGAGGCTTGCGGCAGTGCGATTCATTTGAATTAGGAGCCGGGTGAAAGCGAGGTGGGAAGTTTCGCGGGCGATCGTGCACAGAGCGTCGAAGAACACGGGGATGTACAAGTGGAATATTTGCTTGCTATGAATACGTAATTAAAATGAAAGGGGGGGTCGGCTCAACGCCGGTTCTCTGCCAACTCTAACGAACCAACGTTTCGAGGACTTCGGTGCCGGTGGAGATTCTCCGATTAAGCATATTCGGTGGTGCGGCGAAGCTATCGAAAGGAACGGTGGCGGGTTGCGATTGCGATGCATTCGAGGCAGAGCGCACACTTTTGCCCGCATTGACCTAGATCCCCAGCTGGGTTCGCTGGGTTCGGGTAAAAAGAATTGATAGCGGTTTCGACGATTCCCTATTGCACCGGGGCACATGCAGGCCTATCGATACATTCCTATGAATCAAACGCTCTCGAAAGCGGGTCAAGAGTCCACTCCGGGTCCAATTCGGGGTTATCGTACCCATGTTTTCCGCGCTCATCTTGTTTCCCCTGCAGAATTTATCTCAGAAAAGAAAGCAAAGAGAAACGTGCGATTACGGTTCAAGGTGTAACCGATATCCTCGCCGTCAGCTTCAGGGCAAATCGGCGCCCGACGCCACGAGAGATCGATCAGAATCCCGATTTTCTTCTTCGAATTTTTTTCCCAACCCGTAACCGATGACCGATGAAAGAGGGCGATAACCGCGATGCCACGGCGAGAGTGAATCGCTGCGCTCGGCTCGATGGGAACTGTGACGGGCAGGTAGATTCGAAGCACGATATTGCATCCACTGGGACTCTAATGGAACGGGAAAAAAAGGGCAGGTCGCTACAGGCGCGGTATCCATTAGCGAGGGCACCAAAGCCCTCGAGCGGGAAGAATTTTAAAGGTAAAACTCTTTTCTTTCTGTCTACCCTTTCGCGGCTTATGGTCGAGGGGGGGGGTGGGGGTGGGGGTGGGGGTGCACGCGGGAGAGGAAACGGGAAGTGAATCAAGCGCGTATCACACGGTAGGCTCGCGCGGACTCTTCACCTTTTCGAACGGATACCTTTCACTGGGATTGCTTCGTGGTAACGATCCTTTGGGTGCTGAAGGGGCGGCAACGGGGTGGAGCAGCAGGAGGCGGAGGAGGCGGGCAGGGAAACCAGGGCATACGTGTGTCATACATTCTCGTGATTATGCACGAGAGGGTTGTCGGTATCGCGAAGGTAGGCCCGATCGATTCCAACGTTTTCCGTTCCGGGTAGGTATGTACACTCTTGCGTTCTCCTCTCGATAACCGACGCGACCGAACCGATGGCGCGCAGCAGGAGGTGCACTCGCGTTAATGGAAACCGCGCGCCAACGGTGCCGTTGGCTTAAACAGCGCGGCGCGCGATTAAACGTTGTTGCCTTCGTTCTTTTCCACGAGCTTGAGAAACCAGGTCCAAGCGATAAGTCAAGTCCTATTGAAAGGAAGTTTTTCGAGGACCCTCCGGAATTGGAGCGCGAATACTCTCGGGGGAAGAATGAGCGATTGTTTTTCCCCGGTCTAATTAAAGTCTCGCCGGCTACAAGCATCTTCTCCGCGTTGCCACGCTGAATTTACGATATTCCTCCAAGAGAGAACAGAATTCGCGCACGTATTCATATTGATGCTCGCCTTCTACTAGACGCGACGAATTATCTGCGGAGAATCGATTCGAGATGTGCATTACAGTTTGACGATCGAGAAAGTGCGCGATTCGTGGGGCAATTTGAACGATTTGCAAAGGAAATGCATACAGCTGGGATCGAAGATGGCACACATTCGAGTACTATTTTCTTTCGCCGCGTGATTCGCGTATCCGATTCGTCCGACTTTCTAAGCGGCGCAATCGCGGATCCCGGATATCTATAAAGAAACGAAATATTCAGAGGTAAAAAAATGTATAGGCGCGTTCGGTTGACCGAGGAGACGATGATTAATAGACTGAGTCGCGGTAAAACATAATTGCGTAGCGGAAAAAGATAAGATTAGTTTATAGGAGGACCGAGTTGCATTTGCATAATCCCTAAAAGCGGGAAACGATGCTCCTCGCTTGAACTTTTTGCTCGAGACAGACTCGACGCATTCATTCTCTCGCGTCTGCATACATCACTACTCGCGTCGTTGATGTGCGCGGAAACTCAACGTAATCCGGAGGGATCGCCGGAACAAATAAAGAAATAAATGGGTGCCCGTCTGCCCGTACCTTCGTGCAAGGTAAGCGACGAGATCGATTCTCGCAGTCAATTTTATCGGGCAGAGGTTTCCAGAACGGATTTAATTTGCAATTCTCTGCAGCGTGTACTCACGCTCGGGGAAATGGTTTCCATTTCGTTCGCGACAGGACGACGATTAATTTATAACGCGGCAAGCGGCAAGCGGCAAGCGGCAAGCGGCAAGCGGCAAGCGGCGCGAGTCGAGAGTCGCTTCATTTTTTTCGTTCGTTCTTGACGCGAGTTTCTTTCCCGCGTAAAGGCATGAAAAGGTGAAGGACAGGCACACGGGGATCGATAGTTTTCTCGTTGGCCGAGGTTCGTTCGTGCGGTATACTTGCACGCAACATCGCCGTAGAGGGAATCGATTTCGCGCGCGATCACCAGACGCATCCTGCGACGGTGGCACGCGTTATCCCCAACCAATCTATTATACATATGTGTAGGATGGATCGCCGCCTGCGTACTTTTCGTTTCGCAAACTTTGCGTCCAAAATTTCCCCCGGACTTTGTGATGCTTTTTCAACTTTTTCTACCCAACAACGCAGGACGCATTCGAAATGCACCGACCGACACGGGACCACGAATCGCTGTACATTCCCATTGGAAACTTTCGCGGTTCTGCACCGTGCAACTTCTAAAGCGAATACTGTGATGGGTGCCGTGGATAGCATATTTCACCGAGGTAGGAAAAATTCGTGCGCAGAGATTAGTACAGATTAGAGCGAAGTCTCGATGCTCTCTAAGCGAACGATGTTAACGTTTGCATATAGCAGGTGCAATTAAAACTAGAAGCCGCTCGTCTGCTAATCGCAGAGCAACAGTTCGAACGTTCTTTCGCACAAGGACGGGACACCCGTTCAAAGGACGAAGGTTGTTCGTCGTCGTCGGGCGCGCAATTGCACGTAAAAAAGATGGGCCAGGTTGAATAATGATCGGAGAAGCGATATCGTTGAACACTTACAGGTTCGAATCGACTTTCTGCCTCGTCACCTGAACACTGCCTTTCCGCCGGGAACTCGTGGCAACTCCAAGTTCGCAACGGAAGATCGTGGTGCGCGCGGCTAGATCGGCTTCGAAGTGCAGTTCTCGGACGAAAGAAAATCGTAGGCCTTCGTGTCAGGAGTGTGTAGCGCACTTGTTAACGATATTGTTACGGTGCTGCTACATTCGTCTACGTGGCTGAAGAGGGTTGCAGGCGGTGGAGGTTAAGCCACAGGAGAACGTTGCCTCGAGGAATCCTATGGGATCCGTTTCGTGTACGTTTCGAGATCGAAACGACTGCGGTGGTATCGACTAAGGGGTTAGAGGGTTCAGAGGGTACAGGAGCGGCGAGGACTGTCGGGGATAAAACGCGAGGCTTTCTACGACCGACCCGATGCGTCTACTAATTGTAAGGATCAAGTGGGCCAGTGTGTCAAAGGCTCGGTGAACGCGCCAACATCCGAGGCTCGTTTACGGTTTCACCGTTCACAGGGACTCCGTTTGCGTGCTGGTTCTGGCGTACGCGCCCTCTGGTAGCGCGCATAATGCTCCCGTCGTTGATTTCGCGACCGGACGAGCCCGCGGGTCGAAAGCTGCGAACGATTGCGAAGGGGTTGACAAAAGTTCTGGTACCCGATAGCCGATGCGACTCGACGACCCGCTCGCGCGGACTCACGCTAGACGACTGCACGCGATACGATTACGCGGCCAGAGCCACCCTCTGCCACCCGGTCGTACTCCCACCAGGCAGACCACGCCAAGCAAGCCTATCGTCTCGGCCTTTCGCGTCTTTCCGATCTTGCGGCTTTTCATGCCGATCACGCGACGACGGAACGGGCCTACCTTACGGTTACACCTTGCAAATCTTACCGCTTCGACATTTACGCTCGCTGTTGGCGAAAATTGGAAATCAATGAAAGTGGCGTGCAAAAGGGGTTGAGATTCGGTGTAATCGTTCGTACAATCGTTCGCGCTACGAATCCTCCAGTCGATGAGATGCATTCGTTCAACTCTCTGTGCCTTTCAGAGAAACTTTCGCAAGAGCTTAACAGCAGAGATGGATCGGTTAGTCGACCTAGCGTTGCATTTTCCGATAATTGCAGTGCACTTGCCGTCCAGTCGTAAATAAGTGCTCCTGCTCATGTTGGACTCTCTCGACCTCTAGTCGCATTTAATCTTGAACGATCTCTAGGATAGAGAAACGGCTTCTCCGTTCTCGCCCAAAGGATCTCTGCGTTTTCTCGTATTATGTATATGTATTGAAACGACGGAATCAGCCGGAAACTTCATCCAAGTAGAAGCTATCGGCTTGGGCGACAGGAAAATGTTACCAATTATCGGTGCTATACCAATGATACAGATAGTGGCACAGCTTCCTTTACCCAGAAGGATAACAAAGGATTACGGTTTCGCCACTTGCAAAGCGATCAGCTTGCGCCCAATGGTTTCGATCGCTGGTAACGTCCGATGATGGACAGTATCAAAAAAAAGTAGCAATGCCGACGCGTACGTATAGATATTGCCCCCGAAGGGGATGAGTGTCCCCACCCCTTTGGCCCAAATGCAAACAGGGCGCAGTGACATTGCTGCAGCTGGAAACTTCGTATCCATTCGTTCGTCCCACCAATAACGAGATACAAAAGCCTAGCCAGAGGCTGCATTCGCGCAGGCGCTTACGTTCTTGGCACCGAGCAGGACCAGGACGATAAAAGTTTGGACACTGGCGCAGATTTATCAGCTAGCGAGTTCCAGCCTCCAGGTTCGATGCGGAGTGCTGACGAAAAGGACAAACGTTGGGGACAACATTTTAAATGGTTTCTCACGTTTCGTCTGAACGACGTTTACCGTTGTTTAATAACAACGCATGAAAAATTGAGAGGGAAACAGTTTTGCAACAAATACTTGCAACTGGTAAACCAAAGAGAATCGTACCAATATGTTGCAGTATACGGGGATTTCTTATCGCGTAACATACGAATCTGTTTTGATTATCAGGTGGGAAATGTAAAACTGTACGAAGCCTCCCCAGTCTCTCCTACATAAGTCCCGGATATAAGAAGGAAATGATTAAACGAACGATAATTAAAAGGACGTTGCGCCCGAGATAGAGTTTGTCCCGGGCCTTCGAGGTGTTAATCAAGTCTAGAGCATCAGGGTACTCTTGTACAAGTAACGAATAAATGTTTACTCGAGCGGGATTGCGGCAAAGACTCCTCACCCTTCGCGCTGCTGCGCGATTAATGCACTTCGGGACACCGATAACTTAACGACCCACCGCGAAGCGTGCGGTGCTTCTTCTCGCAGGGGAATTGCACTCGGCGTCGAACAATAAATTCTGACGATACGACGCGCGATAACGAATCTATTTCCTCCACCGTAATGTACAGCTAAAATAGCTGTTTGAAAAGTTGAGGAAAGCGAGCAACGATGTGTCGCAATATTCATTAATTTTTAATCCAAGCTATTCCGGTCTGCTGTTTATGGTCTTTATAGTGATTGTTTACGGGCTGGAGAGTTCTAGTCTATGCGCGCAAATTGATAAATGATTATTATTCGAGGCGTTGCGATAAGCGGCTTAATGAAATTAGCAAAGTGGCCGGATAAATGCTGACCTTTTTCTTTGAAGAGAGGCCGGTATTGTTTGAGGCCAATTTCGACGAGCCACTGATCTGCTTCGGTGAGATCCCCGTTGTTTCCATTTCCGGTGGCAAGCATCAGAAGTTTGCCAAGAGATATGATCGTAGTAAGGGCCAGGAATACCCCCGACAATACAGTCGACCATCGTGCCATTTCCTGACGGGTGCATCTTCAAAACGAACGGTCATAAACTGTATTGGGGTGACGCGTGTACGCGCACAGTCGGCTACTAACAGGTTAGCTGGCTGTTTTCGAGGTTATGTCACCATGGTGTTTGTAAACAAATGTTTGCGGGGAATGTAACTAGCGGAACATCATTTTAATCGGCTTACCACATTTTCATAGAGACGATAATTGGTACACGATACGATTGACAACGCCGTGCAGCCGCAGTTTTACGGAGCAAGAGGGTGTATAGTCGAACAGAACGGGGATTACTGTAGATGGTGTGATAGGTGAATGTGCACGACACTATGCAGACGTCTAGGGACTTTCCGCTGCCGGCCCTCTACGCAATTGGCGGACTGAAATTCAATTTTAATCGCAGCTCCCTTAACTCTGGTCGATACTATTATTAGAGGAGGGTATTCAATTCCAAAACTTATTTCACCGTACCTCTCAGCATCGCGTAATTCGTTTCTGAAAACTTTCCAACACGCGTTAAGATAGCATTTCATTTAAACGTCATTTCTATATTACGGGCACAGATATCTGGTTTATCTCCCGTTGGCAACGCACAGCTAACGCAGCCTTTCTGTAATATTATCACGAAAACGAATTTCATAAACTTACTATTTTAGTTTTGCGTACGAATAGAGTGACTTTAACCTGCAAACGTTGCTCGTTTAGGATACCTGCGAAATCAATTAATTTCTGCTCCATTGCATGCTTATCGCAATGTTCCCGCTTCCCGCGTACCGTTACACCAATGGAATTCAAGTAGCCGCCCGTGAACAGAAAGAGAGTGCGACCGAAACTCGCAGTACTCCAGTAAGGTATACCAGGAACGAAGCCGTAAATTGGTCGGCAATAAATAATGGGCAAGTCCTGTTCTATAGTCCAGACCAGCCAAAGAGGTTGCGTTAACGGTCCACAGACGTTGTGTCCCCGACATTGTGATCGTTACCGCCGCACGTCGAACGCGACCGAGTTCTTCTTGATCTCGAGCCTCGACGTCTCGACACAAAAGTCGATATATCGGCCGGCCCCAGCAAGAAGTGACTTCAGGGTGCCGCCTTGCATTCAACATTCAACCGCGCACCGACCGCGTTCGTATAGAAAGAGAAACGGTATGTAGGCTGTTCCATGAATCTTCTTCAGCATTTGTCCCGCTCGTAGATGAAAATTCGAGATTAGATGTTTTGGGCACAGGTAAGGTATAGTAAACTAGTTTGACGAGCATCTTCGCCGGAGCATAAGACAAGAAGCCCCAATTACATCAACGAAGCGGCAAAGAAGCGACGCGACAGAAACGAATCGTGGCTTCTTCGTCGAACCGTGCGTGACTAACGTGACACATTCCTTGGGAGATTTCTTAAGCAGGAACTGCATGCACATCGGAGGTCTGGTTTCGCATCGAATGTGCGAATCGTATTGTGCCCGCTTATCCGCTCGGTTGCTGCTGGCGAATCGAATCAACGGTATAGAAGACGTATCTCCTGTAGGCGCCGACATAGTGATCAATCCGAATCACTTTTTCCTTCGCCGTATGCCCTTTTAATGGTGTACCTTTCGTCTGTTACCAGGTAGATTAGCCGAGACGGAAAGGTGAGAGGTCCCGATGGTAATTTAGCGAGTGGCCGAGCAGCGCAGCGGCGCGGTCTCGGTGCAAGCGCGCCGTTTTGCCCTGTCCAGTTGCATATTTTATGAGTTCCCCCGTATGGTCGTGAACATGGGACACCGTACCACACCGCTATACTTTGCTTTGACAGCGGCGAAATGTTTATTTAATACATGGAAATTCCCGATCCTCCAGTTCGCGGGGCATGCACGGCCGTTTCAGTATGTTTGGCCCGGCCTACAAATCTTAACATTTTTCCGTCCTTCCTTCGACGGTTGTACATTCTCGACTACCTAAACATTTTTCCCATTCGACCAGATTACATATGAAATATATCGTCCCGTGATGTTTGCGCGCAATTACTGTCATCGCGTATGGCTAAACACAGTGTTCGTCGTGGAAGAGAATCCCAATTTTTAACGATGCAGGAATTTTAAGTCCGTAGCGTTGTGTTGCACAGTGGTATCGACTTTTTAACTAATCACCTATAACTATAGAGGCACCAGGCAATCACGCGTCGGTGCTCAATATCGTTCATTTAACATCAGTGGTCTATGAAGTGCATATCAGATCGATATCGAGATAAGATAAGGCTGCAAGTAGGAAATAACTTTTTTCCTTTCCTTTTATTACCTTTTAGCACCGAGCGCACTCTTTGCCACCTCGATGCAAGAGAACCTGTATTGCAGCCGCCGTGATCGGTAAGGGGGCCGTCACCAAAACCAAACAGCGCGTCCGTTCAATCTCGTTTCACTGGCAGCATCTTTTTTATCTTGGTGAGCGAGTTCTACGCCTATTTCATTCCACGCAAGCAAACGAAATTTTTTCCACCTACGTATTAGCATCGAATGCCTTTGTGGGATTCCAACTGTTCCAATATTACGCTCCGCGAAAGTTGATAAAATTATATTAAACATACTGTATCGCACGCCGTGCACAATAATGCCGCATACCATCGAGATTACGTTCGTTTAAAACGAACGGTTCGAAACCGCAAGTCCCATTAGGATAAAACAATATTAATAGCCTTACACGCGGCAATTGAGCCCCAGTATATCATTGCTTAACGGTGCTAGAATCGTAAACGGGGAGTGTAATGTTATTACGGAAAACCTCTTGCAACTTGCAACGGTTATCCAATTCTACTGCAAGGTCCGTAAACTTTGGCCCAAATACGTTTCGCGAGCGAAATTGTAGCGAATACATTGATCGTGTATTATTTCCATGTGCACACGTTGTACGTACATGTTGCACGATTACATTTAGCATGCGAATGCCTATGCCGTCTAGTCACCGTAAGCGTTGCGCCGTCCGGTGCGTTACAAACGGGATTAATTATCATTTAACGTCCTAACGTTTTGACGCGATCGGACGAGGGTATTAATTAATCGACGCAACGGTGTGCAGGACGCGCGGGGATAATGCCGCAATAATTTACAACGGAATGCTAAATGCGACCGCGGGTCCTCCAGCACTGGATCGGAATAAAGTGGATCACCTTCGTCGTCGGGCTGAGCCAACTTGCTCGTCGCGTCAGATTATCCTGTTGCCGATTGATTGCTGTTCAGACGCAGGACTCTTTCGTCTCCCGAGGCTTATCGAGCCGCGTCGAAACGAAATACCCTAGAAAATGTGCTGATTAAATCGAACACGAAGCTAATAACTTAATCTGTCGTCCGAATTAACATGGTTGCTTTCTGTTGCGCCGCAAGGACGGTCTCTTGAAGTACGATGGAAAAGCCTTTCGACAGAAGCGGGTCGATCGTAATTGGTCGGAAAATTCGATTACGAATAGGGGGCGCGGGAACGGCGTACATACAATGTAGGATACGGTACGTGGGTCGAATCCGTTGAAATTCAATTCCGTCGGAGGGTGGTGTTGCTTCGCCGACGCGTGTTGCGTGCGCTCGCTTATCGATCTCTCAAACACTTCGACACACTCGCAAGGAAAACCTGTTGCTCGATGTACAATGGATAATTCTGAATGAATTATCCAAGTTGGAGGATTCGTATCAAGACGTCGACGATTTTGGTACCCACCGCGGAGAACGGGGCGAAGAACTTTAGCAAGTGAACCACGGAGAAGGAGAGTTTCGCAATGATATCAGGACCGCGCGGCAAGGAGAGGTCGTTGCTCGATCGTTTCGACGTTTTAAGGCCGTCGTGAAAGACATGCAAAAACATGCGAATGGTTGATCGGGGAAGCAGAGTGAGAATGCTTGATTTCCGTAATACATATCGCTGCTAATGCTCCCTATACAGGGATACATACCCAGCCCGGAGAGGCATAAATAAGCTTCGACGAATCCTACTCTTCTTTTCTCTTCTTCTTCCTCTGTTTGCCCAGCTTGACGGTCTATTCGAACAATGGCTGGAAACTCGAATACAGTTACGGCTATCTTAGCCGAGGTAGCCGCGTTAAAGGTGCAAGTGGGTTAATGGTGAAGTCCGCACGAGAGAAGAGATCGATACATATGTACACATGTATGCGCACATGCATTTTACAGTCCAACAGATACTCCGACAGTTGATGTTGATGAACGATCCCTCCCGGCCCTCGACGGCTACAGCAGCATCGACGGAGAGGTTCGGTTGCAGCTGCACCTGCACCACTGGAGAGCGGACGGCCCCGCGATACATTTGGCCTCTCTTCCCTCGGGCCACTGCCACACTTTCGTATTTTTCAGTCCTCCTTTGGAACATTAGAGCGCCGAAACTGGAGCACCGAGAGCGATTTCGTCCAATCTAATAGCGGCTACTTTTATTCGCAACGCGAAAAGGAGCCACGGAAATCGAAGGAATTGGAAACCATTGGTTCCGTTCTTGCACACGAGTACTTTCTTAAGTTCTTATAATTGTATCGCGTGTTGCTCGCCAAGTGCACACGTTCAATTAGTCTGCGGAGACGCGGGACACGACAGGGAGCGCAAGCTTAAAGTGTTGTTCGTCGGGTCGCGCCGCGGCGAACGCGGCTCCCGTGCGTTTGCACGCGAAACTAGTGGTTAGAATGTAAGTAGGAAAGGAGATTAATGTCGTTGCGGGTAACAGGAAAATCGTCCGTGATCGTTCGATTGGAAAGTGCACCCGCTAAAATACATTACAAACGAAGAAGCGCGTCGCGAGAGTGGCGTGTTTATTGGGAAGCCGAGAATACTTTGCTCGTTTAATCGCCTAACTTTCTCAATCAGGTTCGACATTGAATTTCACGCGACGCCCTGCATCCTTTGGCTCTCCTGGTTTCTGGAAAGGAAAATCGCCATTCCCGTTATCGCACGAAGCAACGTCCGCGAGGTAATTAAACGAAACCGGCATGGTGTTTCTCGTTATCCTAGATCGGAAGACCGAAGGCGCGAATAAACGCGGAACGATACCGAACAGTTTGGTGGCGGTAATGGGAGACTGACATCCCTTCGGAACGATGGGCGATGGGACCAGAGATAAAGAAGAGGAGGAAGAGCTGGCCTAGAAACGGTGGTTCTCCGATCTCCGAGGCTTCTTCCCGTCGCGTCGCTCCACCACTGGCCGTCGTCGACGATGATGGCAATGGTAAATGGCCCATGGAGAGGCTCTCCAGTCCGCGCCTCCACTGGAAACGGGAGCACGCCACGTGAAAGTAGGAAGGGGAGGCTATAGCCGGACCGTGCCGGTTCGTGCGCCTCAGTCGTTCGTGGACCTCGAAGGACGATAGAGGTCGAAGAGGGCACTTCCTCACGGCGCCACCACCGTCATCTTTCCGCGCCTTCGACCTTATCCTCCTTAACCGGTGGCGAGAGCACGGCCGCTTCGAGAAAGTTGACTCGGAACGACGTCGTTGATACTCGATTGTGGCAACCATCCGGACGGATCGTCGACGACACGAAGGATGCATCGTCACGTCCCGTTCCTCCTTGGGATCATCCTGGTGTGCTGCCTTCAAGGTCGGTATCGTTTTTCGTCTTCCGCTACCAGAGTTTGCGCAGCCCCAATTGTGCTCCGCTCTGGTGAAAGTTGCAACAGGTCGGGCCCGTTGTTTTTCCCTGCTCCACCTTTCTCTCCACTCTTTTTTTCTTTTATGATAATTTCGTGCCGGTGATTACGGTATTCTCGAGCGAAAAGATTCCTCGGCGACTCGTCCCCGCTAACTCGTGGCGGTTTCACCGTGCTTCACGGTTCACTAATTGAGAAATAAATGAAGGTGACGCGATGCTCGAACAGACGGGTCCATTCATTATTCCGTGTAAACCAGTGAGCCGCCCGATGCGACGGAGAGTAAAAGCGCGCCCAGCGATTCCTCTTGGATGCGTAATGGTGATCGATATTGCTTTAAATTAGTCCGCCGAGCGAAATATTAATGTCACGAGGAAATACGGCCACTCGTGAATTTATATACATACTGCGCCACTAAAATCAACTTCTCGCGGTCTCGTCTACCGACGTCGTAAACATCGTATTTCCTCGGCGTCTAATAAATTTCACCCTGCTCGGTCATTAGATAGATGTTCCCGAGGCGGTGCGCGAGACGGCATGGACGAATCGCAATTGGTTGAACGCGTATTCGTGTCGGAATTGACGATGCCGAAGTGGGTCAGTTAACGAGCTGGAAAGTTTAAAGGGCTAACAGCGTAAGGGTCTGGAATTTTGTTTTCAACGGAGGACCGATAGCACCGGTCCTCTGTCGACGCGCAGTCTAGTCCCGCCTTTCTCTCTTTTTCTCGGCAAATGGCTTTGGTCCGAGCATCTATTGAATTCTCGCCGGGGAGCCGGTATCTCTCCATAGCCGAGTGCGATGCTCTTTCAACCGTAGGGAAGAGAAAAGAGCCGATGGTTTTTCGTTTTAATCTCCCGCGCGTTCGCATCCTCGTGTACACGGCGGTACACGGCTCTGCGTGTACGCGCCCTACGATCCTTCTCGAGTATTCATTCGCGTCACCGGAGCGACACATTTCGACCCCTTCGTTCTCTCGATCGAGCAACGTTTGTACACCTCCGAATTAAATTAAACCGAGAGATAATGATTCCAAACGCGTGTACGTGGCACGCTAAATTTATTAGACGCGTCTCGTGGTTAATCTAGCGCGAGTACATAAAAGTTGCCGGTTTGGCCCGGAGTGTTCGACCAGGCACATGTAACTCGCAAAACGGCAATGTGGTGGTAGGCCGACTCGCCTAATTAAGTATGCTAATCGTGGTAAAGAAAAGCGGGAAGAAAAAGGGCTGCGTTTCGCCGATCTTCTCGGGGCTACCTTCGATAAGACCTGCTGCGCGATGCTGCGGTACACGAGTCGACGATAATACAAAGTAATTTCTAATCTGTCGACCTGCAATACATGTAATTAAATCCCCGCGAGTACACTAAAACTTGTTGCGTTCAGCGAAACACTCGGGTCACGTGTCTGCTATTCGATCGAATAATAATGCTTACGATAATAGCGCGCAAGAGCACGCAAATACGAGAATGTTCAGGATGTAATGGAAGGTGATACAAGAATAGGGATTTCTTGCCTCGTTTTAAGGTTAACGCGGCAAACGATACTTTCTCGGACACTGGTACCGAAAGGAGACGCGCGAGAGAATTAGTTTAATTTTATTATCGAATATCGAAGCACGGGTGTTGAAAATTGTTTCGGAAGCAGCTGGCAGAGCCGCGAGCCGTTTTAATAAAAGATGATGCTCCGAAAGCGTCAGGATTTCGGTTCGTTGACCTATCAAACAAGTTCGGTTCCTCGTGACCTGATTTCCAGTTAGCCATCCCTCGCGAAACTGGTAATTCGCGAATGAAATTGACGTTCGCGTATAGTCCTCGGAAATGAAATCACCCCGACTTAGGGGGAGAAGAAAAAAAGTTGCTACCCAGTGGCTTGTATTGTACAGCTCCGTCGTTCGATCGACTATGAAGCGTGTTTTCACGGTTGAAAAGGCTTCCCGCTTAGCCGGCTGGAAAAAAGGCACGTCGCTTCCCGAGTCGATCTTACGTTTATTAATACATACGTAGATTAACAACCACCTGATGATGATGGCGAATAAACGAAGGTGTCCCGCGTGAATGGTAAATTTCATTCATCGAACGGCAACAGTCGCCATTCAGCTTCATCAGCCTGAATCGCCTGTCGTGCATAATTAATTCGTCGCACGGATGGTCGGGAAACCTCGATAATCGTGATCAATTACGATGCCCAGCTCGAACGTGAATTTCCAAACGGAGGAAAATGTTGTGCGCGAGCCAATTAGCCCAAGTATGTCTCGTAATTACATGTATAACGGACGATTGCAGATCCAGACATCCTGTTCGCCGGTATCCGAAGGAAACTCGATTGTCCGTGCTATATAGTAATCATCGAAATCGGTTACCATTAAGCGAGTAAAATAAGAAAGAAGCGTACGGGGAGTGCGTAGGAAGAATTAGATATTAAATTGAAATACAGGTACGATGCGCAACGAGCCCGCAACGAGCCACGCCTCCGCTCCGTACGAGAGTCGCCGTTTTCACGTTACGCGTCCTTCGACTCGAACCGTACTTCCTTTCTTTGGGCATTGACCAGCTTGACACCGTTATTCGAAAATGCTTAGAAAATATTTGTACGGCCTGGTTCGTTGACACCAAAATCAAAGGCAGCGCTCGAATCGGTATTTACACTATCGCCGGTTGGCTAATTTTCTTCCCCCGTCTCGAACGTTTCAACGAATTCCGATAGAGCACCTTTAGCCGGTTCGCAAGAAGGATTTGGCCGCGGCGGGTTGACGAAGCACAAATGTTGGGCCGCGCGGGTCATTGGATAGTTGGAGAAGAAAAAGAAAAAGAAAAAGAAAAAGAAAAATAAACTCGTATCGCGTAATAGCTTATAGTTGTAACTCTGGCGCAAAAGTCGAACGAACTGTTGAGCAAACTGTGCTGGAGAGATGCGTAAGTACGATTTTATGGTAAGTGGAAAGGTGTCGGCGCGCGGGTTCTGCAGCTACGCCGGGGGACATCGGTCGGAGAGCACGCATGAGAGATGCTATCGAAACAGTTTCCTCGTCGTGTGTCGACGATATTTGCACACCGAGTGGCTCCTAGGAAACGTCAATTATTCATTAAACCCGCGTGAAGTAGACGTCGTCGGGTTCTCGTTCGTTTAAAGTTTAAAGTAAATGCTTCGTCTGGCTACTTACAGCGGGCCGATACGAAATTTCTCCCTTTTCGATTTTCATTCAGGATTCTTCTCCTTGCCCCTCGTTCCATCGATATGCGCGCATTAAAACACTTTCGCGGCTGTAGATTGCACCATTCGCTACCAATTAGATTAAACGCGCGCAACGTTTGTTTTTTTTAACGTCGATTCGTTCGCACAATGATGCCTCGTGCCGCGTTTAATGGAACGTGTCGTGGAATGTAGTACATCTAGAAGCATTTGAATCAGATTGATACGGGCGAGTCACGCCCTTCTTTTCACTCGACCATTTTTCATCGTCACTCCTTCGCTCTCGATATTTATTAAGATCGTCCGCGAGATTTCTTTATTTCATCGAGCGTACGACGGGCAAGATTAATTGAATACAAGGAACAGTCGATCTGTGCCGGCTGAATGTTACGATAGGAGAGAAATAAAGAAGCTGGAGACAGACCCAATTGCAAAATCATCGGACGAAAGGACGGTGTATTAATATTGTTCCACTTGCGGGCATGAATTGGTACTATGGCAGACAATGCGCGCGTGATTCTATGCTTGAAGCTTCGGTTATACATATGTATGTATACATGTGCATAAACTGTTATTCACAATATCCACGATCCAAGAAATAAAAGATAAAAAAGGGAGACCGGTCCTTTGTATTTCAGGCAATCGTTTGCAGAAACGGTTGCATCGCGGGCAACTAGGAAGGTGCACGACTAAAAAGACGGCAAATATGTGCATGGATATTATTAGTAGCTAGGTCTACGCGAGCTATTAATACTCTAAGCCGTCTAACTTGTTTCTACAGCAGCCGATCGACTATTATTTAGTAGAACACGGCATCGGGCATCGATATTTTCGATAAGATCACCGGCCGAGAACATTTGCCCCGCGGTACCCAGCTACATACTTTATTATACGCGCGCACGAACGACAATCTTGCGACGCGATGGGTCGATTGATGAACAGACGTCGAGTCCGCGGCTAAACGCGATCATTCGTCGCGAGAAATGTCCTATCGCCTATGAACGACTGGAACGACTGGAAGCGTCGGAGATCTCCCTTGCTTTTGACAGTTCGGCCATCGATTGATCGCAGAGAATGGCAAACGGTACCGATTCGAACCGGATCGAACCGGATCGAACCGGATCGAACCGGATCGAACGATTCACTCTACCACTGACTTCGCTAATCGCACCATCTATTCGCGGCTCGATCGGTTCACCGAGAAATGAGAAGTCACCGTTTTAATCATCGACCCCTTGAACGTTTTGCTTTTGCTACCGAGTCTTGCTTGCTCTTTCCGTGATCGGATCCCTGGGAAGCTGGAGGGCTTGCAAAGTCAGCCTCGAAATATTCGATAATCGCAAAGAGATCCTGGATTTCACGGCATACCGTGCCCCTGTCGACGGATAAACCAGTCGCTGTCCTTTCGGGAACGACACCGTTACCGTACCTCCATTTATCCGTCGATGCTTGACTTACTTCGCTGACCCGAAGACCCAGTGAACGTCTTCTCGCGTCGTCTGTTGCTAATTCGTCATCCTGGATAGTCGAGTTCGATCGGCGCGTTACAGGTATTCCTCGAGCCGAGCGTTTAAACGTTCGTTCGTTTAAGGAAACTCGCTTGATCTTTGCGGTTGACGTAAGGGAGAGATTAAGGTTGCCATCGAATAACGAGATTAGCATTGCGTTCCCTCACGATCTTCCGCTAGTTTATGACCGATAGTCCTATGCGTGTATACCGAGTTATACGCGAAGGCAGCATAAAAGATTTCGTGTATTCCTGCGGGAAAGTACTCGTTGAATGCAAACAGATGCTCGTCACGTCTGTTCGATGTCGGCTGACTCGGAACGAATCATCGGACCTCTTATTAGCATCGTTCTCTTCGCGGACAATCGAACGATCCTCGAAGAAGCGAGAAATACGGGGACTGCATACCTCGGCTGTCCGGTTCACGCTCCACTTTTCCGGTTTCCGCGTGTCCAATGATTTCTCCGGATTATTAGCAAAAAGTATCGCCGATATGACGTGCTTGCTCGTTTGCGCGGCGAGAAAGCACGCAATTGGGAAAGCTACGAGAGAGGAATAGAAACGAGCAGAGGTGAACCCAATTCCGGACGACTCTCGATCACGTTGGTCATGTACGTGTACTACCGTCCTAACCGTTTACACAGCCGAGGGTTCTGAAACCCTGGCCTAGACTTAAGTAGGTATGGAGGTAAGGTCGAGGCCGCTTCCACTGGCATATACCACTGCAAATTAATAGCTGCTTTCGCTTCACCCGCGAGCATCAATGAAAGATTGCGATCGTGTCGATCATCGGGGAGAACGGACAAATCTTTCCCCTTCCATCGGTTAAACTTTGCGAACCGGTTGCGTTCAATCATATTCTACTCTCCTAGCAAAAGAGAAAATGAACGCGCGGCGGCTTATATTTCTAGCCTGATTTTCGATTCAGCTTCTATCAGAGAGTAAGTAGGATCGAGGTCGCTTTCAATGTGCATCTAATGCGGTGAAACAGTTGTTAGAGCGGCGAGTCAACGTTCAATTCGACTTCTCGAGGCTGTCGATGCTATTGCTGCTAATCAAGGGTCGAGGTTATACTCGTGGCCCGTTTATACCGCGAGAAATCACGCGACTAGAATTGCTAATCCGAGCTGGTACACAATGCACGCATCATGTGTGCATAATAAATTAGTACCTCGTTATCGAATCAAGCTTACATCGAGACCTATGTCTTATTTAAAACTGCGTTTCGAGCAACGTCGTTAGAGGAATGTAGGTGATCCGCGAGCTCCTCGGACGGACAGATTGGATGGCAAAAAGTTCAGCGGAAGACGTCTGCATCGTGACCGGGAGAAACGGCGGCCTTCCTCGTTAATTATCATCCTTTCTCTCGGACACAATGATGCGTTTCCTCTTAATGTGCACGTTCCTTAAACGCACATGCTCGCGTACGTGTACCGTACGCTTCTCACGCCATTCAATCGATATGTACTCCGTGGAGTATTCGTGTCTGAGGAAACAATCTCCTGGAATTCCAGCGTCGAGCGGACATTCATCTACGATGACGCGCGCTTATAAATCGTGTCTCGTTTTCCGTGTGCAACTTACCGATTGCTCGAAATGCGTTCGCACGAACCAAGCGAAATTACAATTCCTCCAAGATTTTACGGTAACATTTCCGACGGAGCCGATAAAAAAGAAAGAAAGAAAGAAAGGAGAAGCGACTCGTTATTCTTGATTCGCACAGGGCAACGTTACGCAGCGGCCGTGTGCTCCTACTCCCGTTATCCAAATCCACGCGAAAAACGTAAAATACCCGGAACGTTTCGTGACAGGGGCCGAAAAGTACAATTGGCTGGTCGCGAACAATAGCCGTGCGGTACCGTTCTTGCTCGGTCAGTGCGAGCCGAGTAATCAAGGACTTCCACTTGCTCGTACATACATGGTACGTCTGTGCAAAGGTTCCATTGTGCGGCGACGGTCTGCCGAATATCACTCATTCACGGTCCACGGCATTGAATAACATTTCGGACCCGAGTGGGAAATGCACGCCTCGGCCTGCTGCACCTGCGGCGCTCGATAACGCGTACGGTTAGAGGTGTTCAACGACACGAACATCGAGGAGCACGTTCCGAAAAGATAAACGGAACGCGAAAACGTCGAGCGTGATTCGCGCGTGCACGCAACACGCGGAAGAAAAGGGTTGAGAATCGCAGCACGCGACGGCGCGCCACGGACGATTGAAATTTCAGCCGTTCACCGATGAATCGTTTCGATTTTCTGTCCCCGGCAAAGAAAAGTGCGCGGACGCTTCGGAATTTTCGCGCGGAGAGACCGGTTAGGCGACAGGAGCGTGGCGAGGCGAGGCGAAAAAGTACGCGGACGACGGCGGACACGCACGGTTCGATCGGCGGTTTCTCCGATGCATCGCGATGTAACGGATCGGCATGAGCGAACGGTTGCGAGTGCACGCGCGGTCCCCGTGCCCGCTCGTGAGAGATCGACCGATCTGGGAGGTAGTTTTTTCGCCCCAGTACTCCACTTACCACTAGCCACTTAAACCGAGCGCGACTCGTTTGTCGTGTTCTTTCACGATCAGCGACACACATACCGTCGTTATTGCCTATCGTCAGGGCCACGCGCCACCTTCGTCCTTTTCGTCGCGTCGGGCCGCCACTTGTTAACGCTTTTTTGCTGCCCCCCGAGGAGCTCGGAGTCATTCCGAACACTGCTTTCCTCTGCTGGAAATTATAGAAGCCCTACGATTTCCAACGGTCGAGGCCATAAAGGAAGATGCGACTGCGTCCATCGACAGCAGGGTCTGGTCATATCCTAGGATTTAACTAGTTTTTTGCTGCCGTCGCAGCAGCAAAAAGAGCGGCGCGTATACGTTTGCGTGTACAGTTACGAGGCATGGGTCTAAACCGGTACCTCCGTCATTAGCATTTATGAGTATTGTTTCGGGCAGAAATCTGACCGGGCAAATTGTAACCACGTTCTGTCCTTCGACAAGCGTATCCGCGATGCGTCGCTGCGACAGAGACACGCGCGATACCCGATTTCGTTAGCAGCTACCAGCTAGCTGGCAATCAGTAATTAGCCGTGATATTCGGCGCCTGACATATTCTATTCGATGGCGCGCGCGCGATTCTAACATAGTGCAACCAAGCCGAACCACGCCGTCGCGTCCGATGTAAACTTTGAACGCGAGATGCGTGCATGCCCCTTCTTCCCGCGAATCGCGTTTCAATCGTTTCTTTACGACGTTACCGGAACAATGGCGACGCTGGCGATGAAACCGGGTATCGTTTCACCGCGATACGGAAGTCGCGAGGATACGCATCGTCGCGTCGTTAACGCGGAGAATGGTCGAGCGAAGATAGAGTACGGAAACGAGGCAGCAGTTGCAGGTACGAGGTATCTCATCGGTGCAACGTTTCTACAATACGTTCGTCGTTTCGGATGTCGTTTCGGATGTCGCCTCTGGAAGGGTGAACGCGAAGCGAGCGACGCAGTTTAATTACAGCACGCGTGCTCCATAACAGAAATAGAGGCTCGTTAATGCAGACCAGCGTGGACGCGTTGCGGGACAATGCAATGAGGAAGACGAGATCGTTCCGCGGTGATAAAGGGGCCGGCTACAGTCCAGAAGATCGGTCGTGGCAGCGTTAGAGGAGAGGGATGCACGAGAAACGATTGGAGAACGGAACCAAGGAGCAGCAACACGAACGACCTTACCGTGATTTTCGTGCTATCGATTGCAAATGATTTACGCGTCCGCAACATTCGTTCCAGAGGAGATACCGTCCCGCGCACGCGATCGCACGGCGGGATCGTTGCTGGAATTAATGGATCACCTGCGTTGGTGCGTGCTCTTGCTCTCCGAGACGGTCGTTCGAGGCGGAGCGTTGGAATTTTCGGCGGCTATCGTGAAAAGAAGGACCGTGAGCTATTCGCGCCGAAGGAGGAAGCCCGAGGAGTCGTGCGAGCTCACCTTAGATAGCCGATCGCGAGCACACGGTACAATTTGTCAAGCGGCGAAACGGATCGTACAGGGATGTAATGCGCGCGATCGCAGGCGGTGTTAACCAAGTCGAAGCGGAGTTGACTGCCCCGTGGCGGTTTCACGGGTCATCGTTGGACCCGTTCTCTCGCCGCTATGCATTCTTCGCTTATTCCAATGGCAATTTATCTCGTTTCCACTTAGCAGGGACGGTATTTCTTTCGACTCGGCTCGCGCGTTACAGCCTGCGTCTAGCTTAATTGACATCAGCAGCTTAAGATTCACGAGAGGCGTTCGCCGGCTCGAGCGCATTATCTTTCCTCGAATCAAAGGTTCTCCGGTGCGAGTCCGGCGCCCGGTACAAGTGCTTCCAACCGCAACAACATCCATCCAGTTCATCTAGCCTGCCGTTTTTTCGCCCGTGTCTCCAGGAACACCGGCTGGAAACAAGAAGAAAAGCCGCGGCCCCGTGCATTGTTCATTTTATTTACGAGCCGCGGCTTATTCGTATCAAATCGTTCCGGTTCGTTAAACCGATCCCTATTTCTCTGTTATCGATCTCCGAGCGATGCGAGTTGCCCGTGTTCCTCTCCCGGCTTCTCGTTTCGTGGACAAAAATCCAAGAAGCAGCATCCACCCGGTCGGTGTGTGCATCCTTGCCGTGGTTCACCGACCCGCATATTTCTCTCCCTCTCCATCTCCTCTCCACCCCTCCCCCTGCCGATCTTTCTGCTCTCTCTTCCCTCTCTGATCACCCCTTTTTCTTCTCCCTGCCCCTCTCTCTCTCACTCTCTCTCGTTCTCTCTCGTTGAAGCAAGTGGCGCGCATTCATTGTGCACGGTCGTCCTCCGCACGCATGCACCCATGCACGCGCTCGCTCGCGCGACCCGTACAATTTCTATGGGGATATAATTCGATCTGCATTGTTCGCCAATCGCCCCCTGGCCAGACGTCCACTCTTATTGCCATAATTGATTCACTTAATCGCGTTCGTGGGAGTGACGGACACCTCCTTCTGGCGCGCATCAACGGGCTAATCGCCCATTCCGCGCGGCCAACTGACGTCCGCTCCGAGGAGGAATCCGATTCTCTCCTTCTCTGCGCCATTTTTCCACCCCTTCGCTTCCTCGCACCCGGCGATCCTTGCCGATTCCCTTCATATCGCCGTGCGCGCAAAAATTCTCATCGTTTTTCTCGCAATCACGGCGACTCCCTTCAACGTCGCCCTTCTTCTTCCTGCGCCCCGAGCGTCCGCTTCTTCCTTAATCAACGCCGACTATTTTATCCGGCCGTCGCAATCAGCTGCCAACGCGTCGCACAAGATTATCCGGCCGATTTTCAGAACGTCGTCGTCGTCGTAAAGTGGGCAAACGATTGTTCATCCTCCCTCGCTCTCCCCCTTTCCGTAGAAACTGGAGGGAAATTCAATTTAGATATCGCCCCGCCGCCTGTACGTGCACGCGTGTAGCGACTCGGCTGCATCAGCCGATACCAGCCGATACCAGCCGATCGATGAATCGTAATCGTTGTAATTACGGAGGACTTGCGCTCGCAAACTCGCGCGTCCCTTACCTCTAGCCGTATTCGGTTATTAGCGCGCTCTGCTTCCCCGCGAACGAGGAAGGCTCGTAGCTCGATTATTACGCGGAAAAGGACTACAATATCGCCGATGTCCGCGGCGTGTTTGCCAAGGTGCAGGAAGAGCCACGGTCGTATCGTCGGCCGGTCTCGTTCGCTTCGCGAATTCGAGGGCAGATTCTCGGATTCAGCCAGCTACGAATTACCGCGTCCGTTCGAACGGGATCGTACTTACACTTTGATCGCGCTCGATTCCAGCAAATTGTATCCCGAGGAGTGGAACCCGATCGTTCCGAATAAAGAAAAAAGGGAAGGGTCTTTACTATGCGGAGTGCATGCGCGACTCCGATCGTAGATAAATTATCGAGCTGCGAGAGAACGGAGAACGGAGGACGAATCGTCCATTAAGCTCGCATTGTTCGCTTGACATGCCGTACCGGTATACGCTTCGTTCGGGATCGTATCTTTTTGCGCGCTCATCTGCCAACGACGTTATCTCCAGCCCGAGAGTGGCAAACGTTATACGCATGCACGTATGTACGTATATCTCGAAGGATGTTCCGTGCATCTGCCGATTGGTCGCGTGATCGAGCTTCGTTTAAAATCACTTCCTCGATGTTTGCGTACCGAGTGAACACGCCTCTCCTTCGGTTATCTTTAACCGTGCACCTCGATTTCATAATTTCTTACATATTATGCGAGTCGGTGTCGAACGAACGCGGTAAATCGCGTACGCTGCTGACCCGGCGATCGCTGGACCGAAACCAGCGAGCGGACTCGTGCGTTGCAGATATCAGAAAGCGATTCGAGTTTCGACAGAATCTCCCGGTTTATGTTACCGCAACTCTGCGGCGCAGAGCTGCCCCGAAAAGTAAGGAAAACGTTCTCGATGTTTGTCTTTCTCGAGAAACGAGAAACCTACGATTCTAGGGTCGTGCTTGTTGGATACGTTCCTTAAACTTCAGTTCCTCGAGAAATGACAAGGAAGCAAGTACAAAATGTCGCGAGTATTTCTTTCACGCCTTCACCTGTTCGTTAGTAGTCTACCCACGAAGATCCAGAGATACCTATTTACGATCCGTCTCTGTTACAGATTTCGTGAGCGGCGCTTGTCCCAGAATATGTCCGCCGAGCGGAGAGCCAGTGTGCGGTAGCGACGGGGTGATCTACGCGTCGCAGTGCGAAATGCGGAAGAAGATGTGTGGAAAAGGTGAGCCAGCTCTAACCATTATGATTATCATTGAAGTGGACAGCGCGTATGCGCACCGGCTACGTTCGTCGGCGATTACGCAGTCCCTTTGCAGCATTTCGTTCCCTCGTTTCGCGTGCCGAGCGACCTTAAGTCCAGCTCCCCGGTTGCCATTAATGATAATCTATTGAGAGTAGACGCGTTGCGTTTGGTGGCATCGAATGCAATTATCGGTACTCGACAAATTGCATAGGCGTGACCGTGGCTACGGAGAAGACCGCTTGCCTGAGGTCGTCCAGCAGCAAGTGCGAGCATCGTTGTCCAGGCGATCAGGATCCGGTATGCGGTACCGACGGTCGCACGTATCTCAACAAGTGTATGCTGAGGGTGGAGATCTGTAGAGTGGGCATCGAGTTGTCCCATCTGGGCCCTTGCAACAACATTTCCGCGCACAGGGAGAACTGCCCGGTGTCCTGCGACTTTGCTCCCCTCGATGGACCGATCTGCGGGAGCGATGGAAATGTCTACAAGTCTACTTGTCAAATGAAGCTACTCACTTGCGGGTACGTACCGTTCCCCCACCTGTGTATGCATGTTTAATTAAACGTTTCACCATCTCGTCCGATCCGACACTTATTCCGCACGACCGACCGTAGACAAGGCGTTGTGCGTACGAACAAAAAGCATTGTCAGACCACGAGGCACTGTCGGGAATCGTGTTGGCGCGGTGCCAAGCCGGCTTGCGGCAGCGACGGCATCCTCTACTCGAACACTTGTAAAATGCGAGCAAAGAACTGCGGGTAAGGGGCACATCCTTGACAAGTAGCACGCAAATAACTAGCGAACCTGTTTCCACTTTCCACGTCAACGGGCTCACTCTGATCAATCGTTTAGCAAGCACGTGTTCGAGGTGCCGATGTCGTTTTGCGTATCGCGGGAACGGACGTCCGGCGGTCAGACGAATGCCTGTCCCTTGGATTGCAAAAACGAGCCGGAAGTGGCAACCTGTGGATCCGACGGAAGTATATACAGAAACGACTGCGAGATGCGGATGCTTAATTGCGGGTCAGTCTTCTCTTCTTAATAATATTTGTACCGTGCTTGCGCGTTACGCGTGACCCTGCCATCTTCTCTATCGAACAGGCAAGCGAGAAGAAAGGTGACGGTAGTCGATTTCGAGAAATGCCGACCTCGCCTGACCAAGTGTACGAAGCAGCAGCAGCGATGTGGGAGCGACGTGGATCCAGTTTGCGGAAGCGACGCGAACGCCTATCCCAATCAGTGTCACCTGAACGTGGCAGTGTGCCTGTAAGTTTTCCGTTCCACGTGTGTATTCCCCTCGGGCTCGATATATGTATGTCGCAGTTTGCGCATCGCCCACCCGAGTCGTTAATAATTCATCGATCTGTCGTTGACCCCTGTCGTTACCATTCCGTTTCAGGAAAGGTATCCAATTGGCTCACGTCGGAGAGTGCACGACCTTGAAGGAGACCGAACAGTGCCCCGAAGACTGTAGCGAGGAACCCGAGGAACCAGTTTGTGGAAGCGACGGCAACGTTTACCGGTGATTAACAGTGTTATTTGGATTTCAGGCCGTTCGGCGCCGAGAGTTTTAGGAACGCGTGATTCACGAATGATCGTCCGCTGCGGAGCACGAGAATGGGAATGGGAATGGGAATGGGAATGGCCGTCCCTTCGAATTCTTCTTTCGCTTCCCGTGCCGCCTTTCCAACTTAGAATCGATCCCCAAATCAACCTTCTTTCAGACATCTATGCTTGCAAACGTCTTATATACGTACTCGTATGCGTTCAGATCCCTTTGCCATCTGCGGCGCGAGACATGCGGTCAGAGGGTAGTTCAGGTTCCAGCGCAACATTGCCCTACGACCGCGCTTTGCAACCAGATCTGCAGCGGAGAGCGCCAGTTTGTTTGCGGTTCCGACAACAAGCTTTATCGTAACGAGTGCGAGATGAAGAGGGACAACTGCGGGTAAGCTGTAATCGCGTCTTCGAATCGTGTACATCTCTCCTGTCGTTCGTTTCTCCTCTCATGCTCTTTAATCTTACTTTTCAGGAAGCACGTGTACGTGGTACCTATGAAGAGATGCGTGCAAGGTTTTCTGTTCCGTGGCTGTCAAAAGATCTGTCCACCTTACTACGATCCCGTCTGCGGTACCGATGGAATGACCTACAGCAACGAATGTTTCCTGGAAATCGAGAACTGCCGTAGTCGAAGCTTAGTTACGAAGAAATACCACGGCGTGTGCGGCCAACCAACGGAAGAACCTAAGAATTATTTGTATTAGTTTCATCGAACTTTATCGCCTTCAAAATCTCTCAAACAGAATGTTTCTTTCGAAAATTTGCGACATCGGGAAGCGACCCGAACGAATGATCGGTCGATCATCCGCAAGATAATCTTACTGCGACCGAAAAAGACGATCGAGCGGGCGGACGTCGCTACACGAAATTCGTATGCTACGTGTCTTTCCCTGAACGAGTATCTCGGTTAGTCGTACGCTTAACGATGGGTCGCGACACCCGTTAATCGACTGCAGTGAAGATTCTTTCTTATCATTTTCGTAATCGATCGCATCGAGATCGCCGGGCCCGTTTGATTACCGATTTAATCAAGACTGTAGGCAATTTTGTTCTCCAAACGATCACGTACGCAAGTGTCCACGGGTTACCAAGCCGTTATATTTATTTCGCGTTCTCTTTATCCTGGTTTGAAGCGATCCGACGTGACACCTCCGCGCCACGCTATATTGTAATTCGAATTTCGCGACTCTAGATTGATCGTGTATTCGCGTGACATTCTTATTTATTGTAGTATTATTATTAATTATCGTATCATCCTTGCATCAGTTTTGTTTATCGCTATTGCTACGGTAACATGATAGTTCCAGAACGTATCTTTATTCTAATTGTAAGGAAATATTTAGCTATTATATCTGCCTCTGACGTGTGATGTGTGTTCATATTATAATTATTCTTATTAGCCTGCCTTTTATTTATTATCGAACATGCGACAATCCTTTTTGTATCGACACTAACGCACATGCTTCGAATCTCAATAATAAACTATATGCGTATATTTTAAGATAAAAATGCTACGTTTCATGAACGAAAACTTCCCCTCAAATATGTAGCACAGAGGAGATGTACAGTGTGCCTGGTTTAAGTGAGAGCAGCTAAATATCTTGAAAAGTATAAGCAGTACCATTCATCTCTGTAATCTGCCGATAACATGGCGAGTGACATGGAAAAGGTCCTGGGGCTCTAGCACCGACGAGATATAAGAATAGACAAGACATCCAATGTATTTTTTCGGCCACGATTTTTGGGACCCGGGGTCCCATTACCATTTCCGTGTCACTCGCAACGTTACCCACGGATTATAGAAAACAATGCGAAAGTTAAATAATTTTAAAGAATTCTTTTGTTCTTTGCCGTAATGAAAGGCAACAAAGGATCTGAAACATTTAATGTTAATTAGAAATATTTTAATTAAAGAAACACATGATAACAAGTTTTCTTATTTCAATTGTACTATCAATAAATGAAATAATTTTTAAAGTTATACTTTACATTATTTTCTGATAAATTACCAAAAAACAATTCAGCTAAGAGATGTATATTGTTTTAACACGCGAAGTGTACTAATCGAGATTTTTCTGAAAATATATAATACCAAATTAATAATTGGAGTAAAATTTATACTCCGATTCGGAGTAGGTCCAAGGATTGGTGGCGATGTCTCGGCAAGCATTAATTGGGGATATGAACGAACACTGACTTGTGAGCGGCCATTATTGTACATTGTATCCTAAGTACAATACGCAGTCAATTCGCTCGAATTATTTTCCACATAATTATCAAACGTCTCTTAAACGTTTAATAATTATACGATAAATAATTGATTGCCCGGGTCTCACCACGTGGAGGTTACTGCGCATGGAGACCCACCCTAGCCACGGCCCTTCCACCCTCCAATTATGCGAAAACAAATTCTAATATAACATGTGAGAAAGAAAAAATCTCCTATTATTGTCAATTTGTAGAACGTTCATTAATTGATCGCAGTACAAGTAAGACAACAAGAGGAGTACTTGGAAAATTCACGACCGAAAGCTAAATGAAATATCAGAAGGAAACCTGAAAGAACATCTGCAAGAGAATTCACGTTCCTGAAATAAAACTTTCTTAAAAATATATCATATGATCTTAAAAACTAGACAACGAAATATTATTGCAGCAGTGTATGCTGCTGTCTTGAAAACTAAGGCACAGGTTAAAAATAAATCCTCCCTTCTTAAATACTAGATTAGATTCAAATGCGCCCTACCTGACTAAAGATCTAACTTAAAACTAGAATCGCCCTACCTAGTATAACATCTAACAGTTCGAATAAAAGAACAATTTCAATAACATCCTATCTACATAGGACTGTAATAGATACTATCCCATACTCATGTAGGTATGAGTATGCATATACTTAAATCCTCTTCGGTTAGTCCGTATTGATCTCTCGTGGTCCATGGTGTCCTAGAACAGACAGAAACTCGAACCAAAAAATTGCAGCACCTGCCAACAATATTTGGTTTTATAAACCCTGCCTAATTGAAACTCTAATAATTTCAATTCGTGTAAAACCTGCCAGTATAAAGATCTAAGATTGTGTGTTGAGACAAATCCTACCTACATAAAGAGCTAAAAGTATTGTTCGATTTATATTTGGGCCTGCCTAATTAATTGTCTAACACCTGTAATTAGTTAATAAGGACAGGGGTTTGGGGCAGGGATGGGGTGAGGGTGTGTTCGTATTATACATTGTTTCATGAATCCTCTTCTTTTCAATGCTTCTGAAACATGCACAAACTCGAAGTAATTAGTAAAGCATTATAAGAATGAATTCTTAAACTCACAAATTGGATCGACGAGGCTGACTCTTGAATTTTAAAGTTTCCAATCGTGTCTTTGATAATATTTCTGGATCTGTATTCTATGTATTCCACTCTTGAGCCTCTGACGTATGTACTTATGTTTGTTTAATATAGCATATTTGGGTTCATCTGTGAATCTGTAACAATCTCAAGCATTGGATTAGTGACGTCCCCAAGTCTCCCCATTTTATATCGAAATGAAGCTGCTGCTAATTCGTAATAACTGAATTTTAGCAAAGTTAATAAATCAGAATTGATATGGGAAATGCAGCTACTTTTTAATAACAATAGGTAATTGGATTTCGGCCAAAGTGATGTATTCTTTTGTGCGTTCTAGATCAAACTGAATGGTGGTATCAATATCATTAAAAACTTCAAAATGAAGTGGTCACATTTCACTACAATTGATTCTATTTTGCTTCTACAAAGAAGCGACAAACGATTATTCGGAAGCAAAATATTAAACTTCCACTATCACTATACCGAGCCACAACTACGGCCAAGAACATTTTTCGTGCAAGGATTTTTGTTTACACATTTACGGATATCGCGAGTGAATTTCAATTTCTACAAAGCAAGCTCGAAAAGTTATAAAAATTATCTCTACTAAACAAAGGTAAAAATACAATTGCAACGATTAGGGGAAAATGTTCAAGAGTTAAACTCCAATAATGAACAGTTACTAGTATTGAATCTAATTGAAATCTACTATCTAGAATTATTATAAATTTATCAAAGATTCTACAAATTATTTCTTTTAATTATTTCTTTTTATTCTTTTCTTTTCTTTCATTTTTTTCATTTATTTCCTTTTCTTTTCTTTTCCTTCATTTCGTCCACACGGTAATATACTATTATGTATGCAATTTTTTAGCAGTATTTCCATCAACAGACATTCCAGGTAGTATAATTATTAAGAAAACTAAATAAAATGAAACGCTGAAAAGAAAAAATACACCATGTAGAACAATAATTGACAATGAATTGGCCCTAATAAAAAAAAAATTTTAAAAATGCCTGAAGTAACAGGTGGCCAGAAGGGCCGCCAACAAATTTATATTATTTAAAGAATATTTATGTAACGCAACGCTAGTATACTACTTTTAAACATTAGAAAATTCAATAGCAACACAAATTTGTAAGAATCAGACGCGAGTGGTGCTTCAATATGTCAAATAGCAACTCTAATTCAAGTTAATCATTAATAGTATTAAAAATCAGCAAAATCGCGATTGGACGCAACACTAATGAAAGAATGACTCGATGCTCTATGCACCAATTGTCTCTTTAAACGCAACACTAAACGCGCAAGATTCAGCTATGGTCTTTGGCTGATGATGATGTGCCACACTCCAGGGTGGCTCATGAACAGGCTTCCAATTGGAAGCAGTTGGGGACTGGTATTCGCAACTCTAATTAAAAACACGATCTTTAATCAACGCAACACTAATGGGAACTCGCGGTGCAATCATTTCGCTGCACTATTTATTAAGGCTGATAGAAAGCAAACAGTAAATTATTTGTAATATCAAAAAGCAATGTAATTGAAGATCCTCTGTAAAGTTAGCTGAAGGCTCAAGACGCGAAAATAATTTCCGCAACACTAGAATACGTTCTCATATGTAAAATATATTATAAAATACTACAATTTAACTAACAATAACCACGGCAAGATTGCAAGAACCATCGCGATATCATTGCGAAACGCTAAATCAATCACGATTTTCATTTGATCGCAACTCTAATTAAAAACCGCGAGTCACTTCGCAACTCCAAGAATACGCGAAACACGTTTTCTTTTTCGCGACACTACTTGAAAAACCGCGTGGCATTTAACGCAACTCTAATTCGACCCGTTCTCAAGTTTCTCGCAACTCTAAAACAACGCGATATTTGGGAGGGCTGCATCGTTGGGCCGGAATGTGCGTCGGCCAAGTACAAATAAAAATTCTACAAATGAAAATGCAAGCACAGTGACAAAGTAGTAACAAAGAATGATTCCCCATTCTTAAAAAGAATGGGGAGCCATTAGTAGTTGCCCTCTTGAGTGACAGTTTGTCGGGCCTCTTCGGCATATAGCCTCTTCTTTTCGTTGGACCCAAGGGCCAGCTGAAACTTAAACTAGGCTCGAGGCTCTAATCGAAAACCAAAGAAAAACTTATAAAGGTGAAATAAAGAGTTTAAATCGCGGAGCTAAATGGAACACACGTGGCCGAATCACGATGAAATAAAATCGTAAAATTGTGATTACGGAAAATCGCAAAGATTACGATTAAAATTATAATCGTTCTTCGTTCACACGTGCAGCCTCGAGCATAATGTAACACGTTTCGTTTCGGAGCCTAAATCGCGACCACGACCGCGAAGGATTCGAAAAATCGATAGGCAAAGCCAGAGGCGAACGCATTTTCGTTCGCGCCACAGCTTCACCGTCGGCTTTTCAAATTAGATTTCCTGAAACAGGTTGAACACGCGAATGAGTGCCTACACGATCAGAGACTGTGTCAACCTGCCCGGCCCTACCTACTTATGTCTATCAATCACACCAGAAAGTATGCTACCTATCCTACCTGGACCTATATTTAAAAAATGGCAAACAGACACACCAACACACGACACTCCACGGTTCTCAGTCAAACACTTGGGCGCAAAAGCCTACACTAGGGAGGCGTCCCGGGACACCCCCGACACCCAAGTGCTGTCGCACAACTTGCACACTCTAATGTACGTACCATTTTTCTGAAATCGATTGACAGTGGCTGGGATCTTTGCGTTCACGTGGAAAATACCACGTCGCGGTTGAGATATTTAATAGATATTTAATAGAATAATTAAATAGCACCGATACAAAAGGTACTTGATAGCAATTGATAAGTATATTCGATTCTCTTTGGAATTTCGTCTCCGTCATCTTAAATGACAAAAACTTCGTGGCCCGGTATATTAGGGATTATTAATGCAGTTAATAGTAAAAATGATGTCTCTGTTTTCAATTAATGGACATCTTATCTTGGTTAGAGTAACTACGTTTTAGTACGGAACGACGCAAATCCACAGCCTAACCACACACACAATGTGGATATTACGTCGTGCACGATACACCAAACGCACTGTCAGTCGCCAACAATAAATCATTATAAACTAAATAGATATCATCGTGCTCCACCACCGTTTTCCCACCCAAGTAGCACCGGGGCACGTGAGTGGGATCCGGGCAGTGAACACGGAAAGGGTTAAACCTGGAAATCCTCGTCTATAAAGATGATAAAGACATACTGATTTTCTAACGGGCTAAATATATAATTTTATTAACATATGATTTTATTTTATTGAAGAGAAAATGCAATGACTCTACTTTATTAGAAAAATTCTACAATGACTGTACTTTATTAGGGAAATTATTCAATGATTCGACATTAATATACCTTGAATGAAATTGAAACATCCTCCGGTGTTCCCGTCATCAAAGCATTGCTTCTAAAATGCACGGTTGATTTTAAAGTAGATTGCTTTGATTTCGAGATCTACCGGTTCGCGTATTGTCTTCTTGTACATTCAGGTTTAATTAATATCTTGTACGGAAAAAGTGAACGTATTGATATCTCTAAACGCTAAAGACTAATATGGATATCGTATAATAAAATTATGCGATAGTCCCAACAAATTGACAAGGTAAGTAAGTACCTTTACTTTATATACATATAATCAAAGTAGTAAAAAAGAGGAACGACTATACGCTTACTAACAATTTATTATAACTGTGCAGTAATTGCAATTGACAAATAAACGAAGTCGAATGGTATTCGACTTCTCCACTACAAACTAATGCACGTAGAATACTGGACGTTACTTTATATTCATTCAATAATTAATAACTATTTAAATATCGTTTCATAGGTATTCAATTAAATACTCTATTATAAAAAGATATATAGTGATATATTTTGTACTAAATATGATCTGTTTTAAAATTATCAAGCTATTTAAAAACGCGTTGTACAAGAAGACCTATCCTCACATAACATAAAGCAGTAAAGAAGTTACTACTCATGAGTATATTTCCATATACCCATGGTCACAGTGCTTGCCAGAAAAAACTACGTAATTACAACCAGCCACTCGTGTCGGTTCGGACCTTTCGTCCTGCGACATGATTGAGTGACCAGAGGAACTTTAAAGCATGCCACTCACCGGTTGCAGACTCACCAGGTGTGCGGTCAAGCTCGCCGCCATCGAAGCCATGGAAGCTGCTGAAACATTCAAAAAGAGCCAACAACATTAAAATCTATGTATTTTCAGTACTTTTGGAATGTGTTAATTATCAATGATTATTTCAATACAAGATTAAAGAAATACAGAAGTACTTACTCTTCAAGTTGATGGATGAAAGCCCGAACTCGCCGAACAGCCTAGGTGTTGACTCTAATACCGGAATACTTATTGCGATAAAAAAGAATAAGATAAAGGACTACTGTCGCGCGCGTTTTATAATTGTGATCGACGAACAAAATGACTCTATTTTTCGCGAGAGCAATATTTCGAAGCAAATACTGACTCTACTTTCGCGTATCTTTGCTACTATTTATATTTAATTATAATTAGTAAGAGCGGGTGCGCTCAAAAAATAATAAGAACTTTAACGAAACAAGCACTGAATCTACCAACCGCATTGCGCGCGGTCATCAAAATTTGCTGAAAGAAAATCTGTACAAGTTAGTAAATGAGGGGAGGAGGTAAAAATTAAAGCAATACACATGTGATTTTATTTGTTTCTTTCTTATTTCTGTATGTCTGTTGAGGAATTACTGCTTTGGTGTTTTAATAAAGTACTACTGTATTATTAATTGTCTATTCAAGATATATTATTATAGATTAATATAAATGATTTATCAAAAGCGTACTGTGACTGTTCTATGTCAGAGTTTTAAAAGTGATCATGATCCTAGTAAGTAAGCAATATCGCGCATTTATAAATTCTCGTAGCTGCTTGTAGAAATCAAGACTCGAAACTATTTATCATGCTTCAAGGGCATGGCAACAAATACGTAAGTACGCGGGCAATCCTGCATCGATAATTCAATTTGACCGTACTTGTGCCAAGTCACAGAGATAATAAAAGTGTCAACAACAACACTAGTGAAGCTATAATAGAAATCGCGACCGATATGCAGCGAAACATGAACGTCGTTCAATTTTTCGTTTAGAATTAATGAAATTTACCGACTGTAGTTTCAATCGCGAATGATATATTGTAAATTCTATTTGAAATGTTTTCATTATTTAATGAACATGGATATACGAATAGAGAGAAGTAAGTATTGAAATCTATTTACAATAATGAAAGTGTTCAATAACTTTCAATCGAAATCCAATCGCCAGATACCAAGATATATACATAAACCGTTGGGATAATAAGTTAAATGTTACCAATCCTTCATCATAGGTCATCGGACTGATTGTTATGCATCGCAGTAATTGTATCGCAATACTCCATTCTTGCAGCCTCAATATATTATTCTTTACCAACCAATCATCCATTGTACTTGCAACAAAAAGAAAAGCAACGTGATAAACCTGTGCTAAAATCAGAATGGAATGCAAAGTTGCGAAAGGACATATGTAACTGGGTATGTAAGTGACATTGCAAAGAAAATAAACGCAACTTTAACACCGCATCGAATCCGAATAATCGTGTAATAAAATATAATAAAGATTCGAAGAACCGTTCAAACTGATAAATTAGTTAACGCGATGTTACAACAAACGACTAGTTAATCTCATATTCGTTCAGCAAAGGAAACTCAAGAAAGATTATAATCATTAAAGTTTAATGTACTGTTGCGATAGTAGAACGATTGTTAGTTAAACGCGTATTAATTAATAGAGGCTAATAATGAAGCGAACACAATGGTAACGTAAAGCCTGAGGTGCTATTGCGTTGTAGAGTGAGGTATGTCGCTAACCATCAACACCGTAGACGACCTTACGCTGCGACACTTCAATTGAGAAAGAAGGGGCACGCGCCGCGCGACGGTCGACCACACTCCGCAAGCCTCCCCACTCCGCTACGCGCCGGCGCGTCAGCTGCGCTCGGCGGTATTCGCTATTTCCGAAAATCTTCGACGGTCGCCGACGGCGACCTGCGGTCTACTACCCCAGGGTCATACCTACTGGACTTCTACTATTTCTGACCATCTTTTAGCCGGACCTGCGACTCTAGGGTCGTGCCGACTGGACTTCTACTGTTTCTGACCAACTTTCAGCCGGACCTACGACTCTAGGGTTAAATTAAAGCTACAAACTATAGCCACAGACGAGATACAGGAATTGACAAGACATGCAATGTATTTTTTCGGCCACGATTTCTTGGAAACGGGTCCCATTACTATTTCCGTGTCACTCGCAACGTTACCCACAGATTAGAGAAAACGATACGAAAATTAAATAATTTTAAAGAATTCTTTTGTTCTTTGCCGTAATGAAAGGCAACAGAGGATATGAAACATTTAATGTTAATTAAAAATCTTAAAGAAACACTACAATAATCATGGGTATCTTACAATACAATAGGCATACAATACAATACAGTTTAGCACTCTGTGAAAACGTTGACCTGAAATAAACCTCCGCGGTGAACCGCGGTGATATGGGAGGAACTCAAGAAGGCAATTAATTTGAATGTTAGGAACAGGAGAAATTTAAAAAATCGCAGCCAATTAGCTCGACATTTTTACCATATAATTAACAATTAAATCACAAAAGTATTAGTGTTAAAATTGGTAACTGTATGGTAAATAAAATCGATTGCCCAGGTCTCACCACGTGGAGGTTGCTGCGAATGGAGACCCGCGCGGCCTCAGCCGCAGCCGCGCACCTACCACGATTAAATTACAAAAGTTATTATTTACAAATTAAACGCTACTTCCTTCTGATGTATATTTGCAGCGCGGTTGATATGCAAACTGGATATAAAAATTCTGTTAAACCTAAATCAACTAAAAAATCAACATTATAATATAAATTAGCTTATACATTGTTCGAGTAAGTAAAATGTATTAAAATAAATAATTGTAACGAAAGCTGAAAATAAAAATTCTGTTAAACCTTTTTAAGTAAAAAATAGAGTTTATAATACACATTAGCTTATAGTTAGTTCAAGTAAATAGCATGTATTAAAATTATTCATTATTGCGAAAGCTGAAAATAGAAATTCTGTTAAACCTGACTTAAACCAAAGAATAAGCATTATAATATAAATTAGCATGCACGTAATTCAAATACAGTCTACCTTTAATTAAGGTAAATTAAATCTCAACTTAAAACATCCTACCTGACTAAAAAGCTAATTCAATTTGCAAATATCCTATCTAATTGAAAATCTGAAAGGATAGGGATATTTCATGATGAATCTTCTTTCGCTAAAATTGTGATCGCGTAACCTGAAACAGATCAAAGTTCATAAGAATATAGTGATATTTCTTAGGTATCATATGATTTCCTTCGATTTATTTCATCCATACAACATCACTTTTGAGCCTCTGATTACTTACATATTGCAATGTATGTTATTTAATGTACTTGAGGCAATATTCTATTCCTTTGACATCTCCTTTAACTTAACAATTCTGTAACAGACTTTTTTATGAGAATAGTAATCGTGAAAAAATAATACAGTAGTACAAAGGGAGCATGTTCCACCAAAATGCAAATATGCTGAATAATAATTGTCAATTACAAATACAAACATTTACTTGGATACTAAGATGAAACAACTCATTTTAATGTTAATAAAAAGGGGAGAGGCCAAGAAGAATAATAAATTAGAACATTGAACACAAACTCAATAGCCAGAGGGACATTCTACTATTAATTATCGTCCACTTATTATAAACCCGATTGAAACCCGTAAGTGGACTATCTCCTTCTTTCGCAACCCTAATTTACTGCATTACTTGCAAAGTCAATCGCGTATGGTGCTTCGTTATCTCTAATATAGTATTTCGGATATATTAAAAAAGATAGGAAAAAATAATTCACTGCACCCATCATTTTTAATTCGCAACACTAATAACTAATAACGGACGAGTCATGGTAGTCGCATCCAAGACTACGATTGCAGCAATCACCTTATGCAGCTTTAGTAGCTGCCTTTCGTGACTCAGGAACCACGTTGGGCATTTCATTGTGGTCGCAACGCTACTTAAAAATCGCGACCATTTATCATCGCAACACTATATGAAAATCTAAGAAAAATATTCGCGATAGAAAGATATCGCAGCACTGTAAGTGCTAATTAAAACCTGTGTAGGAAAGGAACGCGAAAGTTATTGTCGCAACGCTAAAAGCAAGTACGTATCGCAAGTACAATTTAATACAAAAGCAACTCTAATACAAGCCGCAATCTGTATTAATTCGCAACTCTAATTCAAACCACGATATATTTAATCGCACCTGTAAGAAAAATGCCGCGACCTGGGTCTATCCGTAACTCTAGTTGCAATCGCGGTGTGATTCTATTCGCAACTCTAATGCAAACCGTATTCAATCGTACGCGACGCTAATAAAAATCGCGATTTGCCCAATGCGATGACGGTGGGCCAGGCAATACTGCCGGCCAAACAATAAACTACAACTACGGCATACAAAAGCGAGCATAGTGAGAAAATAGTAAGAAAGAATGACTCTCCATCCGAAGGATGCAGAGCCATTGATAGTTGCCCTCTTGAGCGACAGTTTGTCGGGCCTCTTCGGCTTTTAGCCTCTTCTTTTCTTCGGGCGCAATGCTCGCTGAAACTTAGTCTAGGCTCGAGACTCTATTCGCAAACAAACAAAACTAAATAAAAGGCTAAATCGCGTAGCTAAACGGAACACACGTGGACGAATCACGACCATATAAAATCGTAAAATTTGCGATTACAGAAAATCGTAAAGATTGCGATTAAAATTGTAATCGATCATCGCCTACACGTGCAGCCTCGAGCATAATGTGACACGTTCGTTTCGAGACCAACTCGCGATCGCGACCGCGAAAAATTCGAAAAATCGATAGGCAAAGCCAGAGGCGAACGCATTCTCGTTCGCGCCACAGTTTCGCCGTCGACTTTTCAAATCAGATTTCCTGAAACAGGTTGAACACGCGAAATATGGCCTACCCGATCAGAGACTGTGTCAACCTGCCCGGCCCTACCTACTTATATCTATCAGGCACACCAGAAGGTATACTACCTATCCTACCTAGACCTATATTTAAAAAATGGCAAAGCATTCACACAAACACACATCATTCAACGTTTCTCAATCAAACACTCGGGCGCATGAACCTACACTAGAGAGACGTCCCGGGACGCCTCCGACACCCGAGCTTGGCATACAATCATTCACACTCTAAGGGTACGTACCAGTTCCTGAAATCGGCTGACAAAGGCTAGCGACCATTGCGTAAATTTGCGCAAACGAAATAGTGATTGCTCAAATATGTATATTGTACATTTTCTTTCTACTATGTACGCTTGGTTTGTATAGTACTCTATTCGTTGCCATATTTTCATAAATCGTTACGGCATTCAATGTGTATTTGCAATTGTGAAACATATTGCTATTTATGAAATCATAGTATTATAATTTGTTATGAAATTCCCGAGCCGACGCAATTCCACGGCCTAACCCACACACACACACGGTATGGAAAATACGTCGTGCACGGTGCACTAGCAAATGTCAGCCGCCAAACATTGTTAGAAATTTAAAAACCATATGATCATCGTGCCCATTGCCTCTCACTCACCCAAGTAGCACCTGGGCACGTGAGTGAGTTCCTGGCAATCAACACGGAAGGGATTAAACCTGAAAATCCTGATCTAAAAAGATGATTAGTACACGTAAAATTGCAACAGCTAATAATATATTTTATTTTCAATCTCTTTAAACATGACTCGACTTTGTAATATATGAAATATCAATAAAGACTCAAAAATTACTGATAAATAATTTATTTATTAAAGGAAATGACTGTCGTTGAAACTGATTTTACTAGAATAAGTAATGGAATTAAATATTTACTTGGAAAATAGACAAGATATTAAATAAGCCTCGGGTGATTCCTTAATCGAAGTAAAGTGTTCAAGCGAGTTACTCCGATTTGAAAATCTACCCGTATACAAAGTGCCTTCTTGTACATAATGTGTAATAAATTTCATTCGAAATGGGCTCGACTATAGCATATGAAAATTAATATTAAATGCTATCATTGGCTATGCATATTCAATGCTGATTTCAATAAACGTATCGTTATATTTATTTACTTTAATACCTGATTGCTATAATCATGTAGCACTTGCAGTAACGAAGTCGGGGGGCATCCGACTTCTGCACTGCTGAACAGCGAAACCAAATTTCAACTGATTATAAATGCAATGTCCTCAATATATGTACATTTGTGCAATGTATTTGTTACTGTCATCATATATTTTTATCGAAATAGAGGAACCTACAGGATCAGTGCTTCTTTGATCAAATATTTATTTGAGTAAGAAATATTTCTATGGTCCTTAATCTTTTTTATATTAAAAAACGCGGAGTACAAGAAGGCAGATCTAACCTCGTATAAGAAATAATACACATCAAATTAACGTCACAACTAACGGGTATAAAAATTATTCCCGTAGTCACTATGCTCGCAAAACTACTAAAAAATACAACCAGTCACCCGTGCCGCTTCGGACCAATCGTCCTACGGCCTGATTGGAGACCGGAGGAACCAAAACACATGCTACTCACCAACTCGTTGATTGCAAAAGTAGAGCAAGTACTAGTGGAAGACATCAGGAACATCACCGAGGCAGCTGAATTGAGCTCAATCGTCAGGAAGTATGCAAACTGTAACTAAACGGCAAAGAAAAAAACATTAAAATCTACTGCTAAATCTACAGAATTTAACTCTTCATAGAAAACTGAGATTTGTTTTAAAAAGCACTTACATTTCTCGCTTCATCAGTGTCGCATAAAACATCCCCTTCAGTGATGCACTGACTCTGCTCCCGATAGCGAATATAAGAGAACAATAAAAATAAAAGACTATATACGCGACCGCAAATTACATCGGCGAACAAATTAAGATGCTACTTTCGCGATTGAAATAATTGAAGAGGAGCACCGGTGCTCCGATAATCGAATTAATAACTACTGGGCGAAAAACACTGACTCTACAATCGCGTGTAGGTAAACTGTTAACGAATATTTAAGCAGAGCCACTTGCTCTGGAAATACTAGAAAACTGCGGAGAAACCACTGACTCTACTGACCGCATTGCGCGCGGTCACAAAATTTTCTGATTTTCTGAAATAGAACATGTTCATCCTATCGAGTGTTTCTTATCAAATATAGATGTCTATTTGTTTTTCTAAGTATTTTAACTTTTGTTGTTTCATCTTAGTCAGTACCAGTCACAAATTATACACACCTCGATACTTACCTCACTGAGATGTGTACCATACGTTTTGTCAGCTCGGCGTCAAGTAGTAGAATGACGACCTTCGCCATCGCCCTTTGCTGTTCGACTATGTTCGACATCCGACTAAAACCAAACACCATTTTTCTTTACGATCGCTTGTTTTCCTAGAAATATTTCAACGCACGCGTTACTTGATAAGTGGTTTTTTTGTTTCGCGATATATTGTTGATATTTTCCACGAAAAACAAGCTTCCCGACCACAGGCAGAAACAAGATATAGCTGCAAATAATGGCTTCTATTATGTTACTACTTATCTACAACGCGACTGTATATCATACAAGCTTTATATGTCGTACGAATTATAATTTAATAGAGACATATTACTAAAATTCTACTTATTTCCACAAGAAGTTTGAGGAATGCTTACCTGTAGGCGAGAAGTTGATTTAACAATATGGCGCCCATGGCGCGTCACTCTGCTCCTGCGCATTCCCGTTTGAAAGTGTCGCGTTCGCGCCATTTCTGCATCAAAGCTAGCGAAAGAGACGCCCAGGAACAGAATCGAACTGAAATCAGAGATAAATGTATTAAGAATCACCAATATCATGGTAATATTGCTAGAAACTGCAGAATATATTGCAAGATAATGGAATTCAGAAGTGAAATACGTATACGCATACGTGAAAGATAATACGTATGTATATGCATACTGGAGTCGATTAGAATATTTACTTAATTTCTTGCAAAATATTCATTAATATTAACAAAGAAAGCACAGAAAACTTGAAAGACAGGGAAACGAAAACAATGTATATCATTTCCTGTCTTCAAGAATATATTAGACTATGTGATATACCTTAATTCGACGGGCACTCTGAACACGTCTAATCACTACGAGATCGCTTGGGCGAAAGATGGAGAGCTTTGAAATAGATTGCGCTGATTGGCTGGTAGCTGATTGGGCGCTGGGGGTGCTGTTCTTTCCTTACGGCGCGTGTTTTTGAATATCATATCGAACTGAATATTTTTTATTGCAAGTGTCACAGTATGGATATTAGTCGAATAGTAGGATGCAGATATATTTATTAGTAATAACAAACGCATCTGTGTAATCAAATGTTTGTAATGTTTGTTGCACTATATAATAAGTAAACTATTTCCGTCAAACTAATATTTCTTTTTCTTTAACTTTATTTAAATTACAATTCCTACCGTTGTGAGCGTTCAGATAGTTTTCTAGCATCTTTTCACACAGACGAGATATAAGAGGTCATTTCACTGATGAGATATAGGAATTCATATATCTCGTCTGTGACAGTAGCTCAATTTTCCTACCGAAACGTTGACCGAGAAATAGCTATCCTGATTTCCCCCAAAGCATTCACATATATTCGCACAATCGCATGAGTTCTGCCCCAACACTACTTCAGTAAATAATAGTTCTTCAAGTGATCACTGTTCATGAGCAGGGGGCGCTCAAATCAGTGTCGGATTTCTGAGTCGGTATGGCCGTCACGTTGGGCCACGAAAGTCCATAAGATGTCCTGTCTATTCCTATATCTCGTCTGTGCCCCAGTACCATTTTCAAATCACTGACAACGTTACCAACAAATTATAGAAAGCGTTTAGAACCTCTTGGAACGGGGAACAAGAAAATTATTTGGACGATGGATTTGCTTTACACCCCGTCCGCGTATGTAGTCTGAACTTTTGTTAGGAATTCATACGTCCAATTTGATATTGTATTTCATCGCGAACGTCGACAGATAGCGTTAACATTCACAAGCGGCGGCATCACCGCAAGATGGCAGCGACGTACGCCGATATTGACAGGTGCTGAGAGAGCATGGCGGCCAGTGTTTACGACAACTGATCGCGACCGATCGAATTTGTGGATGACCCGGGTGTTTCGCTAACTATTTGCGGTCTCCCCTTTGACGCAGTGTATTTGCCGCCTTTCTATTGCGTGCCAAGCATTCGTTCGTCTTTCGCCGGACCAATTAAGTGGAAAGTTGATCGAATCGGTGAAACGTGCGTCTCGATCTCGGAAGTTTGGGATCAGGTGGTGGATCTGTCGTTGATACGGGATTGCTTTCGAAGCGGATCACTGGAATACTACACGATTCGTCGTTATCGTAAGTATGAAAAATTATTCTCTCCTCTCTCCTCGAGCGAATGCAGGAAAAAGTCAGCGAAAAGGGGGGCCCTCTCTTTCAAGTAATGAGGAATAAAATTTCTTAAACTAACGAAAAGCAGAAGCCATCTTTGAGCTTCCCTGTGTGTTGGTCACGCCGGCGAAAGAAGTTGACGATTACACGAATCGTGTTACATAAAATGCTGCTGTCGGATGACACACGGGATGCCCTTGGATAATCGTTACGCGAGAGGAAGGTTTTCCTTCTTCCTGCTGCCCCCCTACATGCATTTCACGCTGGTCTCGTATAAAATCTATCGAGAAGGAAATGCCCGTACTATTCGTAGGGTATACGTGTGTGTCCTTAATTTGTTTTGACCTCCAATTATTTCATTACGATCGGTGAACTTTAACTCGCAAATACCTTCCGCTACACCTGCGTACTTTATCGTGTGGTGTAAACGGATCCAGAGACTTGACGTTGCAATTATTTTTCTGTGACGTAGACAATTTTAATAATAGCCTACGATCGCAGAATGTTGGTCGGCAGATATCGTTTTCTACTTGCCGTGTTAGTGGGTTGCGTAAACGCGGAGGTGAATGAATATCGATGCGCGAATGGAATCGAGGCGGTCATGACTTTGAATGAAACGTGCCGCGGAGAATCGAATACGTATGCGCATATGTACTCTCATACATACGCGATAGAATGCAAGCTTTTCATTAGTTTGAATTCCACTCAAGCTAATTACACTCTTTTCTCCCCTCTTGCTGCTCTTCATCGCAATGCTCTGGGGCGTAACGCGTTTGCAGACAGTAGTATGTATTTGAAAATGATCTAACAATTCTCTTGGATCTCTGTCGAGTGAAGTCTCTCCTTGTATTTACTCCATCCACCTTTTGTTATCTTATCGTTGTATCTCGCGTTAATGACGTGACCAGTGGCACCGTTTTCCTACGGACGGATGGCAGCGGTTACAGGGGCAGGAAAAAGAACAGTCGCCGCGCGTAATTAAATTTATCGATCGCTCCCACCGAGCACGCAGCATCGTGAAATTTTCTTTCACACGCGCATCTGTATTTCTTTCCAATCGTCGCTAGGACAGAGGAAGAAAAAGGATCGGGCGTATCGATCTTGCCGCCATGCCGCTGGAAATTACATAATCCTGCAGGATAACCCGTTACGGGAGTTAATTTGACGAGAATCAAGTTTACGATGTAGCATCAGCGTCGTTTCAGGTATCAGAATATTAAACCTATATTTCATACAATTAAAGAGAAACAATATATTCCATAAAGGATTTTCCTTTACACAATTGCATGTATAGCAAAGAAGTGTGGAAGAAATAGAGCTCCCTCCTTATTGCTGCAAGCCTTGCAATTTGTTGTCTCATGAGAAATTCCAGTGCACCGCAGCTCGTCGCGCTTATCATTCGTTTCGAATTGGCGCGCGAGAGAAAAAGGAACGGGGTGTCGCCGACCATTACGGTTGAAAAAAATAATGTTTTGTTCTATTAAAACCTGTGGGTCGTTTGAACGCTTCCAAGGCACAAAGAGACACCAATGGAATCGCCCTCGACCAATCGCTGCGGCACCTTATCTCGTTTCTCCTTATTAAATTGCATTTCCCAGCGAGTTGACCCGCAGATTGCACTCTCGTTCTCAATTGTCGCTGTATCGCCGTCGTCTGGCTGTACACGTTCGTGCTATACATTCGATTTTCTTGGACACGGATTCGATTTATCGATGCAAGATTCACGCAACTCACGGTGCGTCGCGGATTTATTATATTCACGAAGGAATTATGTAATTATCGCCGCGTGGCTGTTCGCAGCACGTTCATAGAGCACGTCGATATCGTATATAGATCGTGGTGCTACGTTACGCCTCGATAGTCGATCGTGTAGCAGGCGAACGGAGGAAGAATTCAATCCGTTCCACTAGCACGGGAATACCTTGTAGTCGTAATAAATACCGCAATTACGCGAGATTGCGCGAGCCTGGATGAAACAAGATGCGGTGCTAATTCCGTGGCATGCATACATACATCTGCGGTGCATCGAAAATTGAAATCCGTCGGTAGATGGGAAAGGGAGCCCGTGTATCCTCCGATCCGAGTTTCGTTTGAACCCGCGACGAGGGGATGCCGATTACGGATTCCTGCGTGTATCTCCTATGAAATTAATTATTTATAGCCGCGATATGGCTTCGAATGATCTATTGTCTCTTAATGGCTGTGTCACACGCTCCAACCTTGAGCGCGTAAGTCGAGGGAATCGACCTCGAACCGGATCTCGAATCCTCTTTTTTTCTCCTTTCAAGGGTAAGGGGTAATATGGAATTAAATAGGGGTCGGAGAATCTCGCTTGTCACGCTGCAAAATTCTATTCTGCGCGCACAAATGAACCGAATGCATAGTCTGCGAGCATTGGAACGGTACACAAGAGGAGATAAATTTCTCTACGAGTGCCGCATTGTCTCGCAATAAAATTCTTTTGACGACCGCTCGAAGAAACACAAAAATAATGGGAGGCACGTTTGGACGAGCTGAATTTCCATAGGACGCTTCTATCCTTGCACCGGTTGTTAAACCGATGAGTGGCAGAGTGAATAATTGTACGTCGACCGTTTAGCGAATTCTTTTCGCGCGATAACCCATCGATACCGAGCCCTTACGTGCTTTCGCCCGGCTGCAAACTTGGAGCGCACGTAATTGAAACTTCGTGTTCCCCCTTGTTTTACGCTTCCCACGTTTTCCGGCTAGATCCAACGAAAGCCGACCCCGCAAGGAACCACCTCCAAATGCATATTCCTTTAAGGAAGTTGAGTCGAGTATTATACATATGTATACACCAGATAGTGATCTATAGGCGGCAACTAAATCGAGCACGGAGTGTATCTTAGGACGCGTAGGTAGATACAATTCTTTTACGCTCCATTTTCGTGCGAACGATTCGAATAGAACTCGATCGATCGCACCGCCCTCGAATAGAAACGAAATATCGCACGATATCGTTGTCCTGCCAGGCAGTTGATACTCCGAAAGCTTTTTCTTATCGGTGACAGCACTGAAGCCACTGATAGCATTGCGGAGGAGTCGCGGTGCAACCTGGAAACACGGGGCTACGCCTACGCATACCGCTCGGAGCGGTTCTCATTCGCTTCCGGTCACGCGATTCTACCCTTAATTAATCGACATCGCGATCATCGCGGATGAACGACCGAGGAATAATAGTTGCTCGATTTTCCTCAACGGCCACCGGCTTTTTCCTACCATCTTTTGCCTTCGCGATAACGACTCGTTCACGATTCACGAATACATATTCCGTTATCTTGACGCCGCGCAGGAGTGCACGGGAATGCTTTATTTTCATGCCCGAAACCGGAAGCTACGGGGTGCACTGCTACCATTGTCACGAGCCGCTGTCTATCCTTCGCGATACGTTCTTATCTTATCCGCTGGTCCTTTGCCTGGGCTGTCGGTAGAGATAAGACGGTTGGTCGTCTTAAATTCTTTCATCCTTCGTAGCGTACGCGTATGATAAATCGTCACGGTTAATTACGTCCTCGACTGGTTCTAATCGTGTTCCTTTTACAAACGCAACTACGTATACGTTGTTACGGTTCTAACTGTAATTTAGACTGTGCTTTAAATTTCAAATACCCGAGCGTGTAGATATTTAACAATCGTTTGCGAACGGAGCGATAATTTTGAATTACAAGTGCGTACAGCGAGGGGCGAAACCGTTCGACAAAAGTATTATTTATTATTGCGCAAAGCGTGGGAGAATAAAAGTATTGTCTTGGGAAATGCAAATAGTTCTGCAATAATTGAAATGTGTTCTGCTTCGATAGTGGTAAACAAGTTTTTGCTCGTAGTGCAAGAATGTTTCAAGGCGTACGAAAGACAACCGCGAACCGTTCGAGCTTCCGCTGGAAATAATTTGCTGCGGAGTAGTTGACGGTGGTGTCTTAACCGGATTACCAAGATGATATCAGTAATTTTACCACGGTAATTAACGCTGCTTCCCGATAGAGCTCCAAGGATTCGCGGCACGTTTCTCTTTTCCGGTGGAACCCGTGAGACAGAGGGGCAATTAATTGCCAGTCTCGTTAATCAACGCAACGCTAATCTTCACGGTCTGCCTACTGATATACTAATCGATTCCGTTCGATTACAGTACCCATCGAACCGCGTTGATCCCGCCATAGTTCTTTTGTAATTTCCCTCCTATTCAACGAGTACTCCCAGCAACAAGTATTTACCCCAAGTAAATTTCGTCAAGAACACTCCCTTTACCTCGGCCGGCTGTTCTCTTCCTGTTTTTCTTTACTTCGCGACCTGAGCGAATGGAGCAAAATTTGTCACCCTTGCACTTACTCGTGTCGTCCAAGGCACTCGCTCTCCCTTCTTCTATTGTTCTGATTGCACCGCGAAAAGTCTTCTCTGCCTAAAGGTATTTTTCTCTTTGCTTAAATCTAACGAAATTGCCAGAGGGCTCGTAATAAAATTTATTCACCCCGGAATCCACTAGCTTGACCATTAACGTAGGCATAGCGTTAGGCGAACAGGATCAGCAGGAAACTAGGCTCCTCGAAAGTTTGCTCATCCGTGCAATTCAAACAAGCATTAGAGAATCGTGATTCGTTTTGTCCATCCAGCGTGATCCAGTTGCCGGGCAATTACGGTACTTTCATTAGCAAAGTTTCCACGCGAAACGAGCGGCAAACGGTCGTCTGCTCGTTCTTTCCTTCTTTCTTCGTAAAACGAGACTCGTGTCTAAAAGCAACTGTGCGTAGAACGGCCAACTCCCGTTGACCTTATCCGCGGAGTTCAACGTTTTCCATATCGTCGGGAACATCCTTTTCAGAACGTCCTGGCCGCAAATTGGAGTAAAGTGCTAGCCGCGACGCCCGGCGAAACGTCTTCCTCGTTTCGTCTCCTCCTCTTCTCCTCGTAGCGGCCCGTTGTCACCGTTACCACACGTTTATCGTGGGTGGTGGTTTATACGAGGTGACTCAACCGTCGAGCAGCGTCGCTATTGTACGATCGTCAAAAGAAAAACCGTGCCGGTGCGCTCATTGTTCGGAACGAAGAATTCTCGGCCGACTAATAGCCGATCGGAATCGCGATAAGGTTTCAGGTTGAACTTGAATGAATTTCAATTGATTCGTCCCCTCCTCTCGTTTAGGAGAGCGCACCGTGCCGGCGTTAAGCCCCGCAACGTGTACCGAGTTTATGATACGGACGTGACTCCTCCGCTTTGTTTTTCGCAGTCCTGTCCTTTACGACTCCGTCAGTTTATGGCCGAGAAAAGTCTAGATTCAACGCGACGAGCTTCGGGTACACGAAGCTTTCTATTTCTTCCTGGCTATTGTCGTAAAGCAACCGCTATACCTGATACGCTTTGGGCGAAAGAAATTTTCTCTACTTCTATTTCAATCCTACTTTACAGAGTGCAAAGATAAAAGGATTGCAGCTTTCCCTCCGCAAATCGACAATCGTAATTGTACCTATCGTTCCCGTCGCCGACTCCATTATTTTTCCAATGGTTTTCGCGATCGGCGAGCCGCGGTGTAAGGGGAACAATGTATAAATATTAATCGCGAGCTACCGGGGCGAGAAAATGGAGCGGTAACGAGGTTGTTTGCCGAAAGGCATTTCCATTGCTGATTCCTCTGCAGCTGTGTCGGCACTCGGTACGGCGCGGACGCATCGGCAGTTTCCGTCAGACACGCACCGGGGGAGAACAGTAGAAAAATCTTCCCTTCTTTCCCGTCGAGCAGACGCACGGACACGGTCCATCTCACCTCGACGTTTCATTTGGAATTCGTTCCGGGCAAATCGAATAAACGTTATCGCGTTAACTCTTCCTTGTCGTAGCGTGCCGCCGTGCCGAATTTATGATATTCCGACAGGAATCGCGCAGCTATATCGATCCTGATAACGAATAACCAGCAGGGAAACAGTCGCGTGTCCTCTTCCTTGGATACCATTGCACGGCTCGTGTTAGGGTCAACGAATTTGGCTCGACGTCGCTCGCTAGGTACACTTATTGGGAATCGGAGCCTGTCCCTTTCGCACAGGTAATATCCTTAGTCATTTCGGGCCACTCCTTTTATCTATTCGTTTCATTTTAATAACTAAACGACGAAAGCGTCGCGTGGCACGGAATTTTCCCCGGGTACCACGTTTCCCCTCTGAGATCGTGCGAAGAATTACAGACTGTCGCTTCCGCTTCGTCCTTTATTTCCTTCCTGGATTAGAGGGCGTGTCCTGGCGTTCGAATCGATCTGCTCGCGCGAAAGATAATTTCTGATCCTGTATTTAAGAGACCGTCAAAAGTGCGAACGATCCTCATCGACTTTGACGTCCGTTTCCTCTCGGCCCGGCGCGGGTGGAAGAAAAAACCGTGGGACATATGTATATTCGGCGGTGAATTTAATATCCACAGGACTGGGGCAGACGTGACTGCCCGACGTTCGCTGGTTGCTCGTAAAAAACACCCCTTTGGCTTTCGCATGACAATAGACGGGTCGGTCGATCGTCCAAATTCAACGTAGACCCTCCCTTCGTTTGCATCTAACTCGACGCTCGCGCCTTTCCACGTTGGAAAAACAACTGCGGTGCACAGGTACTGGGAAATATGTTGCTGCAGCTGAAAGCAGTGGACGACATTTCCGTCGTGCATTATCCTTACGCCGATGAATGAAATTTCATCGGTGGATTTCAATTTCGTGCGGGCTCATCCACCGGGCAAATATGAAATATTTGCCGTTCCCATACTTACGGGTTGGAGCACGATCGATACTCATTGTACGTGCATACATACTTGTGGCAGCGCGGCGAAGGCTGTCGCATCGGAAAACCGGGGAGCTTGGACAATTCCCGACACTCGGCACCTTCCGCGAAGGTTACTCCACGTGCTCCAGGTGCGTTCGCGAGGCCCGTTCCGGCAACACGATCGGGCTATCCCCGCAATAATTCGAGGCTCGAGTATCCTCGTCGGCGGTTTTCTTCGTTTCATGGATGAGGTAAAAAGGTGAACGCGTGGGGATTCTCGCGGTTCGGTAGAGAGCTTCGGAGGGAGAGAGGGAGTGCGTGAACGAGAGACCAACGAAACGTGGACTCCGAAGAGGGAGAAAAGTGTAGGAATACATAGATATACATGTGTATACCGTGGGACGAAGAGGCGGCCCGCGTTGCGCACGAGTGCAAGGGAATCGACGAGCTAACTGGTCCGTGGGAGCAGAAGGGAATCACAAAGAGAAACAGAGGCAAAGAGTTGGGCAGAGAAAGGAGGATGGGGGACGAAATGCGTGAGGGAGAGACACGGTAGCTTCTCATAGAGAGGAGACAGTCGCTGGCTCGCCGGAAGGCTGCTTGCATCGAAGAGACGAAAGAGTTGGTCGCGTTCCCTGGTGCTCTTCTGCCCATCGCTGTTCGGAGTTGGCGCGAAGCGATACGCCGCGCCGCGTCGTCGAGTTATCGGCCGTTCTGTCGCAAGTGACGCTTGGAGACACTTGGAGTCACTTGGAGTCTCGGTGCACCCGCGATTCGCGTCGATCGTCGGAGGTAAACGACACGAGGGCTCGCGCTTGCTGGAAGCTTTTTAATTGGAATTTCAGGCCGCGTCATCTGGATGTTTTCCACGGTGAAGTGTCGATCGGAGTGCAATTGAAAAGATCGCATCGCAAGAATCGGAGCACGGATGCATGGGGATGTTTGGCCGAGGGCTGCGTCGATCAGCGTGGCGGGGTGAAATGTGTAGCTGAAAATGAATAGGATTATGGGTAGCAACGGAGGGCAGAGCGGAGGTTCGCCATTGGTGCAACTGGCTTCCACGAGTTGCTCCGAAAATAATCGTCGTATTTTTACCATCTCTTTACGCCGGCTTCGCCGCCGCTGTAGGCCGCGCAAAGTGGCGTTAATTCGGTGGAAAGTAATACGGACGGTGCGACGCCTCGAGTCGTTGCATCGGGGCGAGGTAATTGTCTGCTCTGTGTATGTAAAAATCGGCATCGCGGTGCCGCGCGTTCTACCCCTTGCAATCAACCCTCGCTGGAGAATACGCTTGCGCGGCGCGGCGGTACCCCTGCACAAGAGCGATCGTTTTGCGAAATGTCCATAGCATTCGTCGTCGCGGCGCACGGTCTGTCATCCGATTTTCAACGAACGCCACCTTCTCGTGGCCTTATCGTTGCTCTCTGTCCGGGAAACTTTCGCCGTGTCGCGCCGTCAGCCAACTATTTGTTCGCGCGTTACCCTGCCACAATGCGCGCTGTCAACGTGCCTGGTCAATTGAAAACCTCTCCTCGACGCGCACACGGCCACGGCCGTCCTACTTGTCGTTCACCTCGCCGCCCCGGCTTTTCACGCGAACGAACAATCGCCACTGCAAACCCACGAGTTCTCCGAGGGCAGCGATTTCGCTAAGCTTCGATCGACGCGCAAGCAGCCGACGAAAGTCCTAGGAGAGACTTATCCAGTTCCATCCAATTCCTATGCTGAAGCTATTATACTCTCTCGGCACGATGATTCGTGGAACGCGTCAGGTAAAAAGCGGCGCAGCCCGAATGGGAAAAGATCCCTCCTCTCGAGGAGCCCGGTGACTCCGGTATCAACAGATTTCGTATACTTGTAGCTTTCACTCTCCGATCGTAGGCGCGCGACGCGTCGAAGCAGACCGCGCGAGACCAATAGTTATCGATATTTCTGCTCCGATCGAAACGCAGAAAAGATCACTCGTCGCCAGCTACTCATTGAATTCAGAGAAATATCGAGGCTCGGTTCCTCGGTTATTTATCGCCTTCCAGTTTACCGTCCATCCACCCGCTCCTTTCACGAATACGCGCAATCTGTTCGAAGAAACGATTCCCAAACCCCCAGCTCCGCCACCGTTTCGATCGTTCCTGCCCGCCGGAAGCGAGAGCCACCTGAGATTTTGGCGGACAAGTGATTCGCTGATCGGTAGCGCTAGGGCGCCGGTGCGCCGGTGCGCCGGTGCGCCGGCGCAGGTGAATGAATCCTCGCTCTCACGATTCGCGTTCGCCTCTTTAGCCTGTCCATCGACCCTAACTAGCTATTTATATACACGAGCTTCTTGCCTCCATGCTCGTTGCTTCTGCGTATCTACGTCGATGTGGTACACGCGTGTACGCGAACGAGCGTTCACGCGTCGACGAGTCTGCTCGCTCTCGTCCGTGTGCGCCCAATTATAAGCGGCGCGGATATCGATGCCCGCTCGTGCTGGAATACAGATGCGCGATACGCTGCTCAACTCGGCGGCAATCTCGTTGCAACTTGCACCGGTGCCAAGATCGACATTCTTAACGCGTTCAGCATCGTTTCCTGGGACTGCCACGTTCGTCAGAAATCATCGGGCATCGTTAGTTTATCGTCCGAGTATGATTTCTCTATAGCGAAACGCGTACCTATTAATCGAAGCGTCTGCAGTGAAACGTTCTCCTCGTAGGTATTGTTTGCCATCGAAACGCGGTGGTAGGTAAGTCGTTTGCCACCCGCGGGCGTACATCTAATTTGCAATTATCGCGCGGTCGATTCGATGCGGTCGAACGCATACGTGTTTAAAAAACGTGCCCACCTTCTCTGCCTTGCCAAAAAGAGCGCGTCGTTTCGATGCCGAGCGCGATTGTTTTCCGCTGGACGGAAACGTGTCTTCTCGTTTCACGGGTTCCCTCTTGAAGACGAAACGCGTCGCAGCTAAAGCATAGGACCGACCACGCCTCTCTATGCTTTCGCTATTCCCTTTCCCGCCGTTCTAAATCCGTAGCAAAAAGGGAACAACCGCGAACGGTCGGATAACGGCAACGTTTCGAGTGGAGTTGCCGCGGTGAACGCGAAATCGCTCGCGATTAACGAGACGGGGGACAAAAAGGGAAGGAACGAAAAGTGTGCTCCGCGGAAACTCTTTGTTCCCCGAGGAGACCCGAGAATTTTGCTCCGAGTTCGCTTCCGAGTTTGAGGAAATATTTGGTCGCGGCATCGCGAGAAGTCACTCCGAGCCAATGTTCCATCCGTTGAATCACCTGCCGATAGGCGTCGAAAAAGGAAAGGGAGTAAGCTCGGGGTCCGCGCGCCATGTCGGACCACCGTCGTCACTCGCCGAATGTGCTTGGCGCATAATTATGAGGGCGCAGCTGCGAGATAGCACGTACACCTTTTTCAAAACCACCGCTGTACACCTTCGATGCGCGTGTCGCGATGTCCGTACACTCGCCTGCTCGCGTTCGTGTGCGCCTCGCCGGGGACCGGAAGCGCCACGATAGGCCATCCGCGTCGCCGTTTACGGCCACTGAATATCGGCCATCGGTCAAACCTATTCGTAGGCCTCTTTCATTTGAAAATTCTCTTCTCCCGCAGTGGCGATCGCGAGAATAAACGAAAATCTTTTGCACAAAAAGAGCATCCGCTGCTCGGAGGCTTCTCGCCGTCAACTTGAACCGTTAAAGGCGACCCAACGACAGCGCGGTCGAGCGGCGCGTAATTCTCCGTTCTCGGGAAACGCGAAAGGAAAACTCGATAGTACCGGCTCGTTTCCTACGGAACGAAACGCGTCCGGATGCTTCGCGATCATTGTTCGCAAGAGTGTACGTATCGTTCGCGCGCCTAGTTCGATGAACTTGGAGATACTTTTGTCCGTGGATCGTAACGCGCCGCGAATCTATCGATGCTTTATTTACGCTCCGGTTCGTTTTGTTCAATAGCCGGCGGCACGAACGGGAACGACGAGTCGCTTCTGCTCTTACGCGATACACCATCCGCGCTATCTTTGCCCCGTCACTGGACAACGCGTCTCTTTCCGTCGTCGTTGATCCGTTGGAGCGCGCGCTGCTTTATTCCTTTTCCCGTTCGCAAATTGCCCTACGCCGGCAAAAATCCCCAGAAGTATTCGTGCGGGCATGTGTGTTTTATGCGATTGCAAGTTGCTTATCAAATTAACGCGATCGCGGCGCATCCGTGACGGGGTTATGCACGCGTACGCGTGTGCGTAACAACGATCGTTCGGATCCAATATTCGGAATAGCCTGCGGCCGCGTCACTGTATTATGTCTGTATCCGTGTGCAATATTAAAACGAACGAGTCGGCAGGAAAGGGCCGGGCGATAAGTGGACGATAAGGGAAGGCAGAAGGAAGAATCGTTGCTCATTGCCGGTCGCAGACCGGATGGCGTGTACGCTGCGCACCAAGCGTGCCTGCGTTCGCCATGTCGGTGCACGGTAGTTGGAAGTTCAAGGCCGTCTCGTGCATCCAGTCGCGTAACTTTCTGGGGAAACTCTCTCGTGGAAAAATGCGTCAGCGTGACGCGAAGCTTCGTAGAAAATTGCTTGCCGTCGCCGCTGCCCCGCGAAATTCGTTTCGGTCTCGTCGGTGTTTCTCTCGGTGCTCGCGGCAGCTGTCAGCGTCGAAAAGCCCTGGGCTAACCGCGGATCGATAATTCAACGTTCTCACCAGGCCGATCCAAAGAGAAGAAAGCGAATAGCGGGTCGCGATTGGGATGGCGAAGGGGATGGCGAAGGGGACGGCGAACGGTGGCCGGAAAAAGTGTGGCCCCCTCGCCGCACACTCATTTGCATCGGGGCGATCGCGTATCAACAGGGATATCTAACGGTGCGCGAGGGTCGACGCTCGCAAGGGGTAGAGTGATAATGCTCTCGAACGCGCCGTTCTCCAGTTTCCTCTTCAAGCATTTCGCTTGAAATGAAATATTTTACCTCGCCGACGAAGGCGTAGCTTGTTCTCGATTAACTTTGCATCGCAGTTTCCCGTTTCCCTTGCCACTGTGCACACTTGCCTACCTACACACCTATACAGACTCGCTGAATTTCTCAACGCCCCGGGGAGCAGCGTGGGCGAAAAGAGAGCTGAGAAGCGGAGAAAGGAGATGGGACTCGATCGTGGCAAGGACGACGTCATTTTTCTACGCGGTATTATTCCGAATCGAAGTTGTCGTACAGGATGCAGACGCGTCAAGATTACGTACGTGCCAGGAATACTGGGATACCGACGGTAGTCTCTATCGGAACGTACGAATTCTTCCTGTCGTCTGTTGCTCACCGACGACTAAAGAGAAACTTTAGTTTCTCGGGAATCGCCTGGACGTACGCGCGTAGTTTCAAACAAAAGAAAACTCTTCCTTGCCCGCAATTTTCTGTTCCCGTTTTACCACCGGATCGCTCCATATCGTTGCCCCAACGTGTGCGTCTTCCCGCGAGTATCTGTATTCGATGATACCGCGGTAATCAATAGATAAATGGAATTAGGCTCGTGGGGGAATACCGTGGCTTCTCCATTTCCTCTTAATTGTCTGGCGATCAGTGGCGTCGGCGTCGAAGGCGATATCGAAAACCGGGCAGGGTTATTTCCGCCGAAATGCTACGCGAACGACGAGGAACGATAGCATCCCTAATTCCTCGAAGAACCGAGGCTGGCAAAACTTTCGGAACAAAAACTTACACCCCCCCCCCCCCCCCCCCGCTCTGTCGCGTTACAAGATTCCCGAGGTCTTTTGGTTATTTAAAGCTCCTCGAGGAAGCTCGGGGCGTAATTACTTGGCTGTCGTTGCTCGCAAAAGGACGGTAGCGTGTTTGCGAAACAGATTCGTAATAGTCGACTTGATTCCGTCGTAACTTCGTTACCTGACCCCCCCTGTTAGTCCCGCGTCGCAGGCAAATCCCGTCGCAGGAATAATTAAACTGTCTGCAAAAAGGATTAATTAAATCGGCGACGTTTCGTCTGTCCACGCTATAATCTATAATCTTGTGCCGCATCGGATCGTTGTATCCAAGTTTGTATGGAGCCGTGGGCGCAGGCCAGACTTCGCAGCTCGCGTAATTACACGCGAGTCGGTGGTGCGGTAAATCGTACGACAAATTGTCTTGCTCGCTTTCTTCTAATTAAAGACAAACCCTAACCCTTCGCGTCTCCTCCATCCGGCATTCGCGATACTCGATCAGATCAATATGATTCCGGGTACTTGGGCGCCCCTGTGTACAGACCAGCCGGGTACACATGCCCGTCCATATCCATACGTCCACGTGGAAATTTTCAAGAGGCCACGGATGAACTGCAACGCGTATCGCCCGCCGTGATTATTCCATTCGTAGCCGCAGGAAGTAGTGGCAGGGTTATATGCATATACGTGCATATACATATACAAATGTAGCGCATAGGCTCGAACGGGGTTGCGGCTATTCCGGCTACCGACTCTCGAGGGCTGTTCAACTATCAGGGTCGAACCCGTGTTCTCCGGTCACTCGATACCGCGTTGTTCCGTGTTACCGGGCGCGCGTTCTCGTGAAAATAGACGGGCGAATCGAGTCATGTTCACGGAAGACGAGCGACGATGAAATTAAACTAGCCTGAAAGAAAACGCTTCGCAATTGCCGAAAACGAAAGTTCCGAGGGTGCATCGGTATTGCGTAGTCGAGTTAATTCGTGAATTTGCTTATTTGTACTTGGGCGCAGGACAGTCTCTCCCCGCGGGTTCGCAATTCTTACGCGAAATCGGGTCCCCTGCGAGCGGTAGATACGGAATCGCCTCTAAAACTGATTGCGATAGTCGAACCGTAACTCCGAAACTAATTTCGCAAATGGCACGGAATTCTCTGGTCTCTCGTGCACGAAGAGACTCGCCGCATCGGCAAACGTAGTCGGAATATTTGGCCGACGCGTTGCGAGGAGCGAGGCCTCGAAAACTACCCCTCGAATCGCACGCTGTCTCCCAGAACTGACGCCCCTGATAAACACGGGGGCCGCCCCTACGAGTAGCGCAATAATGTCGAGGAACTTATTTCTCTTGGATGCAAATAGCGGTGCGTGTAGCGTTTGAAAGAGAGAAATGTTTCAACGATAATAATAATAGGAAGAACGGGAGGAATGGTGGACTCGCAGGATCGGACACGAAACCCTGCTTCGCCCCTGGGCCGTGCGTGTTGGGGGTTGCGGGCCGACAGACAGGGGCGAAGGGTGAGCGGCTCGATGGGGGAGTCGTGCCGGGGGAAGGACGCCCGGCGTCGCGGCGCAGCCTGCCGCACCCAGCAAAGCGCCTGCTCCCCTTGAACCGGCAAAACGTATACCTGACGCAACCGTGGAGACGCCGAACGCGAGTCGTTCTCGCGGCACGCTGTTGCTAGGCGCTCGTTTACGAGCCTAGACTTTCTTCGAGGAACTCGCGACCCTGTCCAACGACCCCGTCCATCCTAACAAGTTTCGGGAAGTTCCGAGGCCGCGGCAAGGTCACGACGCGTCTCCGTTCCGCTAGTTTCGAGTGTCGTGCACTTTTCCAGCCACTGTCGTTGCTTGGCAAAGTTCCGGAGCTGGACGGACGACGGCAATACGCGTGACTCGCAGCACAGTTTTCAACGCCGATAGGCAAACAAACCGGAGGGGTGAGAATACAGAGAATCGTGGAAACTTGTTGGAGGGGAAAGTTGAACCGAGGCTCGGCGTGGAGTATAGGGGCTCGGCTTGGCCTCGTCAGAATCTGTATCGGCATGGATGCGGCAGGAAGTCGCCGACGGTGAAGTACGGCCGAGGGGAGGGTGACGAAGGGAGGAGGAAGATTTCCAAGTGCCGTGTCAAGGTTGCCCGACCTTGATTCGGTCACCGACACGGCGGACGGCTGCGTTTCGCAAAATCGAGCGCACGCCGGAATTCGTGCACCGAGCACGCGTACAACGTGCTTGGAGATTTTAAAGAGGATTCGTAACCACCTATTCCGAATACGCGTCTGCTTTGCGCAGAGATCGTAACGAGGGCCGAGCCCAAATCTTCCAAATCGTATGAATTTTATTCCCCGTTCGGGACATCATCGTCTACCGGTTAAATATAGTATACTTGGCCACCTCCTTAAGCCGGAAATCGCGGTCACGAATATTTATGAGCGATTCCTAAGCTGTTCGCCGTGGAATAAACCGTTTCCCTGTGCCGTGGTGCCGTTTGTATCGAACCACGCTCGAACCAAAACTAATCTAATAATCGTTCGATCCTGCCCCCACCCCCGCCCCTCTCTGCGTTTCATTTGCTCGGCCCACCGTTTGTCCCTAAATGTTCATTCGCATCGAGGATAAGGAGGTACGGGTCTTCATCGACGAAGAGAAAGCGTCAAGTATCGCGAATGCGTTCGCCGAGCACGCAAGCTAATTACCGCACCAACGGGAATAACACTGCGGTGGTCGGCTCTGCGGAGACTGCAGACAGACGTGGGTGGTGTCCATCTTGAAATAGGCTGCATACCTTGCTTTCTTCGTCAATCAAATTGGTCTTGCTCGTTTACCGCGAACAGCATACCAGACAGAAATTCAGCCTGCAGCTTGTTAAAAAAAAAGAGTCAAAGATCTCGATGAAATTGATTCTCCGACTTTCCCCAGGGGTGATCGTTCCGTGTTTACGGTTGGTTCCGGGGGAATTTGCGCGATGCAACGGGGGTGATAACGCGCGCGAACAGGAGAATAGTTTTCCACCCTATGGGGGACTGCGGGCAGACTTAGGCGGTGCCCTACGTTTAGGATAGGTTAGGGTTGTCCTCGTGCGTGTACGCGAGTAGTGCACGCGAGATCCTTATCGTTTCAGAGAGTTTCAAAGTTAAGTTAGACAAAGCTGCTCTTTAGATAAGAACGTTCGCGTCTTTCTTCCCGCCACGCTACGCGGCTTTTCCGTTTCCGGGGAAATGTATCAAGTGCCCGGGAAGGGTTTGAAAACGGTTATCTCGCAAGACGATAATTGTTTTTAAGCTACGTCGATGATTGTTTAGAATCGTTGAGGAACGAGCAGGGCCAACGTATGCTAATCCTCGTGGCCCGTTAAAACGTGCAGGAGCAAATACATAGCCCTCCGGTACACCTCCGGTACACCTCCGGTACACCTCCGGTACACCTCCGGTACACCTCCGGTACACCTGCGGTGCGTGTGCTTCCGGCGACGGTATCGATTCGAAAGTGGCGATGCAGCGAACGTACCGGAAAGGGAAGAAACATCGCCGGTGAACGAGGATGCAGCATCTACATAGATCCCATTGAATTCCCCAACCGCGTGTGCGACGCTCTAAATCCCGCCGACACCGGTGAAGCGAGAGTTTTCTTTCAAGAAATTCCTCCTGCTCCGAATCACGTTCGATAGAATCGTTGATAGCATCGTCGATAGCGTCGCGACAGCCGAGAGCAGCAGTGAAAGAAAGACGCAGAGAATATTTCATACTTCTCCGACGAGAGTGTTTTGTCACGGTGCCGATGGAAACAGTGACTAGTGGTGGGTGATGATCAGTGACCCACGGTTTCGAATGAAGTGGTTTTAGGATGATGGTGGAGCGTGTCGAGGACCATCTCTTCATGTATCGACGTCCCGTTTACCGGGTATTCCAGTACCTCGAAACCACCGAGTAAGTACACCAAGAAAATGCATTCCTCTATACATATAACACGGAGTTGGCTGTGCCATACTCGCGACGATTTCCAGAGCCTCGACGAACGTTTTTGCCAATCGAATCGAATTTAACCAAAGGGGTTTGCCCGTTCGAAGAATGGCAATTTGCGTGCGTAAACCCTTTCAATGTCCCTTCCAATTCGTGAATGGAGCAACTCCGCGAGAAAGGTAAACGCGGTTCGACGCGGATGCAGCTTCCTTTTCGTGGGCCGCGCGTTACATCGATGGAAAGGAGGTAACCATGGGGAACTTTCCATCATCGACCGAGCACCTTTCGGTAACCGTTGCTAATTGGCACCATTATCTAAACTTCGATACAGCGTATGCAGGCCACGACCGCACAATCGCCTCGTTAGAGTTACCTGCTTTCGAATTCGTAGAGGAATCAATCATTATCCGCGTGCCCTCGATGCAACGACATCGTTTTATCGATGCCCCTTTCATTCTTTTTGTCGTTGCCTCTGTTGCGCGTCGGTAAACCGCTTTGCATTATCAACGATAAAGTTTTATCGAGGCCATTCTTTTTTCTTCCCCTTTGTTTCCTCTTTTGCCAACGACTGGATCCCTTCTCGTTGCGGGCGGCTCTCCGACTTCTCCGACTTCTCCGTTCGCCGCTCGCCGCTCGCCGCTCGCCGCTCGCCGCTCGTAGAGGAGTCGCGTAAAAAGCCCCTGTGCCCAGTCGAATCGCAACGGAAAATGCGGCTCACGAAATAGTTGAGAAGAGCCACGTGATCTGGGAAATGAGAAAAGTTCTCGACGCTACTCACAAGTGGCACCCACGCGAAAACCACTTAAACACCGGTATCGAGCGCAAAACTATGACACGTCCTTTATTTCGCAGGCGTTGTCGAGATTCTGCCATCGGAAAAATTGAAACAGCGCCGATACTTTTCTTGCGCACCAAGGCTCCAATCTGAAATGGAAATCAAGGATAGTTTGCAACGTTTCTATCCAAATGGTTGAAAAATCGAATCGCGCCTTTCCGTGCGGTCGAGGTTCAACGAGCTTCTAAGCCCCGAGAGTTGTAATTTTAGATTCCAGAAGGACCACCGTCGTTCGTGCACTGTCCGATCGGCCTGCACAGCAACACTTACGAACAGCGATCTTCTAAATTCTAACCGGAACGTCCACCCTCGGTTTTCTAAATCGCGCAGCCAAACTGGCAACCACGTACACACCTATGTATATCGTTTCGGACACCACTCGACGAAACTTCAATTAATTACCAACGATCGTCTAAAATTATACAAACGGAGTGCAACTTATTGTCGAGGTTCTCGGCGAAACGGGAGCTCGCGATATTCAATGGCTCCTGTTCACGGAAAAACGAAACGCCACAAATACGTGCTCCGCTGCTCGTATCTCGCCTCCTTGATTACGCATCGCTGTCGTTCATCGCGACGATCGATCCAGCTAGATCACCGACCGCGTTCCGCTCGCAATTGTGTCGCGGTGCTCGTTCGTTCGAAACTCGTCTGCCGAGCCTCTGCCGCTCGTAAAACGCGCCGACGTATCGGAGCATTCGGACGCAACGTCGGTGCATGATGTATTCTCATGGACTACTGTTAACATTCTATCCTTCGCCTAAATGCCATTAAACACCGCCGCATTGGTCAACCTTTCACGCGGCGCGGCTGGCACGATCGCGCCCCGCGACTCCTCGTGCTTGTATTCTCTTCAGCGGTATTGTCGAGGACGGTCTGCGCGTTCCAGGTGTCGTCGTCTCGTTTCCTTCGATCGGAGCGACGCTAGGACAAGGGAGGGTGCCATCGGTATTCAATGATCGCCGACTAGAAACGGAAGGTACAAAGTGGAAAGGGTCGCGGCGTGTTTCGTGCCGGAGAAATATCGAGCGATCGCCTGCGAACGTCTCCAGGCAGTCTGTCCGCGCGATCGTGCCGACCTGGAACCGGCCCATCGCCCTGCTTATTTGCGCCATAGGAATTGCGCTAGCGACGCGATTTTTCTCCGTCGTCCCACGCGTTGGAGCCGGTGAAACACGGATAGAGGAGAAAGAACAGTCTAGTTGACTAGGAAAGAGAAGAGAGGAGAGAGAACGGCAAGTTGTCCGTTCGACTCGTCGATCAGTTACTGTTGGACGTCGAGGCCGTGCGTACCCCTGTCGTACATCGTCGAGGAAATAAGGGACGAGATTTTTCGGGATCGGCAGCACGGCGATTCCGTTCTACCGATAAAAAGGTCAAAGAGAAATTTTGCCGAGGGGGGAAAAAGACCGAAAGGCAGAGGCCCGGGACGCTGAAGCAGCCGGCGCCAAATTAAAATCGTTCACCATGCCTGTTCCTCGCCTTTACCGCTCCACCGAACATTTATTTCCAGACACGGTTCGGCGCGGCGGCCGCGCGGTCCGTTCTGGCCAGATGTAATTTAATTTCGTAAAACGAGATCCACGCGATCGTTTCGATACGGTGCACGCGTCTCGATATCCGCCTTCGATTGCCGATCTCTGTTAGCGAGAATCGAGTTACGACTAACGCAACGGGTGGACGAATAAGAAGGACAGTGGATATTAGCCGCGATGCCGCGACTCTGCGTTGCTCGTCAGTCAACGGGCACGGGACATTCGATTAGTGATCGTTCGTAATCTCCAGAGACGGATAATGTTGGAGCTAGTGGAACGGAAGGCCGGCGGGATCTCGTGGCCGAGTTGTCGCGGGCAAAATTTGGAGTCGTTCGCCAAGGATCCCAGGGGAATCTTCTTTCTCCGGCGAGACAAAGGTTGCTCGCGCGGGAAACGATGGAAAAGGGACAACGGGGGTTTACTGTGCTCCCTGGGCCAGCTAGGATGCAACGAGTCGTACACACCTGACACTCTGGGCACGTGGAAATTCCACAGGGTGTCTCGCCCGAGGTAAACATTCCGGAAAGCAGAGGGAAGGGATATTTTGCGTCATCGAGTCCCACTTGTTCCGTCTTCACGGTCGTTACGCAATTAAGATTCCTCCGGTTTGGGCCGACTTTCCGAAAGTCCGCGAAACGAGCCACGATTTATGCCTGCGCTCGCGTTTTTCCGCGACGATGTGCGTGTTTCGCTACTCGTAACGATCGTTCGAAGCACGCGAACCTCGTTACGCCTGTGACGATGCAAAAGCGCAATAGAGAAAGTAATAGTGAAAGGTAAAGTGCGTGGGCGACAGTCACAGGTGCGTGGTGGTGGTGCTACTCGTTCCTTGCCGCCTTGGGTCAGGGACGCACTTGCTTTGTCCTCTCTCTTTCTTTCTTTCTTTCAATCTCACCAACCACTTTTCGTGCCGAGGCGAGGGATTCTTCGCTATGGAACACGGAAACGGGAACGACTCTCGGCTCTCGACTCTGTAGTATATCTCGTAGCACAGTTCTCTTTATTGCAACGCCCAGATATTTTCCCGATGCACACATACTTCTATGGTAGCTGCCTTTTAACAAGAAAAGGTACGCAGCATCCATGTAATTAACGTTGGCGCTATTTCATGGCAAACAAATAAGTCTGGCCAGTGCTCTTGCACTGTCAATTCAATTAACTCGGTCGACTTTACTGAAAGATTGCTCCGACAACGTTCTTCTCGTCGCGGTGTTGCGTCGCTTCGTAGCTTCGTAGCTTCGTACCGCGGCGGATGAAATGCCTCAGCAGCCGACGACGCGACGATGAATCGTCGTAACGAGTTTCCGTAAATACCTGGCGGGAAAGGAGCCGTGGATCACCGTGAAGTTACGCGAATGATATATTCTTCCCGGGATTTTATTTCATTTCGCTTTCAAGGAAGGTGTAATTCGTTGCCGCGTGCTGGGTATTTATGTTTCAATTACAGGAGAAACGGTGATGATCGTTAGATGATTGCCACCCACATCGTGTCCCAGTTTCTCGAGTTCACAGGAAACACTTCGGAGCACGTGCGAAACGCGGCCTCTAGGCTATACACCAGAGCTCCTTCGCGAGAATTCTTTCGTGGACTCAGCTAAAAGGGCGTCGGAACTGGCAGAAGTCCAGTAGGTCTGACTCGGGGACTTCTGCAGGTTCTGACCAACTTCGACCCTTAATTTCTCGAGTAGGGAAAAATATCGAGAAATCAGGAACGCTACGGGATCGTCCAGATTCTTATCCGGAACGATCTTTTCCGCGGTCCGGTATATCGGTTGAGTAGTTGGTGGCTCTCGGCGTAAGAGTTTCGTCCCTGACCGACGGCATTCCTTAGCCGGACGACGCTCGTAATATACATTTGCATTAATAACCGCGATGCAAACACACGCCACAGCTTCAAGTGGTCGACGACGTTTTCGTGCGTCGACTTTTTAAGGAAGCTCGAGGAACTCGTCGCGACGGAAACACCTTGTTACACGTACACGCGAAAACTTACGTCACCTATCTGCCAGATCTTTGGAAAGATCGCGCAAAATCCACGCGGAGGACGAGCTCGCTCGACGTATACGGATAGGTGCTTTATCTAGTAAAGCAATTTAGCGCGTACAATTTAGAACCATTAAATCGGAAGGTTCGCCTATTTTCCAACCGAGCTGCTTCCACCTACTCTCCAACGGCTTCACGAGTCAGCGATTGAATGATAACCACGTGAAATCATGTTAATAAGGCGTAACAAACCAAGGCCCTTCGTCGGTCTCGCTGCTCGCGAAACCGCGATCTCCGCGCGAATTCAACGTACCCGAAACTCTGAAAGTTTCCACCGTGCAAAAGAAGCGTGCAACGGTGTCCCCGTTGCATAAAGTCGACGAAACTCCGCTTCAGAATCGAACCGGGACTTCTGTGCCTAGTTAATAGCTGACATTTCATCCAGGCGCGCGCGTACTTGGTCCTGGGTAGACGGAGTCGGTATGTAACTATGCGAGTGCAGCGGAGTCGAAAGGGGTAGATATGAAACGCGACCCGGTGAATGGGGATGCAGTTGCGTACGGACACGTGCAACCCCTTTCGAAAGCCTTCCGCGGCGGCGATCGTTCCCGTTCCGCGACACTTTTTCCTACGATTCATCCTTTCGACCGAAGAGCGACGCTGTCTGTCATGATGTTCGATGAATCGGGCAGCGATCTAGTCGAAGACAAACGCATCAGACGTTTTATTAGGTCATCGCGTGTGACGTCACCGGTGTGCAACTTATCGGGCGGATGTTAATCTGATCGATAAAAATTGTCGTCGGATCGAACGGCCGCGCGCGTATTTCGAATTAGACCCTTGGAATTGCAATGCAATTCGACGGTGCGGGTGACTACATAGTGAACGTATCGCGTTATGCTTTGTAATATCTAAAAATATCTGTTGGGAACGGTCGCTCGATGACTCGTCCGCGAAATCCTCGTTGCTGTGTGGCGGAAAATATTTTCACCGTGGCGTAGGGTTCCCATGAATAGCTAATTGAAGCGGGGACTTTGATATAATGAAAGAGTTAAAATCGCGGTTACTTTGAATCTGTGAACTTGTAATTGAACGCGCTTCCGGGGTGCACGGTGTTTAGAAGGGGCTTTGGCCACTAGGACATTATCCGTGCTGTGTCGGGCAGGGAATTCGCCTGGAACGAAGCTTTCGAAAGAGATCCTTTTCCCCACGGGCCGATGATCCTCGCGACCAGCTGAATAGCGCGAGTCGAGGTTTTACGAGATAATGCATAATTCACACGGTCGTTTCTTTTCTTTTTCATGTAGCCATGAGGGGATGAGCACTGGCGTAGGAGATGGAGGTGGAGGCGGTGCCGGCGGCGTACAGGGCAGTGGCGGTGGTAGACACACGCCACCCCATGGATCACCCACCCCCATGGATAAGGCGACGCTGAAGGTCCATCTTCCTAACGGTACGTTTCTAGCGAGTCCTCGAGCGCAGCTTCTCTCTTCGCGATTCAAACGAGACTGACCTTTCAGGTGGTTTCAACGTCGTTAAGTTCGGTGACGCTATCGACGTTAGAGGTATCATCTCGTTGGTAACTAGTCGATTAGCAGTCGGCACCAGGCATTACCGAAACCTTTACGCCATGAGACTGCATCACCCCGGGTCGGGCGAGAGTTACTGGTTGCACCAAGACACCACCATGTACCAGGTATTTTCAAACATACTGTTTTCGCGCGAATGATCGAGCCAAGAGTTGACCATTCTGGTGTTCTCCAGGTTCAAGAAAAATACGAGAAGAAGCATCCTCATTGCGAGTGGAGGTACGAACTACGGGTACGCTACTTGCCGCAGAATTTGAACGACTTGTACGAAAAGGACAAAGTGACGTTCTACTATTATTACGATCAGGTACCTCGAATAATTAGCGTGAATCGAGCTTTGCTACAATTGCACCGCACCATAGACGAACAGTAATATCGAAAGACTCATCGAATTTCGTACTGTAGGTTCGAAACGATTACCTCTGCGCGAACCACGCGGCTCTCGACCAAGACGTGGCGGTTCAGCTGTGCTGCTTAGAAATTCGTTACTTCTTCAAAGATATGCCGCAGATGGCACTGGACAAGAAAAGCAATCTCGAGTACCTAGAACGAGAGGTAGGTGCAACGTAACTACGAAGAACGCGTACTTTTCTGCGAGCTTCGTTGTAAAAACGTCGGCTTGGTTTCGCAGGTCGGTCTGCACAAGTTTTTACCGCGGTCCGTGTTGAATGGAATGAAACCAAAGGCCCTGCGCAAGTTAATACAGCAACACTTCAAAAAAGTAGCGGCATTGTCGGAGCTGGAATGTATGTTCAAGTTCTTCGACCTTTTGAGGGCGCACTATAGATTCGACCAGGAAAGGTTTATATGCGCATTAGGGGTGAGTTTCACGAACTGTGCTGCAAATGTTTGCCCGCCGATATACATTTTTATCCATGCATTCCGATTTGCAGTCGAGCTGGTCTATACCTGTCGAGCTGGTCATTGGTCCAGATTTGGGCATATCCTATATGGCCCACAGAGGTGGAACAGTGGTAAGTTTTTCATTAATTTTAATCGAAATTTCATATCGTTCTCGTTGGGTGTGTTAAATGTTTTACAGCCAACGCGGATGGCAGAATTCTCGCATATACAATCCATCCAGACGCTTGTGTCGGATTGCAAGGAACACGCGAAGGCGTGTATTAAGTTAAGAGTAGCCGGAGCCGCGGAGACTCTCAGTATAACGTGCTCGAGTTTGGACCAAGCTGAAAGTCTCGCCGATTTGATCGACGGATACTGTAGGCTAGTTACTGGAAGCAACACTTCGTTGTGGAACAGGAAAGGTACAATATTGTTCCTATGAATTTTTCGAGCAGCCGCAGAAACTGGCCCGTGCTATGCAAATATCGTTTATCATTTCCTATTGAAACTTGAATCGTTTGCCTCCGATATTCATATTCATCCAGCTAGAGTTCGTAATCTAGCGTGGACAATTTTAATGTTCTCTTCCATTTTTCACCTCTATTTACCATCATTTTTAAGGATTTCGAAAATCATTTCTCGCACGTGTCCCCCTTCCGTTAACAAGCCATACTAACAATAAGTTATAATTTTTTACACTTCCAAGCTGCATCGTGGAAAAACTATCCCTGTCCATGCAAAGGTTTGTAGTTTTAAATGATCCCGTGTCGTAGTTAACGTTTCGTCTAGCATAATTGCACGAGAATCGTCGTCGATCTATTCGCCATTTCTGATTGCACAATATCATTGAAAATAGATGCCCACCCACCCAAGTATAGGCAAGACGGTAGCAATAGTCCAGAGAAGAACGTGAGCAAGACTGGAACTATTTTATCAGAGGATTATGCGGAGATCGTGGACGAAGAAGGAGATTATTCAACGCCAGCTAGTAAATATATTTCAGCAAAATTGCTTATTGGATAAATGAAATTGATGAAAACTGTTGTCATGAATTATTTTAGCACGGGACTACGAGATAGTTAGGAATCAAGTAGAATTGGGTGAAATCATAGGGGAGGGTCAATTCGGTAATGTACATAAAGGTTCGTACAAAGGACGGGACAACCAAACCATAGCTGTAGCAGTAAAAACCTGTAAAGTTGACGCCGATTTAGCAACGTCGGAGAAATTTCTCGAGGAAGCCTGTAAGGGAATTATTGCGCTGCTAAATGAAGCCTGATGTGAACGTAAAAAATAACCACTACGTAATATTTTAGATATAATGCAACAATTCGAACATCCGCATATAATAAGATTAATCGGTGTTTGCTCGGAAGCGCCGATTTGGTTGGTGATGGAGTTAGCTAGATTGGGCGAGATGCGAGCATACTTACAGTCGAATAAACACCGTCTGGATCTCGCCACTCTACTGCTTTACACGTTTCAACTAAGCACTGCCTTATCGTACCTTGAGAGCAAGAAATTTGTGCACAGGTAATTATTCAATCGATATCCTATTTAAGGAGCAAACTAGTGTACCTACCTTGTTGCAAAATATGTATCCATATGTTTCAGAGATATCGCTGCCAGGAACGTCCTAGTCTCGTCGCACAATTGCGTAAAATTAGCAGACTTCGGCCTTAGTAGGTGGGTCGAAGACCAGAGTTATTATACGGCGAGTAAGTGTAAGTTGCCCATCAAATGGATGGCGCCGGAGAGTATCAATTTCCGTAGATTTACAACGTCTTCTGATGTATGGATGTTTGGTAAGTTTTGCTCCACGAACCCAAGCCTTTCCCATTTTTCTCCCATCCGTGCGAGTAAGTTATTCAACGATGTTCGTATCCTCTTAGGTGTATGCATGTGGGAGATTCTAATGCTAGGTGTGAAACCGTTCCAAGGCGTAAAAAATAACGAGGTGATTCGTAAACTAGAAAATGGAGAAAGACTCGCGCTACCGAATCACTGCCCTCCGCGATTGTATTCTCTGATGTCCCTGTGCTGGAGCTACGAACCCAGTAAACGTCCAATTTTCAAAGAAATCAGAGAAACTTTGCAGTACGTATATCTCGGGTGTTATTTGCGATTGCTCGATTTTCGGAGCGTTGCGAGTTGCAATCGAATACTTACGCCACAATTTTGCAGTGAAATTTTATTAGAAGAGAAACACCAGCAGCAAGAAACGATGAGGCGAGAAAACAGGAGAGTGCAAGCTATGTCTTGGGGTATGTAAGAATAAATAAGAACGTACAGTTGTAGCAACCGAGATACTTTGTGGGACATGGTGAAAATAATCTTTCGTTATTTAGGCGCAGACGATGTACCGCCACCGAAACCCTCGAGGCAACCACAGAACACGTCGGATCAATCTCAGTTAACCGCTGCGGCGCCAGTTTCGACGTATATCGTGGCACAAAGTCCCGAAGTTCTTGCGCAACTTCTCAAGGATAATCAAACTAGGGGGGTATGTCCCTCCGTCTACACAACTCCAGCCTCACCTTTCAATACCTTGGCAGTACAATTCCAAGACGAAGATCAAGTCTTAACTACTGCTCTGGTTTCAGATCTACCCTTTTTCGATCCATCCAACTCCGAACCTTCCGCCTCTCACGACACTCATTCGGGAGATTCCACCTTGTCCGATACTAATTTAGACTCCCTCGATTCCTCGGATACTCCTCTCATGTCCAACCTAAATATTTCAGACGCGTCACAAGCTCAGTCACCCGCTGCCAATAGAAAGCAGCAGAAGGTTAAAGAGATGCAAAATTTATACGCGGTCAGTTCAAAAGTGGTCGGTAGCATTACCGCAGATTTATATTCTGCCGTGCAAAAATTCTCAACATCCAGTGCCGTTCCCGTCACAACTAGCACAGCTACTTGCGGCGAAATATACGGTCCGGTCGCTAATTTCACGCAAAGCTCCGCGATCGTTGGTAATCTCAGTCAGAGTCCAAGCGTAGGTGGTAACTTTGGCGAGAATCCGGGAAACTTCGGCCCCGGTAGCTTGAATAGTATCGTAGTGTCGAACAATCAAAGTCAGTCGCCGAGTTTTGGCCAATTTTCAGCCAGCAGTCCGAGTCAAGCGTTCACTGTTGTTCAATCAGCCAGTCAGAATTCTAGTTGCGTACAAAATTCTGCTAGCGGAGGCGCGTATTCTCGTGTACCAATTGTTAACACGTCTACGGCTGCGATACCCACGTCCAATGCTGAATGTCTATACGGGCCAGTGCTGAAATTCCGACCTCAAAATGCATCCGATTTGAAGCCTGCGAATGCATCAGTCGGATCTGCCATGCAAAATCCAAGGGGCAATTTAACGCATACCTCGACACCGGTACAAAATGTCCAAGCTCAACCGATACACGTCCAGAATTATCAACACCAGCAAATCTATTCTAACATTAGTCATCCAGGGGCGCAACCAATGTTCTTGCCTCAGCCGCAACATGTGCAAAACATTCAAAGACAGAATCCCATTCATCAGTCCGTTTCTTATGTCCCGGCGCAACACACGAATCAGCAAAATCAGGTGTCCGGCGCAAACCCGATTTACACGCCGCATGCGGCTCAGAAGATTCAAGGTCCCGTGTACGTGCAACAAATTCAGCCCGGTGTCGCCAGTCACGTTGCAAATTCGCAGCCGGCCAACGTGAATCAACAATTGTCGTATGAAATGGCACAAAGTCATCCCGTTCAACTACATTTTGCCACGTCAGGCGCTGTCGTACAATCGTCCAGCCAGCCTCACTTGTATCCTCCGAGCGCGTCTAACATTGCGATGGGGCAACATCCAACTACCTTTACCACCGCGCACCATAATCAAGCGCAATGTAACACTACAAATTTGCAAACAGCTGTTACGAATGCAACGCAGTACATAGTACAGCCAGTGATGCAGTCTGGAATCATGAGATCAAGCACACCTCATGTAGCAACCGGTGTCGCGAAAATCACTACGTTTGTAAGCCAAAAGCAGGACGAGCAGCTGACAAGTTCGACAGACGGTACACTCTCCGGATCACTGATATCTTCAGCTGTCAGTGATAGCACAATGTCATCGAGCAGCTCGATGACAGAGGAGGCACAGCAAGATCAGGTTTGGCAAAGCCTCCTAGGAATGAAAAATCGCATCCTCTATCCGCAACAGCATATTGTTTTTATTTTTCATTCGATATTCCTGCAGCACACCATACTTTTGTTGCAAATCAGATGTATAAATGTATACACGTATATATCGCTTCTGGTATTATGCAGATGCGCTCACATGCTCGTTTATTAAATACTTACAATGGCCCTCCTCTATCGTTTATACACAATTAGACAGTGGTTTCTTTTTTCTTCTTTTTCTTTTTTTTATTATTCATACCTGGCCATTTTATTCGCAAGTTTAGTAGGCTAATCTTTTTGCATGACCAATGGAAATATTGCCACTATAACAATCTGCGTTGCATGTAATACGTATGATTGCACTATCATTGTTCTGAAATTGTTTTTGCATCGAGAATTATGCATCTCTTTAATTTTATTATGTACATATTTATTAAACGCGCTAAAACATTGAAATATTATAATTAACGATCGTGAACCGGCGAAAGACAATAAAAGAAATTTCTTCTTTCAGAGAGCCGTTCAATCGCAATTATTCGATAGCATTACGGAAAACTTCGACGATGAACAAAAATTATTGGAGCAACGACTTCTAGAACAGCAACGTCAATCCGAAGAAGATAGTCGGTGGTTGGCCAGAGAAGAGGTACATACTTTGCTACCTATCATTTTCTTCTACACCCGTATTTGCCCCGATTAACGATCGTTTCTCGCACATTCAGAAACGATTATCTATCGCAACGAGCGGAGATGAAAGCGCTAGTCCTCCTGTTCCTCGTTCTGTTACGCAGTCGCCGAATCATGAACAACACAGCGCTAATACCGGTTCTATAGGTTCTGATAAGAGTGGCGAGAAAGTAATCGTTGTAAAGGTAATATGCGCAACGGTTCGATTGATCGACGCATCACGTAAGAAAGCTATAAAGAATATTTATTTCATAGAAAATGGAACCAACGCCAACCGCGGATCTTGACAGGACCAACGACAAAGTGTACGACTGCACAACGAGCGTTGTCCGTGCCGTAATGTCGTTGTCTCAAGGTATTCGTTATTGGATTAATTGCTCTTCGCCGTACCGAACAATAACATTCTAACAGTGTTGCAAACGTAGGTGTTCAGCAAAGCAAGGCCGATCAATATTTGGAACTGGTGTGTAAAGTAGGTATTGAATTGAGGGCATTGCTTTCATCCGTGGATATTCTGATGGACATATTACCAATATCTGCCCATCGTGAAGTAGAAATGGCACATAAGGTACTCAGCAAAGACATGGCAGAACTTGTTACTGCAATGAAACAAGCTCAGAAATATAGCGCGACTACTTTGGATGCAGAATATCGAAAGTAAACATTTGAATTGCAAACATTTCACATATGTATTGTCATGCGTAATAGATCGATGAAAATGTTTAGATACATTGTACATGATTTCAGGGGGATGTTATCCGCGGCTCACATCTTAGCCATGGATGCGAAGAATCTTTTAGACGTAATCGATTCGATACGCATTCGCTATCCATACGTTGATAATCAAATTTGCCAGAAGCAAAATAATGTTAATACTCCGCAAGAAAGCACCCCAGAGGGTCGTATTCGTTCCAGTCAATCTGGAGAACAATTCTTAAGGAGAAGCCAATCGAGCGAACGGCAAGGTACTACCTTCCGACAAAGCCAAAGCGGGGATCTCTTGCATAGAATGGGTCAATCTGTTGATCGTTCATTGCAGGTAAATCAGATTTTACCACAAGGTCTTTAGGATGGTTAATTAATTTTGTATACGTATAAAGTATGTATAAACAAATGCATCCTTATTTAGGATAACCAAACCGATGTTAGTACCGGCTCGAGTTTGGAAAGAAGGCATCATATCGTCACTAATAGTCTCGAACGTAATTCAACCACAAGGAGGCAAATGGCGACCAACAGTCTAGAACGAAAAAGGCCATCTCTATCTTGCAATATCAGTCCTATGAATAACTCGGCCAATCCGTCACCAATGGTACCAGTCACCTGCAATTTAGTCCAAACAGCTGCGCCCATCGTTCATCCCAGTCAGACAGTCGCAACTGGTATTAATCAACAGCAAGTCTTTTCGCCTAATAACAAAGCGACAAGTGAAAGCCCGACGACTGATAGCTAACAACGAGGTACATCGCAGTAAGGTAAGTTTTATTATCAAATTATTATTATTGCATTGTACATAAAAAGTTTTCCGTATCCGTTATCTAATTGTATTTGTATTGATAAATTTCAGAAAAACTTGGATGGAATAACTGTATGTACATAGACTATATTGTACAAGTTACCCATTAACGTCTCGCATATATGTAACTCAGCAGCAGGAGATTTAGTATTTGTGCTTTATAGCCCCTTTTCAACATTTAATAGAGATTGTCTAAGCGTACTTATAATTTCTTCTATCACTACGTGGCATAAACGGCCTCGAGTATCATATAAAGTCTTACAGCTGAAGCTCAGGCTTGCAATATTGTCCGTACAACTTAGTAGCGATCGGGCTTTTGATGTTACCCACTTAGTTTTAAAACGATACCAACTAGGCATTTCTCTTGGACATCATGGCCCGCCAATTGTTCAATATAAATTGATCTCATTGTCGGAATAAACCGATGAGGATCAATGGAACACGGTTAGTATGCGAGGTCTCTCGTAGAAGCCGACAAATCCAAGCGATTCGTCTGTACTATGTACTATCGTGCGATATCGTCTCATCAAGAGTAATGCAACTAACTTAAATTGTTTGTCGGTGATCAGTGTAACGAAACACTGAGTCAAAGACCAAGTGATAAAAAAAAACAATTTGTATACGAAACAGTTGTTTTTTTTTCACATTTGTTCTTCCTCTAAACGTACTTATAGATAGGACAGTATTCGTTAGATGTAGCAGTACAATTACTACTAAAAGGCGTAAGTCGCAGATATAAAGAAATCACTCCAAAGCTTTAGAATTATTGTTAATTTGTTATTGTATGACAACCACGTACGTAGGGTGAAGCAATATGCTCCCTCGAACTCTAAAGCAATTATACCCTTGTCTAATTCTTACTAATATCAACGCAGAAAATACACCACGGGCCATTCAAATTTTTGTGCACACTTTTATTTGCAATTAGTCGTAACAAAGTTACTAATATAGGCACACGATATATCGGTTTCAGAGGTCTCTTGTTGCATCACCCTACACGTAGTTAAACAATTCTATATATAGATATATTATATTTATAAATATATATTTAAGTGAATAGTTATTACAAAATATTATTCGAAAATTCACGTTCATGTAGAACACAGGCTTTCTATGTTGTTCTTACAAATTTATAATTTAATAATCTGTTTCCTGCTATGAGGAGTGATTGCAATGTAAAAAAAAATGGGACTGAATGTTATTTCTATTAGGTAATTATTTAGCAATTCGTACCAATTTGTGAAATTTATATAAAATGTTTTATAAAAAATGGATCATTCTTCGACGGCAAGTCAGTTCCTACAAAATATTTATAAAAACATTTCATCTTTGCATAAGAATAGTGATTGATAACTTATCATTGCAATGCGCTTATAAGAATAGTGCATTCACGGATCTATCAAATATTCCATATATATGAAGTATTCCATTTTTATACACTTCTTTTTTTTCTATATTCCTGGAAGGGTTCCATTTCATATTAAATCAGAACTGGTATTCGCGATGATTGATTACATTTTTACATTGCTCATTATTTCTACCGCCATCACAGGTTTCACTCGTAATGTGCCAAGGCGTTTTTATATACTGCAAGCTCATGTCATTCAAAATACACGTAAAACTTTATTGTATCACACCCCAGGAATTCTGTAACTCACATTTACAATGTTTGACACTGCTATTGCATCGAAAGTATAAAATACTTTTTTTTCTTGCATTACGTTAAGTATATGTAAATAAACATTCAATCATTAAGTCAATGTTGTTTTTAGCAAAATTTATTTTTCATTAATCATTATATCCGCTTCTTCAAAACTTTTCTAGCTGGAACGCAATGTTCAATTTCAGATGTCGTAATTATCTATCCGAATTGCATTGAAATATTTAAAAAGGACTTAAAACATTGCATATATTTGCAATAAAGGTTTTAATTTGTCAAATATTTTCTAAAGTACTTATTCTACTATTTTACTCGTATTTATAAATTTACACAAGGATAGAGCAAAAGCAACATTTATTTTACCTTCGCATTGAAAATCATCGTACAATCATGTTATACATTATACAGGATTTGATGATTTCTAACAAAATAATGAACATTTGAATTATACATATATAATTGTTAATACAGGCAATTATTTTTCAGAATAAAATTGAAGTTCATTTACAAAAAAAAACGAAGGGTAGATACTGAAATAAAAGGAGTCTACCATCATTGAACCTGTTACTGTTATCAGTTAGATTATGATAAATCGTAAAATAAAACAGTATGTATCGTTCGAAAAATATTTATAAAATTCTGTAAATATAACTATGTATTACAATTACAAGCAAAATAAACAGTAAGAATGATTTCAGCATAATAGGGATTTCCAATCAACTACTTGTCATGTTTCGCGCTATAATACTTAACACCATTCAACTCCGAGGATCTAGCATATTTGGTAAGAAGGGCATTTACATTCATGCTGTACGTCGTTCCATTTCTGGAAAATATATTTTTATACGAAAAAAGTGAAATTATCATTTCCCGAGTGTACTAATTTTTCACTTACGATACGTAGGGTGTGATCTCTTTGACGGTCCATTTATCTTTCGCCTTAAAAAGTTCATTAAATCTTTGATTAATATCTTTTGGCAGATCTGCTTCTGGGAAGGACACCACTTCTTTTTTCATTGTTGAATTATTCTGTGTAACCAGAGCTATTCCGCTTAGATATTCTTCTTTCGGTTCCATTTCTACAAAACGAAAAAATACAGTACATATCGTATTTATAAACTTTATCCGTAAACTCTTTTTATACAATATTTAACTTACTTTCTGGTGTGCCGATACGCCACGATTCCATGAACTGTTTATATTCGGTTACCGAAGATGCAGCAAGAAGCACTTTTGCTAAACTTTTACAACATTGCTCCTCATTGTATCTACAATGTCATGGCTTATTGCAACGAGACCAAATTTTGTATTTAAAGAAAAGCTCACAAAAGTTATCTACCTATATAACGGCGTTCCATCTGCCTTTGATTTATCGCTTACTTCTGTATACTTTTTAAATAAGATGTCAAAGACTGGCTTGAGGATAAACTCTTTTAAAGATTCGTATGTAACTTCTTTGTCTATCTCGTTCAATTCCCAGCTGTTTGCATCAAAAAGATCTAACATTAATGTTAAACTTCGAATCTCTGCTTCGAACGATATCAGACGAAAATTGCCTTGAAAACAAGTCAAGAAATATTTCAATTATCTAATAACACAATTGATCTAACATATTTTCTAGACAAAACAAATTTTAATACCATCAATCCTAACTATTAAATGCACACTTAATGCATGAGATAATTCATCATTGCTGGCTTGTATTTCGCTCCGCAGTCTATGCCAATCGTACAAAGAATCTTGCGATATCGACGATTCGTATTCCATTCCTTTGAAGGACGATGGCTCGAGCACGGTAAGTAATTTTGTCAATTTTGGCTTGCATTCTTCTACCTTAAACATTTGAAAAACTTGTGCAAAATACAAAAGGACATATATTTTCTTATTACACAATTTCTATACCTCGTAGCACGTATGAAGAATTCCACAGATATTGCGAGCTTTTACTATTCGGTCATCGGAAGAAACATCTGTTTCTCTGGATGAAAGTAAGTTTGGTACCAATAAGAAGGAATTGGATGTTTCTACTTCTTGTATATCGTACGTTCGATTCCTTGTACACAACACCACAGAATCTTCTTCGATGCCTTGAAACGTCAAACTGAAATATTCCAGATAATAATAAATTTTTTAACAAAGCGAATACAAAGTTTATGCAGATACTTACCTATCTCCTTTGGCAATTGTATCTATTAAATGCTCATCGAGCTCCAGTAGCTTTATATTTCTTTCAATATTATGTTCTTTTGCAGAGTACAATATTTGTGTTACATTTTGCAAATCGGACTCTTTAATAATAGCTGATTCTAAAGTTTCTTGTACTTCTTCTACCGTTCGCCCAAGCCTGCCCAAAATAAAATTGCAAACTATCTTGTATAAAGTACTAATTATATAAACACATTTCTTGGGATTATTTGAAAGTATGTACAAAAGGGAGAAATTATATTTATAATAGTTACCCAACGTTTTCAACTTCCATCGCTTACAATCTAAAAGGTCAGAAACTGAAGTTTAAATCGAAATTAAAGAAAGGTTGGATGCAGGGCTGAACTTAGCCAAATTGCAAGTGGCCTCGTGAATGTTGAACCAGTATCAGTTATGGTACGGTTTTACTCAGGCCGCAGGGTCAAATCTTTTAGCACGTCCATTTCTGTTAATTTGTTGTTTATTATATTCGCGTTAAAATTACCCAGCTTCTGTACAGTCAAGTTTAAATAGCGCGCATTGCGTTAGTCGTACCACACCATAGAGGATCCTAGAAATTTTGTCTCCGCGGTGTAACAAATAGTTCAAAGTTTAATTGTATTTTTACTATTGTTGATATTGTTTTTGATATTGTGACCTGCCAGCTTTTGTCAGTTTCCTTGTCAGTACTCGATTGGGTTGCCAGTGGCCGGAGCAGATTTCAAACAGCTTTGAAAATATGAAAAAGGCGTGTGGTGTCGCTAGTTGCTAGTAGCCATATTAATTATTGTGATCGGAACGAGTAAAATTATAAAAACTATTTATTCACCACGGTACGTACGATTCTTCATCGTCTAAAATGTAGTACACGAAGAAATACAATGTCATAAATACTTTATCGAAATAATTGTGAAGAATAACCTAGATTTGTTTTGAATGGAACGGTGTCTTGCTGTTTGCTGTTCGCCCGATTGTTTAGTAGCAATGTTTCTATTAATGTTCTGATAGTGTGCACAATTGTAAAAATAAATGTGTTTCTTACACGTTATGTTAATGCGTTCACACTGAACGTATACCAACTCGTGTCTGAACGTCCAGGTAATTATTGTGAATAATAAATATTTTATTCCACCTACAGCGATGGGGCGAACAGTCAACGTTGCATGCAAATAAAGACGTATCGTAAAAAAATCTGCGAGGCAGTTACAAACAAACCTATAATATAGAATCATAGAAATATTTTAAAGTATTTATACATTATTTGATTCCTTGTACAGCATTAATTATATATTGGACTAATAATCTACTGCTTTTTCTAGAAAGATAAATATCTCGAAAGGCACAAACATGTCAAACGATGTGAACAGCCATGCTGAAAAGGTATGAAAAGCTTTTCCTGAAAATATTATGCATGCTAATTGTTTACAATAATTGGGATATGTGAAGTGTATTTAAAAGAAATGTATGTGCTGTTGCAATGGGGCTGTTATCATAATTGCAATTTTCATTAATTCCTCTAATCGGAAAGCAGGAAAATTATGGTAAACAGTCTGTTGATTAATGCTAATTTTTCTTTGGATCAAGCCCAATGAGGAAGAAAATATCGATACAGCAGGAGAAGAAGAAGACACTTCATCTATTGATCTGCATGCGGTACCTATTTCTGCAACTAAAAATTTTGGTGCTTAACGATCTCTTTTTGTTTATTATATTCCTTGCCTCTTGTTACTAACAGTAGTAAAGGTGTATGGTAGCAGAAACATTAGATGTGAAATGTTAATTTGTGGATAATATTACACAATCTAAGTAATGCGATATACTTTTAGCAAGAAAGCGGAACTGTGTACGGAGGTTGCGAAGGACCAAGTGCAATGTACGTAAAACTTATCAGTAGCGATGGACACGAATTTATTGTTAAGCGGGAACATGCTTTAATTAGTGGAACAATAAAGGCCATGTTAAGCGGTCCTGGCCAATTTGCTGAAAACGAAGCTAATGAAGTTAATTTTCGTGAAATTCCGTAAGTTCTTTACCAATTTTGCTCTCTGTGTTGGTAACATTTAAGCATATTAACCACATATAATAAATCGTCATGTTTTTTTCTTGCAGCTCCCACGTGTTGCAAAAAGTTTGCATGTACTTTACATACAAGGTACGCTACACAAATAGCAGTACGGAAATACCAGAATTTCCCATTGCACCTGAAATTGCATTAGAATTATTGATGGCTGGAAATTTCTTGGATTGTTGAATGTAATCAGCAATTCAGCTTTGGGTCATAATTCAATATTTTCTTACAAATTTTAGTTGGAGGACTTAGCTGTCTATTGAAATGTTTTTAATGAATGTCAGTAACTTGTAATTTATATTTTGCAGTATAAACATGAATTTAATAATAATTCATCGAAGTTAATTAAAATATTTAAATAATGCAAAATCAGTTTAAAAAATGTCACACACTGTACGTTAGTTATCAAATATCTACAGCATACATTGTAAAAATTTAATTATTAGATTTATTGTTCACTCGATCCGAATTGTTTCTTTTCGATGATTTTATTACATTCATTACATATTTCAATAATTAAATAAATTATTATATTTAAAGAAAGTTTGTATCGAAAATAATATAGCGATATAGTATTAAATTATATGTTCACGTTTGTTCTGATCTTCATTAGTTTTATGTAATATACAATTCATGCAGAATTGAATGAACGAACGTTCAAGAACAGAGATTAATTTTTAAAGACATAGCATATGCAAATACCATTATAGTTACATGTATTTTTCATTATATATATATATATATATCAGAATATTTTGGCTTACATCCGTGTTATAAATTGCTTCATGCATATAATTTTTTTAGCAAATACTGTAACAGTATTTTGTATTTTTCACGTAGAAAGTAATGATATTCATAAATAGAATACAATACACTTAACAACGTATAATGTGATATAATGTAAGAAAAAGAACAACATGTTGAACTTTTACAGAGTCCTTATAAAAAATGTCTTTATGTTTGTGTGTGTGTGAGACTGTATTCCAATACAATTAATTTACAAGAGTGAAGTGTAATGTTGGCTGTTATTGTTTCTTTCCCTAGCCATAATAAAAAGCATAATTTCAGTTTTACCTGTACAAATGGTTTAACGCTAACGAGTCTTGACCTTATGTGAAAAGTATTTTTAAACTAAACTACATAGATAATAAAACAACGCTTTGTAGAAGAAAAATATTATTACTGAATTTAATGCGACACTTGTTTTACAAATACCTATGTATAATTTTATTTCGCATATGTGCTGTGGCGTATCATTTTTACTTGCACGTTATATCCTTTTCTATATCTTTAAATTTTGCTTCTAATCGTTTTGAATATGCGGCCAATTTATATGCAGCTTGTTCCAATTTACTGACACTGTCATCGATCTCATTAATATTGTCTAAAATTGGCTGCAGCTTTTTATATTTTTCATTTAAGGAATCCAAAGATAGAGCTACACTAGACGATATTGTTTTCAATTCAGTATATTTTGCAATTGTTTCCTTGTTCAATCGCTCCAGTAAACGATAATCGGCATGAGTGGCAGTCAGCTCCTCTTGTAAATATTCTCCAGTCTTTTGAAACATTGTATTAGCTAAGCGGCTAAGGTTTGGATCGTGCGGATCCAGTGCCTCGAAGCTACTTGTACTTGTCGAAAGAGTAGTTCCACGTTTTGGTGATTCGCATCGCGAATTATGATCTACTGCATTTTCCGAGAAAGGAGATGGTTCAGTTTGTACGTCTTCCTTCAATGGATCTTTGGCGGATGTCATTGTCAGAAAAAGAATTGCCTTTTTGACAATACGTAACAGCAAACAATTTCTTTTGTGTCAAATGCGCGTACACTACATGCCAGGTCAAGTGACAGAATCTTGCACGAACATTTCCAGCACTACGCTAGCAAGTAATTTTTTGTGCGAACTATTATTCAAGATAATATAGAGCTTGCATTTATCAACGATACATCGATTTATAGGTAACGATGTGTGTGCACAGACGAGATATAGGAATAGACAGGACATCTTATGGACTTTCGTGGCCCAACGTGACGGCCATACCGACTCAGAAATCCGACACTGCTTTGAGCGTCCCCTGCTCATGAACAGTGATCACTTGAACAACTATTATTTACTGAAGTAGTGTTGGGGCAGGACTCATACGATTATGCGAATATATGTGAATGCTTTGGGGTAAATCAGGATTGCTATTTCTCGGTCAACGTTTCGGTAGGAAAATTGAGCTACTGTCACAGACGAGATATATGAATTCCTATATCTCATCAGTGAAATGACCTCTTATATCTCGTCTGTGTGAAAAGATGCTAGAAAACTATCTGAACGCTCACAACGGTAGGAATTGTAATTTAAATAAAGTTAAAAAAAAACAAATATTAGTTTGACGGAAATAGTTTACTTATTCTATAGTGCAACAAACATTACAAACATTTGATTACACAGATGCGTTTGTTATTACTAATAAATATATTTGCATCCTACTATTCGACTAATATCCATACTGTGACACTTGCAATAAAAAATATTCAGTTCGATATGATATTCAAAAACACGCGCCGTAAGGAAAGAACAGCACCCCCACCGCCCAATCAGCTACCAGCCAATCAGCGCAATCTATTTCAAAATTCTGCCTCTTTCGCCCAACGGATCGCATAGTGATTAGACGTGTTCAGAGTGTCCGACGAATTAAGGTATGTCACATAGTCTAACATATTCCTAAAGGCATAATATTATATCAATTGTTTTCATTCCCCGTCTCCTGAGAGTTCTGTAGTGTTTTTTGTTACTGTTAAGTCATATTTTAGTAGAACGTGAGAAAAAATTGCGTAGCAAGTGGGCTCGCCCAACGTGCATTTTTTGTATCTAACACTACTCCTACGTATAGATATACATATTCAGGCCCCAAATTTCATTATCTTGCAATATATTCTGCAGTTTCTAGCAATATTATTATAATTTTGGTTATTCTAAATACATTTATTTGAAATTTCAGTTCGATTCTGTTCCATGGCGTCTCTTTCGCTTGGTTCGAATCAGAAATGGCGCGAACGCGACACTTTCAAACGGGAATGCGCAGGAGCAGAGTGACGCGCCATGGGCGCCATATTGTTAAATCAACTTCTCGCCTACAGGTAAGCATTCCTCAAATTTCTTGTGGAAATAAGTAGAATTTTAGTAATATGTCTCTATTAAATTATAATTCGTACCACGCATAAAACTTGTATGATATACAGTCGCGTTGTAGATAAGTAGTAACATAATAGAAGCCATTATTTGCGGCTATATCTTGTTTCTGCCTGTGGTCGGGAAACTTGTTTTTCGTGGAAAATATCAACAATATATCGCGAAACAAAAAAAGCCACTTATCGAGTAACGCGTGCGTTGAAATATTTCTAGGAAACACAAGCGATCGTAAACAAAAATGGTGTTTGGTTTTAGTCGGATGTCGAACATAGCCGAACAGCAAAGGGCGATGGCGAAGGTCGTCATTCTACTACTTGACGCCGAGCTGACAAAACGTATGGTAGACATCTCACAATCAGTGAGGTAAGTATCGAGGTGTGTATAATTTGTGACTGGTACTAAGATGAAACAACAACAGTTAAAATACTTAGAAAAACCAATAGATATCTATATTTGATAAGAAACACTCGATAGGATGAACATGTTCTATTTCAGAAAGTCAGAAAATTTTGTGACCGCGCGCAATGCGGTCAGTAGAGTCAGTGGTTTCTCCGCAATTTTCTAGTATTTCCAGAGCAAGTGGCTCTGCTTAAATTTTCGTTTACAGTTTACCTACACGCGATTGTAGAGTCAGTGTTTTTCGCCCAGTAGTTATTAATTCGATTATCGGAGCACCGGTGCTCCTCTTCAATTATTTCAATCGCGAAAGTAGCATCTTAATTTGTTCGCCGATGTAATATGCGGTCGCGTACATAGTCTTTTATGTTTATTGTTCTCTTATATTCGCTATCGGGAGCAGAGTCAGTGCATCACTGAAGGGGATGTTTTATGCGACACTGATGAAGTGAGAAATGTAAGTACTTTTTAAAACAAATCTCAGTTTTCTATGAAGAGTTAAATTCTGTAGATTTAGCGGTAGATTTTAATGTTTTTTGCTTTGCTGTTTAGTTACAGTTTGCATACTTCCTGACGATTGAGTCCAATTGAGCTGCCCCGGTGATGTTCCTGATGTCTTCCACGAGTACTTGCTCTACTTTTGCAATCAACGAGTTGGTGAGTCGCATGTGTTTTGGTTCCTCCGGTCCCCAATCATGCCGTAGGACGATTGGTCCGAAGCGGCACGGGTGACTGGTTGTATTTTTTAGTAGTTTTGCGAGCATAGTGACTACGGGAATAATTTTTCATGTGTATTATTTCTTATACGAGGTTAGATCTGCCTTCTTGTACTCCGCGTTTTTTAATATAAAAAGATTAAGGACCATAGAAATATTTCTTACTCAAATAAATATTTGATCTTAGAAGCACTGATCCTGTAGGTTCCTCTATTTCGATAAAAATATATGACAGTAACAAATACATTGCACAAATGTACATATATTGAGGACATTGCATTTATAATCAGTTGAAATTTGGTTTCGCTGTTCAGCAGTGCAGAAGTCGGATGCCCCCCGACTTCGTTACTGCAAGTGCTACATGATTATAGCAGTCAGGTATTAAAGTAAATAAATATAACGATACGTTTATTGAAATCAGCATTGAATAAGCATAGCCAATGATAGCATTTAATATTAATTTTCATATGCTATAGTCGAGCCCATTTCGAATGAAATTTATTACACATTATGTACAAGAAGGCACTTTGTATACGGGTAGATTTTCAAATCGGAGTAACTCGCTTGAACACTTTACTTCGATTAAGGAATCACCTGAGGCTTATTTAATATCTTGTCTATTTTCCAAGTAAATATTTAATTGCATTACTTATTCTAGTAAAATCAGTTTCAATGACAGTCATTTCCCTTAATAAATAAATTATTTATCAGTAATTTTTGAGTCTTTATTGATATTTCATATATTACAAAGTCGAGTCATGTTTAAAGAGATTGAAAATAAAATATATTATTAGCTGTTGCAATTTTACGTGTACTAATCATCTTTTTAGATCAGGATTTTCAGGTTTAATCCCTTCCGTGTTGATTGCCAGGAACTCACTCACGTGCCCAGGTGCTACTTGGGTGAGTGAGAGGCAATGGGCACGATGATCATATAGTTTTTAAATTTCTAACAATGTTTGGCGGCTGACATTTGCTAGTGCACCGTGCACGACGTATTTTCCATACCGTGTGTGTGTGTGGGTTAGGCCGTGGAATTGCGTCGGCTCGGGAATTTCATAACAAATTATAATACTATGATTTCATAAATAGCAATATGTTTTACAATTGCAAATACACATTGAATGCCGTAACGATTTATGAAAATATGGCAACGAATAGAGTACTATACAAACCAAGCGTACATAGTAGAAAGAAAATGTACAATATACATATTTGAGCAATCACTATTTCGTTTGCGCAAATTTACGCAATGGTCGCTAGCCTTTGTCAGCCGATTTCAGGAACTGGTACGTACCCTTAGAGTGTGAATGATTGTATGCCAAGCTCGGGTGTCGGAGGCGTCCCGGGACGTCTCTCTAGTGTAGGTTCATGCGCCCGAGTGTTTGATTGAGAAACGTTGAATGATGTGTGTTTGTGTGAATGCTTTGCCATTTTTTAAATATAGGTCTAGGTAGGATAGGTAGTATACCTTCTGGTGTGCCTGATAGATATAAGTAGGTAGGGCCGGGCAGGTTGACACAGTCTCTGATCGGGTAGGCCATATTTCGCGTGTTCAACCTGTTTCAGGAAATCTGATTTGAAAAGTCGACGGCGAAACTGTGGCGCGAACGAGAATGCGTTCGCCTCTGGCTTTGCCTATCGATTTTTCGAATTTTTCGCGGTCGCGATCGCGAGTTGGTCTCGAAACGAACGTGTCACATTATGCTCGAGGCTGCACGTGTAGGCGATGATCGATTACAATTTTAATCGCAATCTTTACGATTTTCTGTAATCGCAAATTTTACGATTTTATATGGTCGTGATTCGTCCACGTGTGTTCCGTTTAGCTACGCGATTTAGCCTTTTATTTAGTTTTGTTTGTTTGCGAATAGAGTCTCGAGCCTAGACTAAGTTTCAGCGAGCATTGCGCCCGAAGAAAAGAAGAGGCTAAAAGCCGAAGAGGCCCGACAAACTGTCGCTCAAGAGGGCAACTATCAATGGCTCTGCATCCTTCGGATGGAGAGTCATTCTTTCTTACTATTTTCTCACTATGCTCGCTTTTGTATGCCGTAGTTGTAGTTTATTGTTTGGCCGGCAGTATTGCCTGGCCCACCGTCATCGCATTGGGCAAATCGCGATTTTTATTAGCGTCGCGTACGATTGAATACGGTTTGCATTAGAGTTGCGAATAGAATCACACCGCGATTGCAACTAGAGTTACGGATAGACCCAGGTCGCGGCATTTTTCTTACAGGTGCGATTAAATATATCGTGGTTTGAATTAGAGTTGCGAATTAATACAGATTGCGGCTTGTATTAGAGTTGCTTTTGTATTAAATTGTACTTGCGATACGTACTTGCTTTTAGCGTTGCGACAATAACTTTCGCGTTCCTTTCCTACACAGGTTTTAATTAGCACTTACAGTGCTGCGATATCTTTCTATCGCGAATATTTTTCTTAGATTTTCATATAGTGTTGCGATGATAAATGGTCGCGATTTTTAAGTAGCGTTGCGACCACAATGAAATGCCCAACGTGGTTCCTGAGTCACGAAAGGCAGCTACTAAAGCTGCATAAGGTGATTGCTGCAATCGTAGTCTTGGATGCGACTACCATGACTCGTCCGTTATTAGTTATTAGTGTTGCGAATTAAAAATGATGGGTGCAGTGAATTATTTTTTCCTATCTTTTTTAATATATCCGAAATACTATATTAGAGATAACGAAGCACCATACGCGATTGACTTTGCAAGTAATGCAGTAAATTAGGGTTGCGAAAGAAGGAGATAGTCCACTTACGGGTTTCAATCGGGTTTATAATAAGTGGACGATAATTAATAGTAGAATGTCCCTCTGGCTATTGAGTTTGTGTTCAATGTTCTAATTTATTATTCTTCTTGGCCTCTCCCCTTTTTATTAACATTAAAATGAGTTGTTTCATCTTAGTATCCAAGTAAATGTTTGTATTTGTAATTGACAATTATTATTCAGCATATTTGCATTTTGGTGGAACATGCTCCCTTTGTACTACTGTATTATTTTTTCACGATTACTATTCTCATAAAAAAGTCTGTTACAGAATTGTTAAGTTAAAGGAGATGTCAAAGGAATAGAATATTGCCTCAAGTACATTAAATAACATACATTGCAATATGTAAGTAATCAGAGGCTCAAAAGTGATGTTGTGTGGATGAAATAAATCGAAGGAAATCATATGATACCTAAGAAATATCACTATATTCTTATGAACTTTGATCTGTTTCAGGTTACGCGATCACAATTTTAGCGAAAGAAGATTCATCATGAAATATCCCTATCCTTTCAGATTTTCAATTAGATAGGATATTTGCAAATTGAATTAGCTTTTTAGTCAGGTAGGATGTTTTAAGTTGAGATTTAATTTACCTTAATTAAAGGTAGACTGTATTTGAATTACGTGCATGCTAATTTATATTATATTGCTTATTCTTTAGTTTAAGTCAGGTCTAACAGAATTTCTATTTTCAGCTTTCGCAATAATGAATAATTTTAATACATGCTATTTACTTGAACTAACTATAAGCTAATGTGTATTATAATCTCTATTTTTTACTTCAAAAGGTTTAACAGAATTTTTATTTTCAGCTTTCGTTACAATTATTTATTTTAATACATTTTACTTACTCGAACAATGTATAAGCTAATTTATATTATAATGTTGATTTTTTAGTTGATTTAGGTTTAACAGAATTTTTATATCCAGTTTGCATATCAACCGCGCTGCAAATATACATCAGAAGGAAGTAGCGTTTAATTTGTAAATAATAACTTTTGTAATTTAATGGTGGTAGGTGCGCGGCCGCGCGGGTCTCCATTCGCAGCAACCTCCACGTGGTGAGACCTGGGCAATCGATTTTATTTACCATACAGTTACCAATTTTAACACTAATACTTTTGTGATTTAATTGTTAATTATATGGTAAAAATGCCGAGCTAATTGGCTGCGATTTTTTAAATTTCTCCTGTTCCTAACATTAAAATTAATTGCCTTCTTGAGTTCCTCCCATATCACCGCGGTTCACCGCGGAGGTTTATTTCAGGTCAACGTTTTCACAGAGTGCTAAACTGTATTGTATTGTATGCCTATTGTATTGTAAGATACCCATGATTATTGTAGTGTTTCTTTAAGATTTTTAATTAACATTAAATGTTTCATATCCTCTGTTGCCTTTCATTACGGCAAAGAACAAAAGAATTCTTTAAAATTATTTAATTTTCGCATCGTTTTCTATAATCTGTGGGTAACGTTGAGGGTGACACAGAAGTGGTAATGGGACGCGGCGTTCCAGAAATCGTGGCCGAAAAAATACATTGGATGACTTGTCTATTCCTATATCTCGTCAGTGGCTTGGGCTCCTGGTGGTTATTTTTTTATCTACGAGGTGCCAGTTAGAAGGGAAAGAAAGAAGAAGAATGTCAATTTAAATAATAAATACGGGCAACTGGATAGTCGTGTACAAAGGAAGTTTTGAGTGTAGGTAATGCAGGGTGTGGTTTACAACTATGGTAGTGAATAATTGTGAATTAATTAATTTTATTTTTGACTTATTTGCTGTAATTGAGTATGAAATGAATGTTACAATAGAAATGATAAATGTAACAAATCAATGGTGCATAGAATATTGCTCGGTGATTCCTATTAAAGTTTGTAGCTTATACTTCCACTTTTCTTTTTTCAGCCCTCGATCATTGTTCTACATTGCTCTTTTCATTTTAATATTTCCATTAATGCTTCACCACGCATTTATCTTTTTAAAAATATTTAAGAACAACAAATGATTATTATCACGATATCGGGAAGCAATTCTTTGCAAACCTTGCGGTATTTAGTTATAGACTTTGATAATTATATGCGGTATCCTGCCGAGTGTCTCCTTCGACAATCACCGGTCGCGAATATATTAATAATACTTGGTGTCGTCGATCTGCCGCTGATATTCCTCATCGTCAGGATTTGCCTCGCACGCGTTATCGTTATTCGGGGGTCTTACGCCATTGTACCTGCGTGTTCAATCAGATTAAAGGATACGCGAATGAAAATTATGCATATTATTCATATACCTGCATCGTTACGGAAATATTAAAATGCATTGGTTTGAATTAAATAAAAGACCTGGAAAAGTCACCCTTGCAGAGTCTCCATGGTAGCACATCGATTCGTTCGTGCAGTATCGGTGATATCTCAGGACTGACGATGTTCGGAGTACCGGCACCGGAACCACGGGTCAAGAGCTTCCTTCTACGATCGTAACAGCAATGCTGAGCGGCCGCACTTCCGCTTCCCTGCATCAGCAAAGAGCGCACGCAATAAGTGGCTCCGAGCTTGTAAACGTCGAGCCTTTGAGAATCACCGCTGACGTCCCGCCACCTGAAGTACCTCTTATGCCTCTCGTCCCAAATTTTGTCGTCGTAAAAGATGTTGCTCGGGTATTGGCACGGACAGGCGGGCAAAGACGCTAAACCACCTGCAATGGCAAGTTCGAGGAACGACGGTGATGTTTACGACACTACAATTGTCCGATTCATACCTAAGAAAACTTGCTCAAGCTTGTCCTTGCTGTTCAACCATTTCTGGCAAGGGTCTTCGTTCGTCCCATTCATAATGTTCAGTTCTTTGAAGATGTCCTGATTGCTCGTCGTGGAAGCGTTTCTCAGGCTTTGGAACAATTTACTCAGCAGAACGCTTAAACTCTCGTGCATCGTAATTTGATCGTCGATGGCCGAGTACAAGACCGATGGGTGTGTGTCGTCCATGTACAGTTTGTCCTTTTTTGAACGATCCATAGCAAACTCACCCCTGCCGGAAGGAGATAGATCGTCGTACGAGTCTATCAGCTCCGAGTCTGCAAGATCGTCACTGGCGAAGGTATTCCTGTTTGGGACGGCAAAGGTTTTTTCATATCCTTCAATTTTACCCTTCTCTTCGTCGCTATCAGCAAACTCGTAATCCTCCCCCTTGCTCTCATTGTAAACCTCCTACGTGGCGGAAAAAATAGAATTCTGATTGTACTCATTTTCCTTAGCTATTTGCGTGACGGGAACGTTACGAATAATCACCTGGGCGCGAGCTATCATCCCTGATCGTTCACGTTGCTCTTCTCCGGACTCAAAAACCGTATTATTTACATCCCGATCTTCTTTCGTTTCGTTGGCCTTCTGAACGGCGAATGTTCCTCGAAGGCACGTCGTTCGATTTCTGCAGCGGCGTCGCTTCCGACGTTTCGCGTGTCTCGTAGGAATCGTTTCCTTTTCAACCTCGCCGTCTCGTTTGCTCCGAAACAAGAAATTCGTCATGAAAGAAGGGTGGAGAAATCTCGAACTCGATTCAGGATTCACGGCGACCTCAAAATCTTCGGTATCTCGTTGATTGCTGACCTGTCGCTGGAAATGAGCAAACTGGTCGATCATTTATCGCGCAAGGAGGAAGGCGACCGATTACCGCCGATTGCGCGGTCGAATGGAGCAGTTTCGAAGTATGGTGATTTGGTCGTTCGTCGACAGAAGAGGGTAAGGAAAGTCGGCGCGACATCAAAAGAAGCCGTGTTTGGTTCATGGATGAGATACGACGGCCGCGCAGGGCAAGGGGACGCGGCGGTACATGCCGCAATGGAACGGCTCGAGAGGCCGAACGTTTCTACTTCTTGGAAGCGTGCGTTGTAAGATCGTTTCCCATTCAATGGCGTAGCAGCCAATCGGCATGCAAGCGGAATTTCAGTTTCCCGCGTCTTCAAAAAGACACCCATTGTCTTCTTTGTCGTCGCGGTAGAATTGGAAAAATTTGAAAAAGTTTCACACGATTGCTACTTACGTGACGATCTCGCGCGTGCACGATAAAAAGAATGAATATCGATTGGAAGACGAGTATCCAGTAAACGAAGGCCGAGGCTCTCATCTTTGTCATCCACGATTTGCCATGATGCTTCGCTTCCGAACGATCAAACGTTCAATATTTCAATACCGTTCCATCCACGGGCAACTAATATTTCACTCGCAGCTTTTCACGGAATCAGTGCACTCGCTCGATGTATCATCCCTCTAGCATCGCTCGAAGTGGTATTTCTCTTGGTTCCACGAGCGACCCCCGAGTACGACGACCGGTGTCGTCGCTCTATTTGTTTACGAATGCTTCGATGCAATCAGAGGCGTTCGACAGGGTTGATTGTCGATGCCGAAGACGCGTCGCGCAGGTGACGGCGATGGGGCGGCGGAGGAGTGTGAATCGCGCGCGAATGGATGCGGGAGAAGGACGGCGACGGAACAAGAAAGAAGAAAGTACGGAAAGGAAGGAGGAAACACAGCGTATACACACGAGGCACGAGGCGCGCACCGTTCAAAGGCCTACCACTATATGTATAGTTGTGAACTCGTCAAGTTCTGTCCCACTATAATGGCCAAGTGGCGGTAGTGGAGAGGTAGCGCGCCGGATGACAGAACACTACGTCATTGTACAGGCCACTGTACGTTAGCGGCAGCTCGAGCCCCATCGCTTTTCTCTTTTCCGTTTGCACCGTTTGCACCGTTTGGTACTGCTTCGTCTTCTCCGGGCTAAGTCCCCCTTTGCTTTACGGTGCCCTAGCCTCCCGCCACTAGTCCCATACCCCCTTCAACATCCGACGTCTTTTACTTCCCCTTTCAGGAGGTACGGCTCCGTCACGCGTTTAATCGTTGTGCCCCCTGGCACACGGATCCTTCCAGTAACGAGAAGCCTGATAATTATGTAAAGGAGAGCAAATAAGCGGGCACACCTTTCCGTGGCTGTCACGAGGCAGACGACGCATATTACGATACCAAGAATCTAAATACAGCATTGGAATGCAATGGAACGCGTTCCGGCTATTTTTAGGTCGGCAGATTCGAAAATACACCCACCGTGGATTAAATATATATATACATATATGTATAACTGGAGATGCACGCGCACGGAATGCAGTACGATGGCACGCGAACGATCCGTGACTCGCAAATATGCAAATCCCCGTATCGAAAGAGCAACGCTTGCTCCCTTTCGTTTGTGTATATTCCTTTGAATATTCCTCTCTCCTTTTTTCCGCTACCGATTCACCAACGCGAACCGTAGAACCGAGGGCAGCTAGAAAAAGGCGGGATGAAAAGCCTAAAATTATTCCTCGGACAAATTGGCCGGCGCTGGGGGACGCGTGGGTGGAAACTTATGCGCGTGCAACGATTCCAAAGAGGGCTAAGAAGAAAACAGGAAGGCAGGCACCTACGCGACGAGGCGGTGGTCAATAGAGATGGCCCTAATCGTTAGCAATTTCACTTGATTCTTCGGTGCTCCGTTCTGGCTTTCACGAGTTCCACGCGGATCCTGGCAGCCCTAGGAAGCACAGCGGTATATCGAATCTGCAATATAAATTCCAACGGGGTCGTTAAACTAATGTGTTTACGTTCCCGGACAATCCACGTATTTCAGCAGCGGAAGAAAAAGGAGAATCACGCAAATGCCATCACCAAATGCGACGCGTTGCTACAAAGAGGGTGCACCGTTAACGCTAGATTTTTTTATGGGACAGCACCCGATGTCGATTCACGTTCGATTATTTACACGCAGATCCTCGGAGCGCATCCACTATACCAGTGCCAGTATACCCGCAGCAAAAAGGGATAAAAGGTGGCATTTAACACCGGTAGCGCTGACATTCCGCGACTGCTTCTCTGCATCCAGTGGCGCCAAACTCATCGTCTCGGGCACTGTTACCGTCACGTTTATTTTATTGGCTGGCTCGTAAAATTTGCGCCTCGATTTCGTCTGCCAGCCAACGAAACTGTCTCCTTCGAAAAAAGAAAAAGATTTCGCTGTGCTCGTCGCACGGCTCGATTGGTTCGTCCGGCTTCGTTTATTCGGGGGTGACACGCGGTTTTCAAGTGTAATTTCAAGTGTACCGCGATGGAAACGATACCACTCCAAATATAGAAGCTACGAGGCGCGCGAGCCTCGCGCGATCGCGGCGAAGGGTGAGAGAGAGCAAGTTGTGCATAAGGACGTAAGGACGATAGCTTAAATATCTGTTTTATTCCTCGTAATTAAAATATAAATAACTCTAACGTTTTACGTTACAGTAGTATATACAATGCTCGAGCCAACTAACTCCGTACGTGTGATTACGCTAATAATTTAACGGCGATACAGGGGGCGATATAGCCACGTGCTAATCATACGATACGCGTAAACTTACGTGAATTTGGGAATGTTCTTATGTACAATGTTAGGATGTTAATTGAACAACGATCTCGAGGTGAATCTCTAGGAATGACTCACGTGCTAATACGTAAATACCATTTGTTAACTAGGGCATGCAGTCTCTCATTCATGCACACTCTTACGCGCTCTCCCCCGCTTCTACTTTTCTCGTTTCTCTCCTGGCATCCATGTCCACCCATTCTCTCTTTCGCGCAGTATAGTAACAGTATTATTACAAATAACTCATCGCACAGACTTTTTGTACGACCAGGCCCTCTTAACGACATCCGCAGCGATCGGCGATCATGTCCTGATATACTTTCAGGACAACGTTCTCGTTATCGTCGAAAAACAAAATGGTAGTGCCCAATAGTTTGGTGGGCACGCAGCAAGGTCTTTCAACCCCCTTGACCAGTGCCATTTTGTGAACTATTCCCTGAATGGTAGCATGATTCGTCGGTTGCTGATCTTGACTCAGCGGCGACTCGCAAACACCTTTGCAATGGTAAGCGGAGTAGCCGATCGGGGCAATGATGGAAGAGGAGAGACCGATCTCTTTGAAGTCTACGTAGAGCTCGTGCCTCGAGCATTCGGTGACGTTTTGTTGGACGGAGGCGTGGCTCTTGGTCGATCGTTTCTCACGGAACATCTCGTTCAAACGAGACATCGACCTCTGCTCAACTCTTTCTCCCATTCTCTCGCGGCGCATCGCTCCTTTGTATATGTCCATTGACGTCAACGCGTCCGAGAACGTTGCTCTCCCCGTCGAAACGTTTCTATACGGTTTTCTCGGCGAGGAAGCGGCCTCTCTTCGGCGTCTTCTGGAGGAACCATCCACAAGGTCCTGCTTTTCACGAGCAACCTGCGCCACCGTGTCGACTTCCTCTCTTTGCGTTCTCTTCTGCCTTTGGAAAAATTCCGATTTACTCCCGTCTTCCCATCTAGCCTCTTCCGGTTGCCCTTCGCGTCGCTCGTGTTTCTCGCCGTTCTTCTCACTGTATTCGTTCTTCAAGTCGATCTTTTCGTCCTCGTCGTCGTATGACACTTCTCCTTCGACCTCGTTGCTGTTACCGTAAGTGTAATAACGCGGGACGGTTTTCTTATCACTCCGGTGATCCTTCCCGTCGTCGTCGAAAAGTACCAATATTGGTTGCTTGCTGTGATGGTACTCGTTTCGTCGGGAAAACTCCACGTTCACTTGATCTTCGAACAAAGTGGAAGCGGTTACCAATAGACCAAGGTTTGGTTCACCGTTCAGCCAAGCGAGAGCAGCTTGTTTCACGTTGAATATCTAGCGAAAAAAAGAAACGAGACGTTCGATATACCCGGTAGTTAGTTATTCTTTGAAAAAATTCGACGATTCCGCAACTTACCTGCCAACCGGATGCGTGAGCCCCGACGTATCTGACGTTCAGTAACCTGTGAAGATCCGGTACATCTAGGCTTCTCTCGTCCAAGACTTGATACACTCTTATCTGAGGAGAATCACGCTCGTGAAAAGTTGTTCAAGGTTTGGCAAATTGTAACGAAGTTGGTGTACGCACCAAGTAATACGGCGACGCTAAGGTGGATGGGTGCATAGATTTCAAGGATGCTCTTTTTCTATACAAATGAAGCTCTGCCTCCAGTACGGATTCGTTTACTTCCAGGCCCGTGATATTGAAGAAGTAGAATCGCGACATAGAAGTATCTGCGTGGAAATTTCTGCTTTAGGGAAAAGTTTGCGGCACTGCCGAAGGAACGAACGAGGAGTGAATGAGGCGCGTTTACCTCGTTCGATGAAACTGCGGACAACCTTGGCATTGTACGGATTTCTTCCCCGCGTCACACCACTAGGATCTGCGACGTTGTTATACAACTCCATCATAAATTGCGGCGGCACCTTGCGACGCCCTGCTTTCTCGCCGTTACTCCGAATGCCAAGGACCTGCAACGATTTCATAGACTGGTTAGCCACAGCCTGTTCCAAACACGAATTTTCTTTCGCGTTTCACTCGTATTCACCGGCTCTCGCAACGAGCAAATCGAACGGCACAATTCTCGGTACACGGACCTGTTGCAGTTTCTCTAGAGCTTCGTCCCGTAGAGCGTGATGCTCGTTTCCTTCCTCCAAATCATCCAGGGTCCAGGAGTTTCGGAGCTCGTCCTCGTTGCCCTCGTCATCCTCGGAGAAGTGACTCGGGTGAGCGTGTATATCGAAGGAGTTCGACAAGAGCAGTACCGCCAAGAGGAAAAGCTGAAGGTTTCTTGCCACCATCTTCGTCGGTGGTGTACTAATGAAATTGGAGAACGATCGCGCTGGATTTTTCGGAATTGTCCGAAAGCTGATTGGAAACACGCGATGCGATCGACAAGCGCTGGCAGTCTTTCGGATTCGCTTCGAAGAGTAGCCCGATGACAGTACGAAACATCGACCGAATCTACGTCGAGTCCGCGACAAACGCTTCTTAGCAGAGGAAGGAGCGGACACCTTCTCTGCTAGAGGACAGGAGGTTTGCCGAACCGAACGGAACGCTAAGTAGCATATGGGAGGTGTTGGCTGCGAGGAGTCACCTTTATGCTATGCCGGGAGTTGCCTCCCCCGCGTTACTCCCCGCATCGACAACAGCTACTCTCACGGGACACCGACGCGACGCTACACGACTCAACGCTATTCGACGTCGCGTCGCGACGGTCAGCTTTTTCCCTCCCCGCGATTGTTTCTTATTAAATCGGCCTAAGTCATCATTGTACTAGCCGAACCGACTTATGCGTGTCGCTTTTCCTTAGATGTTGAAAAACTTTCGCCATCCTCCTTTCTTTTCCTTAGAGAGTGTATATTTTATGCGACAAAAAATTGCTGCCTTTTTGGACGATAAAACGAGAGAGCAAGTTGAAAATTGGTAGAAAATCTTGTTGTATCGCAAGGCGAACGAAACACGAGGACCGAGATGATGACACCGTGGGGCTATTAAAAAAAGCTCACGCTTCCTAAATTCCGTAGATTCGTGAGTGGCGAGTCATGTGGCCCCGCAGTGATATTTAGAAATCGCGAATAATCGGTTGTTTTCCTACGTGGACGATGATTGATCACGAGGGTGTCAGTGTGTATTTTCGCCTCCACGTTTGAACATCGAGCACCGGTTTCGACCTCGTTCTTTTTGTTACACTATTCGTATATGAGCGCACGAGAAAATGAGAACGAGCCAGGAAATAGCTGTAGGTACAGAGTTGCCTTGTGCCAATTGGCGTGTCGTTTGTAGACATGCGCGTGAATTCGTGAAAGGAACTTGCCGATTGTGTTATTGCGCCACACCAAGTGCGTTACGTCTTATGCTCTAATGCGAACGAGAGAATTCTAAGTCATAGGTCCGCTTGATGAACGTCTCTCTGAAAATTGGCTTCATTGCCGTGAAAAATGTCGAAGCATTTCACACGATGATAGACAGTACGTAATTTAACGAAGCAAATGGACTAGTTCAAGATCACCGCTCGACGTTTTCTAAAAAGTCATTGTACATTTATTTGTCATACCAATACACGATGCGTGTAGGAACATGGACATGGTACTTTGTGCTTACGCGACGCATAAAATAGTTTGAATGTCTCTGCAGCCTACGGTCATTGGTCCATTGGTCCATTGGTCCATTGGTCCATTGGTCCATTGGCCCATTGGACCGAACAAGCCTCTCTTTTCTCCGGATGCTCCTCAAACACAAGCACACTGAGTAATTTGAATAATTTCCCTCTTCGATCCTCGACGAGTCCTGAAACAGACGCCCAACGACACTTCACACTTTGCGTTAGCGCTTAACTGCGCCCGCGCCTCCGATTATTAATCGACGTTGAATACCTGTACTCGTGAACTTTGAATCTAGCCGGCGTACAAGTGTGCTTCGAATACAGACCCGTCAAGCATCTGGATGGTTCTTTTTTATCTCGCAAGAGGCACATCTCCGTATCGTTGCCTGGACACGTGCCGACGCATTGTCCGACGTTAATTTGCTATTTGCGCGAAGAACAGATCAGTGATAAATTATAGCCCCGTCGTACCGGTTGTTAAAATCACCTTGCAAAATATCTACCCGAACAACTGGCCTAACGTCCGTCGTATTTGTGCCGTCCTTAATTTCGACTTCGCTAAAGTCGAGAACGGTCTCCATATGATCCATTTTGTGACAAGGCCCCGCGCAACCACATTTCTCGATCACCTGGTAAACTTCGTCCCCTGAAAAGTAACAGGCGTTTCGCATCCGACAAGTCTGGCGACGCGATCTATCGCAATTGTTCTACATACCATTTGGTCCTTTGATGCTAACCGTGCTGTTCCTCAACGGTTTGCATCCGAGCTCTTGGGCAAAAAAAGAAACGAAGGAAAACTCATCGACGATTATCAATGAGGTTTACAAGAGCAATAAGGTTAACGAACGAAATAAAATGATATACCTTTAGCACAGTGACCCATACATACTCCGACATCCACCACGGCTTGATGAGGCGTGCCAGAATGCACGAGATGCGTAAAGGATTCTCGCTTGCAGGAAGAATCCGGTGTGCATTCGCAGGCCTCTATAACTTCGATCACGCGAACCCCTTGAATAGTGGAAACCCTGTCTAGCTTCGCAGCCCTCGGACGACAATGCGATTCCGGGAAGCATCTCTAGGTACATGGAAAACACTGGCAGTTACGTTCACGACCGTGAAAGTAGAAAGGTGGCCCTGAAATATTTGCGTCCGCGAAGGAAGAAGGGCACGCTCCTCGACTGGTTGTGCGTGTATCATCCAAGTTCAGATTTTATCGATACAGATGCTGGATGAGCAACGCGAGCATGCGACTTGACAGAATCCGTACTTTATGCCGTCGTACGTTTGCCAGGCGAGAAATTGTCGAGGGTGTCCCGAAGGAATGTATAATATTCGCGCGCCTCGGACGTTTTCTTCGGTACTCGATTTCGTTCGCGACACGCGGGCCATTTAATTATTCTCGCTGCGGGATAACCGACCGTTATCTCTCTTTCGCTCATCCCTTTATCCCCCACGGTGATATTTCTGGCTAAGAATATTTTCTAATAAATTCTGTCCTCAGGTACATCCATCCTCGAGACCCCAGGAACACGATTCGGGATTTAGCAGCTGGCCAAGCTGGCGCCGGAGCGGTGACCCGCCACCATTCGACCTTCCAAGGACGCAAAACACATCCTTTCCTTCTGCATATCGCGTGCAACATTTCTTCTTCTCAAGCTGGTTTCTCTCCTGCAGCGTGGGTGCTGCAAGATCGTAAACCACCGATCGGATTGCATCACGCGATAAAAATAGCTTTCTTCCCTAAATTATTCACTAATTGATACGACAAATTCGTTCGGTCCGCTAATTCTTACCCTGCTATTCTTCCGCAGAGCCGGGGCAACGGTCGCAAGAATACGCGACCGGGAATAATTGTGACGCGCAGTTACTACGAATATTACAGCGACGCCAGAAACAGTTGAAGAAAGTTATATTAATGTTCACCGACGAAGGTACGGTGTGGGGTGTACTCGCCGTAAAAGTCGCGAAGATCGTACGATCGCGCGATGCTGGCGTGGCCGCATTCCAGCTTGCGGATTGGACGATCCCATGCGTCATAAATCTACACGACGTTCCTGCCTTTTTCGCCCTTCGTATAGCCCTTGGCATACGTAACCTGCCGTGGCAACATACATCGCGGTTCTTTATTTTTATTTTCAAATTTGGTCTTCCCTTTTTCCATCGACACGCCGCTCGAACGCCCAGCAAAATTCTTCGACGTCTGATCGCGGCTTTTCGGTGTTCAATCGGTTCCTCCAGTATGTGCACGCTCGAAACTGTTTTTCTCCAACAACTTGCGGCCTCTAAAATTGTTTCTCCTTTTTTCTCGCCCGCAAAACAACCGCACTCGTGACGCCGAATTTTAAAAGATTCCGGGACGAAGAATTCGCCAGTTTCACGACCGGTTCGATAAACTCTGCGCTGGCGATGGATTTTTTGCAGCATGCCTGATGCATCAAGGCGGGGATCGCCCCGTAGTTTTTTTTGCACCAGGTGCATCTTGCATCCGTCGTAATTCTACATTACTATCTGAACGTTTCTCGCCTCGAACGCCTCGAGTAATCGAACGTTCGATAATCCTTAAACGCTCTAGCCTCGGAAGATATGAGGGAAAGATTTACCTGTACCGCGGGTCGACTTGCATCGCCTGGGTCGTCTAACACGTGACGCGGACACAGTTTGCGACAGTGGCCTGCGTCGATTTGAATAATTTCCCCTGATATCCCTGGGAAAAGAAGAAGAAAAGAACGAAGATAAGAGATTAGTGTTAGGGAATAAAATGTTACCGGGCGGTTCAATGAAATTTCTGTACAGCTAAACGGTGTTGTTGACTGCATGCCGTGGCGTTCGTTCGCGAAAAATCAGACGCGTGTAAATCCGATGTGGCGCCGCTTGGTAATGCTCGCGATCACCATACAAAATTTACGAGTTGTATCACATTAAACGTTGACAAGATATAAGAAGGGGGTAGAACCGTCTATAGTGTAACCGAGGTATTTTTGGCGCAAACGCGTGGGACATGGAATGCGAGGGTTCCTCGGTGATTCACGTCACCCTGGGCCTTCGACTACTTCTCTGCCACCTTTCCGCGTTTCTCCCTATAACTGGTATTACCATTGTGATTTATTAAAGCCGCCCGTGGCCCCCGTATATCCGTGCCATCCGCATACAGAATTCCGCTGAAGCGTTTCAGGTGCCAGTCAATGAAATCGTTTAATTGCCCACCGATCACAAGTCGAAGGGTGGTTGCATAATCGAGTCGGCCGTTTCGCGGAACGGTCAGCTTCGTGGTAACGTTAATTCTTTGTTCGCGAGGGGATTAACGTTCCACGAACCGCAGGGTCGCCCTTTCGGCCATCTCCGATCTACAGGCACGAATTGATCTCTTCGCGTCAGAATGAAACGTAACGAGGTGGAACCGCAATCGTTGCGACTCTTGCCACACTGTTTCGAGACGAAAGTATGCAATGATAAATCGGTCAAATCTTTTTATCGTAGACACACGACACCGTCACCGGATGCTTCATCCTCTCGATCGGCGTCAATTGATTGAACACCCGATATTAATTTAGTGGATCGGATCTAGCGACAAGGCCAGCGGCGTTTGCCACTCGTGTGCATGGGGCGGTAAAAACGTAACGAGGGAACGCAATTTACATTTAGCCGCTTGCTAAAATTATGTAACTCCTGGCGAAATCTCTCGTCCCCGTGACCCCACGTGATTCGTTCCATCGTTTAATATTTTTGCGAAAACGCTTACCGTATCCAACGTCGATCATCTTCTCGTGTCTGGCACAGCACACATGTTGTCGTACTTCTTCCCTGCGGACCCGGCTTTCGTTGCCCGTGTTCTTATCGCCAATAGCTGAAACAGAAGCAACCCCGATGCCGATATCAACAGGATTATGTACATCCTCTTTTAAAATGTTAGCAGAGTTGGCTAATGTTACGGTTTGTAAAGAGAGAACAAAAGCAAGAAGAAAACAAAGCAGGGGGTAGATAGAATGAATGAGAATGTGAAAAAGAGCGACGGTGCCTACCTAATCGGAAATTGGCGAGGCAAACTAAGGTGAAGCCACCGAATATGGCCCACCGACCTCTTGCGATTTGTATTCGCATCGGTACGAATAACGGTGGCCGTGAATCGGTCGAAAACGATTAACCGTATCGTGGCGACGATTCGTGAACGCGTTCGTGTATCGCAGTGCACGAGATCTTTACCGTGGAAAAGAAACGGGTGGCGTTTACCGATTTTTCTCTAAACGTAAGTATAGAACGTATATAACGTAGACAAGGCGTTAATTTGTCACAGCGGCTATTATCTCATTACTCTATGTATGCTCGGATGACTAGAAGATTCGTATTCGTGGTACACGCAATACTCTTGGGCTCGCACGCACTGGACATGCGAAGCGTTAGTCCAGACAGACGCACCGTGCGATCGATCACGATCGGTTGTTGCCCACGCAGGTTGCGATCTGCGAGAAGACTGGCCGTCTGGAAGCCGCTGGATCTCGCTCAGACGGAGAGGCGTCCGGCTGACAGGCGGATCTCTATTAATCTCGTTTGGTACGGGAACGTCGGCCCGCTTCGTGACGGCTGGCCCGTCCATCCATCGGCCTTTTGCCTCTTGCCTGCTGCCTATTGCCTGCTGCCTGCTGCCTGCCGCCTGTTGCCCGTTGCCCGCTGCCTGCTGCGATCTCCGATTCATCTCTCCTGCACGCGATCCACGGCATTCCACACTCGAATTTTTCTTTATCGATAGGCTGTCTTTAATGACTTCTCCGACCTACCAATACATCATAGTATATTACCTACTTTATGATCACCTTATGATAAAGCTGATCCTTATCGTTGTATTATTCATTGTAGCAACGTTTTTCATTGAACCGACGAGCTTCCTTGGCAACTTGCATTCGCGATGTCGTATACCCTTTTTACTTTTTGTGCACGTTGAAGAACATGCCTAGAAAAAGAAGGGATGAAGAAATCCTTGCCTCTTTTACCGGCTATCGTTTAAATGAACCAAATATGTATTCGCTGGACTACATTATCGGGTCTAATGGCAATTAAAGATCTACGCAGCCACCTGTTATTCGTTATCACATTCGCGACATCGCGATGGCAGATTTGATTATCAAAAAATCATTGGCATTGTCCAGCGATTCCAGTGTTAGCTTGTGCACCATCTTCTCTGTGAAAATGGGAGTACATCTGTATGTAGTCCTACTTTACTAGACGCTAATTTGCGAAATGTTATAGCTCCAACTTGCTCTATTTAATTCTTTCTAATCACGAGACAATTTAATACTTACAGACCTCCACTTTTCATTAATATTATTCTGACAATGGATTATATTTCCAACGCCACTTTCGTCCGAATAATCTTCGAAATGTTTTTCAAACTTTTGCCTGCTACTTATTCATGTATCGTTGTTAAATTTTAGTTCGTTTATTTGCCGGGCGTTGCCATCATTCTGGTTCTGAGCTTGTGCTACATCTGCATACCGAGCGAGCACGTGTGTATGGTAGATGGCACATGAATGTAAATATATTTCACGAAATTATATTTATTCTGCACTGCTTTTATCAATAATAATTACAACTTAATTCAATAATAATAATTAAATATATTCGTAACGATTTTGCAAACATGTATGCTACTATCTTGTGATTTCATAGATCGTTTCTACTTGATTTGTAGGTTATGTTCCTTTAGGAGGATATTTATTTAGTTGAATGCTCAAATAAAATTGTCCCACGAAATTATTCTACACGATCGCAATAATTTTACGATCGATATTGTTTCAATTTTTTTATTTTTTACATTCTTTCAGAATGACTTCAAAAGCAAAAGAAAGTGGGAGAAGGAGTCTTTCTCCTTGGATGACATGCGACAAATGTCAAAGTACATTGACGCAAAAAGATTTACCTGTACACGATACTAATTGCCCACCTAATCTTGATAAATGGAACCATGATTTTATTTCTAATGGTACACTATATGGTACCATAGAAACGTATAAACCATTAGGTATATGAGCTATTTTATAGATAGTTGTTAACATTCTTTCTTTACATGAACGTTTTGTCGCATAGAACAGTCAAAAAATATTCCTAAAATCGCATGGGATGATATGGTATTTGTATCTCCGTCTGTTCTGCAATTATGCGACATTGCAATAGCTGATTACGTTCTTGTGACTGCTGGAGGGAATACGCTTGTCAAAGCAGTATGGCCAACTAAAGATAAGACTTTAACAAGCGTCTCGTTAACCAAGCATGGTAAATTATTTATCAAATACTGCTGTATAATAAATGTACAAATTTTCATATCAATGTATACATATCTCTTGCAGCAATGGAGTTGAATAATCTTAGAGGTCTAGTTAAAGTTCAAAAATTAAAATGCCCTGTTGATATTGCCAAAGAATGCGTAATCTCTAATATGGGAAAAAACGTGTTGCCTGAAGTAAACACAGAACTTAACATTGTACTAAAAAATCATAACGAGCAGAAAATATTTTCAGTGGGTAATAAATTTAGCGTGCCGTTTTATGGAAAGAAATTAATTTACGAAATTGTCGAAATAGTATCAGATGGACGTGATAATGATTTATCTCGAGATCTTCAAGAATTGAATATAAAAGGCGACGTATCCAAATTTTACAAAGTTCTGTACACCACAAAGTGGACCATTCGGAGCGAAAAACCAGGGAACAAACAAGAGGAACAGAGAAAGATTGAGTACAAGATAGATGATGTTGGAGGATACAATAAAATAATAGAAGATATTAGAGACGTTCTTGACATTGGCCTTGGTAAATGCCAAGGTATCGGACACTTTTATATCAATAAAGGAGTATTGCTCTTTGGTGCTAATGGCGTTGGTAAATCCTTAATTGCCAATGCCTTGATATCAGAATATGGCATCAATTCTGTTGTTATTTACAGTTCAGATATTTATAGCAAATCTCTGGGCGAGACAGAGCAAAAGTTGCAAGTTATATTCACGAAAGCCAAGGCTAAAGCCCCGAGCATTATTTTAATAGAGGAGATCGATAGTTTATGTCCTAAAAGAACCACTACGAGTACAGATCATGAACGAAGAGTTCTTTCACAATTAATCGCCCTATTTGATGATATACAAAACGCTAACGATAATGTCGTCATATTGGCTACGACTTCGAAACTGGATCAGGTAGATAGCTCTCTAAGGAGACCTGGTAGAATAGGCAAGGAGGTGGAAATTTATGTACCTACTCCAACTATGCGCATAGATATACTTCAGAAAATGTTATCAAAAGTTCCAAATACATTATCTTCGGACGACATAGCGCGTATCGCATTCGTTACTCATGGCTTCGTTGGCGCCGACTTGTACGGTCTATGTTCCCAAGCAATTCTGAATGCAGTAAAACGTCAGAAAAAAGCTAGTGGTATGTCGGATGTCTCGGAAAAAGTAATATTATCAGACATTGATCGCGCGTTGACCGTAACAAAGCCATCAGCTATGAGAGAAGTCCTAATAGAAGTTCCGAATGTCCGATGGTCGGATATAGGAGGACAAACTGATTTAAAATTAAAATTGAAACAAGCAGTAGAGTGGCCATTGCGGCACCCTGAGGCATTTTTGAGAATGGGTATAACACCACCTAAAGGCGTCTTAATGTTTGGACCGCCGGGTTGTTCCAAGACAATGATCGCAAAGGCACTTGCCACTGAAAGTAAAGTGAACTTCTTAAACATAAAGGTAAGATACGTTAATGTTCGATTCTACGAATGTTTTGTTCGATAAAAAATTAAATTACCTTTAAGGGGCCAGAATTATTTTCAAAATGGGTTGGCGAGTCTGAGAAAGCTGTGAGAGAAGTCTTTCGTAAAGCACGACAAGTTTCACCTTCCATTGTATTTATCGATGAAATCGACGCCCTTGGCGGGGAAAGAGGATCCTCGTCTAATGCGGGAAGCAATGTTCAAGAGCGCGTATTAGCGCAATTATTAACAGAACTCGACGGAGTCACTGCGCTAGGCAGCGTTACATTAGTGGCAGCAACAAATCGTCCAGATAAAATTGACAAAGTCAGTTCGATTCATCAATTCGGCACATCTCGTAACAAAAAATTCTTTATTAATTGGAGTATCATTATTTAATAGGCACTTATTCGCCCAGGGCGATTGGACAGAATAGTATACGTGCCATTACCAGATTACGAGACAAGGCAGGAAATCTTCGAGATAAAATTGAAAGCTATGCCAATTACCGAAGACGTAAATATTCAAGATCTGGTCGAACTCACAGAAGGATATTCCGGCGCAGAGATCCAAGCAATATGTCACGAAGCTGCAATGAAAGCGCTTGAGGAAGACTTAAATGCAAGTATAATCACTAAGGAACATTTCAAAGCAGCATTGGCCATAATCATCCCACGAACACCTTCGTCTTTAATAAATTTATACAATGATTATATAAATAAAATACATTAATAACTGTAAGCAAAGTTTACTTTAATATTGAACTGAATTTGTCTATATTCACTGAGATTATTTTTATAATGCACTCTTCTGTTATTTTTGTGCCGGACTTCAGACTTCGCGCTAAAAATCATTATGCATATAGACGTACTAAGAAAATTTCGAGTTTTATAATTACATTGACGAATCAAATGTCGGTAATCGTAAAATGTGAACGACCTTTTTGTAAAAATGATTTGAGAAATATGATTGAGAGGTACAATAATCCAGCTATTCGATAAACGTAATCGCGGTTAACTTAATATCCATTTTAGTTGCGGTTGTTGTCCGCCGATGGATCCTCAATGCCCGCCGTGCACCATGTCCTGTCCACCTAAGCCTATTTGTTGTTACACCTGTCCACCTCCACCATGCAGTTCTAATTGCCCTGAGCCTATGCCAGTCACCTGCATGCCTTGCCCTCCAAATCCACCCCTTTTACCTTGCCCCCCTCGTCCTTTCGTTTGTCCACCTTGCACGGGTCATCCGTGTATCACCTGTGCCCCGCTACCTAAGCCAGTCCCTGCTCCTTTCGAATACGGACCTATTTTAAGGGCACCAATTACCACCGGTGGATTATTTTATGTTGGGTCAATTAAGTGTTCTTATCCTTGCATGCCACCCTGTTAAACTTCATCCGCCTTATACTCGATTTTACTTTCGCGTCCATAATTCTTTCGCATTAATGAAATTGCTTAATGTTATATTTTAATATACACACATACGCTATACCTTGTGTTTTATTGTGTATAAATATTTATTTACGTATCATATACAAATATATGCAAACAAATGCGATTGCAACAACATTCAATTTTTCCGTGCTAGAAGTCGACCATCGTAGCATTAATTTTTATTATGATCAAAATTTGTAAGTGAATAAATTATGTAATGGATCGAAAAATCTGCGACCTGTGTCCGCTATTTCATTTCGATAGACCCAGTTGTACAATAACGACGTGCAATTGGCCTTTGTTAAATGTTGAACAGCATAGAACTAATCAACCGTACTGTCGTAACATAGAACCAATAAAAGCTGTCAGGTGAGGACTTGATGTTAATTGATTGTACACGATTGGAATACACTTTCCACTGTATATAACTCTTATGGTTTGTTGTGCATTTACTGAAACATTTAAATTGTACATTGGAGATTTAAGCAACCTGCAAATATGCAAAAGATTTACGGACCATGGACAAATTTAATGCTTCGTCCGATGATACAAGGGGCCATCAGGTATCGAGGGGTACATAAATTAGTTCCTATTGAACCTCCGCCAAGTACCCCTGTATTGAGTCGACTTGCATCTGTAAGGCCTACCGATTTTCGAGGCATGACAGTGTACTGCCGTCGATAATGGAGACCCATAAATATCTGTAAATGCACTTACAATTAATCGCACGCGTTCTGTCATGTTTGTTATGTCTAACAATAAGTATCTGCACGTTATACCCAAATTGTGCATCACATGCTATCGAATGTTGTTGAAGACGAATGTATTCTAATTGCGTTGGATTTCAATACACGTGGAGGAAGTAAGGTTATATTTTGAATATGTCACCTAATTAGGAAATATTTATTATTCCAAATAAACAATCAGCATGGAAGCGATTTGGAATCGTAAGCAATTAGAACGTCCGCCAAACGCAAGTTGTCGTATTGAGTCGAAGAAAATTGGTAAGTTCAACGTGGTTCTAAACGTAGGAAAATTTACAAACATATTCTTTTTTTGGTTTTTCTCCCTGCTAGATGGAAATGCATTTCTTACGTCTCTAGACAAAGTTATAAACGACCTAACTACACAGGAATTGTTGCATAAGGAAGCAGCAATATTGAGTAGGCTGATTTATCGTATGAAAATCAAATTTAGGAATGACAAAGGTGTCAAATCAATGTCCAAAATTAATAAATCCATGCTCAATTATCTATCGTTGTCGCTCGAAAATGAGTATGAAAATTTAAAAGGTTACGTTGAAATTGATGAAAAATTTGTTACACTGCCTAGCAAACAGATGGTGGAATATGTCTTGGTTAAAACGCAAGGTTTTTCAAAGCTAATGTTGCGAGTAGAAGAAGTGTCCAAATATGCTGCGCATTTCCTTAAGTGTAGAATAGGTTTAGGTCATGCTTGGAGTATGGCTGTAATTGCATATGCTGTTGTTAGTAGAATATGGTATGTTTTTTTTATTAGGTAATATAAAATGATGAATGGTATTTAAAAAACATTACATTACAGGATTTTGTCCAGGTACCTAGTTAGAAGATCGTGTAGCTGGTATAAAGACTTGTATTCTTATTTAAATTTATTAAAACTTTCTGGATTACCATGGCTTCCCAAAGATTATGAACTTACAAGTGATTTAAAATCATGGATATTGGTACCTTGGATAGAGGAACCCACGCCGAGGCATGTAAAAGATAAAACCATTACCATAAATTATTATGAACAATCCTCATAACTTAGTAATTTGTAATTTACGCAGTGTCCCCAGTAGTTATGGGTTAAAAGATACAATGTTTAAATTAATTACTCAGCGGGAATATAATTCAGATGAAGATGCAATTGAAAATGTAGATGTCTACAGCAAAGAAAGAAAATGCAAAGCTGAGAATGAATCTTCCTCCATGGAGAATCAGTGTATTGTACATAAACCATTAAGAAATGTCGGGAATCATACCACAGTTTCCAATGATGATGCAGGAGGTACAAAAATGAAATTCCATGTTATTTTATTCTTCGTTTAATCCACTAATTTGCTTGTAGTGATAAAAATTATTTATACACAGCAGTTACAATTATAATATTTATTTTATTTTATAGAAGTTATAGATCGTTGTACTTTCTATTTAAAATTTGCCGGAAATGCACCAATCACTCCGAAAAAAGAACGTAAAAATTTGACGAGAACCAAAGAAGCAAGGAAAAAAGCAACGAGTAGCCAGTCCAATAAACCGATATTTAATTTCGAGAATGCGGCAAATGAAATTGCAAACCTAGAAAAAGAGAAAAATGTTACAGCGAAACGAAAAAAGGTATTATCAGTTGATGATGCCAAAAGTAAATCAGATTTGTTGAAACTCTTACGCAAAGAATCGTATCCTGGATTGGATAAGTTACGATGGAACATGATTAGAAATAAGTGCAAAAAGCTATTAGGCAAATTAGAGGCTAATGACACGAAACAATCGATCGTATTTAACAAAATAATGAAACGTATGAAAACGTGGATGACCTAGTTACAATGCATATTATAACACTGACGGTAGAAAAAAATGAATAAATATTGCATTTTTTTTTAAAAATATTTTATTTCCCAAATATTTTCGGTATGATGTCAAATTGCCTTGTAAAATACAGAAATTCATGTTTTTGTCCGATTTTATTCACAGCAATAATATCGCTGTATAAAAAAAGATGACATTGATCGCAGGTAACCGATATTTTAATGCGCTGCTCCTTTGTGGCAACACTTGAGCTGAAATATAAAGAGAGATAATTATACATATTATTATTGCAGTTATGTTATTTCATCGGGTCAAGTAAAATGATTCGAACTGGGATAATAAACGATTCTCTCCCTGCGTTTATAATCGGTGTACGGTATAGATATTTCGCACTCCAATAGTATCGGCTCCAAACGATTCCTCATAATTGCACTGTGTTTCATGAACAACTTGTCACCATATATTTCTACTTCCGTAGTTGTATCATCGTAACTGTTGACTTCCACTCCTTCGATATAAAGTTTTAATGTAGGTCTCGGTTGTGCTCCGCTCGCCACGCACGTTATATTCAAATGACTCTCGTTGAATGAAGAAACATGAATTGTCGCGTTTGTTTCTGGCTCTGTAGGGCAATATCGTAGGGCAGTGTCGCGTCTACATTCTACATCATGTTGTATTATCATTAATTTTATTCGTATCTCAAAATTACCGTAAACAATCATTTTTGTCCGTGTGGAACATTCTTCCTGCAATGTACTAATTGTACAAGTATAGTCCCCACTCATCTCAACTGTAACCATTTTTAAGTGTATGATGGATCGTAAATTGGATTGCAGTAAATTTTGTTCTGGATATTCGACTAATCCGTTTATAACACCTACATCCTGAGGTGGTACTGTAATTGCGACCATAAGATAAATCAATAACGTACTTCAGAAATTTATTAAATTTGACAAAACTTTATTTTGTAATTACACGGTGGTATCCACTGATAAATTTGGTCGGTGTTATGGTACCATTTTATTACAAGACCGTTCTCGTTGTCTCTCACATTGTAAATGCAAGATAGATCGATCGGTCCGGTGCCATTTCGCACTACGTGTGGAACGTCCAAATAGTAAATTTTAGAAGCGTATATGTCTAAAAAACCGATTGTTCTGTTAATCAATTCTATTACCTAACAAATATTATAGACAATTGTTGATATTAAAATTATCGCTTTCATTTCTCGATGTATTGGTATATAACTACATTAGTGCACTTTATGCTAATTAATGTACATTAAGTACGCAAAATTCTTTGCAATTGCTTACAGAATTTAGATAATGTATTACCTGTAAATGGATTTCTTGCTATTGTAGCTATGATCAGGAAAACTGTATACACCGTCGACGACATTTTTTTACTAAGATCAACCTTCAGGCCGATGAACAATTAAACATGCATCGTTAAACTTAAATTAAGCGCAGGGGAAAGATTCTGCGCAGCTACCATCGATATACACGTAATATTTGCTATATAAACGTTTTTAAAATATACTATAAGAGAAAACAAACCTACTTGTCTGAATTTTCCAAGTATGATATTTACTTACTTGGAAAATTTAGAACAATCGATAATTGTAGAGTACTCCTTTTTTATACATGTGTTTTTATTCGCATGATCGATTGCCTTGTTTTCGGCCGCTAATTTTTTGAATTCTTGCGGACGGGCTTTTTAGTTCATATTCGCTTTAACAGATGGCAAGTGAAGTTTTGTAAAGTTTCGGCAGAGGGCTCCTACATCTCCAAAAACGTTTAAACTTGCAAACGGTTAGTGCATAATTTATAGAGTGGATATTCGTCTACCGCAAGAATTATTGTAGATAAAGAAATGGTGCATCGCATTGAATAATTTTTTTTATTATGATTTTTGTTCATTACTGATCAAATTAAATTGTTAAAATTGGTGAAATTACATTTTCGTGTAATTGTTCACGCCACAGATTATTACGGGTCTATGTGTTTTATGACTAGTGGTACATAACAGATTTTAACGTTTCTGTCATTTGAATAGTGTTTACGTGGGAAAACAGAAAACAAACGCTGGCAATTTTTATTACTATTGCTTATTGTTACAGAACGATATTATTTTGTCAAAAATGGATGACGATCCAAGAGAAGTACTTGCTCTCCTCAATTCTTTAGGATTCATTGGTGTCACTGCCCACCAGCTGAAAGCTTTTATGAAAGGTAATTTTCTATATTTTTTGATCGTATAAATACATTGTATGTACGTTACTGAAGAACGTAATGTCGCTTACAATTAGTAATTCATGTTATATATTTTGGCATCAGATTTAAAGTTGTATAGAAAAATAAAAGATCGTGAAAGGCAAGAAAAGAAGGAAGAAATAAAAAACAGAATTACAGATAAACAACAAAGTATGATCCAGGAAATTCTTAGAGAGCAAAGAACAGAGCTTCACTTAATCGAAAATACAGTATCCACTAATTCAGGTAGTTCTTATGTTGACGGCTCCCGTGTAAAAGTGAAAGTGAAATGCTTTTCTAGTGAGAAGGAAAATGAGAATTCTATGAATTCTGAGGAAAGCCATATAGAAACGGGACGTAAATTTGATACGCAGAAGCAGTTATTTAAATCCAGAAGGATTCTAGATCACTATAGTCTTAAATCTAATGATGTAGCTTGCGATAACGAAGATGATAGTAAGCATTACATCAAAAATAAAAATAAATTCTCAGGATATTCGGTTAAGGGACATACAGAAGCACAAAACAACATAAAAATAGAAAATGAAAAAATGCATATAAGAAAAGCAACAGCTTTGCAATCTGATCGTCCTATGAGTGCACCAAATATCTTAGAGCATCAACAAAATCCGATTGGAAGTAGTCAAACAAAAAGTACAACATCCACAAAGAACACTCATTCTGGAACAAAGTCTTGTAAATATAATGTATAATGTATTTTATATCGTGTAATATAATAAAGCAACTAATTTTTCTTTACTATATATAGTTATTAGACCATGGAGATTACAAGCAGATGCGCAAAAAGGTTTAAGCATTAGAAAATCTGACCCTGTTACACTTTATCAGAGATATCAGCAAGAGTGGAAACAAATATCTTTCCCTGGTGAAGCTAAACATGCAGGCATCAGATGGGCAATTCGGGAAAAGATGTTAGGAGGAGATCCTCACCCTGTGGTGAGGATATTGTAAATGCATATATCGTCCTCTCCTTACTATTTCCTTATCAACTATATTTATATTTTCAGCCCCTCCCTAAAAAGTCGCATAGTCTACCAACGTTAAGGAGGAAATGACATTCATTACACTAGGTACTTCAATTTTTAATTAGAATTAAATAACATTGAGAAAAATGCAGCACGCAGACACACTTCATTATTGTAAGGAAAGATTACTGACTGTTACTAGAAATAAATACAAATTATACAATCGGAAACAATATTTAATTCCTTCATGTTCAAGGTTTTACTATTGATTAAGTTTAAACTTTGACAGTAATTTACGAGAGTCTGGCCTATGCAAATGATACAATATTTTGTCCTCGATTAAACGTGCAGCTCTCTCAGTGAGAACCAATGTGTCATGTTTCAGCATACTGTAGACATTCAGTCCTAAAAATTTAACAAAGTTTAAATTTAAAGTAAATGGATTAATGTAAATGTTTCACAATATATAACCTACCATATGCAGGCATTAAATTGATGTGCTTGATTGTATCTGTAGCATCTGAAATATTTGTAGGCATAATATCCTCGGAGTCGACAAACAATACAGATGGTCCCCAATTTCTTTCCTCTACTAAATTTTCTATATAAGATGATTCGTTTGTTGGTATTTCTAAGTCGTTAATGAGATATAAATCATCCTGGGCTAATTTGACGGATAACGTAGAAGTGAGCCCGGCCAGACGGGTATAGAATGGCAGCATATAGAAATGAGGAGTAGGCGATCTGGGTCCATGTATGATACCACCACCTCGCCACAATGGGGAACGTATACTTCCATGACGCGCACGCCCTGTTCCCTTTTGTGGCCAAGGTTTTCGTCCGCCGCCTCTTACTTCTGCACGGGTCTTTGTATTCGCATAGGACTAAAACGAAAAATTTGTTGCATCTGCGTTATACTTTTTGACTCGTATAGCATTAGTGAAGGCAGTAGATGAATTATAATACTTACCACAAAACGATACATTCTTTGCCACTGAACATTTTGATGGATAATATCTATTCTCGGAGACGCTCCGAAAACGTGTGGATGTAGCCTGACAAGTCCTAACTTTTTTCTTTGAACGGTGTCCAAATTTTCTAGCCACACTTCCCGTGGATTTTGGTAAAGAAAATTTTCATCTGGATAGCTTCTTTTCGAAATAATTGGACTAGTTTGCTCTGTGACAGCTTTTGTCGAAAACGTTAATGCTTGATACGAGCACGATTGTAATTTTGTGATAACATTCCTAAGCATGGACATTTTTACGATGAAGTTCTTAATATTATTGCATTTACACAGTGTACATCGTGTACATTATTGCAACAATAACCTAAACGTTTTCCCATAACACACATCAATTCATGCGAGATGTCGCTAGAAGCAAATACGTTGCAGATGTAGCTAGTGTCGCATGTAAATACCGTTTGTTTATTTTCTGTAACAGATGATTATAAAATATTTCACCCATTTTTCGATTCAGAATATTACATTTATTCAAGTCAGTGGCATTAAAACTTGAAACATGTACGGAAGAAAGGCATTCAAACTTGTCTCCGAATTAGATTTATTCACAGCTATACAACCGTTTAATGTACGTGTGCTGCGATATTACATGAAGTATTACCAAATTATAGAACAATTTTAAGTTCATGTTTAATTTGTAGGAGGTGCTCGTTAAAGAAATTATCGAAGAGATGCAATCTCTCTACGAGGCAAATATGGCAAATAGGTTTGTATAAATTATAGCTCTCTGTGCTAAAGGACTATGCGACGCTGACATAAAAAACATTAATTATTCGATAAATTTCTGTCAGCAATGCCATACGAAATGATGATAATATGGCATTATTGCCATCTGTACAATTGAGGCACATAGCGCTAACTAGGAATAAGAGATGCGTTTTAGCTTATATTTACAATAGAATGAGAAAACTGAGACAATTACGGTGGGAATTGGGAAGCATTCTACCATCAGAAATAAACTCCATTTTATTAAATGCCGAAGTTCAATGGTTTCAGTCTTACAGTAAGTCTTTAGCTACTTACATGAGATCTTTAGGAGAAGATCAAGGATTTAATTTAACAGTCAACATTGTACCACCGAAAACACCTTATGTGGAGGTAAAACAATTTAATATTCAATTTTTTATGCATGTTTTGTAATGACAATAGTATACGAAATGTTATATTGTTTTAGGTGAAATGTGTGGTCGATTTTGGGAAATTAGAATTAGAAGACGGTCAAATTATTTTATTAAGGAAAAATACATACCATTTATTACCTAGAGCTGTATGCGAACCACTTATAAGACAAGGTATACTTGAACATAACAGCACATAATATATTGGTTTTTTTTTTGTATTTTATTAAAATAAAAATTGAATTTATTTGTATTCTGTTTTGTTGATTTAATCAATATATTTTTAGTTCCATGCACTTCGTATACTTACCTTGCGTTTAATTCAATATTTGAGACAGTCGGGTTTCAATCCTATTTGAGAGAATATGGCTGGAAGATCTTTATCGAAAATGGTATTTAAACATTTCTGAGCCCGCATCTTTATACGAGTTTCCATTAGGAATTTCCCGCACAAACTTAAGCGAACTTAAATTTCGCATGAACTAATCCATAGCCGAATGAAGCAGTTGGATGTCCGTGTGCGCACGGGCCTTTTGCTCAAATTGACTGCTTTGTTCGTATCCGTACTAAGTTTACTATATATCTAATATATGTATACAACTCGCACGCATAGTGATACCATTTAAAAATGTTTCCTTTTAACTACAGACCGCGCAAATAATTCATCCAGCATCGATTAAATCTCCGTGGGCGTCACCTTGCACTTCGTCCGTCGTATTTAAAGGGTAAGCAGCCAATTAAAAAATATTCAGAATCTAACTTTTTATATTATTTATATTCGGATATTTTAAGCGTGACAAATTTTAAATGTATTCATAAAGTAAAGGATTTATCGCGAGCTAGATACGGCAAAACGGTCCAATACTTTATATGTATGTATACTATATGTATGTATGATCTTCCCGTATCGCCTTTGAGTCACCGTACTTTCCCACATCTTGTATGGTTAAAATACCATCGGTATCCCTGGCTTCGTAGAAAAGTAGTAATGAACGAATACTATTGTCTCCTAATAGACTAATTTACAGCCTGAAATCTTTTCTAAGCGTTGCGATCGCAAATGAAATTGACACCGAAAAGTAAAATGCACGAAGGTAATCCACGCAGCAGGTATAAAACGTAACTTCAAGATGCAATACCTAAATGGGTGATAATATATGGTATATCTGTTGGTGAATTGATTCTCGTAAACGATGCAGAGATGATACATTTTCTAAGCTTATCACAATCAGGTTTTCCCCAGATAGCTTGGCACCGCATTCTTGCCTATCATTATAACAAAAATTTGTTCATACTTTTTATCATACAAGGACGCTGACTACTTTTTTTTCAATAACAACGGAAATGATTGGAACAATTGAGATGATGAAGGATAATTCAAATTACAAATTATTGCAAAGAAGGTGTAGACGATCAATATATCAATCCGAGCGTTTTATTCATTATTGATGAATGATTACAGATAATTATGTAATTATAATTTCTTATTGGTGCGAAGATTAGAGCTATCGTTTACAAATGCTTTTACAGCTTCCTTTGTTTTTAATTGTTCGCAATGGTTTCCCTCCGTGATCAATTGTACCGTTTGCGCAGCCCACTGCAATTAGACATTGTTTTCAAAGCCAACGATGTAACCCAAAGATTATAAGAAAGCACGTATTATGACAATGGCCTGAAATTATCGGCGTGCCGGTCGTTTGTGTAACCAACGATAACAGGTATGAATTTCCTTTGTTTTAATGTCGGGTGTCAGTAACCAACTTTGGGGAAAACCATACTTAAACGACCATGAATAGGTCTGAGGCTCCTCTCTGTTAGTTTGGAGGGCAACATCCTTACATATCTTCGTGGTATATATCGTAATACGGCAATAATCGTCAAGATAGTTCGCAAATATTGGTAGTTTCCAGTTTGGAAATGCCGATGGAATTTCCAGCAAGTTAGATTAGTAATTCGAAAAGAAAGTAGAACGGTGAAATCTGCATCTCGCTATAGGAACATAAGTACATACGCATATGTATGTTTGAAGCCACAGCCTGCAAAAGACCGACGCTTTCTCACTCGTGTTTAAAGATCCAATAAAATAGGATTTAATCATTGTAGCTTGTGCTACCTACTCAGATTTGTACAAAATTGATTTAGCTGTTGCTTTCGGTTATAATAATAATCGCTATAGCGGATATTTTTTGCTTGCAACCGTAAGGAAAAAAACATTAGAGATGAACAGAAGGATGATAGCTAGTTAAGTTACAGCAGGTAAATGACTGCGAGAGAGACGCATATTTTTACGCACGGTGTCCATAAATTTCTTGCATTCTCGATACACCAATTGTAAGAAAACTTTACTATCGCCTACGTTTTTCATTCAATATTCGCGATGTACCAGAAAACAATCGAATGTAAAAAATTGTATAATTTCATCACGAAGTCGCATTTTCGTAAGCAATATTGGCATCTTATAGAGCGATAACGATTTAGGCAAAACATTACAGCACGAATGGCAGAAGGAAAATAATTGAAGAAATATTTCCGTGAAAAATTATGAAATTATTTAAGGTAAATTGAGCATCGGAAATTTTTCTGGGGTTTCCGATTCAGCTTTCTTTTTCTAAACTGGTTATCTAAAGAATGCCAAGTTAAATTGAGTACACAGTGTATACGTGCAGCTGGCCCTGCCAGAGGACGATGGGTTTTCCCACCCCTACCCTTCCCCTTTGAGATGTCGCATGCCGCCTACCGTCAGAGGCTCCACTGTTCACCGTGGCCATCGTGGAAGTTACTCGGCGCGTCACCTACCGCTACACGATCAGTTCGTTTTCAGACAGCGTGTTGAATGGTTCTTCGACGACAATTACAAATTTTTACGATTACGAGTACATCCGTATATCCTTCTCTTCCCCCGCTTTTCTCCGCCGAAAAAACGAAAACTCCTCTTTATATAACCTTCCCGCTGAACGGTCTTCCAGTCTACGCGAATCATTGTTTTCTCATGCAAACGCGAAGTTATCGTGAAACGACGTGAATTGCCTGCCGATATCTACGAACAGTCGAAACGAGAATGCAACGACAACGAGAAAGCGAACACACGTAAAGGAGCCAGCTGTTTGGTGGAACGACGATCCGAATAAAAGGAGCAGTGGCGTCGCTAGCGAACGAACGAACGAAATACGAACGTGTTCGTTGCAAAGAAGGACGATCGAACGAATTTTCTTTGCCCGGGAAAGCTACGTAGGAAAAGCGTCGCGCCTGGGTTTAAAGGAAAAAGCGTGGTGTATACACACACACACAGTGCAGTTTCTTTTTGTGTGTCCCTTTCTCTGTCAGCGTGTGTGTACGTGTGTGTGTAGACAAATCGCGTGATAGTTTTCTTTTCGACGAGCGGAATAACTGATCTTCTTGCACGATTGAATATCGATGTCAAAAATGTGGCGTCCGACGACAAAGGTACCAATGGGAAACAATGTTCCAGAAAAAGAGCGTGAAAAGTACGAGGAGCAACGTGATTCAGGCAACGCTGATTCCGGATTTCTATCCAGTGGAAATCTCCAAGTTAGTTCCGAGTTGTCTGATTATGAATTGAATGTTGCAACAACCGCACCCGTCGCGCCGGAACCAATGAGAGCAGACAGCGGCGTGGATCTTGGTCTCAGCGAAAGCTTGAGCCAACTGACATTAAAGCAAGTCACTTTAAACACGCTTGCCAGCGGCAAAGTTCAAGCTGAACCTACTGTCGAATTGACTCCGGTGAGCTCTGAAAAACTTGACGTCTCGCAACACGATGTCTCGACGTTGAGGCATGAATCGCATCAGTCTCACGAGAGACCGCTGAATGAGGAACCTTGGCAGCTCTACTATACGCAGGACGACGATGGTGACACGTAAGTAAACTGTGCTCTTGTTTCTCTCCCTCCTTTTCAAATAAATTTTACTAACTTATGTTATGCAATTTCCGCATAATATCTTGCGACTAGTCTTTTGTTTTCGTTTATTTTCTATTACTGTGACGCTGGAATTGATGATCGTGATTTTTCTTGAAATCCCCGATATGACGAACATCGTTAATAAGCAAAATAAATCGGTAGATTATTTGATGTGGGTAATTGGTTCGGTTTTGCGCATGCCCCTTGTCGATGCAACCTGTAGCCCGCGACGCTTTAAAGAGATATGTATATTAATGTTTTCGAGTGTATCGATCGGTGTTGCGATAATAATATTCATTCTATTCAATGGACGTTAGTCCTTTGCATGCTGGGAAGAATTATTTACGTGTAACGAACGCGAAAACTTCTTCCATCTATCGGTTATAGCAAAAAAGAAGAAAAATATACATACAACATATAGATAGTATTACACAGGACGATCTCAATACATTAAGATTCGACGTTACACTGATATGTAGTTTTTCAATTACTTTTGTATGTCGACAATTATCTTTTCTGCAATTGAATAGGAAATACGTTAATGGAAAGAAATATCGATATACGTCATCGTGTGCGCGTAAAACGTCCGATTACACTATGCTTGGTAGCGGGGAGTCCTTTTAATCGCGATACGTCAGGTGGTGATACTATAGAACTATAGGACTCGATAAATATCAATGAATTCTTTGATCAATACTGCACTACTGACGCATAAATCGCATTTCACGAGGATGACGAAACGTTCACCTTTATGCCGGAAAAAACAAACTCACACTAAATTGGGGGAAAAGTAATAGTGACGCCGCGTTTTAGATACTGAACTATCTCGTAAACACGTATACACAATTTACCTCAGAAGACGTCAATCTGATACGTATTTGGAAATTTCAGAAAAACCAGGAAACTTTAGCGCAAAAGAAATCTTTCTGTGAAAATGATTAAATGTTTGGGTCTTTTTGTTTTTAGGCAGCTGCACATAGCGATAGTGCAAGGTTTCCTGGAGGCTGCGTTCTGTTTAATAAGGATGGCACCGCACCCGTGCCTCTTGAATATCGTAAACGACGATGGTCAATCACCGCTGCACCTGGCCGTTTTGACACGGCAGCCAAGGATTGTTAGACGGCTAATCCTGGCAGGTGCAAATCCAGCACTAAGGAACTTTCGTGGAAATACGGCCCTACACCTGTCGTGCGCGACCGGCGATCTCACCTCGGCAAAAGCCCTCACCGATCCCTTGACGCCCGTCGAGAGAAATTACCTTCTCCCCGGAAAGAAAATACCTGCGTTGCCGCAGAATCTCGAACAACGGAACTACGACGGTAAGCGTTCGATTTATGCTTTTATTCTTCTACATTTTATTGCCCTCGAACCGTTACCATCGTGAATCCTTACCAGACAGCGTGCGTATTCGTTAATTTATGATATCGAGATAATCACATTTTATTAGAGGAGGATGGTGATCGAATACTACTAACCCTGGTCTAGTTTTTTTAGCTCGCGGAGTTAGTAGAACAACGACGAAAAGCTGCAAAAAGACATCGTTGAACCCTTGATCGAAGCATGCCAGAGAAATATTCGGGAGAGAGAGAGATAGAGATAGAGAGAATGAGAATGTATGCCTGTATGGAACAAGATCATTTACGAAGAGGAAGGAAGCGAGAATGACGCGCGTATAGGTATCTCTCGCCGAGAAAACAAACGGAACATCTTGGAAAATCCTAACAACTTTTACCGCATGAGACACAGCAGTCATTGGCATCGGCGCGCCGTTGTCGCGAAGAACAATCCTGTGACCGCGATTATGCAGTGGGTTTCCCATGATTTCATCGAGGATCAAGAATGTATCCGGTTTACCTCGTGTTTCGTTCGGAAATTCCGCCCAATCAAAGTACGACTGCGTTATATGTAGACGAGTCATTGTACCCGAAAACAAGTAGCTGATTACTTTATCGCGTATTCGTGTATTCGTTACTGTCGAATGCAAGAAGGCAAGGTTTCCCAATCCTAAGTGGTCTTGTCCATTGGTTTACGATGAACGACAATTCGAGCTTCTACTAACAAAAGGGCTATTTCGAAGGCTTTGAGGAAGGTATAGGGTATGCAATCGGTAGGATTTTCCATTATTCTCTTGATTGTCGGTCAGAGCCCATGAATCTTCAACACGTGCAGTCCTGCGGTTCCATTTTACCAGTCTCCCTCTATTTGTATTCGTTTATTTATATGCGTTTCTACGTTAAGCGTGGCAGACCAAAATATAAAAAGAATCGACTCGCGAGCATAGACGCTTTTTCAGAGTTCTGGAATTCCCCCGTAACGTCATCCATAGTCGCCATTATAGGCTTCCAACATGGATGTACTGTACATACATCAGAAACTGGGCTGCTGGCGTAACGGCTGATTTTGGACCATGACGAAACAAATTAAGCTACGCTTCTCCCGCGGAACAACTTTCGATCTAATTGCAAGCTCGCGCATTCGTCATCGTACTCTTATTATATACGTATGTACATACGTGGCGTCGCGCTTTACTTGCATATCGATTTCGAAGAATGTAAACATTCGCATGCAAGTTATTCGTAGCTAGGTGCGAGTATAATTTATAAGAGATACGCGATGTCCCGATAGAGGTGAATAGTAGAATAAGGTTGAAGTGTATCGCGGTTATTCGGTCGACGTGTCGGTGGTAGAGAATTCCACGGGTGAAGCAATTAGGTAGGGAGAAAAGAAAGTATGTATACGTAGAGGAAAGGGTGTTGAGGCTCGGAATACACAGGAGACGGAATTTTGGCGCGTCGTCTCTTGTGCGTGCGTGAACGCACGTTACATCACGCGCGGCGCGCGATGAGACAGAGAGAACAGAAGCAGATGTTTTTGATATTTAAAAATACCTGCACGACTATTTGCGTGTGGTGATATTCTCGCTTCGGTTCGACTCGGGAAACCCCACAGCGGCGTGGAACCGCGTGGGCACGTAGACGCTTTCACCCTTGAACGTTTTCCCCTCGGTAGAGAGGGAAGAAAGAAACGCGGTGATCGTTTCGTTGTCGTCCACGAGACTGCACCCCGTTCATGAAAGCCGGAACGAAAGTCAACGTTAGCGATGACGTTCAGATTGGCCGAAATGGATCGACAGTAATTGCAAATTAGCGATGCAGATTCGTTCGAACGCGCATAGACAATGACATAGATAATGACTTTCGACAAGAAAATAGAAAGATAAATATTTGTACGACAGAGATGGGCTTTCCAAGGCAGAAATGGTGGACGCGTGCGAAATGAAATTAGCAATTAAATTCCGCCAATGTACATGCCGCCGGTGGTAACGAGGGAGGGTTAATTTTAGCAATTCCTTTGATCGGTGCGAACCTAGTTTGGACCGCGGGACGTCAGCCAAACCTCCGACGACAATGATTCACCGCGTCTTCCTAGTTCTATCTATATCTTCTAAAAGCATGTGACTCGGTCGCATCGTTATGGAGTATGCGTTTTCAGCCTCTTTAATGTTGTACAATTAAGAAATAAATATCTTCTTTTGAAGAATGAAAAAATCTTTAAATAAAATATCTCTCGTTGACCAAAGCGTGTTATTTTGTGTTCCAGGGGAAATGTGCCTGCACATTGCTGCTTCGTCGGGACAAGTGGAACTGGTGCGACTTCTTCTTCGTCTCGGTGCGGACCTCGAAGCAAGAGAAGCTTTGGCAGGAAAAACAGCCCTTCACCTTGCTGTGGAACGTGGATGTCGATCAGTTGTTGGATTCCTTCTGCAAGAATGCAGGCCGTGCTTGGACACGCAAACCTACGCTGGGATCACTGCTTATCAGTTAGCTCTTTGCTTCGACAGTCAGCTCGCGAGGGAATTAGTGAAGTTGGGTGCAACACCCGAACCGCTTCCCGAATCGGATTCCGACAGCAGCGACGAGGACGAGAGCTCTGCGAGCAATTATTTACCAACGATTGCGAGACTCAGGCAAAATGTGGTCGGTGTTAAAGTATAGAAGTATCGATCGATTACTGACACGCGCGTCAGGTGTCTGTTCCTAACCGGATCGATGTCATCGCGATGTACATGGCACGATGCAGTGGATTGGGTGGTGGCGAACAACATTTTTTGATCGATATTTAAATATGTCTGTAAATATAATTATGTTGTCCGATTGTTGAGGATATTTTTGTTAGATTTCTTGCGATCGTGTATCGCGGTACGGGTACACAAGTGTACAGAGAAAGGTTTCGAACTCTATGGAGTATAAGTATTAAATGTGTCATCGAATATGGTTTATTTACTTGAAACTTATTAGCGATAATAAATGAGACTTGCGAATTTGCGAATTTGCGAACGCGAAAAGAGAACGAACTTATACACGAAAAGAAAAAAACGGAGAACGAGCAGCGATGTTTGATCGAACAGGATCGAGATGGGTCGAAAGTTTGATTGTTGAGCGAGCGTGCCTCTGTGAGGAATATCTACGTACTTGTATAACGAAACGACTATGATTCTTGGAACGTATACACGTCGACTGCAAAGATTTTACGCTTAGGAGACCACAGGATCTCGCTATGTAAATATAGGAAAGATATCATGGCTTTGTCGAGTGGTAAGACAATGTAATAGCGACACTCGTACGCTTCGAAGCATCCTAAAGAATAGAGGATACATTGAAATCTAATTAAAGAGACATTCGTTATTTCGTTATTCGTGTTAAGATGTATATACGTATATTTATATTAATTAATTGAATTAGGAGACCGAAGTAACACTTCTGTATAGTTTATTTATCAAGAAGCGTACAGATAATTCACTGGAGTACTATTACGCAAAAGTACATCGGTACTTTACCGTGAACGTTTATAAATTTCCTCGTATCCCTTCTCCTTGTACATAAGTCGTATTTTGTTAGCGTCGTAATTTGGTCGTTTTTGCGCCATGGAAAAGATAATAGGACGATAATGTTAACGTTGTTACATAACGCGTATAATTATTTTTTTTTTAGTAATAAAAGGCTTTTTAGTCAATTTATCATATACGTCGAATACACTGTTGAAATTTTTCTTGCCCACGATTTGTTGCAAAAAATTGCACTTTCTCGTGATAAGTAGCAGTATGGGCGCTAGTTAATATTTAGAGCTCGAAGGAAGACGAAACGTGTTGCGGCTAATTTTATAAGGGCCGGTGTAAAAATGTGGAGCAAGGACCGGCTATTGGTTATTTCGAGTTCGCAACGCGTAATGGTCTAGGCATTCCAAGAAGCCTGCTGACTTATTCCTTTTTGGGGGAGTTTGGTCTGCGAAGCGCACAGGTTCCGGGATATATTTGGATTTTGCAAAAGAGTGGTTCCGACTAATCGTCCAATAGTCTTTCACACGAAGATAGTTGTTTCTTTTATGTCAACCATTTTATTTTTACGGTGAAGATCTAATAATATAATTTATCCATTTCAATAGAATATTCCTTCATTAAAATACGATATCTTTTGTTAACTAGCGCAATATGTTTGTCTCTATGCTGAGGAAGGCGCAAATATGTAATTTTAAAAATAATGTAACGATTGCCGAACTGCTTGCGGAAGAAAAAGTAGTTACGCAACACGACGAATAGTTGGGATTTCCCAGTTACTCCAGTTTACTGATGGAAATACCGAGTTCTGTGGCAACGAAACTACTGCTAGATCGAGCAACTTTGGATATCCAACATTTTAGTAGGCGAAGTCATTCGTACTAGAAGTGCGCTCCCGCTCGTAAATTATTTTTCGTATACATCTCCTTTTCAATAATACGCTTCCACCTTATGTTTGTGGGATTTATCAGTTTGTATATTTTTAGCCTGTAATCTCGGGGCAGTTTCCGATTGAAATGTATTTTATAAAACGTTCACCCTAATGCATTATATAACATATTGGTGAATAAACTTCACTAATAAATCGTACAACGTAATAACCGGTGGATGAAATTACATATAGGGAAGAGAGTTTAATAATAAAGTTGGTCTGCAATTTTAGTTATAATTACGTTTGCCTGGGTTTTTATGTATGCATGTACATTTATTTAACACTGCAGCCAAAAATGGTGGAACTGTAGGCATTGAAAAGTTGTAAATAATATATGAGAACGGTGTTTGAAAGTCGAGAATAGAGTGTAACGATGTTCAAATGAAAATAAAAAATAAATTACGTGTAACACTAAGGAAATAATTTGATACAAATAGTATGTGTACACACGCAGATATCTAATTAAAAATCGTAATAATGCTCCAACGGTTAATAAAATATTAGTATATGGTCGCATATTGCGACCCAGTATTTTATGTATTAATATACATATAGTTATCTCTTGCATTAACTGCGAAGTTAGGATTGCATTAAATTTCTGCACAGAAATGGAATAGCAGGCGATTTCGAAGGTACTAGAAAATTGTGGAACATAATCGCGGCAAGACATTCTACATTTGTAGTTTCTCGACAATCAAATAGAGGCGCTAGCTGTCTTTTTCTGGAGCTTTCTGAAAATCTGCGCCGGCTCAAGGGTGAACATTCACGAGTCATCACGTACCTTTGTGAGCATAAAAAACGATTTGTGAAAAGTAGAACAAAAGTACTAGTGATCTGAGGTGAAGCGTTATGGACCAGGTAAACGTTGTTGTAAATTTTGTTAATGTTATATATTTGTTGAGGTTGTGGAATTTTTATTTTAATAAGCACTGTGTTCAACCACGATATCATTACGTGAACACGCTTTGCTTTCAAAATCGTTATGCTATTCTCACCCATTACTTTTTGCAATACATATTCCCCGTACGTTCGATGCGTTGTTTGTAAGGACTCTAATTTTTGTAATTTTTTTTTTCAATTATCATACAATTCTTTGTTGCGTCGTCATGTTGTTTGTGCCCAAGATGGAAAGTTTTATTTGACCATGTGTTATTGCTGCATGTTTCTCTGCACAATACCATAATCTATTTCAAATCTTAAAACGTCATGCCATTTAATAATTGCAGGTTAATGTTCTAAAAGAACAAGGTAACGCTGCTTTGCTAGCAGGCGAGTTTGACCAGGCTATCAAGCATTATACAGAAGCGATTGCCTTGGATGACAAGAACCATGTTTTATATAGTAATAGATCGGCTGCATACGCTAAAGCAGGAAAGTATGAACAATCATTGGAAGATGCTGAAAAGACTGTAAATTTAAAACCGGATTGGGGAAAAGCATATTCTCGTATGGGCAGCGCACTTGCTTATTTAGGCAAACTGGAGGCGTCTGTCAATGCATACAAAACTGGCTTAAAATTAGATCCTAGCAATGCCCAATTACAAAACAGTTTGGACGAGGTTAGAGCTCAACTGTTGTATAAGAATAATTTGTTCAACGATCCTAATCTTATACTAAAGATTGCAACCGATCCCCGAACCAAAGACTTTTTACAAGATCCGGAATATACACAAATGTTAAGCATTCTAAAAAACAAACCAGAACTTGCTGGCCAGCTGTTAACGGACAAGCGAATGATTACAACGCTTAATGTAATATTTGGTTCTGATACAGACGCTGATACAGGCACAGACGTTCCAATGAATACAGATACCACTCGAAGCTCTGAAACATTGAACATCAAACGAGAACAGCCAAAGGCTCAAAAGAATGAAGAAGAGAAGTATGCTAATACGTCTCAAAGGCAAGCGCAATGCGAAAAACAGTTGGGTAACGATGCTTATAAATTGAAGATATTTGACGAAGCACTTCTCCATTATAACAAAGCAGTAGAATTAGATCCAACAGAGATTATATACCTATTAAACATAGCAGCTGTATACTTTGAACAACAGGAATACGAAAAGTGTATTGCCCAGTGCGAAAAAGCCACTGATGTTGGAAGAGAAAACAGAGCAGATTTCAAGTTGATAGCCAAAGCATTTACTAGAATTGGTCATGCATACAAAAAAATGGGCAACTGGAAACAAGCAAAGGTGTATTACGAGAAATCAATGTCAGAGCACAGAACACCAGAAATAAAGACTCTTCTTTCAGATATTGATAAGATTATTAGAGAAGAAGAAAGGAAAGCATATATTGATCCAGTTAAGGCAGAGGAAGAAAAGGAAATAGGAAATCAGAAATACAAAGAAGGAGATTACCCAGCAGCAATTAAACATTACTCGGAAGCTGTAAAAAGAAATCCAGATGATCCAAAATACTATAGCAACAGGGCCGCTTGTTATACCAAACTAGCAGCGTTCGACCTCGGATTAAAAGACTGCGAAAAATGCGTCGAAATTGATCCAAAGTTCATCAAGGGTTGGATTAGAAAAGGGAAGATATTACAAGGAATGCAACAGCAAGGAAAAGCACTCGCTGCTTATCAAAAAGCTCTGGAATTGGATCCTTCGAATAGCGAGGCACTAGATGGATACCGTTCGTGCGCAGTGTCCGTTAGTTCAAATCCTGAGGAAGTAAGGAAGAGAGCAATGGCAGATCCAGAAGTTCAAAGCATACTAAGAGATCCAGCTATGAGACTTATCTTAGAACAAATGCAAAGTGATCCTAGAGCTTTACAAGAGTAAGTTAATATTTAGCGTAGTAAGTAAATTCAATTATAGGGAAGATGGAAATGGTACCCTGACGCAAAATTTTCTTTATTTACAGCCACCTGAAGAACAAAGATATAGCCGCGAAGTTGCAAAAGCTTTTGGAGTCCGGGCTGATAGCTATTCATTGAAGTCGAAAATATATGTATTTGTGCATAGCTCTGTGCATGACATTTTATTGACGCCAAGTTCCTTTGGTATTAAGGAAACAATGCTGTTCGTTCTATTTTTATGTATTAGGAATACGTTATTTAATCGAGCAGGCCGCTTAATAACAGATTCGTTGTAAATCTGTGTTCCGATGAGCCATTTAAACTATACATTTTGTTATATAACAAGGTACTTTTGCGCGGATGCAGTGGCCTTCTGGTCATAGACCACTTTTTCATGGTAAATCCTGTTATAGTAGCTGCGTGTTTTAATAAGCCTCGTAGAGTGTGACTCTATAGGGACAAACTTACCACATACATAATTGCAGGCTTTTGCATAACTATTGCATAAATAACACTTCCAATTGTAAATGATCAATGTCATCAATATTAGGTATGCAATGATGCTTTAAATTTGTTACGCGGTCTAGATTAAATGGAATTATTATCTTAAGCCTGATTATTCACGATAAACATTTCCACGAGTTAAGCGAACTTGTATCTATCTAGTTTTACTTTGTAAGTGAATGCAGTTTTAGTTTAAAGTACTAATACTGTACTAACGAAGAAGAGAACCAATAGCGGTAATTACATCGTAATTGTAGTAATACTTGTATGATTTATTTAAGATCAAATTCAGTTCAATATAGAAATAAGATAAACAGCGTAACAACGGAATCTTTTTCTTATAATGCATATCTCTTTGCGTAGGGAGCATACGAGCATTCATTCGTGTGCTGATGTTTTCAAAGTTTTAACGACATTTACATTCTACATAGTCGCGTCTATTGAACGTAACGAGGACCATTTAGCCTTCATGAATTAGTTGAAGAGTACGACAATACAAGCGATCATTTATTTTTTATCGTTTACATGTTGCAGCGTTGACTTTCGTACTGTTAGCTTCGTGTATGTTGGCAACATTTTAAATACCGGTACGAATGAAAAATTAATGGTAAGTTAATGCAACGCGCCTACTGAGGAAAGTGTAACCTGATTCAATTTTGTTCGAAATAAACAATCTTTCCGGCTTGATATATAAATTTAATAAAAAGAAAGGCGAGATTTGGGTGACCTATGGTACCCAATGCATTGCCGCATCTGTATTCCGGTGAATATTTATACTTAATATCCATGGCTGATTGCAGCGCACGCTATCATATTTACGAAACTAAATGCACCTGTAGAAGGGAGAGGCGCTGTACATGCGTGTCGGTGCACACACATCGCGTACACAACGGTTTAGTTCCTAAAAACGACGTAGATAGCGCTACATTCGATGCACTACACTTGAGACGACAGATTGTTGGCCCCTGGATCGAATCTGTCGAAAAATTCTGAACGGGAGACCGAACGTGAAACATTATCGCTACGAGTGCGGCTTTCCGCAAGAAAAAAGTGACAAAAGCATCGAGACGAGAACAGGGCACTCGTAAGTCAAGATACGAACCTGAACCATCTTAAGCGCGGTGGGCCGCCGCGCTGGTGGGCCTAGCAGACGACATGTTGGCTGCAGGGAGCACCTCGTCTCGGACGTTTTGGCCGCGAATTTCCTCGGGGATTCTTGAGTGAGGAGAGTGAGCGAACGCAGTGAAAACAAGGCGGCGAGAGAGAGAGAGAGAGAGAGTAAAACCACTCGAAGGCGTGTGCAAGAGAGGGCACACGGTTGGGTTCCCCGAGTGGTGGTTGTCGACGACAAGCTCGAAGAGCTCGAGGAGAAGGGTAAAGGCTAGCGATCGGCGGAAAGGGGGAACCCGGACGAGCCCTCGAAAAAATTGGGGAGTCAAGGAAGAAAAATCGGAGAAAGAGGAAGAACTACGGACGATCGCTGGACGCGAAGGTGGTTTTCTCGTCGATTGAGCAACAGGAACGACAGGGAAGAAAATTTCCGGAAAGGAAGTGTGAAACAGTCATGAGAGAATAGAAAAAGAGAATAAACTGTTCAGTCGCGTATACATCATCCTTCTTATCTTCGGAAGCTGGCGAATTCGCGACTTTCTCTCAATTTGCTCGAATAACGAGCTAGTAGCGCACCGGAGCCGATCTATTTTAACTTCTCGTTGTTCCGTTCGAGGGTAGGGGCTGCGAGGTGACGCGAGGCGAGGCGAGGCGAGACGAGACGAGACGAGACGAGACGAAGCGAGGCGAGGTGAGGCGAGGTCGAGCTGTCGTATACACGCGTAGAGTCCCTTCCTCCTGAAACGATTTCGCGTGTGCCTCGCGTTCTCGCGTTCGCGGGCCATCACAGGAGGCGCATCGGACAGTGCACGTCAACCTATTATCCCAGTCCCGGTCTTGCTCCCACTATCGAGTGCTCGTCGTGCCTCGTGCGTACTCCCTCTATCGCAACCTGCCGCCGAGTGTCTCGCGGCCGCGCCGGTTTCGTCAGTGTTAAACGGAAGATTCGGAAGTGGTTCGTCTCTTCTCTGTATCATCGGTATTTTCACACCGTGGCTGCAAGCTAGTCTAGTCGTGGCTCCCTGTGACCGCACGATTCGTCTGCTTTCTTCTGTGTGGATCGATTTGCTATCGGACCAAGTCGCTCCAAACCACGTCCGATCGCCCTACCAGAAACAGCACTCTGCGTTTTTCTTCTGTATTTTCTGTGTTGCATACTCCTGCTTGAACACGCATAACGTCGTGTCGTTCGAGCAGGCGTGTTGGACCAGCAGCGCCGTCGATCGTGCGTAGCTATGGTTTCGCGGGCAGTGCGAGATAGTGAAAGAGAAGCCGTGAAGTGAATCGAGTGTTAGTGCAACCGAGAAAACGCCAAGATACATACGCGTAGTAGGTGGTGGTGTTCGAAACGGAGATAGTAAACGTGCGACGGTTAGAAAAGGAGAAAGAGCAGTGCGCAAGAGGGAAAGGAAGAGGGAAGAGAGAGAAGGTTGCGACGAGACCGATCGCTGTAACGATAGCGGGTGGAAAAGAGCGAGAGAGGCAAAGGCAAAGGCTGTGGCCGCGACAGTGTCAGGAGGAAGAGGGAAAGAAAGAGAGTTCGATAGAAGGACGAGGCTTGAACGTGCAGAAGCGCGACTCGGTGATAGATAAGTATCGAGTGACAAACACGGCCGGAACGAAGGAACGAACTCGCATTAGGTGTACGTGGAAAGGGAGTGAATCTCCGCGAACAGCGGTAGAGGGTGTGCTTATCAAACGTCACTTTATAAACAACACGCGTTGCCGGTAGTGCTCGTAACGCGAGCTATTCTCTTGTTCGCGGAGTATTAGTGGTGAGATCGTTTTTCTCTGAACCGAGAACACCAGAGAACAACAGAAGTGGAAGGGAAGAGCGAAGAGGGTGAGCCGCGCGTGTCTCTCTCTTGGTGTGTCATGGGGTGTTTCGGCAGCCAGAGCAGCAAGGCCAGCCAGGATGACAGCAAGAACCAGAAGAGGCGCTCGGATGCCATCACCAGGCAATTGCAAAAGGATAAGCAAGTTTACCGGGCGACCCATAGGCTCCTTTTACTTGGTAAGCAACCCCACTGGACGTTTCCTTTTTTTCGCCCGTCATTCTTCGGTAATCTCCTTATCTCTTTGGAATACAATGGCACGTCCCTCCTCTAACCTTTCCATATTTCATTAAAGGACGATTCTTTTTTCTGTCTCCTCGATCGGGCACAGTGCGCTCGTGTAAGGTACACGTGCCTGAAACGACGAAAATTTCCACTAGAATACCAGTTGAATCGGCTCCGATCTCCAATTTTGGACAAAAAGCGTCCGGCCAGAGAGGATAGGCCGAACATTATCGCGATGTTCAGCAGCGCGTAATTCAATTTTATCGATTATCGTATGAGCCGGCACCCACGAATATCCAGCGGGCTGGCTGGCTCATGTTGTACCCTTTTCGTGCGCTCTCTTCGTCTCCTTCTTCTCCTTCTCCCGACACAGAGTCTTTTTCACATAGCGGCCAACGTGGGTGCGCGCGTGCGCTCTCACACACGCACGTACCACTATCTACTTATTGCGATACTTAACTCAACACCTAGCCATTACCTTCCTATTCTTCGTTTATGTAGGTCGTCGTTCTAATTCGACGAGTGGATGCGTGTTGTTTTGTATGTGTGGTACGCGGTAGATGTGTCTGTGCGCGCGCACGCGTGCCTGTGTATGCGAGGAGTGTGTGTGTGGCGTAGACCGACTCCGTAGCTGCAAGCTACGAAGCAACAGCTGTTACTGTATTGTTTCCTCTGTTGTATGCAATTACTAGCCCGATCCTGTTTTCCAAAAAAAGAGTCGATAATATGCTCGTTTTTTCACGATGCTTAAAGAAACAATCGGGTAATCGAGTCGAAAAAAGGACTCGCTATCCACCTGTATCCTGCTTTTATTTGTTTTTTAAGTTTTCCATTTTCAAAATGCGTAGAATAGTGCAAGTTCCCTCTCTTCTAGAGAAAGGTAAAAAACTGACAAAACCTTTTCTTTTACATTTTAGGAGCGGGAGAATCCGGAAAGAGCACCATCGTCAAACAGATGAGGATATTGCACGTGAATGGATTCAGTGAGGCGTAAGTTTCTTCATATTTAAGTGTATTGGACGTTCGATATGCTGATCGAATGTAAGACCATGTATGCATCTACGACGAACCTTTTTTGTTTCGTTTAAATACGCACTCGTGAATGACTCAGTCGGCCACCAATTTTGGTCCATTAATAAATAATATCGGCACGTGGTTCGAGCCAACTCGTCCTCGTTCTCCTTGCTTCGTTTTTCCCGTTTCGCTCCACTTTTCGCGAGCGCCAGTCCGTATTCGATCGCAACAAGCTTCCGTTTGCTTTCAGTCGTTACTTTCTCTTTTGAATGACGATTCTCCTATGAATCTTCCTCCGTGTGTTTCACTTTCGATACTGTTCCTTTCCTTCCCGCCGCTCGATTTGTTTTCACGTCCAGCTGTCCATGGAAAGCGAATCGACGAACCAAAAATACAGTCTCGAATCGGCACAAGCCAGACAGAAACAAAGTCGTTATCGTAAAAAGAACGTCGGTACACCTATACGTGGAAAATCAGGGGCAACTAGATAGGATGAAAACGACGTGCAAACAGACGGCCCGGCTCGTTTCGCGTGTGTCATAAATTCTGTCTGCCGCCGACGCTGATAACGGTCCTGAAGCCCGCCTTATTACAAAGTTTTGCGGTGATTTCTTTTCCATTCGCTTGCTTTGCCACGATTCACTCTTTCCATCCTCCGTTCATTTTAGGTCGAGATTAATCACGCAAGCGTATACATACTCTCAGCGATACACGTGGAATTTTCTTCTTTTTGGCAAGAAACGCGGAAAATTGTTTCGATGGGCGAATTTCACCGGCATTTTTTTTTGCTTCTTATTGCTAGCGACGGAATTCTAAGAAGCATTACGTGTCCGACGCTTTCGATGCAGATTTCGCTTGTTTACTATGGAAACATACCGTAGAATCTCGGTATTTTTAGTTTTCTCCCTTTTCCTTTCTTTCCTCCCTCTGGCACTTTTACATTTCGTCGGCATATACACCAATCGCATAGTCCGATTTCATTCTTGGCGACCGCCCTTTCAAAAGGAATCACGGTGTAGGCGTTTTAATAGGACTGCAGAGTAGCCCTGGGCACTAATTGATTCCAATTAGGCGAATAAACATATGCGAATAGATTTATGTTTAGAAATTCTATCCCATCGGATAGTTAACTTGAACAGCATTTCGTGCAAGACGAAGCTTTCAACGCTTGATCCCACTGAGCGATAAAACCGTTGAAGTAGGTGGATGTCCGATTATTTTTAGCGTTCCTGTATTCGTTTGTCGCGTGTGTAACAAAGCGCGAGCGTTTTAATCCGTGGTCATATTTCCGTGGTGACGAAAAATTGAGGCATCGGAGGAGGAAATTGGAAAGCCAAGGAAAAGGGCGAAAAAATTGGAGCGACGAATTTTCATGCAGTTTACAATCGATGCAAACATAAACAGCGACAGCGCTCGGCATCGTTTCGCCGGGTAGAACCCTGGCCAGAATAGTAACACGATAAAAAATGGATCACCTGTCGTCGTTCTGTAATGCACGCATAGACATATTACCCGGCTGAGCTTTGCCCAGCTGACGACAGACGCCTGGCACATGTATCCCCATAAAACGAGCCGAGTCGCACACGAAAATCACCGTTCCTTCCGTGTTCGACGTATCGGAGTAGTGTTTGCATCGATCGCGGTATCAGACTCGTGAAAGCTCCGGTGTCTCTAAACCGACGAGATCGTTATACTAAAATTGGCGTGATGCCGTGCAATCTAAAATTACGGAATGACTGGTGAACTGCTAATAATGAAAATGCGTGCGCATTTTCTACTCTTTTCTAAGCGGTATTGAGCGCACTCGGCGAGCGACTCACCGGTGCACCGGTATCGAAATCGAAATCCAAAGTGTATCGTTTGTTACTTACCTTTTTCTGTGCAGGGAAAAGCGGCAAAAGATCGAGGACATCAAGAAGAACATCAGAGACGCGATACTGGTAAGAATTTCTATCGAATGCTCATTTGCATGGTTCCTTTTCCAAATTAGCGAATGAATTTCCCCGATACTTGATCTCATTCCCGCTACGGGGATCTCCCAATCGCCCAGCTATTCTTTGGGATAAGCGTAAGGTGTCGACCGGAAGATAGAGTAGTTCGCTTATACTCTGTGTCGTTTCGCCCTGTGTTATGGAGAGGATTAGTCGGAACGGTGGTGCCTTATTGAACTTTAGTTTAGTTAGTCGATAATGCAATGGCACCGTTGCTAATGAAACGGCACGCTTCCTCCGAAAATATCCTTCCGCGGATATCTGATTTGCCTGTCGTGGATATTCTATGCCACCTGAGAAGCTTGCAGATCCGTTCGTTTTGTCTGGCATCCAGTCATTAAGGTTACGCGATGCGGCCGTAAATTCGCGACGGTTTAACGCCGCGTTGAAGAGCAGTGCTGTCATCAATTTGTCGTTCGAGGCCGTGTTTAGATACGCGCATCATCTGTAGCCTTGCAATCGCTTCCGTGTGTCGGGTGAATGTAATAGACAAGCTACTCCGCGGTATTTAAAGATTATGAATGACATGTTACGCGTGAAAAAGCAGATGCACATGCACGAAGCAGAGAAATATGGCGATCTCTTGTCTCCACGGGGAACAAACTTTCTTTTCCGTCGCGGGGGCGTTGATGTGATTCGTTAGAATAATCTCAGAGAAATTACCGGGTCCACGTGGAGAGCGTGTCTTTTTATCGGCGTGTGTATTCTTTTTCAGACGATAACCAGCGCGATGAGCACGCTAACGCCACCCGTTGCTTTGGGGGACCCGTCGAATCAGAGCAAAGTCGACTATATCCTGGATGTCTCGTCCTCTCCGGACTTCGATTATCCCCCGGTGAGTCACATCCAACCTATTTGCTTTCCTCTTGATATAGCACGATGAAAAATGCGCTCGTGTCTACGAAGGTTCGTTCTCCCTCGCCTTCGTTGAATGAAATATGTACCAGTCTCGCGGCCGATTGAGAACGTTATAGACGGACGCCGTAAATGATCTATTGCATTTGCATGGAAGGCGGTTGCATTTTAATGGCAAAGAAGATTCAATCGTACCGAATATCCCTACGATACGACGAGGTTTTGTGACAGGTGCGATGCAAGTTTACAATCAGAGTAGGCTGCAATTTCTTCTCGCGAGAGCTACTGTGTGGCATGATCGGTGTTTGCAATGCTTGCACAGCCATCGCACTAGTTGCTGCGCTATATGTATAGTAGTACATATTCTGGCTATGATGTTCCGCGTAATTTCTCGCCTCGCGTACTACTTGTACACGGATTCGCTCAGCTGGTATCGTCGCGTAGGTAGAAATTCGCACCGTGGAATTCAATTTCCGTGTCTTCCTATCTCATCAAATGTGCGCTTTCAATTATTTGGAAGCGTCTCGAGTTTGCTTTCGTTGAAGATTTGTCGTGCCGTGAATTATCGTTTGCCATTCGACCGTAATCGTACCTCACCGATTAATGATTTTCTTCGGACAGACTGACGTTTTGCGGCACATCATCGGAAGCGTGTAGATTGAACTTGATTACCGTAATAATTGTAATTACGCAGGCGATTATTTCGACGAGGGACTGTCCGCCAATCGTTTGAGAAGCGGCCGAATCGCGTAATTCCTTAAACGGGCATGCAACTGAATCGTATAGTGAAACTAGTTAGACGGAACAAGGAGGGTAGGGCGTACCATTAAAATATTACGACACGAGCAAGCGCGAACGTGGTATACGTTATTTAACCCGTTTAGTAATTTTGTATTCAGGGCAGCAATTCTGCTGCGCCTCTTGGGAACGTGCGCTGAAGTCGCTAGCGCGATTTATCTCTGAAAGATCTGCCGATTTATTGTTGCGTTGTGTACGATCGCCACGCTCTCTCGAACTTGTCGATTTCGCTCGTGTAATTTGGATCGGTGATACAATGAAATTATCAACCTGGCTATCACGGCCCGACTATAATTTCTTCCGAGGCAAAGCTGCGCGGAAATTTCGATCGATTCTCAGATCCACTTCTAATCCGCCTATCCTAATACGTATCCGTTTAATTTTCCAATATACCGGTACTTCCACGCCATTTTACTTATGACGAGAGTAAACGCTTCGAACCTCATTCGAAGGAACGATGAAGAGGGGCATTGTCATATTCTTCTATCAGCTGACTGGATCCACCATCGGATATTACAGAAATTGGTGTCACTTTTGGGAGAGTTATGATTTCTCGCCTGCCAAGAAGATTATCCAAGATCTCGGGAGGTCCGAAACGGCGAAACGACGAAACGACGAAACGACGCGGCGCGTCTCGAAATAAAGTCGTCGCGACAAAATAATCCGCGTGTTTTGCGTCATTCACTGGCAGTTGCTGTTAGGTGTACGCGTGCGTACGTATATACTTTTACGTAGCTGTTGCCCCTGTCCTCTGTATGCCGCGAATTGTCGCCGTCCCTTGTTCGCTGCACGTGAGTCGGAACACCGTGAGGATCAAGAACGATGCACCCGAATTAATCGAATTAAATTGCTTGCCCCGGCTCGAGTTTCGAACGGCCCCGCGTAACGCTGCATTTAATCCGTTTCTTGTAAAACCTTCTATCGGATCTTCCCCCGATTTGATCGTTTTACTAAAATACTCCGGACCGGATGAAAATCTCCTACGAGTATGGCAAAGATAGCCAACTACTCATCCAGCGAAGTAAGCGGTTTGAATTTGAATATCTTACTTGAATACACACTTACTATGTATCTCTTATACGATTATATTATACACCGTTTCGTTTTGTACGAGGGAAACATTTATCTCGGAAAATAACGCGTCCCTATAGCAAGAGGAAGTTACAGAGCAGAGGATACCTTTTATTTCCATTCGCTGCGACGTTTGACGCCTGGCGCTCAATTTGTCACTCTCGTTTCGCTTTTTGCATATGTGGGAGCTGCTTGTCGTGGATACGAAAGCGTATTTCCAGGCGAATTTCACTTAATTTCATTCCACTTCTTCTCTATTCTCTTTCTTAACACGTTCACGCCGGGGCCGATTTTCATGTTTTTCGCTGTGAGGCGAAGCGTCGAATTCACGCTCAATTATTTAAATTTTCAACAATACGGCAATTTTTTCCAGTTACTAAACGAACTATATTTTTGATGGTGAGCGGCGTCTAAACGAAAGTTCAAGCGTGACCCACCGGTGATGCACGCCGCCCGATGGGACAGTCGAGCGTGACCCACCGGTGATGCACGCCGGCGTGAACGTGTTAAGAGTTGCAATAAGATATTAACGAGAATTGGACATTTTGTTGAGAGATCTCGCGCATTTTTCTTCGTATTGTCGAAGCTACGAATAAGATTGAAGAACCGAGATTATTGGAGTTTGTGCAGCTACACATCGTAGTTGGGAAAGTTGCATCGGGTTGCTTTGAGATCGGAAGTACTGAAGAACGGTTGGTTCTCTTGGAAAACAAAAGTTGACCGGTTCCGGGAAATTCTGCTATGGCTTTCAACTACGCTTTCGCTTCGATGCAACCAACAACCATAGAGGAACGTAATTTTCCTAGCTAGTTAACGCCCGCCAGTAGCCAACCACTGTTTCGCAATTACATTTTACTGTACTATGAGGTTGACATACAACAATTCCCCCCTTTTCTATACGATAACCCTTCTGAAATAGATTTTATTCCAATATTTATCTTGGCTCGATAATGGGTCGATATCTATTTTTATACAGGCAGATAACGTGCACGAGTAAAACAGACGATAGAATTAAAAATGAAAATATTTTCGTCGATAACGGGACGTGCTTCGGAGCTGCTACTCTCTCCCGTAAATTACGTGCGAAAATTCATCTTTTCTTTTTCACTTTCAACGGGTGAAACAGTGACACGGGACATTCGCGATAATGTAATGGTCCGGTTCGAGCCAAAACTTCTGTTTCGTCGTGGCCGTACGTTTTTTGAGATAACTAATGGGACACAATGGAACCGGCAGCCAAACCGTGAATTTATTTGCAAATCATCCACGGAGACGACGTCAGATGATAATTTATTTTCGGACGCAATACGCATTATATTGCGCTTCGCCTTCGCTATATACATATATGTATAATACATGTACATATATCTATGAATTTGTATTTTTAGGAGTTCTACGAAATCGTGGAGACCCTCTGGAAGGACCGGGGTGTTCAGCAGAGCTTCGAGAGGAGTAACGAGTACCAATTAATTGACTGCGCCAAATAGTAAGTTATCATCATTGTTTTCAACTTTATAACTAATCGAACGCACGCTGGAGTATCTTGACATAAAAACTATAGTGGGTCAGGCCGTGGCGATGTTGATAAAAATAAATTACTTACCTACCTTACCAATGAGCGTCAGATGCCGATGTATTCGGGGTGATGAGCACAAGCTATTCTAATTCGTCACCACTCGATATTGCGATCATATTTACGCGTGGAAGTACACGTTTTTTGACTGTATCTGACTTGTAAATAGTCGGCAAGGCGGTTCGACAAATTTCGGAAACGTTCTCATGACCGCCATACATATGGTATATCCGTGTATATTCATGGACCTGTGACACCGATTTAATGCCAATGAAGACAATGCTTTAACGAGCTAATCATTTTAATAGGGGCCACTCTTGGGGGGGTTTATCTTGGCCCAGCCTCGAACTTTTTTCACGCTGTTCACTGACATGCGAACCTCAGGTACGGCATGTCGAACTGGACGGGAACAGCTTCTACCTATGCACGACTTCTTCGACTCCTTGTCAACGATATACATATATTTTAACGCCACCTACAAAATATTTTCTTCCTCTCGTATTTTCACCCGGAACAATATCCGGCCAAAGTTTGCCGAAAAATGTTAGCTCAGATCGATAGACTGATTCTTCAAAGCCAGAGTTTAAATATTTTTCTAATCTTATAAAGCTTTGATATACAGTTGGCTTTGTCCGAGATGGATAGCTTCACGGATCGATGTGTATCGAACGAACAGTAACGATTAGTAACATCGTAGGGCAATTGGTTGGAACCGGAAACATTGAAGCACAAATATCACAAGCTTTATACATATTTACAAGTTGTTAAATTTTCACCAGTCCCCTTTCGTCGCGTCCCATACCCCCACGAAGTATCCACCGAACCGATAAATTTATATAAATGAGCGAAAAACTGCTCAGCTACGGGGGTCATCCCGGTCCAGCAGGTCACTTTAAACGTATCGCTTTGAAAATTACACAGGTGAAGCACAGGTTGTTGCACTGGATCGTGAGCAAAGGGGCGTGAATCTCGAGTGTAAACGCGAAACTTATCCGCTAAGCCAACAAACCAGAACATGTGACTTCGTTTGCCGCCTATCAATTCGTCAAACACTTTAATTAGACAGAAGGTAGGCTTTATATTTGGCGACAACCTTGTACCTCTCTCTCCCTCTCTCCCTTCTCTTCTTCTCTTTCTATGTCGTGCAATTAACATTGTCAATGGCAGAGAGATTCAAATGTTTGTTGCTCGTTGGTGGACTGAGACGCGAGCGAGAGTGGAATATAGCATACGTTGACATGCCAGTGTTTCACATTTTACGGCGAGATCGCTTCAAGATCGCGGCAATGGATTTCGTCTCGGTTAAAAATATGTAAGGCCAGGTTACGCTCCTGTTACTACTCCACCTAACCATCGACGTTTGTGTGAATTTTTTAACTTCCCATCCTTTTTCCTTTTTCTTTCCTCAATCACCTCTTTCCTTCCTGTACAGCTGAAGATAGAGAGATTGAGAGAGAGAGAGAGAGAGAGAGAAACTCCTTTCCTTAAAATAGTACAACGTATTTTTAGGAAGCACTGTTCGAGATATGTATAACGGAGGCATTTGCGTCGGTCATGTAGGCTGGATTGTTATAATTTTGTGTGTCTATGTATGTATGGACTTACTAAACACGCTCCCCGTTCTACGCGCCCGTGGTAGGATGATTTACGTACTGAGTCGGAAAAGAAACCGCCGAGAAAGTAGTGGATGAATTTCTGTGCTCCATGCCCGGAAAAAAGAAATTCATGGTTAAGCGGGTCGAATATGGGCTGGAAACAGATTGCCTGAAATATCTTTCGAATTGAAGTCGGTGCACGACGAATAAATATTTGTTTCGGAAGAATAAGGGTTCGCTATGGTACAACGGTTGATTATTGATTGTTGGCCCATTGTCAGTCAGAGTGATTTACTAATCGAACGATCGTTGAATTTCTCGTAATAGAATTCGCTGGTGAACCGCGTGGCATAATACAGTAATGTGCAGTTGCGGCTGAATGACACCGAAGAATCGATTGAATGAATTGCAGTTTTTCTTTCGGGTTCAAAATAATACGAATAATGGAAGAAATGAGCGAAAAAGGAGGAAGCACGGAAAAGGGAAAAGAGAAAATAGAAGGTGTACACGGGGAGAATCAAGTAACGTGCCAATTACACGATGGAATACCTCGGCGCACCTTAAAAAAGGAAACACGTGTCCCTATATATAGATGCTGGTCTATGTGTAGGGATCACTGATGCTGCTACACATGGTTCATGAATGTTTAGGTCGATAACAACCTTCTTCCGTGGCATCGTCACGTCAGATAAAAATGCGCGTTTTTTTATCCTCGTTAATAACTTTCGATGCTGATGACTAAATATAAGTGACGAAAAATCGATGGGATCGTTTCGGAAAGTTTTCAACGTTAGACTAAAATTACCAAAGTACATATTTTATTGCTCGCTGTCTCTTGAGGAACTCGAGGTAGCTTAAACTTGTTGTACACGCGTGTCAAGAGAACGTTTCGTCAAGTTGCTCAAATATTTGCGATCCGACCCAGCGATCGTTTGTCACTCGAGTCGAGATGCGAGGCGTCCAAGTCGATGCAGACTGCGGGCACTGGATTTGCAACGTTCGTTCGACCTCCGCTAACTTTCATTCGCTACTTATGCAGCGAACCTGCCGTTACTTTGTCCTCAGTTCTGAGCCCATTCAAAACTCGTGAAGTTAAAAGAAACTTGAAAGTTACGAATTCCTCTCTCGATTAGCTCTCGCATTATCGTGTCCTTGGTTGTTCGCCGATACAAGTCGGTGACGCGAGTTGACCCGGTCGTTGCATTCGAGAAAAGTGATATCCGCTGATATCGCGCCGGAACAAGTGTGTCACTATTGCCGTATCATTAGGAGTAACATTGTTACAGTTGACCTCAAGGTCGGTGGAGTTACATCGCCGCGATAACCAGAAAATCGTTCCGCTGTAGTCAGTGGGTCACGACCTCCTTCCTCTTTCAATTCACCTGAGGTCGATAACCCCATTTCTGTGCGACCGCGCCAATTTCATGACCTACCTTTCTCACGAGCCTACACACCGAGCCATCTATTCGTGTATCCCACGGCTCTTGTCAGCCCTTCGAGAATCACTTTGCCGAAAATCAATTTCGTCGATCTGTGCTTCCTCGAATTTACCCAACGAGCCAATTTTAGCTTACTTACGCTCGCTCCTGTTCGAACCGATCGACGATGGCTCTTACATCCGATTCCCCTTGTGTTAGTAAAGTATAATCAACGCGCGACTCTATTAGGAACAGTGCATCGATTTTAAAGCTCCTTAGATTTTTCTATGCAACGGTGCTTGCTTCATGGTTGAAAAAAATGTTCTGGATGAAAAAGTACCCGGCCAGAGAACAGTGCCGGTGTCCCGGTGTCTGTCAGTAAATATATATTATCACCGTCAACCGACTGTGGAAGGTTGCATGGCGGTGTCAAAGCAAAGGCCCACCCCTGTAGGCTCGCACGTACACACCCGACATCGCGTTAGTATACATACGTGCAGTTAAGTCTGCACATACGACTGATGGCGAGCAGCGGTGGCAGTGACCCATGACCCGGATTGGAAACTGGGTGCCAGAGAGGCATACCCGGCGAGGCCGAGAGGGCGAGAGTTGGGGTTAGGATAGGACACCACCAGCGGGGATCGATTTTCCCTCGTCGTGCTCTCTATCCACCCTAGACTCCAGCCAGGGAGGGTCTTTCGAGAAAAAGAGCGACAGAGAGGGAACTTTAGTGGGAGAGGTGACGAAAGAGTGGTGGTTCGAACGGCGATAGAGGAACAAAATGAAAGGGAAGAGAAGCGAATTCTTTCTCTATGGTACCCTCCCCTCAGCATCTTGTGCTTTGCCACTTGCCACTTCCGTTCTCCATCGTGTGCACGTTAACGTATCTCTTTTGTATAGTGCACAGCTCGGGCAGCATTCACCTGGGTCGAGAGTTTCGGATGCACTTTGCATCGAAGAAATTTGAGAATCGCCAGAATGGTTAAAGGATGACGCATCCGCCAACGCGTCAAGTGCCTCTCGCAATAGCAATGCGGTTGATTGGCGATGATTGTTATCGCGGATGATCAGCATCGATCGAAAGTAGTTGAACGCTGATCGTAAATCGAGTCGGTTGCTCGATGGAAATTTGTATTTTCACACCAAGACTCGACACACGACATACGTAATCGTTTCTCCTATTTTCTGTTCCAGTTTTCTAGATAAGGTAGCCATTGTTAAACAACCGGATTACACCCCCACAGAACAGGTAAACGTCTGAACGAACTCGAAACGCGATTAGCAGCGCAAGTTGCCGTAATTCTGGTTGAACGAGAAATTTTGTTGCTCTGTTACAGGATATCCTAAGGTGTCGAGTCCTCACGTCCGGTATCTTCGAAACGCGGTTTCAAGTCGACAAAGTAAACTTTCAGTAAGTCCGCACCGATAGCTGCTCGCTTTACTCCAATGTCGTCTAACTATATATAGACGACGTATTACAGTAACATCGGCCGACGGTAAATATAACGCGAAGCAGCGACGCGCATCTCATCTCGGCATGTATAGTATTATACAGCTATAGACCCACGGTATATGTACATATGTACGTGCAGCGAAATCCGTTAGCCGCGTTAACGCCTTCGCAACTTTATAATATTTCCCCCTTTTGCCTCGATCCTCCGTTCACTCTTCTCGGTCGGATCCTGTGTTTCGCGTTAACTTTGTGCGGGCAACAGCTAGTCTTTATCGGTCCCCGTAGAATTTCATCCGACCGGAGTTAAATAACTATGGATCAACTCTAATCTCAATTTTACCCGTCGATCGTGTTACGTAAATTACTATATCGCATCGATCTCTCGCGTGCACTCCGTTCAGGGAATATTGTGTATAAAGCAACGATGATCGCTTTTTTTACAGTATGTTCGACGTTGGTGGGCAACGTGACGAGAGGAGAAAGTGGATACAGTGCTTTAACGATGTAACGGCAATCATATTTGTAACAGCATGTAGCAGTTACAACATGGTACTCAGGGAGGATCCGACGAAATTAAGACTCAGAGAGAGCTTGGATCTCTTCAAAAGCATTTGGAACAATCGGTATGATTCTATTGGCTCGATAGAACTTGGTTTCTTTACGTACACCGTGATAAGGGCGCTCGAACGAAATCGGCATATACACTCGTTCTTTCGTTCTAGGTGGCTCCGCACAATTTCCGTAATTTTATTTTTAAACAAACAGGATCTATTGGCGGAAAAGGTAAAAGCAGGGAAGCACAAATTAGAAGACTATTTTCCAGAGTTTGCGCGATATCAAACACCGGTTGAACCTGGGGTAGTAGCGGATCCGTCGGAACCCCCTGACGTTATAAGGGCCAAGTACTTCATTAGGGACGAATTTCTTGTAAGTATATCCAGTGAGCCGATCGACCAGTCCGACTCATTTTTCCCGATAAACTATAAATCTACATATGTTTGACCGGATTTGTTTTCTTTCTTTTTTAGCGTATAAGCACAGCGAGCGGCGACGGCAAGCACTATTGTTATCCGCACTTTACATGCGCCGTCGATACGGAGAACATCAAGAGAGTGTTTAACGATTGTCGGGACATCATTCAACGGATGCACTTGCGTCAGTATGAGCTCTTGTGACTTCGTTCCTGCCGACATGTCCTGTCATCTATTCGTATAAAAATTACGGTTACGCTCCAGCTCGAGGAAACGCGAGTCGAGCCAGTCGTACCGTGGGCTATCTGAAATGGTATCGAAGATAAACGGCGTTCTATATTTCTGCGTGGAACCTTCTTCTTCGCGTATCCCGAAGGCCGTTAAATATTCAGAAAGTAACGCGTCGACGAAACCGCGGATCTTCGATAAGAAAGTTCAAGGAGAAAGGTTGATACGCAGCGGTTAGGAGTTACCTAAAAAAATCTGTCTTGCAACGGAGAATAGTTCTCCTTTTTGCACAGAATCGCTTACTATGTCATTGGTGTACAAGCAAATTACGCCCTTGGGCATTGCTGCCCTAACGATCGTTTAGACAGAAAAGAAAATATCTCGGGCATTTCGATCGCTCGACTACTTCTTTTTTTTTTCTTTAAAGGTTCCGTCGAGAGTGTGCTGAACGTCGCGATTGAGGCGGGGGAAGGGGGTTGAGTAATATTCGTTGCTAGAAAAAAACACGTGCAATTTTAACTATTACCTCGTTAATTTTATTCTTATTACGCATCAATTCATTGATAAGAGTGAGAGTTAGAGAGCTAGAGAGAGAGAGTGCGTGCGCATGTGTATGAAAGGGAAGGAGCGAGCGAGAGAGAATGGGAGAACGATCGCATGTTTTAACGTGGGCCGATGTTACAAAGTAACTGGACGGCGATCGTGCGACGGCTCTCGCCCGCACACTCGTCGCGTTATTATGTCGTTCAAATTTTAGTATTAAGAACGTTTTCCTAAGACTTACGTAATTTTTCTCCGATAAAATCCTTATCGTTGAATGTTTCTTTACCCGTTTTTCGAATCTCTATTTTCTTTGTTTTTTTTTCGTTCCTTCTTTTTTGTCCCTTGAACGATTCAGGTATATGCGATCTCCGTGTTCATTGCTAAATCAATTTTTTCCGACTTCCGAATCTCGACTTTTAATCGCATTGGCCCGACAAGTAGGAGTCTCAGCCGCACCTTTTTACAAGAAGAGTATTTTGTGAGATTTTACAGTATTTCGAAGAGCGTTTTAATTATATAACTATGTATCAAGTATGTACAGGGTGACCGTCCACGAATTCATGTTTTTATGTGCGTTTCCTATGAATCGAGATTCTTCACTGATATCGTTTTTACTCAGTTCCATTGAAACTACTCTAATTCGTGTACTTAGACACACACTGTCATTGTAGCTAGCGTCTACATGTAAATCGTATATGTACGCAAGAGAAATGTGCCACGCAATGGCAGATTCGTTTTACACGTACACTTTTGACTATAGCGTTAGGCTCCAACTTTACAATCAAAGTACGTCAATGTAAATGTCATAACATACAGAGATATAATATGTTGCTTATTTATTCGACTTTGTAACGTGATGTCTCGGGCCTCTCGTTTTCGAGCAAACGCTTCATGTCCGGGAAGGTATGCAACGGTGACGTGTATAAATTTCGATCCGTGCATCCAAATGATCGGTTATCATCGGGACTACTTAGGATAAATCTCTTGAACCAAAGTGCGACGTGCGAATTTCTTATCTCACGTTATCTTTACTATTTGGACACCCTGTATATGGTAAGTCTCCTATCATTTTCTTTCACCGTTATCTGTATTTTTCCATTCACATTTCTTTCTTTCCATTTCATACAAGATCCAGAGGACCAAGGGTGTTTGTACGCGTGTGCGAACTGCTTCCGAAGTACGCGCATTGCGGCTGTATCTCGCACGTGCGTACACGTACATTCTACAGCACTATAAATACATAAACTGATGAATTGTGATGAAGGAGGAAAGAAAATTCATCTCGAATAATACGATACGTTCTATATTTTGTTTATCTTTCTCTTCTGTTTCTCCGATTCCTAGCAGAACGCTCAAATCGTGTATATGCACCCTCGTACTCTCCTGGATTAAGTGCAGGCCACTGACCTGTGTCGCGTCTACTTTTATATTAGATAATGAGAATTTAACGTCAAATTAAACTGAGTAAAATAAGAACATGAATATGCCACGTTCCGAACTTATATGTAACACGACGTAAATATGCACATCGGGGCAACCGGTCTTGCTATCCTTATTATCTGTCTTGTTCCGAACGTTTTTATATAAAATCAATCATGCTCACTCTTCTGTTTTTTTTTCTCCGGCACGTTCGACTATTTATTTTTTAACAAAAAAAGGAGGGACAGATGCGGGCATGGAACGTTTCTAAATAAACGACTAGCGCGTCCCTCCAATGGTTTTTCTTTTTTTTTGTTTTACTTCTTTTTGCCTCATTAGACTTCTTCGAGGGTCTACCTTCAAGTGAGTTTTATCGAGCAGCACAGAGTATCTGATTTTCGTCAAATCGTTAGTGTTCCGTCTTATCGTGTTCGACACTTTGGCTGTTGAAACGACGAGGATAGAAATTCCGGACATTGCATAACGGTTACTCCGTATATGCTGACGAGCACACACCCTCGTAAATGTACTCTCATGTAATATCAATGTATGGGCCCGTGTGCATACATATATATATATATATATATATATGTGTGTGTGTATGTATACCTATCGTACTAATACATAACTGACAAGTCATAGTTTATAACGGTATTTATAACTTTACGAAGTGTTATTTTTACTGTAAAACTGACGACAGATGTAAGAATGAGGGCAAGGATGCGAAAGAGCGAAAGAAATCGAGCCTGTCTGCCTGCGAGTATACATATGTATATGTATAATATTACCCGTCGATGAAACTTCCGTGAAGCTTTAATGTTCACCCAGCACAAACAGATGTGAACCATCATTTCGTGTATGCCAGCGTATGAACGAGTATTGTGTAATTCGTATTGTTGCGAGGATTCTTATATAATTATTTTTTTCGTTACATATCTTTTTGTCTCTTAAATGGAGAAACACACATGGACAACAGAAGAAATGAGGGTAGGATAAAATAATTATTCGATGGGCCATAGATTTTCGTCGACTGCAATGCAATAAGAATGCACGAAAGAGTAAAATGGAATACTTGCTATTAACTGCTTGTTGAATATAAAGGAAATTCGCGAACGTAATTACAATCGATTGTTGTGTGCGCGTACGTAAGCGAGAAATAAACAAACGGATACCGAATTAATTATAGATTTCACGTGGCCACGATTATGCCGATATACTTACGCATACACCATATGTATGCATATTGTGTACATACGCCGATCGCACAAGTTTTATTTTTCTTTTATTCTACGTATCTACAATGTACTAGGCATGTGAATACGTGCATGTAAAAATAAGCGGTGCAAGTAATTATTATTTGTAAATACAATTAACGGCAGGTTCGTGCAAACACAAAGCAATGGTGTACCAATATTTTTATCGAGTGGAATTATGCGTCTCGTAATCGAATGGCATACCATTTAATGCGGTATTATCCAGAATACTTTTCGTTGTCGATTTCACCGATCAGGTAACAGCACGGATAAATGTATCCGCATTTATATCGCAGCGTGGCGATGAATTGCGTTGTATGCATTTTTTCATTTTTAATAACTCATATATTCTTCTCGATACTGCAATAGATTCGAACGAACCCAAAACGTTTCACAAAGAGAAAAACTACTCTCTATTTCTTCATTTTTCGTGATTACGATCCCATCGTGCAAATGGAAATTATTTCGATGAACACGGTACAGCACGTTGTCCACGAAGCGCGTTATCCGCTTGTGTTTCACAATATTCTTCGTGGACCACGCTGCTGGCAGCATTGCCTTAAACAGCGAAAGTTAAAGTAGACGCGTGGGCATGGTTGGATTCGCCGTAACGAAGGAAAAGAAATGCACCGAGCCAATGATGCAACGTTGCGGGTAATTATTATCGGCGAATAAATAAATTTTCCCGTTAAACTCGATTGCATCGTCGGAGTTTTCCTTCTCTTTTAATTGGTTTCGAAAGATCATGCCATACAAAAAAATTCGATTTGTTGCATGTTTCTAACGGATCCACGAAGCGTCTACACATAGATAAATACACGTGCGTTCTGCGCTACCACGTTCACGTTTATGTTAAGAATACAGAGTCATTTATTGTGATCGTCTTATCGTTACACTGTTATTCGATAAAAAAAAAATTGTCTTTACACAGTCAGATTTTATTGAAGCGGATGATGTAGTTATATTATTATTATTATTATATCATCATTATCGTCCCATTGCCATCATCATTGTCATTCTCGTCATCACTATTGTCGTTGTTAATATTGTCATAATTATTGTGATTAGCGATTACTGCTGTAATCATTGTTAAACGCTATCTTTGGGAAAAATTGGAATCATCTATCCAATTTAGAGTAACGTATTTATTTTAAACGACCACGATCGGCGCAAATGCGAGTGAATATTGTAACGCTGTATTCGAATTGTGGTTGTCTCTCGAATAATAGAAATGTTCGTCTTTCATAAATGGTAGTCATTTACGTTCGAAGAAAAAACAATTTCAATGTTTTATCATTGGCAGAAAAAAAGGAGGAAAATAAAGAGTTCGGATCGTGGCCTCGCCACAAAGTATAGTTGCAATATGAATCAGTGAGAAAGGAAGTTTTCAGAAGTCTCTTAATGCAAGGCGAAGGTCGATTCGTGAACAGCGTATGCATCTGCGTATCTGGATAGAGGACTGGATAATCGTTCTTAAAGTTGTCGGAATTATTAAATCGATGACGCATGCACTGACAGTCAATAAGTTCAAGCGGTTGGGATTACGATTATCTATCGAATAAATAGAGACGCATTTTCCACGGGTTTATTTGTTTCTTAACGTCATTTTCATTTCACGAGACATACATCTTGTACATCTTTTTACTGTGAAAGTATGGTAAATCGTGTTTAAACGAGGTACTTCGAGGTTGGTTCACTGTAAATTTCCCAAGTACAACGTAAAATTTGTCAGCTGTAAACCCTTTACCATCATTTAACTTTCTATCTAGTCGTTCGTGTTTACGAATGCGCAATAAAAATGTTCCATTGTCTTTTATCTAGAGTATCTCGGTAATTGTAGTGTATCATAGTTCCAAGCGTGTCCAAATTTTGGATCGTGCCTTTCTAACACTTCTCTCAGCCGTTTCGTTGATTCTTCGTGTTTCGTCGGAAATCGAGATTGCTTTATAGAATTCTCTTATTGTTAGAATCGTCAGAGTGATTCTACGTTGGACAATTGTCCCTTTTTTTACGTAGATTATCGTTCGTTCAATTGGCAGACCATAGACGATTCTATTCAACGTAAGAACACTTTGTCTCGAAGACTTGTTAGATAAAATATTGTGAATGGCAAGAGAAAGAATGTACATGTACTTGTGCCTCGAGGGCTCCAACTATCCTTATTCGTTAAGCGAAGGGGCGAGGAGAAGGACCGTGCTTTGGACTCTAGCCATATATTCTCTATCAAAGTAATTTCTATGAAAATATATGTGTACGATGATCGATCGTCGGTCTTGTCCAAAAACCAACATTTTCCTAGTGCTTGTCAGCTTGTTTGCTGGGATCCAAACTTTCTGGAAGCATGAGCAATGAACATTCCTTTGATACGTATAGAACGCTGAAAGATACTAAAGAAAACAAACCTTTGGCAGACAATGGTATACATGTACACTAATTTTGAGACTGGCGAACATTCGATTGAAATTACAACTATTTGAGAACGTATTCGGAACTACGTAAATGAAGAGGGAAATTTATCTCGTTGATCCTAACGTCAAACCGAACGACGCATCAATTAATTGTTCGTGCATAAATGTATTCATATAATAATGACCGCGAACGGAGGAACTAAGAGGGAGAAAGTACGTCGATAAGTACGCCCCCGCCCATCTACTATGGAAAATCCGTGTTTCCTCCCTAATCCGTAATAAATTCGCTGTTGCGTGTTTTTTAGAAGTATCTTTAGCTGAAGACTTAAGAGAGATGAACTACTATCGATGCAGGTGTAAAAGTGAGAGCGGAAGGGAGGTATCCGTTGAACGGTAACGACGTCCGAATAGATGCTAATTAATTGAATGAATGGATAGTAGTGTATTAAAAAAACATGCAGAGAAAGAAATATATGCGTGATGTAAATGAATAATAACACAAAAAATTCTTTAGGAAATGAAATTAAATGTTGTTCGCCCCATGATTTTTCTTGGTGTTAACGGGGTGCTCCTGCTAGAAAGGGCACGAAGGATTTTTTTAAAAGACCTAGACTAACGAGTATTCATGATAAAACTGCACAAAAAAACATATACACAAGCCGACATACGTTGCGTACAATGCAATCAAACGAAAAGATATGGTTACTATACATATAAAATACGCGAACGGGTATTGATCGCCCGAGTCGTTTAGTTGTCCGAGCTATTTAAATCAGAATCGTGGGGTGGGCATGTAGCATATACATACATAATAAACTGATATACATATAAATAAATAAATATGCATATATATTTTATATATATAATATATATATTATATATATATTATATAAATAAAAATTCATTGAGTTAATGCGATCGAATGATCATGGGTGTGTCTACCGAGTGAGCGTTTAAAGGAGGAGAGAATGACTTGAACGATTGTAAATGTGTTTTTAGTTTACAAGAAGACAAAACAAAAAGATTTCATTCTCATTCTGTGATGACTGTTTGAATATGAATAGAAAGAAAAGAAATGTTCTCATGAATCTATGCTGATTAATCAATTTAATTATTATAGCGAGTACATAGTGAGTTCGGCTCCTGTTGTACTAATTGCGCAAAGAAAATCGGGGAAGAACATCTACGAGTGTGGAGATATGCGCCTTGTTCACTCATCCGAATGTGATAAACGCGTTGTATGTATTTGCATAGCGCGTGTAACACGTGAATCATATACACCATCTAAAAGAAAAAAAGGGAGAACATATACGCTATATTCGAATGCAGAAAAATAAGCAGTATGATTTGTATACTGTATAACTATATATAGTCGTTTACCATTGATTTCGAGAAATGTGTATAAATTATTATGTGTAATTAAACAAAGTCATTTAGTAAATTCTAAGATGGAAAGTGTCGAAACCTGGCAGGTCCCAACTACCCTGATTTTTTGCCAGTATGTAATACATGAGGCCAATTATGCGTGTATAAAATATTTCCATCCATCGTTGACTGCAAGTACATATGTTTAAAATATGATTAATATTTGGAGTATTTGCTATGCCACGAACCAATATTATTTGGAAACTATCATTAACAGTATCCTCAAATTTATAATTTCCATTATTAAATTCATTTCATACTCAATTACAGTAGATGAGTAGGAAAAAAAATAAATTAATTAATAAATCGACAAATCTTTAATTATTAGCGCCTGCAGTTGTGTCACCTATACAGAAGTGACTGAAACTACTCATGCCTCTGCCTTACCCACGTTCTAAAATGATTTGTAGTATCGCCATCTATAAAGAAGTGCTCAAAACTGCTCGTACTCCGCCTTGTCGACACTCGATGATGCCCCCACAATGCGGGGCCAAGGAACCACACCACAGACAAACTAAAAGTGTAGACCTACACCCATCCAATGCATATTAGAGTCCCCAAACGTTAGGGTTCTGGAGCCCCGCCACAGACTAGATATACGACTAGACCTATCATCCAATGTATCTTTCTGTCTCTTACATGCGGGATACTAGAGCTCCAGTACCATCTCCATGTCACCGACATCGTTACCGACCGATTGTAAAAAGCTGTGTTAATAATAAATTTTAGATCTCGGCTCCTGGTGGTTATGTTTTAGTCTATGAATGGTCAAATGAACTCAGTAGTAAACTGTGCATTAAAAGGAATACGAATCATAACACTAGGTTCAGCTAAAACTTAGTCAGAACCCGCAGAAGTCCAATAGGCACGAGCCTAGAGTCGTAGGTCCAGCTAAAAGTTGGTCAGAAGCAGTAGAAGTCCAGTAGGTATGACCCTGGGATAGTTGACCGCACGGCCGTTGTATGCAACGAATAAAGGTGTATGCAACGAAGACTGATGTAAGTGTAATACGTCTCTAAATATCTTTTTCTCTTAATAAATCTTCCTGCGTGTAATAATTACATACTAACAATAGTATTCCTTTTTGTGTCGGCCTCACAGCTATGAAATTTCGACTTTTAGTGTACATATAACCTAACTTTAGATTACTATCTTAACTTATGCATTCTTCTCCTCCACTCTTTCTTGCAAATCTTCTCTATTTTACACATTATCCCATTACTTATCCCCTTATTTCATTTTGATTATACATTTAGTCTTTAAGGCTCTCCATCACTTTCTTACTTCTCTTTTCATCAATTCAGTTATATGTTTGATTCATTCCATCCCTTTTTAAATAATCCCCCCTTTTTCTTATACTTCTTGTGTGGTCTTTCCCTATTCTCTTTTCTTCTAACTATCCCTTAACAATGTTTCTTTCACCTGTTACATACTTACTAATATATTTTTTGTGTGTACAGGTTTCGCATCCAAAGAGTAAGCAGCATTGGCCAGTGCATCTCATCATGCATAAAAGCAAGAAAGAAGAGGGAATAACTCCTGCCACATACTTTAGCTATAGTAAATTGGTTTTTAAAAATAGTTTTTAAAAATAGCGCATAAGATTAATTTAGAACAATTGTGTAATTAACTGTTATGTATATTGATTATATCTTTTATTTTATATTCAGTTTATACGGTAGATCTTGTATAAACTTTAATACTACTTATATTAGGATTACAAGTTCTACTAAATATGCTAAATATAAAATGAATGATATAATAAATAATTTACATATGCTCAATTTACACAAGTGCTGTAATTTAATTTTATAAGCTTCTGCATGTAAAGTGTGTAACTTTTAATATAAGTTTTATCTGTAAGATATGGTATATAGTGTAAATTAACTTCAAAGAATAGTTTATAAGTATTAGATTATTCATGTTTATTGTATTTTGATACTCCATAAATGTTAGTTTAGACTTGATTGTAAGTAGATATTAACGAATAGTTCAGAAGTATTAGCTTGTAAATTTGTACTACAACATTTTTGTAACTTGTATCTTCATTCATTAATTAATTTAAATAAATTTGCAATGAAAAGAATTCCAGTGCTCTTTTTACTTTCATACCTTACCAATCCTTGAAAGAACCTAATTCCGATTCCTTATACAAGAAGTACCGTGGACGAACTTTAAATGCAAAGTCCTAAAGCGAGAAACTTGTTAAAATGGCCCTATACGTTATTAAAATAAGCGCTGAGAAATTCCTGGAACGTGACGTCATTTCCAAGAACTGATGCTATGAAAGACCTCCTCGCATATCATATTCTCCTGATACAAATCCACGATTTTCAGCGAAATATTTTTACCAAAAGCCCAGAAATTTGACGCTTGGAAATTCCTGGAACGTGACGTCATTTCCAAGAATTTCTGCTATGAAAGACCTCCTTGCACATCATATTCTCCTGATACAAATTCACGATTTTCAGCGAGATATTTTTGCCAGAAACTCAGAAATTTGACGCTTGGAAATTCCTGGAACGTGACGTCATTTCCAAGAATTGCTGCGATGAACGACCTCCTTGCATATCATATTCTCCTAATACAAATCCACGATTTTCAGCGAGATATTTTTGCCAGAAACTCAGAAATTTCAGCGCTCGGAAATTCCTGGAATGTGACGTCATTTCTGAGAACGAATACCTCCTTGCATATCATATTCTCCTGATACAAATCCAAGATTTTCGGCACTTAAATTTCTACTGAAAATCCTGGATTTGTATCAGGAGAATATGATATGCAAGGAGGTATGCGTTCTCAGAAATGACGTCACATTCCAGGAATTTCCGAGCGCTGGAATTTCTGAGTTTCTGGCAAAAATATCTCGCTGGAAATCGTTGATTTGTATTAGGAGAATATGATGTGCGAGGAGGTATTCGACTTCACCAATTCTTGGAAATGACGTCACGTTCCAGGAATTTCCGAGAAATAAAATTTGAAGAGCTCCCATCAAGACGTATTAATTCCTTAACAATTAGCGCCAACGTTAATAATGTTCAGGTCTATTTTTACAAGTTTCTCGCTTTAGAACTTTGCATTTAAAGTCCGTCCACGGTACTTCTTGTCTAAGGAAGTGGAATCAGGTCTTTTCAAGGATAGGTAAGGTGTTAAAATAAAGAGAGCAGTACAATTCCTTTCATTGAAGATTTATTAAATTAATTAATGAAGATACAAGTTACAAGAATGTTGTAATTCAAATTTACAAGCTAATACTTATGAACTATTCTTATATATCAATTTACAATTAATCGTACAAGTAAATCTTGTATCAATTCTAAACTAACATTTATATAATATAAAGAATATTATAAATATAAATGATCTAATACTTATAAACTATTCTTTGAAGTTAATTTACAATACATATTCTTACACATAAAACTTATACTAAAATTTACATAGTTTACATGCAGAAGCTTCTAAATTTAAATTGCAGCAATTGTGCAGCAACTGGTGCATATGTAAATTATTTATTATATCTTTCATTTTACATTTAGCACATTCAGTAGAACTTGTAAATGTACTATTGAAGTTTATATAAGATCTACCGAATAAACTGAATATAAAATAAAGTATATAATAGATATACATAACAGTTAGTTACACAATTGTTCTAAAATAATCTTATGCGCTAATAGTTACAAACTATTTTTATGAACCAATTTACTATAACTAAAGGATAAGTAAAGTATGTGGCAAAGGTTATTCTTTCTTCTTTCTTGTTTTTATGCATGGTGAGATGCACTGGTTAATGCTCCTTACTCCTTGGATGCAAAACCTGTACACACAAAAGATATATTAGTAAGTATGTAACAGGTGAAAGAAACATTGTTAAAGGATAGATAGAAAAAAAGAAAATAGAGAAAGACCACACAAGAAGTATAAGAAAAAGGGGGGGATTATTTAAAAAGGAATGGAATGAATCAAACATGAATGAATTTGATGAAAAGAGAAGTAAAGAAAGTGATGGAGAGTCTTAAAGACCAAATGTATAATCGAAATGAAATAAGGGAATAAGTAATGGGATAATGTGTAAAGTAGAGAAGGTTGGCAAGAAAGAGTGGAGGAGAAGGATGCATAAGTTAAGATAGTAATCTAAAGTTATGTTATATGTACACTTAGTCGAAATTTCATAGCCGTGAGGCCGACATAAAAAGGAATACTATTGTTAGTATGTAATTATTACACGCAGGAAGATTTATTGAAAGAAAAAGATATTTAGACACGTATTACACTTACATCAGCCTTCGTTGCATACACCTTCCAATCCCACAAAACCAATTTAATATAACTGAAGTATATGGCGAGAGTTATTCTTTCTTTCTCCTCCTTTTTATGCGCAATGAGAATTGGCGGTCAATGCTCTTTATATTTTGCCTACAAAATCTACGCACACAAAAAATATATTAGTAAGTATGTAACAGGAGAGAGAAAGATTATTAAGAGATATTTAGAGGAAGAAGAAAGAAAGGAGGGGCAAGTCAGAAGCATAAAAAGGAGAGGATTATTTGAAAAGGAATGGAATGCGTCAAGTATGAGTGACTTTGACAAAAGCGGAAGCAAAGGAATTGACGGATAGACTCAAAAGTAGAGTCAATCAAATGCAACAGCAGGAACAAGGCAGAAAAATAGGGAAAGCAAGATACAATGATACGTTTAAATATATTAGAACATCAACGCTACTATGGTACTTAAGTAAAAACGGACGAGGGCGCAATTGACAATTAACAACGCAGGTGCGAGATGCAAAATCATTAAAGGATGAAATAAATATTGGGAGAAGAAATAGGATAAAAGATGTAACTTGCGCATACAAAAATTTGGAACGTTAAAACACCTGTGAACAGAATGTATGGAAAAAGATACGAAAGGGTATAAAAATGACATAAGAATTTGTAATTAAACAAGAAGGAAAGGGAAAGATTTATAATAGATATGCAATAAAGAGGTAAGAAATAATGTAATACGTAAGGCAGAGAAGGTATGAAAAGGAACATCGAAACGGAAGATGAGAGTGCAAGAGTCCATATAGTATTGCAAAATAGGTTATATGTAAACTAACCAAACTTTCATTGCTGCGAGACCGAAATAAAGAATACTACTACTATTAGTATGTATTTATTACGTGCCGGAAAATTTATTTAAAGGAAAAAATATTCACAAATGCATTTACCTGTGCTAAAGAGCTTGATTGTTCCAGAATAAAATGAACAATGGAACTTACGATGTTGCCATACATAATAACTTTAATGTAGATTGTGACACCGTGTTTGCTAACACTTTATTGATATGTAACTAAGATTGCAAAACAATTTTCGAGCATTATTAACTTAATTTCATGAATGAAGACATAAATAGCCAAGTTTTATGAACTTTATCGCGCCGCTACTTATAAACAGGTGTTTGAATTTACGTACCACTCGCATCCCTGTCTTACCTACATTCAAAGTGGGCTTTAATTTCGCCATCTATACAGAACTGCTCGAAACTGTATATATGTCTGCTTAATCGACAGTCATTACTATCGCCATCTATGCAGATGTGACTAAAACTATTCGGGGCTCTGCCATATCTACACTTATGGTAAGTAAGGGGTGTCAGTAGTTTCAATGCGTTCTGTATCGATGGGACTACCATAGCACTGACGAGATATAGGAATAGACAAGACATCCAATGTATTTTTTCGGCCCGAATTTCTGGGTGCCTGAGGGACCCATACCATTTCCGAGTCACTCGCAACGTTACCAACAGATTATAGAAAACAATGCGAAAATTAAATAATTTTAAAGAGTTCTTTTGTTCTTTGCCGCAATGAAAGGCAACGAAGGATATGAAACATTTAATGTTAATTAAAAATCTTTTAATTAAAGAAACACATGATAAAAAGTTTTCTTATTTCAATTGTACTATCAATAAACGAAATAATTTTTAAAGTTATACTTTACATTATTTTCTGATAACTCACAAAAAAAAAAATGAGCTAAGAGATGTATATTTTTTTAACACCCAAACAATAATGTTGCCACAATGAAAAAGATAGTGACGATAATTGTATACTACAATTCTTAATTGTATAGTTACTAGACAAATTCTTTAATTATCTTTTTCCTTGGAGCAATTTTATCGTTAATGAAAGGCGCAATTTCTTATTTATATTCAACTAATAACAATAACGAAGTGCTAATGACCCTGGTGTTGATGCGACGTTAAACTTTAATGAAAAAAAACAAAAAACGAAGTAACTCATTTACTAATATAAGGCAATTCCTGCGATAAACGTGTCTGCAAACGATTAGTGTTCGTATTCGGTCCCGAGCGAAGTGTACTAATCGAGATTTTTCTGAAAATATATAATACCAAATTAATAATTGGAGTAAAATTTATACTCCGATTCGGAGTAGGTCCAAGAATTGGTAGGGATGACTCCGCGAACATTAACTGTGGAAAAAAACGAACATTAAGCGGCCATTAATGTGGAATCGGCGTCGCAGCGGCGCGCCGATCTCGCGTTATCTGCCACTGAGCGACTACAGATCGTCTTTTGTTCAACGCGTGTATGTGAGCGAGAGAGAGAGAGAGAACGAGTGCGTGTGTGTGAGAGAGAAAGAATGGGTGGAGGCGAGCGTTTCCCAAATGAAGGGCAGAGCGTGACGAGACGTGTAACAGCACAGAGTGTAGATCAGAAAACCTTACAATAAAATTGAAACAGAATAGAAAATCCTACAAACTTGGGGGCTCAGCCGGGATAGAGATTAGAGTCAAGTTCAGTGGTGTAATTGCGAATTTAGAGGAACAGCGATAAACAGCGATAAACAGTGATAAACAGCGACAAACAGCGACAAACAGCGACAAACAGTGACAAATAGCGATAAATAGTGACAAACAGCGACGAATAGTGAATAAATAGCGAACAAAGTACAGTGTGAATATAGCGAGTGGGATTTTCTTATGAACAACGAAGAACTGATTTTGGATATTAAACAGAGACACAGTAAAATGGGTGTTGTACCGCGTGAACCAAGTGATTTCACTGTGAACGAGTTGAAGAAGAAACTGGCGGATCGTGGCTTGAGTACGATCGGTCTAAAGGCCGAACTGCTGAACAGGCTGATGGAGGCAGACCCGTCGGGCAGTTGGCAGATCGAGACAGAAGGGGGTGAGTCAGAGACAAATAGAGAAGGCGCATCTTCGAGACAAACGAACGCGGCCGAAGCAATTGCGTCCGAAATGGCGATTATGAAGCGCGAAATGGAAGTCTTTCGTAAGGAGAAGGAACTAGCGGAACGCGAGTTAGCTTTAGCGCGCAAAGAAATTGAAATGATTAGGAACGCGACGCCATCAGTGACAAATGCGGGGGCGGAAGAAAGAGGAAGCGTTGCCAGTCCACCCGCGCATGTCGAACCCTTGTCCCCGCGATTAAAAATGTCGGAAATTACTGAGCTGTTAGGACTCTTCGACGGAAGCGGCGACGTTTTTATCGTGTGGAGGGACCAGATAAATTTTTTGAGGCAGACCTATCGGCTGGCAGACGATGTAGCGAAGATTATGGTGGTACAGCGGCTACGAGGAGTGGCGCTCGAATGGTTCCATTCGAGGACCGAGCACCTATTTATGGGGGTCGATGATCTGCTGGACGAGATCCGAGGGATGTTTTATCGACGCACGTGCAAAATGTTGCTGCGGAGACAATTTGAGGGACGCACGTGGGAACGCGAGGAGAGTTTCAGCGAATATTTCCACGGAAAGGCCATTTTGGCGAACCGGATAAATATCGAGGAAGACGAGATGCTGGATTACGTCATCGACGGGATACCAGACGTCGCGTTACGAGACCAAGCACGCGTCCATGGACACGACTCGAAGGAATCGTTGCTGCGGGCGTTCGAGCAGATTTCTTTACGCGAAAGACCCCGGCAACCGGCGAGTGAGCAACACCCAAAGACGACATTCCACAGACCTCCGAGGTTCGGTATAGGGGAGAAGACGACGCCGAGAGATGCGGCACCGAAAGATGCGGTGCCGAGCGGTAAGCGGTGCTTCTATTGCGGTGCGTATACTCACGCCACGGGGGATTGCCACTTCAAGGAAAGAGGTATGAAATGCTTCAAATGTAGACAATTCGGTCACGTTGCGGCGGAATGCCCCAAGGGGGATACGGCAATCAGAGACGCGTGTAACGTCTCACACTCATTGCGTACAAAGTATCTTAAAGAGGTATCAATGTATGGGCGAGCGGTAGCGGCCTTAGTCGACACGGGCAGCGATCTATCTTTGATGCGTGCCGAACAATATATTAAATTCGGATCGCCTAAATTAACGCCTAGCGAAGTGAAATTTCGGGGAATTGGTTCGAGTGAAAACCAAACACTCGGTAAATTTTGGGAATTAATCGAAAGGGAGTGGCTGTCCATCTTCCAGGAAGAACGCGATCAGCTGAGGGAATCGGCCAAGGAAAACATCAGGAAGGTGCAACAGCAAAATATAAAGAGCTTCAACAAAAACCGCAAGGAAGCACAGCGCTACAAAGAAGGAGACCTAGTTGCGATCAGGCGTACACAGCTGGGGCCTGGCTTGAAGTTGATGCCTAAATATTTGGGCCCTTATCAGATTGTTAAAGTGCTACGAAACGACCGCTACGTGGTGCAGAAGGTCGGAAACCACGAAGGGCCACGAGAAACATCGACATCCGTCGACTTCATGAAACCATGGATAAGCGACATAGAGGACATTTCTTCGTGTGGTGAAAGTGACGGGTACATATGAGGGCATATGTACTGTCAGGGGGGGGGGCTGAGTGTGGAATCGGCGTCGCAGCGGCGCGCCGATCTCGCGTTATCTGCCACTGAGCGACTACAGATCGTCTTTTGTTCAACGCGTGTATGTGAGCGAGAGAGAGAGAGAGAACGAGTGCGTGTGTGTGAGAGAGAAAGAATGGGTGGAGGCGAGCGTTTCCCAAATGAAGGGCAGAGCGTGACGAGACGTGTAACAGCACAGAGTGTAGATCAGAAAACCTTACAATAAAATTGAAACAGAATAGAAAATCCTACATTAATGTACATTGTATCCTAAGTGCAATACGCAGTCAATTAGCTCGAATTATTTTCCACATAATTATCAAACGTCTCTTAAACGTTTAATAATTATACGATAAATAATTGATTGCCCAGGTCTCACCACGTGGAGGTTACTGCGCATGGAGACCCACCCTAGCCACGGCCCTTCCACCCTCCAATTACGCGAAAACTAATTCTAATATAACATGTGAGAAAGAAAAATCTCCTATTATTGTCAATTTGTAGAACGTTCATTAATTGATCGTAGTACAAGTAAGACAACAAGAGGAGTACTTGGTAAATTCACGACCGAAAGCTAAGTTGAATATCAGAAGGAAACCTGAAAGAAAATTTGCAAGAGAATTCAATTTCCTGAAATAAAACTTTCTTAAAAATATATCATATGATCTTAAAAACTAGACAACGAAATATTATTGCAGTGGTGAACACTGCGGGCTTAAAAGCTAAGACATAACGTAAAAATAAACCCCACTTTCTTAAATTTTAGATTAGATTCGAATACGCCCTGCCTGACTAAAGAGCTAACTTAAGACTAGAATCACCCTACCTGGTATAACATCTAAGAGTTCAATTAAAAGAATAATTTCAATAATATCCTACCAACATAGGAATGTAAAAGATACTTTACCAAACTCATATAGGTATAAGTACGTACATATATGTTTGATTCCCCTTCAATTCATCGATATTAATCATGTGGTCCATGGTGTCCTAGAACAGACTGAAACACATACCAAAAAATTGCAGCACCTGCCAACAATTTTTGGTTTTCTAAACCCTGCCTAGTTAAAAGTCTAATATTTTCAATTCGTGTAAAACCTGCCTGTATAAAGTTCTAAGGTTGTCTGTTCGAAAAAATCCTGCCTACATAAAGAGCTAAACGTATTGATCGATCTTAATTGGGCCCACCTAATTAATTATCTAATAAATGTAGTGAATTAAAAGGCCCGGGTAGGGGCAGGGGCAGGGCGGGGATGTGGTCATATTATACGTATGTATTATCATGAATCTTCTTCTTTAGCTGATTATTTTCAATGCTTCTGAAGCAAACGCAGACACGAAATAATTAATGAAGTATTATAAAAATGACTTCTTAAACTCAGAAATTGAATCGACGAGGCTGGCTCTTTAATTTTATAGTTTCCAAACGTGCCTTTGAAAGCCCGAACTCGTCGAACAGGGCCCTGACTCTAATGGAACACTTATGATTGACAAACAAAGTGATTCTAATTTCGCGACAGTATTTCTACTGTGTTTGTGACTGCTACCGAGCAGCCCGCGAGCCCTCGGCCAGAGTCTGTACAGTAAAACGACTTAGCATCGACACCAGTTTCGATTCCGAGCCACAGAAATCATTAAGGCACGGATATGCAAGACCACAACCACGATTCTAGATTATGACCCGTATGCCTTCTGCCACCCCAAGGTGTGCTTGGCGTGGTCTAACACATAGGAATTTCCTACTAGGCGGGCCAAAGTGTCCAGAAAAGCAATCACAGCCCCACACACCGCCCCCCGATGACACTGCAACCCGGATATTGCAAGAACCGCGACCACGATTCCAGAATGGTGGATAACCTACCCATGTTAGAGAACGTAGTCTAACCGAGGGCCTCGTGACCAGGGTCCAGAACCACAATCACGCCCCCACACATCGTAACTGGCTGACACTAAGTCCCCAACCATCAGTCCCCCGAGCCGAGAACGGAAAAGGAAACGAAATAGTTACGAAAGGAAAGGCAACCTCGGGGTCGAATGCTAGATTCGCGCGCGCCGAGGAGGAATGGAAGAATAATTATGAAGGGAAAAGGGAGCCTCGGGGTCAGAATGCTAGATTCGCGCGCGCCGAGGAGGAATGGAAGAATAATTATGAAGGGAAAAGGGAGCCTAGGGGTCAATTCGCAGTCAATTCGCTCGAATTATTTTCCACATAATTATCAAACGTCTCTTAAACGTTTAATAATTATACGATAAATAATTGATTGCCCGGGTCTCACCACGTGGAGGTTACTGCGCATGGAGACCCACCCTAGCCACGGCCCTTCCACCCTCCAATTATGCGAAAACGAATTCTAATATAACATGTGAGAAACAAAAATCTCCTATTATTGTCAATTTGTAGAACGTTCATTAATTGATCGTAGTACAAGTAAGACAACAAGAGGAGTACTTGGTAAATTCACGACCGAAAGCTAAGTTGAATATCAGAAGGAAACCTGAAAGAAAATTTGCAAGAGAATTCAATTTCCTGAAATAAAACTTTCTTAAAAATATATCATATGATCTTAAAAAGTAGACAACGAAATATTATTGCAGTGGTGAACACTGTGGGCTTAAAAGCTAAGACATAACGTAAAAATAAACCCCACTTTCTTAAATTTTAGATTAGATTCGAATACGCCCTGCCTGACTAAAGAGCTAACTTAAGACTAGAATCACCCTACCTGGCATAACATCTAAGAGTTCAATTAAAAGAATAATTTCAATAATATCCTACCAACATAGGAATGTAAAAGATACTTTACCAAACTCATATAGGTATAAGTACGTACATATATGTTTGATTCCCCTTCAATTCATCGATATTAATCATGTGGCCCATGGTGTCCTAGAACAGACTGAAACACACACCAAAAAATTGCAGCACCTGCCAACAATTTTTGGTTTTCTAAACCCTGCCTAGTTGAAAGTCTAATATTTTCAATTCGTGTAAAACCTGCCTGTATAAAGTTCTAAGGTTGTCTGTTCGAAAAAATCCTGCCTACATAAAGAGCTAAACGTATTGATCGATCTTAATTGGGCCCACCTAATTAATTATCTAATAAATGTAGTGAATTAAAAGGCCCGGGTAGGGGCAGGGGCAGGGCGGGGATGTGGTCATATTATACGGATGTATTATCATGAATCTTCTTCTTTAGCTGATTATTTTCAATGCTTCTGAAGCAAACGCAGACACGAAATAATTAATGAAGTATTATAAAAATGACTTCTTAAACTCAGAAATTGAATCGACGAGGCTGGCTCTTTAATTTTATAGTTTCCAAACGTGCCTTTGAAAGCCCGAACTCGTCGAACAGGGCCCTGACTCTAATGGAACACTTATGATTGACAAACAAAGTGATTCTAATTTCGCGACAGTATTTCTACTGTGTTTGTGACTGCTACCGAGCAGCCCGCGAGCCCTCGGCCAGAGTCTGTACAGTAAAACGACTTAGCATCGACACCAGTTTCGATTCCGAGCCACAGAAATCATTAAGGCACGGATATGCAAGACCACAACCACGATTCTAGATTATGACCCGTATGCCTTCTGCCACCCCAAGGTGTGCTTGGCGTGGTCTAACACATAGGAATTTCCTACTAGGCGGGCCAAAGTGTCCAGAAAAGCAATCACAGCCCCACACACCGCCCCCCGATGACACTGCAACCCGGATATTGCAAGAACCGCGACCACGATTCCAGAATGGTGGATAACCTACCCATGTTAGAGAACGTAGTCTAACCGAGGGCCTCGTGACCAGGGTCCAGAACCACAATCACGCCCCCACACATCGTAACTGGCTGACACTAAGTCCCCAACCATCAGTCCCCCGAGCCGAGAACGGAAAAGGAAACGAAATAGTTACGAAAGGAAAGGCAACCTCGGGGTCGAATGCTAGATTCGCGCGCGCCGAGGAGGAATGGAAGAATAATTATGAAGGGAAAAGGGAGCCTCGGGGTCAGAATGCTAGATTCGCGCGCGCCGAGGAGGAATGGAAGAATAATTATGAAGGGAAAAGGGAGCCTAGGGGTCAATTCGCAGTCAATTCGCTCGAATTATTTTCCACATAATTATCAAACGTCTCTTAAACGTTTAATAATTATACGATAAATAATTGATTGCCCGGGTCTCACCACGTGGAGGTTACTGCGCATGGAGACCCACCCTAGCCACGGCCCTTCCACCCTCCAATTATGCGAAAACGAATTCTAATATAACATGTGAGAAACAAAAATCTCCTATTATTGTCAATTTGTAGAACGTTCATTAATTGATCGTAGTACAAGTAAGACAACAAGAGGAGTACTTGGTAAATTCACGACCGAAAGCTAAGTTGAATATCAGAAGGAAACCTGAAAGAAAATTTGCAAGAGAATTCAATTTCCTGAAATAAAACTTTCTTAAAAATATATCATATGATCTTAAAAAGTAGACAACGAAATATTATTGCAGTGGTGAACACTGTGGGCTTAAAAGCTAAGACATAACGTAAAAATAAACCCCACTTTCTTAAATTTTAGATTAGATTCGAATACGCCCTGCCTGACTAAAGAGCTAACTTAAGACTAGAATCACCCTACCTGGCATAACATCTAAGAGTTCAATTAAAAGAATAATTTCAATAATATCCTACCAACATAGGAATGTAAAAGATACTTTACCAAACTCATATAGGTATAAGTACGTACATATATGTTTGATTCCCCTTCAATTCATCGATATTAATCATGTGGCCCATGGTGTCCTAGAACAGACTGAAACACACACCAAAAAATTGCAGCACCTGCCAACAATTTTTGGTTTTCTAAACCCTGCCTAGTTGAAAGTCTAATATTTTCAATTCGTGTAAAACCTGCCTGTATAAAGTTCTAAGGTTGTCTGTTCGAAAAAATCCTGCCTACATAAAGAGCTAAACGTATTGATCGATCTTAATTGGGCCCACCTAATTAATTATCTAATAAATGTAGTGAATTAAAAGGCCCGGGTAGGGGCAGGGGCAGGGCGGGGATGTGGTCATATTATACGGATGTATTATCATGAATCTTCTTCTTTAGCTGATTATTTTCAATGCTTCTGAAGCAAACGCAGACACGAAATAATTAATGAAGTATTATAAAAATGACTTCTTAAACTCAGAAATTGAATCGACGAGGCTGGCTCTTTAATTTTATAGTTTCCAAACGTGCCTTTGAAAGCCCGAACTCGTCGAACAGGGCCCTGACTCTAATGGAACACTTATGATTGACAAACAAAGTGATTCTAATTTCGCGACAGTATTTCTACTGTGTTTGTGACTGCTACCGAGCAGCCCGCGAGCCCTCGGCCAGAGTCTGTACAGTAAAACGACTTAGCATCGACACCAGTTTCGATTCCGAGCCACAGAAATCATTAAGGCACGGATATGCAAGACCACAACCACGATTCTAGATTATGACCCGTATGCCTTCTGCCACCCCAAGGTGTGCTTGGCGTGGTCTAACACATAGGAATTTCCTACTAGGCGGGCCAAAGTGTCCAGAAAAGCAATCACAGCCCCACACACCGCCCCCCGATGACACTGCAACCCGGATATTGCAAGAACCGCGACCACGATTCCAGAATGGTGGATAACCTACCCATGTTAGAGAACGTAGTCTAACCGAGGGCCTCGTGACCAGGGTCCAGAACCACAATCACGCCCCCACACATCGTAACTGGCTGACACTAAGTCCCCAACCATCAGTCCCCCGAGCCGAGAACGGAAAAGGAAACGAAATAGTTACGAAAGGAAAGGCAACCTCGGGGTCGAATGCTAGATTCGCGCGCGCCGAGGAGGAATGGAAGAATAATTATGAAGGGAAAAGGGAGCCTCGGGGTCAGAATGCTAGATTCGCGCGCGCCGAGGAGGAATGGAAGAATAATTATGAAGGGAAAAGGGAGCCTAGGGGTCAATTCGCAGTCAATTCGCTCGAATTATTTTCCACATAATTATCAAACGTCTCTTAAACGTTTAATAATTATACGATAAATAATTGATTGCCCGGGTCTCACCACGTGGAGGTTACTGCGCATGGAGACCCACCCTAGCCACGGCCCTTCCACCCTCCAATTATGCGAAAACAAATTCTAATATAACATATGAGAAACAAAAATCTCCTATTATTGTCAATTTGTAGAACGTTCATTAATTGATCGTAGTACAAGTAAGACAACAAGAGGAGTACTTGGTAAATTCACGACCGAAAGCTAAGTTGAATATCAGAAGGAAACCTGAAAGAAAATTTGCAAGAGAATTCAATTTCCTGAAATAAAACTTTCTTAAAAATATATCATATGATCTTAAAAACTAGACAACGAAATATTATTGCAGTGGTGAACACTGCGGGCTTAAAAACTAAGACATAACGTAAAAATAAACCCCACTTTCTTAAATTTTAGATTAGATTCGAATACGCCCTGCCTGACTAAAGAGCTAACTTAAGACTAGAATCACCCTACCTAGTATAACATCTAAGAGTTCAATTAAAAGAATAATTTCAATAATATCCTACCTACGTAGGAATGTAAAAGATACTTTACCAAACTCATATAGGTATAAGTACGTATATGTTTAATTCCTCTTCAATTCGTCCATATTAATCATGTGGTCCGTGGTGTCCTAGAACAGACAGAAAGTCGAACCAAAAAATTGCAGCACCTGCCAACAATATTTGGTTTTATAAACCCTGCCTAATTGAAACTCTAATAGTTTCAATTCGTGTAAAACCTGCCAGTATAAAGATCTAAGATTGTGTGTTGAGACAAATCCTACCTACATAAAGAGCTAAAAGTATTGTTCGATTTATATTTGGGCCTGCCTAATTAATTGTCTAACACCTGTAATTAGTTAATAAGGACAGGGGTTTCATGAATCCTCTTCTTTTCAATGCTTCTGAAACATGCACGAACTCGAAATAATTAGTAAAGCATTATAAGAATGAATTCTTAAACTCACAAATCGGATATCGCGAGTGAATTTCAATTTCTACAAAGCAATCTCGAAAAGTTATAAAAATTATCTCTACTAAACAAAGGTAAAAATACAATTGCAACGATTAGGGGAAAATATTTAAGAGTTAAACTCCAATAATGAACAGTTACTAGTATTGAATCTAATTGAAATCTACTATCTAGAATTATTATAAAATCAAAGGTTCTACAAATTATTTCTTTTAATTATTTCTTTTTATTCTTTTCTTTTCTTTCATTTTTTTCATTTATTTCCTTTTCTTTTCTTTTCCTTCATTTCGTCCACACGGTAATATACTATTATGTATGCAATTTTTTAGCAGTATTTCCATCAACAGACATTCCAGGTAGTATAATTATTAAGAAAACTAAATAAAATGAAACGCTGAAAAGAAAAAATACACCATGTAGAACAATAATTGACAATGAATTGGCTCTAATAAATAAAAAAAAATTTAAAAATGCCTGAAGTAACAGGTGGCCAGAAGGGCCGCCAACAAATTTATATTATTTAAAGAATATTTATGTAACGCAACGCTAGTATACTACTTTTAAACATTAGAAAATTCAATAGCAACACAAATTTGTAAGAATCAGACGCGAGTGGTGCTTCAATATGTCAAATAGCAACTCTAATTCAAGTTAATCATTAATAGTATTAAAAATCAGCAAAATCGCGATTGGACGCAACACTAATGAAAGAATGACTGGATGCTCTATGCACCAATTGTCTCTTTAAACGCAACACTAAACGCGCAAGATTCAGCTATGGTCTTTGGCTGATGATGATGTGCCACACTCCAGGGTGGCTCATGAACAGGCTTCCAATTGGAAGCAGTTGGGGACTGGTATTTGCAACTCTAATTAAAAACACGATCTTTAATCAACGCAACACTAATGGGAACTCGCGATGCAATCATTTCGCTACACTATTTATTAAGGCTGATAGAAAGCAAACAGTAAATTATTTGTAATATCAAAAAGCAATTTAATTGAAGATCCTCTGTAAAGTTAGCTGAAGGCTCAAGACGCGAAAATAATTTCCGCAACACTAGAAACGTTCTCATATGTAAAATATATTATAAAATACTACAATTTAACTAACAATAACCACGGCAAAATTGCAAGAACCATCGCGATATCATTGCGCAACGCTAAATCAATCACGATTTTCATTTGGTCGCGACTCTAATTAAAAACCGCGAGTCACTTCGCAACTCCAAGAATACGCGAAACACGTTTTCTTTTTCGCGACACTACTTGAAAAACCGCGTGGCATTTAACGCAACTCTAATTCGACCCGTTCTCAAGTTTCTCGCAACTCTAAAACAACGCGATATTTGGGAGGGCTGCATCGTTGGGCCGGAATGTGCGTCGGCCAAGTACAAATAAAAATTCTACAAATGAAAATGCAAGCACAGTGACAAAGTAGTAACAAAGAATGATTCCCCATTCTTAAAAAGAATGGGGAGCCATTAGTAGTTGCCCTCTTGAGTGATAGTTTGTCGGGCCTCTTCGGCATATAGCCTCTTCTTTTCGTTGGACCCAAGGGCCAGCTGAAACTTAAACTAGGCTCGAGGCTCTAATCGAAAACCAAAGAAAAACTTATAAAGGTGAAATAAAGAGTTTAAATCGCGGAGCTAAATGGAACACACGTGGCCGAATCACGATGAAATAAAATCGTAAAATTGTGATTACGGAAAATCGCAAAGATTACGATTAAAATTATAATCGTTCTTCGTTCACACGTGCAGCCTCGAGCATAATGTAACACGTTTCGTTTCGGAGCCTAAATCGCGACCACGACCGCGAAGGATTCGAAAAATCGATAGGCAAAGCCAGAGGCGAACGCATTTTCGTTCGCGCCACAGCTTCACCGTCGGCTTTTCAAATTAGATTTCCTGAAACAGGTTGAACACGCGAATGAGTGCCTACACGATCAGAGACTGTGTCAACCTGCCCGGCCCTACCTACTTATGTCTATCAATCACACCAGAAAGTATGCTACCTATCCTACCTGGACCTATATTTAAAAAATGGCAAACAGACACACCAACACACGACACTCCACGGTTCTCAGTCAAACACTTGGGCGCAAAAGCCTACACTAGGGAGGCGTCCCGGGACACCCCCGACACCCAAGTGCTGTCGCACAACTTGCACACTCTAATGTACGTACCATTTTTCTGAAATCGATTGACAGTGGCTGGGATCTTTGCGTTCACGTGGAAAATACCACGTCGCGGTTGAGATATTTAATAGATATTTAATAGAATAATTAAATAGCACCGATACAAAAGGTACTTGATAGCAATTGATAAGTATATTCGATTCTCTTTGGAATTTCGTCTCCGTCATCTTAAATGACAAAAACTTCGTGGCCCGGTATATTAGGGATTATTAATGCAGTTAATAGTAAAAATGATGTCTCTGTTTTCAATTAATGGACATCTTATCTTGGTTAGAGTAACTACGTTTTAGTACGGAACGACGCAAATCCACAGCCTAACCACACACACAATGTGGATATTACGTCGTGCACGATACACCAAACGCACTGTCAGTCGCCAACAATAAATCATTATAAACTAAATAGATATCATCGTGCTCTACCACCGTTTTCCCACCCAAGTAGCACCGGGGCACGTGAGTGGGATCCGGGCAGTGAACACGGAAAGGGATAAACCTGGAAATCCTCGACTAAAAAAATGATGAAGACATACTGATTTTCTAACGGGCTAAATGTATACATGTATACATATATATACCCGATCAATACATGATTTTATTCTATTAAAAAGAAACTGAAATGACTCTACTTTATTAGAAAAATTATGCTATGACTCTACTTTATTAGAAGAATTGTGCAATGACTCTACTTTATTAGAAAAATTGTACAATGACTGTACTTTATTAGGGAAATTATTCAATGACTCTACATTAATATACCTTGAATGATATTGAAACATCCTCCGGTGTTCCCGTCATCAAAGCATTGCTTCTAAAATGCACGGTTGATTTTAAAGTAGATTGCTTTGATTTCGAGATCTACCGGTTCGCGTATTGTCTTCTTGTACATTCAGGTTTAATTAATATCTTGTACGGAAAAAGTGAACGTATTGATATCTCTAAACGCTAAAGACTAATATGGATATCGTATAATAAAATTATGCGATAGTCCCAACAAATTGACAAGGTAAGTAAGTACCTTTACTTTATATACATATAATCAAAGTAGTAAAAAAGAGGAACGACTATACGCTTACTAACAATTTATTATAACTGTGCAGTAATTGCAATTGACAAATAAACGAAGTCGAATGGTATTCGACTTCTCCACTACAAACTAATGCACGTAGAATACTGGACGTTACTTTATATTCATTCAATAATTAATAACTATTTAAATATCGTTTCATAGGTATTCAATTAAATACTCTATTATAAAAAGATATATAGTGATATATTTTGTACTAAATATGATCTGTTTTAAAATTATCAAGCTATTTAAAAACGCGTTGTACAAGAAGACCTATCCTCACATAATATAAAGCAGTAAAGAAGTTACTACTCATGAGTATATTTCCATATACCCATGGTCACAGTGCTTGCCAGAAAAATCTACGTAATTACAACCAGTCACCCGTGTCGGTTCGGACCTTTCGTCCTGCGACATGATTGAGTGACCAGAGGAACTTTAAAGCATGCCACTCACCGGTTGCAGACTCACCAGGTGTGCGGTCAAGCTCGTCGCCATCGAAGCCATGGAAGCTGCTGAAACATTCAAAAAGAGCCAAGAACATTAAAATCTATGTATTTTCAGTACTTTTGGAATGTGTTAATTATCAATGATTATTTCAATACAAGATTAAAGAAATACAGAAGTACTTACTCTTCAAGTTGATGGATGAAAGCCCGAACTCGCCGAACAGCCTAGGTGTTGACTCTAATACCGGAATACTTATTGCGATAAAAAAGAATAAGATAAAGGACTACTGTCGCGCGCGTTTTATAATTGTGATCGACGAACAAAGTGACTCTATTTTTCGCGAGAGCAATATTTCGAAGCAAACACTGACTCTACTTTCGCGTATCTTTGCCACTATTTATATTTAATTATAATTATTAAGAGCGGTTGCGCTCAAAAAATAATAAGAAGAACTTTAACGGAACAAGCACTGAATCTATCAACCGCATTGCGGGCGGTCATCAAAATTTGCTGAAAGAAAATCTGTACATGTTAGTAAATGAGGGGAGGAGGTAAAAATTAAAGCAATACACATGTGATTTTATTTGTTTCATTCTTATTTCTGTATGTCTGTTGAGGAATTACTGCTTTGGTGTTTTAATAAAGTACTACTGTATTATTAATTGTCTATTCAAGATATATTATTATAGATTAATATAAATGATTTATCAAAAGCGTACTGTGACTGTTCTATGTCAGAGTTTTAAAAGTGATCATGATCCTAGTAAGTAAGCAATATCGCGCATTTATAAATTCTCGTAGCTGCTTGTAGAAATCAAGACTCGAAACTATTTATCATGCTTCAAGGGCATGGCAACAAATACGTAAGTACGCGGGCAATCCTGCATCGAAAATTCACTTTGACCGTACTTGTGCAAAGTCACAGAGATAATAAAAGTGCCAACAAGAACACTAGTGAAGCTATAATAGAAATCGCGACCGATATGCAGCGAAACATGGACGTCGTTCAATTTTTCGTTTAGAATTAATGAAATTTACTGACTGTAGTTTCAATCGCGAATGATATTAACGTGATAAACCTGTGCTAAAATCAGAATGGAATGCAAAGTTGCGAAAGGCCATATGTAACTGGGTATGTAAGTGACATTGCAAAGAAAATAAACGCAACCTTAACACCGCATCGAATCCGAATAATCGTGGAATAAAATATAATAAAGATTCGAAGAACCGTTCAAACTGATAAATTAGTTAACGCGATGTTACAACAAACGACTAGTTAATCTCATATTCGTTCAGCAAAGGAAACTCAAGAAAGATTATAATCTATAAAGTTTAATGTACTGTTGCGATAGTAGAACGATAGTTAGTTAAACGCGTATTAATTAATAGAGGCTAATAATGAAGCGAACACAATGGTAAAGTAAAGCCTGAGGTGCTATTGCGTTGTAGAGTGAGGTATGTCGCTAACCATCAACACCGTAGACGACCTTACGCTGCGACACTTCAATTGAGAAAGAAGGGGCACGCGCCGCGCGACGGTCGACCACACTCCGCAAGCCTCCCCACTCCGCTACGCGCCGGCGCGTCAGCTGCGCTCGGCGGTATTCGCTATTTCCGAAAATCTTCGACGGTCGCCGACGGCGACCGGCGGTCTACTACCCCAGGGTCATACCTACTGGACTTCTACTATTTCTGACCAACTTTTAGCCGGACCTACGACTCTAGGCTCGTGCCTACTGGACTTCTACTATTTCTGACCAACTTATAGCCGGACCTACGACTCTAGGGTCGTGCCGAGTGGATTTCTACTGTTTCTGACCAACTTTTAGCTGGACCTACGATCCTCGTTAAAGAATTCTTTTGTTCTTTGCCGCGCAATGAATGCGGGACAGCACAGGCAGGACGCTTGACGTGACACTGTCAATTTCATCGCCCGATGCATCGCGATGTTGTTTCGACCGAACTCGAGCCGAACCGAAGCGCATCGCGCGACCAGGCATCGTAGCTCAATTTTTCTACCGGAACGTTGCTCGAGAAATAGCTTTCCTGATCCCCCCAAAGCATTTACATATATTCAACAATCGCATGAATCCCGTACCCGCTACTTCAGTAAAGAATAGTTCTTCAAGTGATCACTGTCCATGAGCAGAGGACGCTCAAATCAGCGTCGGATTTCTGAGTCGGTATGACAGTCACGTTGGGCCACAAAAGTCCATAAGATGTCTTGTCTATGTATTCTTATATCTCGTCGGTGGCCGCGCGACGGCCGACCCTGGCCGATATGCTCATCGTCGATCTATTTTACCATCCTCAGCCAATAATAGCAACTCGTGGGGTAGCAGCAGAGTGAGAGCGAATGCTACGACTAGCCATCTTCTGGCCAACGGACTGTAGTCGATTCTATGCCGGGTGCACCAGCTTGTTCAGTTGTTATGGTTACTGCTTGGAAGAACAGGTTTCGTTCGCTTTTTCGTTAAGTTTGATTACGAAATTTAATAAACAGCAATGGACTGGGCAACAGATTTGGAAATCACTTCGAAGAAAGTAAACGTTAAAAGATCTAATTTTGTGTATTCTGTAAATTTGTTCAATTTAATGCTGATAGCATTATATACCTCTGTGGCGCCATAGAGTTTTATAGGACTGCATTTTTAGCTCTTGCCTCGCCTTGGAAGAAGATCGACGCCAAACGTCGCACAAGAAGATTCTAAGTTAGACGACGATTCATTGGAAAGCCCTGTGCCATTATCCAGCGGAAAATCTTCGCAACCACCAGTAGCACCTCCACGTACAAGGAAAACCGGTTGGGGTGACGAGTTTAAAAGCGGAAAGTAAGTTCTTCTTTGCGATATCCTGTACTTCTCTGTAGGGATGGCAATTTTTTATTTACAACTTTTTTCCCTTTATATCCAGAACTCGTGGAGCTCAGAATATCATCGAACAGTGCGTATAAAGAATAGACATCAGTAAAGAGTTAGATATCTCTAATTACTGATAGATTGTTTCTTAGGGAGCGCTCCAGAGGTACAGAGAAAGAAGATACAATAAATGGTAGGTAATTGTTTGAAATTATTCCATAGATCAGGTACTTGAAATAATATAATTGTATGGTAATTGTAGATATTCCTGTTATACCGGATTTAGATGAAATTCAGGAAGACAATACTTTGTCCGATATAAATACACCCACGTATGTACTGCTGTGAAACGTTGCAAATGGTCTTATTTAACTATCTTCGATCCTTTATTCCGTAGGATCAATGTAAATAGAGTTGCTGCGTACAAAGAACTTGACACGGATTTGGTAAAAAATGCTGCCTTCACTACACTGAATGGTATAAATATTTCCCTTCTAGCAGAAAAATTGTATAACGAAAACTTGACAAAAGAACCGGATGAAGTATGGAATTGGAATCTCCTCTTCACTCAGGTTGTGTCTGAGGTGAATAGCGAAGCACAAAAGAAAGCAGCTGCGTGACTTTTATGACTATAATTTTGTAATAACAGAATAAAATAAAATCAAAGTAAAAGCATCTCCTTTTCTCCTTATTCTGAGTTTATTGAAATAGTATAAATGCAATTGGAGCTTCTATTTAAAATTAATTTTTGCCTACGAGAAAAAAAACATGGCATACTGCTTACTGCAGTGCCTGTATATGGAAGCGACAAATTACAACAACCTCGTCTGACCTATTCGATTACCCCCCAATTTGGAAATCGCGGTAGTTCGAGGAGCGACGTGAAGACTCGACCGTGCAGGCGTGCAAATTCGAGGTTAGTCAAAAACCACGAACTTGAACGCGCAATCGGGAGCCGAACACAAGCTACTTGAAGCGACCACGTGACAACACCCACTGAGCAGATCTGCCATATCTCTACGTTAGCGATCAATGTTCAGCTGTGCCATCACTAGCACACACTTCCACTAGATACTGTTTTGAACCTTATATATATGGAAGAGAAGTGTCTCCAAGCAACTAGCGAGAAATTCTAATACAATAATCATCACCACAGCCATCTAGTAGGTGGTGCTGGTACTAATGTCGCACTGATCAGAAGCGATATATCGTTTGTGAATGAAACGAGATATCGATTGTTATTTGAGTTTGAAATTGGCAGAGGGGTCAATTAATAATCCGCTTACGTTATAATTAATTTAATTCGTATGTTTCCATATAGTACAAAATTAACGCGAACACGTTGGAAATCGTCCAATTTCACTACAAAAAGATCTATGCATTACAATGGGCATGGTGCATGCATCAGGAAAGAAGGCAGAAGAACCAGAGGTACTAACCAACGAAGAAGAATGTATACAATGCGTAGAACCGCAGGACAAAGCTCCTGGAAATCCAGGAAGTTTCGAAGACCTGCACAAAAGGGTGAAGGATCTCTATCCGCAAAACTTTGAAGGGGCGCGGCTTACTATTAACAAAATACTTAGCGAACATTTCAACGTAACGCATTCGATCACTCTCAGTTCTGTTACTCCGTCTGGGTATAAGTTTGGTACGAAATACGTCGGTACAAAAATGGTTGGCTTCAACGAACGATATCCTGTGGTCTCTGGAGATATTTCGCCAAACGGAAACTTGAGTGCCTCGTTCATACATACATTGGGATGTAGATTTAGGTACAAACTATCGGCACAAATTGCAGATGGCAAATACAAAGCATCGAGTTCCAGTTTGGAATATCGATCAAACGATTTCACGTTAGCATTAACCGTGGCTAATCCAAGATTCACGAGGAGAAAGAAGCAAGGAACAATTGTATTGCACTTTTTACAATCAATCACGTCGAACATCGCATTAGGAGCTGAGATCGCATGTCTTCGTGGCTCGAAAGTTCCAGGCGGCTTACAGACTGTTATGTGCGTGGCTTTTAGGCACAGTACAGGATTGACAACTTTGTCTGGAACAATAGGTGAAGCGGGTCTTCACTTTTGTTTCCATCGCAAGGCCAGCTCGCAGTTAGAACTCGGTGTCGAGTTGGAAACAAATCTAAGGACTCAGCAATCTACTGCAACCATAGTTTATCAAGTAAACGTGCCATATGCGGATCTGATTTTCCGAGGCATCGTAAATTCCGAAACTACAGTCGGTGGTGTATTCGAGAAGAAGCTATACCCTATTCCTGAGTCCTCGCTGATTATCAGCGGACTTTTAAATCACAAGAATCAACAATTTCGCGTGGGCGTTGGTCTTAATATTGGACAATGATAACAGACGTATGACGCGAGTTTAAAGCTGGTTGCTGCCATGGTATATTTTTATATCATTTGTAAGAATCATAGAAAAATTTTACAAAGTGAAAAACCTTTTACATCATTACGTACTTCCTCGTACCATCGTTTGTGACGACAACTAAAAAGCATTATAGATTTTAAACAATTCTTATGCGAACACTAGTTTTCTAGAGAACGTGAAAACTTTGAAGCATATTAATCAGCATTCGTATATTGGCGTAAACCGTGACCTAACAGAAAACTAAAATTATTTATCCAATTTGAAAGCAAATACAAGTGTCCGATATCCTAATACTGTCACTTTATTCATTATTTAATTTTCTTTTCCAACTAATATCATCTAATCGTCTCCGTTTGCTATCCTTTCATCCAAATCGTCGTACTCGTGGAATGCGGTTGTCTTTAATTTGTCGAAATTTACTTCAAACTTTTCACTAAGGAGTCCATTTTCATCAGCGTATTCTAAAATATCACAGATCAACGGTGATTCCACGCCTAGAACGTATTCACACGTTTTTGGCTCCAACAGAAGCAGAGAAACACTCGACGGGCTAGATGTATGACTTTCAATACACCTTAATTTTACCTAAAAAAGCCAAAGATTTAGTAACTAAACACGTCCTTTCATATAAAGATACATCAAGTAATTCGTTTATTTTTGTAGACGTAATACCTCCGTTCGTCTCGGATTTCCAGTCTTTTCGCAAATCGTACCGTCACTGTAAAAATGAGAAAGTTGTTTCCGTGATTCTGGTGATTTGGGTTTTTTATGTGGATGCAATGCGATCCATTCCAAATGCTTCTGCTTATCAAATTTTCCGAGATTTACTATTGTTTTTTTACCATCACGTTCCATGTGATATTGAACTACTGAACGTCCATAACAAAATTCATACTTCCACCATCCATTGCCCTGTTTATATTAATCGTATGTCAGTCAACAAAGAATAGCTACACTATAAGACCAGAAATGAAATACGTACCCCATGCAAACAATTTTTCCCACTTAAAAAGTTTTTTACTGGACTTGCTTCTGCTGGGCTGATACCTTGGTCTACTAAGGAATTTATAGAATCTTCAATATTATTATGTTTATCGACAACACCGACAGGATGTATTTCTACTCTAACACGTGCATCGCCGTCCTGAAATGTGCGTCAATCAATTAGGTAATCAACAAAAACACATGAAACGAACATCCTCCGGACATGTGCTACCAATGTTAACATCAACTATGTGAGTTTGTTAGAAACGCAAATGCGCTATACATCATTCCTTGCTTTAAACCCCGAATATTAATAAACAAAACCACTTTTAGGTATAATTAAATTATGACATTACAATTTTATATAATATTACGATATTTTGTAGGTGTATTTTGAAAATATATGTGGCATCATTTAGCATTTTACAGTATCTAAGTTTTAGTGGTTCAGCTACTGCTTAAGCTAAGCTCTTAATTAAAAGCAATGTGTAAGGCAGAAAAATGATAAATGCAAGAGATACTAGTACTTTGATCGTGATAAATAAAAGCAAAAGACATTGTGATGTTAAAGATACAGAGGTGCATAAGTAGCATCCATAATGTTACTCTGATACCGTTTTTGAAAACATGTACTTTTAATGGAAATAATCGTATGTAGAAAAGGAAGGGACAGAATGAGATACAAATTAATGGCAACAAATGACAAGAACCACCAAGCACTTTGGCCTGATCCCAAAAATTCAAAATATTCTGACCTGGCCCTCCTTATCTACATGGAAGATCGCATAGACTTTCTGCAGCTTGTCATCCTGTGCAACAAATAATTAATTCAGTATATAGATAATAAACAGTCCAAAGTAGCAAATTGAGAATAAGTTATTGAATGCTAAACTGAAGAAGAAGTGTACAAGGTAAAATTGCTTTCAAAAACTTGATATCTATAAAAATGAAAATATAGTATTCATCGAAGCACGTTCCTACTATTGTGTAAGATACAATATTTTCTGTTGACAGAGTGCGTGGCACAATATTTCAGGAATAATGCTGTTCATTTGAAAACATCTTGCATGTGTTTTACACATATCGATAAAAGTAACTATCGCTATGGTACATAGAAAATGTATAAGTAGACATTTTTTATTTTTAAATAACAATAATTATATACATACGGCACAAGCATAATCAGAAATAATTAACTGAATACATAGAACGCACAGAAGATGGCTTTACCGTTACTTTTTGATACCGAAGTTTCACACTTTCTATCTCCATTGCAATAAGAGATTTTGGTTTCTTTGGCGCATTATCAACTGGATGACAATTGATTTCATTCTCTCCTGTAGCTTGTGGTTTGTAGTCGGGATGATTGCATAGCCACGGGGACACGACAATAACTTCGTATTCACAACTAGAAGGTTCCTCTAATGAAAACAACTCGTGATTACCATGCCGATAACAAACGTATAGAACTTTTATTTTCCGTGGCTTCTTAGTTAGGTCACAAACTGTACCATCCCCCATTTCAATCTCAACATACGGCATGTTGATGCCCTCAACTTTCTTAACTGGTATATTCGTTTTCTTAGTAGGACTAGCTTCTCTTTCGGCATATTCTGCCATAAGCTTGAGTACTTGCAGCTTATCAAAAGTGCCCAGATAATACTCTTGTGTCTTCACCTTTTTTCCATCTCTATCTTCATGATATTGACGTACATATTGGCCATGGCATAATTCGTATGACCAATAAGATTCAACCTATTTAAATATACATGAATATGTGTATTAATATCGTCTCAAATTTATAGGATATATATCGATACATACTCTGTACGAGCAAGTACTTTGTTGAAATAGCGGGGCTAAAATTTCTATGGGATTCGGTCCATTATACGGTTCGTTATAATGTTGCTCTTGTTCTGTATTATCAACTATTAAGCACTGATATCGTTCCTTATTTGCGGTCGTTATGAAATACGGTTCTACATTTGTTCGCGATTCCTAGGACAGATATAGAATAATGTATAAGGATGCGAATTTTTATTTTAGTTTCCTCGCTTTAATACTCACTAGATCCGAATTAGTTTCCCCCGGCCAATTAACTTTAAAGAGAATCGTATCATCGAAACTTCTAAAATCGTGTGCGTACGCAACACCAGTTATGATACATAATATATTGTAGATACCACAGTATTTCCACATTTTCATGACACTGAAATTATTTCACCACATTTTTAACTAAAATGTACATAGAATATCTAACGGATTTATGACAACAGTAATATGTATATCGATGTTAAATCGTTTATGTTGTGCCGCTGTGTCAATTGCGGAGAAGTACTTTTTTCCGATGCATTAAGCAGGCCAACTGTATTATATATGTATATGTCCGTTTACTTTTAAAGCAATTCAATTATATTTTGATCAAAGGAGAATGTTGGAGTGCACTTATCGAAATGATTTTCTTGCGAGTTTGACACTTCACTGCAGCAGTTTAGTTCCCCAACTAACCTCCAATGAGTCCAAAACATACGTAATATATGTACAGTACCAGTAATCTTATACCACGTGAACAGTACAGTATACGTGGTCGATTTTCATGCAGCATTGTTCGATATATTAAAATGCTATGATATGCAAAGAAGAATACTTGTGGCTAAACATTTGTCATTATTTTGTTCCATGCTTCTCATTTTCTATTGAATTTGCTTCATAAGGCCGGGTAATATAATACATATTGCTTTTAGAATTGAGATTGTACGCGGTAACTGAATAAAATCGTATGTATGGAGTCTACTTGAACATAGTGAAACAATGTTTTAAGCAAATTAGCTAACTTCCAAAGGGACCACGTTATTCAATACGAAACGAGTAAAGTAGATTTTATTCCAATTAGCACCAGTTTAATGCACTCTGGGAAAGGAGAAAAGATTCTTCTGTTCGAAAGATTATGGAAGCGCCATTTCTTACCAAGTGACAGTGACCAGATGAAATCATTTCTGCCGCCAGAATTTGTCGAGTCTGGTGTGCCTTCTCGATAGCAATACGTATAGTCCGTGATTCGTGACCGAGAATCGTGATCGAGAACTCGCCGAAGTAGAAAGAGGCATCGGATAGTAGCTCGACCTTAAAAGTCATTTATATTGGCCGTTATTCACATTTTGTAGTAGAAAAGCTGTGTATAATTCGGGTACGTGTACTCCCAGCTAAAATAAAATGTCGGACACGAGGCGTCGCCGAAAATCTAATCAATCCTGTGGTTCCGATGACCTATCGGACTCTTGCGAAGAATTAAATGCAACGAAAGAGACCCAGGTTAGCTGTTACAAAACTCTTGACGATTAGATATTTCAAAGATTCGAAGCGAGTGGTTGCGGTTTATTCTTACTATTTTTTAAGCTTCTTACTTGCTATCAAACTTTTTGCTCCTCGAATTGGTGAACTGGTTCGAAAGTTGGACGGATGACCCGACTAAGTGGATTAAGTAGACCGCTGTAATACTTTTGAGTATTATCATTCGTACTGTGTTTTTTCTGCTCAATCTACCGGCAAGTGGTCTCGCAAATGTCACAGTTTCGATTCATGAAAAAAAAAACCTCGAACCAATGCTATTCATTTCCGTGAGCATAAATGACACGTCTGTTTATAAAATATGGCAAACATTTTCGAGTCTTGAAGTATCAAATTGTTTTTTGTAATCCCATCTTTTTTGTTCTTTGTTAATTTTGCACACATTTCTTCTATAGAGCAGCGAACATACCGAAGGGCATCAAGATTCGGAAGGTGATATTTATCCTACTGATTCTGATGCTGAATCGCAAGATGGTGCATTACGAGAAAGCGGAGATGGTCAGGAGGAAGAAAAGCCGCAGAAGAAATTGGATGACGACGAGGACAGACGTAATCCTCAATATATTCCTAAAAGAGGAACATTTTATGAGCACGATGATAGAACCGCAGATGAAGTGACAGAAACCACTACAGAACCGCAAACTGAGAGAGAAACCAAAGAAAAGAAAGTGTGGAAGGACAAAGAAGATAGATGGGATCATGATCGATATAATGATGAAGAACAGGCACCAAAGAGCCACGAGGAACTAATAGCAGTTTATGGATACGATATAAGAAACGAAGAAGGTCCACCTAGAGCTAGAAGAAGAAGAAGATATGGGTAGGATTATTTATTTAGAATTGTATTTTGTCAATGATATCCTTTTTTAAATGCGTCGTGCTTTTTAGTCGTGGGCCTAATAAATACACTCGCAATTGGGAAGATGAAGATGCGTATGGGAAACCAGGAGGCACGGTTTCAAGTAGAACTAAAAAGTTCAATAGAAGCGGCGAAGATTTTCCCGCTTTGGGACCTAATAAAAATGATTCCATACATGTAGAAGAACCAGTAATTTCATCAGCCTGGTACAGCAGTAAAAATAAAACGCAAAGTAAAGAACAAAATTTTCCACCTCTACAGGGTGATAGCCCAAAAACGAAATCTAGCGGTACACCTAAAACTCACACGTGTGTAACATTCTTTTAACTATTACTTTTGTGTAATCTAACAGGAAAAAAAAGATTTATATAACTAATTTCTATTGCAGAAACGAAAACCAGGCTCCAAACGAGCCAACAAATCCAGCCTGGAAAAAGGATGGTAAACATCCATCTCATACTCAGAATAGTAATGGTAATAATGGGGCTGGCGGTGATGCTGAAAAATTAGTTACTGCAAAGACTTCTCCAAGAGACAACAATAAGAGAAATGTGCAAGAGTCTGTAAGCTTGGCAGCGAGTAGAACTCGTGGGAGAGGATTCAGAACAAATTCAAATAACAATATGGCCACTAGTAGAACAGTTGAGTCCAAACCGAAGGGACGTGGTGCGGGACCAATCGCCGCTGAAAATAAAAGAAATAGTGCTATACAAAATGATGATGAACAACAAATTACACATGACATGAAACACGTTAGCGTTAGCGATGGTACACAATATCATCAAAGTGGAAGACCCAACAGTAAGTGTTTTCCTATTGCTGGAAAGTAATGGGAATATCGTTACATTTTTTATTTATCTTGTTTTAGAAAACTTCTATGGACAATCCTCGAATCAACAGAGATCGGGCACTGTACCTCCAAGGATGCAACAGCAATCTCATTCGCAACAGCCACAACAGCCGCAACAACAGCAAGATGGTTCTGCTAATAGACCGAAGCGTTATTCCAGTTTGCGGCAACGTCCCAACATTGCGGATAATCCGGGACAACAAAATTACCCATCGCAACATGGACAGCATGCACAGCACGGCCAGCATAATCAGCATGGGTATTTTCCTCCACAAGGTAATCCCTATATAGATATTCATGAATTTTATTTACAGCTTATTTTAAAATACATCTTTATATTGCGGACTACCAAATTATATAAATATATCGAATATTTTATATTAATTCTTAACTTGTGTGTATATATTCAGCTGGAAGTTCACGAGGTGTTATAGAAGCTCAAGGTAAGATAAAATTAGATACTGAAACGTGTGAATAGCTTTTTCATTTGACTTCTCTTTCTTAAGTAAGCATTGCTGCTTGCTCGTATTCAACTATTTGTATTCTGTTTTTGTTTTTGGAATATACATATATGTTGTAGGATATCCACAAGGCCATTTCGAACAAAGCACGCCTGTTGCTGCTGCTGCAGCACCTATGGCTGGCCAGCCAGTGATACCTATACCACCTAATGGTCAACCCGGTAGTTATGCTCCACCACCATTTTTGGTACCGCCGCCACAATTTATTCCTCCACAGACTGCTCCACCTAGTATAATTAATTATGTTCCTGGCCCAAATGGCCCAGCATTTCCACCGAACTTCCAAGGGTATCAAGGATATAGCCCACCAGTTCAGGTATATGTTTAATTGTATCAACTTGGAATTATATTAATTTGACACATTTAAATATAATTTTCATACATTACAGGCCCAACGTGCCCCACCACCTCAAGAACTATTTCAACCACAAGGTTGCACTTACTATAGTCCAGCACAACAACAGCAACAGGCAGCTCCTATGAGACGACCGAAGGCTGCCATCCCGATTCTTCCGCCACCAGACAATCAGCATCAACCTGGTAGAGGAAGAGGTAGAAGCACACAGCATCAGCAGCAGATAAATCAGCCTGGCTGTCTACTGCACATTGAACAAGAGGCCAAGCCTATTTGCATGGAAGGCAGCCAGAATAATGTACCCGAACAGTTCGATAATACACAAATTGAGCAGGCCACTGATATTCAAGAAGAACAAAGTAACAATGATTTAAGTACAGTAACAAATACAGCGGTGGATGACACCGACAAAGATATTCAAAGTCTCGATATTAATGTACCAGAGAGCTCACCCGATACCAATAAGGAAGAGTTAGATAAAATAGATCTTAACGATTCATTAAAAGTTACTATAAACGAACAAGATATTATTTCGATTAAAACTCCAGAAACAGTCATAGAAAAGACTGAGATTGATTCGAACAAAACTGAAGCCATTGTCACTGAAAGTTTCGGTGTTGAAGAAGCAGCAGCTTGAAAGATGATCGCACAGTCTGTAACGTGTTTTGCGACAGATGTACTTGTGACTTTTCGTGAGTATGGGTATGCATATATAATAAAAAAGATGCCGTGTAATTTTATTGAAGTTACTATGCAATCTGTATAGCAAATTGATCTTCACAACTAGCTTGTGAAATATTGTAGGAGCTGGATGTGTGCGTGTTTGAAACATATTTTGAATGACTATCTAATTCCACCACATTGTTGTATATTTCGTAGTTCACATTTGTAATAATGTTTCGCTACGAATTCCATCGATCTGCTGCTATTATTAAATAACAACCTTCTATATTCTAAAATTGCTTTCATATATAAAATCTACTAATACTTAATTATTAGTAGAAGAAACTAGTGTTAAATCTATGATCATGTATCGAATATTAACGTATGCAGCATCGCCTGCCAAAATGGTTAATAAATCGATATATACATATATATATATATATATATATATATATATATCTTTGTAATACGATGGCTATTGTAAATAGAATATAGTCAGGTCAGTAACCTCAGTATGTATTGTCTTTTGTTTACAAACATATTTGTACCACGATTCTCATTAAGTAAACGGTGAATGAATGAATTACGTTTATTAGATTAAAAGTCACTACTTAATGCTTTAATTTGACTTGTACACGACAAGCAAAAAAATCTTTAATCTGCATATACTGCGAAGAAATGATTGTTGCGTAATTTAGTGCGTCTAAAAATCTAGTTAAGCAAAACTAATACTAACTATTAAACTTGTCATGGACAAATCCTAAGAGATTTCCCGTAACAATTGCGAGAGGTTCGGAACGCGATATTTCTTTTTCAAATGCGCTTAGGATGGTGTGCTTTGTTACTGAAAAGGTGGAATGGAAAGATAATATATTGATAAGAAGTTTTTCCATACACGACTAAATTTATTTTCCTCTTTTCGATTTGTTGAATTCGACATAAGCTTGAGACCTATGGTCGTATCAATTGACGTTAAACCATATAAAATATTTTTGTTATCAGTAATAATCGTTCAAGCGGTGGAACTGATCCTTGTATCTGGGCGAAATATAAATTGAATGAATTAAGAACAAGTTTCATCGAGATTGCATGAAATAATAGGGATAGTGTTCCCATACGCATCACGTAATATATAGTAGTAGTAGCAATAATAATCACGTATGACAAGTATATCTCATTAAACTTTTTACATACAATTTTGTCGGTACTGTCGGCGCTTCGTCCGATTATTATGTACATACATTATTAGTTCAAAATGGAATCATTCGATCATGAAGAATGCTATATAAATTGTGCCTATGTTGTTATATTATTTCATGCTCTGTGGAGAGAAGTATCGAGTCTGTTTGTGGTAACGTTTATTGTAAGTCTATTAAAGATAACTCGAACAAAATACCTTCATTTTTTTGTATGGAAACTGAAATATCTATTGCTTTTACGAAATTAGAAGATAAATATTATTTTTCTCTCAAGACTTTCTGTTAGTTAAAAAACTATTGATTGGAATATAGCATTTCTGTTGTATTTATCTCGAACCGTACATCTTAATATTAAAGTTAAAGTTACATGTAAATAAAGCTAGTTGTGAATTTTATAACGCGGCTGACAAATACTATCACCAAGGTGTCCATGTTTTCTATCAGTCATGTTTCTCGTTTTGCTGAATGCTCGTTATAGCACTGAGAGGTATAATTTCAGTGTTTCGTTGAATATTGTTATTATTCTTTAGCGTTGTTCGTATTATTGTGGTCCTTGATTTAAGCCGTGGAAGATTAGACGTACTCGTGAGATATCCGCGTTGTATGCGAGAAGAACTTTCTCGAGCGCAACGAAAGGTGCGCCTAAACTCTTTCCGAAATTTCCCTGCAATAAGAGATCTTCATTAATTGGCCAACAACATTTTAATTATACGACAGTAATACAAAGCGAACAAAATAATCCTGATACTCCATTCATGTACTCGAATATCTTCCGCTTTCACCCGATACCATTCTCATTTCCGTTCTATTTTCGGGTCCCCTCTGTTTTCCTCTGTCTGAAGGAATAGTCTTTCCGCGATCAGAGATGTGCAATTGTTTTTTTGTAGAATAACTATTGGAATCAATCAGCGGCTAATTTACCGTAAGATATACATACTTAGTAGGTTTCGCAAGTGCTGGACGAAACTTGCAACTGAATCACGGTGTTGGGCCGTGCCAATTTATTTCATTTTAGAGTGCTCCAGGAAAGTTTGAAACAACCACGTCGTTATCGCCGGGACAAGGAAATACTGCTTCGTTTAATTACGGGATTCTTTAGATAAAGGGGAGAGAAATATCCGGCGAAGTGGATCGTAATCACAGCTGCGAGGAGAGATTTCCGATAGTTTCTGAATCAACGAAATACCTAGCAATAACCCGATATTGTTCAACTTTTCGACCTTTTTCATGTATACAGGGTAATGAAATTAACAGTGGAGTGTACCCAAATAATCGATCAGTCTTCCCTAATTAAAAGCCAACATTTTTCTTGTCCTTTTATGCAAATACCCTTAACTTAAGATCATAGAGGATAGTAGGGCGGGAACATTGTACCATGTGGTTAATTTCGTGCACGAATTGAGAAAATCAGAAGTCCTTTACCGCTCATGAAATTGTAGATTAGAGGGTTAACCGCGCTATTGAAGTAACATAGGCCATGTGCGATTAAGCTGATGGCGTTTATCCACTTATTCGACGGCAGTGTGGTAGTATATCTGAAACAGTAAACAGGATGAACTATTCACTTAGGATAATAATAGATACATAATTCCTTTTTTGCTTTTAGCTACCAGAGTATATACAGGGGCAAACCCGTAACAGTAGCTTATACTAGTCTCTTTGGTTCCACTTTTCTTCTTTAGTAAAAATTCGACCAAACATACGATATACATATGTACATATGGAATATACCTTAAAACGGAGAGCAAATGCACAGGGAAATAGCAAATGGCGAACGTGAAGACCACTGTGACTAACATTTTTGCCGCTTTTCGTCGAGATCTCAGTTGCACTTCAGGATTTCCGCCCCTGGCCGAAGGGATTTGGTTCATCTGCGATGCTCGTGGTGGCACTGTAAATGTGCGTAATAATTATTATTCATTTGGCGAACCCAACTTTCTTTTCTTCTTAGCATCATCGCGAAATATTGTGGATGTAAGGTAACCCAAACGATAAGATTGAATCGCGTTAAAGACGATAACCATGGTTCAGAGCGTTGAATACTAATGGGTATCGATAAAAAAAGTTGTCGAAGGTTCAAAAGAACTTTGTGGAAAAAAAACGCTTGTTGCTTCGAAACCATGGGAATATCTTGGAACATTTTCGCCACGGGTATAAATAACGGATATAAGGAAGGATTATTTGCTTACAGCTATGCCCCGGAATATCGCTTCTCCAGAGAACCCTTACGATCTGCCAATACGCTACGCTCATGAAGATTAAGGGTCCGGTGTAAAGAAAAATTAGTTTGACGATAGTAAAGATAACCTGGCTCCCTTGGCTCCAAGACATATTGCATTGCGTGAACAGAATGGTTTTCACTTTGATGTGCGTTGGCGGTACAGTATGTAACGCAACGAGATCCGGAATATCTGCGGAAAAGTTGAACGTTGGTTTCCCATAATTTCACAGTAACCAAAAATAACACGTTAGTCCAGATGTGTTAATTTTAGAACCAGTTGTTTCATGTAAGCATACTCTAAACGCGAAATATATGTTTCCTTCGCTTTAAGTGTAATTCTGTAGCGAGAAAAATATGAACTTATGCGTAGGTACCAAATAAAATGGCTGCCGTCCAAATTCCGATGGTCGCACTTTTTGCTCGTCCAGTAGTAGACTTGAACCTCAGAGGGAAGCATATCGCGTACCACCGATCTATCGATATAAAAGTTAGGGTCAATATGCTCACGGTCACGGATACTGTCTGGAACAAAGATGAACCAATGAATTCATAGACATCAATTTTGGAGGCTCTCGATTGCCTTTGCCATTTTTTCGAATTGCCAGAGACAAAAGTCGAACACCTTTACTATTTATAGAATTAAGCAGCAAACGATTTCCAAATACGTATACATATAATAGGGGTATTAATAATTTGTTCATTCATGAAATATCCATAAGTTCCACCCTCTATGGAATTTACGCGCTTTAATAGATATCCGTCTACGATAGAGCAGTTGATCCTCTATTAACATATGCACAGGTGAACTCGAATATTAGTCCGCGTTTACCTACACTCCCATCGTGCATAGGCATACATGTATCTTACGTTTTGACTTTCCATCCGATAACGCGGTTTATTCGCAGTCGGTCTGGCACAGGGACACGGCATGAATATAAAATGTACGACTAGAAAATATGACCAAGAACTCGTGGGAGTTTTGCTCGTCGGCAAATGGATAAAACTCTTGCCCTTAGTTCCTCGTTTTTTTGCGCGCATCGGAAAATTTACTGCCTTCCTAGATTCAGTTTCGTCTTATCCTTTTTGTTCGCGGAATATTCGTAGAATTAATCAAATGTTCACTTTCTTTTCACGAATGCGCCGGGTTCGAAAACTTGATTACCATCCAATAAATCATTAAGGAAATTGCATTCGACTTAAGACAAAGAGTCTACGGCGAAGAAACTTTTTCTACTGTATGACGTGATACGGAGAATTTACGCGATAGCGTGTCACTTGGAGCGTTTCTTGCGTGCCGCCTTTTTCGTATGCTATGCTAACGTGTTTAGTGACCAGCAGCCGATGTTTGCCGTCGATTGAATTTCCGAATTGACGTCAAAGGGCTCGTTAGGGAGTTCCTGCGCGACAACAAACGTGTGCATCGGGTCTACAATTCAGAATTGATCGACGAGCTGGACAGTCGTACAGTCGACGCGCGTGGTTAAAGACCCTTGGACATGTCCCTACCTCCCGAGATATGGCTTTTCTATTACTATAATGCAAACGCAACTTTTCCTTTCCGACGCGAGATCTAACAATTCATGAGTTAATTTGATCACACCGTAGCGATTAGCATTAACCGGGGTGAATTTCCATGTTGAATTTCGAGAAGGAACGCGTGGAAGTTAACATCGATACGTAGTTTGCCGTTTGTTCTCGTAACGAGCGGCCCCAATGTAAATGGAACTCGGCTCCGTTTCTTTTTGTCCAAGAAACTAGGAATCGCTTGATACAAGGTAGCGATACTAGGTCGCGATGCTCCAGACTCCGGGGGCCTTTCAATTTTAACGAGGCGGGATAAACTGGTAGAAATATACATATACATATATAGATACAGTGGGAAAACTTGGAACAATCGTTAGCCACAAGTTAGCTTCTCTGATACTCTGGTTATACGGAGCTGTTTGTAATTCTCTATTCGATTGATTATGTTATTAATCATTTCTGCGGAAAGAATTGTCCCCGATGATTTGCAAATCCTCTGCGCACTTTCTAGATCGTCCCTCGCGTGTAAATTTATGTGGGGTAAAAGGTCGAGCGTCGTTTACTACAGTCGTAATGATTAGAGTCGGTCAAGGATCTCGATGGAGAGATATCCGAGGTGTAACACAGATCGATCGGCATTAGAACAACGGAACGAGCGACTACGATTAATGCGCCGAGCAAATTGTTCCGGACGCTTTCGCCGGTCGTTATTGTATCCGGCATAGTTTCCCGCGCAATTAAGAGGGAGGATTTGCGCTAGGTAAGATACACTCTAATTTATTCATCGGTCTCGGTAGCAAATTTCACCGATCGTGAGAATCGAATTAACCGGGCGGAATTCAATTGTTTAACCGATCCACGGAATTGGAATGTGTACAACTGCTTGGTCCCGTGGAAGAAAGGGATCAATTGTTTTTTCAACGTTCTATGCGACGCGAAACGGTATCACGAATGTTTGCCACGCTAGACGGTGTAGAGCACGTTTTAATTAAATCTCGGTTATCTCTGGTCGCACTCACAACTGCATCCGTCACGCCAGCGCGTGCCTAACGCGTCCTCTGATAACGCGACAATACCGCTTGGAACTTTGCACCTCGTTCACCAGCGATCGGATCACCATCGTCTGCTTCAATTAACGAGCCTAGCCTTCTGACGATGCCTGGCGGATCAAACTCGAAATCGCTTTTCCAAATGGGAGACCATCGATTCCAGCATTCCATCCCTTCCGTGTGTCCCGACCGGATCGACCGGATCGACCGGATCGACCGGATCGACCGGATTAAGCGATCTCTTTCTGTTCTCACTGTGCCTGTTTGCTGTTCCCGATTTACGTTACTAATTAAGTAGATTATAGTTTTATTACTAGGATGCCGGTGAAAAGTTTCGTCGGATAGAATACTAGGGTGCTGTTGCGAAGGATTGATGGTATCGATTTGGTCACGCGAAGATTTGCGTCGAGGAATAATGAAACGCAACTCGAAAGGCTCACTGGATATGAATGTTTCCCTCGCCGTTGTACCTGAATTATTCATTTATTTCGATTTTTAACCTAATTACGATTCAGTGTATGCAATGTACCTAAGTCCCGCAACTAGCTTGCAGATTCCTTCGTCTGATCGTGAAAAGTGTGTCGCGTTTAATCTCTTTCGAATCGGAGATACCGTATTTGTCTTACTTCCTATTGCCACGGATTCAACATTCGTTAAACACACGCTTTTTTACGGAGTGCAGACGCACAAAAGCCGCCAGCGAATTTTCTGCTTCTATGGCTCGAGATTTTGTTTTCTTTCCCGTAAACGCGTTCAGCAACGTCGCTGTATATACGCGATAATATTTCGAGTTGGACGAACTTCGTGTAAGACTTCCGCGTTCGGGAAAAAGTGGAGCGAGGCTCATTTATTATTCCACCACCTTCGACAAATAAAGTCGCTTCTTTTCGAATATCGTTAAGGGTGCAAACGGTTAGTTTCATGAGTGCGTACTTAATCAAATGGTAAGGAAATCGTCGAAGGTTCGATTTGGTATCCCTGATCTTATCTCGCGAGCATATCCATAAGCTTTCTGCTGCATAATCCTAAAAGGAATCAAGCTTTCAATAAGATTTCGATATTTGTATACTCGACGTATGTGTAATACATATTAATTGTAATTTGGTACGCCAGCACCTACTCGACTATTGAAAATCCTTCGTCCTCGGTGAAATACGATAAACGGCATTGGGCTTCAGGAGCGTTTTAGTCCCTGTCCGGAGAATCCTGACCATTATTACGACCCTGTTGCTTGTCCGCTGCTATTTACTTTCGCGACGGGAACCTTTATCTAGTTCCTAATTAGCACGATCAATGAGGTGTGATTATACGAGCGATTAATTGCATCGCTCCTGTTGCAACCAGGTGTCTTTGCTATCGGGCACGGTGTAGAATATAATTAAGGGGTTAAAATTGCATCTAAGGGGACGGCTCGGTATCCGGTTTAAACACTGTCCAACGGAACTTCATTCGCAGTTGTAACTCGTAGTCGACGAGATTGTAGCACGTTTGACACGCATTCGCAAAAGCAGCCCCCTCGTTACGGTTGCCTGCGTTGCGCTCTTTTTGCTCTCTGCGTACTTCCTGGAAAAGTATTCACGTACACGCGTATCCCATCTCTCTGTAACATTCCTCGGGCCACCTCTTCTTTCTTCGCGCCAGAACTTCGCGCTTCTCACCAGCAAGCCGCTTTCTTTTGCGCCGACCTCTCGCGCCAATTTTTCATAAAAATAACGCTACCTCCAGGATTTTCGCGAGACCAACTAAATTCAACGAATGCTGGGCGTCATTAGCGCTCGCGAGAAAAAGAAAGTTATATGTACAGTCGACAGAAAGGCGATGCAAGAGGCGTAAAGAAGAGGGTGCGTCGCGTCGGGACGATTATTTCGACCTCGATGATGCTCAGCTTAATCGAGAAATTTCTTGAACGAGTGAAGCACCCAGGAATAAGTGATCATGAAGCACGAACGACGCGCAACAACGAGATGCAGTGAAACCTCCGTGTATTCTTCTTAATTCTTCTTAATTGTCCCTCGATGCTTCGTTTGGAAACGTTTTTGTTGAAGCCCGTTGCAGGGTAATCTTTCTTATTTGTAGATCTGGCTGGTGGATCTATTGTATACCGCCTCTTTATAATATTGTAGCAAGCTAATAAAATTGTAATTTGATTAAATTCCATCACTATAATTCCCGAAATTTATCGTCCACCGTGCAATTGGATATTTCGATTTATCGAGCGGAATAACGTCGATTACAAAGTTCGTTTGGTCCGCCAACGCTGCTACCGCCTTGCCTATGTTTATTCCGCTTGGCTGCCAGACAACCCCCTCATAAGGAAAATCATATTTCACCAAATTTCACGGAGATCCAATTTTCGAGTACGTGCATATCGTTTATTTTTTTTTGTCCTTTCGCAATGTCTAACACGGTTGTTCGGTCTTTTAACATTTCCCGGCGTACGAGACCGCGTGTAGACGAGATTGAGCGAAGGAAAATGGAAAAAGAGAAGCTAGATGCCGACACGGTATGTGTGCATGTAATGCTGTCCGGGGAATGTGGAATAGTGGAAAATGGCATAGCAGGCAGATTTTACGCGTGGCGTCTTGTACAATCGAATGGTCAATCGACGATACTTTTTCCATGCTTGCAATAAATATCGAAAGCTTGTAATGCGATCTTCAGTGAAAATTGCATTACAGATGCGGTGATGCGATAAATCGCTAATAACTTATTAAATTTGCTCTTTTATGTGTATAAATACTTAGTTTGTGAAAGTTTTGGATAACCTATTTATATTTCATTCGTGGGAAGTATCAAATAGAGTTTTAATTGATATTTGCTGTACTGCAGTAATACTGTGCCGCATGCGACATTAAAAACCTCCACCCTCATTTGGTACATCTTATTTTTCTTCTGTCCTTATTAGATAATTATTAATTAATTATGTCCACCCTCCCCCTCTTGTGATTAATAAGTTCCTTTAGCTATTTCCAGTAATTTAAAAAAGTTCTACGAATCAAACTAATGTTTTTATTTGGCAATTAAGTAAAAGGGAGGCGTCGGTGCAAAACTGGCAGCCAACAGCCTCGCGTTTCCAAAAATTATGTACTGGGTATGTCTTGATGAGCCATACCCCGCCAGCACGAGATTTCAATCGTACTGGCGCGCTATTAAAGTAGCGAGCACCCTTTTTAAACGAGATCAATTTCGCAGTGGTCTTATGTTACGGTTAGACGTAATAATAGATGCGAGAAACATTAATACTATCGAGCCATCTGTTGCAGCGACGATGTACTAAAACGATACAGTTTAAAATCTATCAGCAAACGTGGAAATTTCATTTCGATAAATTTGGAAAAATAATATGATTAAGTAACGAGATAGTAAATTCCGATAGAATCTTACGCACGAGGCAAACAACGGAGAGATGGAATTTTTCGCGCGTCTTATTGTATGAAACATATGTCACTCTGGTCACACTCGATAAGATATTATTTGCGAAATTTTAATAGCGTCGTCGTTGATAATTTTATTCACGGCCAGTGCTCCAATCACGTAGCCGAGTTGAAAATATTTCGAGGCGAATGCGATATCGATTCTTCGGGGCAGAGGTTCCGTTTGTTATTAGCCACACGAAAGAATATTGTAATCGAGTTAATTAAAACTTGAATAAATATATTGTATATGCTGTGGGGCAGGGGCTTTTATTCGAAACTAGTCTTCGACCAAAAAACACGAGTATTCATTACGGTACGATTAAATGATTAAATGGAAAGCTCCAATCACTATTAAAAAATAAAGCGTCCCCTTTTATTTCGTCGTCACGATTTTCAGTGTATTAGTACTGAATCGTAGACTATTCGTGCGCATGTAACGCAAGGATAACATACGATACCAAATTAAGAGTAACTCGACTTAGATCATTGTCGTTTGTCTTCCTCTTGAAGAAAAAGAAACGAAGAAAAACGAGCTGGTGAAAGCTTAAACTAAAATCCACGGTCGAGACCAGATGTTTCAAAGTGGTAAATGAAGCATAATCACGGATCTTCGTGCTGGAAAACCGTCGACTAAATCGGGCCGAAAATTAATTTAATCCTGCAATTATGCATACTGGCGCTCTGCTTTTTCGCTCGTCGCAATCTTCAATACCTCGCTCCGAATTCAAGTAGAAGCATCGCGGCAAGCTTTATGTATACCCGACAAAAATATCCGACGAATGTTCAACCCCTAAACTACTTGAAATCCAAGGGAAGGGCGTGTAGTTTGCGTGTGCATCCGACGAATGTGCACGGAATTTCAAATCGCCCGGCGCACTCGGGAAAAGAATACGCGAGACGCGTACATTTTCAGAACGTTTAAGCTGCACGCTCTACCGTTTCAGTGTTTGGGTCGCATTTTTATCAATTACAGACGCGTGGGAGGCAAGAGTTAATCTGAAAATCCAGTCGGCCGCAGCGATTCTCTTACCTGGAGATATGGCACGGCTTTGCACAGGGTTAAACCCAGAAACCAGGTTTCCGTGATGTCCCAGAGCACGGTGAATGGAAGACAGAGTAATAAAACCAAGAAGTCAGCCACTGCTAAGTTGACGATAAAATAATTCGTTACAGTTCTCATTGAGTGGTTCCTGTAAACTGCGATGCAGACTAGAGCATTTCCTATTAGACCAACAATGAAGATGACGCTATGCGACGCGATCAGTACCCAGTCCCAAAATTTCGGGAATATGTAATTCATCATTCGATCCACGTATTCTTCGTTCGAGATGCAATAGACGTTGGTGCAATTGGTGGCATTGTAATCAATGTCCGATTCATCCGTGTAATCCATCGTCGCGTAATCGTCTAAATAGTCCGTCGCATTCACCATCACGGATACCACGGTCATGAACCAGCCAACTATTACTGGCTCGAGTGGATGCATCCCTTTTTCCTTTCTCTCAGGAATTCGTTGCACGTATATGTATGTACGTCTATCGATATCGAATACGCGTGCTTATCCTCGGAAAGTTCAGCAAGAAAAGTCAGCCTTCTATTCACTGATTCCTGCTGCGTTTGATTTTCATTTCGAGGAATTTTGTATGAAAAGTAGGATCGCTTCGGGTGATCCACTTCGTTCCATCCGCCTTGCTCGAGCGACACTTACTTCCCTTCAATATCCATGACATTAAGGATAATGTTTCTTGTCTTTACCTTCCTTTGCCCTGTCAGTGTCATCTGATAAGCTGATAAATGTCCGATGATCATTTATACGACAGCCTCCACCCGATTACCATCGCAACACGTTGCAACGATTGATTCTCTCTGACAGAAAATTTACTGGGGAAGATTGTGGGGTGAAATGTTTTCATTTGTCGTCGGGGCCACTTTTGAACCGCCACTTTAGGCCACTACACCGGGAGGGGCAGTTTCTTTATACATATGTAATCATTTTGTCATGATGTCCTGGCGCCAGCTTGGCTCGAGGAACACCACTATACGTAACAAATTATTCGCGGTTCTCTTTCCTTCGCTTCTCTATTCGATTTTTCCTGTGCGGCCTGTGGCTAAGAAGAAAACGTAATATGGAATAGAAAGTTTTACCTTCTGCTTCCTCTCTTCGTTCGCGAAGGGAAATAGATGTTTGCGGAAGCTAAGAAATCATGAATAAATTCCGATGAAACATTTATTTCTCATTTCGTTTGGCCGATTTTACTTTCGACTCTGGCCGAATCTTGATGGAAAAGTCTGCAAGCAAAATTGATTACCGGTTGCAATAGAGTTACCGGAAGGAAGCGAAGTAAGTTTTCTTATGAGAGTTAATATTAGAAGCCGATGACGAAGTGGTTGGACTTATTTTCGTGCAGTGTAACGAATTATCGCGAATAATCGAAGGTTTTGTTAGTAATGTTGCTACCGACCGCGAGATTTCGAATTTTTCAAATGTCAGAGATCGAAGCAAGAAAAATTCCTCTGGCTTGTATAACATTTGAACCGCAGGAAAGAGCAACGTTGCATCTAAACTTAATGCACGATCGCCCGGGATTTATAATTAAATTGAAATTTTAATTGTACTTGGTTGGAAGTTATTCACGGACGGTGTCACGACGTCGCGACGCAACAATAGAGTTTACAGTACGGAGTCCTAACGCAGTTTTACGGTGCCTATCAATCGGTCGTATCTTCGTTCCACTCGAAGAATTATTAACCCAAGTTAATAAATTATGCCCGAAAGCGCTTCCTCTAAAGAATCCGAATGCTCGCCGCGAGAATCGACGACGCTTCACCGGTCTTCGAGCGAGCAATATTTGAAACGAAAAATCTCCGATTATGCTATAAATCTCACGTATTTTCCTACCGCGTCCAACATTCTTGAAACAAACTGCGCGCCAATTAATCAGAAAGATGTCAAAACCGTTTTTCCACTTTCCACTTCACTTTACCCTCGTGACATTTGTGAAACAAAAATCATACGAATTGTGAATGCTTGTACTGAATCAATGGTCGGTCGGTTTTATTCAATTTCTCCCGATGCAGATCGTTATGTTTATTTTCTGGCGCACTATTCCAGCCATAAGCGCCGCCAGTTTTCCGGAGAAGTGATAGATGTTTGAAATATTTCTAACGCGACATCCACTGCGACATTTCTGATTTCCGTTTCGATCCGGTACATTCACCTAGAGCGGAAATATTATAAATCTGTCAGTCCTGCGTCAACTGCCATGGCAACCGTCGAAGAAACATCAAATTCAATTTATCCGGAGGAAAGCTTAATGCGTTCCGCGTTCCGTAATGTTGATGCGGGGGAGGAAATTTTAGAGAAAAGTTGACCGAATTCGACTCAAACTCGTCTCGAAGAGCATCTAAGTTTTGCGAGCGTTCCCCGTCACCTGTTCTTGCAGACTACGATAGTTTTTACCGTGTCACTAGGTGCCAGATAGGACTCGGAGGGAGCGATTCGCAGGTATACAATATTCTGTGTACAAGAGACATCGAACGTCTAACGCGACGAATACAATTTGCAATGAATTATTTGTCACACAGAATTTGGGAAAACTTCGAAACACTGGCATTTCCGCAAGGATCTTGCTTACTGCAAGATATGCATTGTTCTCGCACGCGCTTACCGCTCGTTTGAATTTACAATCACCTTGCCCCTCGGTACCTAGCTTTGAAACAACATTCTCTTCTTCGCGAATTGGTCTACAGTTTCCACAAGGACCTCGCCTGTTTTCGTATTAGATACATTTCTTGAATAATCCTCCCAAGTTCCTTGTCGAGAGAATGCAAATCGTCGATGGCAAATAGCCTACATATTTAAATGACCTGTTTTTTTCTTTAATTTTTCAACCATTTTGGAGCCGCTGGTATCGTATCGTATCGTATTTTAATCTGTACGATGACAGCACTTTCTCTCACGAAAATGTATTCGATTTTTGTCGATCAAGCACACGTCGAAAGGAACTTCGATGGTATACGTCGCGGCGACGAGCCACGAAGGGTTCCGGATTCTAGTAAGGGATGTGTACGCGGCGGCGGACTCTGCGAAACTGAGGTATGTTCGTCGTTTTAACGAGCGCGTAGGTGCAGCCGCAGTAGTTTGTGTCGAGACCAAGGCACACCTCGTCTTAAAAGTTTCTCAGAAATGACCTCGATGAACCTGCTGTTAATTTTCTTCTTCCGAAGATTTTTTCGTTAGACACCCCCATCGTGCATTAAGTATGGAAGCTTAATTAAAAAAGTATCTCGATATTAGGCTGAAGTCTGGGCCGTTGCGGCTTACGTCAACCAACTATTTGTATATTCCTTTCGTTAAATAAACAACGTAATATCGTTAATTCGTTGGAGTCATGAGGCACTACAATTTTTTCCCGCCTTTATGGTTGTGTTAGAGCCACCCCTATTTCCACCAATAAATTCTACTCCATGGAATCGAAATTTCAGTTCCGGCTTAACGAGCACGATCTTTTGAAGATTTCAGCGGTGAACAGCAATGGCACAGATTCAAATAGATTTCATATAAAAGCATTAAGCGAAAGTCAATGGAAAAGTCTGGATATTTTCATTGAACTTTAAATATAATTACTGTCTGCCATTGATATACGTGATTTGCGCGGAATTCCATGTGTGTACCGATCGATAGAAAAGCTTAAGGTAGATAATTGCACGTAGCATTCCTGAAGTCGAAATTCCTGGCAGCTGAAAGATATTACGGGGGTGTATTAAATTCCCGCAGGGAATTCCTTTCACTTATCGCAGTGATTCGATATTTTGGAGAATATCCAAAGGATGCAGAGATTTCGCCCGCTTACACATGTTTCCTCGTTAGTTCATTCGCTCGGTTGGTCTGAAGCTCATTTATCATTTTTGTATCCGATAAGCCTTTTAGTGTCAACTTTTTCCCATCCCTTTGCCAACGTGTTCATCTTGTCATTGCCAGATTAGAAAAAAGCTACAATTTACTTCGCTTTACGAATCCATTTACCCCGTTTTTATTTCTTCAATGAACAACATTCAATAGATACAGATTTTTTTAGGAGGACTATCGCTCCAGCAATACTGTCCGTGTGAAACTTGCGAATCATGACCATACAAATTAATGTTACCCTTAATTCTTAACGTGCCTTCACCATTTAATAGACCTAGTCAAATTGACTGAGAATATACGCCAATACTTTCTTTCGGGGGCAGATGATCGATGATATAGTTACATGTTTTATTAAGTTTCCCTAAGAACGATATAAATATTTCAGATCGATGTTAGCCACTCTACATATCCTACTAGTGAAGCAACTTCGATGTGAGATTATTCTACGTGCATGCATACTACATAAAACTAGTGTGCCCTATGATTAATGAGATCATAGGAAACCGTCGCTGTTTAATGTATGTTCCCTTCGTATAAATATGCGACATGTCGTGGTCGTGATCATATGTACAACAATACTGATGCAGCTGTTAAGCCGTATATTTTTGCTCACCTTATGCCACTCGATGGCATTGTTTTCTTATTTCGTACCGTGTTTTAAAAATGTATATACGTTTATAGAGATGGCTGCTGAATGAATAATAACGAAGGCCGACTGTTCTCGGTCGGATTCTTTTATTTTTACAATCAGTTAACAAAATCGCTATATGATCGTTGACTAAAATGTTCCACGTCTGTTCAAAATATTTTTTCGCGATTTATCGAAAATTTAGCCGTAAGGAAGGATTATTTTTGTAAACTGGCGGTGGTATGCATACTATACGCAAAAGTGGGTCAGAACGAAAGTGGAGTGTTTATTTTTTTTAGTACTGTACTGTTTTTTTACGATAATTTTTGAAGGAAGACTTTATTTTTCTTCCTTCTTTAATATGCTTCGATATATTTTGGGGGGGAATGGCAGAATTGCAAGGAAAAATAATGCCATAATTGTACCAATATTAAGTATTGTATAAAATTAATATCTTTTATTCTCCAACAAACCTTATTATATTTACAATGGAAGAAGAATCTAGTTATCACAGCGTGAAGAGTATCTTAACTAATATAACTGCAACTACACATGATTTAAAACCAACGTGAATCGGTTTTCAGTGTAAAATCAAACGCAATTCTAGTGCTTATCATTTTTCGTACTGTACAGGTATAATACTAGGCTATCGTACGTAGTCTGCATCGCTAAAAAAATATTTTTTCAAGAGGCAATAATTTTCGGATTTTCGTTTACGGAGTAAACACCTATTGGTATTAAATTATTATGTACGTATACCACACGTGAATACTCGAGGTTTCTATTTAATTCTTCACTATTTCTAATACTACTTTTAATTAAGGCAACGAGGCACTTGATCATCATTATAGTAACACTTTGAAAGAACATTTATAAACTATTCAAATTTTCAATACAATCTCTTCATGATTACTTTGGAGGTATCATCAGTTATCTTGATTACAACAGGGAGATATACAATAGGATTTGGAATGATGGATGAAAGTATGCAAAGTTCATAAACTCTGGAATTTCGAAGAGAATAATAACTTCTTATCTGACAGTCAACTTCATTATAATATTTTTTTTTATATAACCCAATAATTTCTCAATTAAGAATAAAATCGATCATCCATTGATACTAGAAATATCAGCATGGTCATTTGTTGCCAGTAAAACCTGCGTTTCGTCTCCTCGTAAATTATGTCGAATGTACAAGAAAAGACAAATGGAAATAAGTAAAATGCCAATAGCGGCAATACCGTAGAAAGTTATGCTACCCAAAGATTCCAGAATAATGATAAATTTAACCATACTAGCATAATCAGAAGTTAAATAAGCTTCTTGCGAGAACCATAATATTGGTACAAACGTAGTTTTAACGTTCTTAAACAAGCTGAAAATAAAATTTGTCAAATGTGTTTAAGCTCAAGATTTATTTAAAGCATTACGTACAAAGGGATGAACTTACCTCATTGTTTTGTCATGATTAACTAGTAGATTTAGCTGTAGCTTGGCATTCACATTTAGTGGTACACCCGTTTTCTGAAAAAAAAGTATTATTAATATATACATACATGATCAAATTGTTTATTGTTGGATATTATTTTATAATTACTGGTTCTATGGTAATTGATAGTTCATGCTTTTCTTTGCTGGGATTCATCCCATCGATATTTTCTCTATAGCTTGGATCTGCCAAGTAAAAGTGTGGCAAGCTAATAAATGCGGGCGCACCCCATTTGCACAACGATATATTTAATGCTCCAGGGGGAATGCATTCTCCCACGCAATAACATTTATGCGATTTCATTTTCAAACCATTATCGAATATAGTTTCGTCGCTACTATATTTACGGCCGGTTACTCCTTCTTGAGTAGAGGTATTAACGTATGTCACAGACATACTCCTGTTCACATGTAATTGGAAATAAACGATTGTTAAACATTTCCTTCGTGTCTTATACCGTTAAGAATATGTTATACTTACGTGCAAATATCAGATACAAAGAAAGATACAGTTTGATTATTTGGCAAGGGTGGCCACAAATCACCATTTGTCCCTTTCACTTTCCCACATTCTCCGGGATAGTAACTAACTTCGCTATTATAATTCCATTCTTTGAGTACTCCCAACTCGTGTATGTTAGATTTGCCAGTGAGCATGTTATATGTTCCGTCGTAAGAATCCGAGCCATTCCTCTGTAAAGAATCAAGCATTACAAATACATCTCCTTGACATTCTTTGCCTTGTAATAGAGGAATAAAGACTTACTCCATAAAACCAACCGAATCTAGAGAATGGAATTTTAGTTAAATTCATTTTTCGAGCAATTTTCAGCATAGTATCGTCATAGCCCTCAAAGAGCAATTCATTAACTGTCCTAGTGATTATCAATTTTTGTCCCAGCGATTTCATTATTCTATCCGCTACGTCGCGGTAAAATGAACTTTTGTATCTCAACGTATATGCGACACTCTGGAAATAAGAGTAACAAGAGATATATTGCTGAAATGCAATGCAAAATGACATAGCAATGGAAGATTCGTACCGTGGCCACTGGGTTCAAATTAGTTATTTTATCCGATAAAGTTCCTGCTGACAGAGACTCATCAAAGTGCCATACTCTTCTTCTTTGATATGTTATTGTATCGTTATCGTTCCATGTCTGTTGTACTTTATAGTCGACTTCTCTGTTATAAAATGATATCGTTTATATATAAGATATTATCAACGGACATTATAGCATTTAATAATTATTTGATACCTGAATACATAGGGACCTATTTCCACAAAATGTGGTTTCGATCCATTGCCCGAAATAAAATCTTCTTCGTTAGTCAAATTAAACATGTGCAGCTTCAAATACATTGGAATAGGTGTCTCCTTCCATAAACCATAATTTGCAGATGATGGGGATAAAGGAAGTTGCTATGAAAATGATGAACATATACATATATGAGTTATGTCCTTGGTTAAATAGATAAAATCAACTTGTTACAACTTACTGTATGTAAGATGTGTGAATAAATCGTGGTCCAGAGAATTCCTGCAGTTAAGCCAAAAATTGTAAGCACTATGCCAATAGAAAAGAGTATAACGATCTGTTTCCAAACTTTTATCATTATGTTCCACTGTCTTGATCTGAAAATGATAAATGCTTTCTTTTGTACGACGTTTTTTCATTTTTAACAAATGCTAATGATTTTACGTAATTACATAGCGAGGACGATTTTTCTTTTTTATTAATATCAAGTATTGCTTAATTCATTGTTACATCTTCGTTGAGTACATTTTAAAGAAAAAGATTTGATGTATATATTAGCAAAAGTGAACGCTGTAAGTTCTGGCATATCGGAACTTAAAAAACGCGATGCACGGTATAAGCACATTTGGTGACACAAATTGTTGTCACAACTGGACACAATTTGTCACTATTGGACACAGAATGAAAGTTAATAAAATTTCATGGTTGCACTTTGAAATAAGGTGAAAATAACGTTACGCATATACCAGTTTCCTTTTGGAACATTACATGGAAACACCAGGTACAGTAGAAGTTAGAAATATGGGGGTTGTAATGACGAACATTTTTAACAATATTTTTACTTCAATATACAATCAACTATAAAATTTACTGAAGTAACAAAAGAATGATGGCTACGACGCTTTTGCGAACTGCTAAATACATAATGGGGCACTTACGCGTGATGCACTTTAGAATGCAAGCGCGAATATTTGAAAACCGTCGTATCTTACAAGTAGTGTTTCACTAAATATGTTTTTTCAATGGGAACAATTGTAAGGCGATGCTTCCCTTTCTTCCAAAAACCTGAATGCAAATTTGTTACTGCAACCACATTATATTCAGTACGCTTAGTATTTCCGCTTGTTAACTTGCTTACCAACTTGTAGTGAAAGTTGAAATGAAATTACTTCTCAAACGTTCTTGTTTTAAAAGCAGCATACAGTATAACGTGTATGAACGTAAGTGTTATTAAAAATCTCGTTTTGACGTGGAACTTAAATCGTTATCTATAAGTTCTCAAGTTTCTTTATGTGCACTTGTACCCATTTCGATTGTATCATCAATATAATAGTCAATTGACAGTACAGATTCCCATTTCCTACTGTTCCGATTCAAATCCTTATCTCTTCCTCTCGGAACTTTTAGTCAAAATTATCTTTTATATATATGTATTTACTTATCTCTTGCGTATACCTATATCTCATACCTGCAGGTACATGTACGAATCCGATACTCATAACAATTTCGTGTTAAAGTTCAACTAATTTATAATTTCGCTTGTACACAATAGATTGTATCATATGTAAAACACTTATTTTTATCAATACCAAATTTTTACAGGTGATACAATTATAATCACGACTTAATAAGTCTTTTTTAATTTTAATCTTACAAGTTAGATTGTGAAATATATTGATACATCTTATCGCCTTGATGTAATTTAAAATATAAATGCATCCAGTTATTTAATGCTAATTTCTTGTGTATGATTTCGTGTACAGTTAAATTAGATTGCTGAACAGATTTGTAGACACTTCTAAAAAACTGAGTAAGTTTCCCGACAGTTCAATTTTGTATCGTTTTGAAGAATTCATTGTTCTCGACAATGCGACCGAACAGAAATTAACAACATAATGAATTTTAAATGAATGTTTATTTACCGAAAGCACACTTATTAGCGCGAGTTGTACGAAGTTCAAGATCAATCAATGTTTAAGGCCGATCCATTGCAGATTAAAGATACAAATTATTGTATCATGTGGTTTACAAAAGGAAATGTTTCATTGTACATTTCTAAGTCACACGCTAAGGTATGAAGTGTCAAATGAAAAATCGATGATTTCATCGCTTTTGCATGCATCATTCATTGAATACGAATGTGTCATCCCTTTACAGTTATCTATGCATTACTGCGGTCGAAATTACGTACTGCTATTATAATAAAATATTCAAAAACGCGTAAGAATTGATAGCTGGCAATAATTGCCTTCGTATGTGAACTGAATGCCCGAAATTATCATGGTCATTACTATAAGTAATGTGATGAGTCGGTGTTTAACGTAAAAATAACAGTCATATAATATATTATGGCGGGATCGAAGTAAAGCGAGTTCCCTTTGTAAGATACGAGGAAAGATCGGCGAAAGTTGAAGAAAAATCAACACATGGCATAAGCGTGCAATTTTTTAAATCGGAAGGAAAGTTCATCCGACAGGAGAGACGAAGGTGTCAATGACCCTCGGGACAGCATGATGAACTTACATGTGTAATGATAATTCCATTTCGATAAATGTAATGTAACATATACAATTTTATTTTAGTTATATAAACGATTTTTTAATTATTACGACAATATAATTAGAGCTGATCGATTATATGTTAATTGTGTAGATGCAATTAATTACATACCTGTTGATTAATTAGTAGATAACTCTCACGAGGCAATTGTCAGTCTTTTTAGTGCTCTGAAATTTCACTGCTAATTGTGAACTGTCGAGTTTTGCAAATATACTGGCATGAATGTCACGTTCGATGGTAACGCGAAAGCGAGAGATTACACGATGACTGGCCTGCACAAACCTTGGACCGACTAATTCGTTCTGTGTTCAAGCAAGGCTGATCAAGATATTGTTGAAAGGGGAGGGATTATTCGGTAGCCAAGCAGATGATTGCACACAAAATCCCTCCTCTGCATTTGATTCATCAATATACATACGTAGAGCCTGTAATCCCATTTTATAAATTTATGGCTTCGGGAATTGAAGTCAAGTAGTTTTGTTTTTAAAGAAATCCGGAAACTGATGGTAAAAGTAAGGGAGTATTATATAAATGTTTCAAATTGCCGCACAATTTTATTTGTTGTTATTTAAAAAACATGTAGATTCGCAAACTATTTTTACAAGACAAATACTGAGTGTTTATAAATCATGAAAAACGATGCGAGGTCAAGACATTGGACCCTCATTAACATTTACGATTAACGATATCCTAAACAAACTCTACAGTGCATAAGTTTTCTTGACTAACACTAAAGGAAAACAATGCCAATAGCTTCTGATAAAGGCCACTATTATCAGTAGCAATTATTCGGTAGTTTTACAATATGGACGGCAACGATGACTCAAGTTATCGCGAGGCTGGTCGTATTATTCATATCTTCTTGTAACTGCGTCCGGTCTCTTATCCTTGCGCACATCAAGCTATATTCTAATACGCCAATACGTATATTCATTTCAGAAATCTCACTTTTCATTTTTGTGATCGTCTTTTTTATATTTATGAGCGGTGCTATAAAAAAATGTTAATAGTTAATGAATTTCTCTTATATAACAAGATTATTCATAAGATACTCACTTCCATCAGTCATACTTGATCCTCGTTCGTCCGTTTCTTTTTTCACATGCTCCAACTCTTCTGACAACTTGTTGAAAATTCTTGTCCTTTCTGTAACACCTCCGCTAACAGCTCTATATTGTTCCTTAATTTTTGATAATTCATCTTGCAGCATTTGATAGTCCCTCAAAATGGGCTCAAGTTGTCTATTCAAATAAGATTCTCTTGTTTTTACTTTATCTAAAGTATTAATTATATCAATCTGTAACTTATCTAATTGAGTTTTAGTTCCACCCAAATTTGTTGCTACGTTTGATCGAAGTTGTTTCATTTGCTCAATATGCGATCTCCAATCTCTTGAATCTGCGATACATTACTATCTTATTATTTTGCTCAACAAATTTTTTTTTAATATATAATTATCCTGTACCTGTCTTAATGGTTACTTTCAATTGTGGCAAAACTCTTTCCAATTCTAATTGCCACTCTTCCCTGTTTGTTTTAGACTCCAATATATTATCAGGCTTCTGTGTTTCATTCTAGAAAACAAATTTCACAAAATAGAAAGGCATGATTTTTATGTGCATTAAACTCTTGCCAGAAATTAGACTTACAAAGTTTTGTCCGTATAGCTTTGTAATATCGTCAACGTGTAAAATATCTTCATCCTCGTCATCATAATCAGCCATCATTTCTTCTTCTACCTTCTCTAATATTAACTCTGCATCGTCATCCTCTATATCTGGTTCGGTACTTGGTTCGTCGGGTGATATTTCTAGTCTAAAAATGTTCCTTCATAAAATACCAAATTATACTTCCAATGGGAATGATACAAGTATTTCGAAGGTCTACTTTTTCCATTGAAATTTTTGCATCCTTAATGCAGCGTCTGCTAAATTATCTAACACATAAATGGCATGTTCACCGCTTCCTTGTTTAAGCTTATTAGGTGGAAATTCTATCGGTACATTAATGTTTCTTAAGTAGTCCAATATTAAAGCTATTGTAGCATTTGGATCGTCCGATTCTTGAGGAGCTGGAATATTTCCGCCTGCTTTCCCAATCAACCAAGCAGCCAATGATGTAAATGTATAAAATTGTTCTCCTGGATTCGTTTGAGTTACAAAATAATTCCTATATATATTAAATTAACATATTTTTAAGACGAACGTATGTTACGCACAAATAAATGATCCATACATAATGGAGATAACTACCTATTTACAGCTTTTATCTTAAATTCTGGCAGAAATTCAATGTCATAATTTAGCAATTTTAATTTTTCTAGAAAATCTTCCATTCTGATGTATATAACGTAAGACGCAGATGGAGAAGATCCATCTTCTATAACAATCTTGGGGGCGTCTCGAAACATTTCTGTAATTATAATTTTGTGTCATAATTAGATACGTATGTATGTGCAGTTGTTAACAAAGATATGAGAGTGCAGCAAATTTGAAACTCTCTATTCGTAGGTGCTAGGACACACGTTTACCTCTTATTTTGTATTGATTTTGATGAGATTTAAATATGTATATATGCTGTATAATTTATTTATATACATATATATCTATATAATATACATAAAGGTTGCAGCGCAACTTGTTACATGAGCATGTTGTAAGCATTAATTTTAGTGTATGTTTTGATTCATAATACGACTTTATCAGCCTTTCCAATCGTACATTATTACATATGATACGTCATACATATGTACTTTGGCATAGAGAATTTCGTTTCATTTTCGTTTGATGGTTAGGGATATTTTTTATGAAAGCATGACTAGTTTGTACACACTGTAGAAACCAATGTCAATGGTTGGTAGAACCGTGAGTTGTTCATTTTGTTGATTTTGACAATCGGTCACAATCAGTTTTCTCTTAGGTTTGCTGAAATTTATACGTGGGAAGCATTTCCAGTGAATCATACTCTAAGAAGTACATACATGAATTGCCACAATCGATCCTAATGATATTTAAGGTTCACTTGTACGAATAGGTCATCAGAATGGGTCTAATATCTGAGCCGTTGTTGTTCGTACTAGCTTTAGTAGATACCGGTTCAGTACTTTTTCTTTTAGTGTATTTTGTATCCTTTTTATATTTTATAATCGAACAAGCATTTCTTGGATTAATTCCTTTGTTATTTTTCTAACCTTGTTTCAAGATTGTCAAATTGTACATACATGCGTTTCATCAAAAATCGCACCAGGGAGTTTTTCTCTGCATGATTTTTTAATGGTGTCGCAATAATGGCGCGATGGCTCACTTTTGAATGCTTTTTAAGCATATTCCTTCACTTATTAGTAATATAATATTGATACTAATAATAATAATATATGTATATACATATTATACGGATAACACCCTTTGGTGAGATAAATGCAAACAAAAAGGAAGATAATTCCTTAACTCAAACTTGTATAGGTTATAACGCTATCAGATTTGGAATGCGATTATCTGAATGCCCAACAATGTTGTTCAAAGTTAAATAAGGTAATTAAATAACACCCAAGTTTTTATTATTAATGAATAGGAAATTAAGAAAGTACATTCGTAACATTGTCACTTTACAGTGGGTAGCACCAAAGCTTATAGCGCACTCCTTCTTAGAATTTTTGTTATTAACTCATGGACAATTGGTACTGTGTTTAGTCAATTTACCAATGACATTATGGTTACTATATGAATATTTTGGAGTACCCAGCGGCAATATGGGAGTTTATGATCCTACGGAAATCCACAATCGTGGTCAACTCAAAAGGCATACAAGAGATTGTATGATTTATCTTGGATATTATCTAATTTTCTTTTTTATTTACCTTTACTGGTACGTATATAAATTAGATAGTTTAGTAATCACCATTAGAGTCGTGTAAGTAACTAATATTTCTTTTGATCTCTACTTTTCAGTATGATCATTGCATTATTGAAAGGGGACCCAATCAACAGGAATGAAGATGGAATGCTACATACAGAATAATATAGTAGCAATAACATTTGAACTTTTATATATCCCAGTCCTTTTTATTTCAGTCATATTTAACCATTTATTTATTTTATGTTACAAATACGAAATGGAATTTTGTTAGGATATATAAATAATCCATCCTTTCTGTTGGAATTGTGTTTAACTTGTACCATATCTTTAAGAACAGAGATTCTTTGAATATAAGACTTCTATAAAATGGTGGATATGCCTTTGTCAAGTAAATTCTAATTATATGTACATATGGATCTTATACGATAAGGGTGACATAAACAATATATATACACGAGACAAGTATTGGAATTAAAAAAAGTGACTTACAATCAATATTTCTTGATACCATGGTACTCTTACTTTCTCTCAATACATATATATATATACCTATAGTATATAAAAGCATTTTAATATATAAAGATTTTACTTTACATTTATATTTTCAATATCGCGCCGTTGTGAAAATATATAAAAAACATCCTCAGTGGCTCGTTTATCCACTGGCTCGTTAAATCAAATTGAATCAGGTTTACTAGTTGCGGTATAAGATTAGATCGATTTAATGAACTCGGTGCAGTTGATTAATTTTTTTTCTACGTGGAGAGCGTACATTTATTTTTAGATAAGGCCAGAATTAGCGTGGAAGTACATCTAAATTCTGGAATTAATTTCGGAAGCGAATGAAACATGTGGCTGTCTACCTTAATAGGGAGGATATCAGCGTTTAATCGTGATTAATTAATTTGAAAGAAAAAAAAGCAATATTTTTGTGGATAATTCCAGGGCGAAGATAGCAATTAAGGGACCGTAAGTAGTGGATTTATTGAATATCACGGTCGCGTTAAAATCAATTTGTGCGCGATAGGCGCAAGTGTATTGTGTATTAGTATTCGTATAATCTGGCGGCTGTGAAAGGAGCGTGAGCGCCTCCTGGCGACGAGGGCAACAGGTGATGGATGACGGGTCACAGACGAGATATAGGAATAGACAAGACATGCAATGTATTTTTTCGGCCACGATTTCTGGGACCCCGGGTCCCATTACCATTTCCGTGTCACTCGCAACGTTACCCACAGATTATAGAAAACAATGCGAAAATTAAATAATTTTAAAGAATTCTTTTGTTCGTTGCCGTAATGAAAGGCAACAAAGGATATGAAACATTTAATCTTAATTAAAAATCTTTTAACGAAATATACGATAATATACGAAATATACGATAACGAAAGGCTTTCGAACTTGTCACAAAGTAGTCCCTAAAAGTAAATTCACAAATTTTTGCGCTTTCCCCACCCTCATCGTCCACTGAAAGGAACAGAGAGTGAAAGAAAGGTCAGATACCTACGTATCGGTGAGACAACACTAATGCAACTATAAAACTTCTTTTTGTTAGCTACTTCGTTCTGGAAATTTTATTAAAATATTGCTGACGCTGTTGTGTTTAAAATAACACCAAACGCGATATAATTTCGATCATATTTGCGTTGATCAATTACAAAAACGGGTTGCAATATGAAGCAAATATGATCGTGTTGTCTCATTTTAAGCATACAAACGTTAACAATATCATAATAAAGTTTGCAGAACAAAAGAACGACCGAGCATGAAACGCTTTCGAACGATCGCTCCGAGCCGAGGCGAAACGCTTTTGGATCCCTCCGAGTCGTGGAGAAACGCTTTTGACCACCTGGTTCTTTAATGGCCTGATTCTTTAAAAACATAAAAGCATACTACAATAATCATGGGTATCTTACAATACAATACAGTTTAGCACTCTGTGAAAACGTTGACCTGAAATAAACCTCCGCGGTGAACCGCGGTGATATGGGAGGAACTCAAGAAGGCAATTAATTTTAATGTTAGGAAGAGGAGAAATTTAAAAAATCGCAGCCAATTAGCTCGACATTTTTACCATATAATGAACAATTAAATCACAAAAGTATTAGTGTTAAAATTGGTAACTGTATGGTAAATAAAATCGATTGCCCAGGTCTCACCACGTGGAGGTTGCTGCGAATGGAGACCCGCGCGGCCGCGGCCGCGCCCCTATCACCATTAATTTACAAAAATTATTATTTACAAATCAAACGCTACTTCCTTCTGATGTATATTTGCAGCGCGGTTGATATGCAAACTGGATATAAAAATTCTGTTAAACCTAAATCAACTAAAAAATCAACATTATAATATAAATTAGCTTATACATTGTTCGAGTAAGTAAAATGTATTAAAATAAATAATTGTAACGAAAGCTGAAAATAAAAATTCTGTTAAACCTTTTTAAATAAAAAATAGAGATCATAATACACATTAGCTTATATAGTTAGTTTAAGTAAATAGCATGTATTAAAATTATTCATTATTGCGAAAGCTGAAAATAGAAATTCTGTTAGACCTGACTTAAACTAAAGAATAAGCAATATAATATAAATTAGCATGCACGTAATTCAAATACATTCTACCTTTAATTAAGGTAAATTAAATCTCAACTTAAAACATCCTACCTGACTAAAAAGCTAATTCAATTTATAAGTATCCTTTCTAATTGAAAATCTGATTATTTCTGAAAATTCTGTTAAACCTTTTGAAATAAAAAATAAGGATTGTAATACACATTAACTTATAGTTAGTTTAAGTAAATAGGGGGTATTAAAATTATTCATTATGGGGAAAGCTGAAAATAAAAATTCTGTTAGACCTGACTAAAACCAAAGAATAAGCATCATAATATAAATTAGCATGTACGTAATTCAAATACATTCTACCTTTAATTAAGGTAAATTAAATCTTAACTTAAAACATCCTACCTGACTAAAAAGCTAATTCAATTTGGAAATATCCTACCTAATTGAAAATGTGAAAGGATAGGGATATTTCATGATGAATCTTCTTTCGCTAAAATTGTGATCGCGTAACCTGAAACAGATCAAAGTTCATAAGAATTTAGTGATATTTCTTAGGTATCATATGATTTCCTTCGATTTATTTCATCCATACAACATCACTTTTGAGCCTCTGATTACTTACATATTGCAATGTATGTTATTTAATGTACTTGAAGCAATATTCTATTCCTTTGACATCTCCTTTAACTTAACAATTCTGTAACAGACTTTTTTATGAGAATAGTAATTGTGAAAAAATAATACAGTAGTACAAAGGGAGCATGTTCTTCCAAAATGCAAATATGCTGAATGATAATTGTCAATTACAAATACAAACATTTACTTGGATACTAAGATGAAACAACTCGTTTTAATGTTAATAAAAAGGGGAGAGGCGAAGAAGAATAATAAATTAGAACATTGAACACAAACTCAATAGCCAGAGGGACATTCTACTATTAATTATCGTCCACTTATTATAAACCCGATTGAAACCCGTAAGTGGATTATCTCTTTCTTTCGCAACCCTAATTTACTGCATTACTTGCAAAGTCAATCGCGTATGGTGCTTCGTTATCTCTAATATAGTATTTCGGATATACTAAAAAAGATAGGAAAAAATAATTGCACCCATCACTGCACCCATCATTTTTAATTCGCAACACTAATAACTAATAACGGACGAGTCATGGTAGTCGCATCCAAGACTACGATTGCAGCAATCACCTTATGCAGCTTTAGTAGCTGCCTTTCGTGACTCAGGAACCACGTTGGGCATTTCATTGTGGTCGCAACGCTACTTAAAAATCGCGACCATTTATCATCGCAACACTATATGAAAATCTAAGAAAAATATTCGCGATAGAAAGATATCGCAGCACTGTAAGTGCTAATTAAAACCTGTGTAGGAAAGGAACGCGAAAGTTATTGTCGCAACGCTAAAAGCAAGTACGTATCGCAAGTACAATTTAATACAAAAGCAACTCTAATACAAGCCGCAATCTGTATTAATTCGCAACTCTAATTCAAACCACGATATATTTAATCGCACCTGTAAGAAAAATGCCGCGACCTGGGTCTATCCGTAACTCTAGTTGCAATCGCGGTGTGATTCTATTCGCAACTCTAATGCAAACCGTATTCAATCGTACGCGACGCTAATAAAAATCGCGATTTGCCCAATGCGATGACGGTGGGCCAGGCAATACTGCCGGCCAAACAATAAACTACAACTACGGCATACAAAAGCGAGCATAGTGAGAAAATAGTAAGAAAGAATGACTCTCCATCCGAAGGATGCAGAGCCATTGATAGTTGCCCTCTTGAGCGACAGTTTGTCGGGCCTCTTCGGCTTTTAGCCTCTTCTTTTCTTCGGGCGCAATGCTCGCTGAAACTTAGTCTAGGCTCGAGACTCTATTCGCAAACAAACAAAACTAAATAAAAGGCTAAATCGCGTAGCTAAACGGAACACACGTGGACGAATCACGACCATATAAAATCGTAAAATTTGCGATTACAGAAAATCGTAAAGATTGCGATTAAAATTGTAATCGATCATCGCCTACACGTGCAGCCTCGAGCATAATGTGACACGTTCGTTTCGAGACCAACTCGCGATCGCGACCGCGAAAAATTCGAAAAATCGATAGGCAAAGCCAGAGGCGAACGCATTCTCGTTCGCGCCACAGTTTCGCCGTCGACTTTTCAAATCAGATTTCCTGAAACAGGTTGAACACGCGAAATATGGCCTACCCGATCAGAGACTGTGTCAACCTGCCCGGCCCTACCTACTTATATCTATCAGGCACACCAGAAGGTATACTACCTATCCTACCTAGACCTATATTTAAAAAATGGCAAAGCATTCACACAAACACACATCATTCAACGTTTCTCAATCAAACACTCGGGCGCATGAACCTACACTAGAGAGACGTCCCGGGACGCCTCCGACACCCGAGCTTGGCATACAATCATTCACACTCTAAGGGTACGTACCAGTTCCTGAAATCGGCTGACAAAGGCTAGCGACCATTGCGTAAATTTGCGCAAACGAAATAGTGATTGCTCAAATATGTATATTGTACATTTTCTTTCTACTATGTACGCTTGGTTTGTATAGTACTCTATTCGTTGCCATATTTTCATAAATCGTTACGGCATTCAATGTGTATTTGCAATTGTAAAACATATTGCTATTTATGAAATCATAGTATTATAATTTGTTATGAAATTCCCGAGCCGACGCAATTCCACGGCCTAACCCACACACACACACGGTATGGAAAATACGTCGTGCACGGTGCACTAGCAAATGTCAGCCGCCAAACATTGTTAGAAATTTAAAAACCATATGATCATCGTGCCCATTGCCTCTCACTCACCCAAGTAGCACCTGGGCACGTGAGTGAGTTCCTGGCAATCAACACGGAAGGGATTAAACCTGAAAATCCTGATCTAAAAAGATGATTAGTACACGTAAAATTGCAACAGCTAATAATATATTTTATTTTCAATCTCTTTAAACATGACTCGACTTTGTAATATATGAAATATCAATAAAGACTCAAAAATGACTGATAAATAATTTATTTATTAAGGGAAATGACTGTCATTGAAACTGATTTTACTAGAATAAGTAATGCAATTAAATATTTACTTGGAAAATAGACAAGATATTAAATAAGCCTCGGGTGATTCCTTAATCGAAGTAAATTGTTCAAGATAGTTACTCCGATTTGAAAATCTACCCGTATACAAAGTGCCTTCTTGTACATAATGTGTAATAATATGAAAATATATAGCATATGAAAATTAATATTAAATGCTATCATTGGCTATGCATATTCAATGCTGATTTCAATAAACGTATCGTTGTATTTATTTACTTTAATACCTGATTGCTATAATCATGTAGCACTTGCAGTAACGAAGTCGGGGGGCATCCGACTTCTGCACTGCTGAACAGCGAAAACAAATTTCAACTGATTATAAATGCAATGTCCTCAATATATGTACATTTGTGCAATGTATTTGTTACTGTCACTTGTTACTGTCATATATTTTTATCGAAATAGAGGACCCTACAGGACCAGTGCTTCTTCGATCAAATATTTATTTGAGTAAGAAATATTTCTATGGTCCTTAATCTTTTTATATTTAAAAACGCGGAGTACAAGAAGGCAGATCTAACCTCGTATAAGAAATAACACACATGAAAAATTATTCCCGTAGTCACTATGCTCGCAAAACTACTAAAAAATACAACCAGTCACCCGTGCCGCTTCGGACCAATCGTCCTACGGCATGATTGGGGACCGGAGGAACCAAAACACATGCGACTCACCAACTCGTTGATTGCAAAAGTAGAGCAAGTACTCGTGGAAGACATCAGGAACATCACCGGGGCAGCTCAATTGGACTCAATCGTCAGGAAGTATGCAAACTGTAAGTAAACAGCAAAGCAAAAAACATTAAAATCTACCGCTAAATCTACAGAATTTAACTCTTCATAGAAAACTGAGATTTGTTTTAAAAAGTACTTACATTTCTCGCTTCATCAGTGTCGCATAAAACATCCCCTTCAGTGATGCACTGACTCTGCTCCCGATAGCGAATATAAGAGAACAATAAAAATAAAAGACTATGTACGCGACCGCATATTACATCGGCGAACAAATTAAGATGCTACTTTCGCGATTGAAATAATTGAAGAGGAGCACCGGTGCTCCGATAATCGAATTAATAACTACTGGGCGAAAAACACTGACTCTACAATCGCGTGTAGGTAAACTGTAAACGAAAATTTAAGCAGAGCCACTTGCTCTCGAAATACTAGAAAACTGCGGAAAAACCACTGACTCTACTGACCGCATTGCGCGCGGTCACAAAATTTTCTGATTTTCTGAAATAGAACATGTTCATCCTATCGAGTGTTTCTTATCAAATATAGATATCTATTTGTTTTTGTAAGTATTTTAACTGTTGTTGTTTCATCTTAGTACCAGTCACAAATTATACACACCTCGATACTTACCTCACTGAGATGTCTACCATACGTTTTGTCAGCTCGGCGTCAAGTAGTAGAATGACGACCTTTGCCATCGCCCTTTGCTGTTCGGCTATGTTCGACATCCGACTAAAACCAAACACCATTTTTGTTTACGATCGCTTGTGTTTCCTAGAAATATCTCAACGCACGCGTTACTTGATAAGTGGCTTTTTTTGTTTCGCGATATATTGTTGATATTTTCCACGAAAAACAAGCTTCCCGACCACAGGCAGAAACAAGATATAGCCGCAAATAATGGCTTCTATTATGTTACTACTTATCTACAACGCGACTGTATATCATACAAGCTTTATATGTCGTACGAATTATAATTTAATAGAGACATATTGCAAAAATTCTACTTATTTCCACAAAAAATATGAAGAACGCTTACCTGTCAGCGAAAAGTTGATTTAACAATATGGCGCCGCGTCACTCTGCTCCTGCGCATTCCCGTTTGAAAGTGTCGCGTTCGCGCCATTTCTGATTCAAAGCAAGCGAAAGAGACGCCATGAAACAGACTCCAACTGAAATTAGAGACAAATGTATTGAGAATCACCAATATTATAATACTATTGCTAGAAACTGCAGAATATATTGCAAGATAATGGAATTCAGAAGTGAAATGCGTATACGCATACGTGAAAGATAATACGTATGTATATGCATACTGGAGTCGATTAGAATATTTACTTAATTTCTTGCAAAATATTCATTAATATTAACAAAGAAAGCACAGAAAACTTGAAAGACAGGGAAGCGAAAACAATGTATATCATTTCCTGTCTTCAAGAATATATTAGACTATGTGATATACCTTAATTCGACGGGCACTCTGAACACGTCTAATCACTACGAGATCGCTTGGGCGAAAGATGGAGAGTTTTGAAATAGATTGCGCTGATTGGCTGGTAGCTGATTGGGCGCTGGGGGTGCTGTTCTTTCCTTACGGCGCGTGTTTTTGAATATCATATCGAACTGAATATTTTTTATTGCAAGTGTTACAGTATGGATATTAGTCGAATAGTAGGATGCAAATATATTTATTAGTAATAACTAGTAACAAACGCATCTGTGTAATCAAATGTTTGTAATGTTTGTTGCACTATAGAATAAGTAAACTATTTCCGTCAAACTAATATTTGTTTTTCTTTAACTTTATTTAAATTACAATTCCTACCGTTGTGAGCGTTCAGATAGTTTTGTAGCATCTTTTCACACAGACGAGATATAAGAAGTCATTTCACTGACGAGATATAGGAATTCATATATCTCGTCTGTGACAGTAGCTCAATTTTCCTACCGAAACGTTGACCGAGAAATAGCTATCCTGATTTCCCCCAAAGCATTCACATATATTCGCACAATCGTATGAGTTCTGCCCCAACACTACTTCAGTAAATAATAGTTCTTCAAGTGATCACTGTTCATGAGCAGGGGACGCTCAAATCAGTGTCGGATTTCTGAGTCGGTATGGCCGTCACGTTGGGCCACGAAAGTCCATAAGATGTCCTGTCTATTCCTATATCTCGTCTGTGGACGGGTGACGGGTGACGGTGCTCGGATCTGCTCGGATTCGGATCGTCTTTGGTACGGCGCGCGGAAGGATGCTTTTCTGGACCAAGTGAGTGCGCGAGTGCTCAGCAGTACGAAAACTTTTCCGGTGCATATTAATTGCAAGTTTCTTTTATCACGAATCTAATGCATGCTAAACTGTTTCTTTTCATTTCCTTCTCTTCGAGATACTTGACAGTGGTTCAGCAGTTCCATGATTTGTTTTCGCTTCAGAACGTTTAATTAACCGGGGCTGACGTCGATGTACACCGACAACAGCACGAATCCATTAGAGATATCCGCAAGGCGCTGCACGGCTGAATTTCGCGACGACACAACGGCGACGACGACGATGTTGTCGTCGGGTAACGGTCGCATTTTTCATCACGGATGATCAAGCAGCGGCACCTGTCAAGGTAAGGTGGTTCCTGAAGTGCACCTAATGCTTACGAGATCTTCAATGAGACTTACGTCGACGTCTACGCCGTCGTCGTCGTCGTCGCCGTCGCCGCTGCCGTCGTCGTCGTCGTCGTCGTCGTCATCGTTGTTTTCACCGTTGCGGATCTTGTTACCACTGCGTCTACCATCTTCACCGCCTCTGTTATCGTCGTCGTCGCTGATACCATCCCAGCTATTGCCGGCGTCGACACGGTTGTCGTTGTTCCGTTTACCATTGCTACTGTCATCGACAGCGTTTGCGTTACAGCCGTCGACATCACCATCATTGTCATTGTGGTTATCAACGACATTGTGCTCGTTATGGTTGCCACTGGCATAATGAGCCCGCATTGGCTGCTCCTTCATTAGTGCATCTGTGCTAGGAAGTAATATTGTCCTTACACGAGAGTACTTGGAATATCCTTGGAGCAGGATGGCGGGTAACAAGACAACGTGTAGTGTCTTGCAGTTTAGGCCCGTCGAGGTATCCCAACAATTGCAGGACGGAGAAAAGTTCATCAAATGGGACGAGGTACCAGTTATACGTTTCATTTCATTACATTATAGTAGATTGTGTAATAAAATTTACAGTGACAAGCTATGTTGTATGCATGGTTGATTAGTTTTATTTGTATCCCTATATAGGACTCTGGTATAGCAACTCCAGTAACATTGAGGGTAGACAAATTTGGATTTTACCTGCATTGGGTGGATCAACATAATGAAATGGAAATGTTGGATATTGCTATAATAAGAGACACTAGAACTGGAAAATATGCTAAAGTACCAAAGGTATTAATTCGTTCCACATTCTTTGATAGTACAATTTTAGTATCTTGCTTACCTAATTCTTGAAATTAGATAAACCTGATTATGATTGATTACACAAAAACTAACGCAGAACTTGCTTAAATGTTTTATTACTTCTATATGTCGTACTGGTATAAATATTTAGAAACAATGCTGTCTTACCTTTACTATAATTATATCATGCTTTGCGTGGATGCTAATGACGCACAGCACCACCACATGATAATTATTGACAAATCTATAAATAGAATATTACCTACTTTATGTTCTCAATGTAGTTCATTTTTTTTCAGTCACACCTATCTTTGTACACAATGGAAATATTCTTAGTTGTATAGAAAGGAGACGGATTCTTATCTGTTACATTTTCCTATAAATCAATAAACAGTTTATAAAGCAGCTTTGTTTGCAGTTTCACTTTGTATTAGTAGCATATCATGATGCAAGCTATTGTTGTTACTATAATGTGTAGAAGTTAAGTCCATGGAAATAAATCTTGTTAAGGTCATTCCATTGAAAACTAAAAGTTATTGTATTAATTTAAAGTGGCTTTTATTTAAAGCAGAAAATGTTTTTCAGGATCCGAAATTGAGGTATCTTGTGACAATGGGTTCTCAAGATTCCTTGGAGGAAAAGACGGTAACAATTTGTTACGGATCTGATTTTGTCAATATGAATTTTATTAACTTTTGTACAACGCGCGCGGAAATTGCACAACACTGGACGGAGCAAATTTTTCAACTCGCATATAATTTAACTCTGCTCAACACCAGCACGACTATGTTTTTGCAAAAAGCACACATCAAACTTACACTTACAGCTGATAAATCGGAGAAAATTCCTGTAAAGAAGTGAGCACAATTTATATTATATATGTATATATGTATACATAAATATTTTTAATTACGAAGGTAAGTATGCACATGCACGTAAGTGTGTACATTTTATGTATTGTCATTTCAGCATAATAAGAATATTTGCGCAAAATAAGGATGATCGTAAACGCGTTGAAAAAGCACTCGATATTTCCGGTTTTCCAACTGGAAAAGTGAGTGGACTTTTTTTTAGACATTTATGAATGTATATGTAATTTGTTCGAATGTAAAAGTTATTAATCGTTTTGTTTTATAGAATGACGTGATATCATTGCAAAAATTTCAATTCGAGGATTTTTTCAACGTTTATAAGTCTCTTACTCAAAGGTCAGATGTTGAAAAAGTTTTCGAAAGCATTGTAGGCAACAATAAACGTAGACTAATGTCCGTCACACAATTTGTCGACTTTCTGAACAAAACTCAAAGAGATCCTCGTCTAAACGAGATACTGTATCCTTATGCAAATGAGGCGAGAGCAAAAGACATTATAAGTCAATACGAACCAAATAAATGTAATGCCAATCGGGGTCAATTGAGTTTCGATGGATTTTTGAGGTACTTGATGAGCGAGGATAATCCAATCGTTGCATTGTCGAAACTTGAATTATCGGACGAAATGGAACAGCCGCTTGCGCATTACTTTATAAATTCTAGTCACAATACATACTTAACTGGTATGCAGCTTTAACTTTCTTTTTTCTTCCTGCAAACGATTGTGCAAATAATATATAATTTTCAACATTCCTGGAATTCATTTGTAGGACATCAACTTACCGGAAAAAGTTCCGTAGAAATATATCGTCAGTGTCTACTTGCTGGATGTCGATGTGTAGAATTGGATTTCTGGAATGGAAAATTTGATGAGCCGGTCATTGTCCATGGGTATGCCTCTCTTATGAAGAAATAACTTGATGCGCTTAAAATTATGTATCCTATTCTTATGTAGAAACAATTATTTAGATATACATTTGTACCTGAAATATATGCACGGGATGTAATTGAAGCAATTGCTGAAAGCGCCTTTAAAACATCAGAATATCCCGTGATTCTTAGCTTTGAAAATCATTGTAACCCAAGACAGCAAGCTAAGATAGCTCAGTATTGTAGAGAAATGTTTGGAGAAATGTTGCTTGACTCACCTATTGAATCTCATAAGGTATAATTAATGTGTTTTCATATGCAAATATCAAATTGTTGGTTGAAACAACATTTACCTCTGAATGTACCCCGTACGTATTATTTAGTTGGAACCTGGTCAAGAGTTACCGCCGCCATACTTGTTGAAACGAAAGATTATAATCAAAAACAAGAAGAAGCATCACCACCATCATAAGAAGCATAAAAAAAAGCAACAAACGCCAGTAGCAACAGAATCTGAAGAAGGAGTACAAGAAACCGAGGATAATGGTGTAACGATTCAAGCCACTGATGGGGAAAATGGCCCACCCCCAGATATTGTTCCACATGCTGATGCGGCAGATAACAGTGAACAGCAGATTGGAAACGGAGATATTTCGCATCCGCCGATGTTGCAGCAAAGGCAAGGCAGCAAGGATAGCGCTCAAGATGACGATGGTCAGCGATTTGAAATGGAAAACATTGTTGAATAATTATGATTATGTCTGTGATAGAGAGAATAATACCGGGAAAAATCGGTTTCCTTTTTACAGACGATGAAGAGGAGTCCAGTACGGAGGAGGACGAATCGAATGTCGAGGATATTAAATTGCGGATAGGTGACAAAGTGCCTGCACCTGATAAAGTAGCATCTAGCGCCAAAGAAACCGAAGCCGGAGCGGAAATTTCAGCTTTAGTTAATTACGTACAACCTGTTCATTTTAATAGTTTTGAGTCAGCTGAGAGTACGTTCATATGTATTACGAGTACAACTTTTAATTATATTTCTGCCGTTATATCGTAATTTATAAGTTGAATAATTCTTGCAGAAAAAAATCGTACGTACGAAATGTCATCGTTCGATGAGAAACAAGCAACGACGCTTTTGAAAGAAAGGCCGCTGGAATTTGTAAATTACAATAAGCATCAATTGTCGAGAGTATATCCAGCAGGCACACGCTTCGATTCTAGCAATTTCATGCCTCAAGTGTTTTGGAACGCGGGTTGTCAGCTGGTTGCATTGAACTATCAAACCCTCGGTACGTCAAATAATATTTTACGTTTGCTTAATATCGATAGCTGATGTTGACCATTCATTCACGTCTGTTGTATTAGATTTGGCAATGCAATTGAACTTGGGTATTTTCGAATACAACCAGCGATGTGGGTATCTCTTGAAACCGGAGTTCATGAGGCGAAAAGATCGGCGATTGGATCCATTCGCGGAATCAACTGTCGATGGTATCATAGCAGGGACAGTGCATATACATGTAATATCGGCACAGTTTTTAACAGACAAGAGGGTGGGTACTTACGTCGAGGTGGATATGTATGGTTTACCAGCAGACACTGTAAGAAAGAGATTTCGAACGAAAATAGTTCCAAACAATGGAATCAACCCCGTATACGACGAAGAGCCTTTTGTTTTTAAAAAGGTGAGAATTAATGTTACTCTGTGCTTGATTTCATATATTAAAAAATGTATCCTTTTTTTTTATCATTAGGTTGTTTTACCTGAACTTGCTTCAATTAGAATTGCGGCATACGAAGAGTCTGGCCGTTTAATTGGTCACAGAGTGTTACCAGTAGTTGGATTATGCCCAGGCTTTCGACACGTTGCTCTTAGAACAGAGTGCGGTCAACCATTACCCTTAGCAAGTTTATTTTTGCACGTTATCGTGAAAGATTATGTTCCGGATGGTCTGAGCGAACTCGCCGAGGCTTTAGCAAATCCAATTAAATACCAGAGTGAAGTAGAAAAAAGGGAAAAACAGTTATCGGTTCTTACGGACTATTTGGAAGACTCATCGGAGGAAGTTGATGTAAGGTTTGAAGCATTAATGGCTCATTGATCGCTAACTCAGTAACACACTAACAAACGCGTACTAACATTTTCTAGGATAAACCGAAAGTTGGTGAAGGAGCAAGTTCTTCTAAGCCAACTGTAAGTTTGTCGGCGTATAAAATAAACTAAATAAGTGAATAAAATAAATTGATATTTATGCCTGTTTTAATATTATTTTCAGGAGGAAACCGTAAAGACGAAAAGACTACAATCCGTGGGCGAATTGCCGGCAGTTATCCCAACACCTACGAGTGTTCAAGGGAGGCCATCCATTGCTGGTATTAACACCTCTGAGGCACAAGATAACGAGGAAGGAGCGCCAGCCCCTCCGATTCAAGTCGTCGATACTTGCACGAGTAAAAGTTCAGGTAATGTTAGCGGGACTAATTGTACGATATTTGCATAGCATTATTCGCTGCTTCACGTTACAGAGAACAATGATATAGTGGCAGAGTCTTTAGAGAAATTAATGGAGAATAAACTAGTCCGGGAGAAGAAACTGGAACTCGAGAAGAAGCTGGAATCTTTGCGGAAGAAGCATGAAAAAGAAAAGCTAAGGATGCAGTCGCAAAAGGGATCGATCGACGGTGAAAAGCATAAGTCGAAATTTTATGTTAGCCACAAATTAGTGAAGCGATTGTCCAGTAGAAATATGTGAGTTGTCGGGCTTCGATCAAGTAACACTGTTTCTACACGATCGTTGCTAAAATTTGTATTCCTTCTATAGCTTTTCCAGCGAGGTAGGTTTGAGTACGCTAGCCTTGGCGGAATCGTCCGAATGTACCGATGGAGAAAATCGCGAAGGTAATGGTGGAGCACCGAAGGGATTACCCAGAAGTCAGAGTGAACGGCTGCTGGCTGTATGTAAAGTTCACGTGCAACAGGAACGCGAACTTCAGGAAAAGTACTATGAAAACCTTTTCACGACCGTGGAGAAGGTGATGAAAACCTCTCAGTCGAACCAATTTAAGACTCTGAAAGAACTTCTGGAGCGAGAAACTGCCGACGTGATGAAGAAGCTTCAGGCCACAAGGCACGGGGAGGTGCGCTCGTTATATACATACTGTTTTCTGCGCGGACTGCATATCGCAATCTACACAAATGATGCGACTAATGTATTTCTGTTCGATCTTAGGTGAAACAGCTGGCGAAAGTACACAAGGATAAAGCCGAGCTGGATCGTATGAAGAGAGAAGTTGCAAAGATGACGGTAGAAAAGGGAGTAAACGAGTGTACGCGATTGACGAAGATTTACGAGAAAAAGAGGGCAGAGCTTGAACGGCAACACGAGGAAGTTAGGCAGATGCTTGAAGAGGAAAGGGCGAAGGTAGCTACCTATCGTTGTGTGGTCAATTTAGAGTCATCTACTTATTTGTACAACGATCTCACGAACTGCATTTCTATTTATGGCGCAGGTTAAATCAACCCTGATGGCTGAATATAGCAGTCGTTGTAGTAAATTTGAAAGCGGAGAGCTGCCTCTGCCGCCATCCGGCGGGACTAGCATGCCAGAATCACTCAGTGGAAATATGTATTGACTGAAACAATCGACGATTTAAGATTCACATCTCGTAATGTCATTGTTCGGAGGATTCACGAATCCATGGCAGGAAACTGTTTTTTTGCTGAAAGTGTATGCCCGTTTGGGAAGAAGATAGTGGCAGATTGTGCGTTGTTCCTCCACGATGAAAAGGAGTAGAAGCAGCGGTGTAACGATAATGGGTGGGAAATTTCGTGAAATCTACGCAGTTACCTGTGTTTTACTAAAATAATTTTCTTCGCCACTTCGAAAAATGTCTGTTTTGCAATGTGCACGGCATTTATGAGACGATGTATAATTCAGATGAGCTGATCGCCGTCAAATTTTCAAGGTAATATTTTGCAGACTTCTTCTTCGTTCAAGGAGCATTTAAAAAAACGTCTTGCGTGCAAGCAATTTGATTTAAAATCTATTTAGCAACGTGCCAAGTAACATTTTAGCTATTAACTAAAGTTATATGAGTTCGAATGTGTGGATTTTATCACTTATAAACTATCTCGACAAGTTTGTTCTCGTGTACCGCGTGAAGACAATTTCTTAATTCCTCCAAGTCTTTGTGTTGTTATTTTTTCTTCGTTTTTTTTAACATTTGCAACACGGGTCGATCGATTGGTTAATTGATTAATTCGCTGCGCATGCGGGAACGGAATTTTGATCTCAACACGGAAGGTAGCATTGAGCTTCGCGTTCGAAATAGTAGGAGCAGAGGTTTAATTTTATTTTTCCCTGTTTTTGTTTAATTTGATTCGATATTACTTACGCACAGTATTAAGCGCACTATTCTAATTACATTCGAGACCATCGCCGCTAGTATCGAGATTCTGTTTCGTTCTTGAAGTCAATAAAAGTTCGGAAGGGTGGGGGTGAAGAACGACTACGTGGAAGAGGTACACGATTCTAAATAAGAATAATGTTTCTAAGTGCTACTGTTTAAACTTGTTATTATATATATAAGGTGTTATTTAATTAGCAACTCGATGCTGAATCGCGTTCCAGGATGCTCGGGTTATTTGTAATATGAAAAACTCGATTGATCGCTACATCGGTCGGACTTTGGGAAACTCGAATTATGGCGAGGAAAGAAGCACGTTAGCGAGGGTGTAATCTCTTTGGCCTAGAGGTAAGGGATGCGGCAAAGTTGACAATTCGGATGGGCGTGTGCGTGGTTTGACATATTTTTGACTGAAAGTACTCCATATAAAGACATCTCTTGAGCGGACCGTATCTCGAATGCTCACGAGGCCGTATTGTATAAAGAAAAAAAAAAAAGAAAAAGCAATGTAAGGGAGAAAAAGCGAAGTAAATATTAACGGGAATGTTTCTAGCGTTTTTGTACCGCGCGATTTCACGGCCACTTTGCGCCCGGAGCGAAACGATTGGGGTGAGCCTCTTTTAGGAAGACAATCAAAAATGTTACGCTGTAACATTGTCCTTGTTGTTTCTAATCGTACGATATTTTAAGTAACTCGATATTACGCATACATATTCTATATACATGGTATATACACATATATCAAAAGAAAGAACAAAAAAATTCTTAATAGTTAATAGTAACTTAATAGTAAATCTCTCGTGTGATTCATCCCATTATTTATTACGTTAAATAGTAATTGAGGTACGCAGGAAGTATGAAAAATCGCGAGCTTTGTTCCAAAACGTCGGGTGTATTTGGTGATTTGTTCTTGTCGCCAACACCACTATCACGAGACATACATGTCTACATATACATATTACACGCACACGAACATACGCATACATTACATGCATTTACATGCACGTGCGCAACTAGGGTGTAATCGTTATCAATGCGAAAAGGAGTACCTTTGCTATTATAATATTGCCGTTTATGTTGCGCCGAGGGATTGCGGGCGGATCCATTCCCTTCGATTTGGAGACTGAACTCGATCCTGAATCGTTGATGAACTTTATTTATTTAACAGAGCGTTTTTTATATTACAATGTGCAAGTTTCCACGTGTCCTACGAGGATTCAAGTTGGACTAAGTGGTAAGCTGCCCGGACTGTGTACGGTCGCACAATTTTCCGGCATTTAGGCTCGTTTCGTTTCGACCGTTCTCGTCGCGCGCTAACGAATGATTAGCACGAGAAAACAGACGTTTAACGTTCTCCGTGTTGCGCAGTACTATTTTCCAATGTACACGTTCGTTTCATGAATTTATGTTTCCACAATGCCGTCATATTAGTCCAAAGATCGTGTGGTTTTGACAGTTTAGGGGAACAGAAGATACGAACGATACAAAGGATTTATTAACAGTAGCGAAAGTCGCGAGATCCTTGCTAAAGCGTGACGAGAGTCCATGCCGAGCCGCTCGCAATATTGTGTTAGCCGGCTGTTCGACTTCTGCAGAAAATGCTACGTTTGAGTTACCAGAAAGGAATAAGTTTAGCGTTAAGTAGTTAAGCGTCTCCGCGCGAGCATAACTTTTAGCCATCCATCCGGATCAAAACGATCGTACACGACACACTACAATTTCCTTAATGTACGCCGATTTATCGTGATTTCATTTCTCTACGAGTTACCATCTTCCATATGGCGAGAGGGAAAATAGGGATTTTGCACGTTGCGGTGGTCTCGATTGATGTGAACATTCGATCGGGAGTCAAACAGTGATAATCTATTAAAAGATTAGATAGTGTAAGTGTAAGCGGGTATAATTTAATTAAGTAGCGGCAGTCATTGGGCTACCTTTAGCGTACCAGCGCGAGAGAAATCAATAGTACATTATGCTAAGTCGTACAAGATTATCGGAAGTTTATATATAAAATATACATATACGTATATATGTAATGCTCGTATTCGCATTATAAGTGTGGCGATGTTTTTCCGATCGTTTACTCGCAACGATGTACGTCTCGCGCATCGCAGATTTTCGCGATACGAACCGATCAGGAGACTCGCGCGATTCGATGCAAGCAGAATGTTCGATAGATTTTAAAGTCACGCACAGGTGGTATCGTAGGCGATGCGCGAGGGCAAAATCCTCCAAACGCTTGTAGTCAAGAGCAAAACGTTCGCGAATAATCGGGCTGCGACGAGCCTGTTCCTCGAGTAGTTAGACCCGTGTCTCGATGCAGTTTGTTCGATGGATGCGAAAAGAAAAAGTTTCACCGCGGCGATATCGAGCCGGGCGATACGCGTAAACACTTATAGTTTTGTCGCACACATTGTGGTCTCGCTCTTTCGGCTGGTTCTTTCCTTCGGGCGTGAGCGGGCGTGAGCGGGCGTGTAATGATCCTCCGAAAATCTGGTCGAGCTCGGCTCGCGTGATGCATTTCCTTTGATTATTTTTTTCCCGCGCGCGTACCATACATATATTGCGCATTCAATTTGGACGAACGTCGTTTCGTCTACTTCCTATAATTCTGTACTACACATACTGCGTACGTGGCCGTGCGTCGGCCGTCTCTGACAAACTATTCAAATGTGTTTGCTACCTGCGCCAGCGTTCGCGCCACGCACGCTTTATGTATATTACATATGTACCTACCGTATACATATATACATATAAGAATAAGAAATAACTAGGTTACGAGGATAGATGTTATATTCATGTTGATATATATTATGTGTTGTTGCTGTTGATGTTGTTAATGGTAGAGTAGCGAAAAGGTGGCAGTTCTAGTGTAGTCGTTCATAGTGATAATGCGAGACTAGTATTGTGTTAACGGTATGCGATACTTTGTCGCGCAATTCGTACGGAGTGCAAGTTTGCAACGACTGTTGCCTGGTTCGATCGCGAATTTTGCCAAACTCTGGAAACATTTCTATGACAACGGGATAGGCGATGGGTAATCGAATAATTGCGAAACGTACGAATTGCCCGTGCCTCGTATCGGCTTATCGATTGAAAAAGACGCGACAAGGAGTACGTACGTACGTACGTATGTGCGTCCACGTCGCAAATGTAAGTAGTAGGTAATCTTGAAACGGCCTATCGACGATCTTGACGATCTGGCGTCGCTTGTGTTCCTTTCGGAATGGACTCGCGCGCGCGTCTCCTCTAAAGACTTTACCGTAAAACAAATATAAAACTAGACCGCGACTACTAATCACGTGTGTCACGGTCACCGTGCTCTCGCGCCAGTCATTAGTAACAGCGTACAATCCTTCGGCTTCCGTGTGACAAGGATCTCCTATGAAACAACGATTCTTCGTACCTGAGTCGATTCCTCTGATCGTGGGCTGTTCGACAAAACCGATAACGCGTAGGCGAAGAAACGGGCACGCGAGAACGGGGCGCGATTTTCAGTCGAATCCCAATATGCCAATGAGCTCTGCGTACGAGCTTTTCTTTGCAGATCGTCGAATCTGTCAATTCTCGGGTACTTCGAATACTATTTGATGGTCAGTGTGATCTTTCATTCTATCGAACTTTCTTCTTCGTGCACGACCTTCTCGGTGGTTCTTTTACGTCCGCATAGATCTTTCTCGGTGCAGCGGCCTTCTATTGTCGTACACCTAGGCTTTTATGGTTGCCAATTATGTATCGTCAGGATACTACTCTTCTTGCCTTTTAATCGGAAAAAGAGATTTCCATAGTCCAATGCGGGGACACGAAGCAGCGATATCCTCGGCACCGTTCGATTAGTTTTTCCTGGCTCGTCCCATCGTGGCCGTCCTGACGTGCCGTTACTTTTCTCTCATTTACTCGTACCCTTCGAAAGGTATTCGAGCTTGAAATTTATCGTTCCCTTCGTATCGCGTAGGAAACAGCGGTATCGACCGTCGCGGAATATTTGCGGACGATTAATAACGCTCGATCTGTTTGCGCGATGGCGGAGGCGCGTAGCCGCGTTTTTCTTCTGCAAATTAAAACGACACATCGTGTGTCGGGCGCATTTTGTTTTCCCTCGGCTGCCTCTACGGTGATTCCTTTCGTCAGGCGTCACGCAACACGCAATACACGAAGAAAATGAAGGGTTTCGCGGTTTGGTCGCTCACGAGCTACCGCTCGGCCCCCTCGCTTCGTCGCTGGTTATTGTTAATTGCCCGTACAAAACCGTGCGTACCTATTAACCGTAATTTACGAGTCGCTTCCACATTAGACCGAGCCAAGGGAGGAATATTCTTTGCAACATTCTCAAGATTTCGCCGCGATACATATTTTAAGCTACTTCGTGCCGTCGCGACGCGTCGCCCAGCGCGAGAATTGATTTAGCGTGGCAATTCAATTTTCTACGGAAAGTTACTTTTTCGCGGTGCGCTACGCAGACGTGTGTTACGCGTACGTACACGCGGTCGTTGCAAGCTGTTGCGAGCAGGCGAGAACTTTGCCGTTCAAACTTCTAGAAAACGTAGGAATCTCGTGCAACTTGCGCTGACCCCGGGTAGATCGGTGTAACTTCTTCACTAGAATCTCGTTCGCTTAGGAACATCATCGACCCGACCCGTATCTATTTATGAAAGTATTCGGTGTTCAATCGTAAATACGAAATCTACCAAGCCGCATCGATTCTGAGTTACGACTCTTACTCGTGCCTTGCCCTCGGCTATTCTTCGACGCGCACTCTTCCGCGCTCCAGGTTCCATGTTTCACCTACGATTCAAATCGCACTGAGCGAACCCACTCAAATTTTACGACGTACGATACGATAGGTGTTTTCTAGGGGATCGGGGCATGCGAGGAACGATTAAAAAACGATCTCTTATCGATGACTTTCCACGATACACCAGCAGAATCTCGATAGCTCCATGTCGATTCGCCCGGACGTTTCCTTCTCTTCTTTCATTCTTTCTACGATCAGACGTGTTCTGTGTGCATACGTTTCTCGCGATCGATGTGCCCCCCGCGAACTACGCTTCGCTGTCGAGAGCTTCGCCTTCAACACGACAAGTGCACACGTTCGTTTCAGCTAGCTGTTCACGGCGATCGACGCTGTCGTCGCAGCGAATCTGCGCAGATCTTCCGTAACGATAAGAATTTTTTGAACCGTTTTTATATATACATACACTATTTCCGCCTTTTTGTCGAGTCGCGCGCAAACTCGCGCGATTTTGGACTGTTTTCCTATATTTTTCGATTTCGACGCATTTACATTGTTTCTCGCTTGAACGTAGATCCGTGCTCTAGGTGTACACACGATCTAGGAACAACGTCGTACGCGTTGCACACTGTATTTCCCGCGCGGAAAGAAGGGGTCCGCGAAACGCGTTAGAATCTCGAGTTGCTTCCGTTTAGGGTTTCGGTACTAATGTTCTCGCCGAATGATCCACAGTTATTGTTGTCCGCGAGGCAACGGGAATAATAAACGCGAGGCGATTCGAACGTCGAGGAATCGTATACGAAGTGAAAGAATTTTTGCCGCGTTGATATCCTTCTCGCGACCCTCGTCTAATTGTAATAAATTGCGCGGACTTGATGCAAGCGCCATAGTACCGAAACAATCGATGTCGACGGTTTCCAACCGACTTATAAACTTGGGTGTATTTTTTAGGAAGATGCATTAGTCAAATTGTTACTCCTCGTATGGATACCGTAAGCACCGTAAACGAAAAAAATATAAAAAAACTCACTTATACCCATACGACGATATATGAGTTTTAACGATATTCTATAAATGGCTGTACCGTATTGTAAAATCAAAGACATAGTGTACAATAAAGTTTAGTGTTGTAGAATGGATGCAGTGTTCTTTCTTGCGTCTTGTCACCCCTCGAACCATCCTCTCAATAATACCATTGGCATATACTAGAGTCAGCCAGTAATTGTAGAGTGCAAAAAAAACAAACGAATAATGTAATAGCGTTTTTCATATTTTATTAATAATAAAGACGAATACAACAATAACCATTTGTCTAATTTTTAATACATTTCTCAACGCGAAGCGGAGGGCTTCCGGACGTGCGCCACAAGAATGTGATATCTATCCAAGATACTGCACTCTTGCTGGCCGTTGCTATTCTTATTCGCGAACAAGATTTTCCGACTTGCAATTTCGCGTAAAATCGCGTCCCTGTATTCCTCTTGGAGATGATCGGGGATCCGCGAGATGAAGGGGTTAACCGCCATTACGTGATCTGTAACAGTAATCCGATTCGATACAATCGCTAACTTGCTCGTCGTGGAACGCGAAAAAGTATACAGTAAAGTCTCTATGTAACCGAAAGCCTCGGGACTGAACGTTCGGTTATATCGGATACTTGCTACATCGTTTGAAATTTGCCGACAGCGTGGAACGTAGAAAAGGACAGCGAGTAAAGAAAAAGGAGCGAGCAGCCAAGCCAAAACAAAACGCAGCGTATCGGTGAAACAATACTAATGCAACGATGAAACTTTTTTATAAAACTTTATCCAACAGATTTGTGACATTTTTCTGATTAAAATAACACCAAACTCGATATAATTTGGACCATATTTACTGTACCATATTACAATTGAGGTCCCCCCATTATCACGTTCACTTATGTTATGCAGCGTACCTACAGTCGTGGACTTTCGCGCTATAGAAACTTCACTCCAGGTTCGCGATATATGTACATATGTACTATGTACATAAGTTTAAGAACCATTGTAAATTTGGCACAGGCGCTAAATGATAGTTTTTTATTTATCCGTAGATGAACAATTTGAATAATAATGAGAAGATAAGTCATTACTAGTCAATATTTTCCAAATTATGTAGTGTTTGGTCTCATTTTAATCAGAAAAATGTCACAAATTTATCGGTAAAAGTTGTATAAAAAAAGAACTGAAAATAAAAATATTGGTATTGCATTGGTATGTTAAACAGTGTACTAGGCCTTTGATCTTTGCCGAATGCCACGATCGCAGCTTCTCTTTTCTTTTCACTACCTATCCTTCTCTGCGGTCGAAACTTATTACCGTTAAATATAGTCTATATTTATAGTCGAAATTAAATCGTGTTTGGTATCATTTTAATCAGAAGAACGTCAGCTATGCTGTGTGAAAGTTTCATAAGAAAACGATGAGAAATAGCTAAGTTTCATCGTTGAATTAGTATTAGCTCACCAATATACCCGATCCAGTATCACGGGACATTAATTGACAATCGACTCTTGGACCACTCGAGGGGTATACCCCCCAGTAGTGGGGATGAACTCTTCGGTTATATCGGATAGCAGTTTTTCGGTTATACGGAGACATCACTGTATACATTTGCACACGTAGTACGGGGTCGTACTTTTCAGTGTTTGCATGTTCTGGAAAACGAAGCTCTTCTCCCTTTTGCTGCAGTGTAGCACGTCGAAACCTACGTCGTCCAGCATCTTCCTCAGCTCGGCTCGCGAGTCGTTGCATCGATGGAAGAAGGGTACGAAACGATCCGCGTCCTGAAAGGGAGTACCTATGTAGCTCGGCGAGCGCTTAATATCGATACAAGAGTAGATTCAATATGTATATGCAAGTACCTCCATGTACGGTTTGTATCGAGGATTCTCGCGCATCCTCGTGTAGGCATCGAAGCCGTCGTTCCACGCCAGGAGCATAACCAAAGCTTTTCCTTCGGGTCGGAGTAGTTTGTAAATATTCTCGAACGCTCGCCTGGACATTGCGAAAAATTCAACCGTGTGAAAAATATCAAAGCCCCGAAGTGACCGAACATCGGGGAGGGGTGTAAAAATACCGTGTGTTCTGGCACCAGTGGAGGCAGTAAAAAGACAACGCGTTGCTATACCGGCCCAACTCTTCGCTGGGCAAAGTTTTAGACTCGATGTCCATCTCCAGGAATGACAAGCGTTTCTCGCCCTGGCACTTTTTCTTCGCATGATCGATCATCGGCTTCGAAATGTCTGCACCTGCAAAGAATTACGAGGTGCGTCGAAGGGTTGCTCGGCGTGGTGTTTATTTAGTACCCTTACCGATTAGCTCAGCATCCGGCGGCAGTCGTGGCAGGATCAGTCGCATGGTGACATTCCCGGGGCCGCAACCGATGTCGATGCACTTGCCTTCCATTTCGGACATTTCTTTCTCGAATTCCTCGATAACTTCGAGGGCGTCGCGGTACTGAATCTTGCTGGCGTTCACGTACTCCTCCACCGTGTTCATCTTAACTTCGTACTAGGATTCGTTGGATATTTCGTATCCGTAGGCACAGTGCTCTCGCGGAAACTCTGGCGATTCGTCGGTGTTAACGGGGCGAGAATATCGAGTGACTTCGGCTATCAAAGTACGCAACGATTCGATGGACTGTGAGATCTTCAACTGGTGACTTTTCGACCCGTCTTTGGTATTTATATTCGGTGACTCGTACAAACTACTTTCCTGCCCTCGCACACTTCCTCCGTCCTCCCATATTATTTTTTTCTGTTCACCGTTTCTTTAGCTGGTTCTCGGTTCCCTCCCTAATCCCTCTTTGGCCCCCTCCCCATTTCTTACCTACCTCAACATCCGAAATCTTTGTAGGCTTTGCTATCCGAATCCGTTAGCTCATAGTTCGTGGCACAATAAACGTTGCTCAGGTTTGGTAGTTCAGTGACCCCTGCCACGAGCAATTCTACATTCTGTAGAACCCAAGGGGGAGCACATCTGTTCTACAATTCTGGCGGTCATCTAAAGCCTATTGAAATCTGTGGATGACGTTTAAATTGAAGGAGGCAACGTTGCGCCTGTAGAGCAATAGTCCTTCGACTAATTGTGGCCGCTAAACTCGGCTTTCCTTGTGGAAACAAAAGCTAGTACCAAAAGCTTTGATCGTGCGTTTAGATAGCCGAATTTTAGTGGGCAAGGTCCGGGCACATTTTGTAAGAAGGAACGAGGAGGGTTCGAGTAGGGGGGAAGGTGGGGGGTTGGACTCTCTGTAGCCGGTTTGGTCGCTGACCGGTTCGGCAACCCCCGGTTTTTGCCGGAGACCCACGAGTTTAGGACACCTAAGCTGGTCTGGCCACATTCGTTCGTACCTCTGCTTCGCAAATATTTGCCTGGCTGTCAGGTGGTCGTTACGGTGCCATCTTCGCCGCACCTCGGCGATCGTTAAGGTGTCGTTAGGAAATTGAACCAGACAGTACGGTCTCGTCGCAGCGCAAACATCGTATTTTTCGCTCGATTAAAAGCCGCCCTCGTTATCCCGTATTACGATGGTTTCACCGCGACGCCGCATTTATTGCGCGCGTGTCGCCGTTATTTTTATAGTCCACCTGTCACGCTCCCCCGCCCTTTCTTCCCGCGGAGCGTAATTAATAAATTAAACTGGAGCGCGATGTTCCTTCCGATCGGTTGACTCGTTCGATCGATTCGGAGGGATTCAGTGTCTCCCTGCGAGCGGGGCTTATCTTTCGTTCGCAATGTATTTGCGTCGGTGGACGCAGCAGCCCGATATTTGCATATGCGTGGACACATACCGCCATCCCCCTTCGAGACGTAGGACGTGTAGGTTTCTTTGTCAAACAGCTCGAGCGTATCGCGCCGCACGATTTCTTCCTGTATCCTTGTTTCCTCGACAGCTGAATAGTAGAAGTAGAAGGGCACGAACTTTTCCGGGTGCAAGGGTCCTCTCGGTGTCGCGGTACAAATCTGTGAAAGCCGTCGCGAGTTGACCCGCATCACCTGCGGCGCGTTGTTCCGCTCTTGGCTTCCCTTTTTCACGTGGCACGCCAACTGACGCCATACGTGTCCGCGTCATTTTCGTCGGAGCGAACAAAAGCTCGTGACGCGTATCCTAGCTTACGGAGTTTATGTAAGCACTGCGCCGAAGAACGTTTCTTTTCCACTTGCGTCTGGGTTTCGTGCAGCAACCACAGTTTTCGTCCGCGCGGAATCATCCGCAGAAAGAGCGGTTCTTTATTTTCCAGCGATCGATCCGTCTCTTTGGTTAAATCCTAGTCCCGACGTACGTGTATCGAACCCGGCCAGTGGCGGAGGGAACGAAGGGCTTTGATAAATTACTGACGCGGAAGAAAAAATCCGCGTCGATACGTCTTGCTAGAGAAGATGCGCGCTCGCGGATAGAAAGAGAGGGAGGGAGGTAGATAGTTGGATAGTTGGACGAAAAACAGATACTTATACTAAACGAATATCGGGGGGATTTGATTCGTAGGTCAGCTTTCTATTCCGATAGAAATAGAAACAGGAGAAATGCGTTTATTCATACGGGAAGCATTTAAATCGGTTGAAAATATAATTCCTCGGACGTCCGTCCGCGTTCCGAGGGATTGTCAGGTCGATGGTCCTTCCGCGGGTGCGTGCTTTATCGGAAAACACTGAGTGAGATATATCGAGAGATTATACGAGATGGCGTTTCAGAATCGAACAGGCCGCTATTCTCCGCTCCGTCAATTATGCTAATTTCGATTGCTATGAGATTAATGGAAGAAGGCGGCGTCCCCTTCGTGTATAGGTATGCATGTATATATTTGCTCCTCGATGCTCGACGCGGGAGACTCGACATTCCTTCCGCATTCGGCCAACCGTGCATAATGCTGCAGACTTGTAATTACTGCGGGTTACACGCTGACCTTTCTTATCCGTGTCGCGAAACAGCATCTCCTCCCCTTGATTATTTTGCCGCCGCGAATCACCAATACAATCGTATCGATCGCAGCGAACATTCGTTCGCGCGACACGTACGTAGGTCGGACGTTTGAAAATTTTCTTTGGCAGTACCTAAAGCGGTAGGAGAGAAGGTGCCCGACGACACCCGCATCAATAATACATGCTTTGGATACCTGCTACACCTCTTGCCTCCGCGCAACCTTTTACGCCCGTCGCTTATATTTGTGTGTGACACGAGTGACCCCTCTTCTTCTTCCTCTCCTGCTTCTTTTTCTTCTGCGACATCGCTATTGTTCGCGAGCAACGCATTGTTGGCGACCGAGACCTCTTGATTCATCGCAGTGGTCTTTCGAAATTTCGCCAGCGCTATTACCAAGGATCGACGTCGTGCGAGAAAAGAATACGCACGGTCTTGCTGCGAGCAACGGCGAGGGAAACGAATCGATGCGAATGTTTGGAGCGGAGGAAAGAAAAGTTGCTTCAGTGGAGAGGCCTTGGTGCGCGAAAATATTAACGGACTCCTCTCTCCTGCGAGGAAGGTATGAAAATCCATACAGTCGCTCGGAGAAAATATCCGTCATTTAAAATGGATGGATTTAGGTGGATATAAAAGTGAGGGGTGGAAGAAACTGGTGGCAGTGCGAGGGAGGCCTCCAGGTCGGCCATGGGGGGTTGGGTGAGCTCGGAGGCGACTACTGAAAGTCGGTAGCGGTAGGAGGTGGAGACCGAGATGGTGGTGGCGGCGGCGGCGGCGGTGATGGTGGTGGTTGCCGGTGGTGTTGGAGATTTAAGGGAGACATTTTAAATGGATGGTTCTCTCGTAGAAGCCGGCTGCCTCTGGTATTATCCGATACCGTGGCTGCGAGAAATTCGCGAGCATCAGAATGGCCGTATCTGCGACTCGCGACTACAACTTTGCACAGGGGTCTTTGTTCGCGAATTTTCGTTGCAACGAGGAAGCTGCCTCGACCAGAGGAAGCAAAGTCCCGCTCGAGAGAAAGTTTCGTAAGAGCTCGAAGCGTTAAACAGCTGAGAAGTGGCTGGAAGAAACGTAAAGCAAGGTAGTGGTCGATACCGTACTCCGTTCCCCTTTGGTGTATCCAATGGTTCGTAACGATCCAAAGAAATGTCGCAGCCGGGAATAAAAATACCTGTGCTCGTTTCGCTCGTGTCTGTGTGCAGCTTTGTATCTCGCAGGAAGATACTGCTACATCTCTTTAAGCAGGCTGTGTTTCGGGATCGATAGAGAACGCAATCGCATTCAACACCTCCGACATCTCTCCGCGTACCTATTTTCGTGGTTAAAAAATATTTCGCGGTGCCGACGAACTCGGAGTCGCTGCACCCGTGAAGCTTTCCTTTCAGGGACAACCCTTTCGTCGAAGCAGACGTTAGCGACTCGCCGCGAGTTTGGCGCTATCCGTTTCTTTGCTCGGGCCAATTTATCTCGATGCCGATTATCCAACTCACGGTCGAACGTATTCCGTAAAGCGATAGCAACGATTTCGCTGCAGCGGGCCGGCTAGGTTGGACGAAAGTAGCGCCGCTGCTACTGCGTCTGAATTATATCGCGGCGATACTACTTAGCCGGCCTACATCTCTCGTAACGGCGGATCTTGAAAGCAGGTGCAAGCGACAATGAATTCTCGCTCCTCCTCTTTCGCGGTTGTTCGCGGTTGTTCGCGACGGTTTGCGTGGGTAGGCAGGCTACTTGGACTGGTCGTCGAAGAACGTTTTCCTTTGCTGCGGAAGAAGGAAAACGGTGGGCGTCCAATGAGACCGTGGCGACTGGTTCGCGGCCAATCGTCGAGTTTCCAGCATTCGGATGTGACTGTGCGAACAGGTGTGGCGAAAGAGACTGCGAGAGCAATCGCAGAGAGACGAGGGAGAGAAAAGAAGGGAATCTCGTGCACCCCGCGACGGGGGTGGATATAAAGCACGTCGGGATGAGCAAGGGAAACCGGGAGCAGTCCTGCGCGATCGAGAGTTTCCCGAATTCGTTTCACGGACCGGAAGTCGGCATCGTATTTGCGCTTTCCATTGGGTTTCCGAGTGTCGTTGGGGCCAATGGCACGACGAATGCCGACTGTCGGTGCCGCGATGCGGATTCTAGAGGGGTTGGTTACGCCCCGCGCTCTATCTATACATCGAATGAAACGGCCGTAGAGAGGAACGGAGGAAAGGAGGAAGCGGGAGGGTCGGTGCTCCTGCGGAATCGACAGAGATTTCCCATCCCGTCGATCTCTGTCCCTCTTCCATTCCCTCCGACTCGCTCTGTATTTCCCTCTGTATGGAGGGAAAGAGGGAGTTTCTCCCTCTCGGAGTCTTTGGCCGTGTGCACATCGCTCGATGTGTACGGACGTCTGTGCAGTGGAGAGAGGTCGAGAGGGAACTGGAAGGAAAGGGAGGACGGGGGACAGGCACGGAGGGCCCTGAGAGGCGGAGGAGAATGGCGATGCGGACGAGGACGGAAGAGGGCGAGGGCCGCCCTGCTTCGATCCGAGAAAGAGACGCAGATAGAGCCGGAGTGAGTCCTGGCTTCGATCCCACAAGGAGGTAGACACTCGGTAGCACTTAAACTCTCCTCCCTCTACTTGCCGTCGCTCTTTTCCCTCCGACCTGCAATCTGCCTTCCACTACCCTCTCTACTATTTTATCCGTTTCATCCCTCTTGCTCGCGTCGCTATCTTTTCCTTGCTCGTTGCCCGACGCGCACTCTTGCCATTCCTAATATCTCCCATTCCTTTTCTGCTCCTTTTCGTCTTTCGTTGCCAATCACTGCCGACGGATAGTGGGACGACACGATTGTTTGGCAACTTTAACGTCTTCTTTCCGAGCAGCGACGTCACTTGGTCGCGATACGCGAGAACGTGGGAATAGCAGCGACGCGATTAAAACGTTCATTACGGTTAACCGCGTGGCCCGTTTATTTTTATAAGTCAAGGTTAACCGTACAACACCTGTACGCGCCTCCGGCCACGAGAATCGAGAGCAGTTTCGGCTTGACATTTTACTCGCCTCCTATAACCGGAGGGCTCGTACGGCGCGTCGTTAAAAACGAGCTAATTGGTTTCATCAAAGCGCTCTTCGTGTCGCCGGGAAAACGAGCGCCGGTGCCGTTGAGTGCCGGTTGATTTTTCGCCTCGTATACCGGTAATCTTCGTTGAAACGTCTTTATAAAATCGCTGCTGTGAGCACGGATATGTGTTACTGCGAGAGAGAGAGGGAGAGAGTGCACGCGCCGCAACTGCTAAAGCGTCAAACGTTCTTTCATTCTTTCGCGCTATTTACCTGCATATTCCGTAAAGCCAATTCAGCTTAATCGAATTTCAAATTACGCGGTTCCCGCCGGTATTTTTCTTCCGAAGTCCCTGTACACGAACTTCCAGGCACCATTTCCATCGTCTCTTCTTGTCGTCTATCGAAGCCGATCCCCTTTTTTCTGCCTCCTTTTTTCCTTTAATCTTTCTCGCCCCGACGCGCCGCGACGTACCTCTAACTAACTCGTACTCTGACGATGAAAGAAGCGAGGCGCGAGGGCAAGCGTGGGTTAAAACCCTTTAGTCTAGACCGCAGGATCGGTGGGCTGGCTGTCGGGCAGTTTTCTATTCGGTACCACTTAAAAACGAAGCCCGAGAAAGTACCTCGTCCCTCGAGAGGTAGCTCGGCCTTATCGGTTATCGAAGTTTAAAAGAGTCGCCTCGCTGGAAAGTTGGATGGCCCCCAGATTTTCGCTGGGAAATAGACTTTTCCCGCGGACAAGTAGCTTCTGTTTTCACAGAGGAGAAATCGAAATGGTTGATCGGTTAGGGTACCGGACGTACGAGAGCGGCGAACAGGGAGGGAAATAGGTGGAAATAGATTAGTTTGCCGGTAGCCACGGCCACTCGACGGAACGATGGCGTCGCGTCGCGGCGAACCAAGGGGTGGCGGAAAAGACCGAGAAGCGGAATAAGAGGAATAAGAGGAAGGGGATCTTCAGAGTAGTCTCTCCCTCCTCTTTCCCCTCTTGGCTGGCAATGACAGATACAAATAAACGATCCAGCGGTTTCGCGCAAGCGCCTTTCCAGAACCTAGCTTCCACCGTGCTCACCACCACCACCGCCGTCGCCACCACCCTCTCCTCTTCGTTCTGCCACCCTGCGGAGGCAGAGGTAGGCAAACCGGTACCCCGACACATCCACCACCACCTTGGGTGGAGCCTCGTACCTGACGTCATCAGACGTACAGACAAACGGTACAGACGTAGAAACCAATGCGCGAAAGGCCAGGTGGCTTACGTCTGCGTACAAATAACCGACCACCTCGGCCACCACCGAACGTACCCGCTTGGAGAACCGCCCCTATTCCGACGATTCTTGCGTTTCCTCGTCGCCCCGGCCTCGAGACTTTGGTCCCGCCTGACTACCTCCGCTGCCATTGCTTGCCATTTCCGTTTCAAAATCCGTCCAAGGAGCTTCGACCCTCGAGCCGAGGGGGCGAGTATTCGTCGCGAGCTGCTTATGGATTCGATGCCTCCGAGCGAACCCGCCGGTCTTTCGGAGGTCACCGAGACTCTTCGGTCCTTCGTTTTATAAGAGCGCGCCAAATGCCCCGATTATTCGTCCCGTTCAGTCTCCGCTCGTCGTCGGCTCGATTCGTTTGTTCGAACGGGACCGGTTGGGAAATTGATAGGGATCGCAAAGTCAGGGCTGAATTTGCTCGCCGAGTGGCCCGAGTGTCGCGCCGCTTCTGCAGAACTGGTAGCGCCGATAGCAGGAACACGGGAGTAGTAGTCGTTGGGGAAGTTGTATCGGGGCCTAGTGGCAGAACCGCAGCAGGATGGACGGCCAGAGGAGGCAGAGGTGGCGGCGGCGCCGCGGCGGAGGTAAGGGAGCGAGGGAGGGTACGATCGGTAGGTAACACCGCGGCGATGCTTGCGGGGTGAGAGAGAATAGAGGGAATACAGCAGATAGAGGTAGCTTGAAGTCGAGTGCCCGGGGCTGAATCGACCCGGCTACATACAGCACACCCCAAGCTAGTCCCTCTCTTACTCGTGCATTCGCTTGCTACCTCCACCTACCCCACGTTCTTCCTCTACCGTCTCTTCGACTCACCCTCCTGCCCACCTGCCGACACCCACCCGCCCTTCCCCTTTCCACTTATTCCCTTTCTAACCGTCGTCTCTTCTCTTTGCTTCTGCTATGCTCTACTCCTCTTTCCTCCGCAGTCGCAGTTTGTCTAGTTTTCCTCCCTTTCCCAGCGAGGCTTTCAGCTTCGAGTCAGGCTATTTTTCTTTCTTTTCGCGCGGTTTTCTTTCCTCCCGTACGCGCAATTCCTTCTTGTATCGGACAAAGACTTCTTTGCTTGCCTACCTTCGACCCCTGACGGGAAGTGAATTTTTTCCCCCGTTTCCCCCCTCTGTCGTTCATCGCCTCTCGAAGTTCGCCAATTGCAACTGCAACTCTGGTGCCTGGGGAGAGATGGGAACTCGATGGACGAATGGACCGACCGACGAAGCTGGAGGAAGTTCAGCGTTGCCCCTTTCCGGAAACTTCTGCCCTTACTCCTCGTCCGATAGTGCCGTCCTTACGATCGGGCAAACGGGCCAGACAGAAGCGCATGGAGATGAATCGTTGCACGGGGAGGCTGGCTAACGCAGGAGAGATGGCGGGCCGAGGGCCCGCGGAGATTCGTTCTCGCGTCGATTAGTCGCATATCCGATCTCTAAAATTCGCTTAGATCGCAGGATAAGCTTCGAGTACAATCTCCGGCGAGTCACTGCGCGGTACTCGAGACACGAAAAGAGTCGTCTTCGGGGGACCAATCGACTGCCTATTTACCCGCCAAACAGAAACAGAGCGCGGCGAACGGGCTCCTCTTTCAAATTCACCCCTTTGAGTCGCGCTCTCCTCACGCCTCGCGCCTCAAGTATTCGCCAGACAAAACGGTCTCATTCCCATCTCAATCTATATTCGCACGTCCAACACACTCGAGATTATGAATGCGTGGGGTTAATGAAACCGGGGAAGGCGTCTGCCTTTGCACCACCACAGAACGCCGCCGCTCACACTCTCGTCCCTCGAATCTTCCACTTCTTCGCAAACCCGTCGGTGTCTTGCCCGGCGCACCAGCGCACTCTTCTCGCGGCTTCTTCATTTCACTCCTGGTCCTCCACACCCTTTACGTGTTCGCCGAGAGCACGGCCAGCCCCCGATGTCAACAAAGTCGAGTCGGGCGCGAACTCGGTCTACTTCGCTTTATTTTTTCAAAAGAACGTGTGCACGCGTGAAAGGACCACCCCGTGCAGGGTAGAACGTGGCTAGACAACTAGCTCTTACTCCACGGCTGTTTTTCTTCCTCGTGCAGGCTTATGCATCGTTGAATCGATTTCCGGGGGAGAAAATGCTCGCCCTTGCTTTGCTCCTCAACACACCCGTTTCCCTACATCTTTTCTTTAAATTACGTCGAATGCCAGGCGACGTAGAAATGAAAACGTGCGCTCATAGATTGTTCGCGCTTTCGTCGTTGACGGGGAACGCTTCATACGCGGACGGAACACAGCGTTGATCGGTTTGTCGACGATGCAGCCGGAATTCCGTTTAATTTACTGTCTCCTAAAGTTTTAGTAATTTCGCGTGCATGCACCGCGCCGGGATGCACCGTTTACGAGACCCGTTATCAGCCGGGCAACTTGAACACTCTAGTTTGGTTGGCGCGTTCGCAGATGGCGCGACCAATTTTTTCGGAGTGCCAACCGCGAATCATTTTTCGCGGTTCGATTAGTGTTTGAATAATAGACGACTATTAGAACTCGGAGGATTTCGAGGTGGTCAGAGCCGCGCATATCACCGGCGATTTGTCGTAGAGCGCATGCCGAACAGTTGGCCGATAGTAATTTCCTCGCGGTACGTTTCTGCCGAATCGCGGACAAATGTAAAGAATAATCGGGCGGCAATCGGTTGAGATGGCGACCCGGGATTTCGTTGCCTTTAACTTTGTTGTTTTATCCGACATACATAGAGTGTTGGTGCATCTTCGGTGGACGAGGTGGCAGACGGCCGCGGAGTAGGCATCGAAGATGGACGCGACGCGGCGCGGCCTCGCTGGAATAAAAACGGACAAAGAGCAGGGTAAGGTTATAAAGATTTTTATTGCGCCGTGTTATCCGCGAAGTAATGGTAGCAGTAAACCACGGAAGCCCCAGGATAGGCCATCGATAGCGGCGAACCTCCTCTCCGGGCACTTCGCATGCCCCGTCTTCAAAGAGGATAGAGGTCTCGCATTACGCTGACTTACTGGCATATAGGTACACGTAGCCTTCCTCTGCACGCACTCGCTTCCTGGTGGATACATTTTCCTTGTCTTTATCGTCAACGAGAGAATGAGTTCGAATCTGCGTTGCACTTCGGGGTGAAAAGCTGCGTCGTCGGTCGAGTTTATCGCATGCGTAGATAATAATATTGCGAAAGACCACCACCCTCCGATCAAGTTCGCGTGTATTCCCAGGCGGAATCGAAACCGCGAACGGTTCCACTGGAATCCAAAAATAATGAGCGTCGAGTGTTTTGGTTCGATTAGGTCGCATCGATTTTTATCGCTGGCTTACCACCCGTGTTCGATGGGGTCGCGTAGCTATGCAAATACCGGGGGTGGAAAGAATTACGCCAAAGTGCTAAACGATCGCGAACAGGCGAGGCGACGGGGTGGAGGCTTGTATTTTTTCGCGTTAGGCGGTTGCGGGTTAGAGAAAGAGGACTCGAAGGGGCGAAGGGGGTGGAGATTTGGAAGGAGAGAACGGCACGAGGCCACCTTATGTCGAGTGGGTGACTCGGAATGACAGAGGGTGCGGGATTTTCAGGTCGGTATGCAAATAAGCCACTCCCGAGGTGTCTCGGGGGTTCGATTTGGTTTAAAGTTATTGCTCGCGTCGAGTGGAATCATCGTCCTCGTCGAATCGTTGCCAGCGGCGCGAGTCGTCTATCAATCGGGGAGCCACGCGTTACTTCCGCTTCGCTTCTTCTCGAAACCGCTGCCCGTCTTGTTCCCCCGTTTTTGCGCTTGCCTCGGCGTTTTCTCCTCGAGCGAATGGCCACGCGGACGGGCCAAGACTACGGGCGCTAATTGCAAGATAAATGAATGTTTGGGCGAGCGGGACGCGTGCGAGATAAGACGACGAGAAAGAAAAATAGGTAGGAACGAGGCGATCGAGGTGTACTCGGATGGAAAGATTCGAGAGTTGAACGAGGACGGAGCTGGCTTCTAACAGTTTTATTCGTGCCTCGGTGATTAGGTTGCTCCAGCGCGATGTTAACACTAGAACTGCCGGTGCTCCAAGTAGCAAGTAATGCAAAGTAAAATATATGTTTCTCAACATCGTAACATAGGATAGCAATGAATAAACGGCTCAAGTACGAGTATAAGGATTTTTTAATTTCTCTCGAGTTGCCTGTCGGCTTTCAATGAATTATCTTCATTTTCCCAAGCTGTATTTCCTTTGAACGTACGCGTTTGTTCTCGGGAAGGGATCGATCTTGCCGGAAGGACACGCGATCGCGCTGATTAGCGTGTCTCGTAGACAGTTAATCCCTTAGAGCGCCAGCCGCGATGTAAATGAATATTGATCACCCTGCGAAGGAGAAGGTCCGTGCATCGAAAAGAATCGTATCTCGAGACCGCAAGCGAGTGCTTCTAAATGGGAAATCAAACGAAGCGATCCCCGGCCCAGCGGTTGTCCCCCGGTACCGGTAATGAATAAAAATTATAATTACGTCTCTGGTCCTCGTGGTCTTCGGGGGGGAAAAAAGAAGTTAATCAATCACGAGCGCGAGACGATGGTGGCAGGGGTGCTGGTTTTGTCTTTCTTCTCCGGGAGTCGCCTCGCGAACGGCAGCCCTCTTTACACTCTCGTCTATCGGATTCTAAGGGTTGACGGATGCGAAGCTTTGCCGACCACTCGCACCGCCCAGCTATAGATTGCGAAATTCCCGGCTACTTAGGCGCGGTGCCCCCGTTGAAATTTTCGCAGATATTCCACGGAGAATCGACTGGAAGGCAAGAGAGGGGCGGCGCGTTGTCAAATATCGTGCGCCAGCTCGAGAAGCGTGGAATATGCAAAGAACCGCGTTACACGCATCGCTCACCGCGCATCAAACGTTTATCGCGTGAAACCATAAGAGAGCAGTTGGCGCGGATGATTCATGATGGTCGGAGAGCGGACGAGCGAGAGAGAAAAAGAGAGCTGACAGGGGGTTGAACGGAGAGACGCGGGGCTAGAGAAGTAGGGGCGGGTCATAGAAGAAAGAGGCTGCCGACTGTATACGTATACCTACATCATGCAAATGGTTCCAATCATAAGCGAAGTCTATAATCGATCTATAAATCTGCTTACGGGGAAGAAAGGTTCCGGGCTGGTGTACAGGGGCACGTCACCAGTGGGGGTGGTCCACACTAACACCGTTGCCTTTCTCGACAGCATCCAGCGCACCTACTAACGCCGGGCCGCACACCACCATAGACAAATGTATCTTGTTAGCATACCATTTGTATGCATGGGGTTTTGCGCTCTCTCTCGTTCCCTTGGCCCCATCTCTGTTACTCCCTCGCTCGCGCTCGCTCGGCTCGCTTACGTCCCTTACGTACAGACATTTAGCGCCCAACTTCTTCGACAAATCGAATGGAAATCGTTTTCTCGCTGGTCTGATAGTTCATCGACGTATCCTCTCCGCGAACATTCTTTTCTCCCCTTTTACTTCCTCCCAGTTTACTTTCCAACCGTCGAGGATTAGTTTCGGGGGTCGTGTTTGAGAAAGAAAAAGGCGACGACGAACGAATGAGATTAAGTTCATTGGTCGGCGCAAAGCGGCAAAGATGAACGATTTCCTCCGGCGTTAAATAGTAGGTGCAATCCTGCCAAAGCGGAGGTTGAGAGTTGAAAGAAAGCGCGGCGTTTCGTTCGCATTGGCGGCAAGCAAAGAGACGGCTTAAAGACGGCCGATAATTACGAGAAGCTCGCGGGGGTTGCTTGTTTCTTCGATATCAAAGCACTTGACAAAATAATCAGCGAAGCAAAGTCGGGACGAGCGGTCGGTCGAAGGGTTTGCAGCCGTGCTCGCGCACGCGCGCTAGGCGAAAGCCCGACGATATTCTTTGCATCATTATCGCGATTTAATTATGTCGAGTTCCTTTGACTCTCTTAATTTAACCGTCGCCGTTCCCTTCGCGCCCCCCATCGCGCGATTCTGCCTGTAAATATTTTTCAAACGACTCGCCCCAACTAATCAGAGATTCCTTTTAATCAGTCTCGCTTCGGAGCTAATCAATTCGCCCGTTCGATCATCGGGACACTTGCGTCGTTCTGTGTAAACGAAACGAAGGTAGGAGGACGGAAATATTCACGCGGGATACGTAAACGCGTGCGTGTTAGTCTACCGGGCACGTCGACCAACGGGGCCGAGAGAAATTAATTTTAACTTTAAATTAAGACTCGTCCGATACCTGCTTGCCCCTTTGTTGAGCCGCGAGTGCTGGCGTCGGGATTCAATCATCCCCTGGTGCTCCAAGTTTTCCCGCGCTTTTGTCTACCGTTATCGCGAGAATGTTCGTAATAAAATAACGATCCCGAGGTTGGTAACGAGTTATCGCACCGGTGCTCCCGCTGTCGAGCAATTTCTTTCGCGCCGAATGTTAACCGGTCCGGGTTTCATTGACGCTTCTTGCCCACGCCTACGACTCGACGCGACGATATTTTCCACCAGACTCATGGACGCGTGCACGTGTAGTTAACGAGGAAAAAGGCGAGGCAGAAGCCGTCGTCCCGGATCGTTTTAGATCGTGGCGCTGTAATTGCTCGACGAAAACGCGGTAAATGACAAGAGCACGGCTGAAAGACGGACGATAGATGGCCGTAAGAAGAAAGGGGGTAAGTGAGTGGCATCGGCTAGAGGAGTGTACCTAAGGAAGGCGCGAGAGGCCATCGGTCAATTAATCAAGATAATGAGAGGCAAGTCGGGCCGCGACGAATTAGTAGTAGGCAAAGACGAAAAGGGTGGAGCGACTGGGTCGAAGATATCGCGGCGAGTGGGTGGCGAAGGATGGAAGGGAAGGAACAGCGTCTGCACGGGACATTCGACACCTCGGCCAAACCGTTGCCGACAATACCGAAGATACGCGACTCGGCGGTAAACTCGGCGAGGCTTCCGGATAAGCAGCCCAACTTGAGCTCGGAACGAGGCGAATGATTAATTAATTAGCCCGGGCTAGTTAGAATGGTGGCGGGGGTTGACGCGTGTGTAGGTGCACACTTCCCGGCTCACTTCCCGTTTGCTAAACTGCAGACGGATCGATGATCCGTGCCTCGCCATCGATGTCCCGTTGATTGTGACCTCCGTTCCGAGGCAGTTCTTTCGGTGGCCCGTGGTTTTTCACGGGTTTCAAAGGGGCACGATAACGGTCGGTCGTCCTTTCACTGTCTCGGAGGCACTTGTCTAAAGATCGTGGGCTCCTGTTGCGGTGCAGTTGTAATTTATGGACGGAAGGGCGCACGAGGAGAAAAATCTAATCCGAGAGGGAAAGCAGCCTGGGTTCTTTTGTCTCGCGGGCCGATCTTTGGAAAGTCGAATGAAGATCGGGCCGAGAACTCGCGTAAAATATTTACCGGGCAAACTCGTCGAAAGTAAGAGAGAGAACGGTCGGCGTTATCGCGAGGACACAAGTGCGCAGGACGGGGCATGGACCGACGCACAATCCTATCTGGCCGATTCTATCGCTCGGCAAATATAACCCTGAATGACCACCCTTTGGATATTAACTTTCGCGAAGTCGTGCGTGCGCGTACGCTGGTCTGCCGCGATCCCCGAGATCCCGTTCGTTTACTTTAGATACCGGCGAGAGTCCTCCGCGAGGACACTTAGTTTCTCGTTTTTAATGCTCGCTACGACTGCAAGAGGATGCCGAGTGGTTGTGGAATCCGAACGGGGCTCCCTGTGCAAACGGTTTCACGATACTCGCACACTTTGCCGATGGAATTAGGGCTCGAGCGAAGGGGGTTCGTTTCGCTATCCGCGTACGTCGACTCGTCCCGGACGGCGACCGAGCAACGCGAAGCTCGTGCAGGACGGTCGAAACACGGCACGGGATGAGAACTCGTAGGTACAGGTGGCTCGCTTAGCGGTTGGCGGGTAAAAGGGTGGACCGAGAAAAGGGGATGAACCGGAAGGTTAGGTTACACCGGTAGCTAGTTCTAGGCTGGAAGGAGGCTAGCGACGGCACCGCCGCGCGTCACACATTAACATAATGCTAATTATCTTGCCAGCTCATTAGCGCCGGTAAACTGTCCAAGGAAACTCGGCCTCCCGAGATAAGGAGGAGGCGGCAGCCGGAGTTAGGGGAGGTCTGTCGTTCTAGGAGTTCCTTGCACGTGCGCCCGCTCCCGTACATACGCGCGTTTCCTTGTCTAAGGCTGGCAAGATTAAGGTCCCGGTCCCTACGACCCGATGCCTTGACGTGGGTCCGTGCTTCTCCGAGTTTGGACAACTTCCCGGAAAGTGTTTGGACGCTTCCTAACGACTTCCTACCTCCTCGGCCACCCTGTGCGCTATCGCGCCATTGTATTTCGAGGATCGCATTTATCAAACGGTCGCAAAGTCCCGTCTCGTTTCATCCATTATTTTATGGCTACGGAGATTATGCAAATGCACGGACAGCATTTCACGGTTGTCGCGATAGGTACCGAACTGCGTGTACTCTCCACGCCTATAGCGCAATCATCGACCATTCGTTCGCGGGTCGCGGATCGATCCCGGCCACTCGACGCGAACTCTATTCCTCCCGCGGGCCCATGCGATTCGATTTTTCGCCTCGACTCGAAGAATGGCGGCCTTCGCCAAGTGCTTTAGCCCTTCGGCGCACTAAGCGTAAAGTAGTAACGCGCCCACCGACCACCTCTTCCTATCGCCCTTCCAACTAACCCCAGGTTACTGGTCTTTCCCATTCTCTGTACTCTACTTGCCCCTTCTCGCCCGCTCCGCACATATGCACGCGCACGAGAAAGGGGGAACCCTCGTAGGAAAAATCATGGCTTTACGCGTCAAATCGCGCGTGCATATAAAGCGGTATTATTTCCTGCGTTGACGTATCGTCGAAGCATATCTAACCGATACACACCTCTGCACTGCTGTATTGCGGTGTATAGCGTGCTCGTACTATATTTATTCGCCGTAGACGAATTCGCCAGGTCTTTCGGGGAACGATTCGAGGAGAGATGGCTGGACGATGTCCGAAATCTCGACCAGCGGATCACGCATCGCGTTGTCGGCTACTCGGAAGTTTTAACGAGCTCTCCGTCCCTCTTCGAGGTTAACGCCGTCGATAATTTTCGAAACTTTTAATCGAGTGCATCCTAATTGGTGTGCTTGAGACAACATCGCCGCTGGCGGCTAATTCGAGGACGGTGCATCGATTGGCCGGATTCTGTCGGTGAATGTAACGAAAGCGAACTTGATGCGCGTTGATTTATTCCTCGACGAGAGTAACTCGTTACGAGTTCACTTTCCCCGGTCCTGATAGAACCACGAAACGACCAAGGACTCGACTACTCGAACTCTCGTCGGCCGTGGAGAGACGACGACGACGACGACGACGACGACGACGAGTGGCGCAGCCAGTCGAGGGACATCAAAGAGGACGCGGAGCTTCCGTATAATTAGTGTCAGCTGTATTTGCATATTGATTGAACGAACGTGTCGCCGCGACGCTCGACTCACTGCCCTCTTTTCGTCGCGACGCCTGCGTCCAGGACTGTGGATGCAAATTTTCCACAGTCGAATTTTCGGTAATCCTCGTATTCCTTTCTTCTCGCCGAAGACGCTTTCGTTTTTCGCACGCACCTATGCACCTATGACCATTCTCGATTGCACAAGGATGGACAATTATCTCGCGCATCGAATTATTTTCTCTGCCTTCCACTTTTCTTCCACTCGCTCATTCGGTGTGAATGACTCGGTCATTCGCTCCGCCCTATTTTCGGCGCGATTTCCTTGGCAAATCGTTTTCTTCGAGCCCATAGCGAACAGCGGAATGCGTGAGAGCGACAAGAACATCTTGCTGCGAGAAGTGGCTCGGAAAATCCGTTCGATCTCGCGACTCGCGCGTTCCTACGCCTGCCTCTTCGATAGCGTAGGACAGAGAAGGAGAATTCGGACCCCTTCGTAGCGTGGCATGGCAGCGGGCTAACATATGAACGTTTGGTGACTCTACGATTTTGCGGCGTCGATTCAAATTCAAGCGGCACGGGCGAAATCGGTACGGATTTAAAAAACGCATCGGCGGGGGTGGCTACCAGCGTAGCTGGAGGAAGCACCCAGGGAGAAACGAGGGAGGGTGGCCGACAAAGAGAGAAGCAGATTCAGAGGGAAAGACAGACAAAGAGTCGAGAGCGGAATAGGAGGTGGAGCTGGTTCAACAATAGGCTGCAAGTCACTGGATAAACGACCGGGAATCATTAAAACGCGACGCGATCGTGACTCTATTTTGATTTTCTACCTTGTCTCGCCCAGATACGTCGATACGATACAAACGCTGGGAGGATTCTAATTCGAACGGTGACTCTTGACATTTTTCGTCAACGGCATGAGAAATTGTCGATCGGCGAAATTCCTGCTGCCCGTATTCGTACGGGCAGTGCCGTTACGGTTGGTGCCGGGACTTGCAATTACCAGAGAACCTTGAACCCCTTCGCGACCGCCTGACGTTTGTCGTTTCTTCTGCGGACTCTGGGACTGAAATTATTTTTACACGCGGCAAGCAGGCACGGATGATCGTTTTGAGGTCGTTAAATAATTAATTCTCGTGGGCCGCGTCGCGCTACCATCGCGATAAACGAGCGGCCGTATCCCGCGGTTTCTCGGTACTTGATAAAACGATATCGGAATGCTTGGAAACTCGGCGAGGATAGCCGACGCACAAACGGGAAGAAGTTGCCCGCGTCTTGACTAAGAGATCCCGCGGGATGCGCGAGTTCGATGTCCGTGAAGGATGGCCGTGGGTCAGGGGCTATCGCGAAGTTGCCTATCCTCGTCCTGGTTTTCTCCTCTTACGGAGGATAGATCGAACCCTCGAGACCGGCTCGTTCGTCACGGCGAAAACACCGCCTCGAGGCTGTTCTCTTCGGAGGCGGAAGAGTCCATATATTTATTGATTTCGATTACAATCCAATTGCTGGCGGCGGGGGTTGGCCGTTCGCCCTTTTACCTTCTCCTCTGGATTATTATTCGGTGAGCAACGACTCGCGTGTATTTCGATGGGATCGATCGCTCGGTCGGACGGTCGGACGGTCGGACGGTCGGACGGGGGGCCAAGCTGGTGTATTTGCCGTAGAAATAAAGACTCGGTACGCGATCGAGCTTCTCCGGCACGCTTTTGCCTATCATCGGTTGCCGCTTCGGCGTGGTACACGTGGACGCGGGTGTCGCGTCTCTTCGCGTGTACATATTTCGCTCGCTTTTTCCATAAATCATTTCCTTTCGATTCTCCCTTCGGAACGGAGTAATTTGGCAACGAAAATTAGTCACCGTTATCGTTATCAATATTTTTCGATGGTTTCGTCGCGCGATAACGCTGGCACCGGAGAGTAGTATGGGGCGGCCGTGCAACGGGGGTGGAACGGGGGTGGAACGGAGGTGTGGGTAGTTGCAGGGAGTGTGATATTTACAGGCCGGTGGGCACACCGGCCCAACTCAAAATAACCAATTGACCCACGACACACTCTCTCGCTCTCGCTGCTCTCCCCGTCTCTCCCTCTCTCGCTCCCCCGCGCCTCCCTTTCGGCCACTCATTCTCGTGGTAACAAAACCGTTCGTTCGGTGCGCCAATATGCGGCTAATTTGCACAACAAATAAAGCTTATTCTCCGGATTTGCATGTGTTTGAACTGCAGTGTAATTGGGTGGTACGCTCGGCTCGACGTTGTCCACTCTCTCTGCCTCTTCGCTTTCCCTCTCCCTCTCCCTCTCCCTCACCCTCTACATCGCACTCCCTGTTCGCTCTTTGCCGTCGCCTCTGTCCTTTCGCTCTCGTTTCACCTTTCCATTCTCTTCCCCCCGGTGAGCTCGCGACGTTGCTTTCGACCGTCGCTAAATCTCTAATCTCTCGGCAATCCGAGACGATCGAGAGATCGCCAACAGTACTCGAGGACCGTCGATCGGTCGGAAAACGAGCGTGGAAGCGGCTGACGGGGTGTCCGTTGTCGTATCTTGATCTTTTCAGCGATCAGACGCCGGGCTGGCTCGCGACTATTCGTGACACAGACCGATATTCGTGCGTGAGGAGAAAAAATGGCGACGAGAAACGAGCCCCTTCAAAATGGCGAGTCGTGCACGCGTTCAGATCGATCGTCGGATACGAGTTCCGTTCCGTGGCAGCTGCGGGTGCACCGTGCTAGACTTCCGACCGAACCAACGACTTAACTTCGAAAATGGCGTTCGTGCACGACGGATCCCCTCGCTGCTGCGCTCTGGACGATTAAACTTCTACCCCGTGAACTTTGCGACGAAAAATTGCGCCGCGATGCAGGCCAGATCGAGTCTCGATCGCTGGCGTTCACCGCGAGACGGGGAAACTGCGGCAAGCTGTCGACTCGGAAGCTGCAACGTTGCCGTATAAAGTGGTAGTGTGCAATGAACTTGTAAACCAGCGACTGAACACACAATGGCCGACGACGACAGGGTTTCTGGCCGGTTGGTGACGTCATCACTTTGTGTCCCGTGTCCGAATTGCATCGCATCGTAGGACCCTTACCGCCCCGTTTGTTTGTCCTCTCTTTGATGTCCACCTCGACCCGACGGACTTCAGAGAGCCGACTCGTCCGCCTCTCCCGAAAACCCACTGGCTAGAAAGCGAACGATGTGTGAAAAATGTTCGTTTTCGGCAATGGCCCGCCCTCGTCGTTCGAGATGCGATCGTCCCTGCTCGTGTGTCCCTTCGATGGGCTAGTGGATGCCAGAGTCGTCCGCGAGATCTGGCTTCCTTCGAATGAAAAGTCCAATCGATCGTGGCGCGAATAAATTACGATCCCCCGAAAGAGTTATATGCTCGTTTAGCGAACGTTCAAGGAGAATTTAGCCTGGTGGCTGCGGGGAATGGATAAAAGGAGCGCGGGCGAGCAAGTTATCGAATGCGAAAACAAAGAGCTTCCTCGCGATGTAAGATGTAAAAGGGGCGAGATGGGGAGGGAGTAACCCTTTCCCGGCTCTCCGTACGGAACAATTACATTTTAATTAATATTTCCTAAGAGGCCGAAAAGCTTCTCCCCCCGTCGAATTTATGATCGTTTTATCCATTATTAGAGGCGGAGGCGAGCGAATCTCGCGAAAACCCATAACTTCGTCTTTACGGCTCCTTCCTCTCTCTCTCTCTCTCTCTCTCTCTCGTTCCATTCCCCCCCCCCCCCCGTATTCTCGCGTCTCTGCGCTTACCATTGGCTCTGTTCCTTCCTCGAGCTCGGGGTTGTTTGGCCGGGAAACGATTGATACGCTCGAAACGGTCGCAAAGCGTAGCCTTTCCGTGTCGCCTCTTCGCGAGACAGGATTCTCTCGTGCAGGAACGACTTTGGCGAGCGCGAGCCACGGATTCGGTTCGTAAATCGAAACGATCGAGGTACGCAGCTCTGCAATGGGCCACGCGAGACAACCTCGGTCGCGTGTATCGTCCAGGCTTTGGCAAGAGTTACTCGCCGACTTGAGCGAATGTTTCGAGTCGGCGACGAGGCGCGCGGCCTTTATATTTCGATATGCCGTAAATACGTTATCCGATCGATAAACGATGTACAGGGAGCGTCGTGGATGGCGGCAAGTCCGGTAGAAACTTATTGCTATTAGCAGTAAAACGTATCAGGCTCGCGCTATGTACCCGCGGTGCGCTTTAAATTCATAAATATGCACATACGTAATTATGCAAATCAATTATTAAACCAGCGAAACTGGCGAGCATCTCGTTCGCAACCGGCATACGCAAGTTTTTGTTGCTTGTTCTTCGTGCACGAACGATCAACCCTCCCGTCTGCCGGGTAAAACGTTCGCCCGAAGACTTTTCGGTGGGACTGAAGAACGGGTCAAGCAGAAGCGGGAGAAGCGGGAGAAGCGGGAGAAGCGGGAGAACCGGGAGAACCGGGAGAACCGGGAGAACAGGAGTGTACACCTTCGGCCGTCTCTCTTGCTCGCGTGCTTGCTCGAGTACGATACATGCGCTATGCGTGGGACGTTAAGTCGAGCAAACGTGCCCCGGGGATATCGTGTGGTCAGAGATTCCTTCGCAGCTTCGTCATCCAGGATGGTTGAAACTTGGCAGTCTGCAAGACGAGAATGTCTTTGAGTCCCGGAAGGCATCCTATCCTCCCGGAGGGGTTCGCACGGAGTCCTCTAGTCCGTCGCGAGCAGCTACTACTCTCTTGTCCCTACCAACGACCCTTCAGCTCGAGTGCCGTGGGGTTACGCTCGAGAAAAATGCGTCTCTTACGAACTATGCCAGCCTGGGTACACCCTGGTATGCCAACACTCTCTCCCTCTCTCTTTCGCTCTCCCTTCTGACCCTCTGACTAGGAGCTCGCATCTCCGGAATGCATCGTCGGTGTGCATCCTAGGTAGCTCGCGGATTTCGAGAAACTGCAATCTCGTCCGAATACCTCCGCGAAAAGTGTTGGACGTCGATGCTTCCCAGGGTCTCGAATTCCTCGCAGCAGCGTCGCGTCGTGTCGCGTCGGTTTGACGCTTCGCGGGGAATCTGCGATGCCCGCCCTGCTGGAACCAACACCCCTCCTTTGTTTCTAAAGTCGTACCTTTGACAAGAAGAAGGGGCTTTTCGAAATACGATCTGTTACCTTCGAGGTATCGACTGGCAAGTTCGTTGCAAGGCTTTAGGGGTCGATCGGAGGCGGCACAGGGGATGAGCTAGCAGCGGCAGATTGACTAAGTTTCTCGAACGGAGTTTCGACAGGTTGAAATCTGGTTGCAGATACCGGGCGGCATCTTCCAGCAGCTTCCAAACTATTTGTCCGCCAAGTGCCGGGGAAAAGTGACTCGCCCCTGCTATCCCCGCGGCAACGCGACTTCGGTAATCCGATCGTCCTTCTTCTTCTTCTTCTTCTTCTTCTTCTTCTTCTTCTTCTTCTTCTTTGAGAGCCCATCCCCCTTCGAGGGTCTAAATTTTAATCTCCGCGTTCCTCGATTTATCCAATCGCCGAGGTGAAACGTAGCAGCTGGCAAATTTAAACGAGAACGCGCGAGGAAATCGAATGGCCGTTGTCGCGGCTCTTTTCTGCTCTCGTGCTGCGGAAGGGACCGATATTGTTGACAGGCGTCTCACGAAGTCATCCGGCTTTTGGTACAGGCGATGACGCGCAAGTTTTTCCCCTGCGGTGATAAATGGCACGTACCTAGCCCCTACCCCCTTCGCGATTCACTGCTGTACCCCAGCGCGCAGCCACTAGCAGGGCTGTATCCGAATCGGACAGGAGGGTGGTTGACAAGAAGCGTGAGAGTCCTGCTCGAGGGTTATCGGGGTTGTTTCCGGGGAGAAGAGAATTGCGTGGGCAAGACACCGCTCTGATTGATACGCATCCTTCTGTCTCCCTTCCGCCAATCGTTCGCTTCTCCTCTGCCTCCTCTTCTACTTTCTTTTTCGCTGTTCTCGCTCTTCTCGTTCTTCGCAGCTATGCAATTAAGACCTCATAGTCGAATGCGTCGGACGAGGACAAGACGAACGACCGATTGCGAGTGAAAGGAGAATACGAATAAGATCGGCGAGGAATGCGGTGCGAAACGAAAGCGAGAGCGATGAATTTATTCATTGGATGGAAGGTGGAGTATAAATGCGAAATTGCCAATACATACGAAATCTCCGGGCTTGGAGTAAAAAGGGGTGAATACATTAGTCCCGAAATTAACCTCTTTGAACTCTGTCTGCAACGAAACAATTGCGATGCAGCCCGACGATTCGGCGGCGAGTGCTCGCGCGAGTGGGCGGACGGCCGCGGCGCATCGTCGCTTGGAGAACGAGCAGAGTCTCCTATCGTCGGGAGGGAGAATAGAACAAAAATTGGGACGAGTGGAAGGAAGAGGTCGAGGGACGAGAAAGGAGAGGGAGAGAAAGAGAGGAGCACTCGCTCGTGTGCTCACTGCGGTCGACAAGTACCGTTGTACCGTTCGGCGGAGTGCAATTTGCAGCGAATCTTATGCACCGACATGCGGCAGACAACTCGAAGCAAGAGATTTATTCTAGCGCATGCGGTTGTTCCGAGAATGCAAGATACTTTGTTTTAATCCAACGACATCATGCAGTCGCATATATGAAGCGGTGCGAACAAAGGGAAGATTCGTTTAAAAAGGAACTGGCAATCCTCTGGCCCTCCGTTCGCGAGTCGCGGGCCGCGAGTCGCGCCGCGGCTTGCGAAATATGATATCTCGATAGATAATCGATATTGGGCGAAGTCGGCCGTGGAGTCACTCGGAAATTAGTGGTACCGAGGGTTCTTCGTCTTTGGCGATTACGCGGATCCGAAAGGGTTCGCCAATCTGATACATGCTACGCGCCCGTATTCCGAGTGGCTCGGCGATGATTAATGGCTCGTTCTATGGTTTTTTGTTAATTAGTTGATTTTGGGAACGCCTAGTATGATATGCAGATTCCCGTCGCGATAGGTCGAACCGCGACTTTAATTTCGAACGCTGCCGCTCGATAGGGCTACGTCGATTTCACCGATTTCTCTCCATTCGTCTCGCGTATTCCTAGTTCCTCCATTAGCGTCCCTCTTATTGGCCTTTCCCGCACGCTCTCGCTTCCTTCGCTCTCGGGGGAAAAAAAGAATCTAATGCGAAGGGATCAGATTGTTTCGTGTCCCCGTGACGTAAAGGAGAGGAAACGTCCGCGCACGTTTCGTACGTAGTTTTCAGCTATCGTTCTTTTCTCGTCGACGGGAAGTCGCACTCTCTGTTTTTTCACCTAGGACTAGCCGTCAGCCTATGTGATTGATTTTTATACCATGCTAGGACCCCAGGGAACGTAGCCGGCTGCACATGTTGTTCGGTTTGCACGAGGGTGCCCATCTTTCTCGTCCTCGCCTCCGCGTCTCTCTTCATTCTTTTCATTTTTTTCCTTTTTTTTCCCTTTAATATCTGTCCAATCCCTGCGACTTTATTGCTCGATCGATCTATAATTGTTGACTGTAACGCGTCGGACCTTGGTATTTTTCTTCTCCTACGGTATTCCCGAGGGGTATAAAGATAGGTCGATAGTCGTTGGGCTTGGGCCGGTTCGTGCACACTCTCGATTAATCGAGACGTCGACGATTCCGCAGACATTTCCATTGTATTTTAATATCGCGAAACGGCCTCGATGGATCCTACACCCATTCTCGTTTCATTCCGAATATCTTTTTTCTAAGCTATCAAGACCGGCCCCGGTAAAATCGGCGCGCCTCGGGCTGCTCTCTCCTCTTAACTCTGTATAGGCCGAGCCAGGCACCGGGTCCTGTTACGACCATCCAAGTCTCGCGAATCCTTCAGGACGACTGGCCAATTTTTGGCAATTACCGAGATTATCTAATACACCTCGCGGCTAATGATTTCTCATTACGAGGTATAAATCTTGTGGGGGCGCTCGTGCAGCCCAGGCCAGGTCCATAGGGTCTGATTGGTTCTGCGGATTGCACCATGTATAATATATGTATGTATACATATATAGATAAACATCAGAGATCCATCACGGATCGTGCTCGTTTCGTTGTCGTTGCATAACGCACGGCTAATGGTTGCGAAACCCGCGGATAATAAAAGATAGACAAGAGAGCAAGACTGTTCGCGGTGCTTTTTAAAAAGAGCCTTCGTTTCTGATTCTCGCTCGTTTCCCACCGCTCGGATAATTACATTTGCCTCAGTTATTACCAGCACAAAGGCGTGGACCGTGATACCGCCGCAGGCTTCCTATCGATTATTCGCTACTTTGGCGATAATTAAAAACTGTCGCTACTGCGCCGAGAGCGAAAGGGTTTCCGTGTTTCTTAAATCCTGACGCTGATACAAAGGAACCGTTCTTTTCCTTTTTCCCTCGGCCCTCGCGGGCCGAGCTGTTTTGTTCGGCGAAAAAATTCTCGTTCGCTCGAGGTGAAAGGGACACTGCCATCGCATGTGCGACGAAGATTATTTTTCAACCTCGTCAAAGGTGTCCCGAAATGAAATACTTGCCGCCCGGTGACTCTGTGCTCTCGTCTCGCGAATATTAGGAAATACTAGGAAATATTAGGAAGAAAAGCTGGAAGCTAGGCGAACGTTTCCCGACAATTCTATGCGTCCAAGGTGAATCGAGCTAAGGAATGTACGAGAGGTGCAGCGATTCGCGTCGAAATCGCCGCCTACTCCAGACGATATTGTCGAGAAACCCGAAGAGTATACTCTCGCCGTTGAGTCCCGCGTCTGCTTTTCAATTTAATTCGAGAATTTTTATGGTTACACGGGCACAAAGAGAGCAACGGAGCAGGGCTAGGCCCGTAGACTGCTCCAACCAACTACCCATAATTACCAACTCCCATAGAAAATTGCGTCCATTCGAATCCCTTAAATGGACGCGCGTCCATTGTCTACACGTCGGCCGGGCCGCGCAACTCTTAAAGAAGCCAAAAGCACTGGCGAGAGAACAGCGAGCTTTGATTTATGAGTTTTCGGTTTCGTAGTAAAAAATACGAATTAGTTTTCGGGATGATGATCGCACGGAGATAATGGTCCCGATTAAGAATCCGTGCTGGCCCGGGCGAAACGGAGAGAAAGGGCGGGTGGAGTAAAAGGAACGAGAAGAAGCTGACCGATCTCTCGAAGAACAGAGAGAAGAGACGAAGCAGAGAGGGAGAGAGGTTTTGATACTGGTCTCCCCCGGCGCGGCGCGGCGGCGCGGCGGCGCGGCGGCGCGGCGGCGCGGCGGCGGGAGAGCGAGAGAAACTAAAAGAATCTGCCTCGAGGGCGAAGAGGGTTGACTCCCTTTCGTCTTTGTTTTACGAAACTCGCTTTCTACTCGAGCTGCACCCTTTCGTATCGCGGACTCGGCCGCGTCGAGATACTCGAGCATCGCCTCGCTGGCTCGGCCGGTCGTCCGCTTCGATCGTTGCGGCCACGAGTTTTCGGCCGATTGCTCGGTGCAGCGACGAGCCGTATCAACGTAGAGGAACTTTGCTCGTAAAATACGAGCAGCTAATTACGAGCAGGTGTTGGCGCGCTTTAGCCGGCGGACGATTTATCGACACCAGCTCCCAGGGGTACTCGATCCAGTTCCCGTGGATCGCGAACCGCGGCGTTCGTCCCAGAAATCGACCCGGTCAATCGTACAAATAGAAGCGTGAAATTTTCGTGCAATAGGCGGCTATGAACCTCGATCCGCCATTTTATCAGGATTCGAGAGCCGGCCATTTTGAATTCATTTCCACCAATCAAGCCCGCTACTTTTTCCACTTATTTTTTTCTCTTCTTCCTCTTCTTCTTCCTCCTTTTCCTCCACCACCTCCAGCTCTTCCTCCTATTCGCGCCGCGGCTGCTGCTGCTGCTGCTGCTGCTGCTGCTGCTGCTGCTGCTGCTGCTGCTGCTGCTGCTGCTGCTGCTGCTGCTGCTGCTGCTGCTGCTGCTGCTGCTGCTCCTCTTGTCGACTCTCTCGCGGCTCTTTCTCCTTCTTTCGCGGTTTTGCTTTTTTTCCGCGCCCTTCCTCTCTGTCCCGTGGCGAACGTCGTTGCTGCCGATGTATAGATACCGATAGCCAGCCGCGCGCACGTGCAAATACGCGAACGAGCCCGCACACGCATGCACGCGCCGCTACCGAGCGCAGAAAATCGAAAGAGAGAAGATAGACGACTCTGGCGGGCGAACGAGGACGATGTAACGAGAAGGAGGTGGTCGCGAGGTGGTAGCGCCGATGGTTCTGGCGGTTGTGGTGGTGGTCTTTCGAAGGGGGCCGAGAGGTATAGGTGAGCGAGTGCACGTTGTCCATCGTAATGCCGTAACATTTATTTTGCCCTTTCCCGCGCCGCCCGACGCTGGAATATTTTAAAGGTGCGCGCGCGCGCGCGCGCAAGCGCAAACGTGTAATTTGGCCGCGTTTAAAACTGTAACCTAACACGACTACCTGCAACGATCCGCGTGTATAACGAGTAACGTTGTACGACTACTATCGATCCAAGATGGCAGCCATATAAATTGGACGTCGCGGCTGGGAATGCCTGCGAGACGTTGCACCCTCGATGAAAGAGCATCCGCCGATCTCGCGCGGACGCTGATCCCCCGATGCGCCGCGCTTTTATTTCTCCGCCCCTTCCCATCCGTGGCCCTTCGTCGTTTCCAAGATATCCTTGCGATCCTCTGCAATCGTTGCGCAGGACGGTCACGTGTCGCTTGGCTTCGCGGAAGAAAGCACGCGAGACGGTCGGTACGGTGTGCGAATCGGGGAACGAAGAAGGGTGGATAGGTGGCGGATTACGGTACGAACCGAAAGTACGGAACGGAGCGCGGAGAACGTTGCAGAGCAAGTGCATGGAGGAGGCAATAATCTGGTTATAACTTGAGAGATTAGGTCCGGATTCGATTACCAGCGAGGTATCAAACCGTTAAACAGTCTCCGTGCTAATCAAAACCGAACCTTATTATCAACGAACTCGAGACCGGGATTCGTCCAACCCTTCTCGCTTCCATTTCGTGTTCTGTCCGATGCCTCGAAAATCTTTGCTCCCTGTTGACGATTATTTATTTTCCAACGGGGGAAGGAAAGAACGTCGCGCACTTCTCTCTCGTCGCGAGCTCCGATTATTCTTCAGGGGTGCAACAGAGTTTCGCGGATTAACGTGGCTGCGAAAATATGCTTTTCCTCGCCACGGGGCGTGTGCGCGGATTGATGCGTCGCGCGCCGTGTCGCTTGCGAAGCTCGACAAGGGGCAGGGTCCGGTTATTCGGTGGCGGGACGATTTTCTAATTATTGCCCCGCCGTCCGAGCCCCGAGGGCTCGTTGCCGGCGTGCGAGACCCACTGCCTCTGCGTATACAGGGAAATTTCTGATCCGTGGCTCGATTCGATCCAATGCCTCGATCGTATGCCCCGTTCGGCCTATCCACCTATCTGCTTCCGCAAAGATGGACCGATGGGAATCCTGCGAGAAAATCTTCGACGACGCGCGGTGAAAACGGATTTCCGTTCGCTCTGATTCGCGAGTACGTACTCCTCACGCTATCGTCGTCGGCTAATTCGATATTCGTCTACGTATCGATTGGAATTAGCGCGAGACCGAAGGATTAGCAGCGCGCTAGCTCGCTGTGCCTTCCCTCTGCGCCGACAAGCCAGCCGCGTTATCTCGCCTGGCGATAAGTGCATTAACAACTCGTATCTTCTCTAATAGTTTTCAGACACGCCGGGAAAGTCTTGTCGCGGTCGAATCTCGCCGCGCGCACGAGCAACGGTGCCCGATGCTATCGGGGGCACGAGCTCTGCACCGCTGCAGCGCCGCTAGGCGCGACGAAAGGGTTAAACGCGTTGTCTTTGCGTGCACGTGTGTGCCAACGAAGCGCGGTGGTTTCCCGATTTCTATCTATCATCGGTCAATTTCCTTTCTCAAGCGCCGCTATCCATTTTTCTTTCCATCCCTTCCATCCCCTTCTTGCTTTCGTCGAGTGCTCCTGTCGATGGTCGTCCGAGTACGATAATTCCTTTTAATTGCTGGCTCCGTGTACCCCGTGTACTCCGTGTACTGCAACACGTTTTTAGTTTCGCAGAGATTGCAATCTATGAAAATGCGGGTAGGCTGACGAAAGCGCGCTCCACCAGAGGAAGGGTGAAAGGCGAGAGGCGAGAGAAATTGGTGTTGCCGCGCGGTAGCAGAGCTCGGGGAAATTAAGTGCGAGAACTCGCACGGCGAAACGATCCGATGGCATGTCAGGGGCTAATGCGATTACTCCCGAAATCAGATCCTGTAGTTAGCCAATTAGGAGGAAGCGGCTGGCGCTGATTCGTTTCATCGACGATGCGTATCGTTTCCGCGTCTCGACGACAAGTCATCCCCTTTTGGCATTTTTTCGCGAGAGCAAGTATCCGCTTCGGATTAGCTGCCGCGCAAAAGAGGAGCGCGCTGGTCGATAAACTCTTTCCTTCTGGCTCGCTTTCGTCGCGGTCTTTTTCTTGTTTCGCGTCCCCCTGCCCATAGACGGTCGAGTTAAGGCAGTCGTTTGGCCGACGATCGTTGCGAAGCGATAATAAACTATCCGAGGGTATGGATTTCAACGCAAATTTGGCGGCTCTTGAAATTTCCTGAGGTGGAATGGCTCGCAGAGAATAGCGCTGAAAACCTATAAATTCGAGCGGAGTCGCCCGAGGTATACGAGCGTGCACACTCGCTGTCTCTCTCTCTGGAAGAGCCGATCGACATCGTAAAAATTAGGCGGAAGGTATATGGCAACCGTGGAGGTAGCGAAACCCCATTACACGTCGCTCTCCTCCTCCGATCAAAGCCGGAATAATCGAAAGCCTTTGGCACCTGCCACTTTGGCCGGACGCGAGCGAGCAGCTCTCTCGCCATCCTATCTCGTCCACGGATCGAACGAAAATTACGATTATTTTATAAAGAGTTCACTCGCGGGCGTGAAAAAGTATCTCCATTAAATTACAAAATTATCGTTATTTCCCGAAAAAGTGGATTCGGATGAGCTCTCGAGTGGCCGAGTGATTTAACCGCGTCTCGATAATAATTCGCCATTTCTTCCAACCGGTGGCGAAGCGACCCGCCGCAGATCAAAATTCGACCGAAGAAATCCTGCCCCTCGCGATCACCGTAGCCTAATGAGCCACAGCGACGATACCGCCCCCGTTACCGGTTTTTCAACGACCTCCTCGTGATTATCGCCGCGCGGTAATTGCCACGTGTCTGCGGTACACGACGCGGGTGTAATACGTGCTGAAACCTCAATTTCAAAACGGAAACGATACCGCGCCGGAAGGTGTCCGGCTACGAGGAAAGGCTTTCCTTCGAGCCGGGCTCTACTTTGCAAAACACCTACGGCCAGAAAATAACTGGGGCCGCCGCGCCGTTACGTGACCAGCCGACTGCCTACGTTTCTCGCGTACCACGGCTCTTTCCGCGTTCCGGTGAACGACTATTCATCGATTCCTCTTACCGGATCAATATTCCGAAGGGGACGGAGATCGTTTCCGTTGCGACAATCACGGGTTACGCTCGCCACTGTCTTCGATTACCAAGCCGCTATAAATTCGATCGCCGGACGATCGGGCGAATCTCTGGCGGAAAACACCGGCCAAGAATAGCGGAAACCATGGAGGTCCCTACCGCCTATCCCTATGGTGGAGCGTGGCAATGAATAACGTTGGAACACGCACCGCGAGCTGACGAGTGGTGGACACGCGAAACCGATCCCTTCTGGGAACTAATTTCCACCCGTGCCGCTCGTCAAACCGGTAGCTGGTATACGCAAAAGGCGGTCGTCACCGTTTTGTCGTTGTCGACGCTTTCGTTCGTGCTCGCGACGCGCTCGCTCCAAGCAGGGACGTCGTCGCGGCGATCGACGATTATTAACGATTATCCGGCTCACACCGGCGTTGCCCCGGCTTTCTCGGACACCTCGCTGTCCATCCAGCGCCGCGCATCCACAGTTTTCTCAGCCACGATTCGCTCTCCCCTGCTTCTTCTCGTGCCACCCCCTTTGCCCGTGAGACACGGTGTTTGCGATTAAATAGAACGGCACGCTGTATCGTGGTAGGACGCGCGTTAGAAACCGATACGCGGACGCCGATACGCGATGTATTATCTAATTTCTAGCGACAACGCATCGCGGTAATGACGAGGCTGTAGTCGGAAGGTAGGTTCGCGTAACGGGAAGATAAGTGTTGGTGTGCGTCGGCGGTTGGACGTCGAGTTTGGATCGGTGGAGCGGTGCAGAGGAGGATGGCTCGCATCGGATGGCATTGTCGTTGGCGTTGTCAGCGTGGTCGTTGTTGTCGTTTCTCGAGCGTCCATTGCTTGCGCGGTGGACTAGTGGGAGAGAGAGAGAGAGAGAGAGAGAGAGAGAGAGAGAGAGAGAGAGAGAGAGAGAGAGTGATGGCAAGGGGGGATCGAGGCGTGGACGGGGATGTCCCTGGCTAGGAGAAGAGGACACGGGGTGGTAGCTGTTGGGTGGCGGTGAAGCCATCGAGGCAGAGCGTTAACAGAGGCAGAGAGCGACGCGGAGGCTGCTGCGAGGTTGCTAGCTGCGGCGGTTTGCGCGTGCACAACGCATAACGTCAACAACAATAGATTATGCTCCAACATAGAGCAAGCTCGCTCTCGAGAATCACGTACGTATTGCGCGCTCACACTCGCGGTAAGCGCGCGTTACATTACCGCCCTCCGTTAGAGCCAAACACACAACCTGGACGCTCTCCCGCCCACCTTCCTATCGCCGCTTCCCCGCAGCCATCTCGTTGCGAGCCCGCTCGAACGATCGAGTCCAATGAGATTCCATTGTCTCGAGTAATTAATATTGATTACAATAGGTTATACCTGCTCGGCCGCGTCCCGCTCCCCATGCCCGCAGCCCCCTGACACCGCCGCGCCGTCACCGGTCCCGCTGCTCCCTACCGGCTCGTCGCCCACCCCCCGCGGCCGCTTCGCCGTCGCCCCTGCTTCACCGATATGCTCGCCCTTCTCCGCCGTCCTCCGTCAGGACTAGTGGCTTACGGCTTACCTAGCCGCGCTTATATTCGATGCATTTCCGCGCCGTTATATTAGGATTTCACCGATCGGCTCCGATCGCAATTATCGTTGCCTCGTCATCCTCGCCGTTCCCGCCGTTCCCGCGGTCCCCGCTCCTCGCCGACATCGCCGCTCTACGCCACCCACTCGCAGCCTCCTGTTCTTCGCTCGATACTCTCTCTCTTTCCGTCCCTCTATCGTTGCTCCGATTACATCCAGGGACGCGTTGATTAAGTTGGTAACGAGGATACGCCACTTTTTCGTGCTCCGTCATCCGCCGTTCGCCTCGCACCGCTTGCTCCGATACGCGACCATCTCTCGTTTCTTCGATTCCTTCTCTGCTTGGCCGCTCGCCGCTCGCCGCTCGCCGCGGGCAAAGGTAAACCCGCGCCGGACTTGTTCGCCACACGGAGACCTCGTCCCCGGGCTTTTTTTGCGGCTGTCGCGTTACTCTCGATCCGGCTGGGACGAGCCGATTATGCACTCTGGCGCGATGTTTAACGTAAACCGATCTAAAAGCGGTTAATTCGAGCAGCGCTCGTTCGGTGCACGCACGTGCGCTATTGGGTTACGTTTGGTGCGTGCCACCGCGATTTCGCGTTTACCGATCTCCACCGCTCCTCGCGTTCGTGGCTTTAGTCCGCTAAAGAGGATCTCCGACTTGGCCGATATCGCGTTACACGCGACACTTGTGCCAGCCTCAGCACGCGTTTGCGTTTCCGCTTAAAGTCTCGCGCGGGACTCGCCCCTCTGTATCGGCCAGCGGGGCAACGGGCGAAGCCAACGGGAGAGACGTCGAACGGCGCGGAGAAAGGCTTGGGGCGAGCGAGGATGCAGGGGACGGACAGATAGGAAGGAACGTGCAGGTTTCGCAGCAGGTGCGCGACCTCCGAGGAGCATCGACTGAAATGTTAATAATAGCCGCGATACGAGCATTCGATTTTATCGGAAATCGCTGTAATTACGATGCATCGGAATAAAAATTTATTTCTTTACTACCGAATCGCGCGGACACGACTGGTCCCTCGTGCTGCGACCCATCGCTGAAGCACGTTCGTGCGTGCCATTCGAGATCGCGATACGCGGTTGCGAACGAAATCTGGCACAGAAGGTGGTAGAGTGGATAAGAAAATCTCGATTTCGTCCTCGGATGATTTATCGATCGGACAATGCGATACACGATACTACCCTTATGGCGCGGCGATCGCGGGGGACAGTCCCCGAACGTTACTGCCTGTGGTGGATCTCTTTGTTGCGTAAGCACCTACCTCCCGGCTCGTTCCGGCATTGCCACCTGTGCTGCCCGCATCGTGAAACAAAAGACCATCCGCCGTGCCGTGCCGTGCCGTGCCGTGCCGTGCCGTGTCGTGGCTCTTCGTTTCAACGGAATATTGAGTGACGCCGAATGGAATTTGGTTTCCGTGCCTGCTGACACTCGGGGCAACCTTCGCGTTCCCGCATCAACGCCACCCCGTACACCGCTCGGCGCATCCGTCGTCTATGCCCTTTCGTGTCCATAGCTGCGTAGAGAATGTGATCGGTCGGACCGCGCTCCCTGGGATTATTCACGAGGAAGCGAGGGAAAACGTCGCGACGGTGCTGGAGGGTCGCTCGCGATCTTAATTCCACGCGGGGCGTGCTCGACGTCGAGACGGACGGAAGCCCCGTGCGCTCCGGACGCAAAGAAATTCGACGGACTAATTAATTCGCCGTTGGTGCGATGGCTGGTGCCCGAGAGAGCAGATAAGCGATTCGATGTTTCGCATGTCGGAGGCGGCGACCGTGCCATAACTCGCTCGAGAGTCGCTCGCGATATCGCACACGCGGCCGCCGTGTTTAGCATATAGAGTGCAACAATTAACTCGGGAGTTCCCGCGGCGATACGCCGAGGCGCGAGCGAGCGAGCACGCGGTCCTCGCGTTTAATTCGCCTTTACTTTTATTGTCGTCGCCTTAATAATCAGCACACTGGGTAGATTAATGCTCGCGGTAATTGCGGAGCTCCGTTCCCTCTTGTCGTGACTAATGGCGAATCGGTTTGTCGTCGGAAACTTCCAGATACCGGACAGGGAACGCTTCCACGAGACGCGAGAGCCCGGGGCGGAATCTTGCGCGACGTTGGAAACTTCTCTGCAATCTGTGCGCGCGTGTGAACGCGTAGCGCAATAGTGCCAATGGACCGGTTTTGCAGGCTATTTTCACCCACGAATCCGTATCGAAAAGAAGAACGACGCAAGTCGTTCCATTGCCACCCTTCGCGCCTGACGAAATTATCGTGGGAAAGCAGCGGCGAGTATTCGAGCACCGATGTCCCCGGTTAAAAATACTCCTCCCGACGGAAAGTGCCGGCGTTCGGTGGAATTTTTTACGGCAACCGTGGACGGTAAATACCGAGTTCGCTAACCACAACCTAGGGTTATGATTTACCGCCACTCCGCCAGATAGGGTTATCGGGAGTATCGCGACCCAACCTCCCGCACCTGCCTCGTTTCATCGAGAATCCAGCGTATTTACTTAGGCGCTAATCACCGTTGCTCTATCCGAACCCAGTGTACCCTTTTCGCGTCTTCCTGACTTTCCACCGGCCTCGCATTTTTGCCGACCGTCGTCCGTAACCCTATCCCTTGCAGCAGCCCGTGCTTGTTTTCCAACGACCAATCCCTCCGACCACGGAACCGTACTGCCTTCGCGTTTGCGCCGATCGTTGGGGAAAAGGGGAAAACCATCTGGCGTCTACCCTGGGAGATCTTTTCGTTGCTCCGATCGACGAGCTCGCGGCAATCGTCGAAGGAGCCGTCGATCTGGCCGCCGCAGGTATATTTTTCGGTAATGACTCGACAAATAAGATCGCCGACCGTACAGGCAGGGAGGGTCTGCGAAAATGACGTTTGGTCCGTATCGGCGGCGCACAAAGGTGTCGATAATGGAAACGTAGGAAACAATGGGCCTCGCCGTCGACGAAATATCAATTAAAACTGGGACGGAAACGACGGTCGATCGTTTTCATTGTTTGTCCTGCATTCTACGTAATACGGAACAAGGAAAGGCCGAGAAAGGAAACAGAGCTATCGCTTTGCACCCTAACTCCTAATGGAGCGCGGGGCCGGCAGAACGAGCGGGATTCGATCGGTCCCAAGCGGGGCCGCGACAAGCGATTCCTAGTGCTCGGAGTAGAAGCTGGAAACGCGTAGAGAGCAAAGGCTTCGACGGATGCAGCTGGTTTCGCGCAGTGGAGCTAGAAAGGCGAGCTCGAAGACGAGTAACGACATTAGTTGCGACTAACTGGATAAAGCGCAAAGTAGATACCTTCTAGAGCGAAGCGGAGAGCCCTGAGCCGAGCATTGTCGAGAGGGAAATGCCGTTAACGGGGAACCGCGTCGTTCCTAGCGAGATGTCGACGCCACGGTAGCGACGCGTCGCGACGCCGCGGCGTTGCGGTACGGTGTCGGCGATGCCGCCGTCAGGGCAGGGAAAAAAGATACGTACAAGGGTTGCCCTTTCCTCCCGCGATCCTCTAATGGCCCGGCGGGTCTTAAGGGCGATTTAAAAGGCTCTTAATGACATCCACTGGGCTGGCTGGGCTGGCTGGGCTGACTGGCTGACTGGTTGGCTGTCTGTTCGCCTGCCTGCTCACCGGCAGGTCTTGCCTTCGTGCCTCCTTGCCACGGCTCTAATTTCATCCGAGTGGAAACTGAAGAAACAAGTGAATTAAGCAACCCGCTAATGACAGATCGGGTTCGCGACGCTGCCTCGTCGGACCTCTCCGCGCCTAACGATATTCCCCCAATTTCCGCTCTTCCGTGTCGCTAATCCACTTTGCGGACCACTCGACTCGGCTCGCCCATCAATTAAAAGAAGCAAACGCTCGCACCTTACCCGTGCGCGTCCTCGCCGCGTCGCACGCGAGGGACACTCGAAAGCGTCGCGGTGTTCTATCGATTCGGAGGATGCCACGAGATGGAAGCGAAACGATCTCGTAACTCAAGATTACGGAGGTCGTGGGGAAGAAAGCTTTCGAGCCGAAGGAACGCTCGAAATCGGATGGCAAAGAAAGGGGGGGGGGGGAGGAGGAGGAGGAGGAGGAGGAGGAGGAGGAGGAGGAGGAGGAGGAGGAGGAAGAAGAAGAAGAAGCCGAGGCGTATCCAGAATGAAGAGTTCGAGAGGGAGGAGACGAAGGGTAATCTACATAGGCCGAGTCACCGGTCGAACCTTGCGCCCGACAAAGGCCAGTTCCCCCTCATTTTTGTCTCATTTGAATATCTTCATTAATATCCGCGCGGCTCCACCCGCTGCCGCGCCACGAACCGCATGCATTACTCGACTTCTTGCCACCATTTAATCGATCTCGCCCCGCAAATTACGAAGCCACGGACGATTTGTCGCCTCGCGGCTTGTCATTCGGCCGTGGATCGAATCGGGCGGGTCATCGAATCTCGTTCACCCCTCGGCGACTCGCCGAGGGCGAGTTGCACCGCGGCTCGGCGGACAAGCCTGTCAGCCTTCTTCTTTGCATCCATTCACCTTGCGTCAACGACGTCCGCCAGGATCCAGGGTTTTCTTCGTCGCCGAGATCGACGCCAGTCGGCCGCCCGAACCCGCAGGACTCTTTCGCTCGCGTGCATATTACGATCCAACGCGTGCACGCCATTAGAGGCGGTTCGCACGATCCGTTTCTCGCCTTACGCTCGCCCTGGGTCATCCCGGCCACGATCGAACGATCTATCAAGTCAGGAACGATACGAGTAATTATTCGACTCTTAATGACTCTTACGCGGTATAACGAGTTTGAAACGCGGTCTCATAAGCGCGCGCTAGCACGTTCCGCCAGGCTTCCATTCGTTTCTCACTCGTCCTCGTCCTTGCTTCGGCGAACGCGAATCTATGAAAGTTTCGCGAACATGCCGGCAGATCTTCGATGCATCGATCCCTCGGTGCAGGAATGCCAGCCGTGGTAATTTGGACCACCCGTTCTCCCGACTAATCATAACGGCGCGGCGTTTTGTTTTCGGGCTTCTTGTTCGAAGGCTCGGCCCGAGCACCCGTCGCGGTCGCCGTTCGGGGCGGTGTACCTATGCAAGCCCGTGGTATCGGGGCACCGCGAAAGTGCAGACTCGGTCGCGGGGAGAGAGAGAGAGAGAGAGAGAGAGAGAGAGAGAGAGAGAGAGAGAAAGGCGGGCGAAGCAGCAGGAGAAAACGAAGAAAAGGGAGGACAGAGCGAGAGACCGAGTACCCGGGGCCGAAGAAGAAGCATTCGGTCAGACTCTGGCCGCGTAATAATCGCCCGGCACCATTAAACTAAACCGGGAATAATATTATATTAAGCTGTAGTCGGGAGGGAGCCCGAGAGGGTGGAATAGTGGATCGAGGGCCGCGGGAGAGAAGGAGAAAGAGATCGTGGGGCGAATAGGGAGGGAAGAAGAGATCGAACCTCGAGGATGGCCGAGGTACCATGGCTTCTCAGAACTAAGTAGATTCGAATTTCGATACGGATGATCGGGCTGAATACAAATTACTCATATATGCCTCTCGTCCCGGGTAATCACACGGTGGCTGCTCCACGGTCCAAAGAAAAATGCTTGGCCGACGCTCCTTTATTTCCTTTTTCTCTCTCTCGCGCGCTCTCTGTCCATCGTTGCACTTCTTCCTTCCTGTCGCCCCCTTTTCTTTCCCGCTTCGCAGGTCCACGCTTCCCGCGGTCTCGAACGTGTCGCGAATTTTTCCAAAATTTTCCACGGAGATTCCGCCTTCGAGGTACGAGGAGCGTGCGTGGCTTCCCCCCCCCCCCCCCGTCTCCCGTCTCCGCGGTATTTTGCCCGCCGTTCCATCGACCCCCGGTACCACCCGGTTCCCATTCAGCCTCGGAAGGAATCGTTGCGGAGGATCGACGAATTCGAAGCGGAAAGGAGAAACGCAAAGATGGCCAGAACGAGGAAAGAGTGGAAGGATCCGATTTATCGGAGGGTGTGAGCGGAGTCCGGGAACGACAGGGAGATTGAGGAGGGATGAACGAGGGAAGAAAGAGGGAAAAAAGCAACGAGTCCTGCCCCCAGAACCACGGGGAATCCAATCATAATTATTATTCCCGGCGAATCGATTGTGGCTCTCGATAGGATTGGCTCGGTTTGGTCGGTCCCGGATCGGCACCAGGTATAACGACGTATAGGCGACGTATAGGCGACGTATAGGCAATGTATAGGCGATGGTAGCAGAGCGGCGCGCACCGGGCCTCTGGACGGTGCAACGTGCAGGTTCGTCGTGCCGGGGTTGGTAGCGGTGCAACACTCGCAGCATAAATAATTAATAGTAGCCAGAGAGCCGCGAAGTGAGTCGACGGGTGTTTTGTGGCTCGCAGGCTCCGCCCAGCTCGACTCCGGAGCTCCTCCCTGTGCCGGTGGAAGTTGGCAAAGAGACCCGACTTATCGTCAAACCAAACCGAGAAGACGACTTCGCGAGCAGGAATTCGTGCCGCGTTCGTCGATGTCGTGGCGCAAAATTTACGATTATCGCGACCGAAGAGACATACTCCGCGAGCCTCGTTAGCCCTCCTTTCCTTTCATGCGTGTACGCCCGCCGCCTTTTCTGCCCGAGACCGTGCAGCTCGGCCTATGCGCGGTGTATTTGGCTGTGTAATTTACGCGGAATTACCACGTTCTTGTAATTAACTATTATCGTGATTATCGGCCGATGACGCGCTGCGACCAATGCACCGATGCATCGTTCAGCCTCGCGAAATTTCAATTTCCACCGGCCGATCTCACGGCCGCTTATTACCCTCGATAATGACTGTGTTACCGGTATAAATTACGGCCGTTCGCTTCTTGACTTTTCTGTGCGCCGCACCGTGCCTGCGCTCCTCTCTGCTCGTCGAAACACCAAAGAATCCACTGCGCTTACTTGCCACCGCGAGCGCCTTCGATTCTACCTGTCGGCTTGCTGCTTAACGCTTCGCCTGTCGCATTCATCGGAGTGCGATTACTTTTCTCCTCCTCCTCTTCCTCTTCTTTTCCCTATCTATCTCCTTCCTCTTCGATTGATTTCGGAGAGGTCCCACGCTCGCTCGCGATTTCCCCTTATCTCTCTTTGACATCTTTAAGAGGCTAGGCGATCCACGGCGACGTTTATGTAGAGCGCGGCCTGGTAATCGTGTCACGTGGAATAAGCTCCGAACCAAAGGAAGATTTCCATCCGGCGAACCGCCTACGCCCCTGGACCGAGGGTCGAGTCGTAAAAAATAATCACCGGAAAATTAATCGAATTCGACGTTGGCACGTCGCCTCGGATTCCGCCTTCTCGTGAACTATGCCTCGCTGCACCGATTCCATTGTAGAATATGTCCCGGGGGGTTGAAATAAAATTCGTCCGTTTATCCTCGTAAAAGTCTGATCGAACGCGCGACCCATAGTTCCGGAAACTAGCTTGCCGGTGGAAGCGGCGCGGCGGGACGAGTTAAATCATGGACGGCGAAATACGCACTAGGAGAGCGGTGTTTTCCACGAGTACACGATTGTTCGGACAGGGTCGCGCAGTTGAAGAGCTTTTACGAGGCGTCGAGGGTCGCTCGGACGCGAAACTGCGGAGCTTTATTCGCCCCACCGCTCCGCTCCGCGCGCCAGTCGAAGCGAACTGGTATTATCATTATCGGACGAAGGGACCGTGGGACGGTGGTGCAAGAAAGGCTTGAGTTTACACAAGAGTTAGCAACGATTCGACGCTAGGCGAGTGCTTACCGAATCACTTAAATGATTAAGGAAAAGGGTTGTTTGGACAGCGCCTCGAATCTCGGGCCATTCCATTCTTCAACGCCTGCCCTCCTACTCGTCGTCGTCGTCGTCGTCGTCGTCGTCGTCGTCGTCTTAGGGTAATCCGTTTTGTCAACGACTACCGACCTCCGCTGCCTCATTACCCTTCCCCTTTCTTTTATTTCTTCGTCGTCCTGCCCCGCCAAGTCGCTCTTGTTTGCTTAAAATCCTCGCCCCGTTCAGGATAATATATCACTCGCGATAAAGGTAATCGAGCGCGAATACGTAAATCGTCGCGGCGGTTGCGCGAAATTTTCCGGGATGCCATTTTCGCTATCTTCGTGGGAGGGATAGCGGGGCGAAAGGATGCCGTGTCAGGAGTGCGGTGCGGAAGAAGCGCGCGTACGCTCGAACGGTTAGAGGCATCGAGAGTCGGGCCCTGGGCCCGCAACGACGGGCATTAAACCTATTAAGACGGCATAGCTACGGCGTCAAGAGATGACAGTGATAAACTCGACCCTCTGACACGGCGCGGCGGTCCCCCTTTCTCCTTTCTTCCCGCGATCGGTGCACCTCTAGGAAGAATTAACGTTTCTCCCTCCGTTCCTTCTTCCTTGTAGCCTCTCGCTCGCGCGCCACCTTGCACGCCTCGTTCCCTCCTTTCCTATACCTTCCTTTTTTTTTTCCCCCCGGTCGACCTTTCCTGCGCGCTACGTTCGCCTTCCCTGGCGACGGTTCCCGTCGAGAGTAGAACCGGCTCGCCTGGAGAACGTCCAGGCGGAGTCGGGGGGGCCGAACGCGCAGCCAGAAGGGCAAAGAGGCAAGCCTCGTATCGTTACAGTTTATTATAATATAATTATGTATCCTGGAAGGGATATATCGATGGTGGAACGGATAGAGCTCCGGCTGGAAATGGCTGAGCAAATACGAAGTCACGAAGTCGTCCGGGATCATCTGATTGGGAGAGGATCACGGGTTTACCGATTCCTTCGTCTCGGAGTCACGTTCCCTCCGTGAGCTCGGCCGTCCTCGCCAGGCTCCTCGTATACGACCCCCGTAGACACCGAGGACAACGAGGACGTCGTTCCTGGAGAAGGTGGTTCGTGACAAAAACCGCCGCGGTATTCTCGATGCATCGTGCGATGCGATCTTAGCCCAATTAACTATCGCAGGCGACCACGCGCCCTTCCTGGACCTTTGCTTTCTTCGCAAGGATCCACGAATTCTGTTGCTTCGCCCGTGAATTCGTACGATACCGGTGGTCCTGGGCGATAGCGCGCGCGCTGCACAGGTTCGTTGATCGGCACGGATCAGCTGGAGTACGCCCGCACAGATTTTCTAACGCGAATAAGCGGAGGGGTCCCCGCGTGCCCGAAATTTATGCAGCCGTCGGAATATGGCTTCGCCACTGCCGAATATATGGTATAATAATTCTCGATATCAGGTGCCTTTAATCACCTTAAATCCACAGTCCAGACACACCCCGTGTTCACTTAACTTCAGGGTTATCTTAATCTTTCGACAGCTGCCCAGCGCCTCCTCGATCGCTTCTCTTCTCCTTTACCCTCGATTCGATCGATTTTTATACTCCTCCTTCCTTCGTTTCCCTTCTTCGCCCGTTCGCCCTTCCCCGCTTCACCTGGCCCCGATACCTGCTGTCTATTAAATCCATGAATTTCTTTCCGAACAAAAACGTGGCATCGCACGGTCCAAGCGTCACGAACCGATTCACCTTTCTGGAAACGACATCAGGCACAGCCTCCTCGGGTGTGAGCCGCGAAGGTTGAAAACTCTTCCGTGCCCACGGGTTACGACCGGTCTTCGGTGTTCGGCGGGTAGAGAGAGAGAGAGAGAGAGAGAGAGAGAGAGAGAGAGAGAGAGAGGCGGCGCCAGCCACGTCAGTGGGAGAGATGTTATTAGATAAGTCTCCCCTGTCAAGTATCTCGAGCTGGCTGTCCAGCGTCGAAACTCGTGCCACTCAATTGCCGCGAGGTCTCGGGTGGTTTGGCCGGTCGACAGTCGAACAAGCTGTCCACGAGAGCCGAAGAAATCGGCCTCCGTATCGAGCCGCTCGGAGGACGAGACCTAATTGTCGGTCGTACAGTACACGCATTACACCGTCTAAGTGTGCACTTAGGATACGCAGCGGCGGACGTTGAATGTATCGCGCACCTTATTACGCGACGGTGGATCCTTTCCGCGGGTAGATGCAGAGGAAACGATAGTGATTCCAGCTTGTTAGCTCCTCCTTTAATTGCCTTCGAGTTTTCATCGTTCGTGCGTATACCCGCCGCTATATGCATTATACGTGTCGTCTACGGGCACCGATGTTGCTGACGCGTCGCTCGACTTTTTATCCGCCGAAAGTCTTCCTCCCGTTTCTTTTTCCGGGGCCACGATCTCAATGGAAATCGATAGTCTCGGGTTTCCGTGAACGTTCGAAGGCTACGCGAAGCACGTAGGTGTTTGTCGAGCACAGTGTTCCCAGACGGAAGCGAACGACGTTGGATAAACTACGGGTCACGCGCTCTGCTCCAGAGCTTTCCTAGGGCATGCCTGACCCGCACGCCATATACGACAGTGCATTATTTTCCAATATTACGTGAACTACGGGCAGGGCGAAAAGGGAGAGGAGAAGCAGAGGGGCGGAGAAAGGGAGAAAGATACTCCATCGGATCACGCACGGTTGAATTTCCGAGTCGGGGGAAATGGGGCCGAGAGGTGGAGGCTAAACGGACCCGAGGGACACGTCGTCTCGGGCTTCGAAATTCCCTAATCGATCGTGCACTCCCGACTCGAATCGAGATTGAAAGGTTCGCGTGCATTGCCCCAGAAATAAAGAAGCAATTTAAAACGTTTGTCCGCGACCGGCGGATAATCTTTTAATTCGCTTCGAGGAACTACTCGCCGAAACCGATCGACGTTCGTGCCGATGAATTGTTTGTGGCCGGCGAGATGGAAAGTAATTTTCGCGTTAGTTTGGACCGAAATCCGGTCCCGGCCTGAATCCGACTCCCTCGACATAGGGCGATTGAAGGAGGAGCGACGCGGGACGGAGGATAGTGATGGAAAAGGAGAAATTGAAAGAAATATGTAGAGCGGACAAGGTGAACGGGGAACGATAAAAGCCGATCGTCAATGGAAAATTGCGTTTATACAGCGAGAGGATGCTCGCGTTCGCATTCTCCCCACAAATTCGACCGCGCTCGCGGTTCTCGTTAAAGTTTCATCGCGCTCGCGAATCTGTCGAAACGCGAGCAATATTCGCCGCGTGCGTTGCAGGCGAGAGCGGGGGAGTTGAAGTGGAGGAAAAGGTAGAAAAATCGCGGAAGCAACCGGCAGGGAATGGCACGCCGATGGAGAACAACGATTCAGCCGAAATAACAGTCGGGGTGAAAAAGCGGTCGCCGGGCGGTTGGAAAAACGCGTTTATATTTCACCGGCTGCGAGAGTGAATTCCCTTTGTGACTGTAGGATGACAATTTCACGGCATTTAGCCGCGACAGGGCTCGCGTACGCGCGAAACAATGCCGAGCTCGCGAACCGACGGGTTCCCGCTCGTTTTTCCCTTTCTCTCTTTCACCCTTCCGCTCTTTCCCAACCTCGTCACCGTTCCGCCCTCTCTGTGAATTTCACTCGTTCGTCTCTACACGCGATAGTCCGCATTCCCATCGCCCCGTAGCTCGCGTCGTTTTTTAATCGGAAACAAAAGCGTTATTGCGGAAATTAAATGACACATCGCGCGCTGCCAAGGAGGGGGCGAATTGTCGGCTTAAAAATGTAGCGTCGGGAAACACCGGTCGACAGGGGAACGTAATTTTTACCGCTACACATCGCACAGCATGCACAATCGTTTGACGCGTAGATCGATGAGATCGATGAGATCGATGAGATCGATGCCGTCGTCTACCTTTCCGGTGCCCCTTCACCCGTTTCGTTCCAAACAATCGCCCGTCACTCGTCCATTATTTTTTCGCCCGTCGCCGTCGTTTCTGCCTCGGCAATTTTCCGTCCGGACAAAAAGTGCCGAACGAGTCGAGCCGGCCCGAGCATCGATTCCCCTTATCGTTCGGCAACTTTGGGATTTTAATTGCGCATGCAAATGTTGGCGGAGGACGAGACGCGGCGAGGTCTCGGACCGCGTAGAAAATCCGGCAGGGCCAATTCTATTGTCCGATCTAGGATCCACTTAGGCGAAGTAATTGATAGATCCCTCGATGGCGGAGGAGGGATCGAGGAATGACAGGTTACGGGCCAGGATACGGGCCGTTCGCACGACCCTACCTCGCTGCCGTGTTATTAGTTAATTCTTACAATTACTCGTCGTCCCTGTGGTTATTCCATTACCGTATAACTCTCGTAGATCACCTGGACTTTTTCCCCCCTGGCTCGGCCATCCGTTCGGAGGACCGCTCGATCGACCAGATGGACCGACCGATGGACCGATCGACAAACGACATCCTCCATCGGCTCGATTTCCCAGCTTCTTCTCTCTCCGTGGCGATCGCGCAGAGTTCGCGTGGGGCCCGAACGATCCGTCCTCGTCGTGCCTCTGTCCACGGGCGTCCGCACGGTTCGAACACCGAGAGAAATCTCGAAAAGCTGTCGGTAGCGAGGCGTGCTCGCCATCCTTGTGCCGGCTCCGTACTTTGAAAGCGGTTAACGAAGACGGGAAAGAAGGCTACGCGAATAGTTAATTAGACGCAACTGCTAGCGGCGCGGTAATAAATGTAACATTAATGAGTCGTAGTAACCTTGATGCTTCGACAAAGAAGCCAGCGTGATTTCCAGTTTGATTGAAAAACAGGAAAAGATCAAGCGCACCGAGCCGTGTCGCAATTGCGGCAGCAACCCGCGGCTACGTATACCTGTCTATTATTATTCCAACGCTTTTTTGAATATTCCTCGCTAAATGGAATTAATTCCTGAAAAAAAAATAATTAAGTACAGAGAGAAACGTAACCGGGTGCGCGCGTAAATGTACCGTGGCGATCTAATCTAGCCCACAAAGTCAGTGCCGGATCGTGAGACTGGTCTGACGTCTTAATTGTAGTGTAATGCTCGTTGCCTTAATGGTGTGAATGAACTGTGTTTTCAATTACGGAGAGATCAAAGGAAGCAACGAACTGCCTTTCATCACTCGGATCTTCCGCGGCTCGATCCGATTTGCGTTCTCAGTTTTCGTTCTGCTTCCGACCGATTGCTCTCCTCCGACCGCGGCTTTTCCCGCGCGAATCTTTTCGTAGAAATTTACGTAGCCGCGTTCCCCGAAGATAAATCGGGCAGGCACGATCGTGGAAAAGTCGGGGCACCTAACGATTATAGTTTCCTCGTTTACCAATAACGCGGCCGCTCTCACGGATAAGGGCGTCCGGTGCAGCGCCTATCTCTCTCACCCTTCCTCGTCCGCGATCAAGAAGTTAAACGCCGCGGCGCGGCGGCCACGTATTCGCCGAGGTGTCGATCGTTTTTTCCAGCCGTGGCGCCCCGAAGACCTTGACAAGGCGGGCGCACTTTCTTGCGCTTCTTCGTCTACTTCCTCGGCTCGTGTTTCGAGAGAGTTACACGCAAGAATGCGGCGCGATCGGCAGCGAGGCAGGCCGGCGTTGCATCTCGCTTCGTAACGATCGCCGGATGTGGTCAGCCAATGTTTAATCGGCAAAGATGGAAAAATCTCTTCCGTGAGAAACTGTTTCCCCTCGGCACCGCCGCCTCTGCGCACGATCTTCTGCCTTTTTCGTTCTCCCGTTTCACTGGACGACGCGACGGAGATCTGTCCGGCAAAGACAATGCAATTCCATCCGATGTATCGATACCGGTCCTCCACGCGCTGCATCTCCTGTACTCCGTCCCGATCTCTTCCCCCTCCGTTGATCGTTCATCTCCTCTTTCCACCTGACCCGCGGTACTACTCGGATTACCGACGATAAGTATCGGCGCGCACTGCCGTCCGCCGAAATTGCGCTCGCCGCAGCTCCCGGCGAAGCGTTTTGATATTCCGCGGCGATAACGCGCGCGCGCGCGCGCGCGCGCGCGCGTCGAGCCGACTCGCGCAGCTTCGTTATTAAATTTTCCCTCGTGGAACCGCGGAGACCAGGCCCGGCCCGGCCTGGTCGCTTCTGTTCACCCGAGGAGAAATTCATTCGGCGCAACGAAATCTCGATGCGCGGTCGGAACGAATTTGTCGTTCCTCGAACGCTGCCCCAAGGCCCCGGGCGAGTCGCGTTTCATCGCGAATACTCCACCGATCGAATGGAAAGGGACGAGGAACGAGTATGTACGTCGAGGGCGAAAGCAGTGGCCCGACGAACGAGCAGAGACTGGGACGAGGATCAACCCTTTGTCCTCTTAAAGCTTTCACTCTTCCGGTATCTCGGGGAGGGAAAAAAAGGAAAGGGAAAAAGAATACGAAAGAGTTTAGCAAGGCTCCGCGATTAGCAGAGGGCAACTTTCAGCTAACCGAACGGCCGATTCTGAAGTAGCCCCGGACTGCTCTCGCAAGGGGCAAAGTTGGAAAGTTTCGCGACGGGGACTTGTCCAGTAGCGAAGGATCAGGAGAAAAGACTGGCCGAAGCGTAGAACAGATCGGCGCAGCTTGGAACGAAAGGGAAGCTTCTTGCTGGAAGCGGCATTGTACATTTCATTAGGTAGACGAAAGGACGTTGCTCGCTCAGTGTCGGATGCATTGATTTTCGTTTACCCACTCCTCCGGTGGTAGGCGCTTCCCTCTTTCAGCGGCCTCCTTTCGCATCCACCCACCCTCGAGGGATGTTTCGTTATTTAAACAGATTAGCGATACGGCAGCCCTAGAGGGGAAGCGTCTTATGTGTTTTCAATGCGTAGAACGCCGAGGAAATTAATCCTTCTTGCTGCCTCGATTCGCCAACGAAGCACGCGTCTTTTAATCGTATTCTCTTTGCGAGTATCGGCCTCGGACTTTGGACGCGTCCCGATTAAATACACGTTCTCGAAAACGGTGGAAGGAGCGGCGAAATTCCACGTAGCTCGGATCTCCGTCGAAGTGGTTAACAGGCCGGGGCCAGAAACGATAGGGTAGAGCGGGGGAGCGTGGCGAACGACGAGTCGAGTCGAGTCGAGTCGAGTCGAGTCGAGTCGACTCTCGGAACCGATTCTCTAATACAAATTCATGAACGGGCCAGCCGTTTACCCTCCATTAGAGGCAAGCGCAATCAAAACCGAGCCGCGGACCCGATGGACGACGTCGGGATCCGACCAGCTGTAAATCAAACTACGAAATTCCTCGTGTCTGGTCCTCGCGGTGTCTGCGGACCACGACGGGACGCTACGAAAAGTGTTGAGCTTCGCCTCTCTCCTCCATTCTCCGGACTCTCGATGCGCAAGGGTGTAATTATGCGTCCTGGGCCCTCAGCCAAAATCCCTTTCCCGTTTCCTCTCTCGGTTGTCTCGGCCCGCTCTCGCCGCGAGTATATCGAGTCGAACCGTGACCGAAATAGGGAAAAACGAACGCGTGCCGTCCTTCCGCTCGTTTGCACTCGGATCCGAAGATAAACCGTTCGAGTACCTACAGTTCGACGCGTCCCGCGGGCAAACTTTTCTCTAGCCTCCGCGATATCGTCGCCGAGCATTTCAGTTCGAAAGTTCAAGAACCAGCGGCGAAACGCCTTTCTCTCGACGAGCTCGCGGTAATAATTTTTTGTCCGCGTTCTAGCCTCCGCCGCGAACGGAGAATTCGGTCGTTAAATCGCGGTGGAACTCGCGCGAGTAAAAGTGGCGCGGCCGGCCGTTTTAACGAGTGCGCCCGGAAAACGCGGCGTGGCTGGTTTTCAGGCTGGCCGAGCTGCAATTACAATTGCAAATTTTTCACGGTTGTTATTCGTCGCCGCGCTCCTTCGCGACGAGGAAAGTTTCGCCGCGGGAACTTTCCCGGGAATCCTGCGGTATTTTTGCGACGCGTCCCCGATGATTTCGCGGGAAAGAATCGCGTCCCCGCTGGGACGAGAGTTGGAGGAAAATCGTTTAGCATAATTCGAGAGGTGACGGGGCCCTTTCGCAGCTCGCCCTCAATAAAGATCGCTTGTTTTGCTCCGCTCGACTGTCCTCGTTGGCCCCGCTGACATCTCGAGGAAAGGGCAGGTCCTCGGGGGATTATCGCCTTCTGGCTCTCGCCGCTTTCGGAAAAGCTGGAGAACCGGAGGCTCGAGAATCGTTCCAATTTGTCGGAGAATTATCGCGAAGCTAGGAGAAAAGATTGGGCAGCGGCGTTTTTTCTCCGCCAAGAATTTCGGATGGAAGGGATCGAACGAGGTAGCGTGGATCGTAAAGAGAGCAGCGTGGACGGCGGTCGTTGCGATTCTAATTAGAAGGAATTTGGTCGTTCCGGGGGCGAATTAAGGTAATCGGCTGCGACGAACGAGGGTCTCGCTTCGACAGGAAACGCCTGCGCGGCGAGAAGCGGAAACGGAGATCGAGTAGAAAAGAAGCGGCCGTTCGACGAGTAATGGGACAGATGGAGGAGAAGAAGAGCAAGGAAGATCGAGGGGCGAGAGACGGGCGACCCTAGCAGCGGCGGAAAAAGTCGAGAGCATGAAATTAGTCGTACTCGCGGCACAGAGCATTAGAAGTGCCCCGAGGGCTCGTGGCTGCCGCTTGCTCTCGTTTTATTCGATAATTATGCAAATGCTGGAATGATTGTCGGGCAATATGTCCTTGGAATAAAAGTCGAGTCGGAGCAATTCGGTTATCTTTATGATTCTGAAACGCGAAACGGAGCACCGTAGGGTGAACAGCCTAAGGGGGATGACAGGAAAAAGAAAGGACAGCCGAAATACGCGACGCGGGAGGTCTTGGTCTTTCGAAGCTACGACGCCCAGAGGAGAGAAGCGCTTAATTTGCATCGAAACGCGCGTTTCCCCCTTTCAGCCCTTTTCAGCCTGGTTAACCGTGGAGCATTTCGTTTTCAATGGAAAATCCGCTCGGCTCGATCGCGTGGCCGGCTCCTCGTCGAACTACCGGTTACGTGACTTACGCGTAAGATCGCGCGGAATCGCGACCACGGCCCATTAAGACGTTCGCTCGCCGATTTAATTAAGCGACTATGACTCGACGCTGACGGACCACGGAACGGTAAGGCGGATCGTCGTTGTTTATTATTAAAATATATTCCCTTTCGAAAGGGTGGAGCCCGCCTCGGCCAATGGACTCGCCGTCGCGTGTCTCGAGTCGTTAGGGTGCCTGGAAATTGATAAGAGTGCATCGTCGCCCGTCGTCGCCGCTGGTGCAGCCTTTAATCCGAACGCGGCAAGCTCCTTCGCCTGCGACCTCGACCAATCTATCTATGTATTCACTTACCGTGTTCCGCAAGAATCGGGAGGGGAATATGTCGAAGGTGTGGATGCATACCAGACACTTTACAATAACAACTATTTATTTATAGGTAATAATGCTGAATTACAATGAATACACTTTTTGCCTCGATACTAGATTGTATAAGTCCGATCACGAAATCGTCATCGCTCGTCATCGTTCCTCGTCGGTAGTGTGGCGATACTGGTTCCCCCCCCCCCCCCCCCCGCATACCCACCCCGTATCCTGCGTGTTTCAATCGCATTCTCGCCAACTTCCCCGACTCCTCGATCGAGAATCGCCGATAAACCGCCCCTATCTATCCAACGATTGATTCGCCTTCGCGTCTGTACGCGACACGAACATTCTTCTCCTTGGTCCTCGCGACCATATCGCTGCTATCCTACCCCCGTGATTCCTTCGGCCGATTCGCGGCTATTCCCGAGTGGAATGGACGGTCTCCTATCGCCCCGGCGATTCTCCATCGCGAGATTCACCCCGTTCGATTGGTAGTGGCGATGGCAAATACAGATGAGCTATCGGTGGTTAAATTCTCGTTTCACTACGTGTAGCATCGTCTCAACGGGCTGTAGCCGGTACGCACGATCTAGACACTATGATTATGTGAACTTTACAACACAAGAACCTTACGGGCAAAAAACTTTGTACATGGATCTTAAATACGGGAATCGGCCTCGGTGAAATATTCGTCGCGGTTCTCCCTTGGCCTTGCCAACGTTCCGCCGAAAATATTCCGCCGAGCATCTACCGATCAACGCAAACGCGGGACACACGCAATATGCATTAGCCTTACTTGTCGACGATAGTAACTAAGTTTATTTATATAAATAAGGTGTTACGATTTAAAATGTTTGGGAGAATCCTCCGTTGTTTCTCCTGCTTTCTCGCACTCTCTCGTTCTCACGTACGCGCGAATTCTCTCTCTCTCTCTCTCTCTCTCTCTCTCTCTCTCTCTCTCTCTCTCTCTCTCACACACACACACACACACACACGCACACGCACGCATTACCACCTGCCTTCGGCGCTTTTCGTCCATTTCTTTTTCGGTTTGAATTTCGACCGAAGCATGCGCTACCATTCTACGTTAATCCAGCTTCGCTCCTATCGTCACTCGAAATTCCTCGATTCTTCGCACGATTTCCTAGCGGGTCTCTACCTGCTCCCCATTTTTCAGCGATTAGCACACATTCGCGCGGCTCTCCTCGCCCCACGTGTACAATACAGCAGATCGAGTCGCTGCTCGTCGCCAGCTTCTGCTCGCGCAACACGGTGCCACGTGCAAACTGTGCGGCGCCTAGATTATAAGAAATCGCTTTTGCACGGTCTGTTATCCAGTGGAAAGAACAAACGGCGACGTTCCGGTTGGCCGTGCAGAGAATTTCTAGTCGACGGGCAAGCATCGAGGCGCGCGTTTCTCTTCTGATTCGTGGACTGATCGGGTCACTTGGTTCACCGGTCCACTTGCTTCACCGGTCCGGGGGAAATTATATTAATAATAATTGTAATAATACTCGAAACCGTGCACGGCGCACCCGATACAGCTTAACGCGATTAACTAATGAAGTCGTTCGATAATTAGGAGAATAGGTAGGTGTAGGAACGCGTGCACGCGCGCACGCACTCTCGAGCAGTCTTTAGAAATGTCCTCCGCCTGTCGTCTTCCGTCTGTGGCTACTCGGTATCGGTACTTGGAACTTCGTGCTCCCTTTTCCGTTTCGCTGCGACTCCGCTGCAGACACACTCGTGTTCCCTTTCGAGGTACTATTCGATTCGAGACACTGGAATCGCCCTCGGTTTCGACCGTTCCTCGATCATCGATATATCCTTGGACGTGGTAAGCATTCCCATATACATATGCACGTGCATTCGCCTCGTCTCGAACGAACGACGATCTCGTATCCGCAGGCGAAAAGAAAATGTTCGCGATTCGAAACTCGTCTCGTTGATATGTGTTTCCATGCTCACTGTTCGTCTTCAGCCGTTCGAAAACTGATCGCCCCTCCTGGCTTCGATCGAAGCCCCGAGCTAATAGCACTGTTCTCCGAGCTACGCGGTCAAATCCATTCACGGTTCGCTTCAGCCACGCGATTCACACGAAACTACAGCGAAGAGTCGTGACCACTTTCCACGACGATTTTCTCGTTTGCTCGCGGTTTCTCGCTCCTCCTTCGATCGATCTTCGTCACTCGTTTTGGCTGCTCGCTGCTAGACGCTCTGCCCCTCTTCTGCCCTCCTCCAGCCTCTTCTAGGTCGCGCTCGTGAACAGAACAGAGTTCTTGTAGTAACCCGTTCGGGATTCTGAAACAGAAGAGGGTGAAGAGTGCGGTGCCTTCCACAATGGTAACAAGATTGTCGAATTCTACTCGATAGCATGCGGATGCACGCGAAATCGTTTTCCGTCTTCGCTGCTGACAATCGGTACGCGAATTCGTGGATGGAGCGATCGGGTGATTCGTGAAACAGAGAGAAGACGCAGCGAATGATCCGATGATCGTTTGGTTGGAAGCGGCGCCGCTCACTAATTATCCTTGCCTCTTGAGACGTAGATGAACGCAAAAGGGACCAGGCGCGGACATTCGGGAGAAAGGGAGAGCGAAAACGGGGCCCTATCGGGCACGTTCGTAAATACGAGACCGGTCGACTCATCGGCCCTTTGGGTCCCTTTGTGATCGAGCCGCCACTCCATTTTTTATCCAACTGTCGCTTATGATTGAAAATCCCCGCGTGCTTTAATAGTCCACTGGATTCGATTTACACCGTTTCTTCTGCCACGTTGCTCCGTTCTTCGCCAATTCCCCCTTGCTACCCTTAAACAATCGCCTCCTTTCTCCCCATCCGCCCATCCGCCCATCCGCCCATCTCCCTTTCTCTCTCTCTCTCTCTCTCTCCCTCTTCCTCTGGTTCTCTTCGCAGAAACGAATTTCATTTCCCTTTTTAACGCGGCCACAAATTTCACGCGGAGCTTCTGGTGGTATGTACGAGAATTCCCGAAATCGTTCGGTTAATTTCGAAAAGGGAGAAAACGAAACGCAGAACTGCGGCCAATTAAGAGACCACTCGTTAAGCCGGCTCGAGAAGAGGACCCAGAACGCGAGGAGAAAAACGATTATTTACGTGCAGCGTCACGTCGGGGGCCTCTGAAAAGCAAGAGGGAGGGAGAGGGGGAGAGGGAGAGAGGGAGAGAGAGAGAGAGAGAGAGAGAGAGAGAGAAATGGAGAAAGAAATATTGCCGAAATCGCGCGCCACCGCTAGATGCTTTTTGCCGCGGAGCCTGAAACTTTCGACGAGTTTCCACGAAGCGAGACGAAGGCAAGTTTTGAATTCGGCGGCGTGTGCCGGTGACGCCACTGCAAGAAACACCCCCTCGAACGCGACCGCCTTCCAAGACTTTCTAATTAAAGATCCAGAACTTTGTTGCTCGTCGCAAGAAATTCCTGCTCGCTGATCCGACCACGAATCGTGTAACGCTACCCGTCTGTGCGCGAGTTTCTAGTCGAAGTCGAAATTTTCCCCACGATCCATGGGTTTCGATGCGCTACTGCACCCACCTTGAAGGGGAGACTTCACTTGGTCTCTCTCGGCCGCCTGGTGCTGCCGCGATTTTCTCTCCAGCTCCAGCTCCTGTACCAGCGACTCTGCGGCGGGGAAAACAGAAAAACCAAATCGTTATTCATTTCTCGAGGAGGAGATCTCGGACGCGTGCAATGGATTCCAGTCGGGCATTGGTGATTCGGAAGGGCGCGAGGCGAAACGCCCGCGCGAAGGATGAAACGGAGCGGTAATTAGTGGAAAACCAGTCGGCGCGAACCGCGAGAAAGAGGAAAGGAGAGGAGGGACGGTACTTGGGATAACGGACGAAGGCAGGCGTGAAAGGGCCGCAGGTTTGCTCAATGAATTCCGCAAGGATTAGGGTGAAAACTGGAAAATGTCCCTTTAATGATATCGCGCCGAATTAACCGCGGGCGAGCTCCTCGTTTCGGTCTACTTCGTTAAGCCTACGAAACGACGACCCCTCGACCTGTCTCACGACCGTCGCTCTTCCCAGAGATTACGCGAGAAAGAACCGTAGTCGACCGTACCCCTTTCTTATCGAAAATACCATTTTTTAACGCCACTTTGAGCAGCGCTCGAAGAAACAGGATTAAAGGAAAAATGCTGCCCCGGGGGGGGGGGGGGGAGAGAGAGACCGTAGGATCGAACGGATTAATCGCGACACGGAGGAAGGGGGCACAAGTATAATCGGCAAGCGTGAAATGGCGCCTCCTTGGGCAACGAGCAATGGTAAAATCCAATTGGGAGGCCATTAAATCCCAGTTAACCGACGAGAGCGAGGAGAGAGGAGATCGCGGCGACGTTCCCCGTGGTACGGCTCGCGCCCGGGACTAGAGACGCCGGGGCCGAGATTCCATTATGCTTTGAGCAACAATAGCTGAGGGCTGTTTCGTGGTACGTGGGTGTGAATTCGTGCGTTCGTCAGGACCGTTATATTCCACGGTATTTCAGGGCCACGGAGCGGGCGAGTGTTTGCGTTTCACTGAGCCAAATTACCTCTGGCACCCTTATCCGCGTGCGGGGTGTTTCTAGTCCCTTTGATATCCAAATGACAATTTAACTGCTCAAGATACAGCCGCGTTAGCAGCGATTGCTAGGGGTACTCGGCTCGTTTCGTCGCGACGGTGCCAGACGGCTATGAGACGCCTGCTCGATCCAGTTTTTCTCCAACCTCGATCCGATCACGACAGATTCAACCGAGAAACAGCTACGCACTCGGGGCGGCGCGTATCTTCGCCGACTAATAGTTTTGCTACCGTCTTACACACCCTGACAAATCGCGCGAACAATGAAAACAATTTCAGGCCGGGCCGGACGAGGCGGCTGCCCCTCTCCCCCATTTCTCGCCTCTAAACGGTTCGCATTGTACCCCCTTGCCGACGTCTCGCTGGTCGATTTTTTCGCCCGTCGATGCCGGGAGAAGGCCCTCGAGAGAGGTTGCTGAAAGAAGAGCCTCTCGAACTGTATCCGGTATGACTGTGCGCTTATCCGCACGTAATTAACTGGCGCACAATGCATCGCGAGGAGGCCGACTCGACTGCCGAGAGGAGACGAAGAAAAGAAATAGCGAAGGTAGCGACACGGGGAAGGGTGGCGGTATACTTGCAGCTCTCGAAAAATCCCGATGCTGCGCCGGGTGAACGTGGCCAAGTTATTGGAAACGGTGCCGCTGCTTCGATTAATCGAATCCTTTTTGCACGGAGAATTCTTCGATTCGTTTCCCCGCTGCTGCGCCAACTGGATCGCTCGCTACTTGTGCAGACGCATTCCTGAACGACCCTGTCCGGGCCGAGCAGACGTATCTGTATCGCACAGGTCTCGAAGGATCTCAGGTTATTACGCGGCCGTGTAATAAGTAATTTCCGAGGCGGCGAGGGCTCCGTGATCTCGTATCGTGAAAAACAAACGTCGCAGCGGGTTCGACGATCCACTCGCGCGCGATTACAACGGCGAAGCGACTTTCAGTTCGAAGAGAAGGATCGTGTCCTGGCCGCGGTAATTGGTCGAACGCTCTCAGCGGATCGAGCCGAGGAGAAAAAGATCAGCTGGCCGAGAAGGGGTCGAGGGAGGGCAGGAAGGGCCCGGAGGAACGGAAAGAACGAAAAGAGGACGGAGACGGCGACGGCGACGGCGACGGCGACGGCGGGGAGGCCACGGGGTTGATTTCGTGTAGCGCCGCGTTTTTAATGCTCCGATCTTTATGTAAAACAGAAGGCGGGTCGTGGGTGAGGGAGGAATGCGGGGCGAGGGGGGAGATAGGCGCTCGAGCACCAAGCCGACCGTGAAATTGTATGAATCAAGAAGGTGCACGGAGAAGCGCGGAGACACAAAAAGTGGCGATGCGAGCGGAAGAAAAAGCAAAGACGCAAGGACGAAGAGGAATGCATGACCCTCTCCGTTAGCGTTCCCCTCGCTTTCCGATGAAGCATTCGTTTCTCTCTCGTACGAAACGAATTGAATTTGCCACTCGGCGAGTCGAAACGAGGAAGGACAAGATCGAGGGAAGGGCGAAGGATCGGAAGAAAATAAGGAGAGGTGGACGATATACTCGACGGCAGCCACTACCACCTAGTTATCCTCGCGCAAACTACCCCCGAGCATAAATAGGAGCGGGACCCTGTCCCCCCTTTCCTCGGCTCACCCTCCCGACTTCTCTAGTCCTGGCTTGCTCGCCGGAAAACCGCGTCGTGTCTTGCGGATATATTCGCGGCGAGGGACGCTTTCGAGCCCCCTACCATTTCCAGGCTTCCCGTGTCGACGCGTTAGCTTCCTTTCCCCGCTATATTGCTCGTATACACGCGTCACGGTTTATCACTCTCGCGGGGTTATTGTCTTTCGTCTAATGGCACACGCACGTGCGCGTCGCGTACAGGTGGTGTGTACACGATCGTCATCCGGATCCCGGACAACGGCGAGCACACGGAGAACAACAAGGCGGAGGATATTTCACCTGGAATCAGGCCGCGTGTCTCCCTATACTTTTTCTCCACGGCACGTCCCCCTTTACCCCGTTTCGCCGCGGAGATATCCTGTCGAGATACGCCGACGAATTTGCAACGCACAAGCAGTCGCCGTACATTGTATTGCTCCTCGGTTCGTTCCGGTTTTACGGTCGAGCGTTTCTCGAGTATAATAGATTCGGCGCAGAAACTCGTGCACGCGCATTCCATGGCGGATCGGCGCGGAGACCGCGGCCAGGCACGCATTCTAACCGGAGCGTTTAACCGGGATACGCGCATACGTTTACACGATTTCGCGTCAGCGTGGGACACGGGGAAGACTCGGTACGCGTCGCTGGGAGATGGGTGGATGCGTTCGCGAAAGGTGCAGAGGCGGTATAGGCAGGGGAGGAAATAAACGACATCGAGCGAAGGTGGAGAGGAAGGAGACGACGAAGCGGCCCGGTACGTCGTGCACGTACTGTCGCGAGAAAGCGGCCGACACCGGGAGGGGGAGACGTTATGGTTGCTGCAAAATTATTGCATATAGTCTGAATATTAAAGCGTGCCGGAGTGCTCGCTCGTACTCGTCGGATGGTGGATGCTGGATGATGGACGCGAAGGAATCATCGTGTGCGCTTGTGCCGCGTACACGTACGTAGCGAAACGGGACGCGGGGCAGAGGGACAGAGGGACAGTGAGGGGGTGAAGGGGGAATCAGCGTGGGTTTAAGGGAAACGAAGGGGGTTCGAGGAAAGGAAAGGGAGGGAGGACAGGTAACGCCGCCGAGCTCCACGGTGGCCGCCGGGGAAATTACGGCTCCTTCCTTACTTGCCAGAGATGTGCATAAACTCTGCATTACGCTCAGTGGCGCTCATACGTGAACTCGGCTACCGAGTGCAGAGATCATTCACGGATGCCCGCGGACGCCTATTAAACGCTACCGTCATTCGCCCCGGCGCGACCGGTTTTTCTCCGCTCCTCGCTCGAATAGCCTGGTGTCTCGTTTTCGCGCTACTCCCCCGTTTCCATCTGACTCTCGGACGGCACTTTGGCCCGTCCGAACTCGAACGACGCCCGTTCGGGCGAGTAACACGAGCTTTATGCGATTCGAGAGCCCGAGATGCTAGAGTGGAACGTGTTTTTCTTTTCAGGTGTACGCCGTGCCACTGTCCAACCTTCCCGCAGCCGTGGAGAATGAGAGGCGCTGTTCGTATAGAATGCATGACTCGAAGACACGACGGCCCCGAAGTCCCCTCGGTGGCGTAAGTACCCACCTCAGACGACGACGTTACGTCGAGCTACGCTCCTCCTTGTTGCTTGCCCCGTCGCGACGTCCCCGTCCCCGCTGCCTCATCTAAATCTCCGTTGTTTATTGCAAATGGATTCCGCATCATGATGCCCGGGTGGCTGCGGGACCCTATTCAAATACCTCGTGTTTCCTCGTCAGAACCGACTACCACTGCCCCGTCCCCCCTCTCGCCCACCCTCGTCGTACACAGGGTTGTTATTGCCCCCGGCGTGATTGTTCTCTCTCTCTCTCTCTCGCTCCAAGATCTTTCGAATAATTTACTTTGCGCGATACCGACGCGACTCTCTCCCTCTCTCTTTCATCTTTCTATTCGCCGCGATATCCGCCCCACGAGCCGGGGTCTGCTCTTTTTTTCTCCGGGCAGTGGAGGATCGAAGTCACTCGGCCGGAAGATCAGAAAAATTGAGTGGATCCTAATACGGGAACGCGATTATCCGAATTAGCGGCTTGCCACGAGTCCTCGCCCTCTTTTCGTCGCGGTCGTGCCGCTCCCTCTTCGGCTGTTTGTAAGAAGGGTGTGCCCGCGAGGCTCGTGCCTTTTCTTACGCTCCACTCTCGATACCCGTTGCGAGCCCGCTGGCTTATTTTCTCCCTCCTCGAGCCCGGCTCCGAGTAGGTGTATCGTCTCCACAGCTTTTCGATACTCGCCGACTCGGTAGAGCGAGGGTCGCGCAGCACACTGACCTTGGTAGTTCTGCCAGAAGGCGGAGGCTTGACTGCCGATCAGGTCCAAGCCGTATCCCCATGCTGGTTTCTCGGGTGTGGAGGGTTGCTGGGAGGGACGCGGCACCTGGGCCTCTCTGTACTGCTGGGCCTGTTGCTGCTGCTGAAGGGGTTGCTGGGACGACTGCTGCTGCTGCTGCGATGGCTGCTGCTGCGACTGCGAATGCACCGGACTAGCTTCCGGTGGCTCCGAACTCGTGCGTGGCTCCATCGTCACGTTTTCTAGACCGGGCAGAAAAAAAAACGGTTCCGTCAATCATCGTCGACGTTCGATCGGTCGCGTCGTACGCGAGCAAGCTCTTCCCGCTGCGAGAGCAGGTAACGACCCCTCCAACAGCCGTCTCGAAGCGGTGGATTCGCGTGCTCCGTTTCATTTGAAATTAGTATCGCTACTCTCTGCTTCTGACAGAGTTAATCAGCGGCGGCAGCGGGTGTAGCAGCGCTGCCGCGACGCGCACGGGATTCCCGGGCCACGTTGTATATCGGAATAAGAGATTTCACTTAAAGGGTTTCAAGCTCGCGCTCAAGTTTTGCTAGTGACAGGAAGAGGGGTGCAGCCGCGATGCCTCTGCCCCTGCCTCCGCCGCCGGAGGAGCGTGGCGTTTATCGTTTAAACGGGGAATCGAGAAAGAGACGAGCGTGTTTCGAGCGAGAAGGGGTGAGGATCTTCCCGGCGGCAGGGGATAAGTAAGGAATCGTATTCTGCCGGGTGGCAGGCTGTTTGCTCTGCCCCGACGAATTAATTAATTTATTCCGAGATCACCGGTAGCCCGAAGGCTCCGCTAGAGAGGTGGCCTCGGAAACGATAACTGGAACTCGCTGAAAACACCCCCGTTTCGCGTGATCATCTTTTCTCTTTAGCCTCGGCATAATCCTCGAGCAAGCACGCGCGCAAAGTCGTACTTACCGGTAATCGCTCTGACTTGCTCGGACGAAGCTCCCGTTGCCTTCAACGCCTCCTCGAGTTGCGAACGCCTCTTGATCTCCAGGTCGAGCTGCTCTTGCAGACGTTTCCTCGCTCTTCGTTCTTTCTTTAACCGCTTCTGGTACATCACTGCAAGCAAAAAGATACGGGATCGTTGATTTCGCAACTAACCTACCGGCGAGGGAGCGCGATACACGCGTCCAGAACAGTCGCAGCGTCCCGCGGACTTGTTTCACAGGACCTGGACGGACACCTGTCGAAACGACTTTGCGGGACGGCTAGCGGTGGTCCCGGTTCCCCAGGTGGCGGAACCCTGGCGCGGTCAAAGTCCAACAAAATTATCTCGCCGTATCATTGTACCGCAGGGGGTTTCACGGCCAGCACAGGGGGCCTCGGACCACGAGCACGCGTCTAAGCGGGGGTCTGATCGCCTCGTTGGCTACCGTGCGCGCCTGTCGACGATGTCTACCGAAGGTCGACGTCGATCGATCTAGTTATCGATCGATCTACGAATTGCTTCCCCGGCTAAACCGGTTCCCTGCCACCATTTGCAAGCGCGAACAATTTTTTCTCGCGACTGCCTTCGCAGCTGTCGGCCGGTTCTCCTCGTTGATCGCTCCATTTCCTCGTACAGCTGGGTGGACGGCAGCGATATTTTTCTAGACCCGCTGGATCGCTCGGTCGAAGGGTAGCACGCGAGTTCCGTGTCGCAAGAAGAGGCGCCCGGGCGCGCCCGCGCGAGACAAGACACGAGTAGAGTGGTGTTCGACATGGTCAGACGCGTCCTCGCAGCGATCGGCGCGTTTCAACCGCTCCTCCCCTTGCTCGCTTTAATTATTTTCCATCACTGTGAACCGCCGCGTCCGGCCATTGTGCGCTGCCAGGATCGCCCGCTCCCGGCACTGTCGGGCCCGATCTCTCGCGAACTTGGCCATTGTTGTCGCGCCTGTATCGACGCGCCTCTCCTTGCGATCAGGATCGACGCGTTTGCCGATTCATCGGCCGCTGGTTTTCGCGGAACGCGAAGAAACACCGTCGCCCCTTTCCGCGGGTCTACCCTGCGATCGGAGTGAAAGTCGGTGGTCAATGTCGAATCAGTCTCGTCGGGTAGGGTGCTGCCGCAGCTCGGATACGCAGGAGGATACGAAACAGAGGGAGGCCCAGAGAGCAACGTTGCGCCGATTCCACGACGATTTCCTCCCGATCGATAAAAGAGAAACGGTTGAGCATCGCTGATACGTGATTGATTCTTGGCAGACGAGGCGCAGACAACCCCTTTGCCCCCACTTCATTCTCACGGTGCCTGTAGCTTTCCGGCGTGCACACACCTTTATCTTTCTCCGGGCCGTTCTTGCTCTTGCCAACTTTCGAGGAACGCTGCATTCCTCTGCCCGTCCTCTGCCTCTCATCCTCCTTTCCGAGAGAGGCTCGCTCGCTCCGTTTCTTCGAGTCCTCGACCAGATGCTGTCTCCTCTCTGCTGTCGAATAGGTGTGCAACGACAGTAGGGTGAGGAGAGAGCGTGCGAGGGTGCGGTGGGGAGGACCAAGGAGGAAGAGGGAGGAAGAGGGAGGAAGAGGGAGAAGCAAAGTCCGCCGGTGGCGGCGGGTGGGTCGGGTGGAACAAGGTGGGAAGCGGGAAAGACTTCTCTCCGGTGGTAGGAGCGGCCGGTGGGGTACGAGGGCGAAGCGGGGGACGCAGCATTATGATGCAAAGATGGCGCGGCTGCGGCACCCTAGAATTAGCTCGAGCACTCGCCATTGGCCGCTCGGGAAACCACTCCTTCGGTAACAACCGACTGCATACGTTGCATACTAAGGATACACGCGAGCCAGCGAAGAATCGCTTCGAACCGCCACTGTCCCGACTCCATTTCCACCTACGATTCCAAAGGTCGGCCGAGTTTTTCCATTCCCGACCTTCGTAACCCTTCGGCGCGGCCTTCGCCATCGAAGACGGGGAAATTCGAACTCGCTCGCGGGACCGCGGGTCCTTCACCCTCCAGCAGCTTCTCTCGTGGGCAGAAGAGTCCACGCATTTGCTCGACACTGGCGGCGAGCTGCTTTTTCCAGCAACGAAACCATAAACGAAGCGCAGGCCGGTCGGTCTAGCGTTGCCTATTAGAGCGGCGGCGATCGACGTCGTCGATCACGCATCTAAGAAAAAGGAACCCGCGGTCGTGGTTATGAAATCAGAGCCGAGAGTGGAGCACGCTGGACAAGCCGTTCGGCCGACCAGATATCTCGCAGCCGGTCGAGACGATGAACCGCGTCTCGTTCGAGAAGCCCGCGAAAGGGAAGTATCTGTTGATTCCATCCGAAGGAGGATAGGGTAGGGGCGGCGCGGCACGTCTGGGTCGACAGAATGCTCCATTAGACGATGCGTTCGATAGAAAAAGAAAGTGCAAACAGCAGAGACAGGGTTTCTCTCCCCTCTCTCTTTGGCCACGTCCAAAGACATCAGCTACCGCTGTGCGTTCGTTCAGAAAGCCTCCAGCCGCTGTCCGCGCAGACTACCCACGTCGAGGGCTCGCGGACTCTGGACGCGTCCGCCTACGTTTCACGTTCGCTCGAGATCCCGTGGACCGATATCGATCTGGTCCCTGTCACGTACGAGGGATGACGCAGCCGCGAGTCGCGGAACGATGGGATTCCGTTTCTGCGTCGCCCCGGGCTGTCTCCAAGTCGTCGCCTCGATCTCGGAGAATTAGCGGCCGGTCGCGTAAACAATCAGGGGAAACGCGCCGGACAAATCCAATAGAGAAACCCACGGAAACTAATATACGGGCCGGCCGTCTTACCCGGGTCCCGTTTAATACGAGCTCTCCTGCCGGCGCTAGAGAACAGGCCCTTCGGGAATAGCAATATGATTTACATTTTGCGGCTATATTGACCATTCCCGGCACCTGCAGCACTCGCTCCTTCCCAGCCCGCGGCCTCCTTCGTCGATGACCGGGATCTGCTTAGGAGAAAAGTAATGGCACCTTTGCTTTCGCTTCGCCGAGCTATCCGCGCTTTTATGCTCCCGTGGCGCGTTTCCCCCCTTCCTCGAAAACCCGACCATTCCATCTTGGAAAGTTTCCGTCGATGCTCGAACGCGAGAGTCGAGAGCGTGCTCCGGTCGGGAGGGATACAGCCGGGGCGGCTGTCCGCGCGCACTTAATGCGCAATTACGATTCATGAAGGCGGATGAACCGCGGCGTCTGGACGAGCGGCGTAATCTTACCCGAATACGTCCTCGAGGGTCCGAGAAGCGGGCGAAACAGCCGTTAGCCGGCGTTTAAAGGGGTTCTTACGCACCTACTCGAGACGCGGGAGCAGCTCGCTTCTCCGACGGACAGCATCTGTGCTCTACGGCTCTCGATATCCATACAAAGCCGTCTGCTGAATAACATTACGCTCGACGCGGCCGATTATAGTCGGAACGAGCGTCGACAGTACTTGGACCGTGTATCCTGTGCGAATGCTAATTTCGGCCGGCTCGACCCGCTCGTCGGGCTAATCGACGAAACCGCGAGCCGATGTCTTCCGGTTCCCTGCTTCTCCATCGTCGAACCTCTTTTTGCCGCCCCGAAGAGAATCGATCTTCCACGAGAACTCTGGCAGTCGCAGCCTCCTCTCGCCCTTCTGGTTCGGCCGAAGGGGTCGGTCCTCGTTCAAATATCAATTTTGCGGCGACAACTTCTCGCCACCCTCCTATACTCCGTGACCCATATGGAAATGGAGATCGGTCATCGGAATCCAGTTTGCTAGTGGAAACATCCCCGAGAGGGTCAGCCGCGTTCCGCTCCCTTTTCTCGGAAGGGAGACTGGCCTACGAGCCGCGGAACGTCGTAAAGTCGAAAGCTTTTTCGCTTTTACGTATTATTCTTTTATCCGATATCGGGATAGCCGGTATCCGGCGGCGAGATATTCCGGAGGATCGTTCCCCTCGGCGTTCTCGCGACCGCTCGACCGCTCGACCGCTCGACCGTCTGCTTCGTCTCGCCGCCTGTTTCCATAGGTCAAACTAATTTATCCTATTAACATCCGCTGTGTACATTCCGCGATTCTGTTTACTGGCGCGGCGCGAGCGTTAGATTCGCGACGAAGGAAAGGGCTCGGTAGCTAGACTCCGTAGCGAAGGAAAAATAAAAGAGGCGGGCAAAGCAAGTAGCGAAGATTGAATCGCGGTCGTGGAAGCGTTTTCAGGTGTGGTCCGACGTCGTCGAAGGGCGGCGAAGGGAAGGATAGTTACGCTCCAGTCCGGCAATACGAAAATGTTTACTCTCCGGGTTAGCGTGGGTCATTCGAAACCGGCCGATCTTGTTACTCGGCCGACAGCGCGGGAACGTAATATGCAGCTCGCAGTAGCGTTTTGCTCGACTTCCCTCGCGAATCCTTGGATCCACTGTCGGGGCGCTGCGACGGATCGATCGGCGCGTAAACGAGGAAAACGACTCACCGATCCAGTTCAGCGAAGGCGAAAGGGGAGGATCGCGTCGCGTCGTTTGTAACGCGTCTATTCCGGGGTAATTGTTTTAAAGGTAGCAATCCCTGTCGAGTTATGGCCGGCATACATTAATTTAGCCCGATTTATATTATATTATCGGTAAGTATGATCGTCGATGGAGCCGGATGATAGGCCTGCGCCGCGATAACGCATTTCGCGCGCACGTTCGTCGGTTAACGGGAGCCGATTGACCTCGAAGCTCGTTACGTCCAAGGACTGGCAATTACCAGCCACCATCGACCAAGAGAGAAAGAACTGAGAGCAGGAAAGGAAGAAAGAATGGTACAACCGGTGCGGCGAAAAGTTTCTCTAGTCGAATGGGACGCGAGGGGATCCGTATCTTGCGAAGCGTTTCTTTATCGGCGCAGAGCAGCGGCGGCTCTCGGGGGTGTTCCGAACTCTATGGGACGCGTGTTTTATTGCCCGAAAACCGACAGATATCAGGATTATGTGTTTCATCGACGCCCGGACGCCCGGACGCCCGGACGCCCGGACGCCCGGACGCCCGGACGCCCGGACGCCCGGACGCCCGTTCGAAACGATACGCTCGCTGGAAATCTCCGGCGACGAATCGGGGGAACGAAAGAGCCGCAGACATTCCCTTCCGCTTCGACGGATATGGACACGAATCCGCGACTCGTTTCGACAATAGAAATCCTCGCGATTTTGCTTGGATGCTGAGAAAAGCAAGTCGCAGGGAAAAGAAAGGAGGCGTTAAATATAACGGCGAGCAGTGCCGATGGCGAAGGTGGAGAGCTCGAAAAAATGTTAGCTAGATGGTTATCGTAGTAATCGCTGGCCCACCCGATGAAATAAGACCGTAGCCTTTCTAATGTCGGGTTATTTTTTTAAATGGCCCAGTGGAACGGGGCCAGTCCGGCAAACTAAGCTTCACCTGTGTGCCCCTCCTCGTCGTCGAGCTCTCGGGGCAAAACTCTTTTCACCTTTTTCGCGCGTAGGTCCCAATCCAGCGGAGGAATTTTGATTCGCCGTCGCGTACGCGCCTCCCTTCCCTTCCCTTCCCGTACATTATTCCCCCTGAAAAAATATTATACCTCGCAGCGAACAACTCCGTGCTTCCAGGACGACACCGTTCAAAGTCCCTTGCACGCGTATAACAATTTCATTAAAGATTCATGCAGCAAAGAAAGTGTGCAATGTTGACTCGGCTAAGAGCAGAGCATTGTACCGTTTTTTTTCTTCCGCCAGCCTATAGTGCTTTTCGTAGAGAATCCCCACTGTTTTTTCGCCTTCCCCATCGTTTACGCTATCCACGTGTCCAAGGACCGCTCGACGACGTCTCATTTTTCCCCGAATATCCAAAGCAGCGATCGAGGGGAGCCCCTGTAGCGCGCCGACCAGAACTGTTTTAGCTTATCGTATTTAATACCTTCTCCCGACTCCGCGATAACTAGGGTGGATCCCCGGGGAAACATACGGCGGCTTGTCGACGGTGATTTTTTGTTTGCCGCTTTTTCGCTGCATTCGCGTCGCGGACATTTGTCACCCGAGAATCACGTTTCCTCGGATAGACGTTCTGCTGGAACAATTATGCCTTCCCTTTTAGCTCTTATCGACGGAACGAACCGAGCAACGAGGAAAGGAGCTCGACGAACGGAAAGCAACCCCCAACCCCGCGACGGTGTACGAATGAAATTCTTAAAGTTCCCTCTCATGCGTGTCGCATTCCGCGAGTCCCCGAGACATCTAGAATCGAGTTACCTCTGGCCCGCTCCCGTCGCGCTCTTCTCGGGGGAACCGATATTAATTCCCATAAATTTCCTTTCAAACGACCGCGGATCCATCCGTCCCTTCAGAAGCAGCGGACTGTTTGCCTTTTAATCCGAGTATGCAAAGCACGTTATTCTTCTTTTCCGTCGGCGAAACGGCGGGCAGGAGCCGTGCCGTGGCGGCGGGGTTACGAGAACTTGCAATATTTAGTGGCGCGATGAAAGCTGCTGAAATAACCGAAAGGAAGGCAACGTTTCTTTGAACGCACTCCTTTGGCCCATCGGAACGGCTGCTCTGCTGGCAAAGTGGCCGTGGCAAAGGAGACTCGCTGTAATAGTTGGATTGCGAATGCATGAAATGGAGTAGGCCCGATGGTATCTCGACGCTCGTTCCCTCCTAAGGATTCGACTTTAAATTCCTGCGCAATTTGATCGCAATTACGATATACGCGAGCGAAGAATTTGTTCCAGTGGAACACGCTGTTCGGAACGGTCGAGCAGCTAAATAACTCGGACCGTGTACGTAAACGTGCGAACCCGACGAATGCATATGTATGAATGTACCGCTACGTAGGCGCAACCTGTCCAAAGTGTAAAGATACCGTAAACGGCAACTCGACAACTCGAACGCAACAGGAGGGGCCGGGACAAAAGCGGGACAAAAGCGGGACGAAACCCGCGGAGGAGACCACTTTCCAGTGGCAGCGAGCCCAGAATGTCGAAGGTGTATACGGCACGCGGAAAACGAGATGCATTCGCGTGGTTCTTTCGCGGCGTCCGCAAAGGGAATGTTTGCGGCGGTGGCTCAGCTGGAATGGAAAAAGAGAAAAGCGGGAACAGATTGAGTGGCGCGCACAGCGAGAGAGGGCAAGGAACGGCAGAAGTACCGGAAGGGTAGTTGCGTTTCAATCGGAGACCACAGAGCCGTGGTCGCTTTTCTTTTCTTTTCTTTTCTTTTCTTTTCCTTTCGTTTCAGTTTCGTTTCAGTTTCGTTCAAGTGGCTCTTCTCTTCGCCGCAAAACCCGACCGACCGACTCGCTCGTGTTTATACAATGTAATGGCTTGTGCCAGCATTGTGCTCGTCGCGTCGTCGCTTCGCGATTCCCTTTCGGCATTCGTTTGGCACTTTATCACGCCCCTAGATTGCCGCATTAAACATCCAGCAAAGGGAATTTCAACCCTTGCCGCGTGCACCGCTGCCTTCGCCGCCTTGCCCCCCCTACGTTTGTTTCCACGAAGATTACGACGAACGTTCGTCGCAGACGAAATCATTTTTGCCCCGACATTCTGCACTCGCCTCGTTCGCCAAGGCAGTAAGAAAACTCGATACCCGGAGACCTTCCTCTGCTTCTCCGTTTGCTTCCTCGAAGCAGGCTCCGCCGAGTGGTCGCGTCGCGGCGCGGCGTCGTCCCCGGCGTCTTTGTCGATCGATGACGCGTTTAGTAATCCAAGAGGGCAAACGGGAAAAGGGACGAGAAGTAGGAGACTATGGAATTATGGCAGGTGGAAGACGGCCGACCTCCCTGAGCGGCGATCGTCGTCTCCAATCTACCAGCACATATACGGTGTCGCGTTACACGCGTGGCTAACGCTATCGACCGAGAGAGCGACCAGCCTCGCGTATACTACATATACGTAGTAGCGTAGGAACGGCCGTGTTCCGTCGCGTCGTTCAGGATACAGGATCGCCACCCGGCTACATTATTTGCGCCAACACGTTCCGATACGTTCCAGAAGAGTACGAAACTCTCGACCGGAGACCGCGACGCGGGTCCTTGAATTTTCTACACCCCTGCCCTCGACTCGATCTTAACGGCGATTCCGAAACGCGGACCGACCGATCTGTCACGTAATACGTATACCGAAGCACCGTGAACACCCCGTTCGAGCCGGATATGACTCGGACCGGCCGATTACGTTGACATAATCGTGAATACTATGGGAACGATCACCGATGAATAAGCCCGGCGCGAATTTCTCCAAGGATATCGAGAGCGGGGCTTCTCGTAGCCCGCACCTCGCAGGCTTCGTTTCGCAACGAATTTCCTGAAATTTTTTCCCGAAACTTGACCGCCCGCAACCCCTGCCCTTTTCTCCGGAGACCAGGACTCTCTCGGAAGGAGCGCCAGCTTCCGAGCGAGTTGCCGTCGACGCCCGAAGATTTCGGCTTCTCGCCGTGAAATTGCAAGGAGCACCGGCTTCGCGTTGCCGTGACGGCGCGGCGAGAAGAACGGAGATGCGGTAATTGCGTCAAAGCCGGTCGACGAATTTCAATCGCGCCCGGCTCCTCCCTCGTCGTCGGAAAATCATCCAGGCATTATGTATTTGCTCTCGAGTATAACCGGTTCGGTGGGTTCACCCTCGCGAAGTCGCTACCCTGAACCTCGCCTCCGCTTTCTCTCGTCTCTCGCTCGCACTCTCGTCGAATTCGCGCGAGCTGTCGCCCCCGCCGCGGTTATTAATATTTGCCGACAATTACCGAACCGGCGACCCCTTTAATTCCGCCTCTCCGCGACCAAGACACGTTCGAGAGATCGATCCAACGCGGGCATGCCTTCTTACCGTTCCCGTTCGGCTTCTACGAATCAAGGGAAACGCTTCGGACAGGGCTGTTCCATTCCGTTGTTTCGCAACGCCGCGCTGGGGAAATAAGGGAGCGGTCGTTGCTTCGCCGCGTTCGTCGCACGCGAGGGAAGGGGTCCTCGATTGCGTCAAAACGATCGACGAATCGAGTCACGTATCAATTCAGAAAATGCCCACGAACGGCACGCGAGGCGGGAAACTCTGGGCGGCGCCCCAGCCACCGATAGCTTCGTTTACGCAATATATGTTGCCATTAGCCCGCGAACCCTTCCACGAAGCGGCAGCTGCTGTTCTAAATCCTCGTTAGGCTAACTGCCGACTGTTTCCTTCCTATTCCGGCGATATCGTTCGCACGAATTTGCCACGCGCTCATACCCGACGAACAATTATTTCGTTGCCCTCCGCGAACCAAACCCATCGACTCAACTCCGGCGGAATCGCGAATCTTGGCGAAGGTTGGCAGGAGTTCGTATTTGCGGGGCATCCGGTCCAAGTTCCCGTCTTCCTGTTGTCCGCTTTCTCCTTTGCACGGATGCCCAGAAACTAGATCCGCAGTTCGGAGTCGAAACTGGCCGTTGGAACGGGCAGGTTCTACTTTGGAGCTTGGAAAACCCATCAACGCCCGCGCAACAGAGACGGTGAGGGTTGGAGAGACGTACGTATGTACATATATAGCTTGGCGCCACGCTCGTTCCACCCTCTCTGGCCCCTTTCCCACTGGACCGTCCAGAGAACCCCTTGGTTCGCAAAGCTCTTCGGATCCGAAGCGCGCAGGAGCCCCGGAAGAGACTCCGCGAGAGAGAGGGTGGCCGAGTAAGCTCCGCTTACTAAGTACGTTTTGCATCTAAGACGCTCTTCGAGTTTAATTACAGGGCTTTGCGGTGCCAGCGTCACAGACGCGCCGGGACAACGAGTTGCCGGCGCGTATGGTCAGCCTGCTTCGAGCGGTGCCGTCTCCCGTTGGATTCTTCGATCGGGAAGATCCAACGGCGAGGGGAGAGAGTATGGAACGAACGATAATTTTCTTTTGGGAGAGCGCGCGCGCGAGCGACGAAGGGCAAAGGAAGAGGGAGAGAACGGTGGAAACTGGAATCGAAGGCGAACAGTCCGGCTCGGCTAGAAGCGAGCGCATAAAAGCCCGTAGAATGACGTTTTACAAAGGGTCTATCAAGCGTGGAGCAATGTTGATGGGCAGCGGATACGCGGAGGGCCGGTGCAATTTCGCTGGACGTGCAGCGGCCCAGTGAGCGTCGCCAGCGTTACGATTTTTACGACGCTCCCTTTACAACCGACAAAATGTAATTTTCTGCGATACGTGTACGGACGCTGTGGGGGTCGAAGCGACGGAAAGCCGGAGGAGACGGGCCCGCGCGCGTGTGTGCGGGGGAACGGAGAAAGCAGCACGAGAGGAGACGATGATCGCGGAAATAACGCTGGTCGCCTCGGCGACCCTCGGCCGCGGGTATCCCCCGGTAAGGAATCGAAGGTTATTACAACGAAGGTGGATCGTGCGGTTCGATTTACCGTCGCTATAAAATTTGAGGAATTTTCAAATACGTTTTCAAATACGACGTTTATAATGGCGCGCTCGCGTTCACCCTGGCTCGGAAATAATTTCAGGCGGCCACGCGGGACGTCGTGGCCGTCGCTGCGCGCCGATCGAATTATTGCGAGGGATCCGCGAACTCGGTGTCGACCGTAAATTTCGTCGGACAATAAAGAACCACGCCGGATGGGAATTCTTCGTTTAAAAGGGAGAACCGGCGAAAAAAGCGAAGGGACGGTTCGTTCGGTGGTCGCGGCTTCGAGGAGCCCCGGATCTGGATGTCTCGGCGCGGAGGCGCGGCGGCGCGACGACGTTCTCGGTTGGCGCGAATCGCTGGCCAGCCGAAAAAGCCTCGACTGGCTCGCCAGCGGAATTGATTTTCGGAATTTATCGTGGCGAGCTTCCGTTTGCCGCGGCTTGCCTCGCAATCGGCGCGTAAACAAGTCGAGTTTACGACAGGGTTGCGCCCGAAAGCACCTTCGACCGGTTAATTGGAAGGCCGGTCTAATCGCGCCGCGGGCCACGAAAGAGGCTTTGTTCTTTGTTCCGGGCGAACGCCTTCGCCCTCTTTCTCTCCTCCCCTTTCCACTCTTCCTCCATCCTTTCTCGTCAACCTTTCCTCTTTTATACTCTTTATAGTCTAACTTCCGGTACAAAAGAGTCGTCCGCTCTTTTGGTCGCTCGCCGCTCGCGGACCACCGCTTTTTCTCCTCGAAGCCCTAACCGATTTGCGCCTCGCAACGCGCTCCCGGCCGAGAGGAGAACGATCGAATCTGGAAATCGGAAGGGGAGCAGGAAATCGGCGGGATTACGAGGGAACGGTCGAGCGAACGATCCGCGCGTAGCGTGGTGCACGATTTCATCGGCAACGCAATGCGGCAGTCGCAGTTGGGCCGAGATAATTAGGTTTGAGTGCACTCTGGTCGCCGCAGTCGGTAACTCAGTTATCAGTGGACACCCCGCGTACAATGGCTATCACAACGGCATCAAACATAACGCATCAATTAACGTGAACAATAACCGAGCCACGGCGCGGGGGTGACGGGTAGTGGAAGGGTAGGTGGCGCGAGTGCGAACGCTCGGAACCCTTCCAGCGCTTTCGCGCCGACTACGCTCGAAAATGATGGCCGATCGCTGTTCGCGAACGGCGGAATATACTTCTGGCGTGAAATTGAAAAGAACACCGCCGAAATACAAGATTTCGCCCGGTGAATTTCGGCCGTCCGCGAATTAATGAAAGTACGCGGCCATCGGATCGGAGGCGTTCGTTAGCCGATATCGAGGCGGGCTGGTAACGACGTCGCCCAAGCGGCGGAAAAGCAATATCCAGAAGACCCGTCGTGTGCGTGCACTCGCCGGCGTATGCGTGACGATGCGCCTTCGTCCGTACATGCATATCCATAAGTGCGTGGCACCGCGAGGGAAAGGGGCGAGCGTTCGTATGCATCGTGCACGATCAGGGCCCTCTGGCGTATTCAAAGCGCGCAGCGACGCTCCATCTCGAGGAATGCGGCAATCGATTATCACGGTCCTGCATATCGATACTACCGTCGCGTCGGACACAGGGCCGCGCGGCGCAGAGCGGCGCAGAGCTGCGCGCGATAGAGGTGAAAGAGAAGGCACGGGGTGCAAAAGGGTGTCCGCTTAGCGCCGCTCTCCGCTACTGTGGCCACGCACGCACGCACACTCGCCCGACTAATGACATCGGCTCCTCTATAATACTCGTGCCTCGAATATCATCGGCCCGATATTGCCACCGCGAGAGATTAATGTTTCGCCCTGGTCCATCCCCATCCACTTTCCCGCGTGTCTCTCGCTCGGATCGTCGCTTCTTTAACGACTCGTCGTTACGCAGCCGGGGCCTGGACGTCGGGCATTCGTCGGGCATTCGTCGCGCGTTCCCTTCGCGTCGTTAACGAGCAACGAATCGCTGGTGCGAGCGTGATTCTACTGCGAATCGATCGGGGATAATCGGCCGATTCTCGAGACTCTTGGAAAGCTTCGGCCTCCCTCGGACGGGAAAAAGTGCCGGGCTCGTCGCGTCTGTCGTCGGGCCGATGAACGTCGAAACTGGTCCCAGCCACTTTGGAAACTTGGAGACGACTGGAGTTTCGGGCGCACGGAGGCGGTAGCTGGTCCGCGACGAGCGCCACGAACGATAATGGTGGCTATTAACGAGCCGTAGCGGGCGCGAAGGCACCTGAGCCCAAAATATCACCGCGATTAATGCAATTACAGCTTACAAGTCCCTTCGGCTCTAAGACCTCCGGTATTACTAATTCAGCGAGCACGTGGATGTGTTTTCCGCCGAGGCTTCGACCATCCCTTTCGAACCCTCCTCCCCTATTCCGCCGCGTCGCTCGCGCTCTCCTTCGACCGCCGTCGTGCCCGAGCGACCCTGTCGAACACGAGAACCACGAGATTTCGAGGTCTCGCCACTCGTCGCGGAGACGGCAACGCGCGTATCCAGCAGACGGAAGCTGGTCGTTCCGTCGAGGGTGGATGAAGAGGTTGGTTCGCAACGGATTACGGTATTTCCCGAGCCCCCGGTAGCGCTACCGGCGTTTGGCGGTTGCGGTTAACGTAATTACGCCGAAGGACCGAGCGGCCCCTCGCGAGAAACCGCGAACGTCTTAGCTCCGTCTCGGCCTCCGTCTTCCACCCCTTTTCCCCACGATTTCGAACGACGTGGAAACGCGTTCAACGAGATGCCCGACCCGGCTCCCTGCTTATCGTCGGATCTGCACCGCAACGTCTCCGTCGATTCTTGCGCCCCGAATCGAACGCGCTGTCTCGGCTTTCGCCTCGCGTCCGCTATTTCATTTCGATGCGCGCTTAATCGAATGGGAAGGAATGACTGTCGCGCGCGAAGGGAAGCAGCACGCTCGATGACCGGAAAAGTTGCAGGGCACTGCGATCGAGAACGATTACGAGCGCCATTGCGATCGTGATCGTGATCGTCATCCATGTTCGGACAGTGTACCCCATCGCGCTTTATTAGCGCGACGATCGGGACAATCGGTCCAATGATTACAGCCGAAACATAATCGTTAACGCGGACGACCCATTAATGACTATGGGCCATTCTCGATGCCAAATTGGTGGCGGCGAATGGGCTCGAGAGCGTCGATCTCGCGTACATACCTACCCCATACGCTCGCACCAGCGCGGTATGCGTGTAACCGCGTGAACGCGGACGCTTCGCGCCACCGATGATGAACGTATTTGTCCGGCCCGTTAATTCCCGTTACGACGAATCGAAACGTAAACCCGAACATCCCTCGCGTTGCTGCCCGACAGCACAACCCCATCGTCCAAACTCTCTCTCGCAAATTCTCCACGCCTTTTCTCGTGGAGGAAACGCCCGTCTTGCCGGGGGCAAGGAGTTTTCTCTCCGCCCTGTCTCTCTGCCCCGCGAAATCGACTCGTTCTTGCATAATTTATGAGATTCTCCGTCTGTCCGTGAGGCTTTTCCTCGCGACGTTATAATTAGAAATATGCTTACGGCCGTAATTCCGGCTGGAGCGGAACGAAGGGGGTGGGGGTGTGGGTGGGGGTGTAGCACGAAAAGGAGGGTGAGCACGTTTACTGCCAATAAGGGACGCATGCATAATAGAAAGCCGTAGATGGTAGTCGACCGACCGACAGAAGGACTTACACGGGAATGCTACTTTACGAGGACTCGTATTACGAGGGTTGCGGATTCGTCGTCTTTCATACCGGGCATCCCGCGTGCCGCTTGGATATCGAATCCGCGTCCCAGCCCGAGCGGACCGTCGTTCCACGTGTTCCTCCTTCTTTCATATAGGAGAGGGCGGAGAATTATTGTCATTCTGGACTACCACAATTCGCCAGATACGCATTTCTTGCGCCGTTTCGGGATGCTGGCGCCAAATGGTCGCGAGGGTATTTTCGTCGGGACACTGGTGTATCGGGGATCCTGGCAGGGACCGCGGTATCCCGGTGCGGAAAAATCACCACGCCACGGAATTCGGCGCAGCGCGATTCTCTGCATCGACGTCGCGTTGGTTTACACCCTGCGCCACGCGATGGACGGCAGAAGCTTCGCAGAAACGGGGAGCAACGGTGTCGGGTTTTCGGCGGACACCCGGGGTAGGGTGACACCGACCGTAATAACTGGTTACCAGTTACCCATGGACATTTATTTATTTACGCCTTCGATCCCGGGTAATTTCGCGTGATTCGTGGTTTCGTTGGCGTCGGCGAAATCGTTTTTAAACGCGACTCCCGCGAGGATCTTGTTACGCTCTGCTCGAAGGGCATCGCGTCGGTCGGAAGGAATCGCAACTCGGTAGTTCGTTTCTCGCAGAGGACCGTTCGTCGCGAGGAACCAAGCAGCTAGGACCACGCTCCGGGTACGCGTAGAATTTTCGCAAGCGTCTCTCCTCGCGCAGCCGAGACGATCGAAACGTGCGCGCCGGCCGGAGAAGACCGTCCACGTATGCACACACGTTCGCCCCGGGCGCTCAAGTAATTCGCGCAATTTCATCTAAATTCCGCAGCAACGAAATTTCTCGCGTCGTCGTCCCTGTGCTCGCGCGATCGCACACAACCACCGCGCACCGTTTTCCTACGCGGAGGAGAGCGCGAGCTTCCATCCTGGTATTTCTTGCGCTGTTTATTTATCACCGGGCTTGGCTGGCGTTCACGAACACGCTCGCTCTTTCCACGTTGTTGCGATACACGATTAGGTTGGTACACCTCGGCGCTCTTTCGTTTCTCGTCCCTACCTTCCCTTCGGCTGTCGACTATTTCGAATATTCGAGCGCTCGAAGGAAGCCGACGCGACGCGACGTTCCGAATACCGCGTCGCGTACGGAGCAGCTCTGTTTCCCGCCACTCGTTCCACGCGATAATTGTCTGCCCTTTTATACGGCTGCAGCGAGCTGGCCCGATTCGACGATAGTTGAGCATTTTGCCAAATGTTTCGTGCTCCTTTTGGGATGCGCAATTGCTTGAGCGACGCGCGGTACGCGGTTCGAGTAAGCAACGTTTGCGTGAATTTTTTAACCGCGATAAATCGCTGGAAATTGTGCCTCTATTTTGCCCGGAATACCGAAACCGCCATTTATTTTCCAACGGAATCACTCTTGCCTGCCGGTCCGCGTAAATAAGCTGCCCCGTTTCATTTCTTTCTCCCGCCGTGCCGTCCCGCGGAATATTCCTCTCTGTCCGAGAATATTGCGCGCGAGCTACTGCACGCTCGGCCAGGTAACCGAGAAACCCATCCCCCTCACTGCACCGAGCTTTCATCAACGTCAACTTTCTTCCGTGCCGCGTGTCCGCGCTTAATCCTCCGCTACTGTCCACACTTTTCTTCCCCTATCGCGTGTCGGCAACGGCGCACATATATCGCAATCAAATTTAATCTTTGCCATTGAACGAACCCTTCGCGAACATCTCTGGCGCGTTTGCACCTGCTCGCGACGAAAGGCGTGTCTATTTTCGCGTAAACGGTTCGCGTCCGTGGACGCGTTTGCACTGCGTAAACGCGGAGCCCGAAGCCCATCGGCGCATTAACAATTATATCACGGAAGCTCGCTGTTACGCGCGAGCGAATTGATACTCGTGCCTTCGGGCTCCGTGGGGTGAGAGCAACCGACCGAGGGAAAATAAAAGCACACTCCGAGAATAGGAGGAGATCCGGCGCACGGTAGTCAGCCACCCAAGCCGATTCATCGGGAACCAGAGGCTATTCCTGTTTCCCTGTAGAGCCGCGGATACTCCAAGCAACGCATACCTATAGTGTACGTACATCGAGGGACCAAGCCTCATTGATCGTTCCCGGAAAATGTCCCCGTCGAAAGGAAACGAACCCAGGGACCGATACGCAGAGCAGGGTCGATACGCGGTTTTCTCCGGTTCGAGCGTCCGCTTTGTTCTCCGTTCTCTGGCGCGTCGGAAAGGGTCGAAGGATCGAGCATAGACCCTCGAAAGCTACGGTTACCCTTTCGTCGCGTCGTAACAGTGGCTGTGATTTAATTTTTTTTCTCTCGCTATCCAAGAGGCGGACAGAGTGGGTCGGGGGTGACACGAGGGGGCAGAGTGTCATATTCACGACACGGGCTACTAGTGGGTGGTGCAAAGCGGGAGAGACTCTGCTCCCGGCCATTGAAGGGCCGCACCGAGAGAGCGAAATCAAGCGGGGGTTCGTTCGCTAGCCGGAGAGCCAGAGAAACGGACAGGGCCGAAGCGAAATAGACAGGGAGAGAGAGAGAGAGAGCGAGAAAGGGGCGAGGACGAGTAGTCTCGGCGAGACTTAATTAAACAGCGGGCAAAGCCAGGTTAGTTCACAAAGTGACCGCGGCACCTACCCCCTTGTAGCCACCAGCATCGGCTCTTCGCCGATATAGCTACCTTCTGGGGATATACTAGCCCACGTATCGGCTTCCAACGGCCGACGACCACCGTCGACGCCGATTTGCCTCTAGTCTATCGATCGAGCCAGGTTTTATCGCGCGGTCCTCGACTTTCCCAAGATTTCCACAACCTTTTACTCTTTCTCTCGTCGCCGAGATATTCCCGAAGCTACCCGCATCGCTCGAACGGCCCTCGGTCTCTTTCAGCCGGGCGGCACCACCTGACGGCCCGTCTCCCTGCGAGGACAAAGGGGTACGGCAAAAAGTCGCGGAAAAATTGACGCCATGCACGGAACCCTAACGCGGGGACAGCCGAAAGGCCAAAAAGGGACCGTTCGGTGGCGACACCTTTGTTGCGGCACCCACCCCCGACATCCACGGGAAAGAAGGGTCTATTTTCGCGGGGTGGCAGTGCGACAGAGTAGTCACCATTGGCAGCGTCGCCATCCGACGTTCTTTTTATCTCAAAGCTGTATCCCTTTTGCGCCTCTTCTGTATTCCTCAATTTCCAATGAGTCGGAATACGACATGAAACGCTAAACTGCCACAAAGGGGGCAAGCCGCTCTCTCGCCGGTCCAACACTTTGCCTCTCTGCCACTTCCATTCCCCTCTGCCCCGTGTCGTCCTAACTCTTTCTCCCGCTCCATTCTTTGCTACACCGCATTAGATCCGCTTCTGCTCGCGACGCTACTGGGAACGAATTCGCGACGCTACCGAACCTCTTCACGACCGGTTAGTCGGGGTCTGTCCCGTTCACGTCGATCATCGCGGTCGTCATTTCAGTCCCCGCGATCAAATAATAAATTATCCGAACGCGATGATTCATCGCGAGTTGCGCAACTTTGTACGCGTACGCGTACGCATACCATAGTACGGGAGGATGGAATTTGCATTCGATCGGGTGAACAAAAAAAGTTCCAGACTCGAGTCCACGTATAAACTATGAGGTTAATCCTTTTTTGCCCGTGTTTAAGGTAAACAGAATTAGTGTATACACGTTCTCCGACCCGGTAGCGCGCATCGCGTAAACCTATTTAACACATGCTGCCAAACAGAAACAGCCTGCGGGGATTACGAATATTTCCGGAAGGAAGCCTCACTCGGCGGAACGGCGTATAGCCTCCTCGATGTTTGTCCACTGCAGTGACTTCGTTCTAACGCAACGATCACATCGAGATTCCGGTTACGGGATTCAGTGGAACAGAATGGTCGCGCAAAGGATTCGAACGAAGCCGGAGGAAGGGTGGTAATCGACACGCTTCCACGCAGCGGCGTCGTCTAGAGCAGAAGGACGACGGCTGCGTGGATGGTCAGACGGAGACGAGGGAGGGCAACGTTGTTGCACGCATCCCTGTCCATCGGTTGCCTCGAGAGCATTTACAATGGAGGGTTCCAGCGATCGGTGTGTGTAAACGTTCACTTCAAAGCAAATCAGCTATCGTTACGCACGGGAGCACCGACGTCATCGATGTCCATACCCGTTGCTGCTTCTGCTGCTGCTGCTGCTGCTGTTGTTGTTGTTGTTGTTGTTGTTGTTGTTGTTGTTGTTGTTCCTGGTGTTTGCAGGCTCTTTTGAGAATTAGCTCCTCGAAGCTCGTTCGAAGATGACACAGCAGTGGGTTCCTTTGCGTCGCGACAGATACTTCGGTGGATATGTTAATTACGGTCCATTGATCCGGGGATAGATTTAATACGAGTAATTATAGGCAGCCGAGATCGTCGACGAGCATTGCGTCAGGAATCTTTGAGGGGATCATCCACCGTGAACGTGTAGCTAATGAACGGTTATCATTCCATCGTCCCTCTCAAGTTTTCGATTCAGGCGCACTCGGTAGACTGAACTTTGACCTATTAAGTTGTTCATGTACAGCTTCCTCCGATGAAAAATTTCTGTGCATCTCTCCCTCTCCCTCTCCCTCTCCCTCTCCCTCTCGGTGACAATAGCTATCAACGCTCCGACGATGGAGAAACGATTTCCCCAAGCTCGCAGTTAGCTGCTAAAACTCTGGGATAGCGTGACGGTGGTCGAACTGGGGTTGAAACGCGGCAAAGTCCCTCGGGTCCCAATTACACCGACACCCGATCCCGGCATTACGTGCCGGCTAATTCAAGGGGCGAGGAAGCGTCGCGTATATAAATCTCGGCCGGTTGATTGTACAGTTTCAATTCCGTTTGTCGCCACCGAGATAGAACGTGTTTCATCTGGGTGGCTGAAAAACCGTGCGATAAACGATTATTCTCTTTCACGCGGCCATCATCATCCATTATTACACGTGGCTCCCCTTCGACTGTTAATCTCGGCACGATATTCTGTTTCGATGCTTCCCGTATCGAGGAGCGCGACAGGGGCGTCAAAGGTTTCGCGAGTCGAAAGAAACCAAGAGGACGAAGACGGCTGGCCGCGCGAAAGGGTTGCGGGACGGGAGAGGGGTGTCTCTCTCTGGCGACAAAAGGCTCGGCTAATTACGGGCAGGCCGCAAGTTGCCGTAAAGCGGTGGCAAAGGCAGCTGTCGGTTCCCAAGGCGGTTCGCGGGACGAAGGTTTACGCGAGACGAGAGCTTTTTGCTCCAGAGAAAACGCGCTCCGCTTTTCTGTCGGTTCGCGCGAGACACCGGCCAGAATTTCCGGCCGCGGATCCAATCCAGATCAACGTCGCTCTTGTTCCGCGTTCTATTTGTTATCGTAGCCTACGTCGACCGTTCCGCCGATGACGAGGTTATCGTCGCGCTCGAAAAACCGCGAGCACGATTAACGACTCCGAAATCCGGTTTACGTAAACACTGGAGACAACGTGGGAAACGTTGTCCGTGCTCGTTCGGGGCTAGGGAAAGAGGCAGCTTTCCTCGTGCACACGCGGCGCGGACAAACAGAGGCGGTTTTTTCCAGCCCTTTTGTAAGCATCGTTCTTTAACCACCGTTTTCAACGTTTCGTCGGAGAACGTAGATGCAGCAGGCTACCTAGACTATTTCCGCAAAGCCCCTTCTCAAAGGTCATCGCATTGTTCGACGCGAGCAACGCGTGTCCCATTACAAATCCCTCGGCCCGCGGCGGGGAACAACGGGGAGCACCGACTCCTTGCAACCCCTGCTAAGGTAATACCGTCGACGGTCCACGGGGGGTCGAAGATTTCAACCTTTAACGAAATGCCAAGCGAGGCTTTAAACGGGCTAATAACACCGTGGCCCTTTCTATCCCCCGTCCACGTCTCGATTCCCTCCTTATTGCACAAATTGCCCCCGTAGACACGGAGCTCGCGCCGCGCTATAAAACTGATAAAGACATCGCGGATCCTCGCGCGTAACCTCGCGAGCCCAATTATGCCTCCGAGAGGAAAAGACCCGTGGTTCCCCCTTGGAGGAAGAGTATCGCAACGCCTAGACGAGTAGACGTTGCGTTCGGAGCATAGGGGAAGAAAGCAAGTTTTAATTTGCTCGCCGGTCATTAGCCGAATGAGAGACGAAGGTCTTAGCGAGCGGTTGCGTCAATATTCTCGGATGATCGATCATCCAGCCGGAACCGCAGGGGGCCTCGCGCAAATTAAGTATCGTCTTACGTTGGCCGCCGCCTTTAAGAATCGTCGAAAATACGCGCCGGTCTTTCGATCGACGGAAATGAACGAGCTTGACGAACGAGCGAGGGAACACGAATTTCGCCGCTATAGTAGCATCGATCATCGGTTCGACGAGGAAGCGTGCAAGCAAGCAAGCAAAGGGGAAGGGACAGGGACAGGGACAGGGACAGGGAGGAGAGAGCAAAACTTTCCCGCGGAAAGATAAAGGTTTCTATAGTCCACGGAGGCGGCAGACTCGTTCCTATATTTGCGATATCATAGAACACGCTTGACATTATGGGTGGCGTCGGAGGTGGGCCGAGGGATAGATGGGCTATTCCGTGAGACCGGCTGTCATATTCATGTATTGACACTGAGCTGGTTGACTAATGGACTGCTGTTGTCACAGGCTCGCGTTACCGCAAGGGCCCGGCCCCTGCAACTCGTTTTTCCTGCGAATCGACCGAAACGCGTTCACGACTACACCACGGTAACGTCCACGATTCGCCCGCGCTGTCACGAACTAACGTCCGAAAGGAAACCGGGGAGAAGGGGAAAACGGGAAAACGGGAAAACGGGAAAACAGACAAAATATTGCCCCGATCGAAGCGGCGAGAATCCGCGCAGCCACTCGATAACGACCTTTTTCCTGCGGAGCACGGGGCGCAATATAGCGATGGTGCACGCGTCCAGAGCACGTGGATATTCCTGTCGGTCTTCTCTGCTGTTACATATTTATCGGGCACCGCATTGTGCTGGCGTCAGCCGAGATGCCGACATCTTTTGCCGTGAAAATTCGCGATATTGAATTTGTCCGCCCCCTCTCGCGTTTCCGTCCATCCTCGCTCCGTGCCTTTCCCTCTACCCTGCGTTCCGGTAAAGTCGCGAGGCAATACGAAATCTGGCCCGAAGCAGGATAATTCCGACGGAAAGATTCGGTTAAGGTTATAATAGGATACGCGGACACTTTATAGCGGTGCGTCTCTTGGTGGTTGCTTGATTTACCGTCATGTTAAACGTCTCGACGCGGAAACGCCCTGGGTAACCTCTTGGTTCCTACGGCGCGAGAGTGGCTCGATTCGTCGTAAAGAGCATCCGCTTGGTCGGGACAGGCGTCCGTAAACAGGGTTGACGGAGTTGTGCGTGGCCGGCAAACTGGTGTCTGGTAATCGAACGCAGGAAGCGCCGGAATAGAAATAGCGTACTCACCTCGGACCTTCTGCTCGTCCTGGAGCTGGCGTTCGAGGCTGTCCTTCACCTCCCTCTCTCGTAGAACGTCCATCTTTAGCTCGGCTGAAAGCAAAGGGAAACGATTCGCGTTAATTGGGATTTTATTTTAAAATGCGCCGAGCAGAGATCCGATCGGGTGGAAAGTCTGATTTAATTATGCTCAACGATCTCCTCCGTCGTTCCTTTTCCCAAAAGATGGCTCGGGAGAATATCGTACGGTCTAGCGGGTTCGTGATTAAATCCAACGGACGACGACCGGACCAGAGCTCGCATAGTTACCTCTAATACAATTACGTCAAGACACACAGCGATCCCAACCGCGTACCTCGTAGCTTGTCTCCGAAATCAACGTACCCTTGCCCCCTGAGACTCGCCACGCTAAATTAGACATTTCGAATCCCGGCAAGAGGGTAGCATCGTCTTGCCGCGGAAACTCTACAATTTTCGAATCAGTGTACGATGAACCGGCAGGTGGTCGAAAGAGGCATGCCTAAGACTCGATTATCGACATCTCGAGGCGAGTCGCTTTTCACTCGGCATAATGCTGCCGGGCTTTAAATCAAGCAGGCTAATTCGGTTTAGCGGCAGAAAAGAAAGCGGGAGAAGGAAAAACGAGCCACCCTCTTCCCTTTCTGGCTGTCTGCCTCTCGAATTACATCGGTGGCCAATGAGCCGTACAGCTCGTGCCGCGACGACCGATAAGCTGCTCGTTAGATCGCTGCCAATTTGCAGACATTTCGCAGCGCGCAATAAACTCCCGACACGCCGAGGACTCGTTGGAATCGTCCGATTCGCATTCCACGTAAGAGCATCGCCTCGCCATTTATCGGATACGCGATGGAACAATTGGGTAGCGCGCGAGAGCAATAGCGATATTCGCGGGGGCAGGGCAATGAGTTACGCGGAGAATCAAGCCGGTAGATTAGGTAGGGCCGCGTCTCAGCAGTCTGCTGGCAATTTGAGAGCGTTTGCGAGGTCCATTAACGGCGGTAACTCTTCACGACCGGCCGCCACGAAGATTCAATTTGAATGCTAACCAGAATAGGAAGTTCGCGCCGGAGCCCCGCCGCTACGTGTATACGTTACGCGGCTGCTCCTTCCTGCGCGTCTCCGCGCACCACCCCTTGCCACCCTGTTATTGCCAATTTCGGCGCGTTTCTGCAGCCCACTTTGCGATCGTTTAGATTATCATCTCTCCCGGTTTCTCTTTCTCTCGTCACGATGTTAGGGTCTCGTTCGACTCACCACCCTCCCTCGCCCCTTCTCGCTCTCTCTCTCTCTCTCTCTCTCTCTTTCGGCTACCTTTCCCCCGGTACCTAACGTTTCCGGAGATAATTGAACTTTATTAGAGATCGTCGTCGACGCGAGCGTCATCCCTCTCGGTCTAACGATTACTCGCCTCTTCCCGTTGTCCTTGCTTTTCCATCACCCCCGCCTGGATATCGCGTCTGTGTATATACATTTTCGAGGGAACGGTCACAAAGTCGGAAGTCGCGAAAATCAATTTCTCGCTAACGGACAGAGGGAGCGCGAGCAAGGAGGGGGTGCGAGCTTATTGAAATTCGACCGCGAGCTTCTTGCGGCCATTAAAATTTACCGGGGATTAGCGTTCGCCGCGGTGAACGAGTACCTCGTAAGAAAACTCGCCCCTTCCGAACAGGACTGCGCCTTTCCGTCGTTTCCGTCGTTTCCGTCGTTTCCGTGTCAATTAGACGTACCCTAATCGCGAGTCGCTCCATAAACCGTGAATTACGCCGGGACGAATCCACCGCATGCCTCTTCGTTTTCCACCGATGTTCATTCCCGATCGAAGCCAGGACCTCTCCTCGCATTTCTTTCCTATCTACGATGGCTCGAGATTCGAGGTGGCCAACATGAGAGCCACGAGACGACACAGCTGTCGGCGAACTCGGTTCGTTGAGGGAAGGACGAACGGTCCGAGGGCCGTTTCGCGACGGAATCGAGGCTGAGCGGAGGATCATCGGCGATAATAATATTCACGGTAAGCCGAACACTCTGGCGCGGCAACAATAACGGTGCAACGGAACGTGCATGCCACTGTTACCGGCGCGATTCATGGTTATTGATTAGTATATGGAGGCGGGAAGACGGGAGGCAGCGGTGGCAGTGTAGCGTTCACATCCCCGGAGGGCTTGCACGACGAAGTGTACCCGTGGTATAGCTTCTGCGCGGCGCTAAGATATTCGCAGGGCCCCAGGCCACCCTCAGAAACAACAATGTCAACTTACTCGTGCGTCGTGCCCTGCAATCGTTTGAATAGTATAATGTAGCTTTCGTGTTACACCCCGCGGTGCCGCGCCGCGCCGCGCCGCGACACGCGTCCATCGATGTCGTCGTCGACTTCGACCTGGGCCTACGCCCACTCGCGTCCATCTCGATCCTCGCGAATTCATCGGCGACGAGCCGTTGCGAACGGTGGTCCTCCCTTTTCTACGGGTCTGCTAAAGATTGGCAGGCGTTTTCGAATTTAATTTCGACGGATCACGGGGGCGGTAATAAACCGCCGCTGGGAATTAACCGGCGGATTATTTCGGTAATTTACAACCCCGGGGATCGCGCGCCCGTCTCTGCTATTCTCTTATTCGCCGCGGCTCCTTCGGGCTCGGAAGCAAACTCCTAACAACGCAGCGGGTCTTCTTCCTTGCTCGCCTTCTTTGCAGGGTGGAATCGGATTTTCGACGTTTCTGGCGTGCGAAATTCATAAATTTCTTGGCCCCGAATCCCGATTAATCCCACGACTGGCGTTATTCGCCCGCGCAGGCTTTTCCTAGCGACCAGAGGGGAATGCTTCTCGGAACGACGATATTATTGTTTCCACCCTTGCATATTATAAACGCGTAACGATCGTTCCGCCGTGCTCGCAAGTTTGTCCTCTCCCGCGGGCATGACTCTCTACGCGGCACTCGAATTGTCTCCGGTCTACGTAGCAGCAAACTTTCACCGCTCGAGGACTTTTATACGCGACGTCGAAGATAAGGAAATCGTTTCACCTTGCGGAAAAGCTGGATCTCGGTTCCCGTTTCGATAAACGAGAAAGCAAGGGATGAAGCGCGTCGACGCGCGAGCTTGCGCGACTCCAAGCAGACGCGTAGGGCCAATAGTTATCCTGCGCGGATTACAGTCCTTGGCTAAGGGCTACAAGGGTTTCCCTCCTACGGGATTTAAGACGGACTTAGGCCTTGTTCCGGTTGCTGACCACTTTGCCTCCCATTAACCATTAACGGATCTAACGAAAATAGGATTAGATCGCGGCTAGTCGCCGTCGCAGCGACCGCTAAAACTGTTTCTTCGCCAAAAAGTCGTGACCATCACGGTTTAACCGCGCGACTTCTTCCCTTCGTTCTTCCTTTTGCCCTTCCGTTTGTCTGTAGACGAGTCCGATTCGATGAGTCGCTACACCGTCAAACGTATCGCGTATAATATAGTACATATATATATATATATATATATATATATATGTATTTCACGAAAACTTTGTTCAAGTATAACGATCGCGTGAGCATGTAAAACAGGTACGCGTTATCGATCGAGAGGGAAAGCTAACAGCTCGAAACAATCTCAGCTCTGCAAGCAAATACTTTTCTGCTTTCTTAACTAAGCCCCTGCGCGCAAACAGGAATCGAGGCAAGTTTCACGGTGCTATTCGTCGATCGATTGGACCGAAGACAATCGAACGAGGGTACGAGGATAGGTGAATAGTTTCGATATCTCCGCCGGCTGTCGGGGCCGCGAATCTTCGGTGGCTGTGTTTGTCGCGCAAAGTCAGCCGGAGATACGGCGAAGAGCGTTTTCGCGTTTCAAGATAATCCTTCCTTCCTTCCTTCCTTCTTTCCCTCGGGATATCTTGCCGAGTTATTGCACGGACGTTTAGAAGCGCTGCTGTTACGATATCGCGGTCCTCGTTTCGCTTCGCCGTGGCCAAACCATCTCCATTTTTTGTCTTGTTTATCTCGTCGTTGAAATCCATGCAGCCGAGAGATGCAGAAAATTCTATCGCCCAAGATAGTCGCGACCGTTTAACGCATAATATATTCCGCTGGCAAACGCGTTACTCGCGCGAGTGTAATAGAATTTTCGCCGGCAACGAGCACGAATCGATCTACCACAGTCGTTGAACCATCGCGTACGTAATCTCACTATTTTTCCCCTCGTTCTAACGAGACTGACGCACCGTTGGATCTTTATCGTTATTACGAGTGTCTGTCCAACTGTACGCGCGTGCATGCTAGACCGCCCGTGCACAGCACGAGACATTAATGGTTGCCGATCGTAAAACGTTCACCGGCAAGAATCTCGCGGCATTTATCGAATAACCCCCGACGACCCGTGCCTGACTTCTTAACGATCGATCCTTCTCTTCCGATCCTCCGCCGCCTCCTCCTCGTTTCCATCGTTCTCTTGCTTTATCGCGCGCGTGAACGATCGGCGCTTGGTGCGCGGCGATTCCGCGTTCACCGGAGTCACTGTACACGGTTTGTGCGAAGGCAAAGACCCAGAGAATCGCGTGCACCGGAAACGCTGCGAATTGTGGGCAAGATCGGTTTAGCTGCCCTCCTGTTTCTGTCCGGCGAGTCACTTCGAATTGCGGCAACTCCCCGCGTCCAAATTCTTTAGTCACTTTCGACAACCGTGGCCGGGCGCCATTGATATCAGGCGCGAGAAAGATGCGCCGATTCGCGTCATCTCCAGTCGTCCAGGTATGTCACGCGAGGGAAGATTAGCGAGAGGATGAAGTCGCGGCGCATAACACGCGCGATTATACACATCAAGCTGCGAGGGGCGTGCTGGAAGGGCCAATTATCGCGGCGCTTTTACGCTCGCCGCGGCGCGATCACACTTTCGAAACGGGATTCTCGCGCGTACCGACTCGTTCGATCTTTCCCTCGTCCTGTTCGTTTTTCGTCCTCGCTGTCGTCGATGGGCCTGGACGTGGCCGAGGTGGGAAAAAAAAGGGAAGAGGAGAAGCATCGCGAAGCCGCGTGCCGTCGCGATTCCACGTCGCCGAGTTGCAACAAAATATTCGTTCCTCGCGGCAGTAAACGGCGCCGTTAACGACGCGACTTCTCCCTCTTTCCTTCGCGACTCTTTCGCGCGGCCGTTACCACTGCTCTTTTATTGCCGGTAAATTGCAAGCTTTATTCGACCCGCGCGACGACCCAACCGAAAGCAAACTGTATAATTGAACGGTAGTTAAAACTGCGGTAGGTCAAGTTTCTTTCCACCTTCGTGCCAGCTCCTCTCCTTTGTCCCTGGAGATCGTCGACGAAAATTCAATTTCATTCGATTCGATTTGCCACCCGTTAAGCGACAGCCGTATCAGCGCAGTCGTTGCGGAATTTTCCATTTCTTCTTCGAAGTGAAGTTCGAATTACACTTTGGTCGTTCGCGCGCTAGTCATCGGAATCGAAGGTCTCGAGAGGAAAGATCCCGGCAACAAAGTCTCGCGGGAAACACTTAAAACAGCGGCGACGATAAAACCCGCGACGCAAGAAACTCCGAAGGCGAGATAGGACGGGGAAAAGAATCCGCGAGATCTCCTCCCGCGGGCTTCGAGAGGCTCGTAAATTTTCGCTTTATAATCGTACTGGATGCGAGAGTCTCGCCTCGTTTCCAGCCGGGAAATCGCGGGGTCGTTAGTCGCCGGTGTCCGTTTTGTTACTTAATTCCGTCGAGACAACGATCGGTGACGATCGATGTCCGAGATCGTTAAATCCAAGATTTAGGTGACGTCCTCGTCGCGGTTTATCGCCGTGTCTCCAACTTTTCCTCCCTCCCTCCGAAGCAGTCGAATCCTTCGCGATGCTGCTTCCAAGAAACGTCGGCACCTCCTGCCTTCTCTTTCGCCGGGGATTTCGCCACCCTTTGCCTATCGTCGAACGTTTTTTTCTTGAAACAAGAAGGAAGCTGCTGCGCGCGTCCCTGTCGGGTTCCGACGATTTTCCAACTCAGATTAATAAATATTAATCTCATTCGTGGACGGATATATGCATCGGCACGCCACGAGTCGAAGCAGGTAGGTTCGATTCCAGTTCGTGCCGAGTTCGTGCCGAGTTCTTTTATTGTTAAATAAATAATCAACCAGTTGTTGCCGCGTTAGGCATAATTTATTAGCCTCCCCGACACCAACGGGCCCGCTCTCTTAAATTCTTTCCCCCTCGTTTCGCTCGCACGCTCACGGCCTAGCCACCAGCGTCTATCCTTTCGGCCGCTTCTCGCTCCTTCTCGGTCGCCGTCCCCAGGAGTTCGCCCCCGAGTGGAGAAAGCAAGTCGACGAAAGAAACTCGCGCGCGGTGCGTGCACACCCCACGGCCCGTTTATTCCGGCCCCTTTTGGACGGTGGCTTATGCTAAAACCGAGCGCTCGCGGTTTCTCTAATTGACAATCGGCCGCGTTCTCCAGCCAAGCCAACCTCGGCTCCTTCGAGGTGGGAACCGACAACGACCGTGCGGCTGCGACATCGTATTGTCTCGCGTTTTTATTCCTACTCTTCTGCCTGCTCCGCTGCGGAACAATATTGGGAGCTCCTCCCTCTCTGCCTCTCTCGTTGCTCTCTGGCTTACCGTGCATGCCTCTGGATCACGCTCGTTTGCGTTTTCCACGGATTCGCGCAAGAATAGCCGGGCCGGTTCCCCGATCGCTGGTGTGCGTGCTCTCGGTCGCGGCTCGAATTAACGAGTAACAACGGGGCCACCCTGACCCGGGCGCCAACGTGTCCCATTAAAGGAGCCCTTTTCCTTCCAGCCGGTCGAGGCTCGTTGCTGGTGCTGCTGGTGCTGCTGTTGCTGCTGCTCGTTATGAAAATTCCTCGAGTCCGACGCGGAACACGACCTAGTGGATACCTTTTGGTCGTTCGAAGGTAAGCGTAGAAATCAATATGTACATTTCTTGCCATGGAAATGCAGCGGTGCTTCTCCTCGGCCGAACGCAGCCTGATTGATTTACGCTTAACTCTGTCGGCGAATCGGCCCTTCACCCTCTCTTGGTCACGAGCCCAAGCAACGCCGTCCCTATATCGGTCAACCAGCGGCCATTATTTGACAAAATATGTACGCGCACTTGTATCGATGCGATGGCACGCTCGTTTTTTCTTCCGCTGTCGACTGCTCGGCGTTCGCCGTGCACCTGCCGCTCTTCTAAGTACTTTTCTATCCCCGAGGCACGTATCGACAAGCCGATCGATGCCAACGATCGTTCCCCCCTTTTTTTCCAGCTAAAAGTTGGTACCACGAGAAAGTACCCTGCGAAAATCCGCCACGAAACAACAGTGGTTAAACTCGCGAACCACCACTTTTTACGACTAGCCCTCCCTTCTCCAGGATGTCGTTCGGGACCCTGGATCAACGTTCGAGCTTTATCGCGTCGGATGTTTGCTTTAATTAGCTCGTTCGCGTGGCCTCGGATTTAATTAAGAATGGAACAGCTTTATTGCCTCGGGAACGTTCTCCCCTCGGTGGGCTGGTCGCGGGACCAACGGAGCACGAGCAACTGTTTTGTTTTCAGTGGCCGAAGAAGTTCCTCGACGAATCGATCCGAACGGTCCGGAGGATCGAGAAGCTTCTTCGAGCGTTTCCCCCGCGCTTCTCACGATCGCCGCTATTAGCTCGGTGTAATTTATTACTTTCCACCTTAATAAGCATAATAATCGCCGCGGCCAGTTGTTCGCGCGCTCGCTGCCCGCGACCTTCGACCCGGGGACGATCTTTAAGGTAGCCTGCGAGCGGTTGCGGATGTTTAACGATGCTCGGGACCGCGTCGATTCGGAGTTTACGAATGGAAGCAGCGAATCGGAGAAAGAAAAGGGGGAGATTGAAACACGGGCTCGAAGAACCAGCCGCTAAATCGTAACTCCTCGGAAGATTTATTCTTTTTGCTGCCCTCCACTCGCGAAACCTTTTCTCTTTCTCTATTTATAGAGAGCTGAAAAACGAGTCAGCGGTACCGGTCCCCCGGTCGCGCTCCCTTCCCGAGCACCGTCGAGCTACTAGATTAACCCTTCGGGGCACGGACACGCATCTGCATTCACCGATAGGAGCAATTCGAAAGGAAGCTCCGAAACGCGGAGGAGCTTCGTTGTCGCGCAAGTGCAGCTTGGTAGCGTCTATCTCGTATCCTGGTCCACGTCGGGACTCGTGCACGGGGCCGCTGTCGCGCGACGTGGCTCGCGGTAATAGGATTTCACGTAAGCAGCCTCCCAGGCAGCGGCCGAAAATCGAAGGAGCTTACGGCGAGATGCGCCGCCGGTCGGTGCAGCCAGCGTGCTGCTCCGAACGAAACGACCGAGGAAAAAAGAAGGCGGCGGCGGCGCGACACTGCAACAGGGTGGCGGTCGGTAGGGGGCACGGGAAGAGACACAAAGGAAGGGAGAATCGAAGGATCGCGGGAGCGAGACGGGAAGGGAAGAAGGGAGCGAGAAAGAAAGACGTCCGGCCCGTACAATTTTAATTAACCCGGTACCGGGTAGCCGATCGCGATCGAATCGGGTGCACGATCTACAAGGAATCTACATAAGATCCTCCACTCGCGGCTACAACTCAATCCCCTCTTTCTATTCCGCTCTCTCGGCGGGCCTTAAGCGACCGGCCCGCCACCGACCCGCCCTCCCTCACTGTCTCTCTCTCCTTGCGAGGATCGCGCGGTGGATACGAAGAAGAGGCGCGCACAATCTTTGCGCTCCCGCCGTGGCTTCCCCCGGCCCTTATCTCGGCGAGCATCGAAGATAGCGAGCATCGACCAGCTCATATTGTTCTCCTGCGCGCCGCGTGTAACTTACCGAGCAAACGAGACGGAGAATACCTGTGCACGGTGCACCTCCTTTCCTTTCTTTTGCATCCGTTTGCCCGACTCGTGCGTCCACGGAAGACTTAACGAAGACGATTCGCAGGATGCAGAGTTCGAGGATCGACCCATTTCCACGGGAGGGCCGGCCAGGGAGGGCGCGCGCTCGCCCCGGAATTCGCCTCCCCAAAACGGAGGAACGCTCGCGTTCGCGCGTCCGCGCGTATTAGGACGGCCGACCGACGCGACGTAGCCATACGGAGAAGCTCGGTAACACGATAGCGGTCGTATGTAAAACCATCTGGTGTAAAACGAGCTGCTGGCTCGTTCGAGTATTAAATCGGCCCTCGTCCACCCCCAACCCCAACCCCATCTCCTCCGTCCCCGTCCAACCGACTGCTCTCCTTTCTCATCGTCGGTGCGCGGCCGTTCCTGGACCCGAGGAATCCGTGCTAAGCCGGCTTCGACGTCGCGACGCGCGGCAGATGAACTCGTTGCCGTTCACGTGTCGGCCTCGGGACGCTCCGCGACCGCCGGCGAACGTCCTCTCGCGTTAAAGTCCCGGCATAATCGGCCAGTCGACGCGAGTCGCGGAACAAAGGACGACCTCCTCGCGGCGATCGAGAGATACTGCCCCGGTCGGAAGAATGCCGGCTTTCTCCTTTACCGCGGGGAAAAATGTGCTACAGTGGCGAAGGTATATACGAGGGCCGTGCCGGCACGGGCGTCGTTAAGCGCCGCGAACGCGCATTAGTTGACGACCGTGGAAACGACACTTTGTACCGCGGTTAATGGGCAGTTAAAGGCCTGCCTCGCGTTTCGCCCGGCGTATATTAGCCGAGCGTATCCTCGCCCTGACCCTGAGAAGAGGCGAGACGACGTTCCTATCGATTCCCTGCCCCCCGAATATGCACGGCCACTCGATCCAAATTGTCGAGGGAATCGGACGTCGGATCGACGGATAATGAAATTGCTGAGGGCGGCCACTGACCTTTCTCGTAGTTGATTTGCCTCTCCTGCTGCCTCGCGTTGTCGGCCGCGACCTTCAGCAGACCCTGGATATTCCTGAGCAATGTCTCCGTACTCGAGACCGAGGGATCCTGGCCTCCCTGAGAAACGGCCACCGCCGCGGAGGCGATCTGGGAATAGTTGAGAGCCTGGGGACTCTCCGAGCCCGGCGCCGGCATCGGCAAGTTCTCCGGCACGTCCGACAGATCTGAAAAAAGCACGCAAACAATGTATCGTTCGATCGCCAGGAAGGCGACCAGCCAGAGAGCCCGCTCGTAATAATCGGACACGCGAGAGGGCCACTCGCCTATTAGCTCGCCTCCTGGAGACTTTTTGCCCGGCGTGCGCTACGCGTACGGGTACGGGAACGGGAACCGCGTCGCCGATAAATATCGCCGAAGGATCGGGGAACAACGTTCGAGGGAGGTCTCGCGCGATCCACTCTCGAGGAGACTTACAACGCGTGCGTGTTCCAAAGTCGTAATCCCGCGACGACTACTTGTTACCCTTCGCCACGTCTCTGATTTAACGTCACCGCGGGCGAATTAAATTCGCGAATTAAACGCCAACTCCACGGACCGATTAGCCGGACCGCAATTGTCTATCGTTACCAGCCGAGCGATTTATTCTCGGCTGTCCAGCCAGCCCTTGCGGTTCTCGCGACGGAAAACTCGCAGGATTCCGCGAAGGACGGGAGGTTCTTGGAACGACGCGACGTTCCGTTTCGTTTCTGCTGGCCTTATTGCCTGCCCTCTACTGGAGATCGCGAACCGCGGCCGCGATCGCGGCGCATCGTCCGCAGGCTAAAAGGCGGGAGTAGCCTCGTTATTCTCTCTCTATCGACGATTAGCTCGGAATCATGGTTTTCGTCGTTGGAAGGCAAGGATCCGGGGCCCGGGATCGCCGGAATAAAGGATGCCTTATGGTTATTGCCGAAGAGGTCCGAGAGTGGCGAGACAAGACGTCTGCGTGGGTTCTGCGGGCTTAAGTGACCGGTCCGCGCGCTCCTACGGCCCACACCGTGGGCTTTAGCTCCGGCTGCTTTATGGCCAATGATACGTGCTTTATTGTATCGTCTTTTAATTATCAGCGCGCACCTACAACGCCACGGCATTCGGTTACTTATTGCCATTGGCCGATTTAATGCTCGCGCGCCTGCCTTCGGTGCCGATCCGCCGGCACCTTTTGATAGCGAACCTCCTCCTCTTTTCCGTTCCTCTGGTCCCCCCCTTTTCCCCCTCGATTTCTTCGCGACGACCGCCGCGCCGGTGTCCTTCGTCGAAACCCATTACAATTATCTGCGTCGGAGGCCAAGGGCCAACGTCTTTCCCGCGGAGTACTCCAATGTCGATGCTCGCTAGCTCCTCGTTCAGAGTTCCCGTGGCGAGAGGGCGAGAGGGTAAAAGGGTAAAAGGGTAAAAGGAAACGGACAAAATCTCCAGGAAGTCGAACACGAGCCCAGCAAATCGCGGTAGATCGGTTTCCAAGAACCGGAGTGAGATAGAGGCGCGTCTCATTAAATCAGAACTGCATTCCACGGGCGTGTACACTCCCACGGGCGTTCGATGGGGTTCTACTTCGATCACCGCGAGCACCATAGGTAGGATGTAGCCTATGCATACGACACGCTGCGATACATGGATTTCTTCCCCCTCCGGTACACGGCCACCACAATTTATACGTCTAACTCGTGTCTTTCCCGAAATTTAAGGGCTCGCTAATTCGATCCTGCACTCTGGGTTCTCTAATCCTTCGATGAACGCGACCGCACTTTTAGCGTTTCTGGTCTCGGTTCTCGGTGCTTGACCTCGCTTCCAGCCGGGCTTCGCTGGTCCTGGAATTTTGTACCCTCTCGAGGCGAGAAATCTGGCTTCTCCTTTTCCTTTTCCTTTTCCTTTTGCTTATTCCCGACTCGAAGGGAGGTTGGCACGAAAGGAGACACCTTTTTATATTCTCGCGGCTTCTAATTGGAGTATCCAATTAACGCGTGGCGCGCGGACAATCGGCGAATCGATTAGAAATCACCGCGATTATGACGCTTCGGTGCATCGGAGCGCCGAGACAGCTGACCGAGGCCCGAGATTTTTATCTGGGCCCATCTTTCATTATTAAAATGAAACTAAATACCGAAGATGCGAGTCTAACGACCAACGGGCCCGTCGCCAGTGGTGCTTCGTCGTGCGAATCTCGAAAGCGGAACGGATCGCTTATTTGGGAAACGGGAAACGTATACACGAGCGATGCGACGCGTACGCGGATACCGAGCGGATCAACTACCCGCGCCGATCATGCGCGGAAATTGCACGCAACGAATGCAATTATCCGATCGAGGAAAATTGGCCGAAGGTTTCGTAAGAATCTCTTCTCAATCGCGATATCCGATCTCGATATGCGCGAATCGAAAGGGGCTTCTCGAGGACGAAAGGAGGAAGGAGAAAAAAGTATCGAATCGACCGGGCGCGTGCACCGCGCAACATTCCGAACGGCACTCGGTGAAACTTTCAGCGAGATCGGCTGACAAGTTTTGACAACCTCTGAGGAGAGGCCTCGGGTCGTCCGACTCGTCCGGGATGGAAGACGAATCCCAGAGAACGTCGTTCCGCGGCGGGCCAAGATGATCGATGAGGGGGTCTGACCTACCAGTCGTCCCCGGGAACTCATCTTTAAACGCGGTCTGTCCGGTCGATTCGATATAATTATTTTACGTATGCGCGCCGCGGAACGAGCAACATCGTTTCGACTTTCGGCACACGTCAAATCCACTGTCACGCTCTACCTGCCCCTAATTGATCGACCGATCGTCGCAACGGACGTATCGATCGACGCCTAGCTCGGTCGCGGTATATTTCCACGAGACGGCTCCACGCTTTCTCACCTTCGTCCTTCTCGTTGTCGTCGTCCAGGTCCTCGGACAGGTTGTCGTCCTCCTCCTCGTCGTCTTGAGAACGGTGCGACGCTTCTGCCTCGCTTCCGGAGTGTTCGCCCACGCTTCCGCTTCCCGCCGTCTTCGACAGGTTCAGCACAGGACTGTGGCCGTTCGAGGAACCTGTCAACACAGTCGTTCGATCAACCAAACTACAACCGATCTCTCCAATTCGTCTAAGAGTACAGACGTCGCCGGTCGACAACAATTGATGGATCTTGTTTGCTCCGGTGCGGTTTCTGTTTGCACGAGAACGAACGGGCCATTCCCTTTCCACGATTCACTCGCTCCCGTCGTATTTCATATGCTAGCATTTTAATCCCGACGTGGACAGATACTGTTTGACCAGTGACGTCCACGAATATCGTAGCCTCGGTCTCCGGCGGACCGTGGTCGATTAAGCACGGTCGACGTGGCCAAGGATTCCGTGGGGCCCACGGGACGAACACGATCGGATTCGAACTCGAAACGTCCAGTTTGTCGCCGCGATCGGGACGACGAGCGCGCGCGCTCGCCATCGCATCGGGATAAAAGGTTCGATCGAACGGATTAAAATATTACGGGGAATCGGAAGAAAGGTGGAGCCGCACGGGGCCCCGTAACCCGATATCTCACTTAATCTCTTCGAGGCCGCCTAAACGCTCGGCCGGGCCAGCGACGAGAACGAAAGAAATCGAGAAAAGGACTGGTCCCCGAGTTGGGCACGCTCGGTTAACTCGGTGCTTCGTGGACTTGCCCCTAGCGGCGGCTCCCTTTTCGACGCGATTTGCTCCAAATCGAGCCTCCGCGTCGGAGGGACGATTAAATTTCAAATACGATGCAAGAAAGATTTTCTGCGGGATGAAAATAGCATCCTCCTCCTCCTGGACGGATCGAGTCCGTCCACGACCTCGGATCACGAGAATCCTCGATCGCCAGAGGAGAAGGATGCATCGACCGCGCAATAGTGCTCGACCCGTAATACGTCTCGGCGTTATTCACCGTATTATCGGCCGATTACTGTGATTACGGTAAACGAGCGTACGCGTATTTATCTTACCATTGTGCGAGCTCAGATCCCTGGGTTTTTGGTCCAACGCGAGTGCTCTCTCGGCGTCTCCTCTCTCCTCGCGGAGCCTGCAAGCAGACGTGGAAAAGCTTTAGTATCGATTCCGTGAGGATGCGAATCGTTCGAAGCGGAGGTGGACACGGCCGCGCTGCCCATTAATTAAATAATTATTCTAGTCGTCGAGCAAATGGTCCGCGTAGGAAGATAAGTGCCGGTCTCACTGTCGGCCACGCGTTCCATCCGATTATCGCCGTTAATCGATTCGCTACTTTTTTCCCTTTTCCCTGCGGAGCTGTCGCGCGATTCCCCTTTCGATTCCATCGCATCGGTCAGGTAGCGAACCGGACCTATGTCCGTATCCTCTTTCCACGCTTCGAGTTTCTCGTGTTACATCGATTCGAAAGCGACTTCTATCGCGAACCTGTTTCACGCGGATTCGAGTTCCCATTGTCAGAGGAGTCGGCGTCTCGCCAGACTCCTGGACGCCTCCTCCGAGGGGCCCCCTTTTTTATTTCCCGTCTGCTCCACTCTCGGTTTCCTTGAATGTTCGACTTTATGTTATTTATCGACGATGGGTGAAATTGAGCAAGACTGGGTAGGGTACAGGCGGTCGATGCTTTTATCGGCGAGCTGGAGATCATCCGTGTATTTACGAATTTATTTTGCAAGAGAATGGCAGACGATGGGAGTTTCCTGTCCTCCGCTACGGAGAATCTACTTTCATGTTCCGAGGTTTCTTTCCTCGGCATGAAAATTATTCTCCCGGGTGTACCTTTTTTTCAGGCCCGAGGGTGCCTTTTCGCACCTCGAATCGAACCGCGGACCATTAAGTAAGAAGTTAATATCATTAAGCATAATATTGGGCGCATCTGGGAGCCGCAGAGCACTTACCGTCTCTCCCGACCACCCACCACCGCAAACCACCCTCTCCACCGGCGCGCGAACCCGCGAAACCCACCCCCCTTCGTAGCCTCGACCGCTTCCTCGTTTCTCGACCCCTCGAACCTTAATTTTTTAATGAGAAAATGCTTTCAAAGAGCCGGAGAGAAATACCGTGCGTCTACGAGCGATAAGTTACGGTCGCGCGAAGAGCGGACGAGGATCTTCTCCCTTTTCTCTTCGTCGACGACTCGTTTCCCCGCTTCGGGAGCGAGGCTTTCGAGTCCCAGAGAGGGAGAGAGAGAGAGAGAGAGAGAGAGAGAGAGAGAGAGAGAAAGCTAATGCTCGTTCGGCGACCAATTTTACGAGGATTCCAAATTTTACGAAGAACACGCTCCCTTTACGGAGAAACGCAGCATCCGAATAGCAGATGCATCCCGGCAAGCGCCTTCGACATCGGAACGACTTAATTTCGACGATAATTAAATTTTAATTGGTAATACGAGTCGATTAAGACGGCCGATGGGTATCTCGGTCCGCCTCTGTTCCGGCCTGGCCCCCTTTCTCGCTGACCATCGAATTCGCACGAGAACAAGAATACGAGGATAACTCGCTTCCAGTCAAGATTCAACAGTTTCCAAGCGATCGCGCCCGTCCCGATGGCCGAAGGAGCAAGGGAGGTGGACCGCGAACGAGAAGAAGAAAACGTTGAAATTACCGGAGGAGGGAAGAAGGGGTTAGGGAAGCCGAATCGCTTAGACGTCGCCGTAACCGGCAACAACCAGGGCGGGCTTATTAAATTTGTAATTAGTCGAATATTACAGCGGGTATCGTGGTGCGCGCGCCTCCGCGTCTTCACGGTTCCGGCCACGCTTGCGTGCGTTTAGTCGCGCGTTTACCTGACCTCGCGTGAGCAGACGTCTAGTAGACGAGCGCGTGCACAGCCTCTGCATCGCGTTAATACATCATGGATTTCATTACGCGTGCCCACGGCTTTCCAGCGCGGCCAGACCGTGCTGCTAGTCGCGAATAATTACCGAGCACTGCCACCCCTTCCTCGAGACTGGTAGCGTTGGCTCCCTCGCAGAGATGATGATAGCGTTGCGCTTTCTTCGTGCCATTCCCGTACTGCTGCTGGTGCTGTTCAGCTTCACCTCTTTGCAACATATTTGCCGCATTACCTTTGAGAAGAATGCTTCTTTCGGATCCTTCTGTCGCGCAAAGGCGCGTCTTGCGAATGGGCTATCGCATCCTAGAGCAATTTTCAGGCCGTATCAATCCCCCTCGTATCCGTTGGCGGGGTGCAGTGCGTGCCCGACTAATAAGTCGAACGAACGCTGCTCTTCTCCGGATCTTTGCCTTTAATTTTGATTCGGTAATGACGAACTCCGCGGGGATTCCTTTCCCACTGCCCAGGAACGAGCGGTCCGCTCAGCGGGAGTTCGTTAACGGGCGTATTTCGAACGCGAAGAAAGCAGCCTGCGATTTCAGATCCCTACGAAGAATCGGAAGAAACACGTTCGCGAGTCTAGCTCACCTTCGACCACCTGCGTCCCGCAGAACTGAATCGTAGCTTGGCTTCTTGCCGATAGTGCGCGGGATGTTGCACGGGAACCTTGATATTTAGCCAGCTCTCCCGCACCCCCCCGACTCGGGTGCGAATCGAACGGGCGACGATTGACCGACGCGACGCCGCCCCGCGTCGTCGCAACTTTAATTACGTTCCTGGAATTCGAGGCGCGATTCTGTTACAGTTTCGGCGGTCCAGGGCCGAGAGGCTGTCGCGAAATTTCCAGCAAGTCGAAATAATAAACGAGCCAGAGGGAGCTGGTAACGGGATCCAAAGTGCGCGATCCTCGAAATGCCACCCTCGCTGCTGTGACATTCGAGGCGAAAGGGGTTCTTCGGGTCTCGTAACGAGTTCCACTACAGCGAGCCTCCATCCTGCGAGTATATTCCTTATTTCTCCGCCTTGCCTTCGCGTAACGTTGATAATTACGAGTGAAACGAGCCACTGGACGATCGTGTTACCAAAAAGATGGAACAAGGCGCCGCGCCGTGAGTTTCGACCCAGTGGCGCCTTCTTCTTGCGGAGAATTCGATTTCCACGCGGCCGGAGTGGATGCGCGAGGGAAAACGTCGAACCCGAGGAGACGAAGGGCGACTGGATAGACGGAAAATATGAGCGGCATAATTCAAGATAGATGCCGGTGGGCCGGTGGGCCGGATGGGCGGGGATAGAAATTGTCTTCTCGAGATCGAGAGCAGGCGCTGCCACTACCGGGACGAAAAGGGCCGGAGAAAGAATCGAATTACGCTCGATCCCATCGCCCCTGCCTTTTCGATTTCTGTCCGATCCGCTCGCAAATATTACTCAACGTATCGGCAGACGGACAGCATTTATCAAGCGATCGCTCCGACTCGAGGGAGCTCTGGCCGATTCAATCAACGGATTCCTGGGATTCCGACTTCTCTCGCTGGCCGATCGAATCCATGCCGTCGAACAAGACTTCCGAATCGCGATATCAATTCCCATTCGCCCGTCACTCACGCTACATTCATCTTAGCTGACGTTTCGACGCATTCTGATTTAGCGTCGCGATCGAATTGCGTGCAACCAACAAATGACGACCCTTTATGCAAATTATCTCCGATAGTTTTCTTGCCGTCGGTAATTTTGCTCCTCGATCGAATCGGCACGCTCGAGGCGGCGATTAAATTTCCAGGGCGAATGTCGTTCCGTTTCCTGGGAACTCGTTAAAGGCCGGCTCCCGTACTTATGCAGATTTGATCCCCGAGTACGGAGGTGGATAATCGGACGACATGTAGCGCCAACGAAAAGGGAATTCTCCCCCCGGTTAATTGCGACGTTTACGCGACTTCATTGTCATCGGGAGAAGATCTTTTAGGCTACTCGCGACGGCAATACCGTGCGGCGGACGCGAAACCTCGCCGCGACAAAGGCCACCCACGGTGCCGTGGCTGAATCAACCTAACGCCCCAACCTCTTCTATCTCCGTTTCCAATTCCCCTTCCCGATCCTCTCCCTTCTTCTCTTCGTTTCTCTCTGCATCTCCCTCTCCGAGCTGGATCCTCGCGAGGGAACGCGATGCTGCTCCCACTCGCCAGGTTTCTTCTCTTCCATTTTCCGTTTCGCCACTCGGCCCGCTTGACTAATAGATCTCAGCAGCAGTCACGACACAATCGGGCGCAGACTACTACCGTTGCCAACTTCGTATCAATCCGTGGATTCCGCCGCTCGTCCCCGGTAACGAGACGTGATAAATCACAGGGCCTCGGCCCACCGACGATTGAGATTGATTTCTCGTTGTACGTCTTGCAGCGGGGTTTAATACGCTCGCGGTCGAGTTCATCCGTAGGCAAACTGGCCTGACCCTCGGCACAGAACGGGACAGAGGTGCTCCCCCTGGAAATTGTGCGAGGGAAAAGAACGAAACGATCCATGTCGACCCCCGGATTTACGCGCGTTCACCTTGAAAAATAATTTCAATTTCGAGGGAGGACCGATGGAAGTACGTCCAGCGGTAACGCCGATGTTCCTTCTCCTCCCCGTCCTCCCCCGTCCTCCCCCGTCCATCCCCGCCTCTTCCATCGTCGCCGTCTGTTTTTCGCTTCCGTTTTAGGATAATTTCCCGAGCAATCGATAAGAAGCAGCGCGTGCAGGCAGGAGGAAAAGACGAACGCTCGTCGAACGGTCTCCTTGCGTTCCCCCGTCGACGTTACGACGAACGGGCGAACCAGCTAATTATGTATCCCCTGCGGGACCCCCGCAGACAGGAAATGAGACTACTCGAGTTTCTATTCGTTCCACATACATAGAGAGCCGATGGCGCGCGTGTCCGCGCGAACACGTACACGCGAGCCGGGCTGCGTGTGTTAAAACGCTCCGGTTGGAAATACAGTCGGATTAAGCCGGGGCTGGGATCAGATACCGCGCGCCGGTGATAACCTCCGACTTTATATCCGAGCAGGACAGCGGTTTAATTAGACGACGACGCCTGAGATTCCGGCTAGAAACGTTGATCGAGCTAAATTGTTTTCTCAGTCGCTCGCTTCGGCCTGCTCCCGCCCGGCTCACGGTGCAGCAGTTCGCTCGACAGCCTCTCTCCTTTTCTATTTCGCTTCCGAATGGCTTCCGGGGCCGCCGAGGGAAGACAATGCCGATCGACCGGTCAGATAACCCACCGTTTAGACGAACGACTGCCCCGGCTCGGCCTTTCGAGTCGTTGGCTAGCGCGAGGTTGACGAACGATCGCAGCACGCCTCGCGAAAAGCAAACCACGCGGCCGAAGCATCGCGTTAAGAGGGAAAGCGGGGAAGAAAGCCGAGGAACCGGCGAACCCGAGGCGAAGCGAGGAAACGCGGTGCAATTGTTTGTTTATGCGATACTAAGCGCTACTCGGTGGGCTGGCCGGTTGGCTGACTACGTCTTCTTGCGACTCTTTTTCTGGCGCGCGCCGCGCCGGCCGTTAACAGAGGCACGACACCGTGCTGTAACATGTGGCTACGATTTCAGAAGGGACACGAGTAAAAATAGTAAAAGTGGTGCAACCGCGATAAAAAAAAGGAGAGAAAAAAGCAAAAGACGTGGCTTTATTAGCACCCCATCCGAAATTTGCAACAGCACGTGCGCGTTGGGGAAAAATCATTTATCCCGAAAAGATAGGCGGTTCGGTGGATCGCGCTCGTGGACGATACGTCATCCCCGCTGGCGGCTGACGTTCGCCCCCTCGGCTGCCTCGGGGCGAGAAAGCCTCGAAAGCATTTTTCAATTCCGCGAAACTTTACGATAGATATCTTCCCCACGAGAGAGAGAGAGGCGACCGGTCGGCCGCTTCGCCAGAAACATTTGTACATAAATCTGAAAATTATGAGCCCGTTCTCCGTCCGTTCCCGACCCTCCGCCCCTCGTAGCCCACCGGCCATATGCCTGCCAACGCGTAACGGAGAGATAACGCGTAGGGCAACCCCTCGTGAAGGCAACCGCAGCCGCACGGCTGCGTATGCGCGTGAAACTGCAGTCTTGAATCTCTCTCCTGTTCTCGTTCCCCTCTCCCGAGAGCGGTGTCGCGGCGAAAAAGCCATCGGGTATAAATCAAGATTCGTGGAAAATAAAAATCACTTTGGCGGCGGATCGGTCGATTAAGGGCCATCGATGGTCGCTCTGGGAGCTGAGCTCCACGGATATCCACCCCTGAGAGTGGATGCAGAGAAGAGGAGAGAACGCGGCGAAGGCTTATCGCGGTTTCAAATGGACCGATTCCACGGGGGTGGCGACATCCAACCGAAATCGTCGCCCAGCTATTTCTACCCCGATTCCATTCCCTCCGCGATCTTTTCTTCTCTTCTTTTCTCTCCTGTCCTTTTTCCCTTTTCTCTCCGTCGGGGCACTTCGCAGCGATACACCCTCGACACCCTTCGCGACAACGTTCTTCTACCTTTCCTTCTAATTTGATCACGGCACAGTGTGAACCGTGCGATTAAAATCTAGTTCGTTTTCCATTGAGACGAGGGTCGTAGATTTGCGTAAGGTTCACCGGCGATAAGTCTACCGTTCGCTCCGTGGACGGCTCGCTGCTCAGCCGCCAGGCAATGCGCAAATAAACTCACGAATCCCCTTCGTATACACTCCAGCCAAGGTCCCCCCGGTCGTTCCGTACCTTCGGAGTAGATCGAAGAAAAATATGCCGTACGAGAAGAATAAAGAACGATCGGGGGTGTTCCGCCATCGGCAACCCTTAAGCTGGAGCGCATAGATATTGTGGAATATTCTCACGGAAGCCAGATGAGAAAGAAAGCTCCCCGGTGTAGAGCAGGAGAAAATACTGGGCACGCGGGACGATCGTTTATCGAAAACGCGAGCGATATCTGTCGCGTGGAAATCTGCTTGTCCCCGATAGAGCGAGGCGCACACCCCTGTGCGACGCGTGTGCGAAAATACACGCGTAAAAGGCCGCTTATCGGGTTTGCGCAAGAATAGGATTCGACAACGCTTCCGAAAGCCATAACCGAAACGGTAACTGCCACCCTCTGACTGATCGAACTTATTCTTTTCCTTCGTTCCGCCAGCCTTCGTCTCCTACTGTCGCCACCTCGTCGATAATATTTTCCACGGGGCGAGAGAGGGAGACGTCCTACTATTTTTCTGGAAAATTGAATAGACAAAATCGAATATTTGCTACTCAGTCACCGTGCCTCTCGCTCCTTCTTCTCGACGAGAGCTTTCCGGCGAACCGTCGAGCCACCTGAATGCGCCCTACATATGTATAGACGCCACAGAAAACAGTTACGCCTCGTCGGAAAAACAAAGGGTTTCGCGTTTAATTACACGAGAGATTCGTGACAGAGTCGCGTCGCCGCGTTCACCTTCGCGCTTTCTCATCAAGTTCCGCTTAATTTCTAACCCCTTCGAGTCCCAGTGTGTCTGGAAGGGTGGGTAGGAACGCGGGAGAGTATATTAAGCGACACTCGGAATTACAAATAACAAATTGCAATTTGATTCCCCGCACGGTCGGTCGGCACTCGAGCGGACGGGCTGCCTCGTCGGGGCCGGGGGCGCAATTTATCATTACCGTCGACAATTTCGCTGAGGGCCTTTCGATTCCGATTCTCGATTCCGCTCGGGGTTGCGAGTTCTCTCGATTTCAAGGAAGGTGGAAATCACGGCGCAGCACCGATCCGTTCGCGATCCTTCTCTTCTCGAGCCGATCGTGCGTTACGAACTCGCATCGCGATCCCGAATAAACGGGTAACCGATGGGAGCTGGAGCAGGGGGTGAGAGCCGCGAGAACCCGTGGAAGGGGAGTGTGGCGCGTAGAAAGGAGGGCTGGGCCAGGGTTGAGGGGGCGAGCGGAGCGGTTTATATGGCTAAAGGCGCATCCCCCGAGCCGTATCGATCGTTGACTTTAAAATTCAAAGAGACCGACAATAGCTTCCCTTTCCGCCTGGGCCTCTGTACTACAATATCATATTCCGTTCCTTTCGTTTCATTGTCTGGTAAAGCCTGCGCTAATAATAAAAGATTGCTACCCTGGAAGCAATGCCTAGAAAGAGAGAGAGACAGAAAGGGAGAATGGGAGAATGGGCAGGCTCGGCTAAAGGGAGAGACGAGGCTAGAGACAAGGGAGTGGAAAACGACCAACGAAGGAGGGAGAGAAACGGCGAAAACGGCCATGGGGAAGGTGGAACGGCAGGAGTCAGGAGGCTTTCACTCGGTCGAGTCTTGCCAAGTTCGGTGCTACATCATCCAGATAGCCGGCCCATAATGCTTCGCTGAAAAGTTGCTCGAATTCTGCGCGAATTTAATATTCCGCGCACGACCGCCCTTTGTGCCTCCTCGCCGCGATCCTCGCGTTCGTGTCTTCGTGTCGCCAAGATTCCAGGTGAACTTTCGGGAACCCTACCGTACAAACCGCTCCCCGAGCAACGAGCACAGCGAGGGACGTATAGGTATATCATCCGCGTTGCTCGCGATTCCGGAAAATTGAGATTCTTTTCTCCGCCGCGTGTCATTCGGCTGCGCGTCTCTGTATCGTGGCTCGATTTCGCGAAACTGTATTTCGCCCGGCGACGATCCCACCGGGGCAAAAGAAACGACAAAAGGAGAAGCGGGTGGAGTGTTCGCGTTCGAATTACACGCGTAACGGGAAGCCGGAGAAAGAGATATTTGCCGGGACCGCGGAGGGACGGGCGGATGGAAGGGCGGATGGAATCAAAGGGGACGCAACAATAGACGATCATATTAAATCATAAATGTAAACGAAGATGGCAATGGGAAGGGCGAAAGCTCGCGCACAGTCGGATAATGAAAGTTCCTGATCCCCGAGCCCCACCGCGTAACTAGCTGAGCGATATAAACGGTGGCACGCTTTTCCGCGAGCGGGTTGTCGGCAAAATAGAAGCCCGGAAAAAGTAAGCAGGAGACGATAGGATCGTTCGAAGCATCTGGAAAGGAGAGGAGAGCCTGTGTACCCACCGCGCCGGATAGTTGGCATCGGCGGCGCACAAGCGCGCGTGCAACGCGATCGCGAGCAGCGCGCACCTGAGCCGAGATTAAACGTTTCGAGGGATACGAAATGAAATATTTAGCGATCCTGGGGGCTCAAACGGGGCCCACCTCCCTATTCCCTTTGTCGGCGACCCGTTAGCCATCGAATCGAGCCGGAATGCGCTAACCCCTTGTCGCCGCGCGTCGCGCGTCGCGCGCTGCGCGTCCCATCGTCTCGTCCTTTCCACGACGACGACCACACACGGACGGTGGCACCCGGTCGATCGACTTTTCCTCCGCTACTCTTGGGATCGATTCTGCGGCAGGACGAGGACGCGGGGCATCGTCGAAATACGAGGAGAAAGCCGAGGCGATCCAGAGTCGAAGAGAAAAAGGTGGGAAAGAAAGAGGAGCGGAACGGTCGAGTCACCGGGGGTGAAGGAGGATCGCGCGGATTAAGTCGTGTGAAAATTCCCGATAGACGGCGGTGGTTAGATCGATCGGTTGAGTGTTTTAGTCGGGAAACGGCTGGAGGACGTTGAATGGACCGGATTGAAACGTCGACGCCGTGAATAGCGGTTTCAGAGAAATACATTAGCGCAATGTGAAGGGTTACTTCGGAAAATAAAGTAGAAGAACGGAGCGCGAGGGCTTGCTTATCCCGCCACCGGGTGCTCGATCATTCTTTCGATACGGGAGCGTCGTTTCCATCGCGAAGTCTGCGAGATTTTCGGCTCGCGGCGGAATAGAAAGAGCATTTCTATTTAGTCCCGTAAGCGCGTCTCGCAGCATGGCTGAGGCGATTCGCGAGCGTGTATCGTCAAATCGCGCGGCGCGGGCTCGGCGAGTAACGGTCAAGCAGGTGCATTACTCGGGCGAATGGTTTACGAGAATTTTATTGTCGGCCCCTGGTGTTCAGCGGTCGTATTTAAGGTTTCATCCCGTCGCCCCCGCCCTGCCCCCCCCCCCTCGCGCTGTTCACCGAGAAAGGGTTAGGATTTTATTTTTCAAACGCGTAAAAGGGCTGCGAGGGGGCCCACGTTTCATAAAAGTCGTCTGGCACATACGTTCCCGTAGATTATTGCCGGGAGCGCGAGCCGACACCGACGTATTATTTTATTTATTCGTTCAGTTTAAGACGCGTCTTCGTTCGACGAAGGATTAAGGCGGATTCGCATAAAGAACAGGAGCGCCGTTTCGCCTCACCTTTGAATGCGACCGTCCAGCGGGCCGGTGTACCCCTTTGCTTTCCCGCCAACCACTCCCACACGCTTGCTTTTAATTAAACTTGCCAGCCAAAATGTTTCGAATCGTTCGAAACGAGAGGAAGAATTTCGCAAGCTAAAATGAACGACGAGGACTAAGGTCGACCTCGGGAACACATTTGGCCCCGACTTTCGATTCTTCTCCCCCGCGTGGTTTTTCGAATAAATCGTGCTCCCGAGGAAAGGTAGCAACGGGTGTTGGCAAAATTAAGGAAGCCCGTGATCGCGTCGGTAGAATGGAATCGCGTAACATCTTCGAGGGACAAGAGGCGTTGGGAAGTGACGAGAAGAGAAGGGAAGGGAAGGGAAGAGGGAAGGGGACAGCAGCTGCGACATCGCGAAATTACGAGGTGGCGGTGGAAGTAGTCGCTCCTTAGAGGAAGCGTTGACAAATGACGGAGGCAACTTTTATTATTTTAGATGTCGGCCCATCAGAGCTGCGCGCACCGTTACGACTCCGCGAACCGACCGAGATGTGTTTTACATACATTTCGCAGCAGCCTCTGGGAGCCGGCTACAACACCCCCTTGACAAATGGCTCGGGGTTTTATTAGACCAACTTTTTAAGCTACTCCCCCGGCGAAGGCGCGGTGCTCGCGTCGAAATAAAGATAAACTCTGCCAGCTCGTTCCATTCCCGCTCTTCGTTGATCTCAAGCCGTGCTTGCTTATTTACTTGTGTCCAGGATAAACGGGACAAGCAATTTTGGTACAATGCCAGAGAACTATTACATAGGGTAATTTGGTTGTGAAAGCATGGGAAAGTATACAGGGGATTGGGTACTTTGCAGCGAGTCGACGTTCTGTCGGCACGACGTTCAACAACCAAAGCTCTGCCATCGTTCCCAGATGTTGCCAGTGTACAACGATCAAAGAAAATCCCTTCAAGTATAAACTCCTAACAGCCAGACTAGAAACGTATCCGGGAAACGAATAGTCACGTCGCGATAGTCCATCGTCCATCGTCCATCGTCCATCGTCCATCGTTCGCCGGGAACTCGAATTTTCCGTGAACGGATCGAAGCGCAACACCGTGGGCGAGAGGAGCGAGAAAAAAAAAGAAAGTCGAACGCACGTTTCGCTCGAGAACATATTTACGCGGCCGATGACAAATGGTTTTTAGCGGCGCTGTGGGTGGATAGGAGAAGTTCGGGACACCCGCTGCACTCCCGGAGGGGCCGCCGGAGCGCGAGGGAGAACGCGTGGCGGGGACGGGAAGGAAAGTGGTTCGCAGATGCGCCGTGACTGATGGTCCCTACTTCCAGATGTACTATATACCGCGGTACTTTTATCGGCGCTTGTTTGTTCAGCGAGTTTCGAAATACCAGTGGCAACGGCGTGCCGTCGCCCTGGATCATACCGGGCGGCGAGAGGACGCGACGGTTGTGTAGAGTACAGAGTACAGAGACGAGATAAAGAAAGAGAGGGAGGAAAGGGTGGACGCGGCAGAAGGAGGCGGAGGAGGAACGCAGCGAGCGACTGCAATTACCGTCGACGCCGCGCGAGGAGAAAAAAATGATGCTTGTATCAACGGCGATACACACGTGTATTTGCGTGTCGCGACCACGACGTTAAGGCTTTCGTCGTGCTCGATGATGGACGTCTATCACGTGAGACAACGATCGCACACATAGTTCCGACTATCTCTCTCTCCGTCTCTGAAATTCCTCGCGGCCGAACTGGATCGTCGTTCCGCTACCCCTCTGTCCGTTACGGGAGAATATATTATATCGAAGAGCCACGAGCAGTTGTTTCCGAGAGGGTGATCGTCCTCGCCGAACGAAAGGGTTTTTCACGGAAGGGGAGAAAGTGGATCGGCGGATTTCGGACGATCAATTAATAAGAGGAGGATCGGCCACTTTTCATCCGGGGGAGCAACGCGCCCACGCGTTGCTATGTAAATTGAAGAGGTTACACGGTTTTACATATTTCAACAGATTCGCGGGGGCAAGGGATGCGGCGGGGAAGACGCAGGAAAAGCGGGGAGGGAGACGGGCGAGAGGGCCCGGTAGCCACTCGAAAACCGCGGGCGAAGCGTTTTGTCGAGTGTTTTATGGAAAGCTTTAGAATTGTAGATTTTCTCTCTCTCCGGTGCGCTGGCAGCGCAGCCAGCGGATTTATGATAGCCGCCGCGAGAACCAACGGCCCCGTCGCTGCTGCTACTTTCAGCGCAGCCTCGATAATATAAAAGGATATTATTTAAATTCCGGAAAATTCCACCGCGAGTTGAAGCGGTTCCCGGAGTGGCAGGAAAGTCTGCTCGGACACGCGTGCGGTCCGCGGCCGCTTCTGTCAGGCGACAGTTTTTCTCCGCCTCCATCCGCATAATTCGTGTCAGAAACACTTTAAACCGATGATCAATGGATACAATTGGGGGAAAGCGGCCGGTCCTTCTCGAGGGGCGAGGAACGGCCGACGTCTGGATGTCGTTTGCTATTGGATTTCAATTGGGAAACGATTACCCTCCTCCTCGAGTGACCGTTTTCGCCTCGTTTGTCATCGACGTTCCCGAGCCTTTTTTCCGCCCCGCTCTCTCGGCGTGTTATCGAATCGGTGGCCGATTCGTCGCCACCGCTGCAGCGCTGGTCATTTCGAATAATCGTGCGGAGCAGCTTCCTTGCCGCGGGATGATTGAATTTTCGATCGTTCCGTAACCTTTCGAGTCCCGCTACGCGGCCGCGCGGCGAGGGTGGCGTATTTGTCCAAGGCTGACCTCTCTGGGGTGAGCGCACCCTTCGCCGCGCGCTCTGGCCCACGAGGATCGTCGAGGGCAGAAGGTAAGCTACGCGGTGCGTACACGCACGGAAACCACCTTCCGGATGGACACTGCAAATATTAGTTCATTACCAAAAGTGCCGGTGAGACCGGGCCTGCGAACGATAGCGCCGCGGAACCGCAGGAACGTCCGTCCGCGGTTTATTTAACGACACCCTTCCGCTGCTTTTCAATTAACCTCCCCATCGTTTCTTCCGCTCGCGCTTCTAGGTGTTGTTCTCTTCCCCGTTTCATCTGCTGGACAATTCCATGCCCTTTTCGCCACGAATATCAATCGAAAGCCCTGGCGACGGAAGTGCACGGCGGAATCGCATGCCAGTCGACAGTAAATAAGAGAACGGATCCACGCGTAGAAGGTTAGGCACTGCGTGCGGGCTGTCTGCCGTTCGTGCGTGCGCGAGGGCAACGGAGAAGCCCCGCTACGTAATATACTGGCGTGTGCACACCGCCGAAGGGAGACCATTTAATAACAATATATCTTGGCCGTCGCGAAGGTACACGAGAGCCGCGTGGAAATAAGGACAAAGAAGGGAGGCATGCGGCAGGAATGATATTTTACCATTAGAATCGGTATTCCCTCGGATTAACGCGGCCTTCCGTTCCTCGCTCCTGGCTACTATACTTTGCAGTTCCACGGATCCGGGTCGTCGACGGCGCGACGCGGCAGCGAGCGGTTGGGAAAGGACGCCGAGGCAGGTGCAGCGACGTCGATGAGACAAATTAGTCGGCAGCTCGTTAGCCGGCAACTTCGATACGCCCGCGAACACGTTCACGTCTTTAACGAGATCGCGTCGGTGGACTAAAAAAATCGAGGAAAAGGAAACAAGATGGTTGACAATTTTACGGCACATTAGCGGCTCGTGGGTGGATACCGGTGTTCCAAACACCACGACTAATTATGTTTTCCAATTAATCATCGCGTTTTGTCGCGCGACCAAAGTTTACACGGCCGTGCTCGTTACTCGTTACCGGACGACGACGCGCGCCCTAATAACGCTCTGCCCGTCCAAGCGACGCGACAAAGTACCCGCCCCTAAGAAACAGCCGGCTTCTTCCTCGTTATCTTCCGTCGACTCGACGACGGCTATCGAAATAATCGTGGCTCGGGGTTGGCCGCGGCGCAAATGACCCGGAAGCCATCAGCATCGCCGAGTTCCCCGAACCGTTCTTTGCTCCCTAATAATACGGCACGATAGGAAACGAGGGCGGCGAGAGTCACAAAGCGCGCCGTTAATTTCGTGACGCTAATTATGGGTCGAAATCGCACACTCGGCCGGGCTGTCGAGAGGGGGCGATAAGTGATTCGTTGCCGAGTTAATAAAATAAATGCTCCGGAGGCGGTCGTTCGGAGGTGACGACTCTTTTTCGCGATCTCGAGGAGGCACCCTGTCGCGAGTCGTTGACTCCTGCTCGCTTGCACGAGCTTTACGAGTTCTCCTCTCCTGTCGACCTCCGTTCGAGCTCTCTCGGTATCCGCTTTCGCCGAGGGACAGAGAGGACGTTCGATAGAACGATTTGCCTCGATCGAAGCGCGAAGGGCCGAGGGCAATTTGTACGCTCGTCGAGTCCTATCCAGCCTGGAGATCCTTCGTCATCCTTTCGCAACAGGGTCGTTAGAGGGTCTCGCTTTCGGGTCAGGAAGTTTGGCACGAGCGGCCGATTCGAGGAACGAATCTTTGTCGCGTCCTATCGACGATTTCTGTCTAGACTCCAGAGCCCACTTTTTCCATTCGGCATTCTTCGACGAATAACCAATTCGAAGCTTCCGTCGAACGATCCCCACCCAAGCCGAATTGGATTACTAAATCGCGCGAGTGCTATTATGATACGGCCGAAGGAGGTGAACCGTAGAAACGTCGCGTTGATACCAAAGAAGACGAAAGGCAAAAGGAGCGGCGTGACTAATGCTCGGACCAATCGTCACCTAACCCGCTGTTATTAATTTCGCTTTTGCCATTCGGACGAATCACGAAAGGACTCTCGGGAGAGACGAGCGGAATGGAGAGCGTAATTAGCGTATCCCCCAGATTGCGAGCCGCTGACAAGCCGACGCCTAGAGCCGCGTGTGACGGTATTAATCATAATGCGCGTATTTGCACGCGAAACGCGGCTTAGATGCGCGCGCGTGCGTGTCGACGTGCTGACAGTTCGTTTGAACGCAATTAGCGCGCCGCTTGATAGTTGTCGGGTCGAGGTTTGCTATCGCGGAGAACGATCGTCGAATCGAATTAACCGTTTCGTCGCGAAACGGTCCACTGCGCTTCCACTCGAGGAGTTCTTTGCGCTTCTTTTTAATCCTCGCCTATCCCCCCTGCGTCGACACGAATCGCGACCGAGGGGTGAAGCTCTCCTGGTAGCGAGAGGATTCGTCTGGCATTAAAGGTGAAAAGTCGGGGCGCTTCGCGAGAGGGAAAAATTTAAGATGCAATGCGCGTGTACGATCTTGCGCAGAATTTCGTAGTCTGCGAAAGGTGAGCGAAAATATGGTGAGCGGATAGGTCACCGCGTATCAGAATTGGAGGGGCGAGGAGGAGCGGGCGAAGATGGATCGGCGGGGCTCAACTTTATGAATATTATTTTCCAGCAGATGTCCCCGGCGATAGAGGCTCGTCGACGTTGTTGTCGTCGTTGTAATTAATGACGTCTTCGGGGGACGCCGGCGAATTCATGGAAAGGAGAAGAAAGGCTCTGGCGGAGGCGGAGAATTTCCGAGGCAACTCGGTCCGGACGAGTCGGCGATAAGGAAGCCTCGGGGCAAAATTTGCGTGGCTGGGTGGGAAACGGCATTGCGCGAGAATTATCCCGAAGTGACGGGGTAGTTTTAAGGGCAGGAAGCCAACATTAGCGCATCGATGCCGCGCCTTCTGCCATCGGTCGGACCATTAATATTAGTTAGCTTACGGCTGAGGCCGCCGAGTTCTCGCCCCTTCTGCCGCGATACGGAACACGAGGCAGAGGTCCGAAAGAGCAGCGGATCTGCCAGGCGTATCCGACTTTTTCGAGGACCACGATTTCTGGCTTACGAGATTTAATTGTCGGGATTGGCGGAAAGGCAAACGAGACGAGCGAGACTTCCACGGTGGTATTCCTCGGGTTTTCGGTGTCACGGGACTCGGCTGGATTACCGGCAACAAATCATTGGGATTAGAAACGTGGCGCGGGGGTGGATTTTGCCGACTCTGGAAAGAAGGCGGAAAGAGAGAGAGAAGCGGAGGGTGGAGAAGGAGATTTCCACGGGCGTGAGCTCCGTGAGCTTGTAAAATCAAAAGGACAAACAATTAATAACCCCGGTACCGACGATTAATCAGAGTTTAACTCGCAGTTAAATACTCGACGGGCCTGGAGGGCGGAGGGTGGGTGGGGGCGACTGAAACGCGTAGCCATCCGTGGCACGGAAGGGATACGGTGGAGGGTACGGTGCACACAGGATAAACAAAGGTTTACATCAGTGTCAGTCGCAACAAGTCCGAATTCGTCTAGGGTTCTCGGCATGAATATTCACGGTGCTCGCCCGTCCGTCCGTCCCTTCCAGTCTCCATGCGCGCCAATTCGACCCCCCATTTTCTGCCCTCCGCCACCCTCCGCGCCGCTCTGTATCGCTCCGCACGGCTCCGCGACCATTTGCCACCCCCTGCGATATCCATCGAACGGCTACCAGTCAAAGGCTGAAATCACAATACGCGTTTGTCCGGTTGACGAAGTCGACTCGACCGGGTGCCGCTAAAGCAAATAGAAGGAGACGGACAGAGTGAGGGAGGCAGAGGGTTAAAACGCGGGGGTGACGCGTGCGAGCGAAGCGAAGCGAGCCAATGGTCATTGCCTTTGAATTGGAAATTACGTTTCGACCGGTGGAGTGTCGATTTTCGCCCCCGCATTAACAGCTCCAGCCCGAGGGTTCGCACCTTGCCGTGCATCGTCGTTCCTCTCGATCCTCGATCGCTGCCAGACGACCCGGCGGAACTTGGCGGAACTTGGCGCAACTAGTCGTCCCACGGAGACGAAGCATCCACGGGGGAGGAAAGTTCGAGGCCGCTTTCACGCGGCTAAACCTCCCCGGTTCGCCTCGCGCGAAAGGAACGGGGGCTGTTGGGTCGCGCGAGTATTTCGCACAGTCAGTCGAATGATTTAATCCCCGAATGATGGACGGGCACGTCGCGGCGATGATCTGCGTGCCGTGAAGTGACAAGTGGTTAGGATCACGGGGAAACCTCGGTGGCGGATGACGGTGGCTGATGGCGCGCGGTGGCCGATGCACACCGGGTTAGAGGGTGACCGCCGGCGGTCGACGTTGGTGTCGCGTCGGTGACGGGATCGGGCTACCGGTGGATGGATTTGAGGACGGCGCTCGCACCGTACAAATCATGCGGGCATTACAGCGTCACGCCTGGACTCAACCTGTCGCACGACGGTAATGCTGATTTATCGGACGCGGAACGGCCACGCGTTTCCCGCCTCGCGGCTCATTTTTCTCCCCGAACGATTCGGCGCAGCGATCGGCAAAGTCCCGACCACCTATGGCGCAAACTTGCGTCGGCCCGAACCGTCCTGATTATCCTAAGTATACACTTGAATTATTCTTCCTACCTTTCGAGATGTCTGATAATATCTTCGTAGGCAGTTCGGCAGTTTTCCCAAACCGTCCCGGACCTGTGGATCACAAAATAGGCGACACTTGAGATACGGCGGTGAAAGAAAAACGTCGCGTCGGTCGCGGGGAAAAAGACACTGCAGAAGGAAACGCGTTCTCGCGCTCGAGAGGAGGCCGGGAGTAACGGGGGACCCGAGTTGATAAGCGAATCGGTTAATTAGAAGCCTGCCACGGGATATCCTCGAGGAAAGTGGATCCGCGGGGTTGATTAAGAGTCCTCCTCGTTCCGTCTCGTCTTTCGTTTGTCCTTTGATTCGATCCGTGGCTGTCTCGGCCTCGAAACGAGCACGCTTTGAAGTCGTTGATTAAAAAAGACGTCGCTGGCCCCCGAGTTCGGGTAATTTGCCCGAGACATCGAGCGACGAGAATTCGTGCACGGGCCAACGGAGAAACTGGTAGACCGGGAGGAGAAAAATAAGACCGATTGACGCGAGGAGGAAAGCTTGCGGCGTGGGCGTCTGGCCGGAAGGAAGTTCCAGTTGCGAAAGGTGGGCTAGGATTCGTGCGAACCGGTCGGGGAGGTCGCCGCGACAAGGAGCAAGGGCTCGGGACTGAATTAGAGGGTGGCGATAGAGGGCAACGGCGCGGTGACGGCACTGTGCGCTAGGATGGGGTTGCGTTGAATTAATCATATTCCGGTGTTTGTCGTGCCGCCCCCAGACGTAATCCGTCTTACCTCCCGATCTCTCTCGCTCCTCTGCCACGATAGATTTGCATTTTAATTAAAAGCAAAGCGCTGAAATCATAATGCGAAACGTGCGGCGCCGCCTTCGTCGCGTCATTATACACGTAGTCTCGGAAGGACGAGCTCCGCCGGCCCTTGCACTCCGGACGAACGGATCCGCGATTCTTTCGCTTCCCAACATTTCCAAGAGTTTTCGCCCGATCGAGAACGATTCGAAGCAGCAACAGAGGACGAGGAAGAAGGCTAATTACTTCTCCGCATCCACGAAAGCCATCGTGGCAGCGGCAAAGATCGAGGGAAGCGAAGCGCGGGACGAGCACCACCAACGGCATCTATTAGAAACGCGTTAACAAATGCCTGGATTAGCCCGGAGACTACCCTCTCTCTGGAAACAGGATTCGCCTTCGATAGACTCCCTATAGCCCGCGTCACGGTCGCCTTTGGATCTCCCTATTCGTGTTCCCCGCGCGAAAGACTAAACGGGCTCGCGTAATCCGCGATATACGTCTCGACACCGCAACGCCTCGAGGATTTACTGGCCCTGCTCCTCCGCTCGTGGTAACTTCGCGTCCCTAAAGGGAATACCGAACCAGGAACGATGGCGCGGTACGCAAAGTCGTGGAAATTTTGGACAGAAAGCCGACGATCGAAGAGTTCGACGACGGAGTCGTGTCGCAGCACACGGAAGGCAGAAGGGTGAGTCGGTTGAGGTCGCGCGAGTAACACGAGCCAAGTAAACGACCTAGAAGGAACGCAACGCGCCCAAGGAAACGGACTCCGAACGGTAGACCACCTTCGAGAGGCGAAGGTGGAAGAGGGAAGGAAAGATCAAGCAGTGTCGAGACCCCTCGGATTTCCACGGCTTCGCCGTCTCTTCAAATCCTCTTAAAGTTGTATTCTTTTGGCCTCGCTGGCCCTTCGTTGCAGCTACTCCAAGACGTACGCGCGTATCGTTATTATCGTTACCGTTATTCCCACCGCACGAGGATTCGACTCGGTCGGTCCACGATAGACCACGCGAATAGGAAACAGCGTTTCGAGCTTACCTCGCGAGAGCTTCCATGTTCGACATGTTCGGGTTCACTTTCAAGCCCTGCTCGGCGCGCGCCTGTGCTTGCGCTTGCAAGTGATGCGGCAAGCTAGCCGGAGAGAGGATGGCCGTGTGTCCTGCACCTGGATGTCCGCCTAGTTGCATGAACTGCATGTGACTCAGATGCGTGGGAGGGTGATTGTAGCCGTTCGCCAACAGCGGCGACTTCTCCATCCTGGGCACGTCTGTAAGCAGAATCGGGCAAACTGTGTTAGCATTGGCAGCCTATGGAATAGCGGCAAACACCGAGGGATGTCCACCGATATCCCTACAAATACCGTGGGCATATTTGCCGGGGGATTCGCAGGGTAGGATTCTGTATTTCGAGGTTTCCAAGCCGGTCATATATCTTCGTCAGCGTGCACGCGTCACGATCTCGGTTAAGGGGCGACGATGATAACGACGTCGTGGCCCATCGCGACCAAACTACTGTGTCGTGACGGAGTGAGATTCTCCGTGGATCAACGGCAACTTTGTACGAACATCCGAGGCGGCCACGGCCGGCCCGGCGATTATCGAACGGCCCGTACCATTTTGAGATTCCGGTCGTGCAAAGATGACGTGGAAGATGATACTATTGCGGGACGAGGATTGGGAGGATCTCTCGGTAAAGGGGAGGTAGAAACGGGGCACCGCGCACGGTGCAACAGGAGGCGAGCGAGTGGTATAGAGAGAGCGATCGAGGGTGTGCGAGGGAGAAAGGGCGACGGCGTGGCTAGAAGGAGGGGGGTAGAAAATGAGCGGTGCCTATTCATTACAAATTATCTAAATGGCAGTGATTTCGGCGGACCGGCTGGCCGTTTGACGAGTAAGTGGCGGGTTCGCTAGACAGTGACTGTCGATGCCGCGGACTGCTGCGCGATTCGCGACTGCCGATGAAACCGTCCCACGGATCGTTTGACAACCACTGTGGGACCCAGCCCATGACCGGCCCTAAAATTGGACTTATTACAACTTATAGAGCGCGATTTGAACGCACCGCTCAATAACATACATTATCCCCAATCCATATGATTTAATGAAATCCCTCTAAACTCTCCACTTAGCCTCAGTACCTTCTCGCGCAGTACCCTCCTTCCCCCCCCCCCCCCCCCGCTCGGTGTGTATGCGCTCTTTCGCAGATTGCTACGTGTGTACCAACAGAGAGAAGCCGATCGGGCTTTCTGGGGAGAGAGACAGGGAGAGCGCAGCGCAGTCGCGGAGCGAGGGGGTGGAGAGAGAAGCAAGGGTTAGGTTCGGGTGGGACGGAGGTGCAGAGGGTCGCGAACGAAGGGAACGGTTGGAGAGAACGAGAGTGGCACGTTCCGATCGCCAGGGATACTTAAAACGCACGTTTCCCGATTTTACAACCCCCGACAATAGGTATTTGCCGGTCGCGATACGTTCGGCGTGGCAACGCGACGATCGATGAAGACGTTTCGACCCGACGCGTCGGAAGCGGGCTCGCGTCCTCCGAACGCTGAACAATGGCGAAGACGAATCGGGCAAAGGCTCGATCGCCGCGACGACCGAGATCGACCGCCCAAACTCGAATGCGAGGAACGATAAAACACAATTTAAGCTAAAGACCGCGCACCCATAACTTCCCACCCCTGTGTCCGCATGTGGACGTATACTGCCATCTCCTTGCCCCTCGCGTAGCTGATGAGGTGACAACCCATAATTATACAGACCGCTTTCTGTCTGGCCTGACTGCAGTGGCATGCGGAGGAGAGGCCTCCATCATCCACCCCTCCCCATCCTCCTTTTTCCTCTTTCTTCTTCTTCTTCTTCTTCTTCTTCCTTCAACTTCTCTTCGCGTTGGTCCTCCGGAGCCCTTCTGACCGCGCACATTCTCTCCCGCGCTTGTCCTTCTTCCTTCCTCTCTCCCTATCCTCCCCTCCGTATCTACGGATCTCGCTTTTTCTCTCGTTACCCTTTATCCTTCTTCTCCGCCCGTCGCCGTTCCACGTCCACCTCTCCTTCCCTCCTCTCATCCGCACGGTTTCTCATCCACGGGTCGATCCGCCGGCCCGCTCTGCGGACTTTGACTCGCCTGCCGCTTAATAACGATACGCGTGTTTTCTTCGCATGGGCAACGCTCGACGCGGAGGTGGAGAAGCGAAATCAGCAGTCGGACTCGGCGAACGGGGGGAAAGGGAAGCGAAAGGTCTCCACCCTCGTGCCGGTCGTCTCGTGCCCGTAGGAGAAGGTCGACTGCGCTACTTCTTTTCTGGTGTTAATTACAAAATGCGAGAATAAATTGCCGAGCTAAATGAGTGCCTGGCGTCTCTCTCTCGCAATCAGTCGCGGCCTCGTCACGTCCGTTCCTTCCTCTGGCGCGGGCCTACGCGACGGACAGATGAATGGAAGGCGAGCTGTCTGCGCAGGTGGAATTCCTTCTCTCCTTCTCGCGCGGTATCTCGATCGTTCGGCCGAGCTGGTAAAAAGTGGAAAGTGTGGCACTGTTTTTAATCGCGATGTCGGACGGACGGGAATGATACTCCCCCGGGATAAACGGTACCGTCCGTGTCCGCTTCGTACCTTTTTCGCCCACTGTCGGTGAGCGCGCGGCCCAAGAAACGGGCCGGACTCCCCTCGCCCGAGTGGCCACCGAGACTGGGCATCGTGAAATTATTCGGAAAATTTGCCCTTTGTCCGTGAATCCCGAAGCTCCCCGGCGCGGCCGCGGCGTTCCCGCCATTGTTCCTACCAAACGACGAAGAAATCGACCGGCTCCCTTTTTCTTCCTCGTCGACGCTCGACCGCGGTATCGGGCGTTATTTGCGCTTAGGTATGTATATGTTTACCCTCGACACCGACTCCCTCAAAACCCTTGGATTTAACCCTCGAACACCGACCCTCCGGCTACGGCCGATGACATCGTGGCCCTTTAAGCACCATCCGCGCCGCCCCTTCGCCGCTGCCCTCGTTCGCCTTTTCTTCCAGAAGAACAGAGTCACGAACCGTTGATCCGTCCCCAAGGCGTCCGAGACTCGCGTCGTCGATTCCCAATCCCGATCGGGAGCTGTATCGCGGCGCACACGCGAGGAGCAACGCCGTTAGCCGGCTCGTGCACGTGCATCGTTCCATCCAACATTGCGCCCCGACGTGTGTTGGTACATAAACACGAGACGGGAAACACAGTTTCGCGCAGGAGGAATCCGGTTTTTCAAGTAATCGAGAGACTCGAAGCCGGGCTAGCAGGCAAGCGAGCAGGCAGGCAGGCAGGCAGACAGGCAGGCGGGCAGCCATCGAGGTAGCTCCCTGCGTCCAGTCTGGACAGAACCGAGGAGAGAGTGGCTGTGTACACCTCCTCCTCGCTCCTCCTTCCTTCGCTGCTCTTCTTTCTTCGATTTCTCGCGAGGAGAACGGTGGAGCGATGGTCGGTTCCGTTCTTTCGTCGTTTCTCCGCGAGCTTGTTCGCCCGACGCGTCAAGCCGATCGCTCTGCTTCGAATCGATCGGTCTCCGTCCGAGAGAAAACGAGAGTGTATAATCCAACGGCGCCGACGGAAAGCCGCGCTAGAATATTGAGACGTAGCTACCTTACGAGCGACGGAAAGAGGGTGGAGAAGCATAAGCTACGGCCGATTATTCTTGCGGAGCGCCATAAGGACTCTTTCTCGGCCGCTCTTCTTCTTCCTCTTCTTCTTCTTTTCCTCCACCCCGTCCGCCCCCTCCACCCCCTCCACCCCCTTCGCTACTTCCCGTCTCTCTGTTCGCGAACTGACTGCCAACCACGCGTCTCCCCGCGGAAGAGCAGTCCAATGTTTGTTCTTTCAGGGACTCCTCGGATGCGAGCATCATACGAGGGCAGTAAACCTTTTGATATATAGTCGAAGGTTTTTAGAGTTCTGTCAGCCACGCCCACAATCAGCCTTAGTATTATTTACACTCTTGGTGGTTTGTAGTCGGTTGTCTTGAATCTTCGTCCCCGTTGCCCCTCCGCCGCCGTCTACTCCTTTCGTTCCTTTCGCTAGCTCTTCTTCCTCCACCGTGCATCTTCGGCAACGTCGTCGTCGTCGTCGCCTCCGATTTCCCGTTTTTCCATCGGGCCTCGAACCTCCGCGTCGGTTTTTCTCTTCCTGCTCGATCACCGTCGATACGCTCCACCTTCCTCCGGATCACGCCCCTCCTCCGGACGGTCCGAGGAATCGAAAATTTATCAAATTAGATACGATCGCGGGCTGCATCCCTCGCGAAATTATCTATTCCGAGCGAAGCAGGCGTACGCGCGATCGCATAGCCGCCGGCACGGATTTCGGATTTCGCGTCCACAGTTTCGGCACGCAACTCCACGATGCTCCGGCCGAAGGGTAAGGGACGCATATTTTATTTCGAAAATGATGATGATACGCACGAAACCTTCCACTCCTATCCTCGCCGACAACCTTCGGTTTTATCGCGCCGATTCGCCGCCGGTGAACTTGCTTCTCAGGCCTTTATGGGAATCCATTTCATCCGGATCACGAACAGTGACGCCGACCCGATCCTCCCTCGTCCCTGAGCATACCACTGCTACCACTTGCCGTGAATCGCATCAGCCGTGCACCAAATTAGATCCCGAGGTCGCAATACCATCCGTGCAACTGTTTACATATAATTCCATCGTCGCAGATGTTAGTTCCCGAGCAAACGAACGGAACGTTCGCGCCCGATGATCGGCCGTGGCCGTCGAAAAATCGATGTCGGTGCTAATCTCGAAGGTAAATCTTTCCCGCGGGCTAATCAAAGCCGAGGATCGAGGCCAGGCCCCGTGCGTTTCGCAGGCGCATCTGCCCGTCGCGTTGGACGGGCCGCGAGCGAAGCGGCGTTGCAATAGTCCGCTCGGACCGGCGATCCTCTCGCCCCGCCGCGGTCGATACTTTTTCACGTGCTCGTAACATCGGTTAATCCGCTGCATAAACATTGTATTGTATTTCGCCGGGGATGCTCCCATTATATCATATTTTGTTATTAATATCTTCCGACTGGCTGGGCCCAGAAGCTGGGACGGGGCACTTTTGTGTATCGCCGAAGGTAAGCCTCCCGTTGCCGCTGCTCGGGGGATCCAGCGATTCGAAAACTCGGGGAGAAAAGGGGGGGGGGGAAGCAGACGCAGAGATATAGAGGGTGGAGAGAGAGGTCTGTGAAGCGAGAGACGGAGAGAATGGTTACTGGTATTTTTATTATCCACGATTCTATTTAGAAAAGCTGCGCCGCGTTCGCGTTCGTGCCCGAACGTTTCCGCTCGAAACGAGAACGCCCCGCACTGGAACGCTAGACTCCGCAGTTTCCAATCCGTATTTGAACGAGAATTCCACAAAGTTTCAACTCGGCAGGCCAGCTGCGCCGAACGCGCCGCCACGAATATCGAGTGTCGAGCGATTTAAAGGCATCCGTGTCTCGGTTGTAGCAGGACGAGCTAGTGGCGGTGCTTTCAGCCCGAACGAGATCGGAAATGAAAGGAAAATAAATAGCTTGGCAAAAAACCGCGGCTCGTTTGCGTGGGTACACGCGTAACCAGGACCTTTGACATGTGCCCGTGTAAACGAGCAATCGGGCCGGTGAACCGCCCCCGAAAGTAGTCATTTACCCCCGTCGAGGGGTGGTTTCACCGGCAGAAAGCAAGCCGCGATCCGTGGTGTCGGTTTTCATTTCCCTCGCACTTTTTTTCGCGTTACTCTCCCTCCGCCCTGTTTTTTCATTCCTCCAACCCAGCGCGCGGCCGTTGTTCCGGGCAGTTCCGCGTGTTTGTTGGTCACGAGGGCCGGCACGAGGCCCGTGCAAATTATAAAAATACTCGGCAGCGAGCTAGAGCACACTATCGCGGACAAAGCGGCCCGCTCGTTGATTCGCGAGTTAATTGAGCGGCGCGGCACTCGGCGGCCGCTAACGAGTAAATTGTTGACTACCACCATCGCCGGTGCCGGGTGAACACCGTTCCAGCCAGCCAGCCAGCAAGCACCCCCTTCTTCTCTCGCCCCCGACCCCCCTCGAATCGCCGCGGCGGAATGGCCGGCAAATTAGTACAGATTTTTGAAGCAATTAGCCCCGGTTTTAACCGCAGGAAATTGCCGTCACTCGCCTAAAAAGCCCGAGTGCGCTCTCCTCTGCTCCGGAGCGGGCCGCGCCGCGCGAATCGACCTCCTCCGCGTACGTTCGTTCGTTCGTCCCGTTTGCCACCCCCGTCGCGCGAGCATTCCGGAATACATACTTCCATGCTCGATCCTCGAGCAACATCCTTCGGGAATTCGGGCGATTTCGGTGAAACGAAGCGACGCGTGGAGCACGGTAATTAAGTCGCGCTGAAACTGGTCTCGCGTTGTCCCGCGAGCGTTTTACGACGAGGCCTCGCGACGCCTAGGACTCGCGTCGGCTCGCTCGTAGGGAGGGCCGAAGGGGACGATCTTTTATGCACGAGCAGCCGGCGGGATCGCGACTCCTCGTCCCGAAACCCGTTTCGATACGGCCGAATGTAATCGGGGAGGATCGGTCGTTTTTCTAGTTGGAGCGTACACGCCGGTCGCATGTTCGCCGCGTTAAAGCAAACACGGGTCGTCCGGTAAACTCCCTGCAGCGAGGCCGAGCCTAGTTTTTCAGCCGCGTCGCCGCTTAACGTCTTCATTTGGCCGGAGCATGCGAGTGTTTCGTTGCGAGGCAAAAACCGGCGAAACGCGAAAATTCCTTGGCCGACTGATTTACGGCGGTGTGCCACGCAGAACGATGTTGCTGCAACGGACGGGTTTAATTCACCGGCGTGGCGTTTCGTTACTCTGCCTTCGCGAAACCCGCTTCTCCCACTCCGCGAGCCTTGTCTTCGTACCGAATCTCGCCTCCGCTGCGGGCGGGAAAAATAATCGTCCACGACGAATACAAGAAAGAGTGGAAAAAAGTGTAGCCCTGCACAGCGAAGCGAAAACACCGGACGATCGTGTCGATGTAACTCGGACCCGTAATAATCTCCGCGGACGTTATTATCGCTTTAATCGCGAGGATTATTTCACTTTCGCGTCAAATCTCCGGACCGCACGGTTTCGGCCTCGGTTTCGCGTCCCTCGTTTCCGCGACCCTCTGCTGCCCGCGCGTAATTTCTGACCGCAGGCTGAAAATTCCATGTAAGCCAGTGGTTCTCGCCGAGCATTCGTCGCAAACCTCTCCGCGCGCTTGTCCTCCGCTTTTCCATCCGGGGTTCATCCCTTACCGCGATTCGTTAATTACGCGGCGCGGACACCCGAGCCGGTTCACCGTTTCGACCGCAAATTCGTGGTTTCCGCCAGCTCTTCGCTCCCGAGCACGCGATTACGGCTGGCTCGCCGAGCACACCGATCGCCCGTGGAGAGCGTGAAAATTGTCGCGGCGGAAAGAGGCTTCGGAACGGTCGATGCCGCGATATCGAAGCGACTAGGGCCCCCTATTAACCGGGTTTTATTGGTACGCGAGCCAGCCGCGTTGGCTGACCTACGACCGGCAACGGTTAATCAATGCTTTTATGAGCATTCGCTCGCCGGTACAGCGTCGTTGCAGCCGCGACCAGCCGAACCACCCCAGCCACCCACTCGGGGACGCCCCTCTCTTGTATCCGCCCGGACAACCACCGCCGCTCGTCCTCTCGCCGCTCTCGCCACTCTCGCGTTTACCGATTCGCGAAACGCGTCCGTCGTTTCGAATCGCCGAGGACCGATTTGGAGGCAGAGCGACCGCTGCTCGCCGGTGCCACTCTGTCGGAGCGAAAGGCGGGAAATTTCTGTTGGCGCGTAAACGCGGATGCTTGGATAATTTATTTAGTTTGCACATTAATACAAGATTCGCCGTGCATTAGGTCATATAATATAAATTGCGGCCGGCCAATTTGATTAATGCTATTTCGGTAATCGATGCATTAAATAATTACGGGGCACACGGCACAGGGAACTCGCGCGACCGACCCGACGCTACCCGATAGTCATTAGTTTATTACGCAGCCTAGCCTCGTAGTTGCAGCTCCGGGAATAGTTTCATCGAAAAACGATCGCGCCGAGTCGAGAGAGCGCGAGGGCTCGTAAATCCACGAAGCTGACCGGAAGACGCGAGCTACGCGGCTTCCTATCGGCGAAGAGAGTAATACGTACATGGTATACACGCGCCGCCCCGATAGGCCAAGGGCTGAGCAACCCCCGCGCGATGCCAGCCGGTTCTTCTTCTCCCCCCTCGCTCGTCCCCTCGGCCTATTTATTTTTCTCATCGGTTTTAATTTTCTAGAGACAACATACATAGATGCGTATCGGCCGTCCGCGCTGCTGCGTACACGTATACACGGCCATTGTGCCGGCCATTGTGTCCGCTACGTCCCGAATGGATGTTACGCCACCGCTATCGGGATCGGATCTCGCTCGTTGAGTTTATTAATTGCGTTATGGCAAGTGGCGCTCGCCTACCGGTCCAAATTGAAAAAAATCCCGTGCACGCGGACCACGCCGCTCGGCCGCGTACACCGTTACGCGTTGCTTTCACCTCGTCGTCTCCCTTCCTCTGTGCTCCCTTTACCCCCCCCCCCCCCACACACACACACACACCCCCCCGCCCCACCACCCTTTGTACCTTTTTTCCAGGTGGGCCCGCGACGTTCTTTCCGCTGCGCCGGGCCGAGGAGAGAGGATGCTGTGGGAATTTCTTCGGCGAAACCCCCCAGCGATAAATTGATATCGCAAGGAGTGACTCGTGGAAGATAATTTCGAGCTGGACGCATCGCGGCTCGCAAACGTGTTCCAGGAATTTTATCCAATTACGAATACGATTCGATACGATTTATCGATTCACCGACGAAAACTGAACGCGCATTCCACTCGTCTAATCCATCCCCGATAGTTCTCCTCTCTCGTCGAAACGAAATATATCCAGCTCTTCGCATGTTTTGCCGAGAAGCGCGGAGTATATTTCGCAAAGTGGTCGCAACTGTCGCGGCGGCGAGAGGCCGGCGATCAATCGTACCCAGAAAGGGGACAGAATCGTAAAACAATTATACAATTACCGCGGACTCGTAATTAATTGCTCGCCGTTTCAACGTTTACCCCGACTGCAATCGCGCGGCTCTGCAACTCTGCGCTCACGCTCTCGTCCATGCGGCATTAATTCATTAACGTTGCCCCGTCAAACGTATTTGCCCGTAAAATTGAACGGCCGGCATATTCGCGATTATTTGCTTAACCAATTTCCGAACGGCGATCGTCGACGCGGTTCCACGCGATTTTACGAGCCGCCTTTCCCTCGACTTTACTGCTCCCGAGGAACGAATGGCGTCCCTCGCAAAATGCCACGCTACTTTAAATCCGTTAATTAACGCCGCGTGATAAAGGTCTTGCGAATGACAGCGTGCGTTTATGAGAAAGGAAGACGAAGATTAAAAGCTGCTGGATAAATGGATTATCGATTGGCGGACGTCTGATAAGATTTAGGACGAAGAGTAATGGTTAGAAGCGCCGGTGTATCCGCGACCGGGGGTATATCGGTGTCGGTATTCCGGTATTGGGAACCGCCAGCCCTGGCCGCAACGCGACGGTGCAGTTGCAGTTAATTTGCTCACTCCAAGTGTGTTTGATTCCCCTAATTAATTGATCGGTAGGGTTACCGTGGTACGGCGCGTATACGGATGGCAGTAATCAAGTGTATGCCCCTGGTACCAGGGTTACGTATCTACGCGACAGTCCACGTTACCTACGAGTGAACGGCCAACACTTTCGCGTCGTCTTCTCCACCGCGCAAGCCCGCGTTCCTTGTTCGCGGACGTCCACTCGCAGAATCGGACAGCGCAACACGATGCCAGCTAGTGTTCCTCCGCGAGAATTATCTCGAGAAATTGCAGTACGTCTCGAGAAGCAACGTTGTCGCGAAATTCGCGACGTCTCCATAAAACGCGTCGCTGCGGCGTGAAATACGCACGCCTCGAGGCCTCGAGGCCCCGAGACCCGGGACAGGCCGCACAGGCAGAATGGTTAAAAAGTCGTTCGCACGGTCGTGAGCGGAATCTCCGATGCTTACGAGCAGCGCAAGGATGTCGACGGAACGAAGCGTAGCGACACTTACCCAAATGTCCGTTCTCGTAGTAGTCCCCGTTGTCCATTCTGTGCTTCTTGAGCGAATGTTGGGGGTGGTGACCGGCCGCCGCGGCCAGGTGGCTAGCTGCGAGGCTCAGAGTGACGGAAGCTCTCTTCGGTGGTCTTCCTGGCCTGGAGCTGTACAGTGGTAGAGAGTTACTGTGGTTAGAGACACCTGTCATCGAGGTAGTGTTTTACCCCGATCGTTCGCTTACGACGACAGTCGCAAGTTCTACGTCCGCGGGAAGAGACGTCTCGAGCTTTCTTATTCTTCGCGTATCGAGCGAAATTGTGCTCGGGCAAATTAAGTCGTCTTTTCCCGCGGAATCGATGACTCTTCGGCCGGTCCCCGGCTCCGATCTCGATACCAAACGGTCTCGAAGGAAGAGAGGAAACGCTCGAATGGAGCTCGATGACTAACGGTAAGTTCTAACCGCTGCAATCGTCGATTAGTCTCTATCTGGTACGCGCATTCGTTTCGAGAACTGGTTCTCCGGAGACTGCAGGCTTCCAATGAAATTCACCTTCCTCGCTAACGATCGCGCTACGAGTTACGAGATACCACCGGCTAATAAGTAGTGACGCTGTCGCGATAAACCTAATAGAGGGGAAGATAAAGGTGCGCGTGGGGCGACAAAACGATCCAAACAGCCCGCATTTGCATAACTTATCGTGTCTCGAACACTCGAGTACTGCTTCGGCGACGAATCTATTCTCGTTGCCACGATTCCCCGTAAAATGGAGCGAGGGGAATTATTATCGAAAGCATAGTGTCCTCGACGAGAGCCGAAGAAAATTTGTCCGAGGAACGAGGTAGGAAGAAGATTCTGCGGCTGGTAGGGAGGTTGATTTTTCATAAGCGGCAGGCGCCGCAGAGGCGCTTCCATGTACGCGTCGACTACGGGCACATGCCGTGCAAAGTGTACGCACGCGTGATTCAAGCTTTTGCTCTCGCCAAGGAAATATCTGAGACCCGCCGCTCCTGCCAGAGGATCTTCCCCTGGCTCCCGATACAGTGTCTGCGCTTCCCAGTGACTCTCGCCAGCGATTCTAATCCTTGTATCGCGTCGCTCGCTCATTGCTGCTCTGTATCTAAATATAAGGTTGAATCTGTTTCAGATTTAACCAATAATCTCCCTCGACTCGCTGGATGCTTTACGGCCATTTAATTCACCATGGACAGAGGCGAAACGATTTTGTTCGATGCGAATGACGTCGACGAACGGACAGCGACGAAAATGGAGCAAAAGAGAACGAACGAAAATTGAAGCGGCACAGAGGAGGAAGAGGACCAGTTCCCTCGATATTTATATCCACCGTGGTGGCAGGGGCGCCGGTTGAGCATCTCTGCTCGGTAAGCGAGCAATCTCATAGTAGTCAGGACAGATTTGTAAATCTAATTTTTCATCCCGTCTTTCTGCCTGCCCTATCGCTTTGCCTCTTCGCGCTGCTCACGGTCTTCTCGTCCTCCGTTTAACTCCCCGCACCCCTCCCTCTTGCCCCCTTCACCCACCTCAATGCTTCCTGCTCTCTTCATTCAACAATCTTTCGATCTCTCGATCTTCGTTCTCCGTTTCCCTGGCGCCCTCCCACTCCGATTGCTCCCTTTCGTTCCTCGTGGCTCGTTCTTCTCTCTCCGTTTCTTTCGATCCGTAAGATCGCCTGGCCTATCTGTCTCGCCGCCTCCTTTCACGCACGAGATCTCCAGACGATTCTCAGACGGCCGGTTTATACGGCGTTGATCTCTTAAACCGCTTAGCTTCGGGTTACACCGAAAACAAAAACGCACTCTCGGACGCTTAGGCCCGCATAATACGTATACTTGTTTGCGTACAAGTCTACCGGCGATACAAGAAAAGCCCTGCCGCGGAATCGCCTCTCCGCCCGAACAAATCTTTCCTCTTGTATCAGTTGCGGTAAGGTCGCGACGCGAGCTCCGAAACGGAGGAGTTTCCAATCGATTACGAAAATATGGATACGGGGGGAAAGAGTTGTCGACCGAATATCGAGAAAAACGAAGGGGAAACGTAGCTACCAGACTTCGTTTCTCGAGCAGGGAAACGAGGCAGGATACTTTAACGCATTGATTACGCCTGTTGGCGCCACCTTTTCCAGCGCACGGCGAAGGAATCTAGATAGCTATCGCTGACAGACTGCTGCACACGCGGCAAAAACTGGTAGAAACAGAGAAATTCCCCGACTACATAATAGTTGTTGCGTCAAGAGTTGAGTTCCGATTGGTGAAACTTCAAAACGAGCATTGCAGCGAGGTGGAACAGCTACCGTAAGATTGCTGCGTCTCACGGATAAATGATATTAGCCGTTTGTAATTACCGTAAACGGTTCAGTTGCTGGATCGATAAGTATCGTACAGTTTCCTTAACACTTTCTGTACTCCCGTCTTAGTTGCTAATAAATGAAAAGCAATCTCCGACTTTTAACATTCTCCTCGGCCCGAACCTACCAGATAGAAGATCCGGCCGCATCGATTAGATGCAACTTTCAATTGGCGTCCGGTCGAGTATCGCGTGTAGAATTCGCGATGATCGAGCCAGGTGCTATGCTTTGATCCGATCATTCCCCGCCTTAATGATCGCTGTACCGCAGAAACGTCCGGTCTCTGATGGGACGAGCCTGCACGGTGGAATTCGTTGAAGTTGAAAAAGCGGAGCAAACCGAAGAAATACAAAGTCCGCCGTGCCGTTGGGGAACAGTTGCAACCCATTCTTACGTGATGAACCGTTTAAAGACCGAACAATTTCGTCTCTCGCGTGCTCCTCGATCTCGCTTCGTCCAGTCAGTAAAAAAGTCACCAACGATAAACGCATCGAGCGTTCCCATTCGTTACGAAATTATCCGCTCGGTGCGCCGCAGGGACGCGAAGAAAATGTATAAAAGGAAAGCTGTACGATACGTCGCATCCATCGAGCAATTTCGACGTCTTATTGTTAGTAACAATCCGAGAACTTGGTCGCGCTCCGAGAAAAACATTTCAAAAGAACCAGAGAGAATTGCAGACGTAGGAATAGGGTGAGGAGGGGGCGGAGAGGAGAGGAGAGGAGAGACAGGGGTAGAATCGAGCGACCATAAATTGTCAATTTCGAAGTCAATTTGCCCGGGCTTACCAATCGGCTGCCGGTTAATTTCAAGGTGAATTGTGTCCAATATGGGTATATTATTAATGGGCCAGCGAGGGATAGGGTGCACTTCGCGCGGAGGGTTGCAACCCCGTTTTCGCGTACTGGCCAAATCTATCGCTCGGGGCCGGCGATCTGCTGCTCTCTCGTATTCGGCATTCCGAGATTAAATGCTCTCTGATGTTGCGTTACTGCAGCAGTTGTCGTCGCGCGTGCACGCACGCCGCTGCATGTGGGTTAAACTCGCAAGAATCGAGCGTGGACGGCGACCGGAACACCCGTTCCAGGCCAGACGGCCGCTGGCTGCCCGCCTTCGTTCCCTCCGTCGCTTTTCCGCTTCCGGATTTTCCTAGCCTCCGCTGCATCGCGGCGTGGAATTCTTCGAGCGGGTCGTTTCACGATCCAAGCAGCGCCCGTCTCGACAAAGCAGCCACTGTTGCTTGTTAAACAACGCGCTATCTTTGAATTACGATGCTCGAGCGTTATCGCATCCTGCTACCGTTCTGCGCCGTTCAAACACTCTGCCCGAAAACGCGGGACCGAGAACAAGCGAAGCAGCAGGTCGCTCTTTTGAACGCTGCATTCTTTTCCGTGAGATCTTTTTACCGAAACGTTGGCTCGCTTGCACGGGTGCGCCGGGTAGTCACGTTTCACCTATTGTCTTTCTGCGAACCACTAAAGGATGTCGCTCGACGAGATGGCTGGGTGGACGCGCGTTCATCTGGTGCAAGCAGCATCTGCGTCAATCGCCCCGCGCCTTGCTTGAATATCAAGTACTCCAACCCCCCCTCCCGGGAGGACAATGCGTACTTGCAGAATCGTGAATAGCGCGTTAGAAAGAAATATTTTGTAGCAGAGGAAACACTCGACCCGCCGCTATTATAGTCATTCATTAGCTAATTGGAAACGGCAAGACCGATCGTATCTTCGTTCTTCTATCGGCGCAACGCATCTGCGACTTAACTTGTACGATTGAATATCGCACCTCCATTCGCACGTTCCCGTCACGCACCGCCTGCTCGAGCAACACAGATTTTCTACACAGTCGTGCGATACTCTTGGCAATTAAAAAAACAACTATAAACCGCTTAAACCGCCGCGGCTAGCAGCGAACGCAAAGTCGTAAACCGATATAACGAATAACACAGTTTCGTCTTTACGCGTTTCCCCGATTTTCCGGCCACCACCGCGTCGCGCCGTGTCGTAATCGTTGGACCATTCCTCGCATCCCTCTCCCCCTGATATCTTTCCTATCTCTTCGAGCAGCACTCCGCCCAGCTCTCTGCACGCGCAGGCCCTCATACCCCGGATCTTTTTCCAAAAGTTGCGAGCGTCGACGGGAACGGCCCTCCCGTAAAGCGTCGTCGGGCGCAATTCCCGTCACAGCAACGACCTCAATTTTCGTCAAAAGTCTTTCGACGTTACCATCGCCGCCGCCAACGCTGCCGCATTTTTCGCCTGCTCCTACGCCGGTCGGCCCTTTTCGATTTCTCGCTTTATAAACTCGATTGCCCGGCCGAAGTCCAAGAAGAACGGCAAGCGGCATTTTCCAAATTATAAATTTTTACGAGGGCCCGCGCCTTGTCGCGTCGAGTCGACGCGAGCGGAACGTAAGCGTTTCTCTCTTTCCCTCTATTATTTCCTTTTCACCGAGTCGAACCCCCGTCCGCTATGCTCCCACCCTCCGTGGATCGCGGCAATCCCGTCAGTCAGATTGGATTTGTCCGATTTCGCGCCCAGAGTGGAAAAGAACGTGCGAGGGTCTCCCTCTCTCTCTTTCGCCCGAGCCCGTGCTCTCGCGCTCTCCGTCTCCCAACCACCCTCGATATTATTCCTTTTCACGCTCGTTCTCGTTCCTCGACCGAGAAACAAAGAATCAGCCGGTTTACTGCTTCCTCTCTCGCCCAGGATGGAACGGCGGCGGGAATATACAGTCTATCGAGAAAGTTGCGTGAAATAGCGTAATAAGAATGTCGAAACAGCGCCATGGATCATAAGTTCGGATTCGTTTCTTCAGACGCGTGGATTTTGCCGAGAGTGCGATGCTCGTAATTGCGAAGTGGTACGGAAACAGTGGCATCGAATGCCTGGCGAGAAAGCGTACGGTGCTGGTGGAAAAATGTCAGCACTTTGCAAGAAAGCGATAGAAGAGAAAGGACTCGTGCACGTGCAGCGCTGTTGCTTATTTTCGATGGACTTTCGTCGAATAGTCCTTTGCTCCGCGGCGATTCTAAGCAAATTTCCGTGTAGCGTAACCCGCGATCTTTGCGCGGCGCTATTAAGCGAGGTGGAGAAAGAAAAACTTCCCCCCTCGCGACGAGCCAGCATCGGGAGAGAGCATTTTCTAATAACCACGATGCAAAGTTGGGGTGCGTTACACAAAAGAAATCTTTCTCTTCCGACCGTGAGGGGCTTCGGGAGACTTATCTTAGTAATATTGGATTAAAACTTATGCTTCTCTCGGTCGCAATACGTTATTTTTATTGCTCGCGGCTTTGCATAATATTCGTTTCGGGGGTCGGCCGTCTCTCTCCTTCCTGTGCGCTCCCTATCCTCGTTGCTCCTTCCGGCATCCCCCCCCTCGCCCTGTAGACCCATCTTCGAGGCTAATTTTAATTTCGATGCTACGCCGCGTTGGGGAACATTACGATTTCAGCGTGGTTCGCTTATTTATGTACGTTTCGAGGTTAGGCGGGTCCGCTTATTAGGCCGCTAGTTCGAAGAAGTCTCTGCGGGGGTGGCGAGGAAGTTACCCAAATCATCGTGGCACCTGACTCTCGGAATGGGGGTGAGTTTCGCGAGCCTCCTCCTTGTCCTCCCATTACCCCCTCCTATTCGGTGGAACGTAACGACCGGAATATAAAAGACACGAAGGAAAGTAAGTATCCGCGCGGATACACGATTTGACCCAAGGGCGATACGCGTAAGCGCGCGAGTCAGATATCTCGAGGGCTCGTTCAGGACGGAGCGATATTTATTTCGAGGCTGTTCGCGCCTGGCTCGTGCGCCAGTTTCAATTTCGGACCCTCGTAAAGGTACCAAGCAACTTTATTACCGCTGGCTGCGCTAGTTCCGACACGCGATACCGGCCTCGTGCTCTCGGTCGATTTTCTTTTGTCGGAGTCAGCGTGCGCAGTGTCGGAGACGGCACGTCGAAAGACGCGTTTCCAAAGGACGATCCTCGAGTGGCGCGAGCAAAGGGTGGTTCAGCCAAGACGGCGCGGCGCGACGTTTCTTCGCGCACGCGATACGTACTCGCTGTAATACCCGATAATACCTGTATTTGTACGTGGCAGGCGAAACGCGGAGCGCGCTCGACGTGCGTTACGGCCGCGTAATCCCGGCAATCTCGAGGACGCGGCCCAGTCTTCGGCGCGAGTAATCCTGCCAATTTAGACCGCGGATTATCCAAGAAGAGCAGAGCAGTCGGGAGACACCGGGGGACCCGCTCGATCGAGAAACTTTCTTTTTCGCCAATATGCTCGCGAATTTTTTCCACGCAAAGGCAGAGTCAGATTCCACGACTGCTACTCTGCCCCGTTTCTCTCGTCGGGACGCGTCGCGGGGGTGGCAGGAGACTTACGCGCCACTCGGCTCCAATAAAATATATCGACTCGTAAAGCGTCGGCGGTGGTCAGTTTTTTGTCGGCGGATACGAAGAAGAGAGGTCGAAGAGGTGCGCCGAAAGCAGTGTCTCTCATTTCAATATTTCTACGATAAATCCGCACCCCGGCCCTTTTACGACCTACGACGGAATAAATAATATAGCCGCCGTCCGACGTATCTCTCGCAGCAGTTCCTTTCTGCTCGGTCTAGTCCGGCATTTACGAGCGCGCCCGTGCGCGCGTCCGATCGAAATAATAAGCGGGACAGCCGCGCGCGCCGGGGATATTCTCGCGCGCGATACATAAACTCGCGCCGACTTACGAGAGGTCCACGAAAACCGTTTCGATCGCAGACGCCTCTCGGTATCCTTATTGAGTCGTTAAAAGCGGAGAATCGTCGCGGCCGCCGGAAGGATAAGAAGTTTGGACACCGGGGTTGCTCCGCAACGAGGTCGAATTAAGCCGAGAACGTATCCCACCGCGAGCACCGCGTCACTCGGCTGCGGCAACAATAATTAGGGACGTAGTTTGTTTCCAAGAGGATCTCGAGATCCCGTCGAACCGCGACGAGGGTCTTCTCCCGGCCCGGCCCCCGCCACGCTCTCATCTAGATTGTAATTAAATATCAAACGATTGCAATTACCGGGTTGCACCTGCCTCGCTCGCTTCCGTCCGGAGTGGCCGACGAATTTTGCGCAACGCAAACCGGTTGGCTACTCGTCCGGGGTGCACGGATGCGTGTTCCTGGCCACAAGGAATTACCAAGCTATGCGTCTTATCCGCCTTATCCTTTGATTCACGAGCTTCCGTTGATTATCGAGTGGTAGAACTGGGCGCGATGTATACTCGGGTCGAAATCGCTGGCTGGGGCGACGGGCGCGTGCACTAGGCGTATCGTGGAGCATGTGCTTGGGCAACCGTCGAAGAGCCGCAGAACGCGGACAACCGAGAGAGAGAGAGAGAGAGAGAGAGAGAGAGAGCCTAGAGAGCGCGTGGACGTTGTCGGTTTGCGGTTGACCCGTGCCGTGCCACACTCCGATACCTCTGCGGTCGCGGCACACCCGGGCTACCACATCGCCAATAACGATGTCGACGCGACCTCTAAGAATCGCCGGCCACCGACCCTCTCGAATCTTCCGGGGAGGTCCTCCCGGCTCACGATGCGCGTAGCTTCGCTCAGGTACGGCGTGGATGGAAACGGAACACCGAGCGATCGCTTTGGCCACGGGTACGCAGAGGCGTTCGATCGATGAAACAATGAGACCGGACGTCGCGTCGCGCGGGACAGGGCGCGCGAGTTTCGTTCGCGGTTGATCGCGCGAGGAGAAGAGTCGTGTCCAGCGCAGTCCAAGCGGAAGAGAGGATCGTTCGGAGCGCGATCGCGCGGGGGATTTTCGCGCCCCCCCCGAGGCACGCTATCGAGCAGAATTAGCCGAACGCTTCGTCATCCTTCGGCTCGATCACCGTCCCGCACGGCGAACGCCCGGGACTTTTTCTTTTCCTTTGGCCACCCGACATACGGTCGTTGTTTCCTGTCGTCGAGTGGTTGAGCGACGGGACGGGAAACGTATCGCAGATTCCAATCGAACCACGCGTATATCGCGAGACGACGAACTGTAGTCCCGATGGGGTTAAGCGGTAACGCGGCTATTGCAGCCATCGATATCGCGTTTCAAGTTCGGACTCCTCCCTCGTATTATTTCGAGTTCCGAAAGTGATCGTTGGTATAGAAACGGAGAGGGTGTATTGGGGCGAGGATGAGTCGTCGGGGCCACGGGGGTAGCGGGGGCAAAGAGAGTCGCTTTATCTTAATGCCAAAATCAAATCGGCTCTTGCATGGAATTAGAGATGGCATTACGAGCTATCAGCGCGTATGCACCCTGCATCGGTGCAACCCCAACTCGTGCTGTTCCACGAGCTACGCCACCGTGGCACAATGCCGGCCCGAAGGGCGAGAACAAAGCACGTTGGGGGTAACACGAGAACCACGCGTACACCCGACGATATTACCGAACCCTCTTGCACGCCAAGAGTCTCGTGGAATGCGTCGTCGGACAACCGACGCGATTTCGACTTGCTTTCTTCCGATATCGCGGCCCAGCTTGTTCGACAAATCCTGTTGCTCTAACCCTCTCGTCGCGTATTTCTTGATCGTTATTGAGATTGTACGAGTCGACGATCGGACGTTCGAGCATCGTCGCGCTACACCTATCTATTCCCGAGTACCGGAAGATCGTCCACTTTTTGTGCAACGGCTGCCAATTGTTGCCCAAGCGAACGATTGTCCCTCGCGTTACGGAAAGCTCGGAAAAGCGAAAATTCGAAAAGCCCGGAGGGCTGTGCCGCCCTAGGGTGTTCTCTCGCGACGACGGCATCCCCGTCGATCTCCCTTCCCCCTCTCTACCTTCCTCTTCCTATCTCTATCTCTCTTCGAGCGTACATTTTTTACCCCCGTCGCCGCTCGCTTCCTTATAAACTAATTTCGTGCCGAGCGCCTCCCTGCTGTCGGCGCGCTCAATGTCGAACAATTGAATTCTCTCTTTCCATTTACCTATCCGTTTGTATCAACATTTACATTTATATTTGAATAATGGGGAAAATAAAGAGGCCCGGCGTCGTCGTTTTCGCGTCCGACGATTCCGGGGCTCCTCGCTATTACATTTTTAAGCGTTCGTTTTCGAGCCCGCGGCACAGCGCGTTCAACCCCCGGCCAACGACAAACGAACGCAAGGGACGAACGACAGAGGAAGAGAGGAACAGTCGCGTCGGCCCTATCCTCCGACGACACTCTGGGAATCCCGTGCGTGACGATCGACTCGACGAACGCTTCGTATTAACATTTAGATAAAGCTTATGTTAATATCATTTCCCGATGCCTCCTCCGGGTACCTGCCGGACCCCTTTCCCCGTCGCGACTTTTCTTCCTTCTGTCTACTTTTTACGCGCCGGGCATTCCTCCTCCGACCACGTAATAGTCGTGCATCTCGGAGCGAACAAACTCGAACGCTGCGGGCTGCTCCGTCGCGGTCGTGTCTTCGGGCAACGCAAAGGAAACTGCTCTCCCCGAAGAGCGAAACTTCTTTTGCACGAATTTCGTTAGTTTTACGATAGTGGCTCTTTGCTCGTTCCGCGTTACTCGACGGAGAGGGAACCTTCGTCGATACCGTGGGTCGCCCTTTATGTTTGAGGCGTGTCACTGGCCCTCGCGGCGGCATTACGCGCGAACGTTAACCGATGATTTAGCGAGGTCGTATCCGCGTAAATCCAAGCGTTAAACACCAACGTTCCGCTGGAAAATTGACAGGCGGGTTTAAGCGTGAGCGGCGGTCGAGCGTTCGCCTCTTCCCGATACAGCGCACTGTGTCCAGGCTCCAACGGTTGCTACCCTTCGATATCCAGCTCGGAGAATATTTCGTCGGCCGATCGGTAGCTACTTTAATTCCGTCGCCTCCGATCCGAACGTTTGCACGGGCCTGAATAACATTCGCGTGGAGCTGAAACGAACGGGGTTGTCGCAATTATCGGACGGAAAGAGTCGACCGCTAAAAGGGTCGGCGTTTTCCTCGTGCACGAACTCTTTCCATCGTCTGATTGCCAGCGAGACAAAAAGCGTCCGTGTCCGTTGTCGCGCGGACAATATTCGCTGGACGGGGGAGATCGATAGCTATTACGCAACGATTTCGAGACTGCCTCCGAGAAATTGATTACGAAGGCGAAGGGAGAGAAGTCCTCTGTTCTCTGGGGAACGCGTCCATCGATCGACACGAGTATGTACACCGACTCTGAAACTAATCGAGAGAACACTGGGCTGCGTCTATGGCCGACGATTTTTCCTAGAGTACGAACCTACGCGTATTTCGCCGGAATCGCGTGGTACGTCGTCGTGCAGGGACACAACGGAGCGGAAGAGAAATGTTAGCAACGCGGCCGCGACGTAGGGTCTCGCGTTTACGAGGTAGCATATTTCTGGTAGCGTTCTGTTGTCGGTTGGCCACCCACCGTGATCGGGCCAGTCAAAATAGCAGGCGAAATCGTAACGGCCGATTGTCCGTTCTCGTCCCGAGTTATGAAGCAGTAAACGTCATCTGTCTCTGTCCGATCGTCTTCAATTCCCTCCGCAATGTCCCTCCTGCGTATACACGGGTAATCTGGGAATCAGCGATCGTGCTGCAGAATAATTTCGACGATTGGATAGGGGAGACTACACTTTCGCGTCCACCGTTACCCTTTCCAGCGCGAGTTTCCTAGCTGCTCGACCGTTTTTCGCGCATCGCTTTTCGTCGTGTCCGCGCGATCTTCCTAGCGAAAGAGCCGTCTCTGTGCTCGGGCGATCGTGCAAGATCGAAACCCGTTCAGCTGGCGAAACATTCAATACAAGAAAACCACTTGCCGTGCAATCGCGTGACTGACAAACGTTTGCCTGGTCTCCGGTTTCGCTTCGCGCGAACCACGCGTTCTCGAAACGTCGCCTTCCGGCTGAGAACACCGGCGAATCCAATCCGATACATACCTGAAACAGAAAAGGGGAAGACAGGTGAGCGGGTGACGTACAAGTATTTCCTTTTCTTGTCACTTATTAAGAACGATCGTCGCTACGTTTCTGTTCCCGTGCGCCACGCTCGGGGACGGCGAAGGAAAGGAGCAGCACGCGCGAGATTACGTCGAAACAAGAGAAACAATGGAAGGAGGAAAGAAGAAAGGGCGGTTGATTTGTGGAACAGGTTCCTCTAATTCCAACTCTTCTTCGGCTCTCTCGCAGAGAGACGCGCGATGGTAGCGTGGCGGGATCGATAAATCAGGATAGCATTAGGCGCCACTTCCTATTGGATCCGCGATCTCTTTCCTACCGCTTCCCTTTGTGCCGCTCTTGTTCGCAGGGACGTACGTGTTCTTACGTGTGTGTGTGCGCGCGCGCGTCCTGCGAGACTCGGGGATTTATACGGGCAATATCGAGTCGGGATTAGCACGATCGGACGGACTCGAGTCATGCTCGTGGTCGATACCACGTGGCTATTAGTGTCAAAATAAAAATGTGGTCGCAATATATGGCGAGAACCGTAAGCCCTCTCTTATTGCCACGGCTGCGATGATAGAGAGGCTTGGCCGTGTATTCTGTGCTCGCACACCAATCGTCGCGTCGTGGAAAGAAAGGTGAGAGAGAGGAGTATGGCCTTCTTATTTTTCTCCCCCTTTTTTCTTTACAATTATAGCTAATCGGCGTAAATCTCCACACGTTCTCCGCACGACCTGGACCGCGTCCGTCGTTGGTCGGGGCAAACGAATCCGGGTAGAATTTTCGTGCTCGCTCGCGAACGAAAGAACGACAGGAAAGGAAAAATCCAGGCGGGTGTCGAGTCACCCCATCGTTTCCCTCCTAAATAAAGTGACCATGGATCAAGGGTGGCTGGTGCCCGGTCCGAAAGACCCCGAGCGGCAATAAAACTCCCTTCGTCTCGTCGTGCTGTCGGACAGGCCGCGAGAACCGGGGCCATAAAACTTAGAAACAATTGTCTTTTATCGTTTTGTTGTTATTTAATTTTCTCCCGGATTGGGCAGCGAGGGCCAATCGAGGCGACGAGCTCCGACACCTAGGTCCGAGCTCCTAAATAATTTACGAGCCTACCTCGCGCTCCCTTTCTCACCCCCCAGCCCCCTTCCACCCCGCCGTTGGCTTTCCTTCGTCCACGCCGCGTCATCGTTTCGCTGTTTCGAGAATTGTTCGAGCACTCCTCCTCCGCTGTTCTCTGGAGCGCAGAGGGAAGAAAAAAACGATCGACTGTTAAATAGACCCGGGGGGATTTCTCGAGATCGATGCTCCTCTCGAAGACAGTGTAAACGGCTCGGCAAAACAAATCGTTTGAAGTGTCTGCCCTGTTAGAATGTCCGAGCGGTACGAGCTCTATTTTTATATCCGTTCGTGCAGGAAGTTGGCCCCGTAGGATGGGGGAGTCCCGTGTACACGAGGCCCCCAATGAAAATAATTATTAGCGTTAAGTGGACGTCGTTAAACGAGAGGAGACGGTTAGCCGTCGGTGACAGACGTTGGAGCGGTTAGGTCGAATCACGCGCCGCAATCAGCTTCGATGCGCGAATCTACTCTGCTCTGCTCCGGCAGAGGATGCGGATCCATTGGCTGGACAACTAGATTTCATTGCGTAATGCTATCTACGAACCCGCGCGTTCCCGGTAGCCTCGATGTCCTCGTTCGACTTGCTCGCCCCGAGGACAATGCTTGGCCCGATCGACCAGTTCCTCCTCTGTCGCCGCGGAAATTAACGTTCCTCGTCATAGAGCGAGCTTCCTTCGAACCGTTCGGCCGACTTCTAGAATTCTGCCGGAAAAGATCCGGGCACGGATAACATTTGACTGCGTTAAACGATCCGGCGGGACTTGATCGAACTCAAGGTTGCTCGAGCCCATCGCTACCGAGCAGCCGTAATAAATAAATTCCGTGGGGTGGCGAACGAACCAACGAACATTATGTAGAACATATAAATAAACGGTTTATGTCCGGGGTCTGGACGATCCTTCCTCTCCCCGATTCTCTCTTCCTTCGCCTAGCTATATTTGAGTTATGAATCGTAAAGGCTAGATCGGCAATCGAGCCGGACTCTCTTCGGGGAAGGTTAAAAGCCACGGTGTTAACTCGCTCTCCGGAGGATAGTATTGACACTGTGCTCTCCGCCTGCCACTCGTACCTCGGATCCGGCCACTCGAGTCGAGCAGGGGAATCGCGGCTTCTCGAGAACTACCGTTTTCTCGGCGAACAGAGGTTGCAAGGACGAGCCTAGAAGAGAATGTTCTTTCTCCAACTTTTTTTTCCCTCCTCTCCACCGTTTCCAGAATCGGGATGCTCGACTCGATTTCCAGAATTATGTACTCCTGCTCTCGCTCCACTTTCGTTCTTTTTTTTTTCTTCCCCATAGTTTCCTCGGTGGTCTGCAGTCTTTCGTTAGTTCAAGGGTTTCCCCCGCAATTAGTAAGATTCGATCAACGAGCAGATCTCCACGAACGAAGGCGACCTCGTTCGTACGCATCGAACGATTCCCTTATCGCGTCTGGCTCGCAATCAGCAGAGAGCCAGCTTTTTATCCGCTTCGCGAGGAAGGCACGGGGAAATCGGGCGCACCTGTCCAATCTACCTGTACTCGTCGCCTCGTTCTCGAACGAAACGGCACAAATCTGGTCCGGAAGCGCGGCAGGGTTGACACCTGCGCCTTGAGAACGAGCTCGAGCCGCTCGGAGAGGTCTATTTGAACGGAAACACAGTCGGGATATCGCACAGTGATCCCACCATTGTGAGATGGCTTTGTAGTCTGGCACACTCGCACGTCCATCTAGCCAGAGTCGCACGCACACGCGTCCAGAACGATTTGCTCTCCTGCTCCCCTTACACCCTCGCTCCTTATTTCCATCCTGCTCGACTTTTTACTTTTCATCGGTCTTCTGGCTGTATCTAATAAAATCTCGTCTTCCCACGAACCAATCCACGATGAACACCACTTACGGGCAGACAGTTGTCGGAAAATTGAATAGCTGCTTCTCTATTTCTGCCCTTCGTGATCTTTGAGCAGCCGACCGTCGCTATCTGTATCTGCTTCTTGTCCTCGAAAAGCATCGCAACGAGATGACTTCTGGTCTCCTCGAGGCACACATATGTATATGTATACATCGGCATCGAAAGAGGTCGGCGCCACTCGAGCCTCTAGTGCAGAGACTAGGGGCTGTCACTCTTTCGAAAATGATGCAGGCCCTTCGCGATAGCGGTATCCTTTACGAAGGGGCTACGTTTGGGACCAGGGGCTCCTCGACCTCAATGTTCACGCGGAACCCGTGTTTCGTTGAAGCGAGCCAGACAAACGAAAGGCAGCCCTCTCCTTCCCTAGCCAACCTATGAGAACGATTTCGCGCGATACCCAAGCGTTGCTCTTTGTACGAAAAAAAGAAAAGAAAATGATCCCGGGGCGCTGCATTTTTCCACGGCAAGAAATTCATCGCAGCGGTTATCTGGCCGGTGGGATCGGGGCGTCGCGCGATTCCGTATCATTCTTTCGACCGATGTAATTATCCTCGACACGCGGTACCGTACGCTGCATTCGTTATGCGCGTACGATCTGTGCGCGTCTACACGACGCGACGCGACCAGCGGAACGCGTCGTTGCGCTCGGCCGATGCGTGTGCTGCACTCGACCTGGCAGCGGAGTTGGTCCGCACACAGCCAGACAACGAAAGGAGTACAGGAGCTGGCTGTGGCAAATATTTCCAAGTTTGTCCATCTATCTCGTCACGGTCGGCAAAGCTGCCGCGACATGAGAACCGAATACGGAAAAGCTGGCGAGAGACCTCTCGGTGCCGTGCCGTGCCGCGCCGTGCCGCGCCGTGCCGTGTCGTTGTAATGCACAGGCTGGTACACGCGACAATGTACTCCGTTGTTTCCGCGTTGTAGCCTGCCTACCCCGAGAGTCACCCGCTCGACAGAGACTCGAGTGTTTCTGGCGTGCAGCCTGGCCCCCGAGAATCCCCACCGCCACTTGCCGATCCCTCCAACAAGACCAGGAGGATTCCGAAAACTCTCGTCGCTCGACTGCGACCGCGGCAAGGACGAAAGGAAGAGGCGTCGAAGAGATACGGGAACGAGGAGACAGTGTATTAACGCGATCGAGCTCGTAACGCTGGAATTACAGACGGCAATCGAAGCGACGTAAAGCCGCGATGGACGGCCGCTAGGCGATACGCGAGAGCCTCCACGTTCTTTTCCTATATAGCCGTGCTGCCCGTGTCCCGAGAGTATTACGCGAAATGAAGCCGGGAAGATGGTCCGCCGCTAGCCTCGCTACGATACGATCCTCATCTCGACGGGGAAAGAGCCTCGAAGATCCTCGCGAAAGGACTTAATCAACGGTCCGAGTGTTTATGATTTTTGTTATTGGTGTCGTATCTCGGGGTAGCTTTGCTGGATTTCGCGCTCCCTTCGACTCTAACCACCCTCCCTCTTTCCCGCCGTTCTCCCTCTGTCTCACGTGCCGCGTCGCTTTTTCCTCTCGCCGCCACTCCACCCAGCTCTGCTCCAACGTACGAATCGCCGAACGCTTCGCGTAACTGCCGACACGGACGGTATCCGAAATTTAGGGGCGAGTCGGAATTTCCTTCGTCCAGTCGAGGAACGAAGCCGAACGCGGTGCCTGTTCCAGAGATAGCCGAACACCGCGCGAAACCGCCTCGCAGCGGAGACCCCGAGGTTTCCACCGCAAAACCGCTGTCGCTTCTTCCCTGAACTGCACGAATTCCATTCGCGAGTGCTTCCTTGAACGCCGCGTCGCTGGAGACGAGGACGGGAAATCGAGATGCTCGGCAGAGGAGGACGAGCGACGCGACGATCGAAGCTCGTCGAGCGTGCAATCACGCGGATGGCTCGGCAAACATCGCCGCTTCCCTCCCCGGCCGCGTTTTATCTTCTCTCCGCGGATGGAGAAGACCCTGTGGCGATCGGTCAGCCGCGCGCCCGGCTGTTACATATGTTGTCCATTTCGCGTTCAAACAGTGCGGAAAGCAGCGGGAACGAGGAAACGAGGAAACGTTTGCCACAGGAATAGCCTCGATGATTCCGGCTCGCGATACGGGACTCTCTTCGAGATGAGACTCTCGCCATGAAACGCGATTGTACAAAATATTCTTGGTCGATCGGTTTTCCCTCTTCTCGTCGAGGAGCTTGACGAGAAGCCCGACCTACGAGCCTACGAGAGCCCACGGCTCGACGTCGCGCGTCGGCGAGGTGAGAAGGAAAAAGAGAAGTTGCCGGTGAATCGCCGCGAGGCGAGCAGAAACGCTCAGGTGCGTGCATGCGTGCGTGCCTGCCGTCAGCGCTGCCTCTTGAACTCGTGTCAAGCCACTCCAATCGGAGAATATCGTAATCTCCGTACCGTACACGTTCACGGACCCCCTTACGTAATTCACGTGTCTGCCGTGAGCGTGCTCGCGTGTGCGCAACCCGATCGACTGCAAGAGTTACCGCGCCGCGGCCCGGCCGGGGTAAATCGAGGATTGCCCTTCGACCTCGCGAGCGCCGTCACATATACATACGTACGCGCGGGGGTAATTCCTACGAAAGTATGATTAATCGACCATGCTCGCCTCTCGTTTCCGCGGGACTGCCCCCCATCCTGTCCCGCCGACTCTCCGTCGCTTCTCACGAAACGAGTAGTGGATCTCTTCGATACGTTCCCAGTGGACGGGCTTTCGGTCAATTTGTCCACGCCGACGCGCCCGATACGCCGTTCCGCGTTTCTCGGCCGCGCGGTTAGCAACTGGCAAAAGATTTCGATTAGCTCGGCTAAGCGAAACGAAGGCGAATAAATTCGCCTCGGACCGTTTCCTGTCCGCGTGGCCGGCACGCGGGGTTGTTTCAGGGGCAAGAGAGGCCAAGAGGGTCGCGCAGTTGCCACGCAGTCTGACTGACAAGCTGACTTATGCAAATACAGCCTCGCTTCGGCCGAGTAATCTGATCGCACGTACGTACGTACGTACGTACCGACGTACGTGGCGAGCCTTTATTTCTCGATGCGATTTAAATTACCTGTAAGCCGAGCCGTTTTACGCTAATAACAATATAACGCCGACGACTTTATCGCCGCGCGTCGCGTCGCTCCAGCGAGTCGTCGTCCTTTCGCATTAGGACCGATACGGGACGAACGGAGTCGCATCCAGCCGTCGCGACGCGCCGCGACGCGCCGCGATAAAGTCGGGGGTCGAGCGAACTTTTTTCAACGAGAACGGCCAGCAGCGGCGCGCGCGGCATTTACCACGAGCGATATACCCTTTGGAATTGCGGACTACGAATACTCGGCTACTTGGTAATAAAAGCGAAAGTGTACGCGCTCTCGCGTCTACGGGAAGGGCGTGAACCGCGCAGCCCAGCCAGGGGGAAAAAAGATGCAAAGGCGAGGAGCGAAAAAGAGCGATAAAGGGTGGCCGCGGAGAGGGAAACGGCGAGCAAGAGGAGAGCAGCTCTATCTGTCCGATCTGCGGTCGTGTTCGCGCTCGTGCCGAACGAACGCCGCTCCGACTCGCACTCTTCCACGATAGTAATTGCGCCGGGATACTCGGGGGAACGCGCGGCGAGGAAGGCCGCAAGAAAAAGCTGACGCGCCCATTGGGCCCGCTTCTGTTACGATTACGAAAGGCGACTGTTTTCTCGAAAACGGAGCGAGCGAACGGGGTTGGCGTTCGTACGGAACGCGAATCGGTATCGATCGACACCACGATATCGGAGGACACAGCCGCAAGCGTGCTAACTACGTTTCGTAACGCTGTAATCGCGTCCCTTCTCCGAATTCCGCTTAACTATCGGGTTCTTCGCGCGGCGTTCTCGATGAATCTCGAGTTAACTAACGCGACGACAGGGTAATTAATCGAAAGAGCCCTCCTCCTGGACAGTGCCCGCGCGACGCTACAACGGGGAGCGGACACGGGCGGCTAGTTTCCGTTGGTCACCTCCGGCTAATCATAGACCACGAATCCTGGTTCCCTTGGCACTCGACTCCTCTTTCCTCTCGCGTGCTACTGCCGCCCGGTCCGAGCGGTACGCGTCGACCCTGTACAAGGGTGTCTGATTGTAATTACTTTACTCAAGTGCGGTAATTAAACTTCTCCGGTAGCTCGTGTGTCCGCCAATCCCCCCCCCCCCCCCGCCCCTTTCTCCCACGCAGGATCCAAGATAATCCTAGGCTCTATCGCTTTTCTTTCTGCCCGAGAAAAGTGGAAGGTCGTTACGCGATCGCGTTAGCCCGCCGCGTCCTACTCGCAGGACTCCCGGGGATACCCTAGCCGTGTTCGCGAGTTAGTTGCACGAAGGTTCCCGGTGGTTGGACCGCGATGGAAAAATTGCCTTTCCGCGTGTCGCGCTCGTCAGCCGCGCCCCCTCCCCCGCCGAATTCGCGCTTATTATTCCACCTGCTGTCGACGCGTCGTCCAATAAAAATGACGTCAAAACGAATCCAGATGAAAATAAAATGCGCAAAAATGGCAACAAACGAAGCGACGAGGAAGAGAGAACGAGGTCGGAGACAGGGCGGAAGAGGGAGAGAGAGAGACGACGAGGGTGGAGAATGGGCGAGGGAATCGGCGAAGCGTTTCCTCGCTCGCAGAGTTTTCATCGGCCGTACAACACTCTGACAGCTTATTCCACCAGTCTGCCCACCTCCTGAACTGCCAACTGCCAAATGCCACTGAGCATTGAATCCGAACAATCAGTGTGTCGGGATTGGAAAAGGCTCCGCGTCCGCGAACGCGCGAGTCCTGTCGGAATACCGGATTAACGCGCCCTCGTAATACTCTGCCGGCGTGAGATGAAAATGGACCGATCGAATGTATTTCCCTGGTTGTTAAGTGAGAGAAAATTGCTCGCGATTCGCCCGCTCCTCCGGTATCCCGATTAAACTCGAGGAACCTTTCGAGGGCCCTGCATTGGCCGAACAAATCTCGTTGCGAGAGAGCGACGAGCAAAGGCGCGTGTTATCGATTCCTCTGCCCCACTCTCTTCGACGTCTCGTCCTAGGGTTCGTCCAGCCTCGTCGACCTTGCACAAGTTAAGCGGAGTACGCGTGCACACGAGGTGCACAGCGTGGCCGAAACCGAGGGAAAACGGGTTCGCAGCTCGCAGGCAGGTGCGATTACGCGAAAGCTTGCAGAGCGCAGCGCGGCAAAATGTCATTCCTGGTGCGCGGCTCGGCGCGAACGGAGCACCGGGAGTCAACCAGCCCGAACGGCTGGACACGCACGCACCCGCTCGCGCACTGCCGAGACGCGTGCAGGAACGAACGAGCGTTCTCGACTTCGATTCGCGTCGTTTCGCGCAAATTCTTTCTTGCTCGGCTAGGCTAACGTAATCGGCTTCCCTGTAAAGGCCGAGCGAGCAGAAAGGGCTCGGATGATCGGCGGATAAGAAATGCGCGCTGAAAGAACGGGAGCGAATTGTTTACAGTTCCCTTCGAGTCGCTGACCAATAGATTACCTCGACGCGTCGTAAAAGCAAGTTTCGGATACGAGCTGGCAATGAATTTTCTCGTCGCCACTGTCGTTTCGCACGGGATAGCGCCACTTCCACCGGCAATTTTCCTGCTAACCCGTTGCGCTCGGCAGAATTAATAATTCGCCAGATACAGCCGGCAAACATAATATTCTCGGTGTCGCGAGAACACGGTTTCGACCAATCGGAGAAACAAGCCGATGCGAACGTCCAGGTGCGGACGGCAGGCCAGGTAGAGCCAGCAACGAGGGGACACTTATCGTCTGTTATTATTCGACCGGAATCAATCGACGCGAGGCGGCTGAGACGAGGGCAAACACTCGAATGTGCGCTTTATCGGTTGCTAATCGGCCGAGACTAAAACGGCGAACGGCAGAGCGCCGGGAACAGGTCTGAATATACATGTGCGACATGATATATGGCGCATCGGCAATTCTTTTGCTCGCAGTTGCAGCCGCAGCGAACGGTATCGTCCGTTGTCGATCTCTCGCGACACCTGTAACGTACGACGCTATGTACCTATCGCGTTAACGAATCTGTAGATAAGTCGAATTAACACCGGTGTTATGGCCGTTGGCGATGCACCGCGAGCCACTGGTCGAATCGAGGGATCGATAAAGCGTCCGGCTTCGTCTTGCTCCTCTTTCCGCACGGCCGTCCTCGCGAATCGAAGCGTCAAAATCGCGGCGAGCCTCGAGCCCCTCGATACAGACGGAATCGCCGTCGACACGGTAGGCGGATCGATCGCAACGGCCGAGAGGATCGAACGTAGCCGAAGCTTGCGAGTCCTGCGGATCCCTAAATCCTGAAAGGGCCGGGAAAATTGATCGCGCGATACACCCCGGTCCGATAGTTCCCGAAGGCTATCCTGCGATGCCTGCCGCGCGGCGTTTAGTATTTTAAGCGGGGCCACGTTGAATACCTGTCGGTAGGTGTGAAACTAATACCGAGTGTTAAACGCGCCGTGCGAACGAGTCAGGTGGTCGGAAAGCGCGTCGTCCCGCGTTACCTCGCCATTCCCAAGCCTTCCCTCGACCGTCCCCGACTCTTAATGAATTCCGTGATTAGGCGATTTCATTGGGGACGACATCGCCGCCGCCGCCGATGGGGCCTCGCGTTTCGTTTCGTTTCGTTTCGTTTCGTTTCTTTTCTTTGCTCGCGCTGGGCAAACGTTGGCCCGCGGAAAATTAGAAATCGGTCTCGGAAGGGGGATGGGCGATTTCGGTGGCAGGGAAACGAGAGCAGGAGCCGTTCGCTCGCACGAGTGAGCTACCACAAGTAGTATACATTATTAATCGCTGTTACGAAGCTGTTAGGCGCATCGAGCAGCGTTGATTAATCGGCGGCACGCTCGAGATTTTAATTAATCCCCGAGAGAGGGAGAAAGAGCGAGAGAGTGCGGGGGGTGGAGGATCGCGTTCAGCAATCCAGACTTTCTCGTCGAAGAAATTACGTTGCCCTCGATACGGAGAGGCCGCGAACCAGCGAAGCAATCGGCAAACGAATCGGGAAGCCTCCCACCCCCCATTCCCGAAGGAACTCGAGACATCCTCGCTGCTGCCTGGCTTCTCGTGCACGCTTCACCGAGTACCCGGCATTCCTCGACCTCCACGCGAATCTCTCGCGCTCCGAAAACCGAGGGATGCCCCCGTGATTAAGTTCCGTCGCTGAACCGCGATTGGACGCGAGTTGCAGGCTACGTTCGTCCAAGGTCGAAAATCGATTCGCGACTCCCACGGTTGATACGTCCGGAGAAAAATTGGTCGAAACGGGGGATCGATTTTCGCGGCAGTTCCTCGGGAACGTCGGGTTACCGTTGCGCTGCTGCGCTGAAATAAACGGCGAGAGGAGGAGCAGTATTCCCGGTAAATATCTCCGTTTTTTCGCCGGTGGCGCGGAGCTGGAGGCCAACGAGGGGGCGAGAATAGACTCGGGGATGGGGTGGGAGCTCTGATTTCATTAGGCCCGGTGTTATGCGATTAATTAAGTCGCGAGCTCCTGGAAAAATAAGAGCAAAAGCGAATCGGTCTTTCTCTCTTTCTCCCTTTCCCGCTCGACCCGTTCCGCTGTCCCTGGCCCTTGCCAGCCTCCCCCTTCGTCTACCCCGCTTGCACGCCCTTCCTGCTCGCTACAACTTGGATATAAACGAGAAAAGAAACAAGCCGAACACCAGCGAGCCAACGAAGAAATTACCCCGAGACGTATCTGCCCTGGGGATGCCAGAGGCCGAGCACCTACCTACCGGCCAACGATTCCCGGCACGGGTCGCGCCTCTGCCATGCGTTTCTCCCGATGACTTTCCCGTTCCCCGTCGATGACGGAAATTCCGTCGTAACGATATCACACTGGTCCGGAACGGCGCGATATTAACGACGCGGCCGTATTCGCTTTGTGAAGCGAACTATAACTGAATTTGGCCCCGTCATTTTATGCATCAGACTCGCCATGCCGGTATAACTGAATTCGATGGGTAACCCAATTACGCATCTTTGCCCGTGCAGATATACGTCGCGTTCTCTCTCTCGATACCGGCACATGGCGCTCCCACACCTACGCGCGAGTACCATTAATTATTATATACGCGCGCATGGCGTGTGTCAACGATAAAATTTTCCCACCACGGCGCCCATCCGTTGGCCAAAATATCGCAAAACCACGATTTCGAGCTAGCGAGACAAATTTGACTTTCCCGGTGCAAACGGTTTCCCTTTCTGTGCCGCGCTGCCTCGGCCACCTACGCTTCCGCGTTATGTATTTCGCTGGCGATCGATCGCCGCGCGGCAGCCGCGCTGCCCGCAAAAAGCTGAAAGGTCGTCGGAATTGTGTCGCCGGCCGACGATTCCAGACAAAAAGGGAGAACGAACGCTCTTCCTAGCGCGGAGAGCACGGTTCGCGTCGAAGCTTGCCGTGGCGCGTGGTATCGCTCGCCTGCTCCCCATGGACCCCCATGCGTACACGCGTAACGCTACGGTGGCACTCAATCAGAAGTCATAATACATTTACCGCAGCCTAATGAAGACCCGATGAAAGGCTATCACCGAGACCGCGTCAGTGTCTCTCAACCGGCGGCGTTGGTATATCCGTTTGGAAGATCGCGTCGCCTTCTCGTCGAATCTCTTTGAGAAGAAAGAAACTTAGCGAGGGGATGGGTCGTCGCAGGGGTGCGCGGGGGAATCGAGAGGCATGAAAAGTCGAGTCGCAAATAGAGTGGAAGAAAGGACGAGAGCGAGAATCGCCGCTGTTTCTCTATCCTCCGCGGTAATCCTGGAAAATTAAAAATGCCCGCGGTTTTGAAAGGTTCCGTGGCGTTTGAAAGGGAGGCACTGGCAGAAGGGAGGCTCGGCTCACCCTTGGCTCGCAGACCGATCTCACCGCCGCCGTTCCATTTACAGAAACTCCATCAAAGGGATCCCGCGCGGCGCGTTCCGCTCTTCAAAGTTCAGCTGGAACTCCGGAGGCGCCGCGACTCTGCGCGGCCAAGGGTGAAGTGGCGACGAAAGCTAATGACGCTGCGGTGACGACGCTCCGCGTCGGGTCCGGAGGGTGGACAGGGAAAGCTGGAAAAAGGGAAACCACCGGGCCGCGGTCTCGCGAACATTTACCCGTGCCGCCACGGTAAATGAGTATTTGCCTTTGTGAATAAATAAAATGCATTACAAAGTTGCCGAGCCTCGGTCTCGGAGAAAGACACGGCTGGCCGGGAAGGAACATCCAGACAGTGGCTGCGCTTGGAAATGCATCAGCCTCGAGAGCCCTCGAAACGGAGGAAAAAAGAACCGGAAAGGGCAGAGCTCTCGCCCGGTGTCTCGGAAAGGGTGGAATTCTATTCCACGAGTGGGAAGGGGCCGACCTCGTGTCCCGTGAATATCATGGCTGTAATCGAATCTTTCGCGATCCTCGGAACGCGTTTAAAGAACGACGTTCCCGTCGCGACCGGTGGAAATGGAATTTCGCGCTGCTCGAAGACGTACGCGATGGAAATTAATCGCGCCGAGGCCGCATCGAACGTTTCGATGCTTTGCCCTCGAATCGTGAACAAACTCGACCAACTATGACGACAGTCGAGAAACGGAACGCGGAGCTGGCACGCCGATAGAAGGGGGTGGAGATCGAAGAGCGAAGGTTAGAGGGCAGGAAGCAACATCTAAGACAATGAGATACGGGCCTTTGGAGTAATCCTCCGGCCTTCCTTGGCGTATCGACATTAATTCCCTTGCCCCCTGCTTTTAACCGGAACAGACGCACCCTATAATAGGCAAGTTGGAATCCAATCTGCAAGTTTGCAAATTCGATTCAGCCGTCTTGCGAGAAGAGCACCGAACGAGCCGAGTCGAGCGATGCTATCTTCCAGCGTTCACGAGCAGAAACTGAAGCGCGCGAATCTTTTCCACCTTCGTTGTACGACTCGTCTCCGTCGACAATTGAAAACAGCACCGCGTATATTTTAACCGTCGGTGCTCGTCTTGTCGTCGACTCTTTGCTTCTCGGCACCGACCAAGCAACACTTTGCGCAGCGTTGGCGAAACGAGCGCGTACATCCCGAAAGGGAGAGAAAGGACTTAACGGGAGGTGCGTCGGGCTCGTATAGTCGTACATCGCTCAAATTAGATTCCTTAGCTCGAGGGACGTCGTAAGGCTTGACGTAAAGCCCGAATAATTCTCGACGAAAGGATGGTATGCCGTAGGTACGCGGGACTCACTCGAGGGCAGGCTGATTCTACGAGCAGGGAACGTACGTACGCGTGCGTATATATCAACGGTGAGCCACAGTTTGTCAAGTGGAAAGTTTATTCGGGCAAATACACGCGACGCGGTAAAGGTAACGTTGTTTAACGTTCATCCGACCCGCGAGACAGCGTACACGGTACACACGCGCTCGTCTCGCGCGCCGCTCGGAATTTCAACGTCGGAGCGAGCTCGCGACTTTAGTCCGATGGAGTCGCGACCCCGTAATTCGCCGCGCGTAAGCGAAATTGTTCGACATTCAATTCTGCGGGAACTTGAGCCGGCAAATGGAATCGAACGGGAGGAAACGGTGAAAGTTCGTCAGTGTTATTCTCCTCGAAGACGGGCTTCTTGGACGAGCTCTTCGCGCGAGGGGGAAACGAGTCGAGAACGCGAGGGCGGCCCACCCTATTCCGTTCGCATAAACGCAATAATTCGCAGCGCTCGAAGGGGTTGCGCGAGCGTGGCATGCGCGTAAATGTAGTTATAAATAAATCTAGGAGCTCTTAATGCTTGCCGGTGGCTCGCGGAAGCGAGGTCGGGCGAACAACGAGACTAGTCAACGAGAAGGAGAGGCAGAAAGGGGTGAAAGCAGGGCGAAGAAAGCTACGAGAGGGAGCAACGGGAGAAAGCTAGAGTGCGCGAAGGGTTTTCAAAGGGGGCGAGAGCCATCCTTCCCCGATTGCTCGTCCGTTTCGACCAATTTCGCCGAGAATTTCTCGCGTTCGAAAGATTGAAAGAAACGGCCGAAACTTTTGTACAAGCGCACGGCGGTAACGAGGCCGGTTACGAGTCGTTGATCGTCTGTTCCGCGAGAAAGGAGGCACGAATGCGTGCTCGCACTCGCTGCGGCGACGATTGTGTGTCGGATGTTTCTTTTAATTCCCCTTTCCCCCGCACCCGCGCGGCCGACGATCTCGTTTGGATAAGAGTCTGCCGCATTACGGTGCATTCGCACGGTAGGCAAAGAACTCGTTACTTCGCACGCTCTCGGAAACGGTATTACAATTAATCGCCGTGAATCTCGTGGGTGCGAACCTGCGAATTTCTAGCGATAGATGCACGCGCGCATTATTCGGGATCCAGCGGGAGAACGCGAGGCATCTTCTTTTCAACTGCTCCCATCGATTATCGAGAAACTCGCGAATCTGCTCCCGAATGTTTCACCGCGATACGCGCCCGACCGTGTAAATCGCGTTGCCGCGATAAAGAAACTTTCACGCCGAGAGGAACAAAGACCTTTGTTTCTCTCCCCACTGAAACAGGAATAACACGCCGGAGCACAATCGTATACAAGTAATTAAGAAGGATCCGACGCCTCCGTTCGGAGAAGCAACGAAAATATCGCGGGAGAGAATGCATTTCCTTCCCTTGCCTTGCCTTGAATTTTCCTGCGACTGCTCGAGTAGCTGCAACACAATGCACGACTGGATCGTTCGGCAAGCAGCAAATTAAAACCCTTCCGCGAAAAATAAATCCGATCGGCTGGGCTGGCACATCGGCGTTTTCGCGCGAGTAGCTTCGGGGATGCGAGGAACATCCGTGGAACGTCGAAGGGTGCACTGGGTGAAATGAGTCGAGAAATTGTTCCGAAGGAATTTATCAATTTTCTTTGAGGGATTCTAATTGTACTAATTTGTCGAGAGCCACCAGCGATCTCGCGAAAACGTCGCTGGAGGGAGGCACGGAATTCTATCGTTTAATCTCCGGCAGGGCTGTTCCTTTCGTCCCGAAGGGAGCGCGATGAACGCGAGGAGCCACGAGAGAGACCGAGAGGAGGAGATTCGATCGCGGAGTCGCAAGACAGCCGCGATAGGAACCAGCCTACCGTGAGAAACGAGCCTTTCTTCGGTCGTTTGATCTCTCTGGACCCCCCCAATTTTCATGAAAATTCGACTGCTTCGGGGCAAGCCATCTTTCGATCCCTCCCGCGAAAGTAAAAAGTGGAGCACTGGATCTCGGTTCCCGTGAAACGAAATTACGCGAATCGAAGGAAAACGCGGACTATCTATGTATATCTATAATAACGCGACGCCGCGCCGATGCCGTGGTCGGATACTTGTGCGACTGCGTAACGAATTTATGCCGCCTTATCATCTCTCCTGCGAATTCCCAGCCGCGTCACCTCTGTTCCGCTATCGCTATCTGCTTGCACTCGTTTCGTTCCCGCGGCTACGCGGCCGACTACCCAGAGAAACGCTGCCGTGCCCGCGACGACGTTCAGCCGTCGATGAAGTTTGGTCGGAAACGGCGGGGGGAATGGATTAAAAGTGTCCACGCGAGTACAGGAGTAAGTACGCGCGAGGGGCGAGGAAGAAGAAAGGGAGGCAAGTCTAGCTGTCGGATATCGACTCTTGGCTGTGGGCTGTCGACTGTCGACAATCGAAAAGAGGAAGAGGAACGACAGGGAGAGGGATTGATCTTGGAGTAAGAAGGAGAGCACGGACGCCGGGAAAAGTATCGAGAGCTCGGGGCTGATATCAAAGCAAGGCAAACAATACGGCGAGATGCTGATGCGATTGTATTATGGCTAGTGGACCGGTGATCCATTGTCTCGTCACGTTCTACCCACTCGGTTCTTTTATCTCGATCCCCGTAATACTCGTATCTCGTCGTATCGAGTGAGCATCCATCGAAAGTAGCACGCTCGCGCGATCCGAGGGGTTCGTCGGATGTAACACGGAATCTGACGAATCTACGAAATCCTCGCCGGTGTACACCTTCCGATTAGAGCTCTACGATCCCTCGTTTCTCTCTGCCACTCGCCCCGCGTTCCCCGCCAGCAGCACGTGCAGATGCGGCTCGAACGAAAGAAGGAGGTGGAAGAATGCTTGGAAGCATGTTAATGACCTCCGAGGCTAGGATCGGTGGGTCGCGTCTCCTCGTTGCGTTTCGAAGTCCTTCCATGCAGCGATTAAGACGAAAGGAATCTCGGCGGAACAGAAGACGCGTGACAGAGCGGATAAAATAAATGAAAGCAGCGCGAAAGGAAAATTGGTTACACGAAGGGGGCAGAGAGCGAGTCGCCGACGAAATTTATTTGCTTTTCATTCAAATGGCCTCATCTCGCATTTATGTATTCCGTGATATTGCACTTTTTAAACTCGCCTATTTTCATCGTACGCCCGTTGGATATTAAGACCCCCGAGGCCCGTGTATTAGTCGTATAAATTTGGCCGGGAACGACGTTAGATTCGTTCCCGCCACGCCATGGACAGAACTGCTTTGGGAACCCACTTCCTCGTCGTTCTTCTTCGTCTCCGGCCGTTTTCTTCGCGGTTGCGCGCCCACGCCAACGGTATGCCAACGATATGCCAACGATTTGTATTAATTACGCTCGGCTCGGAGATATTCCGCGGCCTGAAATTAATGGCAGGCGTTGTGGCGGCCGTGCTTCGCCGTATACGTATATGCATATTAGAAACATGTCCTTGGATTTGCACAGATGTTAATCAGCTTCCCTTGTCGCGGGGCAAACAATTGTGCATCCGACCCTGTCGAAGAAACACCCCCCAGGACGGGTGGAAGCGATGGGAAATATTTTGGTCGATCCACCGATGGAGAACGCGAGGAACACCGAAAAAAATGAAGAAAATGAGGAAGGAGCGGGAAAAACGGCGAAAAATAAAAGTTCCCCCCTCGTTTCATTGTAGGCGTTGCTCGCGTTTTTAATCGACCCCCCAGCGTATACCCTGGAATTCCTTCGGTTAATTACGCGGATTTCCAATGCGTTCAGACCTCGTGGAATTTTTACGATTGCCTGGCTGCCAGCCCTTCGTCCGCTGCCAACCCGGGATTTGTACTACTGAAATATTCGAGGGATTTAATTTTATAAATGACCAAGCTGTCCCTGCCACGGGCACTCGGACCCGCCACTCCATCGATCTTGCCCCTTGTACTTTGCTGTACCTCGCTCGCTTTCGAGCTGGTACCCAAATAAATACGTCGAAGTTTCAACGTCCTTTCGAGAATCGATTTGCAGTCGAGCGATGTCTCGCCGCGGAAACCGCGGCAACGCCGAGAAAATTAGTCGACGTGCCTGCGGCGAATAAAGCGGAGGAAACTGCGACGATAAATCGAAGTCGAGGACAGAAACGCTAGGAAAAGCGTCGGAAGAATTTCGTTTCCATAAATAATTCAAGTCCCGTCCGACAGCGAGCTAGTGCGTTTCCCCTCCATCTCTCTCTCTCTCTCTCTCTCTCTCTCTCTCTCTCTCCACTGGTTAGACATTCTAGATATTCTTCTTTCCTTCTTCCACCCCCGTCCGACAACCACCACCGCCGCATCCCTCCCCCGCCCGCCGTGGCTCGTTTCTTCGTCGAGCGGTCAAAGGGGAGGTCTGAGAACCTAATCTTTTCGCAAAAGGGTTTCCAGGAGCACCTGAGAACCCAGTGGAAAAGTCTTTACCAACACCCCCTTAATACTTCATTCCATTTTCGCCTAATTGGACAGTTTTATTAAGGGATGCATATTTCAGATGGCGTTTTTATTATGTCTATTGGGAGCGAACGGAGTCTCTCCGCTTTGCAGAACTTTCATTCCTCGTCAGGGAAGGGTATACGGCGAGGAACGTCGAGCAAGAGGAAGACGAATTTTTACAGGGGTTGGAAAAAATTAGATTTCAACCCTTCGGAAAATATTAGCACGCCCAGGAAGAGCAGCGGGAGAGAAAGGAGAGAGCACAGATGAGACGGACGTTGGGGGTTGTCGGGTCCTCGCAACCCTTTAACGATGAACGCGTTTCTTTCTTTCTCCCTCTCTGGCCGGCTATTGTCTCAAGAATTAAGGGATGAACGGCCGACGTCTCGAGGACAAACCACGAGACCCTGTGCCTCGCCCTTACAATTTTGTCTTCTCGCCGCGGAGGTCTGGCGGGGACAGTAGATTAAACAGCGAAACGTTTATGAAAGATAAAACGCGATTTCTTAAACGTTAAACTTAACTTCATCGACTCGTGCAGCCTAATAGGCGAAATGAAAACGGACAAAGTAGCTTGCGCTTTTCATTGCACGGTGGAAAAGGACGAAAGGTGGAAGGGATCGAGGTAAGGTGGCGGCAGGAGGTGGTGGGCTTGTATAAATTTTAATAAGTCTCATTCGCCGACCCTTTGAGCCCGGGAGAATGAACGAATTAAAAGTTTCTGCCGTTTTAGTGGTCTCGCGGTTGACATTTCAGCTCGCGCGACGATCCCGCGGAATTGCGCAACTTTTGTCGTTCCGAAAAATGCGCAGCCGGTCGGAACAGCCCCGGCAAGAATAATTTTCGCCCCGAGCATTATGAATTACGCATGTACGCGCCTGCGTGCCTTCCAAAAACGATCTCGCGTCGATTCCTGGCGGCAACCTCTCGCCACTCTCCTTCGACCTCCAGTTCCAGAAGCACGATGGTTCGGTGTATCTCGAGGAATCCCGGGGCACGTGTAACGTTCCCTCGTTAACCCCTTCGACGCACGCGAATGCGAGCAACGCGTCCACCCTCCTTACCCCCGGCCCGGCGAGAATCGTCGGCGCACCGAGTAAGATTTCAATTAAAACAACCCCCCGGCACGACGAGGGATTAGCGATACCAATCCGTTCCGTAGCGGGCGGCGAAGCTCCGGTTATGACACGGCATAAATATCAATGCAAATTACCTCCGCATTATAGATGCCAGCGACGGAGGAGACCGCCACTGTCTACAAGTTCAGACCTTTATGAACGCAATCATCGCGCGATTTTGCATTTATGAGGTTTAAATTGCTACCACCTACCGTCTTATTGGTATCAGCTCGCGTTACGAACAGCCCCCGTCCCTTCCGTAACCACCGCCGAGGTATAACGAATAATATGCAACAACGATGTTCCTCGTGGCAGCGCGAGACTAGAATATCGCGGGCAAACCTGGCAAACCTGAAACTCGTAGGAACGTGTATCCGAGCGGCGAGGGAAAATCGTCCTACGAAATCATAATTAACGGAATTATGTCGAGAGTAACTCGATACCATTCCGAGTAGGCGGGCAGAAAGGGTGGCAGGGGAAACGTGGAGGCTTTCGAGGGGGCTTACGTCTAACGTAAGAACGAGGGGTTGCGAGAGATGTATCCCCCCAAATAAGAGGAGCCGCGTACACGCGTTCTCATCCGCCTTTAATGAACGCAATGTTACACGATATGCGCGAGCGCGCGGTACACACTTCGCTATCTTGGAAAGGATCACTCGGACGTTGCGTTAACTTCCCTGCTGCCATCGCTCTCGTGGGAGCGATCCGGAGGGAAAGAAGGTCGAGACGCGTCGTCGCCGGGGAAAAATGGGATTCGCCGGTGCGTGAAGCGTGCGCGTCGAGGTACTCGAAACTTTGAACCACGAGGACCAGCAGGATCGTGGCGGAGTGATCGGATGATCTTTGGCCGAAGCAACGGAAGCGCGAACATAATTGACGCTTTTCCACGTCGAGGGCTCGGAGCTGCAGAAAAATTCGAAAAAGCCTGGGCGCAGACGGGGGGGAATCGTTTCAGACGTGGCTCCGCGAGAGTGCTCGCGCGAAAGAAAAAAAGCGGCAGGGCGGTAGGAAGAAAAGAGGGCAGAAGGAAAGAAGAGAAGCAGGAGGGCGTTAACTGAACTTTAATGGAGATCGTAGATAAATCGGACCGACGGACGTTGAAAGAACTCTTTGACGGATTACGCCCAAATCGTATCTATCCGCTCCTTACGTCTCTTTCGAAGCGGCGTCTACCTGGAACAGGGGCCGAAATACCATCGGGCTACCGCTACCGAGGTGGCTGCGCTTTCGTGCGAGCCGACGAAGAGGTATTATATTTTCCAGCGATGACACCGAGCACGGCGCGCCGTTGCTCCGGCTTCCGTGGAATTAGCGAGCAGTCGAGGACCGCGGACGAAATGGAAACGGAGAGGGAGACGGCACGAAATGGAGTGCGAGAAAGGGAAAAGAGAGCAGGAAGGCGTTCAACAAGTCGAATAAAAAAGCTCATAAATAAAGAGGAGGAATTCTCTCGCCCTGCTCTCGAACCACCCTTTGGCCTTCACCCTCTGCGCCGTTCCACCGTCTCTCGCACCCTCTGCGTTTCTGCGAATGTCCCCGCGGACACCTGTTGCTCCGTTGCGCCCTCTACAGCCCTGTCAAAGAGAGAAACAGAGAAACGAAAGGGGACAAAGGAATGGGGAGGAAATTGGAGGCATTCGCTCGATTGCTCTCGCCGACGATTGTCGCGCGTCGGCCTCGCGCCATCCGAATTCGACGGACGATTTACTCTCGTTTTATATTCCTCCGACAAATAACCGATAATGGCTGTGCGGCGTATTTCTGACAGCCGTGAAAGCAGAAAAATTGCCCCCAATTATTCAGTCCGCTCCGAAGGGTAGAATTAAATCGCGAGAAAAAATGGAGCGCGTCGTTCGGTTCCGCGGCCTCCAGCTTCGAAGCCGCGAATGCCGATTTAAAGCGGAGCTTACCGCGCCGTGGCCGAACCACGAGTTTTCACAGGCAGCTGCTGATTTGTGATAAATGGAATTCCGGGAACGCGGCCAGAGAGTGGGGATATTACACTCCGGGGCTGCCCGCTAATTACACGCTGGTCTCGAATAATTTACAGCCCGGCGAAAATGCCGGCCCGTTGATGCAACGTCGCGTTATACATAGTTATAACGCGGCGATGTCCTTGCCAGGCGGAGGATCCCCTCGATTCGGGGAACGTCCGCTCGAGGGTTCCACGAGCATTTTGTCCCGATCGAGCGCACCGAACACGCCGAGCATTTCCCGCCCTTCGACTTCGGCGCGGGCATTACCCATTTCGCCACCTTAAGTAGCCTCTTACCTCGACGCAATTCGAGTTTGCATTCGCGAGTGTCGCCCCTCGTTAAAGACGAAAGTTCCCGGCGTCGATTCGGCGCGATAAACTCCCTTTAAATTCCATCCCTTCGAACGGCTCGAGAATTTCTCCAGTTGAAGTAACGGGGTGCGGGATGGAGAGCTGGAAGCAGGTATCGTTTCCGCGCCCTGCGACGCGGCTCGATTACAACTTTTTATTGCATTTCCATTTCGTTTCCCAGCGGAACGAAGAAAAAGGTAAAAGCCCCCCGCGAGAAGGCTCAAGAGCCCCGGGAAATTGCGAGCGTCGTGATTATGCGACGAGCCGGTTGCCGGGATCGCAAGCGACGCGGAGCGGCGTGCGGGGCTTTCGTAGCGTTTTCGCGACAAAGTCCCGCTTCCCTGGGTAGCGAGGAAACAAAGGGGCGAAGGGAAACACCGCTCGTCGCCTCTTTTACTCGCGCAAACGTGTCTGAAATAATTCGGGGATGCGTAAAATCCAAGCTGGCCCTATTTGTCGCGATAATCGGGGCGTGAGCGATTTCGCAGGGCGAAATAGAGACACTCACGGGACGTTTAGGGGGCATTTGTTGGCGACAGTTGCCGGTGGCGGTAACGTTTGTTGCAAAGCAAAGCAAAGCAAAGAGTCCACCACCCGTCGCGCGATCGACGGGGGCGAGAAATTGGGCACCTCTCGGCCATGGGGACGCGGAGCGACACCCGCGGCGAGATTATACGATGCGATCTTTCAGGTACGTTCGAGCGTGGTGCGTGGCGCAAGAAAAAAATCCCGCACCGGGGACACCGGGACGTAACGAATATCGGATTAAAGGGAAGAAACGCGAGCAAGGATCGAGCGAACGCGGGCGTCCACGCGGAAAGAGAGTGGAAAATTGGCCGGCGCGTAACCCGGTGGACAAGGCGACGGTGGAGACAACGACCGCTAAAAGGAGCGGAGTGGAGCGGAGAGGAGCGCAGAGAGGGTGGTGGAGGACTCATGCATAATGTATGCGAAATTGTGGTGTATCGGTGACACGCGGTTCCGGTCTTCTCCGCGAACGCGTCCCTCTACGACACGGTGACAAACAGGTTTCCAGCATGCGATTCGTTACGCACGACTCTCCGCGCGTTCCATCTTGCGGCTCGAGCGGAAAATGTACGAGCGTGTGGCCGGTCTTATCCGAGACAAAGAGTACTGGCGCGGGGCGGTGTAATCGTTAATTGCCGGGTAACGATTATCTAGCGGCTGAAAAAACACGCGGAACGAATTGTACGCGAACGGGGCTTCGGGGGCGCAAGAGGAACAGATAAGTGTGTAACAGGATCGGAGTCTCGATCGGAGGCACGCCATGCGTAACGGTCCTCCGCGACCATTCTCCCGTGGGATCCAACTTGGGTGTCTATTGTTTAATTTGTTTGCCGTTCCTCCTTTGTTTCACGATCGTTCCGGTTCGCTCTTGCGGCGCGGCGGAGTGAGATTCGAATGTACCGCGATTCGGAGTCCGAATCGACGGACAAACTTGTCCTCCGCTCGTTTGCCGATATACGCGGAGCGAAAGAGAATATCAGGCAAAACGCGGGTCACCGTGACCTGATTTAATTAAACGGTCGACCAAGGTGTCGGCAATCTGGAACGATCGTCGATTATTATTACTCTTGGCTGAAACGACTAGGTGTACCTACGATGGAGTAACGCGGCCGCTAATTATGCGGCGCTTCAATTTTCTCCAACGTTTCGTTCAGTTTGCTGCAAGTCAGTTACGAGGGAATTAAATTATGCCAGCGTGCAATCACAGGTACGAAGGGCAACGAAGAGTAAACTGGCGTGGCACGAATTACGGAAACGTTCGCGTAAAAAGGGAAGGGAAGGTTTTGCACGAATGTCATTGCAGGGAAACAGGCTTGAATTGGAACCGCACTCGCGTTAACGCTGCGTTAACATATTCCTCGCCTCCTCGAGCATTAATGAGCGCACGAGGCAACGCGAACCGAGGCGCGCTGCTAGCTTCCCCTTTAACGGAGGAAGTTAATTAAGAACATCGCGAGATTTCCCTCTCCGACCTTCCAGGTGGAAGGCGCTCGACTCGAGATTTTGCGAGGAGGGATTAAATTTGCCAACCTCCTAAAGAAATCCAGGCGTTCGAGTATCGATTTCCTTGCAACTTCCAGCAACGCTCGATACGAGCAGGCAGAAAGGAGAAATGGAAGGGAATGAAAATAAGAAGCGATACGAATCGTGCAGCTCGCGGAGAGATAAAGCCGAGGGAAGGCGCGAAGGAAGAAGGCAGAGCGCGAAATATACGAATAGATGTAAGATATATCCGAGTGGCTCGACGCGCAGCCAACAACCCGAGGAATCGTAGTCGCGTTGTTACCGGTGTCTGTAGATGTTCCTACCGCTGACGGTTAGTATCATTAAAACGTAATCACTGCCGTTCGCTAACCCCGGCAATGCTAATTTCCTCGTTAATTAATGCCGAGTCTCATTGTGCTCGCGTATGCCCGCAGAAGCGATTACTCGCCGACTACCACCGACGAGTGAGACGCTAACGCGCTTCGATCCTGCATCTAGCTTCCTGTTCGCCTTTCCGTCACGGGAGGAACCATCGTCTAGCGAGCTCGAAGAGCCCAAGGGAAAAGTAGCAGCTCGCGTGAAAAGAGAGGAAGAAAACGGAGAAGGAGACCTCCCTTTAATCTCTAATTGCGACGCGTTACAATAATCAAACGCATTGTGTTACGAGAAGGGGGCCGGTCCGGCTCGATCCTCCGATTCGAGGACCCTCGAAGCCGTTCTCGAGATGAGTGCTCGGTGTGCACAGCTCGGACGCGCTCGATCTTCCTGTCCGCGCCGAGATATTGTACATACTTCACTATCGAGCTGTAAACGGCGGTTTCTGCGAACCGACAATACCACCCCTCTGCCAGACCACTTTGGTGAACGCAGTTTTGTTGCGGCGACAATGAGACCTAGAGAGACGTATTTGGTCGTCGGCTGCTCGAAGGAAAAACGCGGCCGCAATTCTTCGTCTCATTGTCGCCGGGGCAATGGACGAACCTAACCGAACGGAGTGTTCGCTTTTCGCTCGTCGCGGAGGGACAGATGTTTAAGATGGTCTGCGAGCGAAAAAAACGAATTGTTCGCGACGCAGCGTGGATGAAAAAGGAGTTGGGCGAATCGAAGCAGCGAAAGAGAATTGCACGAGATCGATTCTAGGAACGCAGAGATCCTCCCGTGAGCGGGACCCTTCGATCGACGATGTCGATCAGCTGGCCCCGCCTTTTGTATACTCGGCTGACGGTGCAACTTCGACCCCAGCGTCGACCAGTTTTTTAGCGAATTTAATATTTATACCGAATGACTGATGACCGTAATAGAGAAACGGGGTTGCATTGTTCGAAACGCTCGTGTCATTGATCGATACGACGCTTAACCTCCAGTGGGAAAAAGCCCGCGCGAACCTAAAGCGTCCCCGCTTGTTCGGCGTTGCCTCTCGCCCTTTCCGAATCCGATCCATCGCATCGAGATTCGAACGAAGCCGCGAATAACGAGCGAGCAAATCACCCCCCGATGAATCGGCTACCTGCGGATTTCCGTTTCGAATCGCCCACACCGTTACAGTGTTTCAAGTTTCAACGAATCGTTCGCCAGCCCGCGTGAAAATCTGCTTCGTTCCGTTCCATTGATACTGCGGGGCGCCGATATTGGCCGAGGGAATAAAGGAACGTTCCCATACCGAAGAGGAACCGAACTTCCAGCCCGACCAGCTAACCTGGGAATCATTAACGAATCATTATCGTGCCCACTCCTCGAAAGCCTAGACCCGTGAAACAAAACCATTAATGATTTCTATTTGTATTCGTTTGTTGGTTCGTTTAGCAAGGAGACGGAGGGTATGCCGAGCCACAGAGCCAACTCTCCAGTGAGTTATGTGAGAAGTTGGCTTATTTTCGTTAAGCCGAACTCCCGCGGCGCGAACAAATCGTCCAACGCTGCCGCCGAGAGACCGAGCTTTGTTTCTTCTTTCTCTTCGCTTTCCGATTCCTCGTTGCCTCCTCCACCCCCTACCGTTCTTCTGTTTCAACCACTGACTACAATTGAAACTTCTTCTACCACAAACCACCGAAGCGCCACAATTTCCGATTCGTTTCTCTACTTCAATTCCAATCGCAAAGAAAAGAATCATCGTGGAAAAATTTCCAATACAGCACGAATTCGCTCTGCGCGTTACTATAAAAGGGACCGAAAAAATGAAGAAAAAACCAGACGGCTACTGCCCTCCCTCTCCGCCGGAGACCGGCGCGATCACTTTTTACCGAGCACCTAGACCGGAATGAAGGCGTCTCCAATGCTCGGTGTTATTTATTGACAACGATCCACCAACTACGCGCCTAAACCAATATCGTTAGCGGCGCCGCGAATGTTGGCGCAAGTTGTTCGAGTGGTCTGTTCGCTGTAGCGAAAGTATGGCCGCGATTGCAAGAGGTCCGGGAGGAGCAGTGGGCCCGTCGCGCGACGCGCCGCTTCATCTGTCAAAACATCGTATCCGATCGTCCTGACCGATATTTATTGCAAATCTCAAACACGTGGGAGAGCCGCCGACGCTTCCACTTCCACGGCGAACGGGTGGTGCTCGGCGTTTGCATTTCGCGTTCCAATTTAAACGGGGGGGAACGACGAGACGGGAGAAGGAGGAACGTGTGCTCCGGCTTCCCGAACGAGTCACAGGAGCGAGAGGTATGCACGGCCGAGTGGAACGTACGAGAAGAGTTTCTATACCTGAATATACCCTCGGAGGCACTGACAGAAAGCGTCCCGCCCACAAAAGTAATCTCGAGCCCATACTCGAGATGCAGAGCGACGCAGGAGAAACGGAGACGGAGAAGGTGAGCGCCACACCTGATTCATCAGCGTGGAATAAATCGAAAGACGGGCCAAAAACAAAACGAGCCACCACCGTGCGTACGTTTCGTTCTCTCCGCCACCATCCCCTTGCGTCTCTATTCCCAACCTTTCGTCGTTCTCGCGGGGTAATCCTACACGATGCATCCTGGGACCCGTTTCTTCGTGTCCGATTCCTCGACAGAACGCGAGCCAACGTGTGTAGGTGTACGCAACCGTCTCTACCTTTTCGGTTTCTCCCGCTCCAGCGAAGCTGGGACTCGGCCAGGTACGCCCCAGCCATCTTCGTATATAAATTACCTTTTTAATTTCCCGCCAAGACAAATGATTTAATTTCGTCTATCAATTATTGGCGAGAAACGAATAGACGCGAGCCACGGGGGGAGGACTTGTTTGCTTTTCATTCGTCGTTTCGATTCGTCGATACGTCCGATTAGTTCTCGCGCATCTCTTCCCCCATCCGTTTGCATACCCTCCTGTCTTTACGATTCTCTCATCCTTCATCGCCGTTCGCGGGCCCCGACCTCCGGATACCACGTCTTCCACCGCGATGACTCGACGAACGGGCAACCGGGAGATAGACGTCGCCTCGAAACAGGCGTCAAGAAAATAATTATTTCGAAAGCACCGTTGCCAATATCGTTGCCCGTCTACGATCCGTATCGCGGCGAGTTAAAGAGTTGCCCGATAATATCGGGATAAAGTGTGCAAAACTCTTGACAACCGAGGGAAGAAGGTGGCGAGACGTATGTTCCTGCGGGTAGACAGAGTCGTGGTTCTTCTTGAAACCGGTTCGACGTGTGTCCGGGCCAGGCTAGGTCAGTTATTCAAAAACTGAAATATCTCCTCATTAACGGCAACTCGTTTGCGAACTCTCGCGAGGAGCAAGAATACTCTCTCCCTGCCCTGGCCATCGGTCGTCGAGCCTCTCGTCTTACGTTCGGTTCCTTCCTCTAGACTCGACTGTTAGCCGGGGCAAAAGTTTCTCTACAACGCGACACAAAAAAATGTGAGCAACATCTCCTCGGGGTGCTTGCAATCCTTTTTCCGCGCGGTCGTCCCTAGATGGACGTCGCGTCGATTCGACTACGAATAAAACCAAGGACGCCGGTGAAACCGCTCGAGGACTGCTTTATTCTTTGCCGTGTAGGTGAGTATCGGAGGTTCGGTACGCTAGCCGTGGCGAAAGGTATGAATTTTCCGAAATTATCGTGCAAGGAAACGATCGCCGGGCTCGGGCTTGCCTCGCTCCTTTGTCCGCGGCTCGTGGAAACCGTTCGGGCTACCAAAGAACAGGCGGAGAACTGACTCTCGTGGCGTCCCGTAGATATTTCACGGCGATTCGACACACGACGGCAGATTCGAGCGCACCAGCGGTATCGCGAATCGCCGGTTATCTGGCGACGATTCGGCCGAGTCGCGGAGAGAGTTCGTGCGAGAGGTTCGCGGCCGGTTCTGGGCCAATTAATCATCGTCCTGCTCGGTTAAGAGGCCAATTAAGTTGCGCTTTTGCAAGTCTGATTGTCCCTACGTGCGGCCCGCGGTCTTACTCCGGCGGTTCGCGGAGCTCGTTCGTGCTTTATCTATCGCGGTGTGCTCGAATTAAAATGTACTTTATGATAGGTGTCAGCCGATAGCGGCCGCTACAGCAATCTCTCTCTTTCCCTTACGAATTTATTATATTCTCGCGATAAAGGCACCGACACTTTTTGCTCGAAAAAAAGTATCTTCCATTCATAATTGAAGTGCACGCGTCGATCGAACGCTGCCTCGAAGAGAGGAAGTTGTGGCTAGAGCAGAGCGGCGCGAAATCACGAACCGAATGCAATATTTCGCCGCGCGAAATTCGGCCGGCCTCGAGCGCGGATCGGCCGCAATTTCTTTCGGTTAAACGGAAGAGTTCGGGGACGCGGTAACGAGCGACGTTGATAAATAGCGGGCCGCTTCGAGAGCTCGAACCCTTCGTAATTACACGTCTATGCCCACTGCCGATCGCACCTCTCGTAACCGCTGTCTGGCAATCGGTAAATGTCCCGACGACTGCCACGATCGGAGCTGCGTTCTCCTTTATTAAATGTGTGCCATTCTCTACGAGTACGATCCAGGACGAATATTCTGCAGAATCTATTGGCTGCGCGGGGCGCACCGCAATCTATCGTCCGCAAATTCGCACGCGGACAAAAGCTTCGTCTTGATCGCGAAAGAGAAATGTGCGCCGTCGATACAAGACCAGCCGGGACTAGATGTATCAACGTCGGCGCTTAATAACACCTCGTAGCCTCGTTCCTCGGGACCCACAACCGTAACGACGATCGTGAACGCCGCCAGGTAATTCGGTACAATGATATAATTATACGTCGCTAGCCAGTATCTCGATTGCTCGTATCATAGAGCATGGTCGGTTTCGTGAAAACGTTCGCCGTTGGAAATTCGCGAAGGTCGATCGACTGTTGCAATATTTTCAACTGGCTAGCTACTCGATCGCCTACGATTCGTAGCGTTGCGAAGAAAGTAGAAGGAATAGAGGAATAGAGAGGCGGAACGAGAGGCAGAGACGTGCGTGCAACGCGCAACACGCGAGCTGACCGCACGCGTGTAAAGATGGCTCCTCCAGACGCGTTTGACGAGGCAGCAAACGTCGGCTTCGACTCCAACTATTCTCCGACTCGGGCCTCGTCTTGGACTCGCAGACTGTGTGTCGACTCGGGACGAGGCTACCCTTCAAAGCTGTACGTATGTCGGGGCGTATCAAGACTGGCGTCTATGTACGAAAGATCGGGCCGACGTCGAGTGCAGGCATCGTTACGCGCGGGAGGCCGTGAGAGGGCTCGCGTTGATTGACGCGCGACGTTACGCCAAACTCGACGGCACGCGAGCCGAGCAAACGGTCTCGATTGGTAGCGATTTCGCCTCGGTAACTGGCAAACAATTCCGCCGACCCCGAGGCGAAGGGGAAGGGTGCTCCGCACTCTCGTACGTACGCGACCGTTCGATCCGCGAGTCGCAGAGTACGCGAAACCGCGGGGATCGTAAGTGGCGACTATCATCCTCTGCCCGCTACCAGATTGCTAGATTACAGTCGCCGGTCGAAACGTTCCTTCGAATGAATAGCTTCGAGCAAGATCGGCGTGATTCGCCGTGCGCTATGGAAATTCCGATTCCTCCCGACAATTCACCGTCTCGAAGGCATCGGTCGCGGCCATAGACGAGCCCCCCTCCCTACGAATACAAACGCGAGAAATCCCGTCTCACGATTGAAATCCTGTTTCACGATGCGACTAGAATTTTAATCGGCCGCGTTTCGCAGTCGACGATAGCATCGAGTTCTAACAGTGGCTTAAGATACCGAACGGACGTGTGTATACCGGGGAGGTCTCGTGCGTCGTTTAATTACCGCGTGTAACGAGTTCGAGTGGCTGCCGTGCGCACGAAACCCCTCTCGAGAAAGGGGTGCGATATGTTCGCTGACGTCGTCCACGAATCACTCGAAATTACCGAGTATCGTTGCGACCCACACCCCTCCCCGTGTCTCTCGCTCTCCATACCACCCCTTTGCAACCTTCCTCCTGTCTCACCCTACAACACGGACCCTCGCCCCGCCTTATCCAACCGGCCAGCTTTTTCATACGCGTACGAAACACCGTTTCAATCCGCCAGATAATCGTTGCAATTACAAAACCAAATGGAGGGGCAGTTTTCGCCCTTACGAATGTGCCGAGCGTTGCCACTTCTGCTTCCGCGTTTGTTTCACCCTCGACGAAAGCTATTAACGCGAGCACAAGATCGAAGGACGAATCTTCGCGCCGAGCAACTGTGATAGGAGGTCGACAAAAATGTGGAGAGGGACGCCACGGTAGCTAAAGATTGTCTTTTGGGAAAGGGTCGGCCAGAAGGGTAGGCCCCGTTGATACGTCGAGGGTGGAGGACCAGGGGAAAGAACGAGATACCCAGGGTCTCCCGGCAGTCAGCTGTTTTAATGTGGGTCACCAGTTCCTACGAAGCGATCGATTTCCGCCTAACTGCGAATTACACGTTCGCATCGTTCTTCCCTTCGCCCTTCCCTCTCGCCAACACCTCGAGAGGCCACGAGCAACCTGGCGAAACACTTTTTCGGCCAGCTGGCTGCACATCGACGATGGTCGTCCACTGCGATCGCACCCTCGATCGATCACCCGAACGTTCGTCCACTTTTCGTCGACCTATCGCCGATACGATCTACGCGAGCAACGATAGCATCGGGAGACGTTGAAAGAAGCCAGTGATCTCGCGCTAAATATTCCGTCGCCTCCTGTTTCGCCATGATTTATGCTCGCGCGAACAATGCCGAAAAATACGGGGTCGCGTCAAACAGATGGCTGGTGTCGATGTCGCGATTTCAACGATACCCGGACCCCCTTATCATCGGCGCAGGGAAAGGGTTGCACGACGAATAAAGCGGGCGAAATTCCCATCGTCCTGTAAAACGGAGACGACCTGTTTTCACTCGAGCCTAGCAATTCCGATGTACACGCGCTACTGCAGCACGTAAACTGAACTACGTGCACACGGCAAAGTAAATACATATTTATGCAGTAGGCGTAACCCGCATCGCTCCAAGAACACCAAGTTCCAGCGAACTCGCTGACCCGATAAAAAAGTCGGGAGTGGAACAGAAGCAGCGAATTCCGCGCTTTAAAGCGATCGTTTTGCCTCCGAAGGGAGTCGAAAGCACTCCTCGGCTTGTCATACCTTTACGTCAGCTTTACAATTGCGAGCTCCGCGTCTAGCTGGGCATACGCGTCAGGGATGATCTTTTTTTCTTTCCACTGGCTGATTCGTAAAATGCTTGCTCCCGAGATTACCGTTTACTTATCGCACTTCCCGAACTTCCCTTCCGAGCTTTCAATTTTATTCCTGCCGATATGGAATTCGCCGAACGCGTTCCACCACTCCGCACCTTGGTGTTCCTTTCGCGCACGCATTCGATCTACTTTTTCATTGAACTGTTTCAAGTTGAATTTGTAACAGCAATTAATGCCGTGCCGTGCCGCGCCCCGTTCACCATTTTTCCCGTTGCTTTTCAATAGGCGCTGCTTTATCGTGTGCACGTATGCATGTACGTTCCACGTGTATAAAAGTCGACGCGCAATGATATTTCGCACGATACCGTGGCTCTAGGTGTAACGAAATTAATTCGCATTGTGCTTCCTTCAACGATTCGCCGCATGCTCTGTGGCGAGCGTACTTTACTGATGGCGCAACGCACATTTCAGATAAAACAACAATCAACGCCATTCACGACCAACGGCACCGTCATTCCCGCAGCCATCGAAACGATTTAATAGAGGGAAATACGGGAATCGATGCATGGAAATATCGCGAGCGATCGGTGCCACGAACAGAAGAAAGACAAGGAGTCACGGTACGGGAGCCTGGCGCCGTTGCGATACAATGCCGACCCTAGATGACTTGCATCTGTATCGAGAGAGGAATCGGCGATCCTGCCCATAGGCGCTTGTAGTACACGTTTCACTTCCTTCCAGCTTTTCTACTACTGCGATGCGCCAAGCATTCTCGTTGTTCACGGGCCTCGATTTCATCGTCCTCGCGAGCGGCGCTCCGAGTTCGCTACTTTTCCGGGGGAAGAAATCGGACGCATCGCTCGTGGAAAAAGTCTTGGAGCAATTCCTGGAAGCGTCCGCAGAGTTCTCGCGGCAACGAATAAACGGAGGCAAAGAATGGTAAAGAGGCGGTGCCCTGGGGCGCGGGAGGAAAGTTGTATTAAGCAGAAAGGGAAATTGTCGAGAGGAGAGACGGAAGGGAGGGTTTGGTAGGAAAATAAAGAAAGAGGCAGAAGGTTCGGTTAATCCTTCTTGTTTGTCTTTACGTTAATTATCTAGAATTAAGAACGCTGGCTGTCGCGGCGCGCCGACCGGATTACTGGCTCGATTATTGCTTGTTGCGGATTATTAATTACGGAGAATTACCAGCGGTACTCGGTTGGCTGGGGTTCGACGTCGCGAAGGGTAGCGAGAACGTTCGAAAAGAAAACACTGCGCTTGCGATAGCAGCCCGAGGAATCGCAAGGATCGTACGCTCGCTAACGAAGGGCTGAAACGAAACGAAACGAAACGAAACGCTCATCGGCTGTACTATGAAACGCTAATCGGGTGCAAGATGCAACAGAAAAAGCATGGAGCACGGAACGATGCACATATATTGTATATATGTACGCCTATCTGTGTTAAAAGCAGTTCCCGACAATAATAGAAGCCCTTAAAAACGCAAAGCTGCCTAGCGGGCCAGTGGAGGCCGCGTGGGTTATGAAACCAGAAAGGGAAAAAAAGCCCCGGAGCCAGCTGCCGTATCCGATACAATCGCCGAGCGTGTATATAAGTTTTTCGCTGCGGAAGATAAATGAAAGCATCGAGGCTCGATCACGGGAAAACACAATTTCATGATCGATCTCACTCTTCTTCCATCGTTTCTTTCCTTTTCTTTCCTTTCCTTCCCGCTCTGATTTGGAAATTGTACTACTTTCCATACGAGGCGTTTCGCGAGTGCGCATCTCACGCTTGTGCGCTCGCTTGGCTCGAACGCGCGTACCCACTTAACCGCGCACCTAGACTCGGGACACGATTGCGCATAAGCGCACGGCAACAACGAGAGGAGTTGGGAGGAACGGGGCAAGGAAATAAATATTAATAACGATGCTGCCTCCTTCCCGAGCCCTCTCCCGCCCCTCTGGAGCCTTTGTCTCTTTCTCCCTCGCAATGTGCATATATTCTTTCAATCTGTCTTCTCCATCCTCTCCTACTCCTCCTCCGCCTCCTCCGCCTCCTCCGCCTCCTCCACCCCAAACTCCCACTCGCGTCCCTCCTTCTTCCCCGATGCACCTTCGCTCTTTCTCTCCGTTAGTCTCGGAGTGCGCGTCTGTGCATTGTTAGTGCCATTACGGGAGCCAATTAATCTATGCACAATTTTATAATTAAACGGCTAATAGCGCATAGAATTATAGTCCAGGGCCGCGCGCACTCCCACGTATCCTGCTGCGTCCGTGGGTTACGCGTCCACGGCGAGAAAGACATTTAACGGAAAGGAGGGAGGCAGAAGCAAGGGAATCTCGATCGAGCGCGCGTATTCTTATCGCGGTCCGCCGCACTCTCACCGCTTCTTCCGCCGCGTTCGGAAGAAACGCAATCGGGACGCGCGGACTTTTCGCGGGGAGCCACTCCGCTCGCGCGCTCGCCCAGAATCGAGGAAAATTGACGGGGATAATTGGCCTCGTCTCGTTAGCGAACGTACGAGGCATCAATTAAGCGTATCCGAGAAAGGAGAAGAAGAAGCAGACCGATCGTGTCCCTTCTCCGTACGAAATCGCGAACAATACGGCGACGATTCTCGCGTGGGCGCCGATCGATCGTACTCTCCACCCTTGATCCGAGATCCGACGCGGATGGTCCGGAAACGGCGAGTAGACGCGAGGAGGAACCGAGCGTTGGAACGCAGCCGGCGCCGCGCTATAAACCGCAAGAAAAATCCCCCTGAATTATCGGTGCGGTTCTCGGTGCATGCTGTTGCATCGATGGCGATAGAAGCACGGCAGCCACGGCCGGATGACCGTGTAACTGTGCGCGCGGATCCACGTCCATGGAGGCAATATCGGTGTGTAGCCTGTAGCCGGTGTTACCACTGCCGTGCATTATCAGAATGTAACGACGTCAGCGGTACACGCGACCAGACCGGACCGCACACACGAGAACCATGCCGCGGTCTCTTAATCATCCGATTTTTCCTGGCGATCCTCTCTGGCCACCCATCCTCCCTATTGTCTCACCCCCTCGATCGCGCACTCTCCTGCTCGTCGATCGATACGAAAAGTGCGGCCCATCATTTTTCGGCCAACAGCTACTCTCGCTTTCTTTGCGCTACGAACGGCCGAGCTTCGGAGTCGGAGGGATTTTCAGACGCCGGTAGGCAGCAAGCGACGCAACGATACGAGCGAGTAGTCATTTTCGAGTACTTTTCGGGACGACGCGACGTGTTCGGATCGAGAATTTTAGTGGCGTTTGGGCCAAAATTCAACTTCTTCATATCAAGATGCAGTAAATTCATGCTCATCTTCTACGGGATGTGCTAACGAACCGATTTGATATTCTTAATCCGATTTTTTTTTCAAAGGAAGAGCATTCTTTTGCAATAAGAAACCATACTATGCGCAATATGTTTAAAAAATGAAGCTGAATGAAATGAAGAATATTTACAAAATTCTTCACAATTGACAAGGTATATCCTTCAAGTCCCAACGAATCCCACATTCTAACCAATTGCACTGTTTTCAGTGCACTTTCCTCTATACAGATCTACAACAGTCATTTCCAACTTCGTCCAATCTTGCAAATTATTAGTGTTCAAAGCTATCACCGTTCAGCCATTTGACGTGCTTGTATACGTTCGCGCCTATCGCTGAGGCACTGTGAAGTGTGAACTGTTAACGTAATTTCTTCAAATTTCATCCCGATATCTTTTATGGATGAAAAATTCTCGATCCGGACCACTGTGCGACGGCACGGCCAACTCTGCTCTGTGACTGCGAGTTGGATCTCTTTCTCTCCCGGGTCCAATGTTTCCCGTCTCCGTTCCCTCCATTCGACATCCCTCGGACCTCTTTCTCATTCGCCCTCTCTGTGTCGCGCTGAATCCGTTTCCGTTGCCGTTGCGACTGCCACTGCGGCCTGCTCGCCGCGATGCTATTGTCCCACGGCCCGGCCAATTCCCTTTGGATCGATTCTAGTCGGAGTTCGGACCTCCTCGACGAGTGGAAATTTCGAAGAACGATTACTTTGTCGGGCGAAAAGCAACGCCAAACGGAGGCCGGAGAAAATATTGGCAGGGTGGAAGGGACGCCGGGCTCCTCCACGGTCGGGGACAATAATTTCCCCGACAACGCCGGATCCCCTCGTTCCGTTTACCATTCCGTTTCGTCTGCCGTCTGACTCGTGGGTGGGGTAAGCTTGTACTACAGCCACTTCTCTCCGTCTCGTCGGTGGGGACGATTCATTCAGAGAAACTGCCGTGAAAGGGACACCTGTTGGCACGGAGGCCCGTTGACAATTCCAGATACAAGGGCACGTGCCTCTGCTCGAACCACATTTCCGTGGACGAGGATGACGATCGAGCCGAGTGAATAAAGACGATTCATGGTGTAATCGGCGACTAGAGTAGAGGCGTAGAAATTGAGTCCCTCTTAATTTCGCCTATCGTTTCGAAGCAAGCGGTGCACGCGTCGAGAAGGTAACGCGCGATTAAAATATCTTTTGGTCGACCGGTAGGCCGGTAAGGAACGTAGCTGGCCGAAGATAAAGTGCTGCCCAGAGGCGACACCGGGCGTTATTAATACACGCGGGGATCGCGGCTTCCGTTCTCGGCAGCGGGAGCTACAAAAACCGTTGGAGCAAGGCTGGAGCGGAGGTTGGCTCCACGCGACCGCCCTTATCGTCGCGAGTCATCGAGGCGTCGAGACTTTGGAAAGAATCAACGGGATTTGCACTGGTGCGTTTCCGCTTACCTGGCCGTGGTGCAGTCCCTGTAGAGTATGTCGAAGTCCTTGCAGCTGAGCAGCTTGCATCGATTGACGCCAGGCTGGATGGCTCCTAGTCCGCGTAGAATCCGAACCTGTTCGACGTTGCACACCAACGGCACTATATCGAGCCTCTTGAGCTTCGTGTAGACGGTGTGCAGACCACCGACGAGGTGCTTGAGAAACAGTTCGAACGCCTGCGGCAGACAGAGCATCGTGTCCCCGGCGATGATGAAGGCAGCCACCTTCTGGCCGCGATAATCGACCAGCTTGCACTCGTTCGCGGTGGGATCGCTGGTGCTGATCGGCGGCGGGCTGTTGTACGATCTCGGGGGCAGAACGGCGTGATGGGCGGCCATCAGCTCGAGCGGAGAGCCATGATGACCGCTGAGCATGCCACCGAGTTGTCCTAGCAAACCTAGACCCGGGGGCGGCAAGCCCGGCATACGGGGCACCATGCCTGGCGGTGCACCGGGTGCTCCTCCGGCGGAAAGAGGCGGCGGACTCAACGGTAGTCCTTGAGGCGGAGAGCCTCTGGTCGGCGATCCCGGCGTGGGAACGCCGCGATGCTGTTGCTGTTGCGATTGTTGCTCCCGGAGCTGGTCCCGCGGATGTGGCTGCTGGTGCGACGGCGGTGGTTGATGCTGGGATCCGTGGAGCTGTAGCTGACCTTGCTGAGCCGACGGGCTATGCGGATGCTTCGGACTGCCGGTTATAGGACTGGCGCGGCTGCTGTGATCGGACCCGCTATCCATCGCTCCGTGATCCATCGACGCTCCAAAACGTTATTGACGATTTTTTCTACCCCTTTGTCGAAACCTCTTCTTCGATCTCGCGGCTTCTCGCTCCTCACCTCGGCTCTCGCCACGTGGACACCACGAGATACGAGGAACTCGGCGTACCGGCGCGAGTCAAGGCATACTAGACTCGTCTGTTCTACTCGAGGAGGGTTCTCGCGTCGAGCCAGGATCGATCGCGCGAATCGGCGCCCCAAAAGCGTCACTGTCACTCGAAGAAATCGACGCGTCTCACGGAGTACGTTGGGCCATGTACGTGGCTAACAACTTCACTGTGCACAACCACTGGAGAACCGTGTCCATAACAGTTGCTTACTGTCACTCGATACGGCCGCGAACTGGCCGGCTTCGCTCGAGGAGCAGCCGAGCTGCCCCTCGTTCAACGCTCCACCACCCACGATTTTTCCTTCGAGACGCGCTGGGCTGCTGCTCTCACTGACGAAACTGGCTGACACGGGGGCGACCGGACGACACGGTGTCGCGACAGGGATTGCCGCGTCGAGGAACGCGTGGACGCGGGATCGCCGCTGGCGACGAGGACGGCGAGCGGAACGGGAGCGAGGCGAGGCGAGACGCGCACGACCGCGAGGTGCACCGCGGACACACCGAAGTCGGCGAGGGTGCTGTCGCGATGACAGCAACCGCGACAACGGCCACGATTGCAACAAACACTTGGACGACGGCGACGACGGCGACGAGAACGACGGTGACGGCGACGGCTGCGGCGACGACGACGACGGCGGCGACGAAAACGGCTGCGGCTGCGGCGGTAACTCGCAGGGACGCGCGTCGCTCGTTCTCAAAGTGGCAAACGCTCTCTCGGTCGAGTCGGGAGTATTTCCCTACCCAGTCACAGATGTAATAAATAAAAACATCAGTGGGAGCTCGAGAAACGGGGAGGATGGGCGTTCTGTCCGCGCAACCGACTATCCGGTTGGCGGAGCCATCGGGGTGGCAGTTCTCGCTATTGGACGGTAACCTTGTACCGTCGACGCCTTTCGAACCTTCCCTCGTCTGGTGGCGGGACGAGCGAACGTTCCCCACTACGAAGCAACCTCTGCCACCGACGACCCGCACCGACGATGCCGACCGGGACGATTCCGGGGGCGACTAACACACGGAGACATCCAGACGCAGACGCGAGTCTCGACAAGACAGCACGATTCGAACCTACCGCCGATCTACGCGCTACGAGTGGGGATTTCTTCTTTTTCCTCGCGACCTCTCCCTCACCCGCCCTTTGCTCTCTCCTCGCCTCACCTCGCCAAGCTACACCCTCTCGCACCCCGTCCCGCGGTGCTCTTCCTCGAACCTCACCTAAACCTAACCCCTACCAGAACCTCCCTCGCGATCCACCCCACCGCTCCTTGTCGCGTTTCGGTACTTCCCTTCTCCTCTTCGTTCTTTCTCCTTTCTTCTCTGCCCCTTTTTGCTTTCTTCCGCTCGGATACCCCTCCCGTTCCTTTTTCTCTTCCGTACACGATTCTTCCATTCGACTCTCTTCCCTTTATCCTATTCCCTCGATCTCTTTCTTCCCTTCGCTAACCCCTGCCCCCAAGCCCTCCTACTCGCCACCTTTCCTTTCTTCGCTCTCTTCTTCACCTGTCTACCCTCTCCCCCTTTCTCTCGCTCACCTTCGCACGCACTCGCCGTCTCCCGGTTTCCAACGAATCCAACCATCGCTCCTTCTCTCTTTACCTGCCTCTTCGTACCACCCTCCCACCTCTTCAGCCACCTTCTCCTCCCACCGTGCCTCACGGCTTACACGCTCTCTCGAACTCGCGCTCGCTCGCGCTCGTTTCCTCTTTCGCCCCTGTCCTGTTCTCGCGACTCTCTTTCCCCTTCTTTGTCCCAACGTCCCCAGTCCTCTCTGTCGGCTTCTCCCTGTTCCTCGGTTCTCTGTCCGCACGACCAAGAATGTCGCCGGCGTTCGAATCGATCGGTCGGTCTCCGCGAGTGCGGGGGGTCCCTCCTCCGTTCCCCCGAGCCCTGCCCGCCCCCGCGAAGAGACCTTCTTCTTCGCCGTTCCCTCGGATCTCCTCTGCCATATTCGCCATCAGCATTACACGAGCGCACTTATTTCTTCTGTAGGCAACTCGGCTTCTCGGCAACCCGCTTTCGCCTCTGCCCACTCTATTCTCCGCCCTCGTCGCTCCGCGTCGCTACCACCTTTCCACCGCTCCTTCTTCCGCGGTGTACGCGATATACAATACCTGGCACTCTCCGCGGCTCTCGGTAAGCTCCGAGTATGAGCGCTTAATATCTTTCTGCCATATCCGAAGCGTCCGTGTCCGTCGTATGCTTCTTCCGTCCGAACTTTTCTCGTCTGTCGCTAATTCCTGCAACCATTCCCCGCTCCTTCCACTTGGCCGAAGGAGAACAAAAAGTCTCGTCTCGTTGTTTTCGATTAGCTTGCATCCTTGGAAATTTTTGCCCGAAAGAAAAAGGATAAGATCGGCCGGACCGCTTGGAGTCGGCTCTCGGTTGCGCGAAATTAAAGGGGGATAGAGAGTAAGAAGGCTCGATGCGTTCGATTAACCTGTCACGGGCCAGAACTTTCGAAGGATGTCGAAACGAGCGAGAGAGAAGGCAGAGAGGAAGAGGATCGTTTGGCCTTTTCCTAGCGGTCAACCCCCGATCAGTCCTCATCAGCCCGGTGACCCAGATTCGCGAGGAAAGACCCTCCGCGTTTGTTACGAGTATAATACACGCGTGTGCACGTATACGTATGCGTATACGTAACGGGCTTCCACACGTATTCCACCACCGCAGCTGATCCCTTGACCTCGTGCAACCCCAAACGATGCGAGACCTCCTGGGCCTAACGTTCATTGACCAACGCCGCACGGACGAGCGGGGGCCGATCGTCTTGCCGTTCCACTTTTCCGACAAAAGCTTCTCCCGTCTTTACCTCCCGGCGTCCCCCTTTCGATCCAAAGTGTCCCACGGAATCGACCAGCGCCCGTCAAAGTGCTCGCGTACCATCCACGGTCCCTCTTCGGATTGGGTCGTGCTCCCGCTCCAGGGCGACTGGAAAAAAACACGAAAAATAAAAATTCATGATTCGTCGCAGAAGGACGCGAGAGAGTTTGCGACGAGAAGGCGATCGATCGCGAGATCCAAGCCCCTCGACCGAGGAAGGTCGAGGATCGGTAGGGGACCGATGTTTGCCACGAACCAAACCACGTCCAATTAGTGGAATTAATACCGGTTGGCTTTGGGGGAGCTAATGCCTCTGTGTGCATACCTACGGGTATGCACGTCGATGACTGCACTTTCCTTCGTGCGTAATGAAGGACAATCTCGTCGGTCGAACCAGCCCGATGCATTCGCTCGTCCAAGCAACCGCCGCCTCCTCTTGTTTTGCGGTCACGAGAAAATATCTCGAACCCACGAGCTTGCGACTTTGAACGCGTATCTTTCTGGCTGACCCTACGGGACCGCCTCGTTGGAGACAATACTTCTATCCCTCGTCGAAGCGAATCGTTGAAATAGCACCGTAGGTGAATCGTAGAAAATAGGATTTTCAGGCCAGTCGGCTGAGCGAGTGCGATACGCATTGTTCGAGCGTTCACGGGAGTGCAGTTCGCCAGCAGCGTTCCTGTTACTGCTCATTGGCCACCCTGTCCGGGAGAATTGTGCGAAGGGCAAGCGGAGAACGTTGCCTCTCCCGTGCATAGCTATTACGTAACCCTCGTCATTGTTTGCGCGTCGCGTCGTCGTCACAGGACTGTAACAGAGAGGGAAAAAAGCGTGAATTTTTGTCGGGAGCTTGCACGGAACGAAGGTATTCCGCGCCAACCAACCGGACACGTGTCAGAAGGACTCCACTCCACCGGAAGCGTCGCTCTTCTCCGTTTCTTTGTCCGACGCGACGTTCCGTTTACCGCGTCCGCGACACGAATTTTTCTCCACGATTTTGTTTCCCTCCGTTATCCTATCGCCGTTGCTCGTGTTGAAACCTGCGCAGCAGATAGAGAGGATGCACAGAGGAAAGAGTTAATAGACTGGCGTTTATCATCGACCGACTGCTACCGGTCGCACAGTCTGCAATTGCCACCTTGTCTGCCGCTTCGATTCTCTTTGCTCGACGCGTTTCCGCTCCGATACTCGCCACCGTCTTTCCACGTTCCTTGAATTTATCGCGTCCTCTGTACGTATATCCCCGTCGATTCGTCGCCGGTACAGCGAAGGCAAAAGGGAACATCGATCGAATTAACGTAATTACTTGTTCGTGCGAGATACATACGTGCCCGTCGCGGTGAAACAAGCGTCAAAGTCAATCGAGAGTCACGAAAGTGCGAGATTTTGCAGAACGTTAATTGCCAACAGTTTATACGACGCCGTTGGAGTGGCCAGCGAGAGCGGCGCGAAAGAAAAATCAGCAGCGAAAATAATGGATTTTGTGGCCGAATGAAAAACGACGGTAATTTTTCTGGACACGTACGCCACCGTTCGGTTTTTCAGCGCGGCTTACGCGCAACTAATTACCCATATGCCACGTATTATTATAAATAGCCAATCGTTACCGACACAGCCGCATCCGCGATTCGCCCATAATGGCGTGTTATCGGATAAATAAAACGGATAGCCACGGGAGGGTGCGCTCCGATTATGCATCGACGCCTCCCGTGAGCGTATGTACCTACTCTCTGGCCACCCGTACTGTTTTCCCAACCAACGACCAGCTTTTATTTCTCGTCGACTTTAATCCGCACGCCGCCGCGCCGGCGACAACGCCGATCACTTTTATTCGTTACGACGCTCTCGATTCTCTGCTCCCTTTGAAACTGCTCGACGAAACGGGGATACGTACGCTTTCCCCGGCTAAAGTATCTATTACAAAGAGAAGCAAAGCGTATTTAAAGCTGCCCGAGTGACAATTTTTTCCAAATACTGCGCGCCCTCCCAAAGACGAGGCGATGACTTTGGAATGCGACCAGCGTCGTCGAAATCTGTCGCTACCATTGATACAGCGGTGAAGCAATTTGCATACTTCCCTGCAAGATGACTGCAGCCGCTGTGGCAGTGCAGCCACTTCCATTTTGGCTGTCGCGGTACCTAAACCTTCGTTTGATTTGCAGGCGCTGTAGATTGCTTGTCGCGCGTTTCGCCTGCCCTCCCCGCGTCAATACTTTTCCACGGTGAACGCGGCGCAAGACAATCACGTTGACACCTAGTGATGGATGTCCTGCCTGCTCAAAATACCCCCCCTCAGTTTTCCCGCCAATAAAGCCCATTGTAAATGCGAACTATTCGAAATATTAGAGCGGCACAGCGATTACGGGCCGTTCAGTCATCTCTCCTGACGCACCGTAATCCTTTCCATCTTCCTCCGCGTCCTTTTTTGTTCTCCCGCAGCCAACTCTCGCCAGCGTTGCCTAAAACCGCCGCCATCCCGTCGAATCCGCTTGTTCCTTCCTCGCGGCGCTTGCCGTTCCATCGTCCACTTCCTAACCAGGTAAGAGGCAAAAGTTTGCGATCGAATGTTGAAACATCCTGTTGACAGCATATCTATTATTACCCGACGAAGGTTGTCCCTCTATCTACGGCTGACAATCTGGCGTGCCTCGTGTTCAATGAGCAGCGTAACAATACTATTTCAGCAACGGTGCGCCAGAAGACAACCGACGAACGGGTCGACGGTTCTGTTTCCGACGTGAAACAGAAACGAACCAACTCCCTGTCACTTCTCGTTGCTCATTATCAGCTGGTAGCTCGAGCCCCTTTGACTCGCCTAAATATTCAGCTCGACGCTCGCGCTGTTCGCAATGGCTACACAGAAGCGATAATACGAATAGTTGATCGAAGAATTGTCGATTGCTTTTCTTTTCTGTCTGCAGAATTATCCACGACAAGCTTGAATAAAAGAGGAGAACACGGCCGGTCGCGTTCCTCCGGGGCTTTGGACTCCGCGAACGCCGCAAAGCTTAAAGAGATAGGATTACTTGCTGTTCGAAATTTATTTACATCGGCCATAATCCCTATTATAGCCGCACGCGTAGCCCGAGGAAATGGCCGAGCAATTTCGGATTTCGACTGCCTAGAGATGATGGATCGCCGTTTTCTAGCCGGGCGCTGATGATACCTCGCAGATGTAACCTCCGCACCCTTTTCGAGCGGGACCACTTGCCGGTGATTATCGATTAAACGCATGCAAGTTGCTTCGCGTTCTCCTTCGTCTCGATTTTCCTCCCAGCCCTCTCCTTTCCTTCCCTTCATTCCACCCTCCAACTTTCGTTCCGGACCGGCTCGACATCTGGCTGGCGCTTGACACTCTTCGGTCCACTTCGCTCCGTCTCGAATACTCGAGGCAAACTGAAACTTAACCGCAGAGCTTTGGCAAGACATTTCATCTATCCAGAAGTCGGGCTGCTAGTTCGCAGATCGTACCCGAAGGCAGACGATGCCCCGAGAATAGATGTATACGTTCCGATCTGGCGATGTTGCTGTCTGAAACTTGGATATAGTCTCGCGCCCTGTAACGAGCAATCTCGATAGGATTAAAACGTTGTTTACCGAAACAGAAAGCCGGGAGTTTGGGTTCACAGGCGCATTCCGCCCACGCCAGCTTCCTGGCAAATGCATACGTTTACAAGAACCGGGTTGCTCGTACTCCCTTTAACTTCTCTCGTTACGCGAGTTACACGATCCGTTCGGCCTATCGTAGTTGCCGATAAAAATTAACATCCATATAGTGGGCCGCGTGCGAAGCCACTTGAACCAGAGCCGCTCCGACGATGACTTCCGGAAATGTCGAACATATGTCGCCACTTCAGATAATCCAAAGCTTTTACATTAATCTAATCAGCATCGTGAACCGAGAAATACATACATTTAGAATACCTCCGTTAAATGCATTTCGATCCAGCTTTTAAAGATAAAACGGCTTCTCGCGCGGATACATCTGTCCGTTGCGATTACTTCGCTCTTGGTCGTTAATAATCATCTACTGATATCCGAAACCAAAGTTTTCGTCGTGCGGCGACACTAATTTTTCGACGAAAAGAAACGATAGAGGGTCGTGACTCGTCGTGAAACCAGCCGGGCGGGGACCACCAGAGTTTTGCTGCGTAGCTGAAAGTCAGACAGTCAAGTCAGAACATGCCCGGCGAGGCGCAAGCTCCTTCGACTTTATAAATAATAAATTCGCGTGGAAACAACCGTGAGGACAAAGATAGGATGGAAGAAAAGGAGGTAACTACTGCAAAGGAGGGAGGAAAGGTGGGACGGGGTAGAATGGAGTACTATGGGGCGAGGGAGGTGAGAGAGAGAGCAGAAAGAAAAGAGACAGCAAGAAATGGTAATAAAGAGCAGGCAGTAAGAGCGTCGAAGTGACGTCCTGTGTCGCGAAGTCATAAACTGGGCCCCAGGATCTCAGGCTTACACTCTTATTAAAACGTCGTCTTGCATATTGACGGTTATTGATCACCTTTCCCACACCTCGCTGCTTTTACGGTACAAGGTCCGCGTTACCTTGAAAACCACAGATCCCATCAAATAATTCAAAGGCATTGGCATTACAATGCATCAGTCATTGTGGCATCTTCGATAATGCTCAATCGTGGAAGACAATGACTTGAAATGAAAGATGTTATCTTTACTGTAATGGCGGCACTAAACAGGGTGCAAGTACTTACATTATTACATTATAAGGTGTCGGTAACGTTGTCGGTGATATAGAAATGGTACTGAGGCTCTAAAACCCCCAATATGGCATTTGTGATTCAAAAGTTAGAAACAATTAAAAAATCGGCAAAAATGCAATCCGGGTCTTTGCTATTATCTCGACTTCTGGAAGCGCTAGATTAATGATCGGGTGCTCAAAATGAAGCTAAAGGATGCTGCTACACGACAATAAACGATTTACAAATGTTCCAAGCGCTGTTTATTTTTTATAAACAATTTCAAAATTCGTTTTAGAATTACACAGTAACTATACACGAGGTTCGTTCTAAAACCGATACAACTCGTTCCTTGAACCGGGAGCTTTAATTTAAGTTGTCGTTGATTAAAATCGGCCCGGTGGAACGCGGGATAATTGAATTTGTTTAAAGAAATTATAAACAAATGCGAATACATCGACTTGCCAGCGAGCTGCGTCAATGATCAGAGGACATAAATTAAAGCTAGTAGTTTCAACTACCATCTCCAATAGGTGGGAATATTATTCCATGCGCAGTTCATTTGTTATAAACAATTAAACAATTAAAATTGTTATTACGGCCAACTGGATATAGATACCGCTACGGGGTATTTTTTATCGTGTAGCTTATTCGTTTCCCTTTCTTTTGATATCCCATTTATTAAGAAACAACCTCCAGGAACCGAGATAACAATTTTTAAAAATTTTGTCGGTAACGGAATGTCGATAACCGGACATGTGACGCCATCTCGCGTTTGCGGTCTTTTTCGCAGTTTTACGCACCGCCAAAACCGAATATCTGGTTTACGTCGTTAATTTAAACACGTGCGTTTCTCTCGGCTTCTAGTGCGTATTTCTTTATCGGACTGGTCTTAAATTAAAGCTATGAAACATAGCTATCTCCTCTAACAGTTACAACAATATGGCATTTGTAGTTCAAAAGTTATTAACATTTGAAAAATCGGCAAAAATGCACTCCGGGTTACTGCAATTATCTCGACTTCTGGAGGCGCTAGGTTAATGATCGAGTGCTTAAAATGAAGTTAAAGGATGCTGCTACACGACATTAAATGATTTACAAATGCTTCATGCTCTGTTTAGTTTAGTTTAGGAAACCTGCACACAGAAGAAGTATATAAGTAAGTACATAACAGGAGAGTGAAAAATTATGATGGGATCTTTAAAAGAAAAAGATGGGGTGAGGGTTAAACCGGAGGCATAACAGAAAGGGAGGATTAATTGAAAAGGAATGGAATAAGTCAAGCAGGAATAAATTTAACATGAAAGGAAGGAAACGAAGCGATCGAAAGCCTTAAAAGATGATACTCTGAAATACAACAGCACTAACAGCATTGAGTTGCTCCACAGGGGAGAATGCGCTTCCACCGGCGACCGCAAGTTGTCATATAGGCTGGTGCGCATCTTCTGTTGCCTATCTGCAGTAGTGATGGGCACAATCGACTAAAAACTATCGATTATTCGATAGTACCCAACTACTACTTTCATTCGAATGATTTTTAAGACTATCGATAGTATCGGCTAACGACTAATTTAGTCGACTGAATGTAGTTACTTAAAACTATCGACAAAATTCAGTCGTTAAAACCATCGAATGATTTAGTCGTTTGGACTTTGGACCATCGACTGAATGTAGTTACTAAAAACTATCGACGAATTCAGTCGTTAAAACCAAACACGGGTAATGCAGCGAGCTGTATATTGACATAATATGGGCCAAAACATGGGTGTCAAAGGCCTCGCTTAATTTCCTTATATGAGAATATTTTGAGCTGGGTGAGGGCTCATTCGAAAGAGGATGGTAAACGCGGCGCGCGGCAGAGGAGTTTCAACGAAATTGGGTTGATATCTAATAATATGAGTGATCAAAGTGTAACGGAAAGTTGATTGTCAGTCACCTATGACTGACGCGGCCTGAACGGAAAGTTTAGTGTCAGACACTGAACGGAAAGTTGATTGTCAGTCACCGATGACTGACGCGGCCTGAACGGAAAGTTTAGTGTCAGACACTGAACGGAAAGTTGATTGTCAGTCACCTATGACTGACGCGGCCTGAACGGAAAGTTTAGTGTCAGACACCGATGCCTGACGTGGCACTCAACGTGTTAAATATATCTCACGCTGGTTCTCAGTACATCTCAATCCACTCCCAACACAGCCTAAACCGAGCGTGCCGAAAAGTGATAAGCATGAACAATTCCTTATAAATCACATCCCTGGATAGTGTTCGCTAGGCAGCTTCGAAGCAGCAAACATTAAGTGGGCATTACTGTCCACTGTAGTTATTTGAGCGGAGAGAATCTTAAGTTCTTATTGCAATTGCTTTTGAGTTCTCGTTTCTATCGTTGTATCTATCTGCAGCTGTAAATATTGTGTATTATTTATTGCCCTGCTTCTTATGTAGACTCTTCTGTTTTCTGACGCTTTCGAGATAATTCATTAGTAACATAAATCATATATGTTTCGCCTAGAGAATTACATTTTCTTATTTCTCAAGAAACCTTCTTTTTTATAATTGAAATACCCGTGTATATATCATTTAATTCATAAATTAATTAATATCTGCAAAGATATACTTGAATCTACGCGGGTCTCTGCCATATCTACAGTGCCTGCTATGGTTTCGCCATCTATAGAGAACTCCTTGAAACCACTCGCGCTTGCTATGGTAGTCCCATCTATACAGAACGCATTGAAACTACTCGCACCCCTTACTTACCATAAGTGTAGATATGGCAGAGGCCCGAATAGTTTTAGTCACATCTGTATAGATGGCGATACTAATGCCTCGAGATAAAGCAGACATATATACAGTTTCGAGCAGTTCTGTATAGATGGCGAAATTAAAGCCCACTTTGAGTGTAGGTAAGACAGGTATGCGAGTGGTACGTAAATTCAAACACCTGTTTATAAGTAGCGGCGCGATAAAGTTCATAAAACGTGGCTATTTATGTCTTCATTCATGAAATTAAGTTAATAATGCTCGAAAATTGTTTTGTAATCTTAGTTACATATCAATAAAGTGTTAGCAAACATGGTGTCACAATCTACATTAAAGTTAATATGTATGGTAACATCGTAAGTTCCATTATTCATTTTATTCAGGAACAATCAAGCTCTTTAGCAAAGGTAAAAATCATCTTTCAGCACGTAATAAATACATACTAATAGTAGTATTATTCTTTATTTCGGTCTCACAGGAATGAAAGTTTGGTTAGTGTACATATAACCTATCTTTACAATACTATCTTAACTCTTGCACTCTCATCTTCCGTTTCGCTGTTCCTTTTCATACCTTCTCTGCCTTACGTATTACATTATTTCTTACCTCTTAATCGCGTGTCTATTATAAATCATTCCTTCTTGTTTAATTACAAAATCCTATGTCATGTTTATACACCATTGTATCTTTTTCCATACATTCTGTTAACCACTTGCACTACGATTAAGCTCACGGTTGCGCGTGCTGTGCGCTACAATATAACACGCGGTAAGGTGTACTATTCTTCATTTTACAATATGGATTGAAATGATTGAAATCAAATAAATCTATTACTATGCGACGCCGTGCACTCTGGAACTATAGCTCAAGAAATAAACAATCTGGTTGTTAGGCGACGTGTGGACTACGTCATTTTCATTTTTGCGACAAACTCCTATCGACGTGGTGTACACGTCGCTCGCGGTTTTGGAACAAAAGCATCTCGACGTGCGTGGCACGTCTTTTTAGCGCAAGTGGTTAAGAGGTGTTCTAACGTTCCAAATTTTTGTGTGCACAGGTCAGATCCTTTTTTCTTGTTCTCCTCCTAATATTTATTAAATCCTTTAATGCTTTTGCATCTTACCTGTGCTATTAACTGATGATTATGACCTATTCCATTCTTGCTTTGGTATTCTATTAGCATTGCTGTTCCAATATATTTACACCGTCCATTATATCTCGCTTATTTTATTTTTATGTTTCGTTCCTGATGTTGTATTTCATAGTCTATTCTTTTAAGGGTCTGCGACAATTCCTTTACTTCCGATCTAATTAAATTCTCTCTTAAGAGACCCATTCTCAAAGAATCCTCTCCTTCTTTAATGCTTCTGGTTTGGCCCTCCTTTCTTTCTTCGGTCTCCTTTTACATACTTACTAGTATATGTTTTGTGTGTGCAGATTGTGGAGGCAAAGAGTAGCGAGCATTGACTGACACATCCCATCATGCATAGGAGCAAGAAAGAAAATAGAAGAACTTTTGCCACATACTTTACTTATCCATTAATTATAGTAAATTGATTTATAAAAATAGTTTGCAACTGTTAGCGCATAAGCTTAATTTAGAACAATTGTGTAGTTAACTGTTCTGTATAATATCTATTATATACTTTATTTTATATTCAGATCATTCGGTAGATCTTATATAAACTTTGATATTACTTATATGTATATTACTAAAACAAGTTCTACTGAATGTGCTAAATGTAAAATAAAAGATATAATAAATAATGTATGTATGCTCAAGTTTACACAAATGCCGTAATTTAAATTTTATAAGCTTCTGCATATGAAGTACATAATTTTTAGTATAAGCTTTATCTGTAAGCTATATATTGTAAATTGACTTTAAAGAATAGTTTATAACTATTGGATTATTTAAGTTTATTGTATTTTTCATATTACATAAACGTTAGTTTAGAATTAATACATGCGTTAGTTGTACGATGTATTGTAATTAGATATAAAAGAGTAGTCCATAAGTATTAGCTTGTAATTTGAACCTTTTTGTGACTTGTATCTTTTCATTAGTTTAAATAAATGTTAAATTAAAAGAAGTCCACTCTTCTTTTTATTTTCACACCTTAACAATCCTTGAAAGAACCTAATTCCAATTCCTTACACAAGAATTACCGTAGACGAACTTTAAATGCAAAGTCCTGAAGCGAGAAACTTGTAAAAATGGCCCTATACGTTATTAAATATAAAAGAAGGAAATTGTGGAAACGACATCATTTTCGGTCTTCATTTCTTGCAACAATTGATGGCAGAAGTCTAGAAAATTAAGCGCTCGGAAATTCTTGGAATATGACGTCATTTCCAAGAACTGCTGATGTCGGATACCTCCTCGCATATCATATTCTCCTGATACAAATCCACGATTTTCAGCGAGATATTTTTGCCAGAATCTCAGAAATTTTGCAATTGGAAATTCCTGGAACGTGACGTCATTTCCAAGAATTGCTGCGATGAAAGACCTCCTCGCATATCATATTCTCCTGATACAAATCCACGATTTTCAGCGAGTTATTTTTGCCAGAATCTCAGAAATTTTGAGCTCGGAAATTCCTGGAACGTTACGTCATTTCCAAGAATTGCTGCGATGAAAGACCTCCTCGCATATCATATTCTCCTGATACAAATCCACGATTTTCAGCGAAATATTTTTGCCAAAAACCCACAAATTTGACGCTCGGAAATTCCTGGCACGTGACGTCATTTCCAAGAACTGCCTGGGTCGGATACCTCCTTGCACATCATATTCTCCTGATACAAATCCTCGATTTTCAGCACTTAAATTTCTTCTGAAAATCGTGGATTTGTATCAGGAGAATATGATATGCGAGGAGGTCTTTCATAGCATCAGTTCTTGGAAATGACGTCACGTTCCAGGAATTTCTCAGCGCTTATTTTAATAACGTATAGGGCCATTTTGACAAGTTTCTCGCTTTAGGACTTTGCATTTAAAGTTCGTCCACGGTACTTCTTGTATAAGGAATCGGAAGTAGGTTCTTTCAAGGATTGGTAAGGTATGAAAGTAAAAAGAGCACTGGAATTCTTTTCATTGCAAATTTATTTAAATTAATCAATGAATATACAAGTTACAAAAATGTTGTAATTAAATTTACAAACAGATACTTATTAACTATTCTTTTATATCTATTTACATTACATCGTACAACTAAATCTTGTATCAATACTAAACCAACATTTATGTAATATAACTAACACTATAAACATAAATAATCTAATACTTATAAACTATTCTTTGAAGTTAATTTACAACATATCTTACAGATAAATCATACACTAAAATTTACGTACTTCATATGTAGAAGCATATAAAATTTAAATTACAGCAATTGTGTAACTTGCGAATATGTCAATTATTTATTATATCTTTCATTTTACATTTAGCACATTCAGTAGAACTTGTAATAGTTATATAAGTAATATTGAAGTTCATAAATATAATAAGATCTACCGAATAAACTGAATATAAAATAAAGCATATAATAGATAACATAACAGTTAATTACACAATTGTCCTAAAATAAACTTATGGGCTAATAGATACAAACTATTTTTATAAACCAATTTACTATAACTAAAGGATAACTAAAGTATGTTGCACAAGTTCTTCTACCTTCTTTCTTGCATTTATGCAAGATGAGAAGAGCCAGGCAATGTTCCTTACTCTTTGCCTGTGAAACCTGCACACAGAAAAAATACATTAATAAGTATGTAACAGGAGAAAGATTATTAAGAGATATTTAGAGGAAGAAGAAAGAAAGGAGGGGCAAGCCAGAAGCATAAAAAGGAGAGGATTATTTGAAAAGTTATGGAATGCGTCAAGTATGAGTGACTTTGACAAAAGCGGAAGTAAAGGAATTGACGGAGATCCTCAAAAGTAGAGTCAATCGAATGCAACAGCAGGAACAAGGCAGAAAAATAGGGAAAGCAAGATACAATGATACGTTTAAATATATTAGAACATCAACATTACTATGGTACTTAAGTAAAAACGGACGAGGGCGCAATTGACAATTAATAACGCAGGTGCGAGATCCAAAAGCATTAAAGGATGAAATAAATATTGGGAGAAGAAAAAGGATAAAAGATGTGACCTGTGCATACAAAAATTTGGAACATAAGAGCACCTGCTAACAAAATGTACGGAAAAAGATCCAATAAGACATAAAAATCACTTAGGAATTTGTAATTAAACAGGAAGGAACGGAAAAGATTTATAATAGATGTGCGATAAAGAGATAAGAAATAGTGTAATACGTAAGGCAGAGAAGGTATGAAAAGGAAGAGCGGAACGGAAGATGAGAGTGCAAGAGATAGTATTGTAAAGATAGGTTATATGTACACTAACCAAACTTTTATTCCTGTGAGACCGAAATAAAGAATAATACCACATTAGTATGTATTTATTAAGTCCTGGAAAATTTATTCACAAATACATTTACCCGTGCTAAAGAGTGCTTGATTGTTGTAGAATATAATGAACAATGGAACTGGCAATGTTACCGTACATATTAATTTTTATGTAGATTGAAACACTGTGTTTGCTGACACTTTATTGATATGTAAAAGAGTGAACGAAACGGTTTTCGAGGATTATTAACTTAATTGGATGAATGAAGACATAAATAACCAAATTTTATAAACATTATCGCACCGCTACTCATAAACAAGTGCTTGAATTTACGTACCACTCGCATCCCTGTCTTACCTACACTCAAAGTGGGCTTTAATTTCGCCATCTATACAGAACTGCTCGAAACTGTATATATGTCTGCTTTATCTAAGAGTCATTAGCATCGCCATCTATACAGACGTGACTCAAACTACTCGGGCCTCTGCCATATCTACACTTATGGTAAGTAAGGGGTGTGAGTAGTTCCAATGCGATCTGTATAGATGGAACTACCATAGCAAGCGCGAGTGGTTTCAAGGAGTTCTGTATAGATGGCGAAACCATAGCAGGCACTGTAGATATGGCAGAGACCCGCGTAGATTCAAGTATATCTTTGCAGATATTAATTAATTTATGAATTAAATGATATATACACGGGTATTTCAATTATAAAAAAGAAGGTTTCTTGAGAAATAAGAAAATGTAATTCTCTAGGCGAAACATATATGATTTATGTTACTAATGAATTATCTCGAAAGCGTCAGAAAACAGAAGAGTCTACATAAGAAGCAGGGCAATAAATAATACACAATATTTACAGCTGCAGATAGATACAACGATAGAAACGAGAACTCAAAAGTAATTGCAATAAGAACTTAAGATTCTCTCCGCTCAAATAACTACAGTGGACAGTAATGCCCACTTAATGTTTGCTGCTTCGAAGCTGCCTAGCGAACACTATCCAGGGATGTGATTTATAAGGAATTGTTCATGCTTATCACTTTTCGGCACGCTCGGTTTAGGCTGTGTTGGGAGTGGATTGAGATGTACTGAGAACCAGCGTGAGATATATTTAACACGTTGAGTGCCACGTCAGGCATCGGTGTCTGACACTGAACTTTCCGTTCAGGCCGCGTCAGTCATAGGTGACTGACAATCAACTTTCCGTTCAGTGACTGACACTAAACTTTCCGTTCAGGCCGCGTCAGTCATCGGTGACTGACAATCAACTTTCCGTTCAGTGACTGACACTCAACTTTCCGTTCAGGCCGCGTCAGTCATAGGTGACTGACAATCAACTTTCCGTTCAGTGACTGACACTAAACTTTCCGTGAACACTCTTCATGAGCAGAGTCTAATCAGTGTCGGATTTTTGAGTCGGTATGGCAGTCCTGTCGTGCGACGAAAATCCATAAAGTGACCAGGTCTATTCTATATCTCGTCTGTGCTTACATAGTCTTCATCAACTTTATCGATAAGTAGATTCCGATAAAAAAAAAGCAGCCATTTTTAGTCAAGTATAACAGAATCTCTGCGCTCATCGCACCATTCTCTGGCGCTTTAAATTCTTTTCTCCTTTAATTTCTGGGTGTAACATAACTTGTGCTAAAATCAGAGAATACCAATGAAAACGAAATAATCGTCTGCAACATTAATATAACCCTTGATAGCAGTTTTAATTAGGTGAGACATATTTTCCCCGTAATAAAAACCATAACACTCGTAAACAAAACAAGTGATTTTAAGAAATAGTGGGGAGGTACAGCCGTTCCGTCCTGCACACTTGTTCACAGTCAGTAACCACTGTCAAAGCACTAAAAAGTTTGGATGATAACATTAGTTTTCATTGCAATAGGAATTACGGCTTAATAATGGGTAATGCGGGAAGCAACCAACCGGTTGGCCATCATCATACTAGCAGCGCAAACAGAGAGCACCGTCATACTAAAGAATATCCTCCACCTTCGCCAGGAAAGGAAGGCCAAGCGTTTGTTTTTGATAAAAAGCCAAGTCAAAAATTAGTTTTTCAATCCTCTCATGAGGAAGAAGAACCTTATTATGCAAAAGTAATTTGTATGCACTAATGCGAGGAACGAGTATTTAGAAATGTGTAATGGTACTACCTAATGTGCGCATTAATTTTTTTTTATCCACAGACTAACAATCAAACGGATGGGGATGACTTTGGGTCCCAACGTCCGCGTTCTAATACAGTATCCGAGGGAACTAAAGTAACAGATAGCAAAGTATTGCCAACAGTCTTTAAATGGGAAGGAGGTGGTAAGCAGGTTTATATCAGTGGAACATTTACTGGGTGGAAGACATTGCCAATGGTTAAAAGTCATGGGGACTTTGTAACAATTATTGACTTACCAGAGGGTGAACACCAATACAAATTTTTTGTTGACGGTGAATGGAGACATGATCCAGATATAGTAAGGAATTATGTTACTACGTCTGAATGACATTGAAACATTTCTCTGATCTATTTATATGTTAATTGCGCTATGTTTCCGCAGAAAATTGTTGATAACGGTATGGGTTCTAAAAATAATTTAGTATCCGTAAGGAAATCTGACTTTGAAGTTTTCCAAGCACTGGCCAAAGACAGCGAGGGTGTTATTAGCAGCGCTCAGACTGAATATGGGCAAGAAGTTCCACCTCATAAACCATGGGAGAAAGTGGCTGGACCTCCGATATTGCCACCACATTTGCTTCAAGTTATTCTAAATAAAGATACCCCTTTATCGGTAAGTAAATTATCTAAAGGGAAACAATACGTCTTGTTATAAAGTTTAGTAATACTTGTATATTTTGTAGTGCGAACCAACGCTTCTACCTGAACCAAATCATGTTATGTTAAATCATTTGTACGCTCTAAGCATCAAAGACAACGTGATGGTTTTATCGGCGACACATCGCTATCGCAAAAAATATGTTACGACTTTATTGTACAAACCGATTTAAAATTCTTAAGTTACACCCTAAGTTATTCGCGTTAGTTGCATTGAATCCAGGCGTATTTTGTAGGGTAAGGTGATACATCAATGTTTAAAAAACGATATTTGAAGATTGACAAAGCATAGAATTTGTTGTAATTGAAATGTAAGATAATGTAATTACTATTTATTAAAATGAAATATTTTACATTAGACATAGTCTTCCGAGTAAGGAGCTATTTTTGTAACAATTTTATCGTATTACATTTGCTTGCTCTAGATCGTAAAGGATTACATACTTTATTTAAATCACATTACCAGTCATCTCCATTTGATTAGCAAATGGGGATTCGGTTCTTGTCCTAAGAAAATACGTTCCCGTAGCCGTTTTATCTACATGTTCGCCCATCAACACTGTTTTAGAATGATTGCAATCACCTTGCATAAATTGATCCCAAGTATCGCATTTGCTTGCTACAAATCCGGTTTTTGATTCAATACTCTCAGTAAAATAAACGTATGCCCGCCCGTGGCTACATGCCTCTAAAGAAAAATTAATTTCTATAGATATAGTTACTCGTAAGCTTTATAAAGGACGCGTTACCTATTACTTCCGGGACACAGCAACAGCCAGGTTGAACCGCCGTTCCCGCATTTGGGTAGAAATCTATGCTACCCAGGGGCTGCAAAAAACCCAAGACTCCTCCGCATGAATGAATAATGTCGACGAACATCGCATCGGTAGGATCTAGTCGAGTTTTTTCGGATGTGAGCAAGTGAAATCCCGGCAAAGCTGGATCTAATCCGGTTATTCTTCCTAATCGTCCGGAAGTGACTGAAGCTCCAGCATTTCCAGCTACGTGTGCTCCAAGAGAATGACCTTGGTAACGCAATGATTAGAATATAGTCGAACTAAAATACTTATCTAGAATGAACATATGTCCATATTGCGTACCAAGAAAATGAATATCTTTCGTGTTGGCGCCCGTTTCTTTGATTAAAAAATCAATGAATTCAGCAGCCGTTTGTCCTACTCTTTCTGTATTACGCATTGGTCCAAGATAGAATGTATTTGCAGCCAAAGGTTGCCAATCCACCATGATTACATTGTAATCATTGTACATCAGATACGCTATATAAGTTACAAAAGAATGTGCGACAAACCATTCTTTAGAGTAGCATTCCAGATACATGTATCAAAATTCCCGTACCTTCTTTCAAATTAACTGGACCGACACCCATCGCGCTTGATTTCCATCCATGCGTTATAAATTTTGTCTGCTGAGATGGATTGAAACCTGATGTTGAAAGTCCTTTGGTATCATTCGTATATAATCGAGTGCCGTCTTTAGGGCCAGATCTTCAAGCATACTTATATTTCAGAAGGATTGCACAGTGTAGGTTGGCAAAAATGTATACCGAAAATTCTTAAATACCGAGTATAAAGGATATATGACACTTGTAATTCATCAAAGATGCCTCTTTCATCACTTCTTGCATGCTTTAATATTGCTACTTGTGGTTGTTCGTTTCCATCTGGCATGAAAATCCAGTCTTCTCCATATCCGTCGTATTTTTCTTTTAGTCCACTATCCCAAGCTTGACAAAACGTAATATTACAAAAAACAATGCTAACAAGTGCGCAACATTTGGAGAAATTGAGTACAATCATTATTTATAGAGGCCACAGCATCTAATATTAATCAAGATGAAAGTTATAACGACGTAATTGAACACGTTTTCAACTGGCGAGAGAAAGTACAGGTGTTACAAATGTTTGTGAATTCTACCACTTCTCAAAATTGGATGGCATGAATGCTGGGGTGGAACCTTCTTATAAACCCTGACAATATCTTACTAAACATTAACAAACGCTCTCGTGGCCCAGTTTCCCTTTCCTTTATCTTTGCTCCGGTATCGTATGTGCGGAAATACTGTCAAGTGGTTGTTTGACAATGCTTAAACATTATAATTGAATTCAAAGAGGTGCAGGTTTTTGCCCAATTAACTGTTGGATATGCTTTTCGTATCGCGTTAAAGCAGTAACACACACACGATATTATACAGGGGCTGCCGTTCTCCATACTAACAATTATGTTCAAGTTGTTTTACTAATCATTTAGGAAGTCATTCATTCCTTTTGAGTCAACTAAAAGTCAGATTTCACGACCGAAATTTTTTACTCAGAAAATCAAATGTTTCAGAGCAGTATAACAAAGTTTTTACGAACATAAAATATATTATTATACATCGTTACATAATGCATTTCTCACAATTAGGTCACAATTGTTGCCTTCTCTTATATTACACTTTAACGTATATTGTATACGTTTATTAAATTGAATAATATTATTTCAATCAGTTGTCATGATTTTCTTATTGTACATTTAACACAATTTCACGTATTTTAACCATATGTGATTATCAGAAAGACGGTCGATCTTTCATTATACCACAACTTCTTTTTCTTTTTAGGTAGGTCTGAAAAATAATTGGCAAAGACAGTTTCAATTCCTTTTATCATAATGCTACCGTTCGTTACGACGATTGAAAGTAAAAATATATTTACCGTTTGGTATTGTAGTTTCTCCGAATTCTCCATCACCAAAGCAACCTACTAATGGTAGTTGTGGAAATAATTTTTTGAAAAGGGAAGATTCCACATTACATTCATTGAACATACTCTCCCCTCGTTCGCAGCATGCAAACATGAAACCCATGGAATGTTTTCTTAAGGAAACATGATTCTTGAATAACATTAATCTTTGTTCAACTAATTCCTTGGTGTTATAACTTTGATCGATAACTACGGACCATGTATCAACTGAACCAAATATAGCAATTCCAATACAAAATGCAATTTCTGCACACCTATCGTGCTCAGTGTTTTTTGAATGACATATACGTAAATCGCTAACTACTCCTCCCCAAACGGAAGGTTTATCTGTCTTTTTACTGAAGGGAAAAGTATTCTTATGAATTTATCAGTCAGATAATGTTGCTATAATATTAGATATTTCGAAATTTTACCTAGATTTCAATTCCTGTGCAAGTGCACTAGTCGGCCGACGACCTCTTTCATTACAGAACAGTAGCAAGCATTTGAAGTTACTACTTTTAAGTTTAGAAAGGGCTGAATTCATTTCGCTGTAACATTCCAGCCCTGTACCTTTTAAAATTGAAACTGTAACTGTTTTAATCCTTATGCTTGGCACATCGGGCAAAAATGCGCACACAACATTTTCTAAGGCATTTTCCATTTCTTTGTTATCGATAAGTACACCGTATGTACACAATGTTACAACATCGCAATTTGTCGGCAGGACTTTACAATGACAATCTTAATGAAAACAATCCATGATTATTATTATTATAGTACAATGTAGTATAGTATAGTATATTATAGTATACACCTTAATAAATCATCCGTTTTAAAATTAAAAGATTAATATATAATGCAAGCAATAAATACCGTGCTTATTATATGGTTCCCATGGAGCTTTAAAAAATAATCCTAATACTGGTTTGACTTGTAAATTTTTCACAATTTGACTTCTAAAAAGTTCCACGCCCCTTCTGAAATTTTGCATTAAATACGTAAACCCGCCTCTAGTTCGTTTTTCATCGTTTGCCACTTCTAACCAAGATCTGTAATATAAAACACACCAGTGTATCTTCGGGAAACTTGTACAGAAAAAAGATCAATGAAGGTCATAATATTTACACAGAAGGATAACAAAAACGAAGTGTAATTCCTTCGGGAATAATGAAAAGTTAATTTGTCTGTCGTTGAGCGTATAAAAATACTGTAATTATAAAACTGCATCGCACCTGCAAACTGTTGCAGCATTCAATAGTTCCATTCCACTTAAATACTTAAATATAATCCTTAAAATATCGTAGGTTAAGTACCGATTAGTGCTAATTGTTTTCTTTTTTTTGCTACTAATTGTACTTTCATCATCTTCGTGACTCCTTTTTTCTGGTAACTGCTCCATTTACTTCGCCGTGTATTTTAATACACTTGCTATGCTTTTCGTGCAAATTACAACATACATATATAGATCAGTGCTGTCCAGCGGTGGGGCCCCCTCGCACGCTTACGTCCCCTACCATTCGTTGTTCGCACGCAATGCGCTTGCACAATAACACTACGTATTCATTGTACGTGTGTACAATGTGTGAGATTCCACAGTTTCTTGACGGACAGAGATCTAGTTCGTCGTAGCGTCCTGCGTTTCCATGACAACAAAGCAAGACTTGTGAGCCGATCTCGGACAGCACTGTTCTAATCTCTTTCATCCGATTCATAGTTTAATGTCTCCTTAAAAATGAAATCGCATTACATATACAATAAACAATAACAGTAACAATGATCAAGGATCATTTCACTAAACAGCTGATTGATTCTTCCGTGTCGTTAGAAAAGCTTCAGCTTTTAATGTGCTCTCATAGAAACTCTACCAAATAAAGCATCGATATGGTCTTTTGCGAAAAAAAGAATAATGTGCACGCATTGAACGGTGAATGTTACTACATCATGCAGTAAACAATGATCTCACGTTGTCAATTTTAGAGAATTCTAATGTAGATATATTTCTAGTTAAATGTTTAGTTTAACTAATATCTAATGGAAATCGAATATAAAACAGAAATTTCATCACATGTGCGTGACAATGTTTGCCGCGTTTGCCTCGCAAAGAATCGAAATAACCAATGCATTTTTGGGACCAAACAAAATGATCCGAATAAGGGAGAAACAATTGATTTGTCTGAGAAACTCCGTTTGTGTAGCGGTATTGAGGTCAGTTTTATTTTCTTGTCTATTAATGTTTTTTTCTAGGCTCCTACTAATGTGATTTTGTGAGCAGATATCGGAGAATGATGGCTTACCTTCCACTATTTGTATAAAATGCATAGCTAAGATCAATAATGCCCATGAATTAAGAAAGCAATGTCAGGATTCTGATATTCGATTAAGAGAATTGTATGGATCGAAAGTAAGTATTTAAACATGCATGTAAAATGATAATATGACTGTAAATGATGTTGATTATTCTTTTCACTAGGATCAGTACTGTCAGACTGATTATTCCTTCACCTGGGATTTAATCAAAGTAGAAACTGATACATTATCTGCAATGGGTTGTAATCCTTATCGGATGATAAATCTAAACTCCACCAGAAAGGATCAGAAATCTGAGGATACAGAAGGAGAAGAAGAAGAGGAAGAGGAAGAATTCGGTAGTAGCCTGAATGAACATAATACTCCTATTAAATCTAAGCAAAGGGGACGCGAAAAGAATGTCGTGGGAAGAGAAGCCTATCGGACAAGGAGAATGACAATGTTCAAAAGAGTGACATCTATAGAAAATTTAAGAAATCATAAAGAAAGGCAAAGACAGTATATAAAAAAGAATGGAAATATCAAACGAGATGATGAGTTAACATGTATTAAAGAAACAGATTCACAAAGTTCTTACTCATGTCACATATGTGGTAGGCTTTATTCTAGCAAAAGGTCTTTGGATAGGCATATATTAACGCATGGTGAGAAAAAGTTTACATGCGAGAAATGTAACAAACATTTCTTTGAACTTGATAAGTTGGTACAGCACAGCAAATTGCACACAGCTAAAGAAAAGTCTAAGCCTGTATTATGTAAAATATGTAACAGAAATTTCAGAAAAACTGATACTATGGTAAGGCATTTAAATATTCATAAAAAAAGTAATCCTAAGGAAGTGCTCTCCATTTTGAAGGAAATTAGAGATAGAAGAAAGTTGGAAAACATCACGAATCCTCGTGAAGAAGTGTCTGAGAGTGAAAGTTGTACCGATAGCAACAAAGTAAGCGAAAAATTTGCAGCTAATCAAAAGATGCACATAGACATTCACAGAAAAAATGTGTTAGTGTCCAAAGGGAAAGAATCGAATTCCAATTTATCATCCTGTGATGTCGGCACTGAAAAACTCGACATACACGATCATGAATCGCGTCATCGTTGTAAATATTGTAACAAATGTTATGCAAATGAGAGATCGCTTCAAAAACATTTCCAGATTCATATTGAAAAGAAATTTGTTTGTAATGTGTGTAACATGAAATTTTTCCGACAGGATAGATTAAACAGCCATAAAAATCGATATAGACACGACGAGGATTCAACATCGATCGATGTACAAAAACCATCCGACGAAAAATCGGCTATTAAATTGATTAACAGCTGGATCAGAGAAGAACTTGACTCGGACAATGAAGAGAAAGGCTTCCCTTGTAAAATTTGCGGAAAATCATATGCTACGAAAAAATCTTTATTAAAACATAAATTGAGCGCACACAATTCGGAGGAAGAAAACTGTTTCAGCTGCGGGAAAATGTGCACCTGCAATGAAAAAGACAAGGAACAACCGAAATCAAGTGAAATTCTAAAACCATATCGATGCGACGAATGCACGAAATCCTTTGAGAAAGAAGTTAAGTTACAGAAACATATGAGAATTCATGAACGGGCTAAGGAACAGCAGGATGTGAATTTTAAGCGATTTTTATGTCATATTTGTAGCAAGACTTTTAGGCAAAACACAGGCCTCATGTTTCATATGAGAACGCATACTGGATACAAACCTCACGTGTGCAAATATTGCGGAAGAGGATTCACATCGAATTCTAACTGTATCAATCATGAAAGGACACACACTGGCGATAGACCATTCGTTTGTCATTTCTGTAGTGCTGCTTTTGCAAAATCGTGTACTCTTAAAGCACACATTACGACGCATACAGGAGAAGCAAATTACCATTGTAAAACTTGTGGCAAATCATTCAGAAGATTAAAGTACTTAAAGGAACACAAGTTCACGCATACAGGGGAAAAGCCGTATGCTTGTAAACTCTGTGGCACAGCCTACAGCCACTCGGGCAGTTTATTCGTGCATGAAAAGAAATGTAAAGCACAATATAATAACTATCAATCCAACTCGTCCCAAATTGTACAAAATTATTGTGAATCTGAAACGTCTTTGCCAAGCGCTACTCCTATCATCACGGTTCTACCACATCTGAACAATGCCGCTACAATGGATAACCAAACTAGCAAAACTTATATTGATAATATCCCGAGAATGAATTCTCAGAGTATTGGTAATATAAATAATGTTAATGCGTCGGATCTACATATTCATCCGAATTCGGATATTTCCGACGTTTCTTTAGCTGTAAAAAGCTTTGCACTTATTGGTCAAATGTTTTAATCGTAGGCCGATTTAAATGTAGTCAAAGTTCAAATTCAAATGGTTCTGTGATACATTTTTATTTTACAAACCGGCTTTGTATCAACAAAAAAAAGAAATAAGTAATATGCGAAATACTTCTAATCACATTTGCAATAAGTATCGCACGTTGAATATTTAAGAAATTGTAAATTAGGGGAAACTGGTCTATTTTGTAACATATTTTTTTGTTTCATTTATATAATATAGTGGAATATCAAGTTTAATTGCTGTATATACGTAGGCGTCTGCAATCGGCCTGAAGGGTAAAGCATTGAATGAACAGATGAAAATAAATCTTTTTTTTCTGTTAGGCTCGTTTTTATTAAATTATTATAAGAGTAACTTATAGTTTTCATCTTTGTAACTTCTCCTTTCTTTCAAATTTCAAATATTTCTACATATCGTTATTATCGATAGTTAATCGATACTTATCTACCAATTTCGTTGCAAACCGGCCATAATGTGTAGTGTTTGGTTTTGGTTCACTTTGAATGTAGCGAATCTAAGGATCCAACGCCTTGTCTATAGGCATTGGTAAAGTATGATACAATGCCGTAAAGGTTGTGAAAAGTGTTAAGTTTTAAAATCATGTACACGAATATCTCCGATTTTATATTTACTTGAGTGTACTTAAACCATTCAAGTTTCTCTCCTTGAACCTTTGATATATTGCAAATAAAAGTTTTATGTGAACTTCATTTCTTGGTAACATTTATTCATTCCTACGAGGAATGATGGATATTCAATAGATTAATTAACATTTGCGCGGGTAGATATACGGGGCACCATTTGCATATTATTATTTATTCTGTGTCACATAACTTAACTCATGTATACATATATGATTGGTACAGCTTCTATGCGGTCAATAATTAACTGAACAGTTAAATAACATGTTATTGTCGCGATAAACCATCCGACTCAAATCTGAAAACTATGTGGCCGGAAATTGTGGAGTATTTGAAAGATGCATCAGTGGTGGCAAAAATTCAAAAATCTTTTGGTGTTAAAATACATTACACCGAAACTTCAAGAGAGCATTACAAGAAAGTATTGTGCAACGAAACTCCGGATATAGATTCGCGGAATCTTAAACATGACCCGGATTGTTGCTCAATATCCTCCAAAGAATCGAATGAAAATGGTTATATTACAACTGAAAGAAAACGTATCAAAGTGACAATTAGCAATGTGGCTACGTCGTGTGGCGAACAAAGACAATCAACGGTCGATATTAATACAAATTATACTATAACAAATTATTTCTGGTATTATTTGTTTCTATTTGGAACAGAATTAGGCGACGAATTATTTTATTCTACATTTATACCCTTTTGGTTTTGGAATATTGATGGTACTACAGGTAGAAGAATTGTGTTAGTATGGGCTGTTAATATGACAATAGGTATGTAATTATTCTATAGAATATAATAAAGTATCAGTTTAAGTAGTAACAATGGACCTGAAAAATATTTGCATAGGTCAAATGTTAAAAGATATTATAAGTTGGCCTAGACCAGCATGTCCACCAGCAATTCGATTACAAACAAAATGGTCAGAAGAATATGGAATGCCATCTACTCATGCTTTGATCGGTATAACAATTCCGTTCAGTGTAGTATTATTTACAATGAATAGGTATACTTATCCTATCTCTATCAGCTGGATAATTGCTATTTTGTGGTAAGTATAACGCATTGTGCCCCTAATGGTAGATTGGAAAAAAAATTGAAAGACGATTTGTAATACGGTTGTATTTATTTATTTAAAAGGTGCACGCTTGTATGTGTGAGCAGGCTTTATTTAGGAATGCACACAGTACTAGATATCCTAGCAGGCTTAATTTTAGCTGCTGCATTAATGGTTCCATTGGTACCTCTGGTGGATATCATAGATTATTATATTTTTCCAAATACATGGGGTGTAGCAATTTTAATCTTTACTAGCATAGGTGTAATAATTTATTACCCCAGCGGTAAAAAATGGACGCCAACCAGGTATGTAAGTAGTTAATTTCTCCGGGCTGTAAAATTCTGGATACAATTAAAATGGATATTTTTATTCTATTACAGAGGTGACACAACTATGGTGGTGTCTGTTACTATTGGGCTTTATTCAGGGACATGGCTTAACTACAAAACGGGGGCTATGTTAGCCCCCACACATTCACAGCCATATCCAATTCTTTGGCCATCTTACGAAACGTTTGTCTACTTCATACTTAGAACAACGCTTGGATTTTGTTGCATTCTTTTATCCAAAACTGTTTCCAAATCTCTTACCTATGGAACAATGTGTGCCATATTGAAAATTGACGCCAAAGATCTCATGAGAGAGCAAAATAATGGAAAGAATAAAAACAAGGTGCTTGTTGATCTAGTCCAGAAGTATATAACTTGTTTTATGATAGGTTTCAATGCAGTATATTTCTTGCCAATTGTTTTTACTATGCTTGGAATTGGAAGGCCAACATTTTACGCGGAGATATAATGTTAAGAAAACGGCGCTCTTCTTACCTTTATGCATTCTTTTCCATAATATATTGGAAAATTATGTATTGTCATCGCTATAAATATCATTCCAATAATGTTTGTGATATTGTTTTCATATGTATATGTATATATACACACACATATATATATATATAAATGCAAATTAATTTTCTCCTTGTACAGTAATTAGTTGGGGTGCTACATTATTTGCCATACAGAAAAGCACAAATTTTATTATACATTTCTATTTATTCAATTTATACTGATACTTGTCCATGTACAAGCTTAGGTGAATTTTACACTGTTGGTCTAGTTTTAATTGTACTGTTCATGTGTACTAAAATTCTATTTTGGTTAATAAAAGAAGTAGACTGGGATAGTATATAACATGTTTTATATTTTTGCCTTTTTTTTTTAACTTACACGAATGTTATGATGTTTTTGTTATAATAAAGAAAACAAATTAAACTGTCTAAATATTCTCCAACATAGCTTTCACAGGCATGTCTACCCTAAGTACCTGTAAAAAATACAATTGTATGTTACTGCAATGTAATGTTAATAAGCGATTCAAACTTATACATGTATCCTTACCCTAAGATCTTTGTCTAGAAAACATTTCGTATGTGTTGCATTTATAATATGTGGAAGTGATAAATCATACGTGAGATTCATTTTATCAACAGCAATTACAATGCGATCTTGACCAAATAGAACTTGTATCTCTTTACTAGTAATCTATATTAGATAACAACATATACATTAATTTATTAATAATACTTGAAAGTAATCTAGTTATCTTACCCCTTTAGGCATATCAAATAAACCAATCAAGTTTGTAGGAGGTCCGTCTATAGGCTGTTTCAATAGAACATAATTCAAATTGTTATTAACAACAGTTTCCGACAGACTGATTTTATTCTTTTTTACATCATCTTTAGTAGGACAAGTAATCTCTTCGATTAATGGTTTCTGCGCTTGAGCATGAGTTCGTGGTTCACGATTTTCAATTCTGTGTTGCTGTAGTTTTCCCATTACCTGGTATTTGCAATTTAGAATTATTTATCTCGTCTGTCTTTTAAATTCAGAATGAACATACCTTCCGATTTTTAAGAATCACGTAATCCTCTGTAGTCAAGCCTTTATTAAATTTATTTGATACACCGTCCATTACAACTGATATTGTAAATAGCAAAAAGTTTTTGTTCTCTTGACACTTTTCGAAATATCTTATATTGATTGCAATATCGTATGTTACACAAGGAGATCCGCCTACAACATTGTACAAGTTGCATTAATTTTATTATCAATCCTTAGAAGATTTTTGTTACCTTTATCGGGTTCAAGTCTTTCACTTCCAATGCTCATAGGTATTACAAACTGTGGATTTTCTTCCGACAAAATCTCAAATAGTTTAGCATCAGAAATGTCATCCGGCGGCGGTATTTTCTCTGATGTACATATGTTTAAAAAAATCTTTTCTCCGCCATCAGTCCTTGTTTTAACGCATATACCTAGAATATTTATATACATAAGACTTATTTATATTTGGTGGAACTTCTAAATTTAAGGAGTACATATTGAGGAAATTTACCAGGTGCAGGCCGAATGATAAAAAAAGGTTTTGAATCAGACTGTTTCATTAAATTATCATCCTTCGATGTATTTCCCTACAAGAAGGAAAAATTCTAATTGGAGCATTAAAATTGATTCAACCGAAATATTTACTCACGGGTAATATCAGATTTTTTGTTAGTATTGTGTCATCGATATCCAAGAATGTCCGATTATTCATGATAGAATATAATTATAATATATTAGTTTCTATTTTCTTATTCTATTTTTTAAATAGCCAATTTTTTTGCAGTTTCAGGTTAATTTGTTTCATGTATGCCCCACACAGTTCATATGCATAGACGCGGTATGTGTACCGCCTATTCGCGGTATAATCATACCACATGTACAGCACATGTACATACAAGCACATGTGTAGGTACATGCATGGGTGGTAGGACTTGTGTAATATTTGAACCTCGTGGACGAAGCTGTAATAGGAAAGGGATATATCTTTTTGTGTAAAACCAAGAACTATGGGCATAGTATACTTGTATACGTACAAGGTCTAATGTATTTCATGATGTTTTATGATATTCATGAGATATTGTAATTGCGAGTAATCGCTTACTCGAACGTTTCTATTAGCGCCACTGAAGGTTAGATAAAGGGAAAAGCTCTGCACAGTATTATTAAAATGGCAAAGTGTGTGAACACATTGGATGGGTTTACCCTAAGGTATAAAAATATATGAATTAATATTCTAACGATTTAAATAAATTATATTGAAGAACAAGCATATTATTAAAAAAAAATTCTTTTAGCGATTTAACATTACAAGATGGACTTATACTTGAAATTGGAAATGATTATGAAGACATTCAGGAGGACGAATTTCCTTATTCCGCGGGTGTGCCATTAACTAACGAAGAAGCACTAAATCTCCTAAATATGGACGATTTTCAAGACGAGTATGATAATAATGATGCCGACGATAATACAAATAATCATATGACAATCTGCGGTTTGAGCTTTGCAAATTTGAAAACTAAAATGAGCAACGTTATTGAAAATGGAAAAGTAAATTGAATTTCTTTATTATAGTCTATTTATCACACTTTTGGCAATTATTTCTTTCAATATCTCTAATACAATAGGTGATGAAATTAGTGAAACAAAATGGTGTTGGAGACGTCGTTCCGTATGACGCACAAGTCACAATAAAATACATAGGGCACATAGAGTACAGAGATGAACCATTTGACTCCAGTTTTGCTCGTGGAGGTTCGGAGAAATTTCGTCTGAATCGGGGCCAGTTAATACCAGGTTTAGAAATTGGTATAACAACAATGCGAAAGCATGAAATAGCAGTGTTCATTGTACATCCTGATTTGGCATATGGAAAATATGGATGTGCTCCCCGTATTCCTCCGAACGAAGAAATTCTCTTTGTTGTACATGTAATTGATTACGTGGATAATGGTTGCGCCGAATCTTTAGGGACCTTATCATTGAAAGAAAGAAAACAGCTTCCGAATGTTGTCAAGCGGGTACAATCCAAATTTAATACTGCCAAGGATTGTTTTAATAAAAAGAAAATTAAACAAGCTATAAGAGAGTAAGTTATTTTTTGTAGTGTACATAAATACGGATATTACAACTGTTGCATTTGGTCAGATATTCGAAAGCACTTCAGTGGCTGGAAGAGGCAGAACTAAGGAACCAGGAAGATGAAGATGAAGCAAAGAAATTACTTTCAAGAGGATATAACAATCTAGCAGTTTGTTACAATATGGAAGAAATGCCACGCCGTGCTTGTTCTGCCTGCAATAGAGTACCTACACCAATAGCTAAAACTTACTTCAAGTATGTGGTTAAAATTTATTTAGATTTTGAAACAATACATAGTGTCCCAGGTACAATCTACTATTTTATTTTGTAGTCACGGACGAGCATTGCTGAGAATGGGGGAGTACACCAGGGCAATGGAGAAATTACAAACTGCTCTGAAGTTGCAACCCAAAAATGAAGAGACAATTAAGGAAATTCGACTGGTGAGCCTATCTAATGTATATGTACGTGTTACTTTTACAAATACATCATGTTCCACCTTATCGTTAGGCAAATGAAAAGCAGAGAACGTATTTAGAGGCGGAGAAGCGTCTTTGGGGAACGTGTTTCAAGACTGAGGGAAAGGGAAAGAAGGATTCTATATTCGAAAAAGCTGCTCGCGACATGTGCGGAACTTTCTCTCAGGATAAACAAATAATGAGGCAACCGCTCCCCGAATGTTTAACTCCCGAAGAAGATAGATGTATACGTGAACAAGCCGCCGCTTTCGGTCTCACGGTTACTACGCACCAAAGATACGGAAGAGAAATAACATACCTCAACAAGCCTAATTTTTAGGAGCTAGTTAAGTATATTTCAAAGAATGAAATGCAAACAGTATTCCGCTTACTTTTATATTTTCAAAGAGAAAGTTATATTTTAGAAAAATGTTTCCCTTTAAGTTTAAGATCTTAATATAATTGTTAAATATATTCTTTTACTAGCGATGTCCAAGACTCTCGATTTCAAACATGTTACCCAACAGCAATGCAAAAGAAATATCGAATAGAATATACAAAGGTTGAATTATTGAGAAGGCTGATCTGCGGTGTTCATAAATATCGGCGAAGTATACATATATGAAAGTATTTAAACATCTGTGGTGATCGCAGGTGAATCTTCTGAAAGAGGTTTTTCTACTTCGTTTCCAAATCGAACTCGAAACTTTCGTCTTACGAGATCCCAATCGACGATATTTTCGATTCTCGTTGGATCTTTCAAAGACAATTGACTTTCCAGTGGACTTGGTCGAAGTAATGGAAAATTCATTCCGTCGCGTTGCTGAGATAATCCATTATCCTATAGAGAAATAATGAATTGTAGATTTTCCGTTGCTCATCCATTATTGATCTCTTACGTACCTGAATAAATGAATGCCCGGTGAACAGGTGCATAACACCGGTTTTTCGTTTCTCGTTTCGAGTTTTACACGCTTTTACGATACATGGTACCCAGGAGGAAATGAGATTCAACGGTGAAGGTGCAGTTCGTGTTCTTAAAAAGCAGGTGTTGCAATTTTTAGCGTTTTCCATATTGCGTTGCAACAAGAATACATCGCTGTGAGTCTAGCTAGTTTTACGCAGTTTACTTACTTTTGCATTTTACGAATAAGTTTGCTGAGACCATACTTCCACTCGATATCGCTTTGCGATTGAATGCTTTGGTATGTGTCCGACATCATCGCAATTAACAGATTGATCAGTACTATGACGCTAACCAACATGTATAGAGAGAAGGATACCTGTTAGAATACGAGATCATTGATCATCAGCCGTTGAGCTATAATTTATGTACGTTCAACGAGTACAACTAGTTTGTTATTGGCCTGACCTTAAAGAGATATATCGTCCAATTTGGTTGCATTTTTTTGTTTAATGATATTGTAAAGTCATCCGTGTCCTTTTGGCCAAAAATAGCGAAGAACAGATTTTCCGTAATGTCGATGGGACTTACGTTCACTGAAAGAATGCAATCAAGCGTCTAAAATTGCGATAACGCAATTTCACGGGTGGAAGGCAAAGACCATTGCTACGTTGTGTAGTATTCGGTTATCAATCATTTTGTGCAAATGTACATTTTGATCGTTGCGCCCCAATTGATCAATATAATGTCATCGATTGAAAGAAAGGGATATGTACAGCATGAAACGCAGAACATGCGATGGCGAAGTGAAAAGGAAAGGGACGGAAAGAATGGGAAGAATCGGTATATTAATAAAGAAAAGACACGATATGAATGATCGGTGGTGAATTTCGAACGCCTGAAATGGCGCGGCGGATGCATGAATGTTCTCTCGAAATATCGATTTGAAGATACGTATGCATTCTGTACGAGTGAGGCGGGTCGATAAAGACAGCGTGTCATGATTAATGGGGAATCGATCGAACGACACAGGATCGATGTGCTGACAAAATTTCCCAACTACACGCTCGATTCTGTTCAACTGCAAGCGCTGTGTGATAAGTATTCGATCGGAAAGCATGCACGCATGCATTTAGTTATAACGATGTTTATAATTAACACTGTGGAATTGATTTATCGGTCTGTTCGTTTGTCAGTGAAACAATCGAGGACCAAAACGATACGGGTCTCCGTATTATGCATGTATGTATGTACACGATGACTGTCCATTGACCGTATATTAAATATGTACGCACTGTTGCTATACAGCAGCATTTCCTCGGTAACTTCTAGAACAGTCTACAACATGATTGAAATTGGTAATCATTGCTTCGATGAGAGAAAGGATAAAAGGTACGCGAGCAATAGAGTCACAAAATGGTCCGGTGCGATTTGGTCGTTTATTTCGGTATGAAAGATCGTAGAGACGAGGCTGTACATGTTTGTTCGAAAACCAATCATATTATAGTTGTAGCAATTAAAGACCTGAAGAATAAATCCAAACGACTCCATTTGTTTGATCGATTGGAGAATTCAAGAAACCAAGCTGGGTGCCGTAATTTGGTTTGCGGCAGGTATACCGGCCAACGAGCTTTCCAACGCTGCCGGTATGGGATCGTGCTCCGACTCTTTTGATTCTTCGGTATGCTTCTCGACGTTTTCGCCGTAAAGATCTCTATATTTTCGTCTCACTGCTTCCCAATCAACGACATTGTCGATTCTAACAGCGTTACTGAACGATAGTTGGCTACCAAGAGGGCTCAGGTGAACGACCGACAGAGCGACGCTGTCCTTGTGGCCCACCTGGCCCTTTTTCACTTTGGACAGCCACTTGGCGCCCATTCTTGAACGCGCTGATATCGCATCGGCTCTTTGCAGTCCCATCAAACGGACGAGGGACGGCCGATGTTTATTTGCAGAGCGTTTCTTGCAAAGTTTGAACAAATACGCCATCCACGTTGTTAGAAGATTGAGCGGCGATGGCGCTGTACTTGTCCTGCGCATCGATAAACGTGTCTCGTCAATTAGAATTTCCGCGATTTCGGATTGCGTGGGCATGCAACGCTCGTTATCGCATTCGTTAATTTATGCGGATGCTATCTCGATTTTGATTTCCGAAGAGTACGTTACTGGAGAGTCCGGCATTTTTTTCGAGGTGAGCAAGAATTATTCTAAATCCTTACCTGTGCATGTTCCGAACGAGCTTACTCAATCCGTACTTCCACTCGATGTCGGACTGAGCTTGTATCCGCTGGTAAGTGTCGCTCATCATGGCAATTAGCAGATTAATCAGGACAACCACCGAAACCAGCATATAAATACCGAAGGCGAGCTTGAAGAGTACCTTGGTCCATTCGGGCTGTACTACTTCAACCTTGAATTGTTCGTGGGTCGTCTGACCGAAGATGGCGAAGAACAATAACTCAACGGCCAGTACGGGACTCATCCTGACTGGAAATACGTGGGAACGATACGTCTCGTGAAAACTCTGTGTATCGCCATGGTGAGACTCTGTGTTTCATGTTCTTCGATCTGTATGTATATACGTGTATGTTGTATGTATATGGGTGTAAATACGTGCGAGTGTCGTAGTCCTCGAGTTTGACGAGGTACGGTGTCGCTATGGCTAAACGCTAATACAGGTAGATAGAGGGACACGTTACTTTAGATTCTTAAAATTAGGGGTTGCTCTGGTTGAACGACTATTGAGAAATCGTATAATGGAGGGGAACCAGGGGTAACTGTAGTGCAGTCGAAAACTGGGATAGCCATGCGGGGTGACGTTCGTAGACGCACGATAACAGTCGTACTTCTCTATGTCGTGTTCGCGGTATTACTTACGTACACTCCGAAACGATTGCAGCTCGATTATGTCGCGCGAAATGATGGTTGATCTTGGAGACGCGCCAAGTATTCAATTACGAGATACTACCTAGAATGCTTCGATGCGGTATTAGCGCGAGGAGAATTCGTACGTGGCATCGTGCACGATTGTTTTGTCAAGTTCGCGACAGTAGGTTGAACTTGTGTGTTTTCCGAGGCGAGGAAGCTGCTTCCTCTAGATAGGTGGCGTTGAAGTCGCTGGTACCGTGGAGGAGTTGGATGCTGTCGGTCCGGTCTCGTCCTCGTTCTCTTCGTCCTCGTTCTTATCGTCTTTGCCTGGTTCTTTTTCAGGCTCGTTTCCGGACAAGGCTAGATACTTCTTGCGTATCGAATCCCAATCGACTACGCTCTCGATTCTTGTGGCGCTATTGAAAGACAGCTGGCTTCCAAGGGGGCTCAAGTGTACCACGGACAAGGTGACGCTATCCTTAGGTCTGACTTGGCCCTTCTTCACTTTGGCTAACCATTTCGCGCCCATCTTCGATCTAGGTGACAGACGACCGGCACGCTGAAGTCCCATCATGTGGACCAACGAGGGACGCTTTCGTTTCGCGGTGCGTTGCTTGCACACCTTGATGAAGTACACGATCCAAGTGGTTAGCAAGTTAAGAGGCGACGGGGCGGTGGTCGTTCTGTAACACGGAATCGCGTGTCCAGCCTATCCCGCAGATGCGTGTCACGAAAAGGGACTACACGATCGCGAAGCACGCGGCGCGAAGGCAATTCAATGTGGAAATCTGATAACGAAATCGCAGGATCGGACATTCTTTCGTCGAAGAATGCGAGTTGCGGTTCCCTTAGAACGGGAAACGAAAGTGGACGATGAATATAGTGGGAGAGATTCTGAACGCGGCGCGGGGTGGAAATCCGAGTCGCGTTTGCCGGCTTACCTGTGCATATTTCGGATCAGTTTACTGAGCCCGTATTTCCATTCAATGTCCGATTGCGCCTGTATCCTCTGGTAGGTGTCGCTCATCATGGCGATCAGTAGATTAATTAACACGACTACCGAGACCAACATGTATACACCAAAGGTCAGCTTGAAGAGGACCGAGGTCCACTGCGGCTGATTAGTCTCGACCTTCAGCTCGCCGTGGGTCGTTTGGCCAAAGACGGCGAAGAAGAGATACTCGAAGGCGAGTACAGGATTCATCTTTACTGGAATTCGAGGCACACACGTTTCTTCATTTGTCTTTCTTTGCATTTTCTCTCGTGACTGCTGCTTCGTGCCTTATGCTGGCTACTGGTGGACTCGCTACGTATGGATGCGGGTGTGGTATCATACGTACATTAGAACGAACGAACGATCGAACGAACGATGAATGTACGAACATGCTCATGCTAATACAGACTGGCCATGCTTGCGAATAACGTTGGATGCATGCCGGACGTTCCGTGAGCTCACGTCGATCCACGTCGTGTAACTTTTCGGTGTCTTTTATATTATTATTATTATTATTATTATTATTATTCCTATTCAGTTTGTTTTCGTTTACTTTCGTATAAAAACTTCGCGACAACAAACTCGCGGAATGCATGGAGGATCTACAAAAGCCAAGTGTGTTATCGATCATTCGGATTCCACGGGTTTACCGCGTGCTCTTCCTTCTACCCGGTCCTCCGAACTCGCAGGATTTGCAATCGATTCGTTTATTTTGGACGATGAGATGCAGCATGCAGACGGTGAGCGTTTTTCTTCCCTTTCTCCCCCTACTCTCTTTCGCTCACTCCGTTCTTTCTCCTCGAGTATTCAGGTGGATCTCGCGACGAGGTAGACTCGCGAGCGAACACGTATGTAGAAAGAGAACTATTTATCGTGCGCATGCAAGGACAAGATCGGACGCTTCGCTGCTTTCCGAAGGAGAAGGAGGACTCGGAGGGGAAGAAGAAGAAGAAGACAAAAAGGATGAGGGAGACGAAAACGGAGATTCCGGCAGTAAAAGACGGTCATAGAAAAAGTGGAAGAGTGCGGGCGTCGGGTGGTGCTGCTCATCGAGATGAAACTCCTCGATGTCGACCAACCCGGCGCTTCTCGACTTCGCATTGAATTTGGCCGATTAGTGAGACACAACAAAACACGCATTGCGCAAGACTCGAACAGCACGAGAAAGACAACATTGCTCTTGTATATGTATATTTATAGAAATGCAATGCACAACATAGGCTGTGGAGAAACGCGCGCTCGATTGGCGCCTCCGTGATATATGAAACAAGCCGGCAGTGGTCGCCAACCCACTCGGTGAGACTCTGAGATATCGAAATCGGAAACGAGATCGAGATCGAGTCGCGGACACCGAGTAGCTGCGATTCGGACTCGCGGCCGGCTGTGAGGGATTCCGCTGATTACAGATTCTTTCTCTTCGTCGTAAAGAATGTTTAAGGATCGTCGACCTTGTTTGACAGAATAGGGGGGGGGGGGGGGGGAGAAGGAAACTGCAGAGAGGCGAAGGTTTCGCTCGCGCCGATGGATCTTACAATTAGTCACAAGCCCGAATCACAGCGCGGGTAACAGCGAAGTGAGATACATTTCTCGCGACCTTGCAAATATTTATGTTGTTTAGAATCAGGCAGCAGTCCCAGCAGGCAACACACATCGGGCAAACGCACAATGCAGACGATACGACACCAAGAAGAATCGTGTCCTGCATTCCGTTGTGCACGTGTCATTGCCATTCATTTCGCGTTCCGTTTGGTTGCGGCTTCTCGTTGAACGTTCTCAATCGGCTTTCAAAACTTACTATCTCGGGAGCTATCGTCACAACACTCATTCTTTTTCTTGTAGCGGCCGTAGCGACGAGGAGGCGCCGTCGATGGCGTCTCCATCATCCATTCCGTAACATTGGCCAACAAATCTATCATTGTAATTGATCCGATTATCCGTTTGTCTCGAGATAACGAGGCTGTTCTATGGTACATTCGGGACAAGGATAGATCTTAGTCGCCGTCTTCGAAATTATGCTAAATCACCGGAGGCCTGCTTCGAGAGAAGGCCAGGATGGCGAAACAGTATCGATTTTACCGAGGTTGGTCGGTCACGTTTGAAATTCGACCAAGTATCGAGATGGTCGCGAAAAGCAAGGAATAGCTCGTCGTTCGCTGATCTTGGATATTCCAACGATTTCGAATGTCAATGCGAACTTTCCGAAGGACGCGAAGCATTTTTATTCGTGTACTCGCGTATCGCACGTTTCGCGGTCCCATCGACCGCGCCGTTAACACTCTTTCTTTCGTTTCTTTTTTTCCAGATTGGCTGTGATCGTATATCCGAGGGATAAGATAGAGGGTAAACGTCAGGAGGCTATTTCTCACTCCCTTTCTCTCGTTCTGGTAAACGCTAAAGAATCGCGACTAATCGCGTGCGTCGAACTTACCGTCGTGGAAGGCGCTCTTTTTCTTTCTGTCCTCGATGCGTGCTTCCTGAATCGATTGGTTCCTGAAGGCTTGGTTCAACGCGACGAAGTGCATCGAGAAACCAAACACGAAGATGGCCAGCACTGCGAGGAATCTAGCGAGATCCTTCATCAGATTTCCGATGATGATGGCCCACGGTCCGAACAGATGATGAAAGGAGAGGAAGTCGAGGATCTGCACACATGCCAATAAGAAGCTCAAAGCGAACAGTTGATTCCTGAGGTACAGCAGGGTCGGCCAGTACGGCCGCTGAACGATCACGAAACCCATCAAATGGAAGGCGACTCCACAGATGCCGAATAGCAGCACCGCCAATTTTATCCAGCCAAGTCCACTTTTATCGCTAGGATTTGTCAGCTCGAACAGCAACAGTCCCGATAGCATCACCAGAAGACACCACTCGTACCAGTACGGTAACAAGCTCGCCCTTACCACGGGATATATAGGGATTATGCCGACCAGCAAAAGGAAGACCATCAGATAAATGTGGGATGTGAGGTAAGACATGAATTTTATGATGGGAACGTTGTTGTACTTGTGACCGAGTGGAAGAGCGAACACCACCCAGACAGGCGGGCAGACTAGGAACGCCACGAACAGGAGGATCGTCCTGAAGGCGTTCCAGTTCAAGCTGCCCTGCCAAAGTTCCTGGAGATACCGTTGCACCACCGTATGCGCAATCACCTCCTTCTGTTCGTTCTCGATCAGAACATCCAGGAATTCCACGTTCCTACGATCCATCGACGTAAGAATCCTTCCGGCGGAATCGGCGCCCGCGGCGAGGGCCAACAGTTCTGTGGCCATTGTTTCGCACTGTTTGCCTGCGGCTATCAAATCTTTCGCTCTCTCCTTCTCCTTCTCCGACAATTTCATGTATATGTTGGAGAGCTTCGCTGCCGTGTCTACCGGTGCCGGCGATACCAGTACGAATTCCTCTATCGGTTTGTTGTTGTGGCTCTTGCTACAGACCATCATGTTATAGACGAACTGAAAGAGAAACGAGTTCGAATCGATCGAATGCGTCACGAACAATAGTACGGGTGAACGTAGCGTAGCGGAGAACGAGGAAAGTTAGGCATCGCGTGTTAACTATCTAGCGTTGGTACTCGCCAAAATTGATTGCCCCGAACGAGTGATCATTGCTCGTGTTGAAAGTTTCGATATTCCGTGCTGCGCCGATTACATGGCCCGTCGAAGCTCGAGTTTTCACACGAACGAGTACAAATGCGGACGAAAAGTATCGCGGGGTAAATCGTGGTGGTTGCGGCTTACCCTCTTATCCTCCATCAGGGCGTAGGTGTCGTGCTCTTTCTCCATGAGATACTTGAGCACGTCGTTGTGGCCCTCCGAGGCGGCGAACCAAATCGGCGCGCTTCCCAAATTCGTCTCGCTCTTCGGCGATGCACCGCTTTCGACCAGCAATTTAACAACATCGAGATAGCCGGCCCGCGCTGCGCAATGCAGCGGCGTCCAGCCATTTTTATCGGTCGCGTTTATTTCAGCCCCCTGTCCGAGCAAAACTTCCACCATCTGGTAGTGGCCGTGCGTCGCCGCGATGTGCAGACCTGTTTTCCCATAGCGATCGGCGCTGTGCAGCAGCTCCGCTGATCTGCTCAACAGAAGACCCACCACCGTGATGTGACCGCCGAAACAGGCCAAGTGGAGGGGATTAAAACCGTTTTCCGTAGTCGCTGCTTCCACCTTTGAGTAATGATCTGCCGTCAGCCTCGTTCGGTTCATCGAAACAATTGCTTTCTTATTGGTTCTTCTGTTTTTGATACCTGTACACCAGCCGAGTTCAAGAGCAATCGCACGACGTTTTCGTTTCCAGAGTAGGCAGCCAGATGCAGGGGTGTCATCCCGGACTCGCTGCCTAGTTCTCCTACCAGTGATCCGCCAGTCGGAGGGTCGGACTTCACCGTTCCGGGCACGTGGGTCAGCAATTCTCGCACGGTATCTGCAGCAATGTAAAACAAATTGTGCCACATGCTTTACGGATGACAGTTGTTAAAGAAGGAAGCAAAAAAAAGAAGAGAAAAGGTTTACCAGCTTGACCAAAGTACGCGGCAACGTGAAGGGCGGTAACGCCGAGCTTTTTACTGGATATACGAAGAGACTGCGAGGATCTCATGACTTCGAGTACCTGACCGTGGCCATGCTGGGCGGCCAAATGGACCGCGGTGAATCCTGCACGATTCTCATCGGCGCAGGAAGCACCTGCTCTGACCAACGCTTTGACAACCTCCGCGTGGCCACCTTCGGCCGCCAGCTGAAGAGGTGTCGCCTCTGTTAATTTGTTCCTAGCAGAGATGACACCTTGCCGGTCGAATTTCATCAGCTCCTCGATCACCCGCACGCTGCCCTGCATCGCTGCTATGTGGGCGCAAGTGTTTCCATCTTTCGTGCATGCCATCACCAGGCTGGGATGCCTTTGAAGAAACAGCTGGGCGACCTCCGCGTAATTGTTCATCGCCGCCGCGTGAATCGGCTTCTGGCCCTGATCGTCCGTCGCGTCTATACTTGCCCCGAGTTCCAGCAGAAGCTTGCACACTTCCAATTGACCAGCACCGGCTGCTAGATGAAGAGGTGTTTGTTTTCTCAGCGTAAGAACGTCTATCGCAGCCCCGTGGTCCTGCACGAGAAACTTGACGAGATGCGAGTAGCCGTTCATCGCTGCCAAATGCAATGCCGTTCTACCGACTCTGGACTTGGAATTTATAAACGCTTTGTTAGCCAGAAGCGCGTCGCAGACTTGAAGGTAGCCGTGCTCAGCGGCCAAGTGGAGGGCAGATCTTCCCTCCAAATCGAACACGTCCACCCTCGCGTGATTTGCCAGCAACGTGGTAACCAGCTCCATGTGTCCGCGGTGCGCAGCGATCAGCAACGGTGTCCAGCCCACGGCGCTTTGACGATTCAACGCCTTCTGTACATCTGTGGCTGACATACCGCATATCATCTCTGATAAAACTTCATTGTTTCCAGCCAGGGCGCAGTGATGGAACGCTGATTCTTGTGCCTGTTTCGTCTGTAGCGAAACGTCGGCCCCCCCTTCTAGGAGGGCTCGAATCACTGCCCGGTCGTCGCCGGGAGTTACAACTTCCGGTGGTTCGATCTGAGCAGCGTAATGCAGAGCACTCGCCCCCTCGTTCGTCAAACTGTTGACGTAGGCGGTCGCCGTTTCCGGACCCTTTCTCTCCCTCACGAACTGGATCAAGTGTCGCACCACGTCGGCCTTGCACCCTCTGCATGCCAAGTGCAGCGGCGTCTCTCCGTTCTGCTGCGAACATTTTGTCACGAACCACGAAGGAGGAGGAGGTAAATAGAAAGGGGGAAAAGAGATCTTACCTTGGATTTGAACATAGGGTCCCCGCCGTCCTCCAGAAGGAGCAACAGCGTGGCCAAGTTCCCATGACTCGCCGCAACGTGTACAGGAGTTTGGCCGTTGTCGGTAGTCAAATTTGGACCTGCACCGGATTTCAGCAGCATCAGCGCGCATCTGTCGCCGTCGGGCACCCTCGCCGCTATGTGGAGAGGCGTTTCCCGCATCTTTCCACCTCGAACGTGAACTTCTGCCCCATACCCCAGCAGAGTCTCCACTACCGCGGGTTTCGCATTCTCCACGGCTATATGCAGGGCTGTATAATTGTCATTGGTGGTTGCATCCACCTGCGTGGCAAACGATCACTTTTTGTTCAGGGATAATTGAATGGAAATCGATTCGATACTTGGCATTCTAGTACCTTTTCCCCTCGTTGCAGCAGCGTGCTTATGATGCCAACATGGCCATACTTGGCTGCCGTGTGAATCGACCTGGCGCCACGTTTGTTCGGCATATGCAAGTAGACGCCCTTCTTGAAGAGCATCGTCGCGCACTCGGAATGGCCGTTTAAAGAAGCTATGTGCATCAACGTGGACCCGTCCTTCGTCCTCTCGAATATACTGGCTTTGAACTTGTCGGCCAGCAATTCGATTATGGAAGCGTGTCCGTTTTCCGCTGCCAGATGCATGGGGGTTCGATCCTGATGGTCGGTGATGGAGGCCGACGCTCTGACACCGTAAAAATATTTCACCAAAGTTTCGTCACCCTCCGCGCTCGCGATGTGCAGCGCGGTTTGTCCGTCACCCTGAGAAAAACAAGGTTGCTATTTACGATTAGTCTAAAGAGCTACAAAGTTTTGCATTCTTTCCCCATACGTTCTGCATATCCACAGCTGTCCCGTAGTCCACCAATATCCGCACCATATCGATATCCCTTCTCCTGGCAGCTAAATGAAGAGCGGAATCTCCTTTCGGCGTGATGGCACGAAGTTGGTCCGGCGCCTGTTGAGCCAGCAATTCTCTACACATGGACTGATTGCCAGCTTCTACCGCCAACAGCAAAGGTATTTTCCCTTTCTGCGAAACGTCACGATGTTCGGTCCTATTATTCTCCAGATAATTCCCTTTCGAAAATGGTGCAATCTCGCTGGGGAATGGGGGGCATCGGTCGGCCAGAAGGCGAGCGATTTTCGCGGAAAAATAAAAACGTGTTTCCTCGTACGATTTCCCTAAATAGCCGCAGTCGCAAGGTAGACGTAAATATCGACGTTTACCGAACGGTTTCTCTTCAGCTCGAATAATCTTGCTCGTTTGCGAGACAAGGATCGGCGGAACATTAGGAGGCTTGTCGGTGCGCGTGTGAGAAAGAAGGGAAAATAGATGGAAATTCGTAGGGGGGTGGTAGAGGAGGAAGAAGAAGAAAAAGAAGCGAGCGGAGTATTATGACAGCTGTTCGGTACCAGGCCGCGATAGTCCTGCGCCATCATTCGCGTCACGCGAGAAACGTGGACGCGAGTCGGGAGTAATCCGCGAAAGAGATCTCGCAAAAGCTGTTGATTCCATCGGTCATTTCTTGATGGAGCATAGAGCTGCTACAAAATGATAAAAAAAGAATAGAATGCTAACGTACTGCTTACCCCGTCAACTTTCGACCTGATGTCTCGACCGGCGGCGGCCAGCAATGCTCGCAAAATAGAAGTCGCAGTGCCGGTTTGCCTAGAGGCAACCAAATGTACGGCAGTTTGTTGTCTCGGCTGTGTTCACGAACAGAACGAAGGGTATGAAACAATTGTATGTACGATTAATAATTCGAAGTGGAAAACAGAAATGTTCGTACCCCTCCAGTCGCGTAAGGATCGGCTCCTCGTTTCGATAGGAGTAACTTGACGACGTCCTCCCTCGAGTACATGGCCGCGATGTGGAGAGCATTGTAATTGTCCTACGAAAAACGAGGATAAAATTTTTGAACGCAAAGATTACGCAGCTGGATAATCGACGCTGCATTTTCACGTGGCAGTCGCAGACGCGCCCGTTTGATCGAGTAAAGTACCTTCGGCTATTCATGGCGGGTGAAAATAAATGGCGAGTACTGGTAAGGTTCGCCGGGTCAAGTGGCTGGTATAGAAACCGGGTTATAAATCACGTTTTGCCGCACCCAGAATAAAACGAGCGCCTTATCGTCGAACGATTTGAAAATGACGTCGATCCGACGCGCTGGGTGGGGCTACGAACCCCCAACCCCTGTGATTAGTGATTAGTTAGAGTTAACTAGGGGCGCGACCAGCTCTTTCCGCGAAGCTGTTCAGATTCCTAGAGCTCCCGCGACCTTTGGAATTCCAGCGGAGCTGGTTACATTTAGCAAGGAAATTCGCGTACCACCGCACCGGGCTTACTGGAATTAGGCAAGCGCGGGCGTAATCGCGTAAGCACGATGGCCGCGAAGAAACGCGGCGATAAAATCTGAAAGTCGTCTAATCAGCTCCTAGAATCGAACTACTTTTTCGCCCTACTAACGCGTCGGCCTACTTGCTCGGTTACTTTCTTACCTTCCGAACCCCTTGGCCTTGACCCTCCTTCACGCGAGCTTACCCTCCTCCGTTTGACTCAACACGGATTACAAGAAGATCGTTAACTGTACACGTTTCATGGTCTGGAATATTACGTGTCGCTGCCACGCAACGCGGCCGCGAACTTATTCCAAAGCTAATACCGCCACGTCCGCGACGGTTTTTAACACGGATAGGTTTATCGTCTTTCGTGGAATGCAAAGCGAGACCAACGAGGAACCAACATGAGATTCCCCGTTTCGTTTTACTGGCGAAACTATGTACGATTTTCTCGGAATACTTGCGTTGTTTCTTGCGCCAACGTCCGCCCCTAACTCGATCATTCGGTCGAGCAATGCTGTGCGATTGTCTTTCACTGCGTACATCAGCGGTGTCATGCCCGTCGCCTAGAAATCGGGTACAGTGGTCGTGTAGAGATCGACAAGAAAGTGGTAGCGTTTTTTTGTTGCTGCGAGAACAATCGTCTCCTGAGACTAACCGGGTCCATGATACTGGCGAGTGGAACAAGAGGGCCATCCTCCCCGACGTTCTGCACCGCCTTCTCCAGAGATTTGAGCAACTGGTCCACCGGTGCCCATTCTCCGCGCGCGGCAAGCCCGAGGAGCTTTTGCACGGCTTCCCTGCTGGTAGCTCCAGCCGACCCAGGCTTGCTTCCAGGTTGCGTGCCATCCGTGCTCCCGCCTCCGCCGGCGCTTCCCGTCGAGGCCGATCCTCCGGCCTCATCCTTCCCGGCAACGGGACTCTCCTCCTTGCTCGAAGGGTTCTTCTTTTCGTCCTTCCCACCCGATGTCTTCTTGCTGTTACTGCTCATGATACCTCGTGCACGGCTCTCTCATCGTAGAGCCCCAACATGCCGCGCGATCCAATTACGATTTCTCGCCAATCACTGGAACATCTACCACCGCAATTCTTTACCCGCGTCTAGTTATTTAACGATTGCAAACCTCAAACTGTCCGCGCGTTTTTCTATCTCGCAACGAAACGACTTCTAAGGCGTTCGAACGTTGAACAATCTCTCGGCCCTGCGGACGCGTGTTAACGGCGCGTTTATTCTGGCGGTTCTGAAGACGTTACGTAGCGGTGGCTCGCGAAGGGTTGCCTTCCCTCGACCCTCTCGCTGGTCGAGCAGAATCGACCAATCACTGTCACGGTAGCGCGCGAATCCACGGGGTAACAGTACACACCGACAACCGACTCGGTTCAGCCGGGGTGCACGAACGCGTGCCGCTTGCTCAACCGGCTCACCCTCTGGCCAGCGCGGGCCTTCCTTCGCTGGATGCTAAGAAAATGCGGTAAATCGGTGGAGAACTCAGTGGTGGTAACGGCGACGGCGGTGGTTCGGTAAAACCGAGAGAGCTACCACGAGGGTGGGGAGCAGAAGGTGGTACGGTGGTGGCATGGTCGACGTCGTCACGCGACTTCCGGCGGGCGCCAGCAGGCACGCCATCCAGCTATCTGGAGACCACCAGTTTTAGACTTTATCCCTCGCTGCCGTCCTCGCTCCACTCGACTTACCTTTCCTGCCTACCATTCCTCTATTTTTTGTTTATTTCATTTTTTCTATTACTTTGCTACATTTCTTTCGGATTTCCGCTTGCACCCCCTATTTCGACGCGTAGGCGTTCCGCCGCTCGCCGGCGCTCCACAGCGACCATGAATATCTTTGGGCCGCCGTTTGTCTCTTAGCTTTTAAATAGAGAATACATTAAATGCAGCGGATATGGCATGAGTTTACAACATGATGCATGACTGGCGATATGGCCATCGCTTTTTATTATCAGTAATAAATAATTAAGCGGAGTGACGTAACAACTGTCGAGCAAGCGGTTAATATAAGAATCGTGGATCATTTGCACATAAAGTTGTTGGACTGATATTATAGGCGATAGAGGTCAGACGGATAAGAATTACAAAGCAAACATATAGAAAGCAGCTCCCAGATAATCCGAACTATCGAATTCGATTGTGGCAGTACGCAGTCATTGGACGTTACTCGCAGTGCCGTCGCGCATCTCCGATCCGCCTGCACAGTAATTGGCATCATCGTCGAAGGAAAGTCGATTCAGTGAATAAAGGTGGCACGTATTGGAAGAAATGCTCTGCTCTTGGATAATCAGAAACTCGTTCCCGCTATCAGCCACGAGCTGCTGTGCAAATCGCAGATATGTATGTACCGTGGGAAAGTTCTTACCAAGTAAGTTGATATTGTACGCGAACCACTTAATCAAATTAAAATCCAAAGCTGATGTAAACAAACATCCTCTAACTACGCAGCTTGTCGCGCGGTTTGGAAATTGCGCAACGTTTCGGTTCAACAGCACCGACACAAGCACGCGGATAACGAAAAACTCGCGCATATGGCCTATCGTGGGAGCGTATCTTTAACCGACGAGACCATAGGACAATTGTTAGGGTCAGCCGCAAAAAGGTGGCCGGACCGAGAATGCATGGTGTCCGTTCATCAGGATACGCGCCTAACATTTTCACAAATGCTGCATCGCGCAGATCACTTGGCCGCCGGTTTGATGAAACTGGGTATGAAACGGGGCGATCCCCTGGGCTTGTGGGGCCCAAACGAAATCGAATGGGTGATCGGCTTCGCGGCCGCCGCCAGAGCAGGCTTCGTGGTAGTCGCGATCAACCCAACTTATCAAATGGATGAAATTACCTACGCCATACGAAAGGTTCGCGTGAAAGCCATGATATCGCCTGCGAATTTCAAGACGCAGAATTACTCACGCATGCTGCTCGAAGCCAGGCAAAGATGTCCTACTTTGGAGCACATAATCATCCATTCGAAGGATCACGTAACGTACGACAATGTTCCAGCGAGAAGGAATCCGCGATATATCCGAGTTTCCTTGGAATTTCGCCTAATTTAAGCGGGGGAATGGACATCGCGCGATAACTCTTGGTATCCGGCGACGGCGGATCGATGAAGGGACAGGTCGGCGACGAAGCCACGTAAATCCTTCGTCCTTAGGAAACGCGGTCGTATCGGGTCACTAGAGGCGGCCCAAGTAAATTCGTCGCGACCGTTCATTCCTTGTGATAAGTCAGATCGGGCGAGGCCGAACCTTCTCGCACTCGCACTCGCACTCACACGCTCGGGTGATTCATGAATATCGCGTGCGAGTAGAACGAGTAGAACGCGGCAACCATCGACGCACTGCCCGTATTCGACTTGCTTGCCGGGTTAATCGCAGGGTCAGCCTGTAAAGAATCCGTACACGCTACGCGACACGGTTGTCCCTTTCGCTTCCGTTTCGCCAACCGATACCCAATTTTCAAAGGCGCGTCCTCCGGTTCTCCTCCTGTCGCGGTTCACGATAGCAATCGGACCAGCTGCACCAGGTAGCCGGCGACTCTAGTCCGGTGAATCTATTTTCGCCCGTGCCTCGTAACTTTCAAACTCTTGCCCGATCATCGGACGGATTTCGTTAATAATCGTTCCCCGTGGAAAGGAATCGCCGACGTGCAATTAGGTTAATGGCCTGCCACTGTTTGCCAAGCTTGTTACGCGAGGCACGATTCTACTTCCACCCCGATCTACAACCTCTAGTGCGGTGGTCGATCGATGATCGGTTAACGTGTTTTTAAATCGGTGCAGGGGGGCTCGACGCTTCAGCGACGTCGAGACGCTCGCGTCCTCGATCGAAGTGGAGCGGATCGCGGCGGAACAAGACCAGATATCTTGTTACTTTGGTAGCAATATACAATTCACTTCGGGAACTACAGGCAGACCGAAGGCCGCGGTGCTATCACATAAATCGCTTGTGAACAATTCGAAACAGGTAGAATCGAGAGCAGGCTGCGCAAAAAGTGGTATACCTCGTCGAATGTTTCTCAAATATTGTATTTTCATTTTCATTCTCCGATGTCGACTATTTAGGCAGTCTTTAGATCGGAGCTGAACGCCGAGCAGAAAGTTTGCTTGAACGTTCCGCTCTTTCACGCGTTCGGCATAATAAAAGGGATTCTCGCTACGCTCCACGCTGGTAGTACGCTCGTTCTTCAGGCACCCTCGTTCAACCCTGTGACGTCGTTGGACGCGATACTGCGAGAAAAGTGCAATGTAGTTTATGGTACTCCGACGATGTGGGTAAGAGAACGACCGCGGCGACTCGGCGGTGTCGCCTAATAAAGGAATTAAATTCTCATCCCGTCGCGCAAACAAAATTTCGATCCTTCTTCTAGATCAATCTTCTGGATACCTATCAACGACTTCAACCACCTCCAATAACTCTGGCCTGTGGGGTCACCGGTGGTTCCCCTGCGTCACCGGAGCTGTTTAAAAATATAAGGGAAACTTTCAATTTCGACAACGTGAAGGTAATAATGGCAGTACGGGCATTTGTCACTGCCAACGAAATAATTATCGTTAGAAGTTTGATCTACGTGTTATCTTAATTAGCGTCGCGCCGTTTCCCTTGAATCGTTTCAGCGGAAACGAGCGTGTGCAGGCGCGCCTGCATGCTTGACGATGTCAAGGTAATCGTGTTCGCAGCGCAACGGCTAAACGATTTACCGCGACGCGACGGCGGTAAAGAATTGTGCCGCTTAATTTATGCCAAGCTAATTCTGGAGTCATGAATTCCCGTTCGACGCTGCGATTTTCGAAATTCATACAGGCGCGGATGGCTTAGGCCGTCGTCGAAGTTCGTCGACACGACGACCGCGTGGCACTTAATTCGGCTCGATATAGCGCGTCGCGTTCCCCGCGTTATCTATGCACATATCTTCAACGGGCAACTCCTCGGTCCGTATGCATAAATACGATTCTGCGAGGAGAAATATCGTTTCTTGGCCGCGATCAATAATGTTCCCTCTCGCGAAATCGGGTTCCGAGGTTGCTGGTGCGCCGTGAATCGCCACTGTTCGTCGTTCCCATTGTTAAAACGACGAATTACACGATGCTCGATGGTCGACAGACGATTTACGGGCTCACGGAGACAACGGGGGTCATCTTTCAAACACTGCCCGATGAAAACCCCGAATTGACGGAGACCACTATTGGTCACTTGAGCAACCACGTCGAAGTTAAGGTAAATTAACACCTTATACGCTTCCGTGGAGTACGATGTCTCTGATGGATCGAACGATGTTTCACCGATCAGTGTATTCATTTTCACTGCTATTAATGCACAGGTTGTCGACGAGGGTGGAAGGACCGTACCTTTTGATGTCCCAGGAGAACTCTGGGTTCGAGGGTACTGCACCATGATGGAGTACTTTGCCGACGAAGAGAATACCAGGAAGACCATTACCAAAGACGGCTGGTTGATGACAGGAGACAAATTTATTCTACGGTCGAACGGTTACGGTCAGATAGTTGGTAGACTGAAAGACATGTTAATCCGAGGCGGCGAAAACATTTTCCCAAAGGTACGAATACTGCAACCCTGCGTTGCATTTGAATAGAAAAGACAATTTTCTTTATCCGAGAAATCACTTTGCAGGAGGTCGAGGATGTATTAATGACGCATCCTCGGGTGGTCGAGGCGCAAGTTATAGGTGCTTACGATAAAGTTTACGGAGAGGAGGTGTGCGCGTGCGTGCGTGTTCGACAGGGTGCCGGGATTAGCGAAGAAGAATTGAGGGTGTATTGCAAGGGTCGAATGGCTCCTTTTAAGATACCACGTTACATAAAGTTCGTGGAAGAGTTTCCGAAAACGGCTAGCGGAAAAGTGCAGAAATATATATTGAAGCAAGAAATGGAGAAGCTAGGAGTGATTCCTGCCGACAACAAAAGCTAACGGTTGCATAATTTCTAGACGACTTATTTATTGCTTCTTCTAATCGGGCAAGGTGGCAGCAAATTTGTTTTATCTATTCATACTAATCACCTGCGCGTGATTTTGGCCACTATACACGAGAGTCGTTCTAAAAGCGGAACAGAATGTTCTTTGAACCAAAAGTTTTAATTTAAGACGTGGTTGATTAAAATCGGCCCAGGTGAACGCGAGGTAATTGAATTTGTTTAAAGAAATTATACCGATAGATTATAAAAAGCGATGTTAGTTAGAAATTTTATATCTAGACTACTGGTGGTTATTTTTTAATCTATGAGGCGTGAAATGACAGGGAAAGCTATAAGAAATAAAATAATTTTAATAATAATCACAGGCAACTGGATAGTTGCGTACAAAAGGGGGTGCAGTAGAGGAAAAGGGGATGCAGGGGAGTACAAGTGAATGCAGCGGAGCAACTTAATTCCCAAGCTGCAATTATACTAAACAGAATAACAAAAATGTAGCTATGCGATTTACATTTTATAAATAAAAATGCAAATAAACCAATTTTTTAAGCCGACGAAACAGTAGTGTCTCGTAATCGAAAGAAATAACAAAGCTACGAAAGCGTATATGAACAGACCTTACCGACCATACCGACTCAGAAATCTGAGACTGATTCGAGCGTCCTCTGCTCATGAACAGTGATCAGTTGAAGCACTATTATTTACTGAAGTAGTGTGGGAGACTGGGGTCATGCAATTGCGTGAATGCATGTGAATGCTATGGCGGGAATCAGGAAGCAATTTCCACAGACGAAATATATGAATTCTTATATCTCGTCGCTGTCTCTGTCAAAAGATTCTAGAAACCGACCTGAACGCTCGCTACGGTACAAATCGTAATTTAAATACAGTTAATGCAAGACAAATATTACACTTGTAATAAAACGTATTCAGTTCGATACAATATTCAAAAAACATCGGCCTTAAGGAAAGAGCCCCACCCCCCCCACCACCCACCAGCTACCCGCCAATTAGCGCACTCTAGTTGAAAAATCTCACTCCTTCGTCCAACGGATCTCGTAGTGAATAGACGTGTTCAAAGTGTCTGTCGAATTAAGGTATGTCAGATAGTCTAATATATTTTTGAAGGCAGGAAATTATATACATTGTTTTCGTTACCCTGTCTTCCAAGTTTTCTATGGTTTCCTTGTTAATATTGATGAATATTTTGCAAGAAATTAAGAGAATATTGCGCAGTGAACAGAATCACAGCACGCGGCGTGCATTTTCTAATAGACTCGAGTATGCATATCCGTATCTCCTTTTACGCATGCTTGTACGTATTTTAGCTCTGAATTCCATTATCTTGCAATATATTCTGCAGTTTCTAGCAATATTATCATAATATTGGTGATTCTTAACACAATCTCCAATTTCAGTTGGATTCTGTTCAATGGCGTCTCTTTCGCTTGCTTCGAGATTCGAATCCGAATTGGCGGGAATACATCGCTGACAGGCGGGAATGTGCAGGAGCGAAATGGCGCCAAGTCATGCCGAAGTGTCAAACGATCTGGTTGGCAGGTAAGAATTTCTCAAATTTCTTCTAGAAATAAGTACAACTGTACAAATACTAGTGATATATCTCGATTCAATTATTATACTACTATTATACTATTATAATATTCAATTATTTATACTACGTATAAATCTTGTACGATATACAATTGTGTCGCAAGCGTGCCTATACGTTTACAACGTTACGTTTGCTATAAGTTTTTGCTAAGGGATTCGAGATGAATGATTGCTTTACTATATGACAATTATCATTTCTTTCGTCCACTTCCTTTATTTCTTTACTATTCTCCGTCACAGGAGAATGAAGAGAGTCGATTAGACGGATCAGAGTAGGCCCACACTTCATACCTAGACTGACACGCGAGAGTTCATTCCAACCAAGGAGCACGTGCGTAAGCATTTTCATTATTTTTTCATATTGGTTTTAGCACGGTCTGTTACCGATTCTAAGATGAAATAAGAATAAATTCAATAATCTTACAGCAATATAAACAAGCACCGACGCCTCCTCTGCCGTTTTCTATTAGAAAAGTTTGTGACCGCGCGCAATGCGGTCGGTAAAGTCAGTGTTTGCTCCGCAGTTTCCTACGTTACCAGAGCAAGTGGCTCTGCTTAAATTTTCTTTGACACTTTAGCTGTACGCGACTGCAGAGTCAGTGTTTTTCTCGTACAACTTATGAATACTATTGCCAGAGCACCGGTGCTTCTATTCAATTATTCAAACCGCGAAACTAGTGCCTTTTTTTTGTATATTCGCTATTTAAAGTAGAGTCAGTGCACAGCTGAAGCGAATGTCGCAGGCGACACTGGACGAGCGAGGAATGTAAGTATCTTTTAAAACGTTCTCAGCTCTCGATAAAGAATGAAATTATGTAGATTCAGCAGTAGATTTTAATATCTTTTGCGTTCTATTTTTATCACAGCCTGACGCTTGGGTTCAATTGAGCTGCCTCGGTGATGTTCCTGACGTCTCCTACAATCAACGAGGCGGTGAGTCGCATGCTTTTTGGTTCCTCCGGTCCCCAATCATGCCTTAGGACGATTGGTCCGTAGCGGCACGGGTGTCCGGTTGTATTTTTTAGTAGCTTTGCGAGCACAAGACCGTGGGTATGGTTCTCATACCCGTGAGTAGGAACGTTATTTCCCTGTATTATTTCTTAGGTGAAGCCAGATCCGTCTTCTTGTCCTCCGCGTTTTGTAACAGGAAAGGGTTCAGAACTATTGCGATACTTCTTATATTATGTTGAATAATTATATCGGTATAGTTCCATAGAAATATGTAATGGCAGTAATACATGCACTGAACAAATGTGTACGTTATGCCCGTTTCATATTACGTCTATAACGTGTTGAAATTCGCTTTCACTGGGCCACGAAAGTCCACTAGGTGATTTGTCTATTGCTATATCTCGTCGGTGGCCATTTGCGGATGTCTGGCAGTAACGCGACACTGGAATCTCTTGTTCGGATTCGCATTTTCTGCGACAGCACGTGTCAGGCTGGCGTTTTACATACGCAAAGCTCCGTGCCCGCCAACTGTCGTTACGAAAAACGCTAGCCGGTGATCGATGGCATAGACGTCGAACCAGGAAGTGCAAGGATAATGACGCGTGGCGTGAAAAAAAAGAAGGAAAGAAGCCGTGGGGCGTAGCGATAGGAAGCTGAGTATGCACGGGTTAAAGGGGAGCAGGAGCGATGAAACAAGAGAGAAAGAAGGAGCAGAAAGAAGCCAACGAAATCCGTGGATTCGAGAGGGGCACGTGTTTCAGGTGGCGTCTAATTGAGGATGGATGCCTGAGGCAACGCGTCTCGCTCCTCCAAGACTGGAAGACTTGGAAGAGGCGTGCATTACCGCGGCAGATGGTGGTCGTGATTGCAGCTGCTCCGCAACGAACACCTGCCGTTTTCTCCGGCGTCTATCGAGATGAACGAAATCACTGTCCAGCCTCCTCTCTTTCGTCAGCTCCTGCTTCTCCTGCCTCTTTCCTCCATTTTCTTCTTCTTCTTCGTGTTCGTTCCATCAGGTCATCAGGTAGAAGAGTATCGTCTGCTCTGAAAAGACACGGATGGGGATAGATATTAGATATCGATCGTCGTTTTGTACACCGTTTCGGTGATTTATATCTGCGAATGTTTCTTTTCCTCGTGCGGATAGAAAAACATTTTGGCAGGGTGAAAGGAAAGTGATTTTTGCCACGTCGCGTCGCGGCGAAACGTTTTTAAATATCTCTGGTGCAAACGGGACCGCAAGAACCGGTCGAGATGGCTCCTAGGCGGGCCGTCTGAGAAACAGGAATTCATTTTGGCGAGCGGCCAGAATGTACGAACGCGGGACGCGAAACACGGCGGAAGGGAGGATAGTGGCGGTGGAGTAAATTCGGCCGAGACAGATTCGCGCAGAAAATTGTGCGCGAAAATTGGTGGCAATGTGCAGCGGTCGGACAGCCGGAATAGACGAGCGTGACCACGGCTTCCCTTGGCAGGGAAAGGAGCTAACGAGCTGTCAAGTGTCACCGAATCGAGACCGTTCCGAGTCACCGATAAACGTCGATGCAGCGTCGCGGCGCTTCTCCTTTGGCAGATGGTCCGCCTTTCCTTCGCCGAGCGAAACGACGCGACGCTCCGTTGGGTCGAGACAGGTCGAAATTTCTTTCGAACGTCGCATATAATCGATTCGCCCTTCGGTCGCGGCTCGATTTCCGCCAGAGGTTGACGACGCGTACGGAACAATAAGAGGTCGGTGACGGGACACGAGGGGCAGGGAAAACAGATAGAGAAGGAAAGATAACGGTAAAGGACAGGTGGGTCGATCAGGGGGCGGAAAAAGAATGGAAGAAATTCCAGAGTAGTGGGCGGAGAATGGCGGTAAATTAAATACGGCAGCAGCCAGGGGGTTCGTTTAATCGCTTAATCGAGACTTGAGAATGCCCGCTGCGAGTTGAGGCCCGCGCGCTTTCGTTTCGTCTCGATGAAAGCCCTCGAAAGGGTCGGCAATTACTTAAAAACGAAGTTCCGCACCATCATCATCGCCGTTTCCTTTCTCCCTCGGTGGGCCGCCTCTTCCAGTTTCTACCTCCTATCCTCCGTTGCTTTTGCGTGCGGTTTTACGCTGCGCCGTATCCGCACGAGGCATCGGGAAAAGGCGGCCGACGCGGCTGCTAGCCGGATGAACCGTCCTCTTCTCTATTCGGATAACGACAGCAATATCCAAATAGTAAAACGGATGGCAGCCGGCTCGAGGGCACGGCAAACACTCGAACAGTGGCTGGATCGATGAAAGGTACGCGAATCGCGGCAACTGGCGTAATAAAAGAGTCTGACCGCGTGAACGTATCCACTCGACGACGACTGGTCCCGACCGTATCCCTGAATTTCCCTAAATTCCCCCGAATTCTTCGCGTTTCGAATGCCACGCGTTCGAAACGATAAATTGGCCACAATCGGAACGAAATAGCGGCGGGAACGAGGATCGATGGATTTTTGCCGCGTTTCGCGCGAGCAGGCAGGATCGATCGCGTGACGCACGGCGACCCGGTGGCTCGCGAGGTGACGCGGTTCTCGGTAAACCAGCCGAGAGAATCTTCGCCGTCGGCGTCGTTGCTCATCCTTCCAGGACGTTCCCGGTTCCGGCTGGAGGTCGAGAGAATGGTCCGGAGTGTCAGAGGGAACGGAGAAAGCGATGAGTAATAAGGAAGTCCCCGGCGAGACGGAAGAATATTTCGTCTCGACCGCGACAACGCGCAGGCCAGGTAGACGCTTAAGACACGTAGCGTTCGTTGGAATCGAGGTTACGCAGCTTCGAGTGAGTCGTGCCGATCGATATTCTTATTCCGACGACGATCGCGATGCTCGAGCGCTACTCGAGCGCGACTACCCGTTTCGACTGGTCCCGGGTCCCAGGAGATCGATCGGCCAGAGTGAGCAGCGGATGAAAAGGCGCGATCCGGCGAATTACGCGTCTGGAAAATAGGCAACGATGTATCCTTAGCCGGCGTAGGAGCACGTTTTTGCGAAACGACCGTCGCAAAGAGGATGAGCGGCGAGCTTGGAGGAGGATAAGAAGAGAGGCGGACAGATGGAATCGTTGCCGCGCAGCGAATCTCGGTTCCGCGTCTTTTTCTGGAGCAAAAAGTCCTGGAAGAAGCTTAATGGAGCGTCTCTCGAGTAGCGGAACGATCCGTGGACGAGAAGAGGTCGGTTCTCGGCTCGCGAGTTTTTCTCGCCTCCCGAATCGCAAGGTTCCGCGCTCCTACGGAAATCCCGGGAGGGCTCCAAGATTATCGCGTTCTCGTAAAACGAACGGGAACTCCCTTGCCGGATGGAAAGAAACGCACGGGGCACGGCGACAAAAGGGAAACGCTCGACTCGTTTGGATCCGCGGGGGAAACGTTGTCTTCGAGGACAAATTCGTCGAAGAGGAGAGACCGGCGATGACGAATCCTCGCTTCCGCCGAGTTAAACCGAGAACAGCCACCGAGAACAGCTTTACGAAGCGCGACGAAATTTTGTCAGACAGTTTCACGCCTTCGGTTTCTCCAGTGGAATGGAAAGCGTATCGGCGAACGAAATCGTCGTAGGTTTCGCTGCAGCTGAAATCGAAGTAATCCAACGAATTGAGTAACGATAACGATAAAAGTCGGCGTTCGCGGTGAACGAGGGGGACGGCAGTGCGGGGATTTTGAAAGCGAAAACTGTGGCGCTTTCCGTCCACGTAATCGATTTACGAGGAGTCATTCGTCCCCAGCGTTTTTCTCTGGCAAGGCAAACGTCGTCGAGGCACGAAAGCGAGGTGGAAGCGTGCCTCTCGATTCGGACCAAGGCAAGCCAGGGGTCCGTGTCCCCTTACCTCGATCTCGTCCACCCTTCTGCCACTCTTTCCATCTCCATTTCCCTCTGTCGCTGCGTTTTCTCGCGGTCGCTCTTCACCCTCGCTGTTTCGTTCTCTCGCCCTCTTTCTGCCATCCACCCTACGAACTGCCGCCAGAGAATTCTCTTGTATCGATCGGTCAAAGATAGGGAGGCTCGCGTCCCACGATTTAAGTCTATTTAATGGCGATACATTGTTTAGTATCGCGCGAGTGCGTTCACCTAATACAATTCGACCGACTCTCGTCGTCCCCCCTCGCAAGTGTTTACCCTTCCTATGCAAAATCGCCCCTCCAACGTTTCTTTGTATCTCGTTCTCCGATTCTACGATACCACGCCATGCCCTGCACACTTTCCAGCTCGCGCGGATACGCGTGTTTTTTCAGCGTACACTTTTTCGGTGGTTCATATTCGCAGAGACGTAGGCTGGAATTAATAAAGCCTTTGCCAGAGCCGCACGAATTTTTTCTATCAATTTCTCGGCTACGTTCCATATTTGAACGTATTGTGCTTGGCGAACAATAACTCATCTCGATATTGCTGGCCTGGCTCTCGCATCTCTAGTCCGTTCTCTCTTTCCGCTTCGCGCTTCTCTGTTTCACCGGTTCGCTGTCTTCGTTCGCTTTTTCACATCTGCCCCCGTTCCCGCCTCTGCATCGATAAAGTCACGGGCAGTCGCGATTTTGCGACTCGAAACGGAACTTTGTCTATTAAAGCGTGGCTCGTTAGCCTCGCGACGCTCGCGATCGCCTGATTCGTTCCAGCCTCTATGTTTCTGGCGTCTCGCGTTGCTTGCCGTTGCCGTCCGCGCGCCAAAGATTACTGAAAATCCGCGTGGCCGGATCTGGACGTCCCCGTCGCGACGGTTAGGTTCGGACCAGCCGCAGCCGATAATCGAGGACAACGGAGAACGGGCGAGGACGGCTCCGGATGATACGCGCGGATGTAATCGCCGTCGGGAGGCACGTACGCAGCGACAGGTCCGCTTTAAAGGAGCCACGGATTGGTTGCTGCGTTTACGTTTGCGTGGCACGTGGGTGTACTCGAGGAAAACTCTCCACGGAACGCTAAGCTGGAACGAGAAGTCGGGTAATGAAGGATGGAAGGGCCGGCTGGCCTGTGTTTGAGGAGCACTAGTCCGGTCTCCCGAGAGTGGTCGGTCTTCTCCTGGATATCTGGCGGGGGGCACGGTCGAGGAACACGGTCGGGGTGCGGCTGGCCACTTCCCGAGGGAGCTCGTTTCGCTTGGTCCCTCCCGCACGCAGAGATGCTGTGCTCGCGTAAAAGCTCCTGCTGGCGAGAGTGAGAAACCGGGTTATATGCAGATACATACTCGTTCTTCCCGGCCTTCCTTCGACGATAGACCGTCCGTTCTCTCCGCTCTTTCCCACTTAGCCGCCCCCTTTCCCCGTTTCTTTCCTCCCCGCTGAAACGCTCAACGATACCCTCAGGTACGAAATGGCAATCGCTCTGGGCTCCTGCTCTCTGTCTTCCACAGTTCTAACACTCCATCCACCGTCCTCTACTCCTCGTCGCTTTGTCCGTCAACGTCCTCGACGTCTCGCAAATCAGCGCGGCTTCTTGCTCCGTCTCCTCCGTTCGCGAGATGTTCTCGCATTACATATTTGCATGAGCCGTGCGCGCGTTACCGTTCTTCCGTTTCCTTTGACAGAGGCCCGAGGACGATACGCTGCCCCACTCCCCGCGTAATCCGACGTTATTTCCGATCGACCGTAAGAATCCCCGCCGGTGGATGCTCCGTCCGAATTACGACGAGCGGGAAAGGCGGACGTTAAGGGTAGAACGGAACCCCGACTAAATCCTCCGTTGGCCGTTTCTCGCGAGCGAGGACTGGATTACTAGGGATCTGGTGAAACGCGCTCGGCTAGCTGACCGGACGTTCAGCTTTAACCGCTACCCGGATCCACCTCTTTTTCCGTCCATTTCTCCCGCGAGGCACATCGATCGATGAGTTTTCGATGCGGTTTTTCGAAAAATCGCACTCGATCCGCAGTCGTTCGTTGCCGTTCCCCGACGTTCCCCGACGTTCCCCGAGAGCTCTGCGGTGGCCGAGGATCCCTTTCTCGCGCTCGCATCGTCGCTCCGACGAGGTAGATTTAATTAACGAGCACGCGTTGAGCGCAGAGGAGGACGACGCAGGGAAACAGAAGGGAAACGAGAGGGAAGAAAAAACGGAGAGAAAGCAAAGCTGGAAAACGTGGCTCCCCACAGAGTAAACGAACGAAATTCGACGTCGGACAGAAGCACGTTTCTTCCGACGCGTTACGCTCCCACGCGCTACCACAGGAGAAGGATGTTCCCTCTGGAGTGGTGGCTCTCCCCGTGCTCTCGTTTCTCTTTTTCCGTGGCCCAGTTGCGGCCAGGAAAAACAAAGGATACCGATTCCGATCCGTGCTAGGTAAAATATAGCCGGCGGTTCACGCCCATGCACCCAGCCCGCTCTTCCCCCCGATTAAATACCTAAATACCGTCAGCCGCTGCTGCACCGATACGTGGGCACGACGCGTTAAACGATTAATCGCACTGATTGGATTCCAATTAGCCTGCTAACGACACCGCGGCCAAAGCGGATTTTCCGTTCACCCGCGCGCGGTTCGCGCCCGTCCACAGTGGCCCGCTCGGCCTTTACCTTTTTTCCCCGTCCGACCGACGCGTACAATGTCCACCCTCTACCACCCCCTCGTTCTTTCTCTTTGGCCATGATCGCTCTTGAAGCCAGACACGGTTCCGTTACGGCGACGCGGAAAATACGAGCACTGTGAAAGCTCGTTTCCCTTTATTACCCTCGTGAACGATTTTATTGGTCGCGCCGCCAACTATTTCTTCGTAGACGGCAGAAGGTGGAAGGTATATCGCTGGTAAGGAATCAGGAACTGGTCTCCGCGCTCGATTCAACGGTATCGACGAAAATTCCCCCTGGTGGCGCGCTGAATTAGTAAACAGTGAACCGTGTGTTAACGGTAGCCGTGGAAGCCTCTACTCTCGGCCACTCCACCGAAAAGATTCCGTGTACCGTCACCGTCGTCTCTTCGCCCCCTGTTCGACCCATTTTACAATCCATTCGCCTCCTCCCTTTCTCCCTCGCGTGCACGCGGCCAGTGTAAGCACACCGTTCGAATAACCGGGGAGCTTCCTTAACCGATGAAACGTATTGCAGCCGTATTTGCATTCAATTTCTTGCGAAGGGCCTTCCTTCGCCATTCCGCGCCTCGTCCTTTCAGCTTCGTTTCGCCTCCCCCTTCTCACCCCCCTTTCTTCTTCCGCCCGCAGCTTCCCCTCGCCTCTTTCGCTCTTTATTTTCTCTCCCCCATGCGCGTCGGCTCTCTCTCTATCCCGCTCGCCCCCTTTCTTCGCTGCGAAATAGGGTCTCGAGGATGAAAGGAATGCACTTGCCAAACATTAGCATGCACGTACATCGTAGTGGATACAGAGCCGCGCGAAAGCCTCTCCTCGCGAAAGAGCCGGCGCGTCGTCGCGTCGTTGCTCGCTACTTTTTCCAAGTCATCGTCGGTGTAGTCGGTGTAGTCGGTGTAGTCGGTGTAGTCGTCGTTCCCTTCCCGTTCATCTTCGTCGTCGATTCCCCGAAGCTCAACGCTTCAATCATTCGAGCCTCCTTTATCTCTGGATCTTGCCCTTTCCGCCGTCATTCTAGCCCCCCACTCACAATCAGAGATAGCCAGGTTCGCGCGAAAAGCTCCCGGATGTAACCTGGTCGCTCTCCGGAGTTTCGGAATAGTTGGCGGGAAAGCACGGCTGCATCAAAGTTTTCCGAGAAACTCGTGCTCGAAGGGGCAAATTATGTGGCTTCAAGCTCCTGTTCGCGAGCACTTTTCTTACGCGGCTTCCTTTTCCGTTCCCCCGAGTTGTTCGTCACGCTGCCAGGACTTCGCAGCGGCCAACTCGACGAGACCATCGAGGAGATTCGCCCAGAGCGATCGCAGTGAGTTCTTAGAGAGCCAATACGATAGTTAGCGGCGTTGATTGTGTCCCCTCGATTGAAGCTCAATGCGCCCCCATTTGGCGCAGGAATCCGTTGTCGTTGTTACGGGACCTGTGTTATCTCCACCGGAGGATTATGACGAACCGAGGATAAAACGTATTCCGGGTGGGGTAGGTAGCGTTTCGTTCCGAATTTCCCACGTCTGCCTCGTACCCGCGATCGCGTTGGTATGTTATTTCATTCGGGGGTTGCTCACCCCATGTATTTGTACTTGGTACACGCAGCCCCGTGTCGAGTGGGTATTTTCGTCAACGTTTCGGGGCGCACGGTCACGTCGAGCAACGCCGTCGACGAAAGTAGCAGGGCGCGTTGAATTTTTCAGTTCACTCAGCGAATGTGCGGAAGGAACCGCGGCTCGAGACCGGCGCGTTATCGCGCTGATCCTGATTGTCCCGCTAAATTTATCGCTCCTTTCGTATCGTCCCGCATTTTTTGCCCGTCGTGCACCCAGAGGTATTACATAAATTATGCATCAGTTATTATGCAACGACTTCGGCGAACGATTCCCGCGGGAGCGGTATCGCGGCCGTGAATTAATTCGCCTTGGCTGAATTGTGTCCCGCGGTGACTCCCGGTCGTTCATGTCCGACATGTTTGTCTTCTCGGATACGCACCGACCGTTCGAACGAGCGCGCGCCCGTTTACGATTCTCGAAAATTCGTGGATCGCGCGACGCGACGTGCAGCAACCGATCCGAGGCTTCCCCTCGATGGCCACCGGATTGCCCAGATTTCCAGCGACGCGATCCAGCACGAGGAAGCTTCTTTATTAAAGTCACGAGGTTCGTTACTTATTAAAAATCGAGCCCGCGGGGCATTAATATTCATCGGCGTGTTTCGCCGATAAAACATTCCCTTCAGCCCTCTGCCGCGAACGGGGCAGGAGTCTCGGAGCAGCGGGTCTCTATCTTTCTATTAGGTCTCCGTCTCGGATTATCTCGTTATTGAAACGATGAAAAGAATTCCTCGTAGCCGAGTGGCGGGGTCGGGCCGTACGAACGAAATTACGCGGCTCCTGGCTCGATTTGCAATTTCACGGCCGTTACCTGGTGCCGATTCGATCTCTCGTAATCTATTGTCCTCGGCGATGAAACGGTTATTGCAGTGGAAAAAGGGCGCTGGCGGGCCGCGATTCAAGTTTGTCCCGTGCGCTTATCGTTGCTCGCCGCTCGCGAATCATTCCAACAAATGCTCTACCAGCACGCGCTGACGTTTAATCGAATTCGACCGGATAAAATATTCGAATCGGTGGGTTACGCACCGTCGAGTCGCCGCCCGCTAACCGGACATCAATTAATTTCGATTTATTAGAACGAAGACTCGTCGATCGCCGCGAAATCTCTATACCCCTCTGTCGCCTCGTTTCTCTCCGGTAACCGTTTTAACGGGTACACCGTTAATTCCTGCTCGCGCAATCGCCGCTAGAAATTCACGTGTTTATCGATTATCCATCGCGGGACGCGCGGCGATCGTTTCCGTTTCGCGATTAATCAGCGCAGCCCGGCCACTCGCGTTTCGCCAGCAACCGCTTCCATTTCCTGCCTATCTTCGTTCCCATCGCGTCGTCCTCGCGATTCCCCCGATCCTCTCGGTTCGCTCGATCGGCGAGGATGCAAAAGATGCGGCCCATTTCGAGCGTGCATATAGTCAGCGACGTGTTCCACATTGTTCGACGTCCTCGGCGGAGCTAGCAGATAACGCGATCCGTGCGTTGCTTGTTTTTAATGATTAACGAGACACGACAGCGAACCCTTGGGCGGTAAATAATTTAGGCTCAAAGCTGTCTCACCTGTCGCCCAGGCTGCGCACTCCTGACACGTTTCCTTCGAACAATATCCGAAGAAAGTCGAGGAAAATGCGAGACGGCCTAGAGGCAAGGAGCGGAGCGGGTCAGCCCCGTGCAGAGGGCGTTCGAGATGGGATCGGGAGAAAGCGTATTAATTCGATTTTCTGCCAAGGAGGCGGTGCATCAAACGGATCGGGGCGACCGTCGATTCGTGCATTTATTCCTCGTTTCTAGTCTACGGGGGGGAAATTTATTTATTTTTTATTTTTCCGCCGTTAAAACGAGGTCCGCATCGATACAGTCGGCGTAATCAGTAAATGAATTTGCCACTCGACGCATTCTATCGATCGTATCCCTGTTTTGCTTGTACCCTCCGCGTCTAACAGAGAGCACTCGAGGGATCGTTCAAGCTAGTTAATTCTAAAATTCGCGGACACTTCGCCAGCCCGTTAATTACCTCGGCCCGGGGAATGATAAGTTTCGATTCGATTCCGCGATATTCCACGGTCGACGTATTAAGTTGCGGAAGTAGGGATTCGTAAGCACGGCCGTTTCATCGGAGCAAGCTCGTCTTGGCCGCTATGAATCTTAAGGACCGGTGTTCAACTCCCTTTCTCCAGGAGTAATTGATATTTAGATTGATGTAGGCGACGACCAAATTACTGAGGACACTCGAGGAGAATAGAATGGCTTGGTGAAATCTAGAATTTCATTTGCATCATCTTGGCGAGTATCGTTGCGCGTTGAAAAGTCGGTCGGTGGGTCGATAATTATCGCAGATTCCTCTACACTTTTCAGCGGAGCACGATTTACTTGACAATCTAACACCTCGGCAAATGGTTGCCTTTGCCTTTTTCTCGTAGCAGGGCGCGAAGGTCTCGAGACGTAGACCCAGTTTATCGCGCTGCGGGGTCGTACCCTCCGAGACTGTACGGCGAAGCGTGAACTTAAATACGGTTCAGCCTCTGGCACCTTGACATTGTCGGCCAATTACTTCCCGACGCCCGCATACTTTTGCCATTCCAACAAATCCACCCCTGGAGCGAAGCTTCCTTTCACGAACAAACTTGCACAATTTTTCAAAACGCAGGTCCAGCGTTCAATCTCTCCGGCGGATAAAAAGTTGGAGAAAAAATTGTATCGCTGGGATATTGCAGAGTCGTTCGGCCCGGAGAGGAGGATCATCAGTGGAGCGCATCGTAGGGAAAAAGAATCGCCATGAGATGATTAAGGGATGCTCGTAAATTTCGATGCCACGGATCTCGAGCACCAGCCTTTGGATAACACTCGATACACTCGTCCGCCCTCCGTTGGCCGAGTGTTTTGCTCATGGTGGATCTGACCGCGACAGCAGCAGAGCCACCCCGCTGGCGCGAATGGGGTTCCACCCTCCTTCGTTTCGAATAGACGAACCTGTCGCTCCGGAGAACCTGTTCCGGCATAGGAAAGCACGGGGTGGAGGAAGTTCGGGCCGTGGGGGTTTGCCGGTCGATGGGAAGTTTGGGCGAAAGGCGGCCTCGTGTCGTACAATGACTCTCGTCGAGCTTACGAGCTAATCTTTTATCTCGACGTGGCACGCGTCCTCGACCCATCTGGCAAAGTTGACGGGGGGGCGATCGGTCTATCGCGAGGATATTACGTCGCCGGAATAGCTGCAGACTAACGCCGATATAACGACGCCGTAAGCCATGGGGATGGGGGTGTTTGGCGATTTACGCGCGCGTTATTTTCTTTGCTCTCCCCTACGACTCACGGGATTACATCGAGCAGGCAGACTTTTATTACATCATCGCCGAGCCCGTTGCCATGAATTAATATCCATCGAGCCGCGGGGACGAGTCGACGTCCTGTACGAAGGTTTGCTGTTGCGACGACGACGAGTCCAATTCTTCTCGCCTTCGGCTTCCACCCCCGGGCGGTGGCGCTCTTTGACTTCCGCCGGGTTTCGCGGGACCCTAGGCGCACTTTTGCCGAAACTTGTTCTCTCCTTCCTATCGAATCTCTCGAGTCGAGACGTCTGGCACTGGCGGTCCCTGATTAACTCGCAAAACCGTTCCAGTCGCCTTGCGGCAAACTTCGCTCGTCCCTTGCACCGTCTCGCCCTGTCCCGTCGCGACATTTACCCTTACTGTCGCCCCAGCCCCTTCCGACGACGACGACGACGACGACGACGAAAGAAGAAAAGAACGTCGATGGGATAGATAGAGAGCCGGAGGTTCGGCCGAGGGGAATCACTGGATAAATGCAAATAACGGCGGGGCCAAGACGAATCGGATAAGGAGATGTGCGCCTCGCATTTCATTTCCCTTTGTCGAGAAATCGACGGGACGTATGGGCAAAATGAGGAATCGTCTCGGCTGTCCGGAGGCCCGGAGAAGTTCGATCTAGGGTGACCCTTAACGCGTTTAGACCGTTTCCTTCGTTTGCGAGGGTGCATTATTTAACCGGCAGCGCGATTTAAGAGGGCGAAAAAGTTGGTGCGCGTCCGTGGCATTTGCAAGTAGGTCGCTCCCCTAACGAGTTGCAAATACACGGCTGCATAAAATCGGCCGAATTCCGCCCGCTTTATGTGGAAACGGTGCACGGCGCACGGTTCTCGGCTCCGGCGAGTTGTCTTTCTCCGACGTTGGAACCGCGGCTTCGCGCGGAGGGTGTTCGAACAGTGATCCCTAGGGGCAGAGGGCGGTGGGTAACGGGCGCGAACCGACTGCCGGGGATCGTGAGAAAAGCCGACGATTCGGGCGCAACGTGCCGTGAGACTTTGGCTGTGTCTTTATGGAAGTGGCGCGGGGATAAATTAGCCGAATCAGCGTGACGAGAACCGATCCCTTGGAATTGGAGCAACGAGTCGCACGCGCGACTAGCCGAATCCGAGAGGATTCGGCCAGGCTTATGCAGCGTTTCAATAAACTGGCTGTTTAGTGAGGAGAAACTGGCTAAACGAACCGTGAGAGAGCAAGCGAAACGGGCAAGAATCCGTGGCACGAGACCGTCTTGCGCGGTCGACGCGGAAATGGGACGGTGGAACGTTTCGCGGAGACCCTTCCGTTTCCGTGAAAAATGTCCTCGTCGACGTTCTTTTTCCTCGCGGTCTTTCCGCGAGCCACGGGTGCCCGCGCCCGCTTTTTCCACGAATTTCTACGCCTGGAGGAGCACCGCGAGACGCCGATGTCTCCTGTGTCATAGATGCAATCATTCTGAATTCGCGAACGGAACTCCGTCCAACTGTTGCTTATTCTCCGCTTGTCTCGTTCCGGCGTCTTTTTGCGAACGCGAAGAGGCGAATCAAGCTGACGAGGCCGCGCTGCTCGACAAAAGCCTGTGACGTTAACGCGTTTCCATCGAGGTAGCTTGCCTCTCGCAATCTCCAGCGATTCCGCTGCGCCTATGACGGCTCGGATAACGAAGCAAGACGACGAGAAAAACGAGGCGGAGGTTCAACGGAGAAAGGCCGGGGAAAGGCCGGGGAAGGAGAGGAATCGCGGTGGTCGCGAGCGGGAAAGGGGTGCCGGAGGGGAAGGGCGAGAAGGTGAAGCAAGAAGCGACGGGGGTGGAGGAAAAGAGTAGACGAAGAAGAGAGAGAGAGAGAGGCACGGACGTCGGTGGCACTGCTGGAAAATCAGACTAATTACTTTGTACGCGTGGCTTTCACCAAAATGGGCTCGCGATTATTTTCCTCGAGTATAATCTCGGCCAGACGCATACTCCGGAATAGGGACTTTATAATCGTGTCGGGCTCCGGCTACGCCCGGGCAAAAGAGCGGAGGGTTCTACCTTCGCTGACACGGAGATTTCTTGATTTCTTTCCACTCGCGGACTGGCTGAACCGACGCGGCCCTCGCAGAACTTGATATTCCGCGAGGTAATCGCGGGAACAACGTCAAAGCGACGCGAACAGTAGCTTTTTATCCTGGAGACGCAGCTCATTCCGCTGCTCCTCTACGCCAATTACACCGACCGCGTAGAGACGGACAACCGTTTATACGTTCCATATGTATATACATACATATGGTATATGTACGTGTTTGCATACCGCGGGGCGAAGGAGGTGCGAGTAATAAGCAACCGTGGCCGAGCGCAGGGAGGTCGTGACCCGGGAATTGATTACGTAGCTACCGGACCGACGGAAATATTTCGACCGCCCCGCATTTGAAATTTTAATACGATCATTGTAGTCGCGATTCTTTATTGCGCATGTCTCTTGAAGGATTAATAGAGACCGATCGAGCAGACTGTTCAATTTGAAAACCCAGCGTCGAAAAGGAAACGCATATACATATAAGTTTCGTGCCGCGCGTGACATATTCAGGCACAGCTTTGAAGCGCAGTCGGGATATAATTGGTAGAAATAATAGAATTTCTGAATGCATTCCGAGTCGCATTGTTAAAGTTTTTAATCCACGCGGAAATACCGGCGAGCCGTTGGTTCCCGAGTTCGCAGTAGTCTCGTTTCTCGTGAAGCGATCCGCGAGAATCGCGGACGGATTCTCCGTCGAGATCCGGATGCTTTGACCATCTTTCGCGGTATTTGCGCCTCTGTTTCCGCGTTGAACGATCGGCGAAGGGAGAACGGATCGAAGAGCAAACAATTGTTGGACGCGTCCGTCGGGCGGTTCGTGCAATTCGAGTTTACTCGGGCTCGATAAATTTCTGCCACGAAACGCTCTGGGATACCTTCGTTTACGCGGGGTCCGATCGTTTGCTGTTCGGTAGGGTGCACGTTTACGGGAGGAACCGTAATAGTTGCGCGCCGTGTTCGCGGCGAACTTGGAGGGAAGAGAAAGGAATAGAGGAGAAAGAGACGAGCTGCCTGTGGAGGTATTCGATCCACACTGGATCCGTTCTATCGCGAAGGCGCGCTTTCAACGTTGGATCTCGGAAAAACGTGAAAGGGAATTTGACTTGGTAAGAGAAAGGGTTGGTCCCTAATCGGTCGGGTAACGAAGCTAGGAGCGCGCGGGCGTGTTTCGCTTCTGGAACGATTAGGAGCAGTATTTCGTTGGGCGGGTTTGGCGAGGGTACGAGGCAAATGGAACGCTCGACTGCGATTACTCGAGCACGGAGATCCAATTGGCCTTGGATCGGATCGTCCGCCTCGGAGAGTATCGGTCGTGGTATATCGAGCGAGCTGGCGGCTCGCATCGGCGAGATCGATACGGGCAAACATCGCAATCCACCTTGCCGTTCGTTGTGCTCGATGTATTCCCACCTGAAAAGGCGGTTTCGTATGCCGCCGTTCCGGTGCTCTCTGTATCGGGCCGCACGTTCGCGAATTATTACGAGTCACGTAGGCAGTAGTCGCGAAACGTAGAGTGCTATTATTACGATGTAATATGTTTGAAGCGAATTCTAGGGCCGGAAGCTCACGGCATGGGAAGACAGGGGCAAAGAGAAGGAAACAGGATGGAAGGGAGAGGATAGGTGAATCGGGCTAAGAGTCGGTCGGGTCACGAGGAAAGGAAGGGAGGAACACGGGAAAAGAAGGCGGCGTTGGTGCCGCGAGGATACGACGATGAAACGGGACGAGAATCGGGGCGACGCGGCGAGTTTCCTCGGTTTTCCGTTTCCGAAGGGGCCAGCCGGTTGTCATCGAGTCTGGAGAATAATGGAAATTATCCACGCTAGACCGATCTAGTTCCAGAGCGTTCCCGAGACTCTCGTGAAACCACCGGTCGAGGTGCTCGTCGCAAAATTCAACGCGACACCCTAACACGCGACCAAACGGACCTTTCTCTCTCGAGCTGCGACTCTCGAACGGAGCCTCGTCTGTTTGGATAAGGAGGAACGTGCCGCTCTTATTAGAGGAGCATCGATCGGCTCGTAAAGGATTATTTTCACCGCGAGAGAGTCCAAGCTTTCGTCCCGAATTCTTTTCGCCTTGCGGAACGACCTCTCGATCCGTCGTATCTTCCACGAGATCCAGCATCTCGCATCGCTGGATACGGCGGGCCATTGGAATCGCCTCGATCGCCAAATCCTTCGCCATTGCTTCCTCGAGGCTACGCGCGTTGCTGCCTTCGCGAACCGAAGGAGCCATAACCGTATAGGTCGCCGGAAAACGTCGGGGCCGGTGAGGGAAAGGGCGGTGGACGTGTAGGTAGAGAATTTTAGCCGGAGCCTTTCGCGAATTTCGCATCCGTTTTGGCATCGTGAACTCGTCGGCCAAGCCGGCCAACGATCGATAATGTATGCGTCGCCTGCCCCCGTGCCTCTTGTGGCGCACGCGAAAAAAGATAAATAAAATATTCTTTACGTAACAACGACGGTCCCGTCGACTCTCGTCGGAGCCGGAGGAACGAGAATGACGGCGAAACAGGAGACCCGAGCGAAAACGCGTGCCCGCGTCCAGGCCGGGCAACGACGCGACGCTTTTCTGGATACTCGTAGCGACGATTGGACCCGTCGGTCCATGGTCTCTTTGTGCGGCCAAAAACACGGCCCCCGGTGGCCGTTAATGGGATCCAAGGCGACGCGTCCTCGCCTCGTTAGAAGCTTTATTTGCGGCGTCCACGGTGGGACGGTCGGTTTCGAGGGCGCGATCGATTCCGGCGCACTCTTTCGAACGACAAATCGCTTCGATCGGCTCGACTCGCTTGTCTCTAGGACTGTTGCCCGGAGAGCGGTGGTCCGCGATCAGGACGACGCGACGGCAAACTTCCATCCCGTGCTTTTTAACTCTTTGATCGGGATATTTTTAATCAATAGGTATACCGGTTGCGACGTATTCCCGTGGCCTGTCCACTCGAAAGATCAAAGGAAGCGCGGAGATTCGCCAGCAATTCGGGGTTTCGCGTTTTCGAGCTCTATGCTCTATGGGGATGCAAATCGGAGATGCTTTCCGCGTAACGATCTCGTTTTCCATCGAAATCGTATATAATTACTCGCGTGCGGAAATTCGACGGTGGATCGGGTATTTCCAACTACACGTGTCACGCGGATAGCAGCTGGATTTTATTCGAGAGGTGAGAGTGTTTATCGTCGCACGTGATGGTTCAAAAGGCAACATTGCCCGGGTAAATCGATTTGGCGACACTTTTATTCGCGTTTCATCCGAGCCGAGCTCTCAAATTCGCCGGCTACAAAGCCGATAGAAAAGTAAGCGGAACTGCTTTCCTCGTTATTTCCACGTATCGATTAACCAGCAGCTTTTCACCGATCGAGCTAGGTTTCCACAACGTTCGCCCACGACATCGTGCTAATAGACCCCCTGCAGCGTGCTGACAAACCGAGGTCGTGTCATCGCTGATTAACAGCCACGATCTTCAATCAGATCCTTTCAATCGTCCCGTCCAACAATGGATAATAATTCCCCCGTACCCCGGAGTCACGAGTCACGAGAAGGAATAGAGCAAGTAGAAGGGAGGGTAAGGCAACTATAGACTCTAGACTATGGACTATAGACCATAGACGAAGTGGGAGAGAGAGAACAAAAACAATTGCGTTAGGAGAATTTTGGCAACGGGCATTTCCTGCTCGAGGATCAGGGGTGACACAGAGGGTGGGAGCGAGCGGATTCCTCGGCGATGATCGTTCGGCGGCGTTCGCTCGAGTGGGAGGGACACTTTCTACCCTTGGCGCTCACGCGTGCAGGGGTTTGATTTACGTTCGTCTATGTGCCTTTCGTATTAGCGGTACGGGAAGATGGCCAGGGTGGTGTCGGCTCGAGCCTCGTCGAAATAAATACGTCGATAAATATCCCCCGTATCTCTATTGGGGGTTCAGGATACCGGCTATAAAAATCGAATCGCGCTCCCTCGTTTCTCCCTTCGCGAAAGACGGCCCCTCCGATGTCCGGGTGAGCAAAGCGGCGACGAGTCCCGTTTTCTTTCGCGAAATTGCCATCCGCAGCCGCTCCTTTATCGCGGTTATGTCGCGTCCAACAACGACAGCATCGGACGGCTGTCCTTTGTCCGCGACTCGCCGCTCGGAAACGGGTTTCCGCGAATCGAGCGAACGACCGCGACGAAGAGCAGTCCGACGAGAAGATACTGCCTCTGGTTTTCGTGGACGTTAATCGCGGAAACCCCGAGCGGCAACCCTAATCCACGGAGGAAATCCCGTCCGATACGAGCAGCGAGAGAGTTGCGAGATAGGAACCCCCGCGAGTTCGTTTCCACTGTTAATCTGTCGTCCCGCGAGTAACCACGGAAACAATAACGCGCCCATATCGGCAACGGAAGAAGCGACTTCGAGAGGATAGAGTATAAATCCGAGGGAAATTGCCAGTTCGAGGTTGCCGTTGGCCCGAGGCATTCGCGTTCCTCGACGTTAACCGGCACGGTGTACGCTTTTTTGCGGCCGACCTCAGGTGGTCGAAAGCACGCTAGAGAGCTACGTTTTTTAAAGCATCGCGGCCGTGATATAGCTGACGCTGGCCTGGCCCGCCTCTTACCGAGACCCTCTTTTCGCCGCAGCTTTTTCGAGAGAAAGAATTTTATGGGATTTCGGTGCTTGGTTCGGACGAACCAGAACCACCGGAGAACCAAAACTGAAATTTGGAAGCTCATCTTGGCGCAGCTAGATTTGCTGGTGGTAGAACGCGTCGGTGTTGGAGTATTCGCAGCTTGCCCATCGGTGCCGAACTGAATCAGCATTCCGTAAGCACTAAATACCGCTAATATCGCGCATGTGCCTCGTACACCTTGATGGATGAGAATTCGCCTCTCAAACTGCCTCTCTGTCTCACCCTATCTCTATCTCCCGCGTTCGATCGCCCCGTTATCCTCTCGCTCCACATTTATCCCTTCCAAGCGGGCCGCGTCGCTTAGTCACCAGCTAGATAGACTGTGCGTGGAAATTGCGTAAGCGTGCGCGATAGCGAGCGAGCGAGAACTCGCGGATCGCGACTGCCTGCAACGTGGCCGAGTGTAATTGATTTGCGACAGCAACGGAACAAGCACGACTTTGGAATCCGTCCGATCCACCGCGGCGAACGTTTCGTCGCCAGAGGTTCACCTCGCCTCGCGCTACGCCGATGGCGAACCGGCGAACCGGCGAACCGGCGAACACGGTCGCGGCCCCGAGAAGTTACTCTTCTCTCGTGGCCAGCTAATTAAGAAGTAGGTACTCTAATAACGGTAATAAATGTATCGCGGGTTCGCGCGAGCGAGCCAACAGCTTTATGAAAATACGAGAGCGGTACGGTGGTGGCGCGTTATCGGCGGACGCGGCGTCGTTTTTCACGGGAAAACGATGCGAAGTTGCAGCGCGAACGGAGCGTTAACTTTGCTCGTTCGGGGCTAACTCCGTCGCTGCAGCGAAGCGCCGGGTATCCTCGGCCTCGGCCACGAATTCGCCGAGCAAGGAGCCAGACATCGGAGCCGCGCATCTCTCGTCTACGGAGGAGAGGGGTAATACAAGCCACAGAAACGAGGGTTGCGTTCAAAACTACAAGGGTGCCGCGTTTTTTCTTCTTTCATCCACGCTCCTTCCACGCCACCCGACACTGTCGCGCTTTATGCTCGCAGCGTGCACTCGGAATTCGCAATCGTCGTCGCCGCGGCTCGACACCGCCGTTCTACCGCCGTTCTACCACCGTTCTACCACCGTTCTACCGCCGCCGTCGTCGTCGCCGCCGCGGTGAAGAGGAAACGCGACGACTCGACCGGCATCGTTCGCATCGGAGTTCGCATTGCTATCGCCCCGTGTCACCCTCGTTACCGTAGACCCTCTTTCAGCCAGCCTACTCGTGATTCCTCCTCGCTGGGGGCGGCCACGAGTGTTCAAATCCCTCGCGGCTAGCGAGTTCTTTGTGCCGTCGGTTACCCGGGCAACCTTCGCGAGTTTACCTAGGATTAAATATGTAGCTTCGAATTAGACGAGACCAGACGCGTCTTAGACGGCGCGAGTTGCCGATGAACGCGCGGGAGGGATCGTTGTCCGCGTCAAAGGGACAAAACCGGCCGGAGGAGGGGTTGCTCGAGCCTCCTCTTCGCGCGGAGAACCCTGGCCGCTCCGTTTGATCTCGGCTGGACGAGCGTCGCCAGGGGAGCAAACGAAGACGAAGGAGGTCAAAGACGTCGCGGATCGGCGAATCGCGGCCGTCGATCCGGCGCCGAGTCGACGTCGAACCCGAGGAACAAGGATGCGCTATAAGAAACGGCAAGGCTCGAGAACAAAGCGGTAGGCGTTTTGCCCGTTCGAACGGAAGAAATATGGCCGCCATTATCGCGGAGCCACGAAACTTTCCAGCCTCGGCTTTTTTCCAATGCGAAGCACACAGCAGAGCCTTGTACGCTTATCGTCGATCCCCGTGCTCCGCCAACGGCACGCGTTTCCAATCACCGTGCATCGACGCCTTCGCTGCTCACGCCCGTCAGGATAGCGATCTTCGAAATTGAAATAAATCGCGGATCAACAGGGGTGGTTATTAAACGGCGCAAAGATTAGCGTGTGTGGCCCGGCCTCGCTTTAACCGGTCATCCGGTTCTCGTCTAACGCGCCCCCTCGAGCAACGACACCGCGCCCGCTCGTTGCGACCCGACGACGCGCCGACACGTCAACGCGGAATCGCGCGGGTCACGCGCACTCCGCCCTGTGATTTTTTTTCCGCCTGCGACCTGCATGCCCGCAGATGCTTATCGTCGCGGTCGAGCTTAAGCGATCGTTAAAGTTCATCGCGGTCGGCCTGGAGTTTTCTAAAGGGTACTTTGCTGGTCACATTTTCCACGCGAGGAACAGAAAACAAGAGCGGCCGACGACGTTCCGGCTGCCTACCTTCCAGAAGATCTCGTTTCGCGGCTCACGGCCACTGCCAGGGACACGTGGACCGTGCAGCCTCTGAAAACAGGGAAAATAGAGAGAAGCCAAGGGGGTGGAACAGGAAAGACCGTCTAATCCGACGGTATCACCAGCCAGCTATTCCGAGTCAGCTCCCGTGGCAAGTAATAACGCCGCTGTAACGGCATCGCTATCGTTGTTCCACGACTGAGTTATGGGGCTCCGTGGTGCGGTGTACCCCGTGCATGTCATCGAGCCATCCTCCTAATTATGTGAAACGAACCACGCCACCGCCGTTGCGTCACGCCGCACGTTAATGGGAAGAGGTAATTTATTGGGGGTGGCCAGGTTATTTTCTTCTTCTTCGCGGAGTGGTCCGTCGCGGCCCCCCTCGTCGGCATTGGACGCCGGGCGATTGGAACGGAGGGAAACGGCGGCGGGGACCTTGCCGTCGAATCGACGATTCGCGATCGATGTTGCCTGGAGGCCAGCAGCTTTCGAATCTGTTTCCAATTATGCATTAAATAGCCGATAACTTGAACCCGAGACCCAGTTTATTGTTCGTTAAAAAGCAGCTCCCAAAAGAGACCGCGGAAACGAGAAACTTCCGCGGCTGTTCATGCATCCCCGGGGGAATGCGGTGTTTAGCTGGTTTCTGGCCTGCCGTATCGCGCACGCCGCTGCAAACCGTTAACAAATTTTAATGATGAATCGAGCAAGATCCCGTGGCTCCGCTACGCGGACGACAGCACCATTATGAATCTTCTATGAAAAGACTATAGGCGACGACTTTGCGCGGGAATATCTCACGACCCGACACTTGCTAATATTCAGGGATATTCTATTATTATGACGGGATTACGTGCCCTGAAACACTCTGCAATGTTCCAATAAATGTGCCAGCGAGATTAATACGGAAGCTCGCTCCCTTTGGAACCGACTCGTTCTCCGCCAGCTTTCGACCTAACGATGCTGCAACTGGAACGCGCGACCTCGGGGAGCAAATTTTTTCCTACGCGCGGTGACTACTTTAACGAATTGGTCGCGTCAGTTACACGTCCTTTCTGTCGTGTTCCATTCGAACGTAACACTCGGATTTGGATGTTACACGGACCCGTTTAAACCACGCGTAATTGATAACAGAGGATTCCGTTGCAAGGGGATTTAGCGTGCTGGAAAACGAGCAAATCGGAATCTATCCTTGGGAATCGGATGGGGCAGCGGAAGACCGTTCATTCGGAAGTACGATGGCGTTCGAGCATCGAGGTCCGCGTTCTAATTCCTTGGCGACCCGTTTCCATATCGATGAGCCGCACGCGGCAGCAGTCGAAATTGCCCTCGGACCGACGTATTCGAAATCGTTCCGCGACAGGTGAACCTCCCTCGACGTTCTCGACTCGATCGTGTGTCATCTTTGTGTCGCGCTCTTCCCACCCATTTCTTCTTTCGCAATTTCACTGCTCGTTTTCGGCACCACGCGGCTCACGCGTGGCGAAATCGCGTCGCTACGACTATCCAGTTCGTTAGGGAGTTCGATCGAAACGATCGAGCACGATCCGGCCTCGCGATGTCCACGCTCGCGTGATTCCCGACGATATACCGTCGGCCTCTCCGCGTCATTGGCGTCGTTGAAGCGACGATATTTTACGAGGATAAATTGTAACGGCCGCGTCGGGCCATCCTCGCCGAATATCGGAGCAAACATCGCGCTACCGAACTCTTCCCATTCACGGATCGACGTTTCTTCGTGGAAAGATTCTTCTTCCTCCTCTGCTTCCCTATGATTATCGCGGAAAACACGAATGCCTCCTGCTTCTCTCGCCCCTACGAAGATCGGAGTTGAATGCAGCGAAGCGACAATTAGGGGCCCGACAGGAGGAACTCGGGGAGATCGCGGTCCCACGAAGAGAATCCGCGCGCCGATAAAGGTGCCCACCGGAGAACATAAATTCGACGTTCGTGCCTTTGTGGATAGCGGAGGAACTTTAGGGCCAATCTCCGTGGGTGGTGCTCGGCGCGAGGACGAACGATCTCCAGGAGCTCTTTTCACGAGCAAGAGAACGCCGCTATTCTCTTCTAAAGACTTCCCAGAGACTCCTTTCGCGGCACGTAACTTTTCCTTCGAGCACGCCCACCGTTAGCGGACATTGGTATCGAGGGGGCTGCGAATAAATCTGCTCGGTCCTGCCTGGCGACGTTCTCGAGGAAAGGGGATGATTCGTAGCGGTGCCGCGACCCAGTCGAACTCGTGAGTTTCCTCGGCTAGTACGGCACGGGGCATTCGAGCGTTCGAGGCAGGAGAACGAAAGGAAGGGAGGATAGTGGAAAACGCGGGGAAACGAGTCCGCGAGAATGGCCGACATTTCGAGGCGGTCGTCGCGACGGATGGATCGAAAGGTTGCTCCCCCGAGTGACCGGCGGCGGCGCCTGTCCAGAGCATGGCTATCGATCGGTTCTATTTTCTGATCGCAAAAGTGTCACGGACAGAAGCCGCGGCTTTAGCAGATCATCGCGACGCGACGCGAAAGAATCGCGACTCTGTTTTCGCGTTTCTTCCTAACGAGGCAAGTCGCGCGGAAACGGAAGACCGTCGAGGGAGGAAGAAATTCGCAGCACGGCGGGGATAGAGAGCGACACGAGCGGACCTCGTTTCGTTCACGATTGATACCGGCACGGTCGGAACTCGAGCGTCGACCAATTAATCTTATCGTTAATTAATTTGGACGCGGACTCGGAGGAAGGAGGGGGAGGAGGAGGGATCGATCGAAATCGGATGCATTTTCGAGGGTAGCGTTCGATCGAGCATGCGTGGCTACTACTATCGGTTGCTAAAGGTCGTTGTTGTTCGTAAAATCAGTGGCACAGCGGGAGACACGGAATTACGGTGTAAGCCGTATAGGGTCGTCACGCGATAATACTCGGCACCGCATTAATGTCGAGGCTGCCGGTAATTCCCATTTAATAATCACAGGTCGTATGTTAACCCATCGTATCCGGGAGTCGGACCTAATTACGCCCCGTCCGAGCGTGTTTCTGCCAATAAACGTTCACGAGTCTCGCGGGGCCAGCTCAAATATGCTCGCGGATAATATTTTCATTAAGCATCGCGTCATCGAATTAGTCGAGTGCACAGGAATGGCCGGCAGGTGAATCTCCGTCTTGGATCGCGAAACGGGTCGCACGCTCGACTCCTTTTGTCCGCTGATTTCTTGCGGCACGGTGTAAAAAGAAATCGGAGCGCGACTTGGTCCAACACGCTTTCAATGTTTTCCACTCCTCGCGTTGTTTAGCGCTCCCTTCGTTTCACAGTCGCGTCTCTCTATTTATACTTGTATCGCGTTTCTATTTGTTCCGCGCTTTCCTTTTCCTTATTTCCCTCGCGGATCGTGGTCGCTGGCCCAGGAACGAGGGAACGAGGAGACGCGCGGGCGTTCGTTCACCGCCATGCATCGTTTTACTCCGTTCGTATCTTCGCGTCGAGTTCTTTGCGAAGCCTCGCGAAGGTTAAAGACCTCGGTGGTGGCGAGCGAGCATCGCGACGACAAGGAAGATGACTCTGCGACGCTGAGGCGGAACTTTTACGCAGACGGGAAGACGAAGATGGGGGAATGAGGAAAAAGGGTGAACCTGTGAAATTGTAATCGTTGATTACTCTTTCTCGCCGCACTGGACGCGTAACAAGAAACGGGACGAATTCTGTCGCCGAGATGACATCTCGATCTACAATTCTCCCATTTTCTCCTGTTCTTAGACAATTGCTGCTCTAATAATTACTCGCAACCATTTAACGTCTAACCGATCGAATAAATCCTAGGATTCAGATTTCAATCGTTGCAAAGAAATCGCGCGCGGCATTACATTTTTACCTTCGGTGCCGCAATTCCAATTTAGCCGATGATAATTCTAAAGGACAAAAAATCAATGGCGGTCTCCATTCGTTTCCTCGTGACGGGAGACGAGACGCAATTTATAGGGATCAAACGGTGGAGATATGGGCCGACGCGCAAGGGAAATTTGCTATCCCGTATGAGCAGAGGAAACAGAGGGCCCACGCGAGAATATCGAGGAACGCCAGAAGCAGCGACGCCTGCACAATCGCAATCGCCTTTGAATACAAAACGACGAAAGCCGCCGCGCCGTCCCCCCCGCGTTCCGTCCACGTTCAACGAAGTTATAATCCGCCCTAATGGCGGATGAGAATGCACGATTGTATTTTATTCGTGCTGGGGGCGCGTGGTCGTCCGATTCTCCGCGGCAAACGACGCGGGGCAACGTTAAACGACTGCGGGGGGTGAGAACAGCTGGGATGGAACGAGGAGAACGCGAGGGAGGAAGAGGCCGAGAAGGCAATCTCGTTGGTAATTGTCCGTGAGCGGCTGAAAGATTGTGGCCAATTTCTGATCGTCCGTGCATGCGAAACGCCGCCCTTTCTTTCCATCCCTCGGCGTCGAGGGTAGAATTCCAAGCGCGTCTTGACCCTGCGCTTGCTTACCGCTTTTCACCGTTTCGTCGGGTCGATTCCGTCGTGCAAGATTTCCCGCCGTCGCGACGCGAGCAGAGACGAGTAGAGAACATCGCGGACATGTATACCGACGCTGTTTCGGTCGAATAGATCCGTTTCTGCGCGCACCAGGTAAGCACGCAGGGCAGGGAATCTGGAGTGGTGCCAAAGTCGACTGAGAACCAGTCCGCGTACGAAACTGGATGGATGAAGCCAGCCGAGAGGAAGAAAGAACCGAGGACTCGGTGGTGGAAAGTTTTCCGAAAGACGAGAATGCAGAGTCGCTCAAAGAAAAGAGTAAAAAGAAGAGAGAGGGGGGGAAAGAAAAGGGAAGAAAAGAAAAGAAGAATAAACGGAAGAACGAAGGGGCGAAGGAGTGCACGCGGTCAAAGTTGTTCGAGCGATTACCAACGACCCGTGTCCGATCGATCGCGTCGCGGTTATTACGCGACGATGCCCCGCGAACGCGTCCACGACGATGTGTCTTGGAACGAAGAAGATCCAGACCGATCGAGACGGTTTTCGGAACGTCCGCTGTGCTCGAGAATCGTCTCGCCCTCTTTCCTCGGCTTCGACGAAAGTTTCTTCGATCCCCGACCCGCCAACCGAGTTCTCCACGCTCTGCCTTCGAACTCGAGATAGACGGTGGGCCGAGGGCCGCGAGCGTGGCGGACAAAGAGGCACGCAGCCAACCAGGTGGGCTCAGGTAATACGAACGTAGGCCGACAAGAGACGCAGGCGCACGGGCGCGTCTACGGGACGCGGTTCACGGATCCAGCTATCGATTCGACTGTCTTACAGGTCCTCTCGAGGCTCGATGAATAAAAATGACATGCTAACGAGCGTGGTTCAGCCGGCTGAAACTAACTCCGGTAACACGCGAGAAACGCTAAGCGGCGTCCTCTCGACGACGTCCCGTCCCTGTTCCGGATGGAGCGGCTTTGAAAACCAGTCGCGAAGCACAAGAGAACCAGGAGAAACGGAGAAAAGGCCGCCGAGGAGAGCGAAACAGAAACGGGAATCTCCTTCGAATCACCGATGCGATTAATATTCGAGCGATCGTTCGAGTAGAAGCGGATTCTCCCGCGCCGCGGAGAACACCAGAGACACTTTGCACGCCAGAACGAATAGTTTGCCCCTTCTTCGCGGTGCCGCTGTTCCCCAGTCGCTATACAGACACCGGTAAACTCGAAAGCATCTGTTCGCCGTGGCCGTACACCCTTGTACACCGTTGCATACGCCTGCGTTTCGACGATCAATTAGCGCAACGAGGAAACATTACGGCAGATAGGGGAAAGTCACACCTATTGTTATCGATAGTTGATGCGCGAGCCGATTAGCAGCTCGCGTTCTAGTTACGATCGTGTCGCGGGTAGAAAAAAAACTAGAGGCGTGTGTTCCGTGCAGGTGAGCAGTAAACCGAGTGTGTAACTTGCACCCTTCCAGGTACTCGTTACACCTTTGCCGATAAAATGATGGAAATAGCTGAGGAATTAGGGGGTAAACGTGCTGCAGAGTTGTGATAATTGAAAAGAAATTCACGGTTACGATCTATCGCCTTATCGAGCCGGCTTTCGTCGGCAACGGACGGGGGTTAAATCGTGGTTGAACGATGCTTGCGCCGAACAAACGTTTCAAATTTTTCTCGCGATTGCAGCACACTCTCACGATTCCTCCCCCCTTTCCGAAGGTTCAACCACTCAAGCACCCTTTTCCCTGTTGCTTCCCAAAGCTACAACGATCCGAATGCAAAGCGCTCGAGTGTCTCTAAAGGGCCGGCGCGTTGTTCGGACGCGAAAGTTGCAAAGTCTGTCGAACGCGTTGCCCGAAGGACAAGCGTGTTCTTGGAGTCGAAGAACAGGAAGACAGGGTGGAAAGTCACGCGACGCGACGCGGGAAGCTCGGGCGGAAGATTAGAGCTCGCGGCCTTCCGGTCGACTCGGCGCGACGGGCCGCCTTACACGCGGAATACTGAATTTTTTATTTTCCCCGGTACTTTTCCAATTACCTCGGACAGAGCTGCGTTCGCGTCCCTCGTTTTCCCGTTCTCATTTCGCGGCTCCGTCGTGCGCGTCGCGAAATGAAAAAAGGTCGTTGAAGAGAGCCAGCGGCGGATCGCGACGCCCGCCTCGAGTTTTGATTAAAACTAAACGGCGAATAAAAATTCCGCGGTTGGCTGGCGAACAGAGGCCGGAGACGAGGCATCCTGGAACGGTTACGTGATTCCGCGGTCGCTGCGAGCGACCGAACGAAAATAGATTCCTCGCTCGATCCTCCGTGACGTGCAAGTGAAAAAAGCACGAAATGTCTCCGATGAAGTGTTTGGAAAGAAAGGAGGAGCCCGGAAAAAATAGCCCGATGGATCCTGCCGATACTCGAACGGGGGAAGTATAAAGTTTGCCGCGAATCGAAAATCGATGCACCGACGACGCTTTCGCTAAGTGCCATTCGGGGTATCGTCGTTTCTTCCTTCGAGCGCCGTCGAAGAGCGCCGACGAGCAAAAAGTCCTGGAACAATTCCTGACCGATCGAAGACATTAAGAATCGAGCGTTCCAATATCTACTATACTCGGGATGTCTTCGACTCTGTGTAGCAAGGATACTCGAAACCCTTCGCTTGGTCGCGCGAAAGTCGCCACTCGCCTGCGTCGAAAATCAAGGACCAGAGGAGGAAGCCGTACGAGTTCGGAACGCAGGGACGTTCGAGTTGCGGTAAAACTGCAAACAAGAAGAAAGCCAAGCGAGAGGGGAGAAGACCAAGGTGATCCTATTAATCTCCGAGGAAAAATTAGCGACGACAAAATACCAACGGATGCAGAGATAAATCGACCAAGACGTTAGAAAAAACTGTTCGACTTGGAGAGGCGAACGATCTTGGCCGGCATGCGCGTTAAGAAAACAGAACAGTTTCGTCCACTAGACGGGCCGGGCCGCTTCCTGCAACCAGGGGATTCGACTGCGGAGTCATTGGTTTTGTCAGGGTGATGGAAGGAGATCGAGTACGAGCGAGAGGATCGCCAGGTCGGCCTCCTTCGTCCAGGGTTCAACGGACTCCGCGCGTCGGATCTAACGACGAGTCGGCCCGAGCGGAGAGGATCGTGGCCCGCTACTCGTTTCGCGAGCATCTTTTTCCGCCGTGACCCGTCCTTTTTTTTGTCCTCTCGGGCTGGAGAACGCGAACCGGTCGGGCACACTCACCGCTGCGCGTCCACAGAATCCTCCAAACGACTGCTGACCCTTCTCCCTGCTCTCCGAGACGACGTTCCCCCTTTCCTCGTAGAAGAGGTCTCCCGGAAAAAGCGGAAAAGTGGTGCGTGCGTCCACGGTCACGCTCATTAATCGCAGCCAGGACTGTTGCACGTGCGACCAGTTCGCGGTCGGAAGAAGCGAAGAAACGAAAAAGCGAGTGGCAGGCCTCGTAACTAACGTACCGGCTGGCAAATGCTCCGGGAAGTTCTTGCGAAGGTTCACCACGGTGGATCGGCGGGTCAGGAAGATCGAGCAAGAAGCGAGTCGCATTTTGCCGAGGACGGTTTCTTCGTTCGTCGAACGAAGCGAACAGAGGAACGGACGCCGTCTGTTTCCGGTCCCATAGACGGTGCACCCCTGTCGCGAACGTCGAGAGGCAAGAGAGAGGTAGGAGAGGTTTTTATTCGGTCGGCTAACCGCGGAAAGCACCCCGGCGACAAGCGGAAGCGTTTAGCGAGCCATTAAAGTCAGCTGGCCGTTACGATAATCGAGCAAATCGATTTATATCCAGCCCAAGACGGGGAGAGGTCGGAACACCGGCGATCCGATAAATCGATCGACCTCTGCTCGCGAGAACCGAGCCACGGGAGAAAGCTTAGAAGAGGGACGGCTTACCCTAAAACCTATCGGCGCTGAGAACCCTGGAGGAACGATAAAGATCCTGCAGCTCCGGTCCCTCCGCTGCTACTTTTCAATAAACCGTGAAACTCACTGCCGCGTTTTCACGCGTTACCCCGTCGAGAGCGGCGACGCGACGCGACGCGACGCGACGCGACGCGACGTTTCCCTTAACGTCGTCGGCGCGAACTCGAACCGCTTGGAAGGAGCGATAAAACTTATCCTTCCGGAGGGGTCGCGCGATCTGTATTCGTAGGGTCGAGATTCGAAAGCGACCCAGACCTCGACGGGACGGGACAGGACGCGACAGTTGGGATTCTTGGTCGGAAGAATCGGACGGGCCGATAAGCCGGTAGATAAACGATAGCGTGTCGCATTTTTACGCGGCGGGTCGCGCAAACACACCTGTCGTTCGACACGCGCCCGTGTTCGGAAATGCGGCTACGAGTGCGACTCTGGAAAACCGTTGGCTCGATTAAATGGCCAGACGAGCCGGCCTCGTGTTCCTCCTCGGCCGCCGAGCGAATCGAATCGGAACGAACGGAAAGAGAAAGGACGTCGCCTTTAAGCCGCGCCCTGCTCTTCCTCGGAGATTTTAACTAACAGCATGGGGAGAACTGGGGGTTACTTGGCAGGTGTAGCTCATTACGCGGAACCATAACAATACACTCGCAGTCGGTTTACTTCCGAGCACCGGCGCTGAAACTGAAAATGGATCGCGACGATGCGCGTCGCAACCAGTCGGCCGCCCCGACTCGGGAAGCTCTCCTGGAAACGGCGATCGAGAAAAAGAGAAGGCTCCCTCGCAAGCCTGACCTCGGTAATTGGAACGCGTATTTCGACGATCAATTATTTCCGTCGCGTACATTTCGCAAATCCATACTTGCCTTTCTCGAACGTGCTCACCTAGAAGCGTACCGTCGAAACGAGGCTTGCCTCTTTGATACCCGATTCCGTGTTGCTTCCTCTCCGTTTAGTCTCGGCGCTCTGAAACGACAGGGCTCTCCGCGGATACTCCAGGGAGAGAATCGCGTTCTTGTCAGTGTTCGTTGAGACACGAGACGAAGACGACGCGCACTCGAAACGAGTCACCGGCAGCTGCGCCTCTTCCGTCCTCAACGAACACTCGACTTCTCTTGGCCGTGTCTTCCCCTGGGCCGGCGCCACTCCTCGCCAACTCTACCGTGGAATCACCGTTTTGCCAGGGTTTTCCTTGCACTGTAACTCCCAAAGGTGTCCCGTCGTATACCCTGCTTCGATTCACCGACAGCGCCGGCCGTTTCGCCCGGAGATCGCTATCGCGGCGTCCGGTAGCCTCCCACGCGGTCTCGTCTTTTTCCCGATCCAACTGAAACGCGAGAGAAACGCTTTTATCGCGGGGTGCTCGTAAAGGCCGTGCGAACGGAAGTCTTGGTCACGGCTCGTCGAGTCGCCGTGTCTCGGTTCTCGGCCGTTGCGTTGGGACGATTGTTCGCTCGCGTGCGGCCACCTGCGAGCGAGACCTTGCCCGTGCTCCAAGCCCTAGCCGATCGTTCGCCTCCGGAGCGCACCTTCCGTTTCGCAGATAGGAATTAGACTCGTATCCGATAGTAACCCGGATCCTCCGACATTTCGGAGCAGCTCGCCGCTGCGCTGGCGGAACCGCAACGGCGCCGCGGCGGTGAATCGCGTGGGAATTCCGCGTCGCCAGAGAAGGAACGCGGCTGCGGTGAATCCGGATTAGTCGACGTCTGAGCAGAGCGGGCCGTATACCGCGTCGGGGGGCAACAAATTTCCACGGGTTTCCCGAAGCTTATTAAGCCCACGAGCCGAATCTTCGAGCCGCAGCAAGCACTTAGTCTGCGAGCGTAGTATCGGTCGCGACCTCAAAGAGCTTTCACGACTCGCCTCCTTCTTGCTTCCCGCTGCCGTTAACGATACCCCGGGACGGGAAGCTGGCTTTATTTATCGCGATAAACGTTCGCGGCCATCTTACAAAAGGATTACGAGAGTCCCCCTTTCCGTGCTACAATGCCCGTCCCCTATCGCTCGCTTTCCACTGATTTGTGTGTCGCTGCAACGGGGTGGAACATTGGCCGGCTTTCTCGACTCGGACAAATTCGACACCCGATTTCATCAGCTGCGATAAGCGACGCGGCCGGTTCCTGTCGGGGATGCTCCGGTCGTTCGTCGATGCAGAAGCTTCGATCGGGTAGCGCTGCCGCGTCGCAGCTGTTTCTACGCTGGATTGCGCTAGCGAAGGGAAGATAGGCGCCGGTCCAACGTAATATCGGTGACCGGTTGGCAGCGTCAGCTCTTTCCCGGTAATTTCCTTCGCTCGAAGAATTATCCGGCGGTATCGGGGGCTGGCCAAAGATTTATTTGTTTAGTCGACTCGAGCGTGCGACGGAAAAATCGAGGCGGCAACTTTAACCAGTACCTGGACGGAGCACGGACTGTCCCGCGAGCTAAATCAATAACGTCGCGAATAATACGGGCCGTGTAACGAAGGGCCGACTTGCGGACGAACGGTCGCTTCCAGCGTTCCGGTTGCGAGAAATATTTAATATCCTCCATCGTTAAAGTACACATTTTTGTAATACCCGGTTCGTTAGGTGGCACAAAATCGAGGAAGATCGACGCGACGGGACGAGACCTCCGGGCGATCTCTAATTGCATCGAACGCAAGATTCTGCTCGCCATCTTGAAGCCTCCTTTGAACAGTCTCGCTCTTATCCTGCTCGAATTCCCCAGAGGAAATCGAGCTCGAACTTTGGATACTTTGGACGGCCAGTTCAAGCAAGTTGCTTCGTCGCTGGGAATTTTTACGCGCCGTCCGCGCTGCCAACGAAACCCGCCGCCTTTCCCCAACGATCCCGGGGGCGTGGAACCGATTCCCGGCCGCGCGATCCAGTATGCAGGCTCCGTGGAAACTTTTCCAATCGTCCGGAAACTTTGTTCTGGTAATTAAAGCCGCGCGAATACTTAATGGACTCGCGCCAGTCCATCGATCGCGTCGACCCGTTTTAACGACACACGTGCCCCTCCCTTGACCTTTGATCCCCGAAGCAGAGGAACCAGCGGCCTGTCCCCGCCGCGAAGGCTGAATCGCGCGCAGAAGAAGCCGCTCGGCCGAGTTTCCTCGAGGATACTCGCAGGAGGTAGGCGGCTGGAATGCACGCGTCGAGCGAAGAGCAAAGTTTAGTTCTCGTATCACGCGAAAGGATAACGGCCGGGAGAAGTCTAACGAAGAGACGTCTGGGGAGCTATTTCACCTAATTTAACTGCGAGACCTACGAGAAGCGAGGTACGCGAACGCCCGAGGAGAACCGAGTCTCAAGGGCCTCGAATCGCGAGCACGGCGGCACGCGAGTCTGCCTCGCGACCGCGACTTTCCAGCGTGCGGCCTTTTCATCGAGCAATTTGCTCCCTGCCTTTGCTGGTTCGCGGGGAAACATAATTCTGCCCTCGTTCGAAAGATATTGGCGCAAAGTTACTCGAACCGTCATTTCTTTCCATCGATATTCACGTTTCTCTGCGGTGCAATTAGTCCGAGTCCCGCGCCGTTACCTTCCTTCCACTTTCTCTCTCAGCGTTTAAGCACGCTGTTCCACTGTCTCGGGCGATTTATCTACGAAAGTATCGGCACCCTTTCGACGTTGAGGCGGGTGTTCCGCTCGCGATCTCGGGTCGACAGACGCTCGAGCTTTCAAGCCGGCCATGAGTCGACTCTTTAATTAATGGATGGACGTAATTAAGAGGAGGGAATCTCCCGCGGGAAGTCTCCGGTGCAGCGCAGCCACCTCCGAGGCGTACGTGCCTTCGCTTCGCCGCGTATTTGCGTTTCCCTCTGCGCGAAACTTTCCTCCGGAAAAGGCCAGCTTTCTCAGCGCATTGGAAGTCGATTGGCGGGAAGACGAATCCTGGTCGGAACACGGGCGAGAGTAGCAACGGAGAAGAGGAATCGAAGTGGAATTTATTAAGTGCATGTTCGAGCTGGCTTTTTGTCGCGATCCGAGCGAGCGTTCGCGCGACGAGGCGCAGGGCGGAATCGTGAAACGTTACACGAAGGAGGACGCTGCAGTTGGAGCTGGGCAAACGGAATGCCGTAAATCTCATGTAAATTCGGGCCGCCGCTTGATTTGCAAGCACAATGCCAGACAATTGTACGGTCTACCATCGAGCGGCCGGATGCGGAGTCTGCGAGTTTCTCCGGTCTGCCTGGTTAACTTCTCCCGTAGACCCGTGCGTCCCTCGGTGTACCGATACTTCGTTCCTCTGCGCACCGCATCTCTCTGCATCGAGCCCTCGCCGCTAAACGTGTTTAACGATCGTTTTCTCGTCCGCTCGTCCGCTCGACCGCTCGACCGCTTCGTTTCAGCACCTGTCGTTACTCTCTCCTTCTCTTAAATCTGCGCCCGCGTTTCGCATCGTTCCGCACTCGCAGCCCCGGCGGCAGCAAGGCCGACAGAAATATGTTTTTCAGATAAAAGGGAATCCCGCGTAGGGGTCGCGATTTACTGGTCGAATCGACGCTCGTAAAACCACGTCGCGTTAACGCAATGGAAAGCGACCCCACCGACGGTGCATCTGTCCGTGGTGGGTGACGTACTCGCGGCGAAAGCAACCGCCGCGAACCGCCCACCGTTGGAATGCGTGCCAGTAATTCACGCTGGCCCGCAGCTGTGCAGGATGATACCTGCTGCTTCGCGCCGATCCGCTCCCGTTAGAGACCCTCGAAATCCCGGGACCATTCCCCGTCCACGGCTCCAGAGGATACTCTCGTCGACCTTTGACCGTGCCTGAAATATCGCGACTCCCGTTCCAAAGGGCGAGAACGATTGTCTCGGATGGTGGCTTCCGATGGAGCATCCTTTCACGAAGGAAGCGGTCGTCGTGTTCTCGTTGGCGAGGAGACACACGATTCGCCGTTTCCCGAGGGACGAGCGTGCCGAGGAAAGCGCGGCGCGGTGGCGCGAGAAATAAACGGAGCGGCCTCGCGACTCGACTCCAGTCGAGGAAACTTTCGCCAGAGGCATGCGCGTACTCCGATCGGTCTCTCTCTATCTCGCCCTTTCGTTCGCGTGCAAAACTGCGAGAGAGACGCGAGTCGAGCGGGCCGCGGCCGCACTTAACCGCCGGCTATCAAGGTGCCAGGTAGCCACCGTCTCGTTTCGTTCCGTCACGCTTCGCTCCGCTCGTTCTACGCTCGCGAGGCGACCGCGTCGGCCAGTCGAGAAGCCCGATCGTCGCGATCCTCGCGAATACCGCGCTTCTCCTCCGCTTCTTCGTCATGACGAACGGAAGATCGGGGACGATTCAGGCCACGGCCACGGGTCCCTTAGCCAACGGACACGCCGACACGTGAATGCTCTCGACTCTCCGGTGTGCGCCTTCCGGAGCGGTAACAAGTGCGACGAGCCTGAACTGTCCTATTCGGACGGACGACGATTTCGATTACGAATAGAGTGATTCGTTTGCGACATAAAGGAAATTGAACTGTGATAGTTGGGGAGAATATAGGGAAAAGTGTCAATCCGATAGAGTGCCGCGTGTTATTCGGTGGGTATAGACCGTGGAGAGACCTAGCTGCTCTCGAACGATCGTGGCCCCAAAGAGGATGAGACTCGTGGAGAGATCGAGGCTCTGTTGGACCCTAGCCGCGCTGCTGGCAACCATAGGTGAGTGCCTCGACGAGACCCTTTGATCTTTCGTGCCACTCGTGGCGTCCGCAAGTCGGTTCGCTGACCTCGAACCCGTTCTTCCCGCGCGTTCACCTGACCCTCGCGTATTCTTCGCCGCGACCCGCGATGCGTCGATTCTCCTCGCGGCCGATCGCTGCGGCTCGCCGGAGTCTCCCCGGCTCAACAGGTTCCATCGCCTCGGTTGCTCTTCCCGCGAATTTTTCTGCCCTCCAAAAGATCGCCGTGAATATCGGCTACTCGCCCGATGCGCGTACTCGTCGGGAGAGAGAGGTGGGATTCGAGCTTCCAAGAGTCTCGATAGAAAGTCGATTTCTCGAACTGAATCCGCCGCAAATGTTACGACACCGGGTACGAAGATGGGATTCGAGGAAGAGGGCGAATGGGAAAATAAGAACACGAGAAGGAGGAGGCAGTCTCGGGGAAAGCGAAAGGCTCCGTTGGGCCGCAGCCAAGCCGCGCGTGTAAAGTCCGAGTTTACGAGTGGAGAGACGAAGGAAGCGGATTATCGGGATACTGTGCGACTCCTCGGAAAGCGTATCCGCGTCCCCTTCGCCGCGAGCCCTCTCTCCGCTCCTTGAATTTTCGCGAATCGCAGTTGCGTAAGGTGCACGCCGCGGTGCATCGCGTAGAGGCAAATGTTGCCTCGTCAGGAATTCTCGTTCTCATTGTCGGCAAAGCGGATTTGCCCGCGAATCGGCCGTGTTCCATCGTTTCTCCTTCCGCTCGGTATTCGTCGGGTTTCCTCGCAACCTAAATAACACGATTTCTATGGCTACCCGTTTCTTTCGGAGGAGGTCGCCGTTGCTTGGCAAAAATTGAGCGAAGGAAAAACTGGTCCCCTCGTTCGGGGGGGACGAAACGAGATCCAGTCGCGTTTAATGCGACGCGAGGTCTCGCCACGCTCTGCGAATAAATTTCCGTTTCCGACGTCCGGTGTTCGTTCGACCGAACGGTATCGTCCCGAACTCTCAGTTTTTCTATCCGAAACAATCGACCATCCCCCTTTCTCTTTCATAGATTGCAACGAGAGCCAGCCGCGGCTCCCGTTTCCGTTCCCCCGTCACCGCGATACGCGCGTTCGTTCCGCGATTTTCGTTTGAAACGTCAGCGACGTTGACGTACGCGGCCGCATTTGATATTCGCTGTGCACGGGCTACTCGATATCCGCGTGGGACGAGACGCGAAAGGGAAACGAGCCGCGGAATAATTCGACGCTACGCATTAGCCTGATTAAAATCGACCGAGCTGAGATCGCACGCGTTTGATGCGTTTAATGCGTTTAATGCGTTTTCAGGGGGAAGGAAATGGAATCGTAGCTTTCCTGCTTCCGTCGATTTGCCACGATGAATCTCGACTTCGCAGAGTTCTCGGAAAAGCCCTCGCGCGTCTCGAGCTCGCGCTGGTAATTCGGCTCTCAGGTTACGCGGAAAAGCCCGAGGAAATTGTGCACGCCGGGTTACGCCGGCAGAAGCGTGACCCACAATCACTGGTCGACGTCGATGTCGATCACGGGTAACGCGATTTCTTGGAATCACCAATTCACCCCGGTGGAGGGGCCGCGATTGATTCTTCGGATCGTCCATGGCAACCGTGATCCAGCTACTCGATCCGGAATAAACTCTTTTCGCGTGCACGCGCGTCGCTTTCCCCTTTTTCCAAGCCGATACGCGGAAAGTTGCAAGCGACGAGCCAGAAGCAATCACCGCGCTCCATTCGCAATAATCTCGCGGACGAAAAAGTGGACCAACCTATTGAGTTTCTCGATCGGCGATCGGAATAGACAACGAACAAACAGACTAGCGAGTTTAAAGGGTTTCGTTTCGCGAGCACGGTCAGCCGTTAATCCGAGCTGGGGGCGAATCGACGGCAACGGTCAGAAAGCGATATCCGCGCGACGCGAACCTGGAGCGGATAAAAAAAAAGGGGGGAGAAAAAAAAACGATTGGCTGGAAAAATCGAGCCGCACCGTTTCCCGGCTAGTCGAATGCATCGAAGCGCGGCTCTATTTCGGCGTGTGGCCGCGAATCGAGGCAGCCACACCGGCCGCGTGGAAAACGACCCGCGTCCACGAAAATTCGCAGGCCGTTGCCCCCTCCAAGTTGGCAAAGGCGTTAGGCGGTTAAACGGTTAGCCGTGCCCGGAGCAATACGGTAAGTGCTAAATTAAATTCAGCGGAACGAGCGAACGGTCGGCGGCGCGTATTGCCGTGCACTGAATCGGGACCAGGCCGGTCGTAGGGAGAGAGAAAAAAGTATATAGCCTTACACATATGTATAGATATACATATACGTGGGCGCGCGTGCAGGACAGGCGACGGTGTGCGGGAATTCCGGTCCTCCGTGGCTCACAGAGACAAAAGAGGGGGGAAAAAATACGCGGCAGCTCGGTGAGCGCGGATTTCATCGCCGTGCGAAAATTAGTTTTCCCGTTAATTGGACCGAGGGTACGCGAAGTCTCCATCCCGCATAATTGGATTCGTATACGCATATCCATCGTGTTCCTTTCGCGACTAAAGCCAGCCTCGTTGTCCGATTTCCGTCTCGTTTGCGCTCTCGTTGCAATTCGCTGCCTTTGTACCGCGCCGCGTCCCGACTTGCACCAGCCTCCTCGACCGTTTCGTTGGATGGTTTATGCAGCAGCCCGGTGATTCGCGGCGATCGAAAGAGCATAGGGGAGACGATCGTTCTCGCGACGCGGAACGTGCTTCACGTCCGTGGCCATCCATCGGGCTTCCGTTCCACACGGCTGTCCCGAGAATTCCCGGTACTATCTTCCGAGGTACGTTTCCCGTGATTTAAGCAGGCCGAGCAGCGGCCGTGGGGTTACTTGGGACGCGAAAATATCCACTGGCCGGCGGCCAACTCGCTGCCCCCGCCGCCCTTTCGCGATACACACTTACCTGGGCCCTCCGCCGTCCCGCGATATCGCGGCTTGCCCGCGTATCGAATGGCTATTTATGGATCTCCGACCTCCACAGATTTATCGCCGTCGAGCGTATTCGCCCTATCTAAACCGGAACAGCCCCTCGATCGTCCGAAACTACGTCGTCGCACGACCGTCCAGAGTCCAGAGCGTTCGCCAACGAGGCGCAAAAAATTCGACATACATTCCGCTATCTCCAGCCAAGGATCTGCGAGTTCCACGAAGCGCGATGCGATCGAAGCCTGGAAGAGAACGGGGTTCGTACCCCTGCAAGGTTCCGTCGTCGCCGGTCGATGGCCGAGGACCCGCGGGGCGGGTCCAGATCGTCCGAGCTCGAGCATCGTCGTTGATTTTCCCACCGACCCTTTGCTCTTTCCTTCTTCGACGGGGTTGCCTTTAGCGGCTGCGAAAGGGCTGAACGTACGCGTTCTACCAGCGCGCCATACGCCGCCGTCGCGGCTCGAGCGTCACGCGATTCCGCAATCATACGGCCTGAGTAGGGTAACATGCACCCGTGGTCTTATCGCCGACCGCAAAGTGAAATTATTCCACGTGAACCCTTGTCGCCGATACGCGCTCGTGCCGCGAGGGAGCTCGGCTCGCACGACACCGTGCGCCGCGCCTTTCGCTTTGCCAAACGCGTCTCGAACAGTCGAAATTTCCTTTCGTCGAACCTCTCCACTGTTTCTCTCCTTCCACCATCTCCGTTTAACCGGCGCCCCGGTTCAAAGTTCTTTCCAACCGAGTGCCGCGACAGTCGCCCGGTCGCCGAGGCACGTTTGCGAGCGTGCAAACGCTAGCCGGAACAAGGTTTCTCGCTGCTCGTTAGCGCCTATCGATTTTCCCCCGATGCCCTGCCAGGATTTTACCCGGCACGCGTCTCCCGCATTACGCTAATAACCAGCCGCGTTAGCTCTGGCCACAGAATTAACGCGGCCGATCGACCACCCAGCTTGGATTCTTCTTGCGTTCCCCAGCTATGCGTGCGCTCGCGAACGTCGTCCTCGCGAGAAGTGGACGGAGGGTCTAACGAGGAATCGAGCTGGCTCGCGAGATAGCCAGACTTTTCACCCGGCCGGAGCGGGGGTAATTAAGTGTCCTTCTCGACGGTGCACAGCTTTGCGAATCGATTCGCCGAGCGAAGGGTAAATCACGGGCTGGGGCAAGCGTGGTTGAGGAACGGGAAGGGTAGATCCAGAGGACTCGTGTATCCGGTATCTCGCGAAGCCGAGCTCGTAGGAGACGACCAACCGGGCAGAAGACGCGGGAGAACGATCCGGTGTTCCAGATGAACGGAAACAGACGGCGATCCCTGATATCTCGTCAGCTCGTTTCGTCGAAGCCGTCTCGCGCGAGCTACCCAGAGCACGCTAATAATATCGTCGTAAAAGAGAAGTCCGCGGCGTGAGACGTTGAACGGCGAATCGATCGATAAAACGGTCAGCACCGCTCGCGACGATTCTTTTCGAGAAATTCGCCGACCTGCTGGAAGGAACGATTGAAACCGAACGGAACTACGTACGACGAATCCATTTTTTTTTGGTGAGAGAGCGAAAGAGAAAAATAGGAACGAAGCACGAACGGAGCCTGAAAGAGACACGACAATATCCGCGTTTCCCGTCTTGTTTTCTCAGTCGAGCGAGCTCGAGCAAATGTACCAGGGAACGATACAATTTTTTCGACCACGCGAAAAAACGCTCGCGGAGCTCCGCGGTAATGCGATTACAAGGCGGGCTAAAAACGAACGGACGGCCAAGTTAAATTTCCTCCCGAATCTCTGGCCATCCACCGTTTTCTCCAACATCGCCGAATAGTCTTCCGCTCGCGTTAGCAGGGAACGCGGAGCGTTCATCCGGTCAGCGAAACAAGCGGGGTCGTCGTCGGTTAAGAAACGATAAGTTTCACGGCACCCGGGAGAATCGCTGTTTCTCGAATGCCGCCCACCTCCCCATTAAGGATATTCCGATATCATGCAAATGCGCGTAACCGCGGCCAAGAAGCAACGTCGTCTCGCACAGCGTTCTTTCCCCACGGTCTTTCCGTTCCGAATATTTTCAAAGGTATGTGCGGGCCATCGCGGTTGCGATTCTTCCGGTTGCGCGACTTCCACGACGTCTAACACGCGACAACCGCCACGACGTTTCCGATCGAATTTCGATTCCAGTCAGCTTCTTCCTCGTCCGTTTCGCACACCCTCGATTCCTCGGGACAGCTTCCGAGGGAAGTGGAGCCATCGACGAATCGTCCACCCCCATCGCCGTGGTCGTTCCGTCTCGAGACGAGTCGCTCCGTCCCACGGTCCGAGCTTTCGTAGCGGTGCACCGGTGTGCCCCAGTCCGTAAACTGTAAACGAACGGAAAGGGGGAGTCGCGGGTCGCTGAGAAAATTGAATGTTCGTCTTCAATTAGGGCGGCGAAAGCTACGCGCGCGCCAGAGGGGAAAGCGCGGGGGAGGAAAGAGTGAATCGGTGGAACGGATTTCGAGGAAAACGACCGGTTTCTAGTAGCCAGGAGGGCGGGTGGATCCATGGCACGGTAGGAGCCCCTGTGCATTCGGGAAGAACGATTGGCGTTTGCGCGCGGTTCAGTGACCCTGGTTCAATCTCCAGGCAAATTGAATTCTTCTTAAAGATCAAAGAGCACGATATACCTATAAGCGACGCGGCTAAGCTCCGCCACAGGACGCCGCCTCCCTTCCCGTTATCGACCTATACACAGCCAGGAATTCGTTTTTCTTGCGAAACGACCGCTCTGTCCGTCGACCAAGAATCCGATTCTCTTCCCCCTATTAAAAAATGCCTGAAAGGGACCGGATCTATTCCGTCCGGTGGGAAACGCAACGATCCTACCACCCCTTTCGATGTTCGCGAAACGAAACAGCGTCGCCAACGACGGAGCCGATGACGCGCGAAACGTCGACGGCAACGAGCATCCGCGAACGTAAATTACGAAAAAAAAGGGCCCCGGCCCCTGGCCTATACGCGTTTCCTCCGGCGTCATTAACTCGAGCAGCCCGTTCTCACGATTATGTCGCATTCGAGCCGCTCGAAACGGATGCATCCGTGGACAACGTCGGAGCAGCCGGTTCGGCGGTTTCCACGTTTGCCCCCGCGCGAGCTTCGACGAGATTTACGAGACGGAGGGGTGAACCGGCAGCTTCTTGGCTCCGGTCCCGGATATAAATTACGCGGCCGTCGCTTTGCATCCGTGTTTTTTCGTCGCGGAGGCAGCAGCGTCGGAATCGGTGTGTCGCGTTCACGGCCGATAACCGATAGGTACACGCGGCGACGGTGGCACGCTCGGTTGACCCGTTTCCGTGCGCTCGTGGTCGGTTCTGCGATCCACGCCGGTCGCAGTACCGTAACTTCCATCGGGGTCATCGTCGTGTGTCGTGGAGCGAAGGCTCGGTATGGCCGCGGGATTCGCGAACGAGTCGCGCGCGAAATGGCGGGCGAATGCGTGGAACAAAGAGACAGGGAGGGGAAAGGAGAGAGGAGGGGAACGGAAGTCAAAGAGAGAGATCCCGGGAGAGTTTTGTTTTTAGGAATTACGAGGCAGCGCGTTCGCAGCGGCGCGGCGCGGCGCGGCGACCGGCTGACGGAGAATGGCCGGCACGTTTTCAATTAAGCCCATAATTACGAATTCGATGGGAATATGCCCGTTATATGTGCGGCGCGTGCACGCTCGTCGACGTAATTAGACCCTCGATATTTATGCCCGAGCATTAACCGTTCCGTCCTTTCGCGGGGCTCTCGGTGCGCTTCGATGCACTCGCGGTATCGAGATACGGCCCCGTACATTTGTCCAATTTCATACTGATTCCTACTCGCCCGATCGATTCTTCCTCCACCGGTTTTTTTTTCTGCCACCTTCGTGACGCAAGTGACACGGATCGGGCGCGGGTGCGCGTCCTCCCTGCGACGACGAATGTAGACGAACGAACATGACGGAAAAATGCGCGCAACATCTGTCGAGCACGTGCGGCGCGTTACACCATAGTACGTTCGAAGGCGGAAGTTAGAACGTTTTCGTGCCTCTTCCAGACGTTTCCGAGTTCGCGAGCGATACGTGCAACGACAGAAGCGTAATGTATACACGCGCAAGATCGATCACACTTTCAAGCCGCGCGGACGTCTCCCGAAAACTTGTTAAACCGACTCGAATTACGTACACCGAGAACTTAGAATGCTACTCCCTGTATAAACCCATTAAGGATCGGAAACGCGTAACCGCGCCAGCGTCTTGCGCCCGTTTTCCTATCCGCCGAAACCTCCGTTTCCCATTCCAGCGAGAGGGTAAGCTGAAACTCCCCTTCCTTTTTCCACCGGCGCCGCGTTCCCTATATCCGTTTCTGTTCCACTCGTCGTCGCCCTCGTTCGCCTCGCTGCCGCTCATCCAAGATCCACGGCGCGTACACACGGTGTCCTCGACATCCTCGTCGAGAGGCCGTACTCGCTACAGAGTACAGAGCCTCGGGATTTTCCACGGAGGGGCTCGGTCTCCCAACCGATCGCGATACGCCGAAGAAATATCATCCGTGCTGCGTCGCGTAGCACTCGCAAAACCGCGTAAGGCGAAACCGCCAGCCTCGGCTTACGCTCGAACGAGATCGCGTCGGGCGTAGCTTTAATTCTTCGATTATCCCGCATTGCCCCGTTAGACGGTATTACCCATGCAGTCGTGCTCGTTGTCCCCATCTACGGCGATACCTCCCCACCCCCTTCCAAGCAATCCAGCCTCGCCGTTCTCGTTTTCCACGAGAGACAACGGCTAATGGACAAACGCTCGCCTTTGTTTCGTCTTCGAATCAAGCCGGAACAAATAGAACTCGGAGGCAGTGGGGCTTATCTGGTATCGCCGCGCGCGCGCGCGAGGTGCAAGGGTCTCTCCTGTCCTCCGCCTCCGGAGCAAGGCGGAAGCGAACGTTCCCCGAGAGATAAACCGCGTAAACGTAGCAGGAAAATTTCTTAAGAGAGGCCAACGAGATAGCGTTCCCCCAGTCGCGACTGGCCAACTTTACGAGGCGGCTTCGCGCAGCCGGCTAACTAGCCGTGCAATTATCCGCGGCAAACCTGGCGTCGCTGCCAGTCTCCGTCACCACCGTCGCCGTCGACCTCCCTGTTCCTTTTCCTCTTTTCGTAAACCGGTAATAGAACGGCCTCGTCGCCGCAACGGGTCGCCTCTGTCTTACCGATTCCAGATTGAATTGCCTTTCTGGATACCATTTACCCCCGCCGCGCCGCTGCGCCGCTGCGCCGCTAGCGTTTCTCGAAACGAGCCGACCACCGAGCACACCCTCCCACATTACTGTCTTCGTCTATACATCTTTTCTATTTCTATCCGTATAGTGTCTACCGCGATCCAACACCGGTGCAAAGCAACGTCACCCAGCTCCCTCGCACCGACGCGAAACGCATGTCAACGCGTTACTGGAAACGAGCTCCAGCGTCTCTGCGCACGTTGCTCGTCTTTTCGAACGACTTTCCGCAAACCGGTGATCGCTTCGTTTCTCAGTTCAACTTCGATGCCCGGCTTGCACGGCTGACCCGAAAACGAGCGAACGGCAGCGCGTCCATGGAAGCTTAGGCAAGACCGTGGAGAGAGGCCGTACGGTAAACACAGAAGACCCGCAGAAGACGCTGCGGGAAAATAGATACAGGAGCGAAGCGTCGCGACGGGGCGGTAGCACGGAAAAGGGGTTGATGCACGGCCAGAAAGTAACTCGCCCCCTTCTGCTTCTATTCGCTACTTGGTTTACGATGCCGCGATTAGAAACGAGCCTCCACTTTATTTCGGAGAACACAGTTTCTTTTCGGTGGCCCTCAAAGGACAGCGCGTCGAAAGCTCGAAGCAAAAGCGACTCTGCCTAATGGATTCGGAGCGCGAAGCTTATCGATCGCCCTCCGATCGTTTCAATCCAGTTAGCCCTATCTTTGTGGCAACCGCGAACTCTTCTCTGGTTCGCCGAATCGCGGGCGCGGAGAACGGGGCCGCCTCCTTAAAACGTCGGCTAAAGCGTCTCCTGGGGATTCTTGCCAGTCGGATCGCAGTTAACCGAACGCGTGTCGTCGACGTGCCTGGCGGAAAGGAACGGCCCTTTGAACGGTTGCCCTTCTCCGGGAACGATCCGTAATTTGCATAATTGTTTGTCTGGCTGTTTTCGTAACGAGTCTACAGCTTTTCTTTGATCGTCAGGATCGTTAAGCGGAGAGCATCGACGCGCCAAAGTAGGAGGCAGTCGGGAAAGGGAACGAAACGTAACGAAATAACAGAGTTTACCCAAGTCCTGGCATAATCTGCCACTGGGCACGTTTACCGAGGCTGGTAATTCAACGAGGAGTCCATTGTCAGAGGGTTGACATAAATGAATCGCCGGGCACTGAATTACCCGTCCTCGATCCCGTCACGCTAAATCTCCGTCGGCTGATGTTTAAGCGTCAATCCGCGTGCCCGTGTGTGCACACGCCGAATCCAGAGGATCGAAAGCTGTTCGCGAATCCACCCACTCCTCCTGCCACGCGCGATAACGATATTCGTTCGCGTTTTTCGCCCGGGACACTTTCGAAGATTACCCGACGCGCTATTATTTCCCGTCGCGAAGGGAGACGAGTATCGTTTCGATACGCCCGATGGAACATTCAATTTCGGTTCTTTAAGCTGATTATTAATATCGAGCCCGCGTACCGCTGACGCTTCTATTATCTCTGTGCGCGCCGTGTCTGCTCATTGATTATTCGAAAAACATCCGTTCGTTGCCAGAATCCTCTTGCTTCACTCTACGTGCTTTCCTGCTTGGATACAGACGCTGATTATTCGAAGATGCGGGTGGGATAGTCGGAGCAGTTGCGGAGCATCCCATTGCGGATAATAACTCGTAACTCTATGCATAATATCGGCTTGTCTTATTGATTTCCCGCGAGCACGTCCCGACACCGCGCCAATACGTGTCCCATTTGTTTGCCGATGGCGTACGACCGAACAGGGCGGGATGGGACGACGTTTCACCGCGGCAAGACGTTCGTGGCATCGAGCGTGGGACGGTGTCGCCGCCGTGAAAGAAACGTTTCTCATAATCGACAATCGAGATGAAATTGGGGTGGCGCGAAGCGAGTCGATTAGGGTGGGACTGGTGCGTTTCTTAAGCGACACGGAAGATCGGTTCAACGGGGTGGAAGGTCACGGTGGGGCGGGACGAAAAACCGGCCGGATAAGTTTGTTCTGGCGGGAGAAGTTTGCCTTTCGTTAAGTCGGAGTGCTCGCCACGGTTTTAGGGGACACCGGAGTACGTATCTAGTTGGCCGTGGGGATGGTGCTTTCGCTCGAGTGACCCTCGTTCCCCACGGAAGCTCGCGGAGGCTGGACGTCCTCGGCGCGATTAACGTGACTTCACAATTTCCGTTTCGCCAATTACGCTATACGTATATACATACATTTCTTGGCCGCGCGCGATAAATCACTGGATGGAGAACGTCGAAAGGTGCGAACGCTGGAGACGCGGCGGGGAAAAAATGAGCGGAAAATATTGACTGGGATACAGTGGGCTGAAATCTCGGATAAAGTCTCGTAGCCGGGGTGCGTCCCGGCGAATCGCCGGACGGCGGGATCGAGAGTAGCGGGGCAAGTTATACGGTGGGATTACGAGATTGCCACCAGGGGATTACGAGGATAGCTCCGGGAACGTCCAATCTCAAGGATAAACACTTTCCTACGTTCTTGCCCTCGGTCGCCGCCTCTGGAGGCCTCCGAGGCCAGGATTCGCGAAGACTCCGCCCGATCCTCTCGCTCTTTCCTTCGTCTATTCTTTATCGCGTTTGCGGATGACGACGTCCTCCGCCTTATTGAGACACCGACGCGCGGGGGGAACTTCGCTTGCGCTTTCTTCCCCTTGCACTCGCCCCTCGGCTAAGCACCCGTTCGTATTCTTCGTGACTGGCGGAAAGTTGACGGAAGCGGACGAGCGAAGAAGGGGAGAAAGAAATCTTAACGAGCAACTCGAGCGAAGGAAGCTGAAGGCGCGATCTCGAGAACCGGCCGCGAATAGCACGATAAACGAGAACAAAGGAAACGAACGGGAGCCATATCCTCGAGCTATGCGAGAAAGCTAGTTTCATCGAGCTTACCCCTGCTCGTGCATCGCGGCGTGCCGCCCCGAACTTGCCTTCGCGTCGATATTGCCACTCGATTCGGGACGTTGCTCCGTCGTCCTTCGTCTCGCCGCTCCAACGACCTCGCGGCTTTTCGTGTCTGCGTTTTTCTCTCCTCATTTTCCTTCCCCCGCAGCTTTTCCTCCCTCTGTTCGCCCGCCACGGACGAAGCAACATCGCAAAGTTTCCTCGCGGCGGACACGGACGGAGTAACGCGAGCTCGCGGTGAAATTTACGCGAGCCACCGTTCGCGGAACGTTTCTTATAAAAACGAGCTGCCGGGTTGATAATATCGCGCGAAGATGCACGCTAGACGCGCGGAATGGGGAAAAGGAAAAGTTTGGATCTCGCGGAATAAGGGAGGGCTGCGCGTTATACGGGTTTACAGCGCGGTGCCTTGTAATAGCTGGCCTAGTAAGTTGCACCGTTACTCGACCATAAACACCCGGGTTGCGTAACGACGCGAACGCAATGCCCATAAATAAGGAACTCGTGGCGGGCGAGTAGCCGTGAGTGAGCGAGCTACGCGATTCCGCCCTGGCCTTTTTTCAACCTGATCGATTCAGGGCTCTACGAAACGCGTCGAATCGGTAGCGTTTCGTTCCTCGTGGCCTTCTTGGAAGCCGAAAATCGTGTGGGACCTGCAGGGCACAACGCGTTGGCGAACGACCACCCGTGAACACAATGCCGACGTAGTTCGTCGGTTCCTGGAATCGCCATTGAGACGAAGCTCTTTCGGCCGACCTCCGAAATTTTTCCCAGAGTGTATCGGGTGGATCATGCTAGCTGAACGATCGGTCGGCTTAACCTTATTGGCTTCGACCCCATTGATCGCAGCTCGTAATGGGGTAGAACGTAGAAGGGCAGGTACGCACGGGACAATTAATCGGAGCAGATTTTTACCCCGAGGATTCGATTCGGCAGTATTCCATAAGGCTCCGATTGGGGAACTATGAACGGGCGGGCCGTTTAGCCGCTATTAGAGTGGCTGGTGGTCGCCGACGCTGGTATTTACGGTGCTATCGAATCGGAAAACTACCAGTCGGGCAAGACCGAATTACGTCGACGAAACATTTCTGCCAAGCTGGCGACATTCGTCGCTCTCCTCTCCCTCTATCCATCTACTTATCTACCTGTCTACCCGTCGACGAAAGCGACGAAACAGCGACGAAAGTGATATGTAGAAAAGTACTGTTTTCTCCACCGGTGCCAGAGAGCGGATGGTGGGGGATAAAAGATTCCAGCGAGAGTAACGTGCACCGATTATCCTGTTTAAAAGGCAAAACGGCTGCGAGTTGCGAGTCCAGGACTTCGGGGTGCCAAAGGTAGATTCTCCGTTGGACGGTTTCCGAAGGTGGCTGAGGTGGAAGGAGAAGAGGTAGGCTGAAAAAGAGTGGAGAGCAGCGACAGAAGAAGAAAGAGAGAGGCGAGAGACAGTAAGGGGGCGGAGAAGCAGAAAGAGAGAAAGAAGGTAACGGAGTGGTAGGAGCGGCAACCGGCTCGACTGGAATCCAATGGCGCAAAGCCAAGAATTTTCAGTTTTCATGAGGAATTTTCCGTCTCGGGCCGGGCTTTGCTCTCGGTGTATTCGGTAAAACATGGAGGATCTGGCCGAGTCGAGTATGGAGCCGGGGAAACGAACAACGGAGTGACGGACAAAAACCGAGACCTCGGAGAAGCCGGGGAAAAATGGCTTCCAAAGTTGACGTCCGAGTGGAGCACGCGAGGAGAAGAAGCAACGGGACATGGATTAGAGTACACAGTGTATTGCCGGCTGGTAAACGGCCTGGCGAAAGAAATGCGTTCGCGAGCTTTGTCGTTTAAGCTTAAAACCGCCGAGCAACTAGAGCGCTCGTATTTGGAGCACGAATAGGCTTCGCGCTCCGAAGGCTATCCGACTACGCGGCCGAACTTGCGTTCTTTTCCGTTCGACGTGAGAAACGATTCGCTTGGAAAATGCAGGCCATGTCGCGGTATATTGTGTTCGCGATCGTGCGACTCTTGTTGCTCCGGGGAAACTCGAGGAGAACGACGCCTCGGAAGAAAGGAGGATTACGAAGTTTCTTCTTTCTTGTAGCTGAATCTTTTTGCTCGGATCAGAAACCGATCGCACGTAGCTTTAAGAGCATCGAAGCTTTAATGCCTGTGCACGGCGTATCGGAGCTCCGTTGAGTAAACGTTTCCATGAACGTTAAAAGCACGCGACAAGTAATTCCGAGCAACAAAGTCGGGCAAAACGGTCCGTATAATCTGGCAATTACCCAGCCCGATTAAATTTACTCAGAGAGCTTGGACTATTAATTACCTACAAACGTTGTCCAACAGTTAACCGACTGTTAGCTTAATCCCGTTCGATTCCACGTAAACGGGCAAACAAAAAAAGAGCTTCCTCCAGCAAATGATACGATACTATGACCTCGATCGGTGGATTACTCGTCCCCCCCCCCCCCCTTCGGCACCCTTTAAATCGCTTCATCCTCGAATCCACGGCTCGCGGAGTGCTCGCCTCGGAAAACTCGGCTGCTACGCCAATGGTGGAGAAGTGGGACCGGTGTGACGGGTTCGCAGATGCGAGACCCTCGGTTCTCCAAGCGCCTCGACGCTTGTACCAGCTCGAGGCAGCCAGCGTTCGTTCCACGCGCACTTCTCGCCGTGTTTTCTCCACGCAGAGGAAATCCTGGATAACGGTCGATCGCGGGAGCCATCGATTTCGCGCTAATCTCTCTCCGTCGAGTACGGTCCTCGCGCGATTCCGCTAGATTCGTCCCGCTATTCGAGCATCGGCCGATCCCCGCGTTAATTTCGACTTCGTACCTGAATGGCGTAACAGCAGAAACTCGTCGCGCACTCGGACCCGGTGGAAACTGATTCATCGCGTACAGCCGTACGGTACGCGTCAAGAAATGACGCACCATAGTAAATCCATGGAACGTGGCTCAATCGCGCATCCGTTCTCCTCTCCCTGTCCCTCGCTCTTCTCGTCTGCTCGCGGGCGCAAGGGCGCGCGCACAAACGCACGCGGAAAACGTGCCGGAAATCCGTGCAACAGGTGCCACCGGCAAACTTCTCGCGCAGTTTCGCAGGATGCTGGTAGAGTTTCGGGGGCGAAGCAACGGGCGATAAGGAATCTGTCGGTGCGTCGCGTTTTCCAATCGGGAAATCGATCGTTAGATGCGGGGGGAGTCGCTTCAACGATTGCGGGCTCTTCGCCGCGACGCACGGCGGGGTGGAGGCTCGCGAGCTTCGTCGCGCTGCTAGATGATAAATCGTCGCGCGGGTGCCATGTATCCTCGTGTCACCGCGTCGAGACTAGCTACCAAACTCGCGGAATTCTTCTTCCGACCAAGCAGGCTTCCTTCCCTTTTTTCTCCCCTGGACACTCCATCACGTCGCGTCTCTAAACAGATTTACGAGCGACACTGGCCATGGCTCGCTTTAAAAATGCACTCATTGTCAGTATCGGAAGTTTGAGGAGTTGCTGCGCAGTGTCAGCCTTGCTGGACTGAAAATAGGATTGCTGCGTTTCGGTGTATGTACTGTATGTACCTACTTGGCTGGCAATCGAAGAGTCGACTGCGCATAATACTGTTTGCTGGGATTGAGTTAACGTTTCGTCCGTTTACGAAGAGGCTCGTTCGATTGCGTAGCGTTCGCTTAATGCATGTCCCGTGTCGGGATTAAATGGCTACGGTGTTTCTTTCACGGCTAATGAACAGGCGGAGAAACGGAATAGCTGCGATCCTCCCTGCACGCTCCCATCTATCGTTAATAGCTATTCGTTTCCTGTTTGTAATAATAATAATAATAACGATAAGTCTATCGACTCGGTGGCAGTGTATTCTTGCGCGGAAACGACCTCGATTTTTCCCAGCCTCGATTGTCCTCCGTTCGTTGTTTCGGCCCGCTCGTCGGAGGGGAAACGCTGAATTCGTTACGCTCGTAAATGCGTCGAGCTCGTTTCTTTTCCGGCAGCTCGTCAAAACAGCGGCGGGCTGCCAGCACACCCTGGTCCCGGCGTCGCGTCGCGTCGGCAACGTTTAGGTCGCTCGGTCACGTTCGACCACTCTCCAGGAAGAAAAAAAATCGTGAAGGGAACACAAAGGGAGCCTTCGAAACAGGCTTTCTAAGCACGCAGGCACGTAGGAACGCAGCGGCGATACGCGTGCAACGTATACGTGTACGTACTCCACCGCTGCGTGCACGTAGAAACGCACACCGGGGACACGTGATACGCGCTCCAAAGGTATCTCGATGCGTACGTAGGCGCATTGTTTCACGCGAGGGCGAGAGATCGCAGAGCTGCGTGTATAGTTGCGTCAACGGAAGTCTCGATAAAACCACGATCGAATGGCTTTGGCGTTTAGAAGAAAGCAATCGGGGAAGAGATAAACGTGGCGGCGAAAGCGACGACCGATACCAGCAAGCATAAGTGGCTAGCGACGCGCGACTCCTTATCGGACGGAGGTCGAATGGAAGCCCCCGTTATCGCCTCGGCTTAGCACGACCGGAATCATTGCTGCTTGGGGGAGAAAAGATTCTCGGAGTCGATTGCTCCACACCTCTTAATTGCTCCGAGTTACTAATCTTCCCCCATCTATCTTCCTATAACCCATTACCCGATCTTCGTTCCGTTGCCTGCTTTCGTGCAAACAGGATCTACCTCTCTCATCCTCTCGGGGAGAATCCTCCAAGTCCTTTTATTTCGTCGCGAAAGTGGAGGCGGGATCCTCGACGGAAACGCGACCCTCTTCCTTGTGTCTCGCCCGCAGCGAGGAGGAGACGCCTCGGGGCGGCTGCACTACCGCCGTGCCGTTTTTGCGCGCTACAAGTCTATCGAGCATCGATCCAGCACGCCAATCAAAGAGAATTTTGACGGGGTTCGGTCTGGAAGCTGTTCTGGTATCTGGCGTACCGTGACGCGAACAGGGTTAAATTTAGCCTCGATCGTCTCTCAGGAAACGTTGAACCCAAAGACCTTTCCATCCTCTTCTTTCTCCGCTGTTCCGCCTTCCTTCCGTCTGTTCGGTTGGTCGCTCTGCTTCGTGGTCCTCGGCGGGCCTCCGACCTCCCTCGGCATCCGCGGATCGCTCACAAATATAGCCGCAGCCAGGCACCGGGATTCGCGCGCTCGTGCTCCGAAACAGCAGCCACTGTTATTCCTCGGGATATATGTATGTACAACAGAAGGCCTGCGGATCGCGATATCCGGTCGACTCGTGTTTTAACTACGCGGCACGTGTGCTTTCTTATCAGCGTCCGCCGCTCGCCCACCTTCCCTCCGCGTCTGCAGCCTTCGTTTACATTTCTTTCTCATTTCGTGAACGTAAACGACGGCCACACACCTACGCATACAAAGACCAGCCGCGTCGACGACGCGTCGCCTTCGCCGGCCCTGCGCTCCATTTTTTCCCGTCCTCGACCCGTCGTTTAATGGTACACCGAACAGCCCGCTCGGCCGCCAAGACAGAGCTCAGGAATGCTCTTGACGGTGCGCGCGCGATAAGCGCTCTCTCAGCCTCTCTCCACCAGAGGAGAGAGTTTTTGTCGTCGAATCGGCCGTTCCGACCGTTTCCGCCGCCACGAAATGAAAGAGCCTCTTGTTGCACGGCTCTCCAGGGGCCATGCGGTTTCGCTCAGCCTCTTCTCGAGGGGCGAGATGACCTCCTCTTCGGCCGACGTCGTTCTCTTCCAGCGTTAACGTTCGATGCCTGTTCAACGTCCACGAATGTGAACGAGCCCACCCAATACGTATCGGTACGCGTGTGTGCATACGTACACGCGTACTCGCGTGGCCAAGTCTCCACCGTGGCAAACACCGGTGCGGCGACGCAACCTCGCATTTGTTCGGGCAGCGAGCGTATCGGTGGACGCGCGACGCCTGGGAATCAGGAATTCCAAGGTCGACGAAAGGCGGGGACGGTAGCGTCCAGGGAAAGCTATTCGATAGTCCACGGCCGTGGGTGGATTCGTTCCAGCGAGTCGTTCCAATGCCTATCTCTCTGCCACGACTAGGTCGCGATGCTCGTTTTGTGGCGTCGCGATGCTTCGTCCGCGGGAGGAGTTCAGGTACTTCAGGTCAGACGCCAGGCTGACCGGTTCGGCGTCTGGCCCGAACCGAGTGCTGCTTCGGAGACGAAACAAAGAAGTTGGCCCTAGCTCGGCCGAATATTTTCCATTCGCCGATGGCAGATGGGACCGAATAAGTTCGGGTCCGGCTGTGGGCTCCGTTTCGATAGGTTTGTCGCAAGGACAGGACAGGGTTGGTCGATCTAGACGTCAATTGGACCTTGAAAGAGTTGAATAGAGGCTCGAGTCATTCGGAGCAGGAAGCAGAGTTATTTAATACCGGAGCAGATTTACAGTCGCCATAGAGTACGAGGAATTCATTATTCCTCTTCGAAGAAGGCTGTGCGCTGTGTGCGCCAGCGTAAAGAGTGAAACTGTTCCACGAGAAGGATTCCGGGAACGGGTCGAGTTGCGTTTGAAGAGCTCCTCGAGAGGCTGAGCCAACGATTTATGGGAACGGATAAGCAGAACGGCTCCGTTCCTACAATTACCCTCGGACATCATCGATCAACGTGTCGCAAGTCGCAAGATATACTCCTTATCGAAGTGTCAAGGAGACCTCCGCGACCCATGACGAATCCCGTGTCATCGAATTCGGTGACCCGTGCTCCTTGGAATGGAGCGTGTCACTGCGGATTTGGACACGGTGTTGGCCCCGGTGTCGAGCATAGTCGATCGAGCGATCGTGGAACAAAGGCCGGCGCCGATAACGCACGTGCTAGAATGGTAACGGTAAGAAAGTCGAACAGAGTGGTGGCATTGCTGGGCCCAGAATACGTACAACATCGGGGCCCGATCCTGCTGGGTTGCCAGCTCCGACAGCAGGCCTGACTGCGTTGCGAGATCGGGTAAGCGACGTTGTCGGATGTTCGAAAGGTAAAGGTAGGCAGGCGAACGGCAGGTAAAGCGAAAAACAGTGGGAGAGAGAGGGGGGGAAGCGCAGGTGAGACGTAAAGAAAAGGAGAGAACGAAGGTGGGGAAGAGGAAGCCGGGCCGAGAGGGGGGCACTCGTATTCGAACGCGCACGTATAAGCGTAGAAAAGAAGCTGACGAGATTCGAGAGAAGCGTGCGGCAGAGGGTACGAAGAAGAAGAAGCTCTCGGTCACCGGCACGACCGTAGGACGTAACCGTGGTGCGGCGGTGTTGCCGTTTCCTAGTAATTCTCCGTCTGCCGCTTTCGGCATCCGAGTCCGAGCTGTTGCTTCTTCTCGATCTCGTCTCGATTCTCGTTTCTCGGTTCGGGGACCATCTGCCCGCCCTCGGGCCTTTGAATCTTTAATGGTTCGCGTGACTGGCCGCGGCGGCCACGGGAGGCTGCGCCAGCCTGGCCCTTTTCGCTGCCACCATGCTTTTTCTTCGACGTGGCTCCTCGGCCAACCTTGCTCGTACCCGGACCAGACCAAGCATGGACGATCCCGAGTCCTCCGTATACGTTCTATGTTTTACTACGATTGACCTCCTTCCCCCGTGAACGCGTAGATGAAAAGGTCGACCCTCGGTTCTACGCGGACGATGGGCACGCGTAGCGAAGAACAGTCCGATCGAGTCGCTTTAACGAGGTACTCGGGACGTTGCAAAGCACAGGGGATGACGTCGACGTTTAATCGTGCACTTTTAATCGACGGGTCGAAAGTTGCAAAGGGCACGGAGCGGACGCGACCTACGCGGAGCAACTCGAATCGAAGCGCAATTATCGTGGCCGCAATTATTTCAACGATTCTGCCGGGCTTATTCCGCTGACCGTTTCACCCCGAGCCGCGGGATGGAAGGTTCGTTAGCGGGCCGCGAACAGAAATCGTTACCGTTTAATTAAGCGCATTTTCGACGCGCTCCGCGCGCAAACTTCGTCTCGCCGTCGCGTCGGTTCCATTTTTTAACCGAGCACACGCATACCGATCCGGCAACCGACGCGTTTCCCCTTGGCTGCGCCACAGTCTTCCAATCGAGTCTAACCCTCTCGTCCTCGAAACCCGGCTTCGATTTCGTTTCGTACGTCCTCTTCCGATCCGTGCACCCTTCTCCCTTCCCTGCTGCATGTGTTTCTCTCACGGTTCGTCCCGAACATGCGAGGGTGGGAAACGTCGATTTTCACGCGGACCATATGCTCGTGCACCTTTAGCCGAAAACATCTTCCGCCTAGGAGGAGGGAATATGTATATTTATTCGTAGAAAAGTAGAGAGCTTTGGGGCTGGGAGGAGCAGGTGGTCAAAAGTTTCGAGTCAGGTAGCAGCGTGGATCGACTGGAGAGGCGCGATCGCCACGGAACGAACACCTGCTGCACCGAGGTGTCCTTTAACCATCGTAAAATCATCGGCCGTCGTCTCCCCTTGCAGCAGTCGATTCCAGTCTATCCACTTTTCTAAATTACCCTCGATCGCGACGACGAGTTTGTGCATACGTATGCATGCGCGTATAGTCGCGAACCTAGCCCGTCAACAGGACATTCATCCTCCTCGTCGTCGATTCTGCCCGTCGATCGTCGAGCCTCGCGGTTGTTCGGGGGGAGAGAAAAATTTGCACGGGGGTCGGCGGCAAGCTTGGCCATGGAACGGCTCAACTACGGACGATGGCGCGAATGTTCGGCGGTCCCATGGGCCTAGCCCACGGCGGCAGGAGCCACCTGCCGCAGAGGTCGGTGGGAGCAAGCTGTTTTCGCGCGTTCTACCTTTTCTTAACCACCGCCGCTTCCCCTCTTCTGCTTCGTCTTCATCGCGCCCAACCACTTCCCTCGTCCTTCTCTTCCATCCTTCTCTCTTTCTTTCGTGCCACTTTCATCCGTCTCTCTCGAACGCGTTCGTCTTCCTTCCAGCCGCTGCCACCTTCACCTACCATAGCCACCACCACCTCCACCTTCGCCACAGCCGACACCATCGGCGTATACCTACGACCGACGACCGTGCATCGCAGCCGACCGGTTGTACGTTGTATGTAGGCTGCGCTTAACGCGCACCGCGCTATAGTGGGAGACGCGCCGAACAGGGGGAAGCCGACCGGTGGGGGGTAGCACCGATGCTACGCGACCCCAAGCTCAGTCGTCGTGCGACCCTCGTCGAGCGTATTAACGTTAACGTCCGCTGACTATCGGTGAAATTTTTTAACGCTCCTTGGGATACGTCGCTTGCAGTGTCGGTTGCTCCAAACGGATTCTTCAACTATCGACGATCGTTATTTCGGTGCCGATCAATCCTACCTGTTACTCGTCCCAGTTTCCCCCTTCCTGACACATTTTTCAATTTATTTTCGTCCCACTTCCCTCCCTTCTCTCCAACGGCCCTTGCTATTTCTGCATCGCCGTCGCAAATACGACGAGGGAAAGTGAAGTTGAAGCGGAGGTGAACGTGGGCGACGATTGAAGTGCCCACCTTCGACACGTGAAGGTGTGCGAGTACCATACGCGTGATTCCCAACAACGAAAGAAAGGAGTGCCTTCGGCCGGACGGTTGCAACGTGGCGTTTCGAAATCGCGCGCAAACCTTCCTTTTCGGGCAGCTCGCGTCCGGACGGATGCTCGCGATGAGAATCAGCGTGCGAGCCTCACCGTTCACGGCGAACGCAAGCTCGGTGTGCTGAACGGTTGAGAAATCGCTGCCACCGTGGTCTACCTGCCAGAGAGCGAGCTGGTGTCGGGGATCCGAGACGGTGGATTGTGAAACGATACGCGTGGGTCTCTATCTTCCAGGTAGTCGCGACCATTCGAGCCCGTTCCTCAGGATCGCGCCGAGCCGTTTCCATCGGGAAGAATCGCAACCCATGTGGCTGACGTTGCTCGCGTCGCCAATTGCGTTAAAAAGTGAGGGAGAAAGGTGTGAAAGTGCAATAGATTGTTGCGTAGAGAACGTACATCTGTATCATGATCCGTGCAGTGCGTCGTTCGGTGTGTTGGCCAGCGTGATCGTGCCAATCGATTCGATCATCGATGCCGCGTGCTTCTGGCAAAACTCGCGCAGCGTCGTCGATACACGGTGAAAGTCGCTGTAACGCGGAACTCTGTCCTCCGGCTCGAATGGAGCCGCGCAATTTGCGCCTCTCGTTGCTCCGTTCCACTCGAACCACTCGTGGAATTCGTTTTGCCGATAGAATGGATAGGATTCGACTGCCGAGCATCGCGGCGATTATCGCCGCTACGTTGCTGCTCCTGCACCCCGGTGAGTATATTCCCCGGAGTAAAGGGGACTCTTTCTCTCGTCGAATCGATGGAAACGATCGAGCGTAGATTCTTCCACGGCGTTTTCAAAGCCGCAATGGTCGTTCGATTGCATCGTCCAAGGTGGTCGCCGATACAATAACGTTCCACGAAGGAACGTCGCCGTTGCGACGAGATTGCAAACTTTTTTCTGAGCCGTGCGCGAGACCAGGAGATCTCCTCTCCTTTGAGAGATCGACGGCAACTCTGCGCACGAATTTCATATTGAGCTCCGTTCGAGTATCGGAACAGTACCGGAACGGAGCACTCCTAACGAACTCTGACCGCTGTATTTCATAGCGCGCCGCTGGTAGGTGAACCTGTAGAAATTCTATAGGGACCCGACACGGTGGACGCGTCGTAAATTTGTCCGGTATGCAGAACATGGTTCGCTTAGGCTGCTTTCCATTCGGGAAATACCGAACGACGCAACGACGGTGTTAGACACCGTGACGTAGCTAGCTGCCACAGGTGTCTCCGTGTATAACAGCGACGCGTTAATGCCACGGTACGCCTCGCAGCTGCTTCTTCGATGAGTACAATACGTTAGACCGCTGACAGCGATGGCGAATCGTTTCGATTCCTCCGAACCGTGGTAGCTCCGATCGATTTCCTATGTCGAAGCTGCTACGAAACGGAGGGGGCCCCGATCGAGCGCCGCGCTCCCCTAAAGATAGCGAAGCGCATAAGCGGTGTCCCGATAAAAGAAATGGAACGTCGACTCGGTGGCACGCGAGCAAGAAAGCGGTTCTATCGAAAAGTAAACAAGCCTCGGCGAGAAACGGTGTGCGGGCCGCGGGGAGAACGTAAACTGCGATGGGTCGATGAATAGCTGAGAACGGGATAGGGCAAACGGAAGAGGGATAACGCGTCGCGGATGGATTTATAGAGAGACAAGCAGACGTAAATATAGAGGCGTGCATAGGGTAGAGAAAATAGATAGGATGTAGAGGGGAAAGGCGAGGGAGGAAGGTGAACGCGCCGTCTAGGCGCGGAGGAGAAGGTGGTTGGAAGTTAGAAAGGAACGGTCGGTCCCTTGAAACGAACGAACGAAGGAACGGGAGTGGGGCCGAAGTCGCGAACGAGGGGAAAGAGGCGCCTCGCGATATCGGAGAGAAGTCAAACCGGTGGCTTTACGGTTACGCGACCCAATGACGAGACACCGACGGATCGTCCGACCGTTTTACGCGTACCCGAAGATTCCCCTGGCCTCGGTGTCGTGGCTCGATCGGAGCAGCTACTCCAGCGAGAATGTCGCGCGAGGGGGATGGGAGCGCGAGGAAATGCATGCGGCTCGATGTACACGGGGGTTCTAACGAGGACGGTCGTTTCGGTATGTTTCAGCAGCGGCGCAGGGTCGCGTGGAGGAGACGCAGATGGACACGCACGAGGGGTCCACCGTGCAGCTGCAGTGTCGATTCTCTCCGCCGAGGGAAAACGTGACGTGCTTTTGGTTGACGCACACGAACGATAATCACGACAACGCGGCGATCGACAATCTCGCGTTATCGCCGCAGTACAAGGTGTTCATGAACCTGGAGGAGGGTCGATACGACCTGCAGATACGAAACGTCTCGTACGAAAGGGACAACGGCAAGTACGAGTGCCGCGTGAAGGCGAGCGGCACGGGGCACGACTTGCACCGAAAGTTCATCACTCTGACCGTGCTCCGAGCGCCGGGGCCACCGACGATCTCTCCGACCTCGGCTTCTGCGACCGAGGGGCAGAAGCTCGAGCTGCAGTGCGACACGAACGGCGGCAGCCCCGAACCGGAAGTGAGATGGTACCGCAGCAACGAGAGCGCTGTCCTCCACTTTGGCAGGACGTTGCTGGTGGAGCCGAAGAAGGAAGACGACGGAGCGTCCTTTCGTTGCGTAGTGAGAAATCGCGCGATGCGAGAAGGAGAAAGCCTGAATGCTACCGTGACCCTCGACGTCAACTACTTCCCCCGAGTCACCGTGGGCCCGGAGAACCCTTTGAAGGTCGAGGTGAACGGCACGGCGAATCTCGAGTGTCGCGTCGACTCGAAACCAGCCGTTGAGATCCTACGGTGGTGGCGCGACGGAAGTTTCGTTGCCACTAGCTTCCAGCACACCATACGGAGGGTGACCGTCCAGGACGCTGGCAAGTACACCTGCCAGGCGGACAACGGGCTCGGGAAGAGGGGCGAGAGTTCTCTCCTTCTGGACGTTCTTTATCCACCGTCCGTCTCGATAGAGGGCGACTCTCTGAGGATCGCGGAGGTCGAGGACACGGTGACCGTGCACTGCAACGTGACGGCGAACCCTCCGCCGTCGGTGATCGAGTGGTTGCGCGAGGGACGCCCGGACTTTCGACAGCTCGGCTCGATTCTTCGACTCAGCCGTGTCACGGCCGATCACGCTGGGAATTATACCTGCCGGGCGGTCAACACGATCCATCCTTCTGGCGGAGAAAGGAGAAACTACTCGGCCACCGCTCGCTTGACCGTCCGAGTCAGGCACAAGCCTGGCCCGGCAAGAGTAACGCCGGACTCTCCCGTCGCTGTGGAGGGTTCTAGGGTTATTTTGACTTGCATGGCCAGCCCAGCTGGCTATCCGGAACCCAAGTACAAATGGTGGAAGGAGGGAGAGTCTGGATCGATATCGATGTCCTCGGAGAACACGGGACCGAGGTACGAGATCGACTCGGTTCATTTGGGCAGCGAGGGAACGTACAAGTGCCACGCGACCAACGAAATCGGCAACGGAGAAGCGGCCTCCGTCAACCTGACCGTGCACCAGCCACCCAAGATACTTACCAAGCTGCAGCCGCACGTAACCAGGAAGTAAGTATCCATTCGGTTCCCGTCGAACCGTTCTGTATTCGGATTATCAAAAAGTCGGACGAAATTTCAGATGCTATTGGGGGGCATGAGCCACGCTTGGCGGCTCGAAAATTAGGTCGGTCTGCTTTAAGCCGGGATTATGAGCTTACTTATTAGGTTTAAAACTCGAAGAAACTTTTGAACACCTTAGAGATACAGCCTGTTATATTAATTCACAAATAACTGGGGAACCGTTCCTGGCCGGAACATAAAGTTTCGTAAGAGAGGAGCGCGAGATCGGTCGTTCCCCCTTTCCTCGTGCCAGATATTCATCTTGGTGCATGTATGTATCTCGCGACGGGATCGTAATTATACGGGATATGACGAGTAATAGCGAGTGGTGGACGAGAAAGAGAATACCTAATTACTTTCTTTGACGCTAAAGAATACAAAAGAATTAGCTTCTCTCGGTCACTACGCGAGCGGCGTTCAACTTTTGCTCCCGACAATTCTCTTGTATTTTCAACGTCCAAGGGAGGAATTGCGTGTCGTACGATCGCCCTCGGTGCGCAGTATATTCGGTGCACCAGTGAGACACGAGGAAAACAGCGAAACGCGAAATGAAACGGCGATTACCTTTTTAACGATAAGAATGTCGCTCGTAGGGTCGGCGAGTCCTCCTTCCAAGTCTCCTGCGTGGCGCAGGGCAAACCTCGGCCCAGTGTGCGATGGTTGAAGGACGACCAAGAGCTCACCGCCGACGAGAGGCTGTACAAGGTGACGACCACCGCTTCGGAGGGACACGGGAACGTGATCACGGTGAATTCGACTTTGAGCTTCCTGGGCCACGCACGGCCGCAGACCGACGAGATCGTGGCCAGCGATCGCGGAAAATACACCTGCGTGTTCGTGAACGAGGTGAAGAAGGTCGAGTCGACGATGATGCTGAAGGTAGAGCACGAGCCTATCGCCCTGCACCAGCATGGCAAGGTCGCCTATAATCTCCGTGAAACTGCGGAAGTGGCCTGCAAGGTACAAGCATGGCCTAAACCCGAATTCCAATGGAGTTTCGGCACCAATGCGGCCAGTTTGCAAGGCTCCTCCAGCGATGGACATTACGAAATTTCAACGAGCAGTGACAATTACGACGTGTACACGTCCGTACTGAGGATTACGAACATTCGCGAGTTGGACTACGGGGATTACAGTTGCAGAGCAGCGAATGCTCAGGGCAGCATAACTTCCACGATAAGACTGCAGCCAAAAGGTGCACCGGAGAAGCCGATCAACATCACCGCTATGGACGTTGGCCCGACTCACGTGGCTTTGCTCTGGGAGCTCGGTTTCGACGGGGGATTGCCCATCACCAAGTATTTCGTCTCGTACAGAAGAGTGCCGGGTGGTGACGAAATCGTTGCCCCGGACTGTGCCGTTCCACGACCACCAGCGGGACAATGGCTGGAGTTGGACTGTCGTAGATCGAATCCCTGCAACGTGACCAATCTGGAACAGCATCAGACGTACACGTTCAAGGTGAAGGTGTACAACACGAAGAATCACTCCGACTATTCGGACGAAGTGACCGCAACTACCGCCGTAGCGAAAATCCCAACGCCATTAAGGGTTAGCTACGACCCGGAAAGCGGAATGCTCGCTATAAGCGTTGGTGCCACTTGCCTTTCGTTGGTTAGCTCGATCGAGAAGTTCGATGGCCCGTCCACGTCCACGGATGAAACGCAATGGAGAATCCTCGACGAGTGGCCCCTCGAAGTTCTTGGAAGCGCTCCTACTCAGAGGGAAGGAGTCTTGGACGACCCCGAGATTGCCGACGCAGAACCTAGACTCAGAGCTAGATTGTGCCTGAAGGCGGATCGACAAAAGTGCGGCGATTACGCCCTGGCTGAAAGTGAGTACCATCCCTTCCGGTCGTTTTTTAGTGGGATCGAACGAACACCAGTCCACAACAATTTGCCCTGCTTTTTTTTTACAGTTGGTCCATCGTATATCGCGCAAGCCGGCGCGCTGGCAACGCCTACGTTGATCGCCCTGGTGGTGAGCGGAGCAGTTTTCCTGCTGTTCGCTGCCCTGCTGTTGCTCTTTTGTCGGTGTCGCCGAAAACACGCCACCAAGGCCAAGGACTACGAGATGGATTCGAACGCGTAAGTGTCTTAATTGTTTGGACAGTTTGTCGTGGATTGGGCTTTGTCTTCGAACGCGTTGTCGACGTTGTTTGTTCGCGCAGGGTACGACCGAGTCTAGTCGCCGGGAACGGACAACAGAGCCAAGCACCGCCACCCTACTACGCGGAGAACAAAGCCCTGGAGCACAGCCTGGATCACGCTCTGGCCATGGAGGACTCCAAGTCGCCGGCTTACTCTCAACCTGGATACGGTTACCATCAGCCGAACCACAACATCAATGGTACGTTCTTTGCGACGCTAATTTCGCTTACGGTAATTTCGTGGCGCGAAGAGAAAGTTTCTGAAAGACGGAGTCGTATCTCTGTTCGGTCGCGGATAGGAAAATAATGTAGTATAAAGTAGACCGGTTTAACGAGCTCTAGCTTCCTCTAAGCGTAATTTTTCTCCGACTTTAACGATTGCCTCGCCGCGCCGCAACGTGCAATCGCACGTTTACTATTTCTTCTTTGCAGTCGCGCTACTCGAACCCTTTGCGGTCTACGTAGCTCGCTCGCTCGCTCGCTCCCTCATTATTTCGTTATCTAAATCTAAATTGCACGTGAAATATTTGTACATCGCGTCGAAAAAAGGACGTCCCTTTTCTATCGGGACATTTGAGGGCCGCCGTTATACCCACACCGAGGCAATGAAATTGGCCGTGGCGCAACTGCCAACGCCGTTTCTTATTCTCCGCGACCAATGAACGCTAATTGACGTATTCACGTTCCAACAGGCGTCAATATGGGTTACATGGACAACAGCTACTCGAACTCGAATAACGGGGGCTCGGTGAACTCGCAAGACTCCATCTGGCAAATGAAGTCGGCAGCCGCGAACGGCGTCGGCCAGCCCTACGATCTGGCCGGCTACGCAACCACCGAGTCGGATTACCCGACCCACCCTCATTACCTCCCACAGAGGGAGGATTACCGGGAGAGCCATAATCTAAGTCGACAGCAGTTTTGCTCGGAACCATTCGCCACCGTCGTAAAGTCTCAAAAACACGTCGGTGAGTAGTATTCTTTAGTCGAACTCCGCTACCATCGCCCCGGCCCTTACCTCTTCCCATTTGCTCTTCCTCCTTTTTCCATCCTTTAGCCAGCGCTCGCGATCGACCCACCGCCACGTCCGGCGATGAGCATTCAATTCTATCCGTCGCAAGTTCTCGAGCAATTTAGTTATACGGAAAGTTGGAATCGTCCGACGAGCGTTACTCGAATCGAAAAATGTTTCAAGGTGTTTTCGACAGTCCTGACAGGCTTAATGGCCGATCGAACGAAGTTAGGGGAGTTCTAATGGTACGGCAGTCCCGCGACTTTCCTGATATTACAATTCTTCCCGCTACGGGTCGCGGATTTTCGTTCCTTTCGTTAGAGAATTGTCTTGCGACGCGTTTATACGGCCCCGTAGCGAATGGAAGCAGTTGGAACGCGAGACGCGCGTGTCCCGCATTTTGAAACAAGAAACGTTTACAATTTTTTTGTTCAATGAAGCCATTCTGGGCGAGCCCTTAAGCGCCGGAACTGTTTCGTCTCCGACGTAAAAGCGAGTTAACGTGGAAAAGTTACGCGGGACCGTTAGGATTCAGGAGGGAGACTTTTACCGTTGAACTAGATTCGAGGCTCCGGGCCATCGCTGCCCACCTTACCCGTCATCCCGTTCATCCCGCTCTCGTTCTCCGTGCACGTACACACCACGGCGTTCTTTCGTTTTCCCATTCTCAACGACCTCTTGCCCCTTGTTTGTCCGACAGATTCGCCGTACGACGTGTCCGGTCTACCTTATCAGGAGAACTACGACGAAGACGCGAAGCCACCTCAGCAGGTCAGCCTGTCGTACGACGAGAGCCTCGAGTCGGGCTACTCCACTCCTAACAGCCGGGGACGGCGGATCATTCGCGAGATAATCGTTTGAGATCTACCTACCGGCACGCGAGCCGGAACCACGCGCACCACCTGGCTATAGCAGGATGCTGGCACCACCGGTTCTTATCACCCGGTGGACCAGTCGCGCGATCCTCTCCGCCACAGGATGGAGATAGTGATCGAGAACCCAGTGGAATCGCCGCCGCCACCGCCTCCTCCGCCGCCTTCGTTGCAGTCGCTGACGATGTCTTCCCCGTCCGCGTGGAAGCCGATAGTCGCCAGCCCACCGTCTACCTTCACGCCGTCCACCAGTCCAAGCGCGTCGATGCCAGCAGCGACAACCGTGATGACGATAACCATCGCCGAAAATCCCACCGCTTCACCGACCTATCCACCGCCCGTTCGATTTTCTTATCGAGAAACGTACACAGCCAATTCGCTTTCGTTCGCTGCTGATCCGTTCTCTGTACGCCACGGACAACCTCGAGCAAGATCTTACGGCGACCCAGACGGAGCATCGCCGTTGCTACGACGCACAGACAAATCTGGATTACTGGGGATCACCGAGTCGGAGACATCCGGGTTGCGAACTGGATTGCGATCGCCACGATTTCTCCCCGGTGCGAACGCTGTTACGTCTGGGATATTGTCGCCCAGGCGAGTCGAATGCATCGGACAGTTGGACCCGGTGCTCGAAGTGCCGGGCCAACCTACCCGCGCCAACGTGGCGCCAGGTGCGCCCAGTGTCTTCCCCGTCACGCCCAGCGCCAATGTTTCCGTGGCTGGCGCCTCGTCGACGCTGGGGCAGGACAGAGGAGAGGAATCTCGACACGACACCTGCGAGGCCCTGTCTCTTGCTACCGCAGCAAGACCAATGAAATCGGCTTCGTTCGACTCGCTGGAAACGCGTCACAGAAGCGTCGACCGCGTGGACGTTGCAACGACGTTGCAGCAGCAGCCCTCCGATCGAGATCTGGATGGCGTCGAATCCTCGAATATAGACGCAGCGAGTTACGCCGCGTCGTTTCGATTGAAAGAAAATTGCGAGGCAAGAACGCGAACAATGGGACGCCTGTCGCGGCTAGCTCTAAGCAGGAAGGAACAGGACCAAGCGATAGAAAGCATGGCTCGATACTCCCAGACTTGCTGCAATTTCCCATTCTCCGTTCGACCCGCCACGGTATTTCCCGGATTCGAGAGAACCTCTAGCTTGCCGTCGACTGTGACCACGTCCACGACCACGGTCGCAGCGTCGACTATGCGAGCAATCGACGCGACCGGAAAAGAGGAGGGCATCGAAGACACCATGGATCGGGGGCCGGAAGGTGAGAGGGCGGAAGCGGAGGGTTGCGAGCACGGATCATCGAGGAACCTGATGAAGAACGGTGAATCCTCGCAGAGATCCGAAGAATTCGTGGACAACGATGGAATCCAAACTCTTCGAGTGATCATTCTGTCGGAACAATTGTGAAATATAGAGGGCAGCTGATTGTTATATAAAAGAGACGAACTCGTTTCTCGCCGATCGATGTATCGTTCGATGTGTATTATATTTAAGTAGTCCGTAAGAAAGCGGCGACGAAGAAGAACGATCGAGTGTCGAGTCCTGAGAGAATCTCGCATAAAGGCTGACGCGATGCCATAAGAGGCCATAAACCTTTGACGAGCAGAGAAAACGAAGACGAAGAAACCGCGCTCGACGTAACTCCGTACGTGGGGCGCCGAATCTCGAACGCGACGAACGTGTTCGCAAAGTACGCGTTCGCACGTTCGGGTCGCGACGCGTTTACGCATTTTGTACTTTTATATCGTGGACGACGCCGCCGAATCGAGCGACGAACGATCCCCGCGGTTCCCGATCTCGCGACCGGGAACTAATTCTGTACATGTACCATAACTCGACTGCGCTGTGATGCGCTTTAGTAACGTAAGCAATAAGTCTGTCGTACGAAAGTGACACAGGTGACACGGGTGTCTGAAAATCGGAAACTGGCCGTCTTTCGCGTGGAGAATGTTATATCGATGGAAGATGTTCGGGCGATTGATTTCGCCTGGTCGAAACTTTCAGAACGTTCGTCTGTTGTAAATAACGGTATACGTATCAGTACTTAACGAACTGGGACACGATCGTGGAGAGGGCCCGAGGGATTCCAAAGAATTCAAAGTGCCTCGTTCCCCTTTCGTTCCACACCTTAGGAACGGGAACGAGGGGGGGAGGACGTCGGAACGAGGAGAAAGTGGAATACCTCGGGCCCCGATGTGTTTCGTGTGTCGCGTTAAAAAAGCGCGGTGTCCGCGGTTGTTCAGCCCGAACTAACGATAGCTACGCTTTTAATGTTGGAAGAATATTTCTTGGCTCGCGCATCTGTCGCGCGTCCGTTTAGTTTTCTAGTATTAACGCGGCGCGTTTAGGATACTCGCGTACGTAGCGATCTTCGTTGAAGTTCTTATTTTTGTACCGCTCGTTGCGAGCGCCGTCGACGTTCGTCCAAAATCGTGTTTCAATTCTCGTGTGTAGTACTCGTGTTATATATACGCGCAATATAGGGAAATACAGAAAGGAGGATAGAAATAAAAAGGACCAGCCGGATCGTACGCGTTCGTTCCTTTCGACTTGTGATCTCATTTCTTCGCCGAGACACGGGCGAGATATCGAGTAGACCTGCCATTCAATGCATTCTTTCTCCCCCGTTTGTATCCCTCCATTTTCATGCCCATCGCAGCGTTGCCAGCGGATTATAGGAAAATAGCTACACGCTCACTATGGTTGGAATTGAAATTTAAAAAGGTGAATGCTTGCTCTGGTTTGTCTATTCATATATCTCGTCTGTGGTATAGATACCCTGCATACCTATAAATGAAAAATTGCTTGGTGTAAACAAAACCCCATCAAAATTGGTATGGGAAGGAAGCTTGGGACCTAAATAAAAAGAAACACATAAAAGTTTACACGTTATTTCTCTGAGCACATTTTGTTTGCGTTTGAAACATTAAACAGTTGAGACGCGTGTGCTCGACATTTTGTCGGCTGTCATAGAATATGGGGCACCATTTACATATTGGGAGCATAATGTTCTGCCGACAATCGCCAAATGTTAATAGGAATATGGAATGTGAGTGGAGGTCTTTGCTAGAAAGAGAACGGAGAAGAAGGAAGAAGGACAGAAAATAGTTTACTAACTCTGGTTATTCGACTACTGTTACTCTAAATACGGAATAAATTAAATGGGCATGGAAAAATCGCTAATTACTCATTAACCGTGATTGATTTATGTGCCTTTGCCATCGTAGAATAAACTGCGAACTTTCTAAAACTTTCTCGTATATAATTCTGAAACATTGCTGGACGTTTTTTGATCAACTTTTAGCCGGACCTACGACTCTAGGGTCGCGCGTACTCTACATCTGCGGGTTCTGACTGATTGTAAGTTTTAGCTGAACCTACGGTCCTAGGGCTATAGCTACTGGACGTCGACGTTTTCTGACCAACGCGAAATAATTGAATTTGTTTAAAGAATTTATAAACAAATGGGTTATTTCGACTTGCAGGCGAGCTACATCAGTGATCAAAGGACATAAATGAAAACTAGAAGACCAAGCTACAATCTCCAATAGGTGTTAGGGATGTAAAGGAATATTCCATGAGCGATTCATTTGTTACAAACAATTAAACGATTAAAATTATTATTGCGGCCAACTGGATACAGTTGCAGCAAGGAGATATTTCTTTCTGTGCAGCTTATTCTTTTCCTTTTCATGTGAGACCTCATAGATGAAAGACCAATAATCAGAAGCCAAGATAGAAAATTGATAATTAACATCGCTTTTTATTAGGTGTCGGTAACGTTGTCAGTGATATGCAAATGGTACTTGGGCTCTACCATAGCGACATAAAAACGTGCGTGGCCCCATCTCGCGTTTGCGGCCTTTCGAGCAGTTTACCGCGCCCCCAAAACCAATGCACCGACGAGATATAGGAATAGACAAGACATCTTATGGACTTTCGTGGCCCAACGTGACTGTCATACCGACTCAGAAATCCCACGCTGATTTGAGCGTCCTCTGCTCATGGGCAGTGATCACTTGAAGAACTATTATTTACTAAAGTAGTGGGGACGGGATTCATGCGATTGTGTGAATATATGTAAATGCTTTGAGGGGATCAGGACAGCTTTTTCTCGAGCAACGTTTCGGTAGAAAAATTGAGCTACGGTGCCTGGTCGCGCGATGCACTTCGGCTCGGCTCGAGTCGAGTCGAAACCACATCGCGATGCATCGGACCAATGAAATTGACAGTGTCACGTCAAGCGTCCCGCCTGTGCTGTCCCGCTTTCATTGCGCGGCAAAGAACGAAAGAATTCTTTAACGAGGATCGTAGGTCCAGCTAAAACTTAATCAGAACCCGCAGAAGTTCAATAGGCACTGCCCTAGAGTCGTAGGTCCGGCTAAAAGTTGGTCAGAAAACGTAAAAGTCCAGTAGGTACAACTCTGGGATCGTAGGTTCAGCTATAAGTCGGTCAGAACCCGAAGAAGTACAATAGACACGATCCTAGAGCCGTAGGTCCGGCTAAAAGTTGGTCAGAAAACGTAAAAGTCCAGTAGGTATAACCCTGGGATCGTAGGTTCAGCTAAAAGTTGTTCAGAGGCCGGTAAAGTCCAGTAGGAACGACCCTAGAGTCGTAGGTCCGGCTAAAAAATGGTCAGAAAACGAAGAAGTTCAGTAGGTATAACCCTAGGATCGTAGGTTCAACTATAGGTCGGTCAGAACCCGAAGAAGTACAGTAGACACAACCCTGGAGTCGTAGGTCCGGCTACAAGTTGGTCAGAAAACGTAAAAGTTCAGTAAGTATAACCGTAGGATCGTAGATTCAGTTAAAAATTGGTCGGAAGGCCCAAGAGTTCAGTACGTATGAGCTTAGTACAGTAGTACGCACGACCGCGATCGGAGACCTTCGAAGAGTTCGAAAATTGCGAATACCACCGAGCGCGACCGAGCGTTACCGACGCGCCGGCGCGTCGCGGAGTGGGGATGCCTGTGCGTGGCGCACGCGGTGTCACTATCAGTTCAAGCGTCGTACCGTACGGGTCGTCTATGCTGTCGAAGGTTAGCGGCATACATAACCTTACAATACAATAGCATCTCGGGGTTTACTTTATCACCGCATACGCTTGTCTATTAGCTTCTATTAATTAATACACGTTTATTTAACAATCGTTTGACTATCGTGGATATACATTAAACTCTTTCTCGAGTCTCTTTTGCTGGACGCTTGACCGGTCATCCGGTACCACCGATTTTTTGATTCGCGATAACTAGTCGTTTATTAAAATATCGGGTTAATTAATTTATTAGTTTAAACGGTTCTTTGAATCTTTATTATATTTTATTGCACGATTATTCGGATTCGATGCGGTGTTAAGGTTGCGTTTATTTTCTTTGGAATGTCACTTACATACATACCCAGTTACATATGTCCTTTCGCAACTTTGAATTCGATTCTGATTTTAGCACAGGTTTATCACGTTGCTTTTCTTTTTGTTGCAGGTACAATGGGTGATTGGTTGGTGGAGGATAATATATTGAGGCTGCAGGAATGGAGTATTGGGATACAATTACTGCGATGCATAACAATCAGTCCGATGACCTATGATGAAGGATTGGTAACATTTAACTTCTTATCCCAACGGTTTACGTATATTTCTTGTTATCTGGCGATTGGATTTTGGCTGAAGTTCTTTTCTTTCGGTTGAAAGTTATTGAGCGATTTAAACATTTTAAATAGAACTTACAATATGCCACTCGCGATTGAAACTAGAGTCTGTAAATTTCATTAATTCTAAACGAAAAATTGAAATACTTTCATGTTTCGCTGCATATCGGTCGCGATTTCTATTATAGCTTCACTAGCATTTATTAAAAACTTTTAATATCTCTGTGACTTGGCACAAGTACGGTCAAATTGTATTTTCGATGCAGGATTGCCCGCGTACTTACGTACTGGTTGCCATGCACCTGAAGCATGATAAATAGTTTCGAGTCTTGATTTTTACAAGCAGCTACGAGAACTTATAAATGCGCGATATTGCTTACTAACTAAGATCATGATCACCTTTAAAACTCGGATAAAGAACAGTCACAGTATGCTTTTGATAAATCATTTATATTAATCTGTAATAGTATATGTTGAATAGACAATTAACAGTAATTAAATCAGAATAATAATACGGTAGTACTTTATTAAAACAAAGCAGTATTTCCTCAACAGACGTTTGACAGGATGAAGAAATAAGAAAGAGATAAATAAGATCAAATGTGTATTGATTCAATTTCTACCTCCTCACCCTATTTACTAACTTGTACAGATTCTCTTTCAGAAAATTTTGATGACCGCGCGCAATGCGGTCAGTAGAGTCAGTGCTTGCTCCGTCAAAGTTCTTTTTATTGTTTTTAGAGCGAAACCGCTCATAATAATTATAACTAAATATAAATAACAGTAAAGATACGCGAAAGTAGAGTCAGTGTTTGCTTCGAAATATTGCTCTCGCGAAATTAGAGTCACTTTGTTCGTCGATCACAATTGACGTGCGCGATAGTAGTCTTTTATTTTATTTTTTTTTCTTTCGCAATAAGTATTCCGGTATTAGAGTCAGCACCGATGCAGTTCGGCGAGTTCGGGCACTCATCCATCAACTCGAAGAGTAAGTATCTCTGTATTTCTTTAATCTTATTTTACAATGGTCTTTGATAATTATCATGATCGAAAAGCACTCAAAACGCAAAGATTTCAATGTTGTCTGTTCTTTTGAATGTTTCAGAAGCTGCCATGGGCTCAATTGTATCACCATAGCGATATTGTTGGCCGCGCGCAATGCGGTTGGTAGAGTCAGTGCTTGTTCCGTCAAAGTTCTTTTTATTATTTTTTGAGCGCAGCCGCTCTTAATAATAATTCAACATAAATAACAGTAAAGAGACGCGAAATTAGAGTCAGTGTTTGCTCCGAAATAATACTCTCGCGAAAAATAGAGTCACTTTGTTCGTCGATCACAATTATTCCGTTTCCTTTTCCGTTCTCGGCTCGGAGGACTGATGGTTAGGGACTTAGTGTCAGCGAGTTACGATGTGTGGGGGCGTGATTGTGGTTCTGGACCCTGGTCACGAGGCCCTCTGTTAGACCACATATAATCTCTAATTTGGGTAGGTCATCCACCATTCTGGAATCGTGGTCGCGGTTCTTGCAATATCCGGGTTGCAGTGTCATCGGGGGGCGGTGTGTGGGGCTGTGATTGCTTTTCTGGACACTTTGGCCCGCCTAGTAGGAAATTCCTATGTGTTAGACCACGCCAAGCACACCTTGGGGTGGCAGAAGGCATACGGGTCATAATCTAGAATCGTGGTTGTGGTTTTGCATATCCGTGCCTTAATGATTTCTGTGGCTCGGAATCGAAACTGGTGTCGATGCTAAGTCGTTTTACTGTCCAGACTCTGAGCCGAGGGCACGCGGGCTGCTCGGTAGCAGTCACAAAAACAGTAGCAATACTGTCGCGAAATTAGAATCACTTTGTTCGTCAATCATAAGTGTTCCATTAGAGTCAGTGTCCTGTTCGGCGAGTTCGGGCTTTCAGCCATCAATTTGACGAGTAAGTATCTCCTTCGTTCTTTAATCTTGTATTGCAATAATCATTGATAATTAACACATTCCAAAAGTACTGAAAATACATAGATTTTAATGTTGTTTGCTCTTTTTGAATGTTTCAGCAGCTTCCATGGCTTCGATGGCGACGAGCTTGACCGCGCACCTGGTGAGTCTGCAACCGGTGAGTGGCATGCTTTAAAGTTCCTCTGGTCACTCAATCATGTCGCAGGACGAAAGGTCCGAACCGACACGGGTGACTGGTTGTAATTACGTAGATTTTTCTGGCAAGCACTGTGACCATGGGTATATGGAAATATACTCATGAGTAGTAACTTCTTTACTGCTTTATATTATGTGAGGATAGGTCTTCTTGTACAACGCGTTTTTAAATAGCTTGATAATTTTAAAACAGATCATATTTAGTACAAAATATATCACTATATATCATTTTATAATAGAGTATTTAATTGAATACCTATGAAACGATATTTAAGTAGTTATTAATTATTGAATGAACATAAAGTAACGTCCAGTATTCTACGTGCATTAGTTTGTAGTGGAGAAGTCGAATACCATTCGACTTCGTTTACTTGTCAATTGCAATGACTGCACAGTTAGAATAAATTGCATAATTATTGCTGTTAGTAAGAGTGTAGTATTTCATATTTTTCTACTTTGATAATATATAAAGTGAAGGTACTCATTTACCTTATACTGTTACCTTGTTGCTGTTAGTAAGAGTGTAGTATTTCATCTTTTTCTACTTTGATAATATATAAAGTGAAGGTACTCATTTACCTTATCAATTTGTTGGAACTATCGAATAATTTTATTATTCGATATCCATATTAGTCTTTAGCGTTTAAAGATATCGATACGTTCATTGTTTCCGTGCAAAATGTTAATTAAACCTGAATGTACAAGAAGACAATACGCGAACGGGTAGTTTTCGAAATCAAGGCAATCAACTTTTAAAGCAATCTTGCGTTTTAGAATCAATGCTTTGATAACGGGAACGCCCGAGGATGTATCAATTTAATTCAAAGTATATTAAAGTAGAGTCGTTGAATAATTTCTCTATTAACGTAGAGTCTTTGAATAATTTTTCTAATAAAGTAGAGTCACTGCATAATTTTTCTAATAAAGTAGAGTCACTGCATAATTTTTCTAATATAGTAGAGTCATTGCACAATTTTTCTAATAAAGTAGAGTCATTTAATTTTCTCTTCAATAAAATAGAATCATATATAGATCTGTTGTACATATATATGTATTTTAGCCCGTTAGAAAATCAGTATGTCCTTATCATCTTTTTAGACGAGGATTTTCAGGTTTAACCCTTTCCGTGTTCACTGCCCGGATCCCACTCACGTGCCCCGGTGCTACTTGGGTGGGAAAACGGTGGTAGAGCACGATGATATTTTTTAGTTTATAAGCCATAAAATGATTTATTGTTGGCGACTGACAGTGCGTTGGTGTATCGTGCACGACGTAATATCCGCATTGTGTGTGTGGTTAGGCTGTGGATTTGCGTCGTTCCGTATTAAAATGTAGCTATTATGACCAAGATAAGATGTCCATCAATTTAAAACAGAGACATCATTTTTAGTATTATTTGCTTCAATAATTCCTACTATACTTGGGCACGAAGTTTTTGTCATTTAAGATGACAGAGGCCAAATGCCAAAAAGAATTGAATATACTTATCAATTGCTATCAAGTACCTCTTGTATCGGTGCTATTTAATTATTTTATTAAATATCTATTAAATATCTCAACCGCGACGTGGTTTTTTCCACGTGAACGCAGAGATCCCAGCCACTGTCAGTCGATTTCAGAAAAATGGTACGTACATTAGAGTGTGCAAGTTGTGTGACAGCACTTGGGTGTCGGGGGTGTCCCGGGACGCCTCCCTAGTGTAGGCTTTTGCGCCCAAGTGTTTGACTGAGAACCGTGGAGTGTCGTGTGTTGGTGTGTTTGTTTGCCATTTTTTAAATATAGGTCCAGGTAGGATAGGTAGCATACTTTCTGGTGTGATTGATAGACATAAGTAGGTAGGGCCGGGCAGGTTGACACAGTCTCCGATCGGGTAGGCACTATTTCGCGTGTTCAACCTGTTTCAGGAAATCTGATTTGAAAAGTCGACGGTGAAGCTGTGGCGCGAACGAAAATGCGTTCGCCTCTGGCTTTGCCTATCGATTTTTCGAATCCTTCGCGGTCGTGGTCGCGATTTAGGCTCCGAAACGAAACGCGTTACATTATGCTCGAGGCTGCACGTGTGAACGAAGAACGATTACAATTTTAATCGTAATCTATGTGATTTTCCGTAATCACAATTTTACGATTTTATTTGATCGCCATTCGGCCACGTGTGTTCCATTTAGCTCCGCGATTCAAACTCTTTATTTCACCTTTATAAGTTTTTCCTTGGTTTCCGATTAGAGTCTCGAGCCTAGTTTAAGTTTCAGCTGACCCTTGGGTCCGACGAAATGGAGAGGCTATATGCCGAAGAGGCCCGACAAACTGTCACTCAAGAGGGCAACTACTAATGGCTCCCCATTCTTTTTAAGAATGGGGAATCATTCTGTGTTACTACTTTGTCACTGTGCTTGCATTTTCATTTGTAGAATTTTTATTTGTACTTGGCCGATGCACATTCCGGCCCAACGATACAGCCCTCCCAAAAATATCGCGTTGCTTTAGAGTTGCGAAAAACTTGCGAACGGGTCGAGTTGGAGTTGCGTTGAATGCCACTTATTGCTATTCTTATTGCTAGTTAAATTGTAGTATTTTATAATACACTTTACATTTGAGCTTCTAGTGTTGCGGAAATTGTTTTCGCGTATTGGAACTTTCAGTTCATTTTTCAGAGGATCTTCAATTTGCTTAATTTTGGATAGTACATATAATTTACTGTTTGCTTTCTATTAGTCTTAATAAATAGTGTTGCGAAATGATTGTATCGCGAGTTCCAGTTAGCGTTGCGTTGATTAAAGATCGCGTTTTTAAGTAGAGTTGCGACTACTAGTCCCCATCTGCTTCCAATTGGAAGCCTGTTCCTGAACCAGGAACTTTTTCTTTTCAGCGTTTTATATTTGCCTTTCTTTTTATTTTATTTTTCTTAATAATTATACTACCTGGAATGTCTGTTGATGGAAGTACTGCTAAAAATTTGCATACATATTAGTAAATTACTGTGTGAACGAAATGAAAAGAAATGAAAAAGAATATAAATGAAAGAGAAAGGAAAGAAAAAAGAAAAGAAAAGAAAAGAAAAAGAACAAAGAAAAGAAAAGAAAAGAAAAAGAGCAAAGTAAAAAACAGATATAACTTGCAGAATCTTTGATAAATTTATAATAATTCTAGATAGTAGATTTAAATTAGAGTTAATACTAGTGACTGTTCATTATTGGAGTTTAACTCTTAAATATTTCCTCTTAATTGTTGCAATTCTATCTTAACCTTTTTTTTAGTAGAGCCAATTTTTATAACTTTTCGAGCTTGCTTTGTAGAAATTGAAATTCACTCGCGATATCCGTAAATGTTTAAACAAAAATCCTTGCACGAAAAACGTTATTGGCAGTAGTTGGGTCTCGGCATGATGATAGTTGAAGTTTGATATTTTTCTTCCGAATAATCGTTTGTCGCTTCTTTGTTGAAGCAAAATAGAATCAATTGTAGTGAAATGTGACTACTTCATTTTGGAGTTTTTAATGAACGTGATGCCACCATTCAGCTTGATCTAGAACGTACAAAAGAATATATCACTTTGGCCGAAATCCAATTAACTATTGTTAACAAAAAATAGCAGCATTTTTCATATCAATTCTGATTTATTAACTGCGCTAAAATTCAGTTATTACGAATTAAAAGCAGCTTCATTTCGATATAAAATGGGGAGGCTTGGGGATGTCACTAATCCAATGCTTGAGATTGTTACAGATTCACAGATGAACCCAAATATGCTATATTAAACAAACATAAGTACATACGTCAGAGGCTCAAGAGTGGAATATATAGAATACAGATCCAGAAATATTATCAAAGACACGATTGGAAACTTTAAAATTAAAGGGCCAGCCTCGTCGATTCAATTTGTGAGTTTAAGAATTCATTCTTATAATGCTTTACTAATTATTTCGAGTTTGTGCATGTTTCAGAAGCATTGAAAAGAAGAGGATTCATGAAACAATGTATAATACGAGCACACCCTCACCCCATCCCTGCCCCAAACCCCTGTCCTTATTAACTAATTACAGGTGTTAGACAATTAATTAGGCAGGCCCAAATATAAATCGAACAATACATTTAGCTCTTTATGTAGGTAGGATTTGTCTCAACACACAATCTTAGATCTTTATACTGGCAGGTTTTACACGAATTGAAATTATTAGACTTTTAATTAGGCAGGGTTTATAAAGCCAAATATTGTTGGCAGGTGCTGCAATTTTTTGGTTCGACTTTCTGTCTGTTCTAGGACACCACGGACCACATGATTAATATGGACGAATTGAAGAGGAATTAAACATATACGTACTTATACCTATATGAGTTTGGTAAAGTATCTTTTACATTCCTACGTAGGTAGGATATTATTGAAATTATTCTTTTAATTGAACTCTTAGATGTTATACTAGGTAGGGTGATTCTAGTCTTAAGTTAGCTCTTTAGTCAGGCAGGGCGTATTCGAAACTAATCTAAAATTTAAGAAAGTAGGGTTTATTTTTAAGTTATGTCTTAGCTTTTAAGCCCGCAGTGTTCACCACTGCAATAATATTTCGTTGACTAGTTTTTAAGATCATATGACATATTTTTAAGAAAGTTCTATTTCAGGAAATTGAATTCTCTTGCAGATTTTCTTTCAGGTTTCCTTCTGATATTCAATTTAGCTTTCGGTCGTGAATTTTCCAAGTACTCCTCTTGTTGTCTTACTTGTACTGCGATCAATTACTGATCGTTCTACAAATTGACAATAATAGGAGATTTTTCTTTCTCACATGCTATATTAGAATTAGTTTTCGCGTAATTGGAGGGTGGAAGGGCCGTGGCTAGGGTGGGTCTCCATGCGCAGTAACCTCCACGTGGTGAGACCCGGGCAATCAATTATTTATCGTATAATTATTAAACGTTTAAGAGACGTTTGATAATTATGTGGAAAATAATTCGAGCGAATAGACTGCGCATTGCACTTTCCCTTCTCATTCCCTTTTTCGCTTCATTCCCTTTTTTGCTTCATTCTCCCTTTTGCTTCATTTCCTTTCTTGCTTCATTCCGTCTTTTGCTTCATTTCGTTTTTTGCTTCATTCCCCTTTCCGTTCTCGGCTCAGAGGACCGATGGTAAGGCGCTGTTGCACCTGTTGCGATATTTGGGTTGCACTTTCAGCGACGAGCGGTGTGTGAGGCTGTGACTGTGGTTCTGGACAGGTGAACCGCCAAGTGGGATACTTCTCCCCGTTAGACCACGCCAAGCACACCTTGGGGTGGCAGAAGGCATAAGGGGACCTAATCTGGAATCGTGGTTGCGGTCTTGCATGTCCGTTCCTCAATGATTGCTGTGGCTCGGTATCGAAACAGGTGTTGATTGTAAGTCGTGTTACTGTCCAGACTCTGGGCCGAGGGCTCGCGGGCTGCTCGGTAGCAGTCACTCTCGTTATTTGCCTCCCATTTGATCCCACTTGTGAGTTGAAGATTTTTATAATGCTTTACTAATTACATCCACTTTGTCTTTGTTTCAGAAGGATTGGAAGGACTCGGCTAAAGAAGAGGATTTCTTAAAATATGTATAATATGACCACACTCTCACCCTGCCCCTGCCGCTGCCCGTGCCCAACCCCTGCCCGTGCCCAGCCCCTGCCCAGTTGCCAGTTGTCTGTTCTAGGAAGGCATGGACCACGAAATTAATCTGGACTAATTGAAGAGGAATTAAGAATATGCATACTTATACCTACAATAATATGATAAAGTATCTGTTACATTCCTATTTAGGTAGCATATCATTGAAATTGTTCTTTTAATTGAACTCTTAGATATTATATTAGGTAGGGTGATTTTAGTTTTAAGTTAGATCTTTAGTCAGGCAGGGCGCATTTGAATTTAATCTAGTATTTAAGAAAGAAGGATTTATTTTTAAACTGTGCCTTGGTTTTTAAGACAGCAGTGTACACTGCTGTGATAATATTTCGTTGTCTAGTTTCTATGATCATAGGATATATTATTAAGAAAGTTTTATTTCAGGAAATTGCACTCTCTTCTTGATTTGCTTTCAGGTTCCGTTTTGATATTCCATTTAGCTTTCGGTCGTGAATTTTCCAAGTACTCCTCTTGTTGTCTTACTTGTACTGCGATCAATTACTGATCGTTCTACAAATTGACAATAATAGGAGATTTTTCTTTCTCACATGCTATATTAGAATTAGTTTTCGCGTAATTGGAGGGTGGAAGGGCCGTGGCTAGGGTGGGTCTCCATGCGCAGTAACCTCCACGTGGTGAGACCCGGGCAATCAATTATTTATCGTATAATTATTAAACGTTTAAGAGACGTTTGATAATTATGTGGAAAATAATTCGAGCGAATAGACTGCGCATTGCACTTTCCCTTCTCATTCCCTTTTTCGCTTCATTCCCTTTTTTGCTTCATTCTCCCTTTTGCTTCATTTCCTTTCTTGCTTCATTCCGTCTTTTGCTTCATTTCGTTTTTTGCTTCATTCCCCTTTCCGTTCTCGGCTCAGAGGACCGATGGTAAGGCGCTGTTGCACCTGTTGCGATATTTGGGTTGCACTTTCAGCGACGAGCGGTGTGTGAGGCTGTGACTGTGGTTCTGGACAGGTGAACCGCCAAGTGGGATACTTCTCCCCGTTAGACCACGCCAAGCACACCTTGGGGTGGCAGAAGGCATAAGGGGACCTAATCTGGAATCGTGGTTGCGGTCTTGCATGTCCGTTCCTCAATGATTGCTGTGGCTCGGTATCGAAACAGGTGTTGATTGTAAGTCGTGTTACTGTCCAGACTCTGGGCCGAGGGCTCGCGGGCTGCTCGGTAGCAGTCACTCTCGTTATTTGCCTCCCATTTGATCCCACTTGTGAGTTGAAGATTTTTATAATGCTTTACTAATTACATCCACTTTGTCTTTGTTTCAGAAGGATTGGAAGGACTCGGCTAAAGAAGAGGATTTCTTAAAATATGTATAATATGACCACACTCTCACCCTGCCCCTGCCCCTGCCCGTGCCCAGCCCTTGCCCGTGCCCCTATCGCTGCCCTTTTATACAGGCAGGTTTTACACCAATTTAAATTACTAAACTTTTAATTATGCAGGGTTTATGAAACTAAAAATTGATTCAATCTGTTCTAGGACACCATGGACCACGAAATTAATTCCTCTTCAATTAGTCCATATTAAAGATATACATACTTATACCTACATGAGTATGATAAAGTATTTATTTCATTCCTGTGTGTTAGAATATTATTGAAATTGTTCTCTTAATTTGACTCTTAGATGTTATATTAGGTAGGGTGGTTCTAGTTTTAAGTTAGATATTTAGTCAGGCAGGGCGCATTTGAGATTAATCTAGTATTTAAGAAGGGAGGATCTATTTTTAAGCTGTGTTTTGGTTTTTAAGACAGCAGTGTACACTGCTGTCATAATATTTCGTTGTCTAGTTTTTAAGATCATAGGATATATTTTTAAAAAAGTTTTATTTCCTGAAATTGAATTCGCTTCTTGATTTTCTTTCAGGTTTCCTTCTGATATTCCATTTAGCTTTCGGTCGTGAATTGTCCAAGTACTCCTCTTGTTGTCTTACTTGTACTACGATCAATTACTGAACGTTCTACAAATTGACAATAATGGGAGATTTTTCTTTCTCACATGTTATATTAGAATTAGTTTTCGCGTAATTGGAGGGTGGAAGGGCCGTGGCTAGGGTGGGTCTCCATGCGCAGTAACCTCCACGTGGTGAGACCTGGGCAATCAATTATTTATCGTATAATTATTAAACGTTAAGAGACGTTTGATAATTATGTGGAAAATAATTCGAGCTAATTGACTGCGTATTGCACTTAGGATACAATGTACATTAATGGCCGCTTAATGTTCGTTTTTTTCCACAGTTAATGTTCGCGGAGTCATCCCTACCAATTTTTGGGCCTGCTCCGATGTATCGAATGGTGTGAGCGTTCGAGTTATCTCTACTTGTGATAAGTAATGGCCCCCAATACAGTCTAAACCGAGCATGCAGAAAACCTATGAGCATGAACTGGTAATTACTGGTAAGCACATCCCCGGATAGGGTTCGTTAGGCAGTCCCGAACCGGCGAACATTGAGCGGACATTACTGCCCACTGTAGTTCTTTAAGTGGACAGAGGCTTAAGCTCTTATTGCAATTACGCGTGAACTCTCGTTTCCATTGTTTTAATATTTGTAGATATAAATGCTATGTATTACTTTTTATCCTACTTCTTATGTAGATGCTTCTGTTTGCTGAAGCACTAGAGATAATTCGTCTGCAAGATAATATTTATTTCGCCTTGGGAATTACATTTTCTTATTTCTCAAGAAACCATATTTTCTATAGACGAGATACCCATGAATATACTTTATTTCATAATTTAATTAATATTTTTAAACATGTGCTTGAAACTACGCGGGTCTCTGCCATATCTACAGTGCGTGCTATGGTTTTGCCATCTATGCAGCACTCCTTGAAACTACTCCCGCCTCTGACTTACCTTAAGTGTAGATATGGTAGAGGCCCCAGTAGTTGCAGGAGTTCCGCATAGATGGTGATACAATAGCAGGCGCGAGTAGTTCATGGAGTTCTGTGTAGATGGCAATGCCGTAGCTGGCGCGAGTAGTTCAAGGAGTTGTGTATAGATGGCGATGCGAAAGTCCACTTGGGTGTAGATAAAACAGGCATATTAGTGGTACGAAATTTCAAGTATGTACATACTTCTTTATAAATAGTTGCACGATATACGTAATGAAGTTTGGTCATTTATGTCTTCATTAAAATTATGTATCTACATTTACATATCAATAAAGTGTTAGCAAACAGATACATTAATATGTATAGTGACATTGTATTTCCATAACCCTTTTTATTCTACAACAATCGAGCTTTTTACCAAAGGTAAATCCTTTTGTGAATATTCTTTCTTTAAATAAATTTCCTAGCGTATGATAAAAACATACTAATAGTAGTAGTATTCTTTATTTCGGTCTCGCAGCAGTGAAAGTTGGGGTTAGTGTACATATAACCTATCTTTGCAATACTATCTAAACTCTTGCACTCCCATCTTCTGTTTCGCTCTTCCTTTTCAGACCTTCTCTACCTTATGCATCACACTATTTCTTGTCTCTTCATCGCTTGTCTATTACGCATCTTTTCATTTCCTCTCCGTTTCATTAGAAATTCCTAAGTCATTTCTGCGCTATTCGGTACTGTCGTATTGCTGCCGTTTTAATACATTTAAACCTTTCATTATATTTTGTTTTGTGTATTTTTCTTTGAAGGCTCTCCATTAGATCCTTTAGTTCCGTTCTTATCAAATTTAGTATTCTCACACTCGTTCCATTCGTTCTAAATGACTCTTTCTCTTATGCTTCTAGTTTGGCCCGCCCTACTTTCTTTTTCGACTAAATATCCTTTAACAATCTTTCTATCTCCTGTTATATACTTACTAATATATTTTTCTTGTGCGTAGGTTTCGTAGGTAAAGGATAAGGAGCAATGACCGCCAATTCTCATTGCGCATAAAAAGAAGGAAGAAGAAAGAATAACTCTCGCCATATACATACTTCAGTTATATTAAATTGGTTTCGTGGGATTGGAAGGTGTATGCAACGAAGGCTGATGTAAGTGTAATACGTCTCTAAATATCTTCTTCTTTCAATAAATCTTCCTGCGTGTAATAATTACATACTAACAATAGTATTCCTTTTTATTTATCCTTTTAACTTATGCATTCTTCTCCACTCTTTCTTGCAAACCTTCTCTAGTTTATACATTATCCCATTACTTATCCCCTTATTTAATTTCGATTATACATTTAGTCTTTAAGGCTCTCCATCACTTTCTTACTTCTCTTTTCATCAATTCATTTATATGTTTGATTCATTCTATCCCTTTTTAAATAATCCCCCCTTTTTCTTATACTTCTTGTGTGGTCTTTCCCTATTTTATTTTCTTCTAACTATCCTTTAACAATGTTTCTTTCACCTGTTACATACTTACTAATATATCTTTTGTGTGTACAGGTTTTGCATCCAAGGAGGAAGGAGCATTAACCAGTGCATCTCATCATGCATAAAAGCAAGAAAGAAGAAAGAATAACCCTTGCCACATACTTTAGTTATAGTAAATTGGTTTATAAAAATAGTTTGTAACTATTAGCGCACAAGATTAATTTAGAACACGTGTGTAATTAACTGTTATGTATATCTATTATATATTTTATTTTATATTCAGTTTATTCGGTAGATCTTATATAAACTTTAATAGTACGTTTACTACAAGTTCTACTGAATGTGCTAAATGTAAAATGAAAGATCACCGATGACTGACGCGGCCTGAACGGAAACATTAGTTTACGGCAACTGAACGGAAAGTTGATTGTCAGTCACCGATGACTGACGCGGCCTGAACGGAAAGTTGATTGTCAGTCACCGATGACTGACACGGCCCGAACGGAAAGTTTAGAGTCAGTCAGTGAACGGAAAGTTGATTGTCAGTCACCCATGACTGACACGGCCCGAACGGAAAGTTTAGAGTCAGTCAGTGAACGGAAAGTTGATTGTCAGTCACCCATGACTGACGCGGCCTGAACGGAAAGTTTAGTTTACGGCAACTGAACGGAAAGTTGATTGTCAGTCACCGATGACTGACGCGGCCTGAACGGAAAGTTTAGAGTCAGTCAGTGAACGGAAAGTTGATTGTCAGTCACCGATGACTGACGCGGCCTGAACGAAAAGTTTAGAGTCAGTCAGTGAACGGAAAGTTGATTGTCAGTCACCGATGACTGACGCGGCCTGAACGGAAAGTTTAGAGTCAGTCAGTGAACGGAAAGTTGATTGTCAGTCACCGATGACTGACGCGGCCTGAACGAAAAGTTTAGAGTCAGTCAGTGAACGGAAAGTTGATTGTCAGTCACCGATGACTGACGCGGCCTGAACGGAAAGTTTAGAGTCAGTCAGTGAACGGAAAGTTGATTGCCAGTCACCGATGACTGACGCGGCCTGAACGAAAAGTTTAGAGTCAGTCAGTGAACGGAAAGTTGATTGTCAGTCACCGATGACTGACGCGGCCTGAACGGAAAGTTTAGTTTACGGCAACTGAACGGAAAGTTGATTGTCAGTCACCCATGACTGACGCGGCCTGAACGGAAAGTTTAGTTTACGGCAACTGAACGGAAAGTTTAGTTTACGGCAACTGAACGGAAAGTTGATTGTCAGTCACCCATGACTGACGCGGCCTGAACGGAAAGTTTAGTTTACGGCAACTGAACGGAAAGTTGATTGTCAGTCACCGATGACTGACGCGGCCTGAACGGAAAGTTTAGAGACAGTCAGTGAACGGAAAGTTGATTGTCAGTCACCGATGACTGACGCGGCCTGAACGAAAAGTTTAGAGTCAGTCAGTGAACGGAAAGTTGATTGTCAGTCACCGATGACTGACGCGGCCTGAACGGAAAGTTTAGAGTCAGTCAGTGAACGGAAAGTTGATTGTCAGTCACCGATGACTGACGCGGCCTGAACGAAAAGTTTAGAGTCAGTCAGTGAACGGAAAGTTGATTGTCAGTCACCGATGACTGACGCGGCCTGAACGGAAAGTTTAGAGTCAGTCAGTGAACGGAAAGTTGATTGTCAGTCACCGATGACTGACGCGGCCTGAACGGAAAGTTTAGAGTCAGTCAGTGAACGGAAAGTTGATTGTCAGTCACCGATGACTGACGCGGCCTGAACGAAAAGTTTAGAGTCAGTCAGTGAACGGAAAGTTGATTGTCAGTCACCGATGACTGACGCGGCCTGAACGGAAAGTTTAGTTTACGGCAACTGAACGGAAAGTTGATTGTCAGTCACCCATGACTGACGCGGCCTGAACGGAAAGTTTAGTTTACGGCAACTGAACGGAAAGTTGATTGTCAGTCACCGATGACTGACGCGGCCTGAACGGAAAGTTTAGAGACAGTCAGTGAACGGAAAGTTGATTGTCAGTCACCGATGACTGACGCGGCCTGAACGAAAAGTTTAGAGTCAGTCAGTGAACGGAAAGTTGATTGTCAGTCACCGATGACTGACGCGGCCTGAACGGAAAGTTTAGAGTCAGTCAGTGAACGGAAAGTTGATTGTCAGTCACCGATGACTGACGCGGCCTGAACGAAAAGTTTAGAGTCAGTCAGTGAACGGAAAGTTGATTGTCAGTCACCGATGACTGACGCGGCCTGAACGGAAAGTTTAGAGTCAGTCAGTGAACGGAAAGTTGATTGTCAGTCACCGATGACTAACGCGGCCTGAACGAAAAGTTTAGAGTCAGTCAGTGAACGGAAAGTTGATTGTCAGTCACCGATGACTGACGCGGCCTGAACTGAAAGTTTAGTTTACGGCAACTGAACGGAAAGTTGATTGTCAGTCACCCATGACTGACGTGGCCTGAACGGAAAGTTTAGTTTACGGCAACTGAACGGAAAGTTGAGTGTCAGTCACTGAACGGAAAGTTGAGTGTCAGTCACTGAACGGAAAGTTGAGTGTCAGTCACTGAACGGAAAGTTTAGTGTCAGTCACCGATGCCTGACGTAGCACTCAACGTGTTAAATATATCTCACGGTGGTTCTCAGTACATCTCAATCCACCCCCAACACAGCCTAAACCGAGCGTGCCGAAAAGTGATAAGCATGAACAATTCCTTATAAATCACATCCCTGGATAGTGTTCGCTAGGCAGCTACGAAGCAGCGAACATTACAAGTGGGCATTACTGTCCACTGTAGTTATTTGAGCGGAGAGAATCCTAAGTTCTTATTGCAATTACTTTTGAGTTCTCGTTTCTATCGTTGTATCTATCTGCAGCTGTAAATATTGTGTATTATTTATTGCCCTGCTTCTTATATAGACTCTTCTGTTTTCTGACGCTTTCGAGATAATTCATTAGTAACATAAATCATATATGTTTCGCCTAGAGAATTACATTTTCTTATTTCTCAAGAAGCCTTCTTTTTTAAAATTGAAATACCCGTGTATATATCATTTAATTCATAAATTAATTAATATCTGCAAAGATATACTTGAATCTACGCGGGTCTCTGCCATATCTACAGTGCCTGCTATGGTTTCGCCATCTATACAGAACTCCTTGAAACCACTCGCGCTTGCTATGGTAGTCCCATCTATACAGAACGCATTGAAACTACTGACACCCCTTACTTACCATAAGTGTAGATATGGCAGAGCCCCGAATAGTTTTGGTCACATCTGCATAGATGGCGATAGTAATGACTGTCGATTAAGCAGACATATATACAGTTTCGAGCAGTTCTGTATAGATGGCGAAATTAAAGCCCACTTTGAATGTAGGTAAGACAGGGATGCGAGTGGTACGTAAATTCAAACACCTGTTTATAAGTAGCGGCGCGATAAAGTTCATAAAACTTGGCTATTTATGTCTTCATTCATGAAATTAAGTTAATAATGCTTGAAAATTGTTTTGCAATCTTAGTTACATATCAATAAAGTGTTAGCAAACACGGTGTCACAATCTACATTAAAGTTATTATGTATGGTAACATCGTAAGTTCCATTGTTCATTTTATTCAGGAACAATCAAGCTCTTTAGCACAGGTAAATGCATTTGTGAATATTTTTTCCTTTAAATAAATTTTCTGGCACGTAATAAATACATACTAATAGTAGTAGTATTCTTTATTTCGGTCTCGCAGCAATGAAAGTTTGGTTAGTTTACATATAACCTATTTTGCAATACTGTATATGGACTCTTGCACTCTCATCTTCCGTTTCGATGTTCCTTTTCATACCTTCTCTGCCTTACGTATTATATTATTTCTTACCTCTTTATTGCATATCTATTATAAATCTTTCCCTTTCCTTCTTGTTTAATTACAAATTCTTATGTCATTTTTATACCCTTTCGTATCTTTTTCCATACATTCTGTTAACAGGTGTTTTAACGTTCCAAATTTTTGTATGCGCAGGTTACATCTTTTATCCTATTTCTTCTCCCAATATTTATTTCATCCTTTAATGATTTTGCATCTCGCACCTGCGTTGTTAATTGTCAATTGCGCCCTCGTCCATTTTTACTTAAGTACCATAGTAGCGTTGATGTTTTAATATATTTAAACGTATCATTGTATCTTGCTTTCCCTATTTTTCTGCCTTGTTCCTGCTGTTGCATTTGATTGACTCTACTTTTGAGTCTATCCGTCAATTCCTTTGCTTCCGCTTTTGTCAAAGTCACTCATACTTGACGCATTCCATTCCTTTTCAAATAATCCTCTCCTTTTTATGCTTCTGACTTGCCCCTCCTTTCTTTCTTCTTCCTCTAAATATCTCTTAATAATCTTTCTCTCTCCTGTTACATACTTACTAATATATTTTTTGTGTGCGTAGATTTTGTAGGCAAAATATAAAGAGCATTGACCGCCAATTCTCATTGCGCATAAAAAGGAGGAGAAAGAAAGAATAACTCTCGCCATATACTTCAGTTATATTAAATTGGTTTTGTGGGATTGGAAGGTGTATGCAACGAAGGCTGATGTAAGTGTAATACGTGTCTAAATATCTTTTTCTTTCAATAAATCTTCCTGCGTGTAATAATTACATACTAACAATAGTATTCCTTTTTATTTATCCTTTTAACTTATGCATTCTTCTCCACTCTTTCTTGCAAACCTTCTCTAGTTTATACATTATCCCATTACTTATCCCCTTATTTCATTTCGATTATACATTTAGCCTTTAAAGCTCTCCATCACTTTCTTTACTTCTCTTTACATCAAATTCATTCATGTTTGATTCATTCCATTCCTTTTTAAATAATCCCCCCTTTTTCTTATACTTCTTGTGTGGTCTTTCCCTATTTTCTTTTCTTCTAACTATCCCTTAACTATGTTTCTTTCACCTGTTACATACTTACTAATATATCTTTTGTGTGTACAGGTTTTGCATCCAAGGAGTAAGGAGCATTAACCAGTGCATCTCATCATGCATAAAAGCAAGAAAGAAGAAAGAATAACCCTTGCCACATACTTTAGTTATAGTAAATTGGTTTATAAAAATAGTTTGGAACTATTAGCGCATAAGATTAATTTAGAACAATTGTGTAATTAACTGTTATGTAAATCTATTATATATTTTATTTTATATTCAGTTTATTCGGTAGATCTTATATAAACCTTAATACTACGTTTACTACAAGCTCTACTGAATGTGCTAAATGTAAAATGAAAGATATAATAAATAATTTACATATGCACCAGTTATACAATTGCTGCAATTTAAATTTACACGCTTCTGCACGTAAACTGTGTAAAATTTAGTATAAGTTTTATCTGTAAGAATATGAATTGTAAATTAACTTCAAACAATAGTTTATAAGTATTAGATCATTTATATTTATAATATTCTTTATATTATATAAATGTTAGTTTAGGATTGATACAAGATTTACTTGTACGATTAATTGTAAATTGATATATAAGAATAGTTCATAAGTATTAGCTTGTAAATTTGAATTACAACATTCTTGTAACTTGTATGTTCATTAATTAATTTAATAAATCTTCAATGAAAGGAATTGTACTGCTCTCTTTATTTTAACACCTTACCTATCCTTGAAAAGACCTGATTCCACTTCCTTAAACAAAAAGTACCGTGGACGAACTTTAAATGCAAAGTCCTGAAGCGAGAAACTTGTAAAAATTGCCCTATACGTTATTAAACTTGGCAGCAGGAAATTGTCCATCATTTTCAAAGTCTTCATCTCTTGCAAAGTTTGTTCGGAGAATCTAGAAATCAAAGCGCTCGGAAATTCCTGGAACGTGACGTCATTTCCAAGAACTGCTGCGATGAAAGACCTCCTCGCATATCATATTCTCCTGATACAAATCCACGATTTTCAGCGAGATATTTTTGCCAGAAACTCCAAAATTTCAGCGCTCGGAAATTCCTGGAATGTGACGTCATTTCTGAGAACGAATACCTCCTTGCATATCATATTCTCCTGATACAAATCCAAGATTTTCGGCACTTAAATTTCTACTGAAAATCGTGGATTTGTATTAGGAGAATATGATGTGCAAGGAGGTATTCGTTCTCAGAAATGACGTCACATTCCAGGAATTTCCGAGCGCTGAAATTTCTGAGTTTCTGGCAAAAATATCTCGCCGAAAATCGTGGATTTGTATCAGGAGAATATGATATGCAAGGAGGTATGCGTTCTCCGAAATGACGTCACATTCCAGGAATTTCCGAGCCACGGAATTTCCGAGTTTCTGGCGAAAATATCTCGCTGAAAATCGTGGATTTGTATCAGGAGAATATGATGTGCGAGGAGGTATTCGATCTCAGCAATTCTAAGAAATGACGTCATATTCCAGGAATTTCCGAGTACCGAAAATTCCAAGTTTCTGGCAAAAATATCTCGCTGAAAATCGTGGATTTGTATTAGGAGAATATGATATGCGAGGAGGTCTTTCACCGCAGTAATTCTTGGAAATGACGTCACATTCCAGGAATTTCCGAGCATTTTAATTCAGGGGCTCCCATCATGACGTTGTATTAAATCCTGGATACTTAGCGCATAATTTAATAATGTGCAGGTCTATTTTTACAAGTTCTCCGCTTGTGAACTTTGCATTTAAAGTTCCTGCACGGTAGTACTTGTTTAAGGAATTGGAATTAGGTCTTTTCAAGGATTGTTAAGGTGTGAAAATGACAATAGCAGTAGAATTCCTTTCATTAAAGATTTATTTAAATTAATTGATGAAGGTACAAGTTACAGAATTGTCTTAGTTCAAATTTACTTATGAACTATTCTTTTATATCTAGTTACAATACATCGTACAACTAAATATTGTATCAATTCTTAACTAACATTTAAGTAATATGAGGAATACTATAAACATAAATTATCTAATACTTATAAACTATTTTTGAAGTTAATTTACAATATATCTTACAGCTAAAACTTATACTAGAATGTATATACTTTATACGCAGAAGCTTATAAAATTAAATTACAGCAATTGTGTAACTTGTGCACATATAAATTATTTATTACATATTTCATTTTATATTTAGCACATTCGGTAGAACTTGTAGTAAAAGTAATATTGAAGTTTACATAAGATCTACCAAATAAACTGAATATAAATTAAAATACAAATTACATACACAATCGTTCTAAATTAATCTTATGCGCTAATAGTTATGAACTATATTTATAAATTAATTTAGTATAACTAAACTATATACTATAACTATCTTCTTTGTTGCTCCTACACACAATGAGATGTACTGGTCAATGATCCTACTGCTTGCCACGAAACCTGCACACACAAAAAAGATATTAGCAAGAACATAACAGGAGAGAGAAAAATTATTAAGGGATATGTAGAGGAAAAAGAAATAGATGAAGGCCACAATAGCAGCATAAGAAAAAGAGAGGATTATTTAAAAAGGAATGGAATGAATGAAGCAAGGGTAAATTTGACATGAAGGAAAGGAAACAAAGTGATGGAAAGGTTTAAAAGAAGATACTATGAAATACAACGGCTGGAGCAAAACAGAAAAATAAAAGGAGCAAGATATAATGAAAAGTTTAGATATATTGGAACATCAGTACTACCTACCGGTGCACCAAAGTATGTAAAAGGGAAATACAAAGAAGCCAACAATGATTAGCGCAGGTAAGATCTGGAAGTACTTAAATCTGGAATCGATATTGGCAGAAAGAAGAGACGAAAAGATGTGACCTGTCCGGAGACAAATGTTAAAACATCTAGTAAGAGAATATAGGCAAACAGCTAGGGGGGTTACGATAAGAGATGAAAGGTTAGGAATTCAAAACAGAAAGATATATAATAGATGTGCAATAGAGGGACGGCTAGTAAGAAATAGGGCAATATGTAAGCTAGAGAAGGTATGAAAGAAAGAGTGGAAGAGAAGAATGCGTAAGCTAAGATAGTAATCCAAAGTTAGGTTATATGCATACTAAGTTCAAATTTCCTGGCTACGAGGCCGAAATATAGAAGAATACTATTGCTAGTACGTTCTTATTACACACAGGACAATTTACTGAAAGAAATAAAAATTGAGAGATGTAAATACCTTTGTTAAGACGCGGGTCAAAAATAATTAACGCGTCTTTGGTTCGTTTTAAACAATTAAGCAATTAAATGACAAAGTTACGGCAACGAGACTATTACAGATGAATAGCTTACTCTTTTTCCTTTCATTTGGCACTTCATTTATTCAAAACTAACCACGAGGAGCCGAGATAACAGGTTTGTAAAATTTTATCGGTAACGTTGTGTGTGACATGTGCTCCACGAACGGTCGATAATCAGACGTGTGGCGCCATCTCGCGTTGTCGGCCTTTTCCGCAGTTTGCCGCGCCTTCAAAACCAAATTTCTTGATTGCATCGTTAATTTAAACACGTGCGCTTTTCTCGGCTTCTAGTGCGTATTTTTTGAACCCTACCGGTCTCAAATCAAAGCTACGAAGCACAACGAAGCACATCTGCTCCAGCAGTTTCAAGTATATGGCATTTGTGGATTAAAAGTTATAAGTAATTAAAAAATTGGCGAGAATGCCCTTTGGGTCGATGCAATTATCTCGGCCTTTGGTGGTTGTTTATTAATCTACGGGACCTCAAATAAAAGGGAAGAGAATGAGCTACAGTATGTACTTGGAAACATTCAGACTGTTGCGTGTGTCGCGCGATCATCGGTCAACGACGCGACGCTCGAGGCGTCGCGACGCTACGTGGAGGCACCACAGCCGCACGAGTATCGCGTGCGAATTTGAAATTGGTACATATCGACCGACGCATACACATATATGCACATGAATTCCATTATAGTTACGATGCTATTATGAATTATTATTTGGACAAATTCTACGTCGCGATATAAAATAAACGATAAAACGATACATCTCCGCGGAAGTTCAATACCGCAGGATTATAGATCGGACGATTAAGGTATTGTCGATCGAAGCAATGGAAGCAGAATGAAACAAAGTCGATGGAAAGTCACCCCGATTGACATCGAGTACATAAACCAGCATATCGATAATTCTAAGAACACCTCGCGTCTCGCGTCTCTCATCACAATTGCACGAGCTTGCGCTGTTCGTACGGACACACAAACCAGTCCCGGTGTTTATGCCGGATCGGTCTGTTGTTCCACGTTGCGCGTGCAAATTAGAATACCATTTAACTTAGCAGGTGAAAGTTTCTTAAAATATAGGAGCGACTATTCCGAGGTAAATAACCTTGACTCGCTGCTACCGCGGTATCCCCTCTCGAAACGATCACCTGTCGGTCTCCCATACGATTCTTGTAACCAGGATTGAAAAGCTAGCCAGAAGTGGAGGAAGATCCAATTCCCATTCGATCGACGGAGTTGCGTTACGATCTGCCATCGTGAAAATCTTTTCCAAAGTGTTACTCCCCGTGGTAACCAATACAGAATCTATAACTCAACGAGCTGGCGGTGCCAGAGCGTGAAACGGTTCAAGGAGGAGCGTGTCTGTGCAAACGTAGTTCCGACGAGCCCCATTCAGCGTTCCGAGGCGAATGAGATCCATAGATTGAACGATCTCGTTGGTTCGTCAGAGGCAGCGTGGCGCCGCGCGAATCACTGGCAACGTAAATGCAACATCCCGGACCGACCGTGCAGATTCATCGACCAGGGGGTAAGTGCACCTCGGAAATGAATTTAATCTCCCAGAAGATTCCTCTGAATTTACCCGCACTGTCGTGCGCAGAACTCTGTCGATCGCTTCCTCGACCAGGCTTATCTATTCGTGTCAGCGGCAACAATAACAGAGACGCAACTCCTTCCACAACTGTAAGATCAGCGTGCACGGTGAATAACCGCGATCCCTGGATCCACTGTCCCATCGAACGGCATCTCTGTCAGTGAGCCCCGCTTTGGAGGATCTTCCTCCCGTCTTCGACGACCCTCTCGAGCCTCTCCACTCCGAAATCGCTCGCAGCGGAGCACTCCGGCACGCGTGAACGCGTGAACGCGTGCCCGCGCTCGAGGACACCGTTTACTGTCGCGGAGCCGGAGGACTCGGCGTATCGACCCTCTGGATGAACTCAATGGAATACGAGGGCGCAGCCGCGACCTCGACTAGACTAACCAGGCCAAAGCTGCGCGATTTCGCCCGCCTCTGTATCAGCACGCTCAGAGCGTTCTATGTCGGGAACATCGGCGCTGCGTTCACCGCCGCTGCACCAGCTAGTCCAGCCACCGCCTGCGGTGGGGCACACGGAGCGGCGCCGCGCGAACCTGCCATGGGCAACCTGCAGAGCGATGTCAAGAAGAAGAAGAAGGGAAAAAGAAGCGGAGATGGATCCGCCAGTACACCTGGATCGGTCGCCGACGGACTGGACGAGACGACCGACACTGGGGACGATGAGGAGACGGAGGATGCGGAGGGGACACCTGCTAGGAAACTGCAGGCCGTTGGCAAGGCGGAGGAGTATCAGAAATTTGGGTCGGAGAAGAAGCTGCCTCAGAAGAGGCAAGCTCCGAAACCGCCCGGATTTGCCGTGAGAAAGGTCAGTTCGGGAGCCAAGTTTAATGGGGCTGCAATGGTTAAATGATAGTCTGGAGATTTTCGGCGGACTCCACCCTTGGGGATCCATCAGGTTAGCTTCAGTAATTAGCTGTTACTCCTTGAAATTTGGCCATCCGAATGCGATAAGCAAGATGGTGCGAAATTAGTTGGATCGCACATTGGCACGGTAGATCGTTTCCGATGCTCGGTCGATTTAACGGCAGTGCAGAAAGTGCGTTGCAGTAATTGAAGGTCTCGTGCGTGGTTTTTCGGCAGATCGCACGATCGAAGAAAATCGCACTCACTCGTGCGAACGAACGAGGACAACTTTTTTGGCGACGCGCCTTCATTGTTCTATTCTCGAAGCCCATTACTAATTTCGCATGTCCATTAAGAAAAGAAAAGTGGAATTTTAATTGCATAAAGTTGAATAAGTGCCAACATATATTTCGATTCCATATAGGTCTCCTCGTCCGGTCTAGAAACTTCAGAAAAGAAATCTCAGGAGCGAGATAAGCTTCGAAGGGAAGATGAATCTCGGAGATCGATGGACGCCGGCGAGTCAGCGGAAACGAAGGCCAAAGATGAACCACCGGCCAAGCAGCTGATCCCGGCGTCTAGTCAAAATCAGAAGCACGAGTCGGCGTTGCTGGTCACCGATTCGTGGTGGTTGGCTAACAAGGGCATGGTCGTGACGGAGATCTTGATGCCACCTAGCCAAGAATCGTCGAGCGATAGCGTATTCACCGATCCCGAAGAGGTAACCGTCGCGACGGGTGCCACGAAAGGGATAGCTCCGTCGAAACAATCGGAGGCAGCGGTACTTCCGGAAACATTCGCAGCTTCGAAGAGTCACGGGGGCGAACCGCTTTCCACGTCTCCGCTTTTCGGTAAGAGAACTCTGCATCTCATCTCTTGGCATTCTTGTTCCAGGAGTATTTATTTATCGCAAACGAAGGAATATGATTTCAATGGCGATGATGCATTTGTACTAAAATGGTTCTCGCGCATTTTGAAACACCCTGTAGCTACTGAGCAGCATTGAGAAAACGAGGTCCACGAAGATCTCGAGGGAGATCGTTTGCAGAGAAGCGCGCTAATTGCCGCGGTGATGCACAGGCGAAATTAATAGATGTTTGTAGACGATAAGGGGGGCACGATAATGGTTATCAGGGAGGCGTGATTTCGCCACGTGTCGCGCTCATGCTTCCGCAGTCGAGCGAGTTTCATCCTCGTGCCGCGATAGGTATTCATTTCTCTCATGCAGTTCGTCGCGACGTGATAAATAATTCGTCCGCGGTCTTTCAACATGACGTTGAAAGTGCGGGATACCACGACGGTGGCGTTTCCTTCGAATCGTTGCTGGTTTCATGAAGATCGTGACAACGAAACGGGGCATGTTTCAATTCAGCGCAAGCCAAATGGCTGTAGGATTAACAATTATCTTAACGCTGTCAGAGGTTAACGCGTTGGTCACCGTTTACTTATCGCGGCACATTCGCCGAAGTGCGGAAAACGAGTAGGATCGGAGACGACTGCCGGTGTCGAATTTGTCGGGGAATCGATTGCACCTCGATTTTCGACGAAAATATCCTCGGTCGCGCAAGAACGGATAAGAGCAGCCGCCGATGACGGACGAAAACTCGAACGGCGTTCTCGTTAAGTCGTGCTCGATCAGTGAAAATTGTGCAGGTTCGCTGCTTCCCTCGTTTCCTCGAGTTTTGCTTGATATCGAAACGATCGATCGGGTGAGACTGCGTAGCGACGAACGAGACCAATGAAAAATGTGAAAAAAGTGTTTAAAATGTTTTCCGACCTTGCAGAACGACGGATCGTCGGCACGTTGATCTCTGCGCTACCGGAACAATTAAAGTCGATACTCACGGAAGTCGAGGTAGAGCAATTCGCATGCAGAATCTACGCCAGACTTGTGTCGGATGGTATAATTGGTTCGATCACTATTGACAGCGCTACTCAGAACAAGGAATCCACGGTAAGGCGATCATTAGCAAAAACGAAGAAGCTCTCCAGTTGGAAATGAAAGAACCCACCTTGTGTTTCAGGAAGATCAATCTGAATGCAGAGACACCCCGTCCATATCCGCCAGTCTAACTTCCGAGGGCGTTTCCGTAAAAGACCGAAGGGATTCGGAAAAAGAATCGCTGAAACGGGAAGTCGAACGACTTCGAGAGGTTGCAAAGAATGCGGACAGAACGACTCAAGGTAAATCTACGCAAACCTCCCCTACGACCGGACTCCCCGAGGGAAGTCCCCAGGAACTCTCCGGTGGGAGAAATTTGGGAGCACTCGATTCACGTTTGGCGAGGTCCGACGTGCAAGATGCGACCTCCGAAGAGGATTCATCCGCGCCTGCATTCGAGAATGCGTATCCTCCGCCTCCACCTCCTCCACCACCTTCACTCTTCCTAGAGTACCGCTCGGCCAACAATTCTGCTTCGGTGTCTCAATCATCCTTCTCCATACCACCGCCACCGTTATTGCCAGCATGCTCCACGCCTGCACCGATGGTCACTTCGCATCGAAGTGTAACTTCGTTACCAACGGTGCCACCGCCTCCACCGCCACCGCCATTACCGCCGCCAATTTTGCAACCGATGACCGAAGAGATACCTGGTGCACCACCTGCGCCACCACCTCCACCGCCACCGCCATCCCCTGCACCTTCGATTGGAAAGTTCACAAGTACTATTCCACCGCCACCGCCTCCACCTCCGCCTCCGACTATCTCGCAGTCTTCTTTAATTAACTCGATACCTCCACCACCACCGCCACCCCCGCTCCCAATAATCTCTTTATCGTCATCCATTTCCACGCTGCACAGTGGTCCTCCGATTCCACCACCTCCACCACCACCTATTCCAGCTCCAACGTTCGGTACAATCACCGGAGGACCACCACCACCGCCGCCACCTCCTATAATCGGCGGAGTACCACCGCCACCGCCACCCCCATTTCCAATCGGAAGCATTCCTGGTGCACCACCGCCACCTCCACCACCATCGCTTATTGGAATACCCGGAGGCCCTCCTCCGCCTCCTCCTCCGCCAGGAATTCTACCAGGAGGAAGCCACGGACCACCGTCAGGACCCTGTCCTTTACCTGCACCTCCGATCGGAGGTTGGAACCCAGCTACCAGAGCGTGTGAGTAACAGGGCAGGACTAGTCGTGCGACGTGCTCGCCATTTCGCGATAATAAGAACGACCTTCCTCGTTTAGGCATAAGAAAGGAGCCGCTCTGCCCCGAGGTGCCTATGAAACCGCTATACTGGACCAGGATTTTGGTACCCGCGGTACCAGCAGAGCGTGGTACCGTCGACGCTTCAAGTTCTTCCACGCAGGTAATTTTTGCACGAAGAGGAGATGAAGAAATTAGGAGACTATCGAGTGTATTTCGGATAGGGTCCACTGTGGGCGGAGCTAGAGGAAGAGAAAAACGTGGACATGAAAGAGTTCGCCGGCCTGTTCTCCCGTCAGGTGACCGAGAGAAAGCCGGTGAAAAAAGCGGACGTGGCTTCGAAGACCTCTAAAGTCCAGCCAGCAAAGATCCTCGACTCGAAGAGATCGAAGACTGTGGGCATTCTAGAGAAAAGTTTGCACGTTGATTTCTGCGAGGTCGAGAACGCGGTTTATAATTTGGATACCAGCGTTGTCAATTTGGAGGCGCTGCACCAGATATACGAAATCGTGAGTATCGAAAAGACTGAGGAAAGAACATTTGTATCCAAGTGCCACTTGATTTCCCGCAGAGGCCAACGGAAAAGGAATTGGAAGACATAAAGGCCTTCGAAGAATCCAATCCGGACGTTCCTCTGGATCGGCCAGAGATTTTCTTAAAAAAGCTCGCCAGTATACATCATTTTTCGGAGAGAATAGCGTGTCTGATGTTTCAAGCCGAATTCCAAGACGCGGTCTCGACGGTTTCGACCAAGCTGACGAACCTGAGAACCACCTGCGATTTTTTACGCAACTCCAGCTCGCTAAAGAAGGTTATAGCGATAATCCTCACCCTGGGCAATTACATGAACGGTGGCAATAGGACCAGAGGACAAGCGGATGGCTTCGGTCTAGAGATTTTAGGAAAATTGAAGGACGTCAAGTCGAACGTACCTGGGATAACGTTGCTCCACTACGTTGTTAGAGCGAGATTAGCTCAAGAAAAGGATCACAATTTCGAAGATCCTCTGCCCTTGCCGATTCCGGAACCGGCGGACATCGAGGCGGCTTCTACCATTAATTTCGAGAGTCTTTCGAACGAGTTGGAAAGGTTGAAAAAGCAACTTCAAGGTGAGGACCAGATGAAAAAGCCCATTTCCTATTCTAACTCTGCGTTATATGCAGAGCGCAGTGTTCTTTTTATATTTCTTCATTCGACTATTATAGTTTGCACCGACAAGTGCAACATAGTCGTGGAGGCTGACCCCGAGTCGTCGGGGCCGTTCAAAGAAATAATGGACTCGTTTTTCGGCGAGGCGGCCGCGGAACTGGCGAACGAGCTGGAGGCTATGGCCGAAGCGAAAAGCAAATTTAAGGCTGCGATGCAATTCTACCAGTACACGCCAAAGGGGACGACCATGGACGCGGCTGACCCCAGCGCGTTCTTCGTCTTCTGGCTCGGATTTTGTCAGGACTTTAAAGTATGCGGTCCGCCGTAATTTCACTTGCCTGTGTGTCCCTATAATTGTATGATGACATTTCCAGGACATTTGGAAGAAAGAGCAGCAGAGAATACGAAAGGAACGAATGGAGGAGATTCGAAAGAAATACGAGAGCAAAAATAAAGTGGAGAAACTGAAACTGAACGCAACGGGACTGAAAGCTCGGCTTCAGAAACTTTCGCGCAAGTAGTTAGGCAGATTTCAACGTCGATTGGGCCCCTACACACTCTACAACGAATCGAGTTAAGCACAGCCTTCGAGCGAGGTATAATAGAAGCTTGGCCGTCGGGGAAAAAAGGGGGCGGTTCTAGGATGGATCGTCCGTTCCGTTCTGTCCGTCCCATTCTTTGAGGCGCTAATTTCATCGAATCTAAGGAAATAACGATTACTATCGCGTAGATGCGTTCGTTTGTATGAATCTGTTACACTGTACATAGTCCTGTTAAGTTTTCATCTGATTTGTAAATACGATTGTTCCACGCTGCAGAATTTCACTGTCATAATAAACGATACTTTTTACATGAGCCTATCGGTTCTGGTGTTCTACTCAAAACCTATTCCTGGAAGGATTGAAAGAAAGCGTTCACATTCGTTAATTTTTCCTTCTTTTTTTTTTTTGGTGTCAAATGCGTGTGCGTTTGCGTATATTTTTCTTTCCACTGCAATTAGTAGCGACGATACAGAACCTTCAAGTAAAGCGAAAACAGAGATTAACATTTAAGAATAGTTAATAGATTAATCGCATCATCGTACGAATCGTGCTATCGCGCGTTAATTATCGCATCCTAAAACGTAAAAAACAAGAGAAATAAGAGATAGAGAGAGAGAGAAACGGTTGGAAACGTCATTCGCAAGATGGATTGTATCGTTTGCAAAGACCGACAGGTAGAAACGAATACGCCGTTTCAACGAAACGGCTCTGTGACTCGATACTTTTTAAAACACATTCTCCGTTTGCTTGGCCGACATTTCTAAGGGCCCTGCCGGTTCATCCACGCGTCGGTTCGCTTCGGCAGGCAGGTACGATTCGCGTAGAAGCGGATTACGGCGATAGACCTAAGGCAATCGTTGCGTGTAGCGTAATTTGTGTCTTTTTCTTATATAGGAAACTGTCTTATTCGCGGAGTGGTTCCCGGCGCGACACCGACCCGGAGAATCGAGCAATATTTACATAGATCACGTTTTCTCTCTCCTACCAGAGAAGCGCTCGGTTAAAAAATCGTCGCGTTTCCCTCTGTTTCCGTTTTCTTTGCTCTTCCCGTAGGGCCCTTTCCGTCGATAAACGAGAGACAGATAAAATAGGAGGAAAAACAAACACGGCGATCGAAGGAAACAATGGTACAACGAAATGATCCGTGTGTGGGGTACGCATACACCGCGACGACGACGAATGTTTTCTCCTCGAACGTGAGACGTTATTCGTGTGTTACGACCGGTAAAAACCTAGTCCTATAGATAACGTAAAATTACAATTACATTAATAATAACCGTTATCGATATTCTCGGTAAAGAAACATCTTACGAAAGAGTTAATGGTTACGCTCGATCGCGGAATAGACATCGTCGTATACGTAGAAACATTTTTTACGTACTATCGATGGTCGCATCCGCGATAATTTCTCTTTGGATCGCTTTGCAAATCGCGTCCATTTATCGGCTCCTTGCGTTTTGTTTGTTTTTTTTTCTTCAGGCATTTTTACAAAATATTTCGACAGTGTTAAGCTCTTTCACTCAATTCGGACGTTCCCAAGAGAAACGCAGCCTTGTTTTTTTTTCACGTTCGAAAGCAGCGTAGTATAACAATTACACGGGGAGGTACTCCCTCGGGAGACGGCCTCGTTTTCGAATCGTTATTACAATATTAGAATATTCTAAGCGTCGCGTAGAGGAGTCGCCGATTTCATCGACGACAATCACGCGACATTGGCCTTTCAGTGACTACTGTGTTAAAAGTGCGACGACTACAAACGGAATGGCGCTCGTTGATCGATGGGCGTCGGTTTCCCCTTCCTTTGGCTGGCTGGTGTCGTCGAGACGGAAGTGTCCGACGCGCCGGAGGGCTTCCTGGACAACTTTAACGATGGCGGCAGTGGCGTACTCGATCCGCTGGACGGTGTCCTTGTTCTAAAGAAAATCAGCGAATTTCTTGTTACCCTAAGATATTCTGGTGGTTAATCGTTGGTCACGATCGACTCGTTAACACTGATCGTTTCGAATGATCGACCACGCGAGCAATGCTACGCAACTCGGTCGACGGAGATTGCCTGTCGAACAAATACCGGCAGTAACCGTCCGGGTTTTTTCGGCACGGTGCGCACAGCGATCACAAAAGACACAAGCGACAAACCAAAGTACGTGTAAACCGAGCGAAACCGAAACGATGATTACCTAGCTTCTTTAACGGCCGACGAGGTGTTAGTTGCTGAATTTGTACACACCGAGCTGCTCCTATTGTGTTAGAAAACAAACACGATACTGGATTATTAGTAGATCAGAAGCGGTGCGTGGTTAAACGGCCGTCAACGGGGCGACGCTACGAAATCAAACGATGCACTAAGAAAAGAACAACGATCCTAAAGCGTGCCAAATTTCACCCGTTCGAGATCGATGTCCGATGACTATCATTAGCACGCAATCATTTATCGTCGAACAGATGTTTGAGGATGTTAACAGATGTTAAAGGATTGCGTTGCTCAAAACGTGCAGCTTTCCTACCACAGCCGCCGTTTCTAATCGGACTAGTAAAAGGAAATAAAGAAGAGTATTCTACGTATAAAAAGAAAGACCGTGAAAGCAACAGTGGTACTTCGGTCTACATGCATAGACACACACATTGCAGAAAGAAAAGAAAAGTACGTGTAGCAATAGGTGTTAAATGCGGGAAAGAGTTCGCCCATACCCGGTAGAATCGGTCGAAACCGTCGAATGGTTGCTTTGCGTAGAATGAGTAGAAATATTGCTGGTCGTTGACTGCGGGGATTTTATATCCGCACCCACATACACGGGAATCCTCGAGCGGCTAAACCATCACCATCGAATCAGTTTAATCAATCGACATACGGACATCTTTTGTGTATCTCGTTTCCGCCGTGACATTAACGAATATATTTTTTCTTAGACCGCGAACAAAAGTTCGAACAATTAAACTGAGAAAACCATAAGCAAGCCCGACATAAAACAAAGACAGAAATAACCGAACCACTTCCACCATCGCCGCGAGCATCTGCTAGATAAAAGGAATATGAATTTGGAAGAGCTGTTAGACTAATCGAGCACGCAGCACCGTGATTAAACACTCCACCTTAGAGTAGGATGTATCATGATTAAGCTAAAGCCAATCGCCAATTTTGACTCGATAATCGTTAATTTAGTTTACCTGATCGGTGTGCCGACACCAGTCAGGGTTGGAATGCTCGAAGCTCTATGGATTGTGCCAAACCTAAAAAAATGTTATTAACCAAATTTATGTTAATCGTCGTTAACCGACGCGTGACATCGAATGGTTAATAGGCGTGGTTCTAAATTCGCGTTCTCTAACACTAAATCGTTCGCGACTTCTTCGCTCGACAAGTATGACGCCTGATAAAAAAGAAAAAAAAAGAAGAAGAACAGAAGGGAAAGAAAAAAGAAAGATAAAACTATAAAGGTAACAAAATGCCGAGAAAAGTGAACACCGTATCTTGCACACGGCACGTCGATCAACATCATTCCAATGTCTCTAGCACGAATCGACGATGCGACAAAATCATCCGGATTCGACAAGATGCGAGTTAGTTGTTCGCAGATAATATTCAGATCTCTTTCTTTATTCATACGAGCACACGGGGAAACGGTGAAATCGGGGTACGAACCTTGCCGGAACTCCACTGGCGGGACTAACCAACCCGGTGGGTGTTCGGGGTCGTGAACTCGAACCGTTCACTGGCGTTCCCAATCTTTTTCCGGAAACGCTATTGTGCCTGCTGGAGGTGGGAGTATTTCCCGATGTGCTCACTGCCGTTCTTCGTGGAATGCGACTTAGGTTGATGGAATCATCTAGAGTCAATTAAACCGTTTAAACATCGCCCAACTTCTTACCACCGTAACGTTCGACTTTAAATTACTCTGTTTTTACCAGTGCTATCTAACGATTGCGTGGAACCATAGCGACTCGGAGGTTTGCTGCCTTGCCTAGAGGCTGGTCTACTTCCCGGTCTGCTGGTCGGTCTGGAAGCTGGCCTGGACGCTGGTCTACTGGATGGTCGGCTACCGCCTGCGATGCAAATTTCGTTACTGATCCGCTCCTGAAGTTTTACGCGCGGCAGAAAATGTGGAATTATTTACCTGGCGTCATGGCACTCCTGTAAGGCGTACTTGTCTTCCTGGCGGAGCCAATTCTGAAGGAACTCTCGTTGTCGCTCAGGCTGTCCGGGGTGCCAGCGCTCAACGAGGAGCGCGAAGCTCGCGTTTGTCCCATGGGAACGCTTCGAGCGCTGCGTTCCCTCACCTACGCGACAGAAAACTTGGCTCGAGTAAACGAACACGGATGGAGCACGATACAGAAACGTGTGTTCTAGCAGAGAAAAGAATCGTTTGGACACTCGACGTACGACTGCGTCGCGTCGATGCCGCTGCTACTGTTCGAGGCCACGCACGCCAAATCGCGAGACAGGGAGAAAGTTAACGATAAAGAATGAGCTGAAAATTTCGGCAACTCGACGTTCTATTTCATCCCTCGCGATTTAGCGAGCGTCACCGCCTAAGTATTTCAATTGCGTCGCAGTGTTGCTCGGTCGTTCGTTTGCAACCCTTCAACGCCACCGATGCGAATTGCAAACCGATCGATCGTAGGAAGAAGAGAATAGAAAAATAATAAGAAAAACAAGAAAAAGAAGAATCTATAGAAGAAGATCCATCGTGGCAGATCGATAGACATTGCATTTTACGTCTAACGGAAATAGATCCATGCAAACTTACCAGAGGAAGTTGGGACAGATAGAGTAGCTTATGATGATTCGAAGTATCTCCGATCAACGCCACTATGCACGCACCAATACAGCAATACAGGAGATCGTTATGCACATATCGATACAGTAGTTCACCGTATCCGCGAATCGCGACTCGTGAACAAACAAAAATTCGTTCTGAAACGCTCGACACCCTCGACACTTTATCCTGTCGGACATTGTATTTCGTCTTCCGAAGTAGACGACAAAATATATCCCTCTCGAAGTCGAGGATACCAATCGTTTAGAGTAAGCTGGAAATGATCCCGGTTCGTTCTACAGGGGAGAGGATATCGTTCAGAGGCATCCAACGGAACAAAACCAATCACGGCAAATCAGTATGACAAACGCGAAAGAAAAGAGGCTACCCCGAAGAAAATCTACTGCGAAAATGAAAACGAAATGCGTTGCGCGTTCAACGAGACACGTTTCATGCGCTGCTTTACCAAGTATATCGTCTCGCGACGCGACGTGCCTATGAACCGTTTAAATATGGAGCTAAACTACCACAGTTCTATCGCATGCAAATATGATTTTCGTGAAATCTACGATGCCATACAATCGAGATGGTATTTCGTCGCGTTCGCAAACGCGTTGACGTCGCGAGAAGTGAACGCACGACTGCGGGGGTATGCCGAGGGCAACTGTAGCGGCAACAGCAGCGGCAACAGCAGCGGCAACAGCAGCGCGAATTAAAAGGAGGGAATATCGATTGGTCGATGCTGGAATCTTCCGCGAGAATCGGTACGATAGTCGGGCGTTGAGATCGTGAACAACGAGGCATTCCCTTCGGTCGTCATACGATGCCAGGGAACGCAAAAGCGCACTCGTGGAAGACAAATCATTCAGAATAAAGATAGGAAAATAAAAAAAGTGAAATAGAAACCATGAGAAATTCAGTAGTAAAAAAACAAAACAAAACGAGACAGTTATTAATTACATCGGGTATACACACTGTGTAACACACCATCGACACCAGAAATTAAAAGAGTAGACAGAGTTTCTTATTTACCCAATGATAAGAGGGGGCGTGCATGTGGAGGGGATACGAGCACGGGAGGTCCTCCTTTTGCCTCAAACTCTCAAAAATCGGCGTCAGCTGGTTCATAAACTCCTCCGCTACACCATAAACGAAATGTTTAGGAATATACCGTTCCTCTTGCTTGTTCGCCGACCGAGTGAACGCTGCAACTTTCGACCGAGCGCTCGCGCGAATCCTCGAGAATTCTTCTTTACCCGTTTCAAGATTATCCTCGGTCAAAAGTTCGACGTTCCCTGCGTCGCGTGGACAGGCCAATCGAGTGTCGTGGAGACAACGCATGTAGGTCGAGCCGACGACGAGGTCGGCACGGACGTACAGATACAAAACGAGGCAGAGAGAAAAAGTAGAATCGATAAGGAAAGAAATAAGTTTCGTGAAATCGCATCTCCTGAGGTGAGGTACTCTCTATTCCGTCGATGAAAAACTAGCGCCAAGGACTATCGATTCACGGCGCGATTTGTGATCTCGATTCGGGGGCGCATCAGCGTGGCTGGGGAGACATTGGGCGGGCTGTAAACCAAAAAGGAAGCTCTGGGTGGAGCCGTATCGAGGAACAAGGATGACTGAAGCTTCTATCTCGAGGTGCTACAAAACTCTAGGTGCAACGATTGCTACCTTCTCTAAAGCTGACATGCTCTCATGCGAGGGTAAAGAAAAAAATAGATAAATCCAGAGGATCCAATCCTGAATCTCCTTCCGTTCAGGTATTTGACTGGTACTTACCGAACTGGGACTTGGACCGTTCGAACGAGCTTGGGCAGAGGCTAGGAAGAAAGAGGGCCGGGAAAGCCAAGACAAAGTGAAAGAGACAGAGAAACAGAGGGATCTACGATGCGTGCGACGTTGAGATCGATATCGAACCAAGGAAACTCCGACGGAATGGCATTCCTCGTGGAGCATCGATCGGCTTTAGGGCGGCTGAACGGATCAACGAACGATCCACCTCTCCAACGGAGAGTGACACGAGCACGCGACTCAATGGAGAGAAGGAGATATGTACGAGTACTGAGCCTCGTTCGTATGGGTACAGAGCAAGTTCGAAACAGAAATATTCATCGTACGCGTTGCAACGTGACGCGTGTACCGTGTGTTCCTCATTTACCCATACGAGAGAGACCTTAAGTTTCCCCGATGGATCCTGATCCCTATTCTAGGACTCCGCCAACTGGTATGTTACAGTCGACGACCAAACTCGGAGGCCTGGAATTGGTAGCCCAGAAGATCCATCGGGGTAACGAGAGTATGGTGACGCACACGTTACCTTTGTGATGGGTCCGGTATTCGCGGATGAGATTTGGTTACGCTGCAGCGTGGAGGTCGGGCTCGGCTTCGATCTGAACGCCGTCATAGTCTGGCTGACACCGTCCGCCAATATGAATTGCTCTCGCAGCTCGATATTCGTTCTTCCCTTGGCTACAGTGTGTTGCGTGCACGCAAGTTAGAAGGAAGGCGTTACAGGACATGTATCGCAGGGTTCAGAAAATAGAGGGGGGGGAGCAAAGTACAAAGAATATTTTTTTCGTATACAGACAGAGAAACAGAGAAAGAGCGTAGACAGAGCGAATAATTATTGGGCGGCCGGCAAGTAATAGTAGTAGGAACAAATACAAATCAGAGCGATCAAAGTAATTACAGTATGTGAAGCGATCAGATACGGCAGGTATGCAGGCGCAATTACGGTAACATTATCAGGTAATCATGCGCGTTATCAATAGCGAGATAAAGGGGAGAGTCAATTTGGTTAATTGGTTTATTAGTTTAATGTGGTTGTGTGTCGGTTATGCAGAAAGAAAGTTGGAGTAGATAGAGAGTAGAAATGTACAGATTGTTGTAGCAGAAGTAGCAAGGATGATAGTAGTAGCGATAATAATTGATAATAGTAATTATTGAGAAAGGCGATAGTTGCGGCGCACGTGGGCATGTATATGTGCAGGTGTACAGTGGAACAAAAAAGGAAAAAAAATACTGTTTTATAGAATGTTTATCCGATACCAGTTGAGTGAGTTAAATAGTAATAAAAAATAACAGATATATTGTCGATCGCGGTGATGGTACATAATTGTAAAATAATTCTCAAACATTAATCGCCTTGATTTGCAATTGGCCTGATTGATACGGTTCCCCATTAATTATGCTATTAAAAATACGAGTGACACGCGGAATGGCATGCGATGGGTGAACGTTGTCAACGTCGAGAGTCGACTGTTTGATTAATTCTAAAGTATCTGGAAGTCGTCGAGGTGGAATAGCTCTGTATAAACTGAAATCCAATTAGAAATCGTAAGCAGAGAGAGCGTGGAAGTGTTGACTCTCGACGTTGGCACTAAAGTTGAAGGCAGACGACGAAATGAATGCGATGTTTCGATGTACAGGGGATCTTTATTGAATCAAAAATGGATACGACATCCAGGAAACGGATTTCGTCGTTCCGTTGAATAATCGAAGGAGGAGAATGATCGAGAAGGGTAAGACGTTACTAAATTTCATGGGGCAAACGAACAGTCTACGCGAGTACGGAACGAGTGTCTCCGTTAGAGTAACTCGAAATTAGAGCACCGTTTTGCATGCCACTTTACACACATACACACGACGACGACAACTTCTGCGCGACAGACAAAACACGAGAACGAGCTAAAGTACACAGCAAAACACGAACTCGTTACGAGAAAGCAAACGTATGTATGTACACGAACAAGATACGCATCATGCAAGATATACGAAAACGTTTATTTCGTGGCCAGTACGATATCCAAGTGTGTATATCCCCTGAATTATTTTTCATTGTGTTTAATAGCTTCTTGCGTAAAAAAAAATGGTATGAAAAGGACTAAATTTTTCTCATTAAATGGCAAAAAAACGTGCGGACCACGAATTGCAATTATCCCATATAAAAAGATTCTCACCGAGCGGACACCAACCCTCATGTTGTTCCGGTTTGTTAGGGTCCGGTATCGGCATTAGAAAAACTTAACGAGTTAATCACGATATGAGACGTTTAGTTGGTCCTTTTTTTGTTAAGTAAACGAAGGCATGCAATAAACTCGATGCGCATTAAAAATTGTACACGCAATAATGTCGGAGATTTGGTCAACGACAACAAAGTTGTGCGCAAGTAAATAACAAATATCAAGTGTTGGAACAAGGCGGAATATCTTTTAGTTTCTTTTAAACAAGGATCCATACAGGGGTTTGTAAGGGATGATTCGACTGACGTTAGTATATTAATGATACTAATGACAAGCGATACGAATTTCCTAACGTACCAGGATAATCTATGTTCTCTATATGGTGATCAATCGAACAATCGCGTTCCACGAACTTATAATTGCCAAACTCAATGAAACAGAATAGCTAATGTGCAAAACTTTTTATAAGATAAAATCAACGAAGACTGAATATTAGCGTAATTCGTGGAACGAAGATTCATTCGTGGTTAATGAACAAGGTGAAATGAAAATCTAGCGAATACGTAGGTAAATATGACACGAGGCGGAGATCGCAAGTAATGAGCACACGCTTCCTTTCTTCCGCTATAGCAAACGGTGTTAAATCTCATTTGGAGCCGGTTAATGATTAGTCACGCTCACATTTTATACCTCAGGAGCTGAGATCGTACACGTATTTGAATACACAACAAAAATGCGACACATGAGAAGAGAAATGAATGATTGCGCGGAAGGGTCGATGAGGGTTCGTTAGTGAAACTAATGAGTGGATTATATTATTTCGTTTTTTAAGTACACGCCAGTTACGCGATGAGTTTAGTCAATGTATGCGTACACGAGCAAACATTTATTCCTGAGGCAGCGGCAAGCAATTGAATCCGATTTTTTCGCAATTAGTTGTAGTACAACAATCGGGAAACTCAAATACCAATAAAACTCAAAAGTAAAAAGCACGCAACGTTAGTAAAATTATTTCAAAGGACGATCAATTCAATCCCACACGCGTGTCTAATCGGTAAAGAAAAAGATAAACGCGTTTAAGCTGCCTCTTTGGATGGGGACAGGGGTCTGGGGAACAGTGAAATTTGTTCTTAACCGAGAACCGGGAAATCTGTGTCACATTTAAAGGCAGACAGGGTCGATACGGAACGTACAAAGGAAAATTTGAAAATTTTATATGGAAGTACTCGATGTTATAGAAAAAGAAATCGTTCGAGATTAGACTTATCCAGAAATTCATCGATTCCAGTGATACAATTCGACGGTACGGAGTAAAGAGATAGAAAAGGAAACAGATGGTATAGAAGAAACACTTACCGCGACAAGGGTCATTCTTTAATAGAAATTCGTCTAAGGCTACCCATCCACCACCGACTCGTACCATCACGGTCGATCGTAGAATTCGTACCAATCGCAATTTCTGGCTGTCTCCGAACTGTATTGAAAAAATTGACATTCCAGATAATCATATCTTAATTCCAGTTGATAAGGAATTAAACGTCCACTGGCATACCCTATATTTTCCTTCGCCAACTTGGAACACGCGGAATTTCTGACGACACGTGCAAAGCATGACCAATCGTTTCACTTCGTCATGAATTTTGTCCGTGTCATTGTACGTTCTACGTTCTTCCCAGTCTGGTCTCAAAGCTGCGATGAATTCTTTCCAATCTATTAATCCTTCACCGTGGCGGTCGAACAAGTCCGCGACTGCTCCCATCTCTAGCCGAGAAGTCTCGAATTCTGTGGCAATAAAGCATGCTTATTTCGCCTCGTTCTTGATTTAAAGATATGCTTTAGAAATGTAATTAAACAAAAGGACCACTGACTAGTATTCATGATTCCTTGAATGAAGTCTTCGCGAGGAATCAAACCGTCATTGTTTTTATCCATCTTCCTGAAGAGATCCGTTAATCTGGACTTCTTGTGATTCATGAATTTCAAGAACTACAATTAAATAATAATATTTATGAATTATTTTATTCATATATTATTGTATGCATTATTGTGTAATTAATTGGCAATAATTACCCTCTTACGCCAATCTTCCCAACTGAAATTAGCAACGCGATCCAATTCTTGGATATAATTGTACTTATCCTGCAGACGACGTTGTCGCTCCCACGCCAACATCCACACGTGCCTCCACCTGTCCCAAAGGAGTTTCACCCTTGGGCTACGGAACTCAGGCTCGGCGCCTTTGCTACAAAGCATACAAAATATCGTCAAAAATTTCGCTCCACCGCATCGTCGATAATTATATCTGAAGAAAAGCACGAGAAGCGAGGAAGATTTATGAACGATGAAACAAATAACGAAGAGCAACCTTTACAATGGACACTTGAAAAAATCTAAAAAATGGAGAGAAAGAAATCAAAACAAGTAAGAAGCGAAACGTTCATCAGGTAAACTGCAAAGAAAACTGGGGAAGAAATGGAGACGTGTTATGTGTGAAAAGTAAAGCGTGGGCGATTAGAAATAATCCAAGTATGGCTGGACATGACGAACCTTCCTTTAGGTGGGAACCGTGGGCCGATGTGTGGCAACGAATCGGGCGTTCTGTCACGACCTGGGCTGGCTCGGCTAAACAGGAACATGCGTCAAATCACTCGACACTTCTACCAGATACTCGCGTCAAAGAATTCTCGCTTTCGTGTACCGATCGCTTATAGTCCCGAGTCAGCGAGCGATCATCAGTTTCCTTTGGATACGAGCAATGGAAGGAAACGGGGGAGAAAAGGGGAATAGGCCTCGCCAACAAATATTTTGCAATATCTCGTGCATAAATATGATACTAAAATTATATTTATCTACAGAGGCATATTCTCCGTATCTGTGTATACCGTACGCCTCGGATGCGCTTCAAGTGCCCTTACTACTTTCTTCGGGTTCAACGATACTCTAGCACATACCATGCTGTTACTATAAAATGAGAACCAATCGGACCACGACAACCCCGTCTGTTTCAATCACGCACCTTTCCGGCGATACCAGCTGTCCTCATAGATCTCTGTATTCGATTCTTATCCAAAGTCACGCAGGTAAAAGAAAAATAATTGGAAGGAAGAGTATCAAACGCAACACATGCACGGGCAAGTGTAACTTCCAAATAACGAAGCGCACGCAAAGGAAAAACTAACGGAAAATAGAGAGAGAGAGAGAGAGAGAGAGAGAGAGAGCACGATTAAGTTAACCAAGGTAGAGAAGCAGACAGTCGAATATCGTGTACTTCGTCTACCTCGCACGAACGATGACTTTTGACGAGCGCAATCCTCGGCAATCCTGATGTTAGAACTCGCTAAAAGGGACTGGGACCAGAGAAAGCTAATAAACAAGAATGTGAACGTACGTCGGTGCGGGTGACTTAGCCTTCGTTATCTTCTTCGTGTCTTTCATAGATTTGATCTGCCTAGCCTTGCAGACACGGTCGACCTCGTTCTGTCTGCGACTAGTGTTCTCCATAAATTCTCTGTGGTCTGCGATTAACATTTCTAGAGTAGCCTTATCGTCCGGCAGAGGCTCAGCTTCGAGGGCGTTTAGAGTGTTCTCCAAACCCTCTAGCCAAGACAGTAGTTCTTCCAGAAGATTGTCGAGATCCTGAAGAATTGCAAAATGATATGTACAGTTTATCAAATTATATAAATTTAAGGTATTGTAAAGGAATTTTTTTTTGTACCTGAAGTCCACGCATATGATTCTCCAATCTCTGGTTCCTCTGCAGCGCCCAAGTGGCAACCTCTTCCCATCTCGATTGAATGATCGTGATCCAATGTTTGATAACCGCAGCTCCGTCAGGATGAGCCTTAGCAAGAATAGTGTGGGCCATTTCCAAAGTCTGATCCTTCTCGACCTCTTTAATACGCAATTCGCGTAAGAATTTCTCGTGCTCCATTAATTGATTCCTACTTTCTTGTTCGTCTTCCGGCAACTGGCCAGCGAATCTCAGTTTCATCTCGGCATCACTGAGCCACTCTAGGAGCACGTGAACAGCCTTGTGCAGCCGTTCAGCTTCTCCGAGGGCCGCTTCCAGTCGGTCGGTCTTATCAGAGGACAATCGTGTCACGGTGTTCCAAAGATTATTTAATTCAGAAAGCTGTGATCCAATAGCAGAGGCGTCGTCTGGCGTGGTTTTGGCTAAAAGCTCGCGACCGGTTTTAATTACGGACTCCATCTGCGAAGCACGAGATTCGAGGTCCTTCTCGAAGGTCTTGTGTTGTTCAACCAAGTTGATCACAGTATCTAAATCGCCGTGAAGAGGGCCGGTGTTCGCCAATTGTTTCTCTGACTTGCTCAGCCATTCCAGCAACGCCTGAATAGCGTCCTTGAATTGGCCAGAGAACAGTAATGCCTCTTCGAGTTTCCTCTGCCTATCCACGCACTTTCCACAGACGGTGGTCCACTTGTTCTTAAGTTCGTTCAGGAGTTCCTTCAGTGCAAATTCGTCGGTCTTGGGTGCTTTGTCCTTCAACACTTTTCCATTCTTCATGGTAGTGTCGTAGACACCTTGTTTAGCGCTGAGAGCCTTTTGCAATTCACGATGCTTGTTAAGCCTAGCCTTGATCTTCTCTGGATCATTTCCACCAAGGCCACCGTCTCCAGCTACCTCATCGAAAGTCTTCTCTGTCTCGTCCAGCCAGTTCATCAAATTGGACCAAGCGTCGTGGAACTCTCTGGCTTCTTTGTATCCGTGATCCAGGGCTCTCGTTCTTTCTGCAGACTTGGATACTACCCGCTCCCACCTGTGTTGCACGCTTATCAGCAAATTCTTAATCAGAATTACATCCTGCTTTTGAGAGAAGTACTTCAAATGAGTTCCCTTCTTATCGAGATTCAACATTGTTTCACGATGAACGCCAACGTCTTTCTGGAACGCTTTATGCTCCTCTATCTGGCAAAGGATAGTCTCCATGACCCGCGACACCGGTTTCAAGTTGGTCAAAATCTTCTCTGCGTTGGTTAACCAATCGACGAATGCCTGCAAAGCATCGTGGAATTCTGTAGCTTCCTTCAACGCGATTTCCAGTTTGATCTTTTTATCATTGGCGCGAGCAGTCACGTTGTCCCATCGTTGTTTCAAAGTTCTTAAGTTGTGATTCAATCCACCAGCGCTAGACGAGTCAGCGCGTTTCAGATATTCTTGACCCTGTTGGAGTACCATTTCAACTTTCGGCCGATTCTGCTCCAATTCGTTATACACTTCCATGAAACGTTCTAGCTGTTCTGAGGCAGTTTCTGGTAATCCTCCGACCGGTTTCGAAGCAACTATTGTATTGTCCACATCACCCAGCCAAGACAAAAGATCCTGGATCTCTGCAGTGAACGACTGTGCTTCCCTAAGAGCATCTTCCAATTCTCGTTGGCGATCAGCAGCCCGTTGCAACAAATCGCGCCAACGACGATTCAGAGTGCCCAATTTCTCTGCCGTTGTCGAAGCTTCCGCTGTTCCCTTTCCATCTTCAATCAATTGCCTTCCAGCATCGTTCAACGTATCGACACTCGTCTGGTGAGCTTGGATATCGTTCACCAGTACCTTCAGCTTCGCCAATTCCACTTCGATCACCTGTGGATCGCCGGCCACCGCTTTCAAATTGTCCAGAGTGTCGTCTGTCTTCTCTATCCACACTAGAAGCTCGTCCAGAGCGTGCTGGAATTGTCCTAGACGAAGTAAAGCGTTCTCCAAGAGCCTCTGCCTTTCTACGAGACCCCGAAGTAATCCGTCCCATCGTTTGTTCACAGCGCCGAGCGGTTCTTTAATTGCTGAGGCTTGTTCCGATGACGTTCTCTCTGTCAATTCGGCAGCTTGTCTGAAATAGTATGATATGGATTGTACGACTTGTGTAAATGATCAAATTACAATTGTACGCATCGATGTGAGAAAGCGTACACCATGGAGATACGTGTAAAAGGTACCGCCCATTGTTTAAACTCGTACATTTAATTCGATGTTTAGTCAAAATGAACACAGTGTCGACGAATCTACAGGAGAGGAGAGAGATATAGAATTATCGTAGGGAATCACTCGTTTGGTGTCGTCAGAATGAATTCTGTAATGTTTATATGTCACGACAGATGCGTGACATTGGATAGAAACATTGCACTTGTCTTTGAAGGCACCAACTGGGTTGTTCCTTAATATAATCCGAGAGGAAATCCTCGGCTCGTATTCGGTACGAGTCCCTGGCCAAATACCTACGGTGTGTGAGTAGAACAGGCACGTCACGAGCCAGGCAACAGCCAAGGCAGACATGCAGGCAAATACAACGTCGATCAAACACTGTTCGGATTCCAACCAACAGACAAAGTTAGGGATTCCAATTATACGACCTCAACTGGAGTATTACGGCAATGTTACGGACGTTATATGATTAAAAGGGCTGTAGGGCGGGGCCATTCAGGTACCCTACTATGATCGATGTACAGTAAAAAAAAAAGAGTATAAGCCATGCTCTAACTACTGCTACAACACAGAGAGAGGTTGACTTGCCTTGTCAGACTCCTATGCGTTCAGGAACCGGCGCGGAAAAAACAAAAGTTGGGATTAGAATTTCGCTGTTCAACCTAGACAGCCTTTCTTGCGTTAACGTACACATGGTAAATCGCGCAACATTAAGACGCAACGATCGATTTACAATATTAGAGTACACGCTATGAACATTAGGTTTCAACGAAAGGAACAACGTTCCTGGGAAACGCGAACTGGAGCTTCCCTTATAATCAAACGAAAATTCAGCAATCGCAAAATGGGGACCAATCGTGGAGGGCAGAATCGTGTTTGGTTACCTGTTCAGAGCTTCGACCTTGACCATGTGAGGATCAACTTCGGCCTTGAAATTGGCCAACTGTTTGATCTGTTTCTTAACTTCGTCGATGTCGCTGCCAAGTGGTCCCATACGAGCGTACTTATCCTCAGCCTCTTGCAAGAACTCCAAAAGATTCTGCAACGTCTCGTGAAACTCCATAGCCTTCTCCATGGCGTCGATCAAGTTCTCCTCTCGCCTGGCGTACAAGGCAGTCACGTTGTCCCAAGCCTGATCTAAATCTTCAATGTGTTTCCTGACTTCTGGTTTATCTGGTTCGCCACAGAGACCCATCAACTCGTGACCAGAAGCTCGAACTTGCTCCACGTCTGGTTTAGTCTGATCGATCTCGTGCCTGATCTCTTGCAGAGCAACCTGTTGCTGTTGAATTGCAGCAGGCTGAGCTGCTGGCGGTGCCTGGCCAGCGAGAGCATCCTGTAATTCTCGCAGTGTCGACATCACACCGTTCAACTCGGACCAGAATTTTTCGGCGATCGCCAGAGCATCGTCGAGAGTGTGCCCACGTTCGGTAGTAGCCCTTTGCACGTCGCTCCAGAGTTTGTTCAATTTCTCCAACTTCCGTTTGATATCCTTGACGGCCGGGTCGGCCCTATTGCCTGCTTTGCTAATCACATCATCGGCAGCCCTCTTCACAGCAGCATAGGCCTCGGTGCGTTGAGCTAATTCATCGACCGTGGCCGTGTTCTCTTCCATCTGGTCCCTCAGACGACCAGGATGAGCGCTGATAGGTTCTGCGCCGTTAACTTGATCGGCTGTTGACGAAAGAGCTCGAAGCATACCTTCCAGTTTGTCGGAGAATTGAGAAGACTCTTGGAGAGCCTGTTCCAGAGTCTGTTGGCGACTTCGTAGTTCTGCTCTGAGAGCAGCATACCGAGCAGTGTCTGCATCGAGGATGTCCTGTATCTTGATACCTTCTTCTTCGTTGCAGAGCTTAATCAAAGCCTCTCCAGTCTTGTTCAATTTCTCGACCAGAGGCTTGTGCTCGTTTATGCTCTGCATGAGCATCTCGTTCTTGTCTTGCTGGGCAGCTATTAGATCGGGCCGTAACGCGGGCATAGGAAGCATGGCAACTTGTTGTTCAGCCTCTTCTAGCCAACTGACCAAGCCAATGTGTGTGTCACGCAAATGTTCGGCCAGTGGCAAGGCTTGCTCCAGGGCTCCGAGTCTGTCTGCTGAGAGAGCAGAAACGATCTCCATTGTTTCACGAAGGTCCTCCATTTTCTCTCTGATCGTTGACGTATCCTCGTGCTGGCCATTCTCACGGATCACTTTCTTCGCCGTAGATATCACGTCCCTCACGCGACCTTTCTGACTGGATATGTCGTCGTTCAGGGCCTTGTGCTCCTTCAGTTGTACTCTGATGATTTCCGGTTCACTGCTGGGTGGTTCTGCCTCTCTCAGTTGATTGTCCACTTCGCGGAACCATTCTAATAAGTCGTCGATGTCTCCAATTACTTCCAGAGAGCGTTGCTTGCTCAACTGAATTCTTTCAGCCTTACGCTGAATCTGTTCGGCAATGGCATCGAATCGCCTGTTATCTCTTGTGACTAGGCCTTCGATAGTCGCAGCGCCTTCACCTGGTGATAATTGGGACAACTGAGGACCAACGGCGTTAATTTTATCTAGAATAGGTCTATATTCTGATATCTCCATTTCTAGGCGTACAATCTCATCTTCTCGAGGCTCAGCTGACTGCAGAGCAGACTCTGCAGCCTGCATCCAATCCATCAGACGATTATGATTATCATGGAACTGTTGTACCAATGGTAAGGACTCCTGCGCATGTTTCAGTAAGTCGGAACCTCGACTGACTAAATCATTGAAGCGCCGTTGCAAGGAATCTAGTTTGTCCTTGAGTTGAAGAGCTTCGTCGCTCGAAATATGCTTCATCAATTCCAAACCAGCATCGGTGGTGCTGTCGACTTCGGTTTGTCTAGTCGAAACTTCCTCGGTCAAATCAGCGAGGTCTTCCATTTGTTGAAGGAGCTTCTCAGTGTGCACTGCAAGGATCCTATACTTCGATAACCTTATCTCCATGCCCTCCATCCAAGCCTGAAGTTCTTGGTAGCTCAGAACCAAGTGACGCAGGCCTTGTCTCGATCGTTGAAGTAAGCTACCAAGAGATTCGGATCGTTCAACTAACGCAGCGTATCTGTCGGCTGCGTCCTGAAGTTTGTCAGCCAAGGTGGCGGCTTCGTCTTCGCCTACTAAAGCCATCAGCTGACTAGCGATCTCTGTAAGCTCGCTGAAATCAGGTTTCCTGCACAGAATATCTTCGTGAAGGGCGTCATGCTCTGCGACGCGTTGTTGAATCTTTTCTTCGTCTGTTGGTACCAGCTCCATATCTCTGACACGTTTTTCTGTCTTGTCCAACCATATTGCAAGTGGCACCAGCTTGTCCTGGAACTGTTTAGCTACGGCCATTGCCTGTTCAAGGGCATCCATCCTTTCAGCAGCACTCTCTGTCAAATTGTCGAACCTTCCCACCAATTCTTTTAATTGCTTCTCAATCAACTTTCGTTCCTTAGGATCTGCTCCGGCTGCAACTTCTTGGCCCATGTTGTACAACGAGGACATCGAGTTTTGTCGGTCCATCAGCATTTTCTTCAGGAACTTCTGCTCCTGTAACTGTGCTTTGACTACCTTATAGTCCGACGATGGTGATTTCTGATTCGAGACCATTTCCTCCGTGTCCGTCAGCCATTTCTGCAGACCCTCCAGAGCTTCCTGGAACTTTCCAGATTGCAACAGTCCTACATCCAATCTTCGATCTCTTTCGTTAAGTCTGTCCTTCAGGTCGTTCCATCTCTCGTTCATTTTGTCCACGTCTTTCTCAAGGCTGCCAGTATTAACGTCACGACCAGCGGTCTGAATCAATGACTGGCCTAGTGCGTTGCAAACTTCCACGGCACGAGCCAGTGGTTCAATCTTGTTCGCTTTCAAAAGTCTGAAATCTTCTTGTTGCACTTTGATGGAGTCAACTTCCGACCCTACGGGCTTGAACTTCCTCACATAATTATTTGCTTCGTCAATCTCTGCCATGACGCCAGTATGAGCTTGATAGAATTCCTGCAATTTGTCTAGAGTCGCTGTAAGCTCGTCGTGGCGATCCCTAGATCGATCATCCAGCTTTCCAACCTGTCGCTTTAGTCCAGCAACCTGTTCTCTGGTTGCCACAGCGTCAGCCGCGAAACCGTAATCGACCAGACGTTCTCCAAGACTCTCCAAATCGGAAACCTCCTCGTACAATCGGGTTACTTTACTGATCACCTTGCTTGTCTCCTCTATCTGTGACCGCACGACCTTAATCTCTCTACCTGGTGCCCTCATCGCGTCTAATTCCTTCTCCAGGCTGGAAATTTGTTGACTAATTGTCTTGATGCGATCGTTGAACTGTGCAACTGCAGTAGCTGCACTTTGCAGTTCGTTGCATCTATCGTCTAGTTTTGCTTGGAGATCGTTGATCCGATCGGTTATATTGTCTACTTCATCTTGCAGATGAGTCGCGTCCACACCTTGTTCACCAGCTGTGTTCACAAGATCGTTGGCTTGCTGCTTGACGCATTGCAAAGGCTTTTTAAGATGCGTCGTTTCTTCTCGTAAACTCTGCAATAGAAAGAATGTTACTCTATCCGCATCGAAAGACATTAATGTGTTCGTGTTAAAAATATTTGTTCACCTTTATCCTATCGAGAAGTTTCGGGTCTTTAGCTGCTCCTCCAAGGGCGTCGTGAGACGCCAGCTTGTCCTCGCAACGCTGCAAGCCGTGTCGCAATTCTCGCAGATTTTCATTGAAGTCCATCAAATGTCTTGCAGTATCCTCCAAAGACTGTGTTCTTGCTATAAGATCTGTAACAAGAATAAATTCATTTCATTAATTCGGCTACCGAATACGATTAGTAAAAGTGTGGTCATTCGAATGTACCATTATTCAATTTGTCCCATCTGGTCTTCATGGCGCCAAGCTCATTCTTAACGTTCTGTTTATCAATGTCGCAAGCTCCGAGGAAAGTCTCGCCGAGAGTCTTGTTGTTCTCGAATTCTCCAGAGTGTTTCCAGACCTCGTTTCTAAACGACGACAGTTCTTTCAATTGCTTCTCGATATCCTTGCGTTTGAAGGATGCAGGTTTCAGACACTCCAGCCTATCCTCTGCTTGTCGTAACCATGGCAAAAATGTATCTTGAGCTTTGTAGTACTTTTTGCAGTGTTCCGCGCAAGTTTGAAGTTTCGTATGTCTATCGAGCATGTCCTTCTTTAGACGATCCCACTGCGACTGCATCTTGTCCAAGTCGCGCTGCAGAGATCGGTTCTCCACTTTCTGAGATCGCGCGAGCATGTCCCGTCCTTTGTTCAATAACATGATGACCTCGTGCTCTTTGCCCATCACATTTCGGTATATTGGCTATCAATAGGAAAATCGATTAAATACCACTAACATTAAGGAAAAACGAAGAGGACAAAATTTAGCCCCTATGCTTCGTGTAATAAGCTTCTCAATCATCTTACCTCATGATGGTCCAGTTGTTGTTGCAAGATGTCACGATCAGCGGACACCAATAATTTTTCAGACATATTCCCAAGCTCATCGGCCAACCATCCCAATGTTTTGGTGCAGGAGGCTTCGAATTGTCGACCATCTCGCAAATTGCCTTCAATCTCAGCCTTCTTGTGGTCCAGCTTCTTCTGCAGATTAGTGTACAGCTTTCCAACAGCCGCCAGTTTTCCATGAATCTCAGATTTCGAGGCTGGGTCACTGAGAACTTCGCACAGTTGGTCTCCAGATGCCTCAACGTCGGCCAACAGGGGTCTTTGGCCTTCCAATTGTCTTTCCAGGTTCTCAATCTTACGCAATTGGTCCTCTGGATCTTTCTCGAGGGTCAAGTCATCAAGATTGTCCGAGATAGCTTGCAAAGCATCGCGCAAACGATTCAGACTTGCATCGAACTCGCGACTAGTATCAACTGCGTCACCCAAGCTCTGTGCTCTCTCATCTAGACGAGCTAATTGGTCAGACCATTTGTCCAAAATGGATCGCAATTTCGTGCTTGTTCTCTGGCCATCAGGAGAGTCAATTCCTACCACAGCCAAGATGTTTTCCCCAACTTGAACCAAATGATCCAACTGAGGCTGCTGAGTACGGAATTCTTCTCGCAGGACTTGAACTTGTTGGACTTGACTGGCAACCATTCTAGGATCGGCTGAAATGGGTCCCAAAGCGCTCAGCATTTTTTCCTTTGACCCCAACCACGACGCCAGGCCTTCGGATGTATCATAGAAGTCCTTCACGTTGTCCAGGAATTTTATTCTATCCTTGCAACGTTCGCTGAACGACCTCCATCGGCTGCTTACATTTTCCATTTCGTCGTTCAGTCTATCCACACCGGCTGCCCCCTTCTTTCGTCTAACTAAATCGCGGACTTGGGTTCTGGTGGTATCTAGCAAGGATTGTTTCTCGTACATCTCTTCGATCACGATCTTAATCTGTTTGGCTGTTTTATCTGCCTCCTCTTTCGTGCTGGGCATAGTCTCCTTCGGTATTTGTCTTTGAATCTGAAATTACGAATAATTTTTTTTTAAATATTTAATTGCTCCATCAACCCTGGGCTCAACCCTGAAAATCGATACGCTACCTTCTCAAGAAACTGTGAAAGGGTCTTCAAATTATCCATGTGTCTCCTTAGCTCATCCTTAACGATGTCCAGTTCCGTTTGACGATCCGTCAGACGGACACCCAGCAACCCATACCTATTGTTGATCTCGGAAAGATGTTGTTGAACGGGTGACAAGTCCTCCAGGTGGAAACCATCTTGACTGGAGCGTCGGCTGCTGAAGCCGCTGCTACCACCTGGAGAGACCGGACTTTGAGCAGCATACAATTTAGCGGGAGATGGTGAGCGACCGTCTTGTGACATTCGTCGTACTACAAAAAAAAATGTGAAAAAAAAATCGTGTAAGTTGAGCGACAAAATGAGAATGAATTGCCATATGTGATAAATTAAAAATGATCGCGGAGGAATGAAGGAAGGTATTGTGCGTGTGACATTCAGAAAATGCACTAAAACAATGGCGGTTAAAGAATGATATGTGGATGGAGTACCAGGAGGTAGGAGTAACTTCGATGTACCTGGTCTCTTAGTTGGACTGGTACTTCCGCGACGACGAGTAGGACTTTCAGTGCGTTCCTTCAGCAAACCATCGTAAGCGATGCCAAGATCGTTCACCTTATCAACAGTGTTACCATAGTCCCGATACTCTTTCTGAATCGGTTTCAACTCGTCGGCTTGTTTCTTCAATTTATCCAAATCGACGGCCACTGGTTCAAGCCCTTGCACTTTATTTTCGGTGCGCGTTAACCAATCCATAACTTGATTGCGAAGCTTCTCATAAGCCGACAATTGTTCGGCTCTAGATTTACTGAGCCGTTGTTTCTCTTCGATCAGATTATTTACTTCTTTCCATTGAGATTCGAGTGCCTTAATTTTGTCTCTAATAGAAGCAACGTCGGTCACGTCCTTCTTCGAAATCAAGTTCTTGCCATTGCGAATCAAGTCCTCAAAGTTGGCTCGCTGGTCCTCGCGTTTGTCCATCAGATTCGTCATTTTAATCTCGTATTCGGCAACATCAAGTTTGCTGAGGTCTCTGGATTCTAATGCTTCGATCATGTGAGAGTACCAGCTGTCAAACTTAGTTGCCTCGACGAGGAAGTCGCTCAAAGCTTGCGCGATCTCATCGAGGAATTCACCTCGCCGCAAGGACTTATCCATCAACTTCTCGAACCTGCCCCGGACGTCAGTTAGCTTGCTTTCGATGCGTTTTGCGATTCTTGCATTGCTAGAATTCGTTAACAGATCTTGCGCAGTGCTTGCTACAGCTTCGACGCTCAAACGGTGGCTATCCAAGTCTGCTTGAAGCAGACGCTGATCTTTCTGCTGCTCCTCAAGTCGTTCCTTTTGCAAGCTGGCTGGTCTTTGAATGTTCCTATAAACAAACACATCGCAATAATTATTTCCGCCCCATTACTAGGTCGATATTATATTTTCAAACACTTCTACTTACTTGAACTGGCTCTCAATATTGTTCAACCAGAGCACCAAGCTGTCTAATGCATCTTGTACTCCCTGACTTCGAACCAGAGCCGCGTCCAATTCCTGACACTTTTCACCGATAGCGTTGGTCAATTGTCTGTATTTGTCTTCCAAAGCCTTGGCTGGCTCCTCCAATTCATCTACTTCTTTCGGTGTTAATTGACCATCGAGCGATCTCAGAAGAGCCTCGACTGTCGTCTTCGCGTTTTCAACCAAACGTTCGTTTGCAAGCATCTCGTTGTTAAGTGCTTTAGCTTTGCTCAACTGATCTTCCACTTGTTTGGGTTCGGCTGCAATAGGCTCCGAAATGGCTCTGTGGATCTTTGGCTCGACTTCCTTCAACCAGTTTCTGGCTTTCTCCAAAGAGTCACGGTAATCCCGTTGCCTTCCACCAACGCCAGAAAGTTTGTCAGACAATGCATTGGCTCGCGATAGCAGGTCCTTGTACTGAGCTGTGACGATGGAAACTTCACCACGTACGGGAGATTCCTGGCTGGCTATGGGTTCCTTATGGGGCAGTCTCTGCGGCAAACTAGTTCGAAATTCGTTCAGGACGTGCAGGAATTCTTTGCTTTCGTCCACGAATTTCTGAGCAGCCATTGTGATAAATCGAAGATCGGCCTGGTGTGCTATAACGTCGCTGATGAAATCGCGAGTAGAATCGGTGCTACTGTTCAGTCTGTTCAGATCGGACAGAGAATGTTCCTTATCTTCGAGGACTCTTCTTGCGTTGTCTAGCCAATGAGAGAATGTCGACAATTCGCTTCTAAAGAAAATCAAAATTTATCAGTGGAGTAGAATTGCAGAGAAACGAAAACAACATTCCTTTCTTTTTTCTTTTCCTACTAACTTGAATTTGACGAGCTCATCTCTGGCAGCGTTCAATCGCTTCACCATTCTCTCGGTACGATCCGAAGCTCTGTCGAACCTGGTCTTCAAGGATCGGCCATTTCTTTCCAAAGTGGACACTTCTTCGCTGGACAGTACATTGCCACCGGTCAGAACCACCTGGCGAATCTGATCGAGGCAGGAAGAGACTGGGCGGGAGTGGGCTTCTAGATCTTCCTTTATCTCCTGTGAATACCGTACGATCGATCGATTAATACCAGGTTTCATTTACTAGTACATCAAATCAATATCGCGGCTCTTACTTTCATAGCGTTTATTTGATTTCGAAGTTCGTCGACGTCTTCTTTTACGTTGACTTGATGGGCCAGTTTGTCTTCGACCTCCGATATCCATTGAAGTAATTTCGAAGACGTTTCGTCGCACAATTTGTATTTCTCCTCGACAGCTTGCTACATTGATTTGAAACAGACAGAACGTGCAGGTTGATACAAATCGCAGGCAGGCAAACAACGCGCTAATTAATGTCTTATCTAACGTGCTGTGTCTTATCAGTAAATGTAGCCGATTATTATAATCTTTAAACCGCCCTCTTACCAACGGCGGTTGCTCTGTAAAGAACAAGGGTCAGTACATGAAAAAAAAATTAAAAAACAAACAGAACATGGTAAGCTTAAAAACGTATCTCACGCATGCAAACACATACACACACTTGGAACGTAAAACGTAACACGTTATATATAAGTATTAAAAAATATATATATAAAAAACACAGTTTTAGAAGAACCAGCAGATCTGGTTAATCTGCAGCGAGTAATCGAACTGCATATTTTGTCCCGTACGTGGTTTTTTCTATGCAGTTTCAAGCGAACGACAGGACAGAAAACGGAAGCCGCGTTCTTGTCTCAGTAAGACGCGTCCATCAAGCAAAATTAAACAACTGAGAACAATATCTTGACGAATAGATGACGACGAGGTGAAGAATTGATACAGATATGATACGGGGCTGGGACACGCGCTTACGATAACAGATAATTATTAATTAATTACGGTATATAATAAATATATGTATATATGTTGAGCTATGCTACGTGCTCAAGAGCTTTTCCACAAACTCGTGCTAGAAAGAAAACAGAATCGAGCATAAAACTGAACGCAATAATACCTGAAAAAAAGGAAAACTTCAATGTAAATAATTTGACTGATTTAAACAATGAATCAATTAAAATATAAAAAAAATTACTGTCGTTATACGATGAATAAGGGGAGGGTGATAGAGTAAATTATTCTGATATATGTAGGTATATGTGCGGTCGATATGATATCCTGTTAAAGCATGCGATCACACGTAACACGCGGCTACGATTTGAGAACGACTAGTCGCTGTCGATTTGTTCGATCGTTAATATTATGTAGTACACGCCGATTCCATGTAACGATGGACTTAAAGTTCTTTGTCGTGTTTCATGCTTCGCTTCTACCTGTTTACTTGTACCGTTTATTGAAAACCCCCAAAAATTTATACGCGAACGCAAAAGATCAATTGCTGAATAAATCGCGCCTTGCAAGCAGGTACGAATCAAAGAGAAGCATGAAACGTCGATCGACCAACGTGCAAATTACAATTAACAAACGTTACACGATTAATAAATCGATGATCGAGTTAGCATTGCCGATGCGATCAGGCGGCACGAAAGATCGATTACGTTAAACTGTATTATTGTGCGGACGAACAGGTTGTTATCGATATTACTTTGCTTCTTTGTTTCTCCATTAATCGGTGAACGCGCGCCGCTAATTAGTACGACAATTAGCCCCTTGTTACGTGAAGAAATTGTGAATGACGTGCGTCACGTGGTGAATTTTGCAAGTATGAACGAACGGGAGATAATAAAAGGAGGAGCGCCCCACGTGAAATGATCATTCCAATGACTCTATTGGAGAAGCATTCTTGACTGATATCTTTGTTTCTCGTTATCACTGATCATTGACTAGACCATGCGGTGACGTTTCTCGAATTTAACGCTTCGCTACGTTTCTATTCCGATAGTAATCTGTGACATGCTGCCGTCAATTATCGGTATCGTGGCACGCTCTTTTAAAGGGCTCCATGCGGGATGTGTTTTCTGATGCCGAGCAGAGATGTTGGTGTTGCTGTTAATGACTGCCGCTGTTCTAGCTTGCCGCTATCGACAAGATCGTCGATAGTGAGTGACAAAGAGTAAGTTTGCGGGTTTCGTGATCGACTATCGTCGCACACGTAGAGCGATAGGCGACAGGATGCATCGAAGCGTACAATACGTAACGATCCATGACCTTTGACAAGCGGTTAAAAAAATAGTGTTAAAAAATTTCCGGAAAAAAAAGTGTTGAAAAAAAACGGAGCAACAAAAAAAGACACGAACAAAAAAGAAAAAAGGCGAGGAAAGTAAAAAAAAACAGTTGAGCAAAATAAAAATAGAAAAATTAAAAGCAGAACGATAGGGAGGAGAGACAGAAACGTTGCGCGAAGAACGACGAAGTGTGTAAGTAAGACAGTAGAAATAGAAATAGAAATAGAAATAGAAATAGAAGAAGAAGAAGCAAGAAAGAGTGCCACTTACCCTAGCTTCTGCGGTGAGAATATAACCCTGCTCCAGGGCACTCGCGAAGTCAAGGCTCTTTCTCGATGCATCTTCGATAAGCCTGCCCGCTACAGGATCTACTATCTCGGTATTTATAGCTTCTAACAAACTAACGATTTTGCCGGTTGCGGGTTCTTTGATCACCGTACTGGACGGATCTATCAACCCCGTGTCGATAGCCTCCCTTAACGTTGCGAGCTTTCGATCTAACGCGGCCGCGACCCGGAAGGGTTCGTTAAATTTACCGGATGTTCTATCGTAAAGTCCGAAATCCAATGATTCGATAAAAGAAAGACCGCGTTTCGGCGTGATCAATAATTCCGCCTCAATCGCCTTCGATAACGGGTACAATCTGGATGTTTCCGTTTCTAAAACGTTCCCTTTCTCAGCGTCCATTAAACCTTTCCTAAAGGCTTCCGCCAGTTTCACCAATTTCTTTTTCTTTGTATCTTTGATCAGCGCAGAATCAGAGTCCACGATTCCCAAACTGACCGCTTCCTTTAACGTCACCGGGTCACCGGTTTTTGGATCCGTCAGCTTTCCACTTTCGATGGACAAATGTCCTTTCTCTGTAGCTTCCTCGAAACTCAGAGGACGGTCGAAGTAAACCTCGACCACTCCGAAGCGAACGAACCTTGGGGCCAATTTACCATCGGGAGTTCGGGTCGACGTGGAAGCGAACGTTCCTCTGCTGGCTGTGTCTAGGACTCCGTCCGCCAGGATGTTGCTGATCGTGACAAATCGACCGCTCTTTGGATCTCTGATCACGGCTGTGTTCGGGTCAAGCAGACGGTTCTCGATAGCTTCTTGGAGGGTAAATTCTTGTCGAGAGGGTTCCTCTTTACGGACAAGACTTCGCCGTGCTGGTTCTTGCGTCAGGGGTTTCTCCAGGGTGACTAGAAGCCCCCTTTCGAGGGCCACGTCGATGGAATAGGCGCGTTTCGTTTTCGAATCTAGGATGCGGCCGTGTGGCACGTCGATGGAACCGTTTTCTATGCCCATTGGCAGAGACGTTATTTGGCCTGTGGTTGCATCCTTCAGAGCTGTTGTGTCTGGATCGAGGAGACCCGCGTCGAATGCGCGATTTAAGTCGTGGTCCTCGTTCGTTCGAGGATCGACGAACACACCTGTCCTGCTTCTATAGAGATCGCAGGCAACCGCTTCCTCTATGCTAAGCGGAAGTTTCGAGGGAACGATGTAACCTCTCCTCGTGGCTTCGCGCAAATCGATCGGTTGGTGGTTTTTCAGGGCAATGTATACGCCACGAGTATCGTCAATGACGTCGCGCGATATGGCGTCGGTAAGCGACATGTATTTATCGGATCTAACGTCTCGAACGATAGACGTAAGGGGATCTATTAATTCCGATCGACAAGCTTCGGCGAGAGTGAGCTTCTGATTAGTTGAAGGATGAGTAAACTTTCCAGTGGCCGGATCGTAAATGTTCATAAGAATAGTTTGATGAAGGCTGAACTCTGCGGTTTCGATATCGACGATCAACCCTAACTGTAAGGCGAGGGTTAAAGGCACTGTTCTATTTGCTCCAGGTTCTTTGAACATCCCCGATCTTCTGTCTATTACACCTGCGCGACAGGTCTCAGCAAGTGACAACAATCTATCTGCTCGTCTGTCCCAGTAACATGCAAGAGTGGGGCTGACTACACAGTTCCTCATTGCTTCGTGTAAAGTGATTGCTCTGCCTGTGCTTGGATCGATTATTTTACCAGTCTGTTCGTCGTACAGTCCTTGGTGGATTGCTCTCTGCAGAGAAACGGCTGCTCTGTGGTCCACGACCAGGCCAGCTTCGTAAGCTTCTTGCAAAGACATAGCTGAATCGGGGGTGACGTTAACTTTTCCGGAAGATCCATCGATGTAGCCACTTCTGATGGCTTCCATCAGAGAGATTCTTTCCCGGAAACCGCTTCTGCCGTCCTTGACTGTCACAGACCCAACGTCAATGAGATTTCTTTCAATGGCGTCAAGCAGACTCAGATAGATACCAGTCTGTGGATCTAAGAACGTATTCGTTCTTTCGTCAAGGATGCCTTTGGAAATAGCTTCGCTGAATGTCATTGGTCGTCGAGCTTCGATGAGAATACCACGTTCCAAAGCTTCTCGGAAATCTACGGGTTTACCTTTCTCGTTGGTCACGGTGCCCGTTTTTGGATCTACTATCAGTTCTTTGATGGCCTTGTTAAAGGTGATCGCCTTTCCATTCGGTTGGCGTACCACAACTGCAGTGCTTGGGTCGATGGCGCCAACTTTGATCGCTCGATCCGTTGGCAATTTTTCTCTGGTCTCTGGGACGATGAATCGTCCAGTTGTTGGTTCGTAAAGTCCTATAAAAATTGCTTCGGGAAGGGATATCTTTCGTTTGGCTGGCACTATAAGTCCACGATCGAGGGCGTCTGTTAACGACAATGGTGTACCAGTTGATAGATCGATTGCTGTGCCAGTCTTGGGATCGATTAACCCTTGCTTGATAGCCTCTCCGAGAGAAATTATCTCGCTGTTTCTTGGATCTTTAACGGAAGGACTGTCTTTGGCGATTAATCCGTTCTCCAATGCATCCTCCAAAGTGTAGTTAACACCATCTATCCGGAAGGTGCCCTTCTCGGGGTCGTAAGTCTGGTGAGCTAGAGCTTCCTGTAATGACCATGGTTTTACTGTACTGAGAATGTAACCCTTCTCGTATGCAACATCCAGAGTCATAGGATGTGGCGACACCAACACTCCGTTCTCAAGATCAATTAATTGATTCTCTTCAGCTTCTTGCAAGGATAAGACTCTATCGTTTCTATCGTCCCTAACCATGGTCGTCTCTCCATCAACGTATCCAGTCTCTAACGCTTCTTTCAACGTAGTTTCATCTCCTGTCCGGGGGTTTGCAACGAGACCAGTTCTCGGGCAATAGTATTCTTGAACTATCGCATCGGTTAATGTCGGCACGAAACCAGAAGTAATTATCAAGCCTCTATCGAGCGCAACATTTAACGGAAGCAGCTCGCCAGCTTTGGTGTCTTTCAATCGACCTGTGCCTGTATCCAACAATTTCGATTCCCCAAGAGCTTCTTCCAAAGAAAGGAACGTCCCTGCTTTACTGTCCTCGCATTCGCTGATAAATGCATCGATTATTCCTCTGCGTACGCTTTCCTCCACGTCTATAGATTGCCCAGTTAAAGTGTCTTTGATTTTTCCCGTGTCCTCTTCGTAGAGATGCTTTCTAATTGCTGCTTCCAAAGAAATCGGCTTACGTGATTCAGGTACAACTAATCCTTTTACGAATGCATCCTCCACGTCGATTTCAGCACCGGATTCCAACACCTCCTGCAACGACGAGACCTCGTCGCTTACAGGATCTCTAATGCTAATCGAGTTCGGGTCGATTAGACCCACTTCGATGGCCTCGTTCAATTTAAATGTCCGATTGCTAGTTGGATCCCGAACTTCGCAAGTTACTGGATCGAGAAGACCAACTTCCACTGCATTCCTCAGGGTCAAACCATTTTGTCCGTCTACCGTGGAAGTGTCTGATTGCTTCACTGTTGGCTTCTGCTTGATCAAGCCCAGTTTCACCGCTTCGAAGAAGGGAATCTTCTTGCCTGTCTTTGGATCCACCATGTATCCAAGGTTTCGATCTACTAAGGGCCTAGCAATTGCTTCGCGAAGAGGCACGTATCTGTCGAATGTTTTACAGGAAAGATCTTTTACTACTACGTCGTCTGGATCGAATATTCCGATGCTGAGAACGAAGTCGTTGAAGGAGACCACTTCTCCCGTATCTGGGTCTACGAACTTCTCCTTTTCTAAATCGTAAGCTCCTCGAGCTACGATATCGCGGGCATTCAAGTCAGGTGTTACTTGGATTACGAATCTCTCCTCCTCGTCTTCCGACTCGGAATCTTCCGCAGCTTTCTCTTCTTCGGTTGACAACTCATCGGATATGTTTGATGTGTCCACTTTTGCTGCATCCTCTTCTATTACAGAGTCGTCCTTCTTTTCTCTTATTTCTCGAGGTGCTGTTGAGGATTCCTTCACTTTCAGCTGCTCCACTGAAACTTCGTCTTTGGCCTCCACTTCCTCCTTTAATCGTGGCCTCTCTGGTTCTAGTTCTTTCTCTTCTTTGCTTTCCTGCTTCGAAGTTTCTTCTGCCTTCTGGTCTATATCTTTCTCCTGCAAGGCATCTTTTCGTTCTGCTTGCTGAATTTTTTGTCCCACAAGTTCTTCTGCTTTCCTTTCCTGAGTTTTTTGTTTCGAGAGTTCCTCAAGTTGTTCCTCTTTAATTTCATGCTTCACAGGTACCGTACTTTCCTCTTCAACTTCTGATTGCAGAATTTCTGCGGACTTTCTGGGTTTCTCTTCGGCTCGCGATGACTTCTTGGCTAATTTCTCTTGCTCCTTTTCAGACAACTGTTCCGCAAGCTTCTCTGTAACTGCAGGCTTAGCACCAGACACCTCATTCACTGGAGATGGTTTCTGCTGAACTGCAATAGACGGAATATTCTGTTCCTCTTTAGGAGGAGAAACCTTCTGCACAACAACATCCGTCTCTTTACTCTTGGATGCGTCACGAACAGCATCGTACACAGCTTTTCCGGCAAGAACAGGGGCAGCAACTACTGCTAGCAATCCTAATTTCGCCGCCTGTTTCAATGAAACCGTACCACGCCCTTGATCGCCTTTCGTTTTCCCGGTCAGAGGGTCAATTATTCCCCTATCCAGAGCTTCCTTAGTTGTAAACATTTCAGCGGACCCAGTATCATAAATCACGGTGTTAGGATCGATCAAACCAACGTCTACCGCTTCGCTAAGCGTGTAAGATTTTTTCGTCTCCGGGTCCAAGAACCTTTCAGTCCTTTCATCGTATATCTGTTCAATTTGTTGGCTCCCCATGCTTGTATCGGAATCTTGAAGTTCGGTGGAGTCGTGTAATAGCCCATGTTCAATTGCTTCCTGAATAGGAATGGCACATCCCGTGGCAGGATTGGTATACGTGCCGGTGCTCATATCTAGCAGGCCTTTTTGAAGAGCATCGTCGAACGTCATCTTAATATCTTTCGTAGTGAATTCTTCCCTCTTTTCCGACACGTCTCGAACGATTCCCTTTTCTCGAGCTTCGTCGAACTTGACGACATCTCCAGTTCCTGTATTCTTCACCTCATTAGGACTCACCAATTCATAGCCGGGAGAAATTTCCAGCGTTTTAGTGGTGACTGTGTGATAAGCAGTGACCGTTTCCGTGATACCACTAGTTGTTACAGCGGCAGCCTCACTCGTTACTGGCGGTTTAACTACTAGTAATCCCGATTCGATGGCCGTTAAAATGCGTACCGGTGTTCCGGTTGTTGGATGAACAAACACGCCCCTTTCACGATCGATCAGACCAGCTTCGAGGGCTTTAGTCACTTCCATGCTATCGGATGTCACAGGGCAGGGCAACGACATTATGAAATTGCCCTTTATAGCATCCTCCAGGGATAAACGTTCTTCGGTAATCGGATGTCGTATTTCCTTGCCTGTTGCGTCTATCAAGCCGCGTTCCAGTGCAACGGTAAAAGTCATTCCTGCTGGAGGTATCATTTCTTCGTCTCTTTCTGAATCAGCGAACACGTTACTTTCAACAGCTTGCATTAAATTCACGCTATTACCGCCCTTGGTTTTTATTAAAGACTTCTCCGGATCCACGAGATCGCTCTCGATGGCGTTACGTAGAGTGTCTGTTCGACCATCGGAGCACGTTATTCTGGACAACGGATCAACTATTTCGCAAAGAATCGCTTCTCTAAGCGTCAGATGAGCACCGGTCTCGGGATGGACAACTTTACCTTGCTCAGGATCCAATAAACCTTGCTTGTACAGGCCGGGAATTGATAAACTTTTCGCTAAGGGCACCAAGACGTCAGCACTTACAGGATCTAAAATTCCCCGTTCAACTGCTTCTCCAATTTTAAGCACATCTCCCCTCTGAGGATCCACGATCTTTCCCGAATCTGCATCTATTCTCTTGCTGCGGATAGCTTCGGATAAGGTAACAGTTTGACCATTTTCCACTGCCAGCTTCCCTGCAAATATTTCAGCGGTCTCTGCATCTATCAATCCACTCTCCAGAGCCTCCTTTGCTTTCACTACTCTCTTTCTCATTTTTTGAAGCACGATCGATCTGACTTCGCTGTCGGCAGTTGGCGGTATCATTGTTTCCCCTACACTACCTTCGTATTTTCGTTCGAAAGGTGATCTAGCTTTAAATTTCGCGTCTCTATCTGCGTCCTCTTCCGTTCTTGAAACCGAAGGATCTTCGCTGGTTGCCGCAGTCGGTGAGAAATCTGTTACAGAATCAACTACAGACGTGGATCCAAGAGCCGAGTCCGATTCGGAGATCGAAACGGCAGCCAGCTGTTTGCAAGATACCGAATCCTCTTCCTCGTCAATTGGCGATGTCTGATCTTTGCCAATTCGTTCGGCTTCCGCTTTAACGAAGCCCGAATTATCCGTTGTGGGCGAGGAGGCTGTGACCGGAACAAGAGGAGATCCCAAGACGGTTACTATACCGAATTTTGCTGCATCGAGAAGAGATATTTTTCTGTTCTCATCGACGTTATATTCCGCAGTGCCAGAGTCAATAATTCCTCGCTGAACAGCCTCTGCTATGCCAACATCTTTTCCAGTAACAGGGTCTTTCACAACCACCACCTCGGATGGCAACGTGCCATCAGACAGAGCTGACAATAACTCCGTCGACTTTCCAGTTGCGGTCGAAATCACTAGAGCTGTGCTTGGGTCGTAAATAAGACCACGCGAGACCCGCACGGGGTCAGGTATCGTGTGGCTAGCTTCGGAAACTTTTATTTCCAGCTGCTTCGTAGGGTCGTCCGATCGTGTCACCTCCAACTTATCCGGTTCACCAGATACCTTGGTGATTCGAAGTAATCTCTGTTGAGAAATATCACCCTCCGGTGTCTTACCTTCCAATATAATCAGACCTTTGCCAATTGCCTCTTTCATCGCAATTTTCTGCGGATACATGTAATGTCCTGTGGAGTCTAGAATATTTTTCTCCAAGCTTCGCAACAAAGATACTTTTCTACCGTTGTTTGGATCGATCACGAGACTCGAATTTGGATCGATTATCCTCAATTTTACGCACTCTTCGAAAGAGACCAGCCTGTCTGTTCCTGGGATTATGAAAAGTCCAGTAGTTGGATCAAATAATTTTCTGTCGATGGCTTCAGAAAGAGACCATCCATCCGTGGGAAGCTCAAACACGCGTCTCTCTGTCGCCACGCTTTCATCCCTGACAACATCGCCACCTGCACTCGTGTCTTGGTCTTGATCAGGATCCTTGTATTTAATCCACGGCGGTCGCGCGACGTCAGCATTATCACCCGTTCTCACTGGGGACGCCCTATCTACAGAGTCTTTCGTTTTAACGACACCGCTCTCCTTCACCCCCGAGGAAGAGTCCACGCGATCTTTAGAGATAATCGTCGTGGTAGTGCCAATTGCCCTAGGAACACTATCGTCCAATGTAGATTCATAGGGATTATCGACATCCATCGTCCTATCGATCGAATGGCCGCGCGCCCCTTCAATTTCACCCACTAATTCGCCTTTATTTCCTTGTCGAATCTCCCTCACTTTCGTCACTGTTTGAGTGGTCACAGTAACGTTTAGCAAACCCGTGAGCAAAGCGGCACCATCTGGCGTAATTAGGCCACGCTTAATTGCACTCTCAAGGGGAACTAACTTTTTAGTTCTGGGGTCTAACAGGAGGCCAGACTTTGGATCGATCAGCTCTGAAAAAACAGCTTCGAGCAGCGTAATCTCTCCGCCCTCTTCAACGATTCCGATTCCTCGGTTCAGCATCTCCGAAACTTCCGGTCGAACGTAACCGCGCTCCTCAGCCTCGGCCAGTGACACCGTTTCTCCAGTATTGATATCAACGATGTAACTACCACCAGATTTGGAACTAATTAAACCTTTAAGCAGAGCTGCGTTCAAGCTCGCGTATTCGCCCGTTAGTGGGTCTCTAAAGCCATCCACATCAAAAATAGTTCTCTGGGCAAGCGAGGTGACGAGTCCCTTTTCCACAGCCTCAGAAATAGCGAGTTTCTCTGTAGTGTTTGTATCCCTGTAGGTCGCTTTTTCAGGATCGATGAGCCCACGGGTTAACGCCTCGGACAGTGTAAGTGTTTCTCCCGTTTTTGCATCGACGATCGACTTCAGTCGATCAGCGTCAAGCACGCCCCGCTCGATCGCCTCGGTTACAGTCAACTTCGTTCGATGCGCCGGACTCGTGATTCTCCCGCTATCGTCGATTATCTCCGAGTCGCGACAATCTTTCAGAGTCATAGGTTTCACGATCAAACGCCGTCTTCGAGCCTCCGTCAGAGATAATTTCTCCATCGTAAGACCGTGCATATACTTCCCCGTTTTCGGGTTAACGATGCCCAAGCTTATGGCTTCCAGCAGCGTCACTTTCGTATCATTCCTCGCGTCTACAATTTCCCTAGCGGTGGCATCTAATATTCCCCTCTCGACAGCCTCATCGAGAGCATAACGCTCGCCTGTGACCCGATCGAGAACACGACCTAAAGTCTCGTCTACCAAGCCCTGAGTTATCGCGTCGCTCAAGGGCAACGCGTTCCTCTTTACCGTCACAGTGACGTCCAATTTAGCCAGATATCCTCTCGCGTGAGCCTCTTCGACCGTCAACCTTCCACCGTCCTCCGTAACGAGCTCGCCCGTCCGCGGGTCCAACGCGGAACCATGTTGTCGCAATGTGCCTACGTCGTCCCTTATCGCATCGGCTACGCTAACCGCACGCTCATCTTTCGGTGTACTCTCTCCGTAGTAAGTTACCTTCGCTTTATCGCCAGACCCGAGGCCGTCGGGCTTCTCCGCGTCGAACAGCTCCCGCTGGATCGCCTCGAGCAGAGACACCGGCCGTCCCTCCTCGTCGAAGCCGCACGGACCTAGCAGACGATCCGCGAGACGCGTCTCGATTATCTTCTCGCGGACTGCTTCCTCGATCGTCACGGTCTTTTTACCGTCCCTCGAGCACACTATCCTACCCTTCCTGACGTCCAAAATCCTAAGGCTTATCGCCTCGCCCACCGTCAACGCGTTCCCGGTTCGTGGATCTACGATACCCCTAGCTTCTATTATATTCTCTATACCTATACCCTCCTCCGATCGTTCTACCCTCTTTAGACTCCTAATCTCGCTAAACTGCACACTGCTGCCGCTGGTGCTGCTTGTCCTTGACCACGAACTTTCGTCCCTCTCGTCGATCCTCTTGCCCTCCTCTTCGCGTCTCCGCAACATCTTTTCTCTCTCGATCTCGACGTCCCTCTCGGACTGAGCGACCGTCGTTCCTGCATCCTGGCCAACGGAAACGCTACGACCGTCGAAACGAGCGTTCTCCTGCGGGCTAGAGCGTCGTATCGCGTCGCTGGATTGCTTGCTTTCGGTCCTTTCGTGACGCTCTAGGCTGTATCTGTCGGGCAGCCGGTTGGCATAGCGATTGTTTTCGATTAGAGAAAGTTGGCGCTGCCAGGATTCCCTCGTTTACTTTACTTTAAATTCTACTCACTGCGACTGTGTGTAGTGCGTGGTCGTAGAAGTGTAGCGCTCCTCGCAGGTGCTGCTTTCGTAGATGTTGAACTCTGTGCGGAACGTTCTAAGCGGCCTTTGCTCTTGGAGGGCACGCTGAAACACACGAAACGGCACGGTCATATTTGATAGCGCCAGATCCATTCACGAGAGAAATTCATTGAGAAACGAGTCGCCTTCTGCAAGGGTGGAGTAGCACGAAAATTTACCGCGTTAACGATCCTCTTATCGAGCGTCATCGCGGCGACCGTGCTCTACTCTCCGTCCGCTAGGCGTAGATCGACGCGGCCGATTAAAAACACGCGACGCGATCGAGAATTTCAATTCCCGTAACGTTGCGCAGCTGCCGTCTAGAAACTGTGTCGCGTGTCAGGGCTACGCGACGCTCTCAGACCAACACTTTCACAGAGCATGTTCTGCGCGGAACAGTCGGAGATACGCGTTTTAATCACTGCCAGTACCTCCTCGGGACTGAGTCAATTCTCTCGAGTTGGCATCAAGCCGCGGACGACTCGTAAACTCGGGAAACGAGGCATCTGCGCGTGAAAAAGCCAGATTCTTTTTTTAGAAACGCGACCGAACGCTCTTTACCGGCGGAGAGCGTTTAATCTCGCAGTTAATCGCACCCGTCTCTTCTCCCGTTCCTTCTCTTAATTGCGTATTCAGCGTGAAATTCATTCGTCCCAAATACCCCGCGAGCTGTCGGTCTCGACATTCCTTCTCGAGTGTCTCTGTGGCCTCGAAAGCCCACGTAAAATTAAAGGATAACGTAATCGATGAGTAACGTGCGAAAGGCACGTGTCCCCTCCGCTTCTGTACACGTGACACGCGTCGAGGAAAATCTTCCTCTGCACGCTCCCGCTGCCGTCGATCGACTTGGAGTAGGCCGAACTCGACTCGTCCCAGTTTTCCATGCAACGTTTCGTACCTTTTGCACGATTCTAACAGCCGGCATGTCGGGCAAGGGCGTGTTCCTGACGTCGTCCACGCGCATCTCGTTAAACAATGGAGAGTAAAAGATATTCGTTGCTTCCCGACGAAACGACAGAAACACCCGGCTGCAACTCGCCGGCACCTTTCAAGAGCGCAACCAACGAACGAAGTCTAGCGCCAGCTGAGCAGGGAACGTTTACTACCGTGCGCCGCCGCCTCTTCTCACCTATCGAGCTTTCTCGGTGCACACTCGCGTATCGATCCCACGTAGAGGCGGCGGGAAGAATGAAACTTTGCTTCGCCTCCGGTTGCACGCAATTCTACCGGCGAACCATTTTTATTGTGCCCGACTACCGCGTGGGCGGCCTCGAGAGGACTAGGGAAGGACGAGAAGTTGGTCACTGCCAATTCTGTTCGTGTTGACGATTAGCGGTGGAGTGATTAACATTTTACTGGTCGAGCGCGGCAGTTCCGACAAAGTGTACGCAGTGATATAATTGTGATCCCGAGGCGTGCATAATTCGTTCGAGATCGCGCGATTATTCACGGTCGCATTAAGGAATAATGTTGGTTACGATATTCAGTCGCTTTGTTATTCCATTTCTTGGGCTCGGAGAACGAGGACGCGGTTAGAATAACGTTATCTCTAGACAGCGTTATCTGTTTCAACTGGAACGATTGGTAGCGCGTAGAAGGGGGCAAAGCGTTTGCGCGGTGCTATCATTTCCGTTTATACGCTTCTAAGAAATGCAGTATCGAAAAGTACGTGGGACAAGAAATGCATGTCACGATAAATGGTAATCGATGTTCGGGCGAGCACGAACGAGCGAGACGAAGAAATGAGAACTCACCTGCAGGGACGTGTCCTCGGGATGAAGCGTTGCAAGTTGTCTAACCCGATCTTGAAGAACATTTACAAGCGTGGTGTACCTCCTGTTGAGGGTATCCAGGTCCCTCGCCACGTCGTCGACCGTCGAGACGAATTCTCTTCGCGGTTTCTTCACCGATGCATCCAAAGACGGGCAGATATCTTCCAATTGTTCCTTGAACGCTCGAAGCCTTTGTCCGTATATCTAAAGGTTTTGGTTAGGCCGTTACGGTTAGTGGATAGTATTAGATTGTCGCCTGTGCGTTGCTACCCTCCTATTCCCTTAGCAACCCCTAGCACCGTTGTCCCAAGGGACCCGTCGATCTTGAAGCAAGCCGACCGGGTAAGCGGAATACCACGGTCGAGGTAAATTGATTGGAGTGTGTGGTCTTAGCGATTTTAATCGGTTTTACTTTCGATTACGTGTCACCGTTGCTATCCAACTATTAACTTGTAGGAAGGTGCGCAAAGTAAGGACCGATACGGAATAGGAAACAAGCAAATTCGAATGTATAGCCAGGCGAGTGTGTATTTGAAGCAAAAAAGGGCCACCTCAAAAGCGTGTTCGTATGCGTATAAAGTCGCTGGAATAATCGCAAACTAGAATCCACACGATTCCATACGAAACGCTTTCGATTCGGTGGGAAGGGGTTCACTTTCTTCTCGCGCAGGTGAAAAGCCACGAAAAGCCAAGTGTACGCTCTAATGGTTAGCTTTAGCCTCCACTAAGCCTACGGTCGTTTGTATTTGCAGCGGATAGAACGGCGTCAGGATTTTTAAGCGATATATTAAGTGCTAGGTGAAAGCGAGGGAAACGTAGCCAGCGATGCATCCTGGATCCCTGGAAATAATTGAAAAATCGAAATTTCTAAATACAAGGTTCGTCGCCAACAGTGCGAGTCGCCGTACTGGACACCCGTCGCAACGACGTGCACGCTGAAAAGCTGATGAAAGAACCCTTGGTGAACGTGGTCGCGTACGATGCTGACTGGCAAGTAGAGTCCATCCACGACAGTAGATAGTGTCGACAGCGACAACATTGTGACACCACGATGACACAGCCAGACGATCCATATCCATGGCGGCGATCGTACACATCTTCCGAGCACTACTTCGCAAATCTAACAGTGGTCGGGGTAGAGAGACATTGGACGGACAAACAGGCAATCGAAAAGAGGTCAACGAAGGTAGGGACGCGGCTAAACAATCGCGCGACGTGTTCTTCTAAAGGGGAACTGAGACGTAAAATGGACTCGCGCAATATCTCATTCACGCAAGCGTTCATACCGTAAGCCAGCAGGCTACCTAGAGGCTACCTAATGCTAGCTAAGCCTACCTAAGGCTTGCGAATACCCATTCGCGATCGTGTCGCGTCTCATCTTACCTTTCCTTCGCGTATCAATCGACCGCCCGTCACATTTACCGCCTCGATCGCCGGTGCTCGTTCGACCACTCTGTTCAATAGATTCTAGGAACAAAGCGTGTACGAAAATAAATATAAAGTACAGGTGTCAGAATCGTGCACGATTCGACAGGGTGTCTCGCGTTCGTTACCTTCGCGTTCTCCGTCTCGAGCTTGGCGTACGATTCGTCGACAAAATCGACCTCGTTTCGATAAGCGTGTTCCATCTGTTGAGCCAATCCGTAGGCCGTTTCTGCGCTGCGAAGTCTGTCCACCAGTTGACCGCAAAGATTGGTCCACCTGGCGTTCAGTCTGTTCACCTCGGCATCCAGGCGATCCATATCTGAATGGGGACCACGATGGTTCGGCCTTGACTTTTCGACGAGTCGCCTGGCGTTGTGCGCATCCTCGTTCAATTGGTCCATCGCAGTCTGCTGCTGAGCTATCGCATTTTGAAGTACCATCAAATCTTCCAGTACAATCTGCAAACCTTTTATGTCGGATGGCAGCTCGTCGAACGAGGCCAATTTCACTTCGAACTCGGATATCGCGGTAGTGTTCTCCTCCAGACTAGAAAGCACGATCTCTACACACTTTAACCGCTCGATGTACAGTTTGCTCGCGTTCCAAATGTGATTCCACTTGGTGGTGACAGCGTCGAGCTTGTTCCTCATTGCTGGAGTCTTCAAGGTGATACCGCGGAAAGTTTGCTGGACTCTGTCGAGGTCCGGCGCCAGGCGCCTAAGGCTTTGCTCGTAATCTTTGTGCTGCAACACAAGGTGTTCCAAACTGTCGATATCTCTCGGCAACGGGGCAGCTATGCGAGAGTTCAGAACCCGCTCAGCTTCGTCCAGAGCCTGCTGAAGGGCGGAGATCTGCTCGTTGAAAATGCGACCCGCGTTCTTTGACTCTTCTTCGGCCCTGGCACGTTTCTCCAATTCGTCGAAAAGCTTGTTGACTTCAGCCATTTCCCGTTTCAACCGTCTCAATTGCGGATCGGCAGGGTCGCCTTCCGACAACAGCTTCTCGGCATCCTCGTTCAAGGCCTTTCTGATCGCGGTCCTCTGATCCTGACCCATGGCCAAGAACTGAGGCAGATCCCAGCCCTTCACCACTTTGATGGTAGCGAAAATCATGTTCTGTCGCAGTCGAAGCTGCTTTCGTTGCCACAGCGCGACACTTCGGTCGTATTGTCGTCGCAATCTCTCCGCGGCGTCGAGGGCGTCCTTATCCGGCGGTTGCAGAGCAAAGCAGACACCTGGAACCGGAGACTCGACGCCTTCCTGGTTCTTCACGCGCCACTTTATTCTACCAGAGTTGTCGTACAGCGTGCACTGCTCGCCCTTCTCTATCGACATCTACGACAGCAAACCAATTTACGCGCAATTATAGTAAGGCAGGCCGTTAAACGAACGACACGACGATTGTTCAACTTACATTAACTTGCTTGTAACTGCACACGCAAGTAACTTGCATCTGTCGCGTGACGGGCTGGCGACGTTGCTTCATAGGAATGACATCTTTCGCGTGCTCGACTAGCTTTTGCACGTGATCCCCGTAGCTGTTCAATTCTTCGCGCAATTCTTGCATACCTTTCAGAAGACGTTCACCTTCGTCCAAAGAGAAGTCTGACTGAGAGTAAATGGTGTTCAACGTCTCGTCTCTCTTCGAGATCCACTGCTCGGCCTGCTGAATGTCTCGGAAGAACTGCTGGCTCTGTGCCGCGTGCTTCAGGTGAACTTCTAAACAGAGGGTCAGCTGAAGCAGCCAAGCCCACTGGCTCTGCATGGCGGACATGTAGGCCTCGATAGTTTTCGCGGCTGGATGATGTTGAAGTGCCAACGCCTCGCCTCTATCTTGCACCGCGGAGAACTGAATTTCCCGTTTCTCCAGATCGCTCATGAGGGACTGGAAAAATAGAGATGCGATTGAAAAATTGGTCCGCGGATCGATGAATTCGCGTGTGTTTGGATGCACGTGGTTGTACGCAAATGCATTACGATCGCTTTAAATTGAGTTAGGTTTCCTTATTACCTCTATGCCAGATCCGTAGGTACGCTGGCAGAAAAATAATATACATTAGCGAATTATTTCCTTCTCATTCGAGACTAAATACCAAGGGAGCAATTATCGAGCGAACACTAAACTTACCTCGTAATACTGTTCTATACTCTGCACGTTCAAATTCTTGTCGCTCCAGTCCCGCGTCACTTCGGTCTCCTCTTTAGAGCTTAACCAAACCAATTCACCAGTGGCGGATTGTATAAAGTCGTGCAGCGTATCCAAGTCGGAGAGTCGTTTGTTAGAAGCCGCCAATAATTCGGTATAAAGTTTCTGGAGAACGGAAAGATGTTGGCTGTACAAGGTCAGTTCCTCTCCGTGGAAATGGCTCTTGGACTGGACGCATCTGTCCACTTTAGGATGGAATTGTTCGATGTTCTTGTGCTCCCTTTGGTGAACGTCCAATTCATTCTGAACGCTGGGCAAATCTGAACCGTAGTCCGCGTCTTGGAGCTGCTTGATCTTGGCCTTGCACCAGTCGATGCAATCGTGTAGCGCACGGAAGTGCGGATTGGTGTCTACGAGTCTGGTTTCATGGACGGTGGTGCGATGTTTCGTGACAACCCGTTCCTCTACGGGGAAGGACACGGCCGACAGTGGTTGAACCAAACGTTTGTGAAGTAAAGATCGCAGGGCGACCCATCGTTGGTGTAGCTTCTGAACTCTGTAGCACAGAAACGGATTAATCGCCTGAGCTAAATGGAACGAGCGGAAGGAAAAGGATGCACGAAGGATGATACCTTTTGTGGAGCTCGGCCGCCTGACTGTATCGTCCTTCGGTAAGTGTGTGCACGTCCGTGAATATATTCTGGATCTGAATCTCGGTGTTACGGATGTCCTGCTCCAAGAGATCCACCGCGTGTTTCGCTTCGAGAGGATGAAGCCGGTCCAAGCGTCTCGCTTCGTCCTCTACGCGTCTCTCGAGCTCCTCCAACCGATTGTCGGTCGCTTTCATTTCTCTGTGCACTTTCTCTGCCAGTCGTTGAAGTCGTTCGAGTCTAGGAACAAGAACGAGCGCAAAATGAAGCCCAGTCGAATCAGCGATGCGAGCGTTTTCGCGTTCCTCGCTGGGCGCGAAAAGCCTACCGTTTAATTTCCTCGATGATAGCCTGCTCCCTTTCCTGGTGCAGCATCATCAGCCGGTTCCAATTCTTCTCGATCACTTCGATATGCAATTCCGGCTCCATGTCCACCTCGCCGACCGCTTCGAAATACTTCTGAAGATCCCGGAATATGTAGGCGAGCCGTTGCTTGTCCCTGTACCGCGGTGGCACTTCCTCGTTCTTGAATTTCGTGCTGTCGGCCGCCAGTTTTTTCATCTCGATCAGGGTCGAGGGGAAGGCACGTTCTTGCATCAGACACATCTTCTCGCGGATCCACACGTGGAGAGAATTGGCCAGCTCTCGATACTCCGCCGAACGCCTTTGCGCTTCGGCATCGTAAAGTGGATGGATCGCTGGCGGCTCGGGGAACACGTCGTAGAGCGAAGAGATGTACGTTATCAAGGACTTCTCGTCCGGTTCAGGAGTGTCCACGTCTACGTCGGGAGGCAAAAGAGAAACGAACGTGTGTCGCGTGAACCAGTTACATTTGCCTCGCGATTCTTTATCGTGGAAAAAAGAAAAAGGAGAGGGTTGGAAACGACGCGTCGCGTCGCGTCGCGTCGCGTCGCGTCGCGTCGCGTCGCGTCACGGTCCGAGCGTCGACCGGAAACGGTCATAGCTCCGACGACGATCGACCGTCTACGTACAGGAGGAAAGGAGGTGAGAAGAAATACGCGGCGGAGAAAACGCGAGGAGAAACTCGCGAGCAGTAAAAATCGTTTGAACGGAGACTTACCTTCGGGATCGAGAAGCCTCGTAACGCCATACTCGCGCTCCGCGACGTGGAAGACCCGATCGAGCCGCTCTCGTGGCTGACTGGCACGGGCGCCTCTCCAATCGACCAGATCTGGCCTGTTTCGGTGTATCAACGCGCTGAAAGCCAGACCGTCTCTCCACGATCCGGTAAAGTCCGTCACTCGTACACCTGGGTAACGCGCCGTCGATCGTCTTGCCCATCTTAGAAGAGCTTCGCGGGCAGTCACGTTGGCTTCCTGGCCCACTACGATATCGGATATCTGGGGAGAAAATAAAGGTTAAAGTTCGTCAACAGGTGGTCGTGGTAGATCGACATGTACATATCAGTTTGTTTTCGTTTAGTACTAAAAGTCTGGCGTCGTGCAGAAGCCTCGACGTCGTTTCTGCTTGGTTCGCCCTTCGATGTTCAATCGCACGATTTGAACCTCGTAACGTTTGCTCTGTTTTGCCGCTGAGCCCCGTGCGGTAGGAAGGCGTAAGAAAAAAAGCGCAAAGCTAGGGACGAACCACGCGACCCAGCAAAAATCGCCGAACGCATGAACGCGATTGCGAAACGCCACTGCCAATATTACGCTTACCCGCACGGTTTTCGGTTTTGGCGAGGCCTGCCGACTCAAGGAAAAGGAGGAGGATGCAGCTGTCTCCTGCAAGTAGCCAGCAGTGGCTCGTTTCGTCAGATCCTCGGCGACGCATCTCTCCTCGCCTCGCGTCAAAGTGGTCGTTTTACGAACGATGCGTGTCACGATACGCTTCGTTCCATTCTCGCCGCGTTTCGACGTCTTCGTTGACTCGATCGACGATCCTAAATCGCAGCGTTATCAGTCGCTACGTGAACACGTTGCATCCCACCCGAAATATTCCACGCGGCTCCGAACGACAGGCAGCTTGGCACGAGTGTCCGAGGCATTCCCCCGGTCGAAGTCGCGTCACGATCGACTCGCTCTTGGCTACTTTCCAGTTCGCCGACTTAACGCCGTTCAAGTTGATCGTGTCGCGACTCCAGCATTCTCCAATAGAGATAATAACACGAGTCCAGCCCTCGAAACTCGTAACCAGGCGCGCTCCGCAATATCCCCGATCGAATTCCTACCTAGAACCTCGGTCGAGAATCTTCGCTTGGTATAAATCGCCCTCAAGTCATCGGTGACAGGCGTCGCGGTGGTCGAGGAGGGCGAGACAGCGTTCTCGCGAGCGTCGTTCTCCCTGGTGCCTTGCACGAACAGCCGGCCACCCTTGCTAAACCGATATATCGACATTGTGCACCGAAGCCAAGTAAAATCGACGCGATGATTCCTTCGCCTGTCTTCTCGCGGCCGTCGAAAGGACCGACCCGATCCAAGAAACTAACATCGACCTCCGTGGACAGAGGCTAAGCACGTACGACTACTGATTCGTAGCCTTATCCAGCGCCTCGATACTCGACACGCCGCTTACTTGGCGCGCTAGCGCTCGTGAAAGCCGATTATCGAGGATCGACCGTTCGTCTCTCACCGTTACTCCAGGCGAGATTCACAGCGATTCGAAACGTCGTTATCGATTCGCGAACGCGCGTCAATTCTTATCGTCCTCGCGTTTCGTTCGGATCGTCGGCGGTTCTCCGAAGCGAATAGATTCGGTGGCCGTCGCGATCCTTCTTAGCACCGATGCTCCCTGAATGGAGGGGGGCAATCGCGCCTACTTTGGGAAACAAGGTACGGCGGCAAGAACTGTGCTCGCGGTGCTGCGAGACAATTTCGAAGCAGCGACAAGCACGTTGTGCACAGTGGTACACTGCGGCAGTAGTGGGGACAGAGGCAGAAAGTTTGACAGAGCGGAAGAAGGAGAAAGTGACGGACAGTTGACGATAACGCGCGACCAATTAGTCGCTATCGGTGGAAACACTGTATGGTAGGTACACGGCAAGCGCGGAGCGATCGCGAACCGACTGCGCGCACTACAGGTAAGCTCGTCGAGACCGTTCCCCACTTCCAGTTCTTTCCGTGCTTCTTTGCGCGATCGTTCGCCCGTTCGCTCGCACGTTTCACCGGTAAGGTTTCACGATGCAGTTCGTCAGGCGTCCCTAGCCACGACACGTGTTCCCGTTCGTGGCTTCGCACGGAGCTTGGACGTCGGTCGCGACGACGTTCAACGATTCCCAGTATGTGCTTCGACGTATACCGTGTGGAATGAAACGGCAGGATGCGTCCACGATTCACCGACCGACCGACAGTGCGCCGCGTTGTATCCGGCTGCCGTCGCGAGAGTAGGCCAACGAAATGCGCACAGGTGAGAGACGCCACCGACAGTCCTCGTCTTCATTCCCCACTCTCCCTTCCTCTCTCTTTCCCTATCATAACTCCCCCTCTGTCTCCGTGTTTCGCATCCTTTCCCCTCTTTCTGTTTACTGCTCGTGCTCGTCATACCATGGCCCGCTCCATCCTGCCCACCCCTGCATTCGACGTCACCCATCTCCCTTTGCTTCCGCGACGCCCCCCCAAATCATCGTCCTCGCGAACGTCCTCGTCGTGGTCATAGTTGTTATTGCCGGTAGCTGGTAGCAAATCGCGCATGCGCTCGTGCTACGGATCGGTCGAGTCATCGAGCACCGCTGTTGCAACCAGGTGTTGCGCGTCGAGCACGCCGCACTTGGAAACGGACGTCGCCGCGACGGCGACGGCGGCGGCGCATCGCCTCCTTCCTCCTTTTCCTTTTCCAGAGATTTTACGATTCACCGGGGCACGGTAACGTTCCCTAAGCATCGCCGGCAATAGCTTCGCACAGCGAGGCTTACCTGATTCGCGTGCGTCTCGTTAATTAAAATACGCGTCGGTATACCTCGAGGACGTTGGGGAAGCGAGCGGGGGACGAGGGTACGAAAACAATGCCTAAATAAGCGGCGTCGAGTTGAAAGAAGCGAAAATAGGACGCGGCGGCGTCGCGTCCCTGAGCGTTGAGAACTCGAAGGAAGAAAAGGAACGGAAAACGATCGGGCCGAGTGAGACGGTGCGCGGTTGCCCGAGACCGGACGTGACGTCATCGCGCCCGCAACTATGTACGTACTCGGCCCGAGCATTGCTTCGGTTACGGGCCGAGGGTCCGTGAACCGATCGTTGCGAGATCCTGCGGGATCGTTGTAATTCCTTCGAATCGCCGCTACTGTCGGTTTCCTCCTTTGGTTCGACGATGCAATTTCGGTTTCAGAAATGGTTCGATCCGTGCTCGTGGCGTCGTCACGGCTTGCGAAACGATGGGCCATTATCATAAATTAGAAAGGCACTGTTTACGGGTTACCGAAATCACCCAAAAATCATGGTGAACCATAAGGTTTGCGAAGCCGCGAGGGCCGCAAGGATGAACGCAGCGCGCTAAAAAGGAACGGCGCTCGCGGGTCGACCTTGATCGGTGGCGTCATTCACGTTTTCGTATTCGGTACCCGATCGACCGATCCCGATTATCATAATTGCAAGGTGGGCGGCTCGCGACAGAGAGATCGCCGGAGACGCAGCGGAACGCCGATAAGGCTGTTCACGAACCGGCCACCTCCCACGTTCTGGAGCCCCGTGCAACCGCGCTTTCGACTGTCCGTCAACCTTCCGCCTTGTCGACTCGATCGCGAGCTTGAAACTACCATAAACGGACAGCTCCGTCGCCGATCGAAGGACAAACATTACCGGCGGCTGGGAAAAGTGACGCGAGCCGCGGATCTGTTCGCTCGTCTAGGGAAATCGATCTCGAAATACCTGGGGGCTCGGTTCACCGGGCTTCCGTGCGTGGGACGATACCTGTGTTGCAAAGCGAGAGAGTCTACCTTCGAGCGCCATCTAGCATTTCGATCGGTTCACGCGGTCGATAAGAGATCGAGACGGCGCAGGTTATTTGAATCGCGATTCCTTTTCCTCCTTCGAGAAGCCACTACGGCATAGAAATATGGGGAACTTACCTTGCGTCGCCAGCTCTGCGGCGCGAAACAGAAGAGAAAAATACACCATTAGACACAGATGCGGAACGGAGCCGCTAATTAGTAAGTAAATGTAGGAAATGGGTTCGAACCGGCGGCTACTTCGCGCCTCCAAGTGCCAACTCGCCGATTCGGGAACGCGCGAGACAAGAATTGAACGCGTGCTCGTTGCATCGGCCAAGTAACGAACCCTGTCCGTCATTGTGCGGCGATCGCCCAACGCGATTAAATCTTTTTGCGTCCATCCACGGACGATCCAACGTCCGGCTACGAGATGCAGCGTTTTTAAACGGTGCCGGTTCTTCTGCGATTACTCCGGCGCCGCGTAATCGCGTTCCCGTTTCGCGCGATTCGACGGCGCCAAGCGTCGCCTGGAACGGCTCGCTCCGACTCGCTTTCGATCGGAACGAGAATCGCCAGAAAAACGAGAGTGGTCGGACATTCCTGTGCGATGATTCTCCTAGCCGACGTTTTCCCCTCGCGAGCGTAGTTTCTCGGAAGCGAAACTTTCGATCGGTATCGCTGGCGCTTCTTGCGAGGGATCGAATAGAGCACGGTCGAACAATACGAGTCTTTGTTTCTCGGATAAACGCGACTCGAAAGGGCGAACCAGGTATGAAGACGTTTCATGAGTGAGCTGTTATCCTTGGCCCACGTGATTCGTGAGGCCGTAATGGAGAACATTTGCAAGGAAACTTGGACGTCTACTCACCTGGAAGTGCAGTATGATGGTCCATATCAAACCTAGGGTCAGCTTCGGGTTGCCGTCGACAATGTCCTCGGCACGGATATTCACAAGCTTGATTTTCTTGTATCGTAGAAAATCAAGGGCCATTTGCACGTTCTGCAGCATGTGGAAACGCATCCGACCTCTCTCTCGCGGCTAAAACATCATACATTGGACGATGTTAAATCCACGGGGCACAGTTTTCGTCGCACAAATATTGGAGTGCGTGATTCGGGTCAAAGTTAGTCCTAGCTTAAAAGGGTTACGCAAGCAGCATTTTATTAAGCAGCGATTGTGCTTGTTGCATAAGCAGGCAGAATGCAGCGGAACACCGTGGAAATACTTACGAGATGCTCGCCCGAGAGAACCTCCAGCAAGGAAATGAGGTTGTGCCCGTCCCGCAGGTCCTCGAACAAATCTCCGACATGTCTGCTGGCCTGTAACAACGATTTCACGCATCAAGTCACTGATCAACGACTTCCTCGTGCAAGTGTATCCCAGTAACTCATAACTGAAAATAAGAGCGAGCAAAATGGAGTGACGACAGCATCGTTTCGACTAACATTAATCGCGGATTGAATTCCAGGACATTGAACAGGCAAATGCGCAAACAGAAAAACAATTCTATAAATACCAACGTGCAAACATACAACGGAGATACAGGTGGATGGGAGGCGAGGGAGATACGAGATTCAACGAGGCAGGTAATTCCAAATAGGTAATCGCGTGCATCGCGAAGATAAACCGCGAAAAGTTACACAAACGTTGGCGCGTCACGTGCAAACGCAGCGAACGCGGCCCTCAAACTCCCGGTTAAAGTTTAAATGCCGCTCGTGATAAGCTCGCGAATCTCAGATATCAGGGAGGCCACGAATAATCGATAATTTTCGATAATTGCGCCGAGTTTGCACGTCGACTACGTCCACGGTTCTCGCAACCCGAGCGTTTTCCCTGTCCAACTATGGTGTGTCTCATTGGTGACAAAGGAAACGAGAGAAAACGGGAAAATCGGGAAAGACATTACTTGCGACAACGATAATTCAATGGACAAAACGGGACATCGTTATTTTCTTTCTTTTTTTGCCAAAGCATGCGAAAATTCCTTCTGACAGCGGCAACGGTCTTTAACGACACCTGCCGTGGACTTACAGTGGGGGAACAGCATGGCTGGTTGTTCACAAGGACGCACACGTGCAGGCACGTGTAAGTCTGAAAAAAAGGACGATTGAAAAAGGTGCACGCTGCGAGTAAGAGATTTTGATTCCGCGTGGCAAGTACACGACCGAAAGTAGCGGCTGGTTACGCTTCTGCACTGGGATACAGTGCATCGTTCGTTCGCGCTAATTCGCGTGCAATTAACGAGTTCGAACCTTCCGCTACTGGCCGGTCGCACGGACGAGTGGTCCTTGACCGGAGAATACAAAACCGCCGGGGGTAGCTTCCCCTTCGGGCTACCCTTTGCAAGAATTTCCGCCCTCGAATCTTCGTTTGCTGCATGTCAATACTTGAACGCGCGAATGTAGATTGCACAGGTTTGTTCTCCGAATTGTGATCAGCTGAAAGGAATGCCCGATGCGTCGGTGTCTATTTTTCGATGCATCGTAAGGTGACGTCTATGTCCAAGAATCTTTGGATCGTTGTCAATAGACACTTGGATTTCGCCACGCTGCGAGATAAACGAGGAATTTATCGCCCGCGACCCAGCGGATACGTTTCTGACATTTTGCATGGGCAGACTTGGAATTTCTACTGCGGCGCCCGTCGCGACGTCCGTTTTCTAATGCTTTTCGCGATACGTCTGGAATTATCGGTACGGCGCCTGGCGCCTAATGAAGCAGTTGTGCAACGTGGCGAAAGTAGAAATCATCGAGCATTTGTTTTTTTTAAATATAGAAATCTAAACACGTAAAACATAATGTCTAGGAACGAATAGCTATATACGTTAGATCGTTAAAACTGGGAGGTTTACTGGGTGGTGAACGGGGGGTCACGTCTAGAATCAACGCAGCTTTCTTCTAAACGTATGCGCCGCTAAACTATTGACATGCATGAAACGGTCATTCTATAATGTAACACTCGTCCGAACCACTCGTCCCGGTTGATTAGATGGTCGTCTAGGATGGAATATTTCTGGATTCATACCTTCACGTACTTCCAGTGCTGAGGCAAGCGTGAAAGGATTGAAACAGTACAGAACATGATTATGAATTTTCATCTCACAATGGGGGTCTTATGTAATTACGGAAATCTGCAATGGAACAATCGATGCATTGTCACGGGCAAATCACATGGCATTCAAGCTGGACATCGCGCTGAGCGAACGACATCGCGCGCTTTCAATTATTCTCGAGCGAAAGTGAAACGAGAGTAAAAACGCACGAGTGGAAACAGGGATCGAATCCCCGTGGTTGTTTCTTTTTTTCCTTCTTTGCGACATCGCCCGGGACAACGACCGATCATCTGTATTCGATATCGAATTAGCAACGCGTACACGTATAGGCGTGTGTGTGTGCAGTCGACGGGCGTACGGCAAAATTGAATGAAGAAAAAGCAATATCCATGAATGAGAATTACAAAAATACATGGCACCGGTCAAATGGAAAGTGTCGGGTGTCCTTCGACCTGACTCTCTGTCCCAGTTCTCAAGTTTTATTTAAAGGGAAAAAAAGAACCATACACGTGACGGTCCTCTGTCGTCTGCGCTTAGAAATTGCATACCATATTAAGAATACAAATAAGAATCTCAGGATGCCTTTGTTCAACGGTTTGGAATGCACGGGGACACAGTGGTTGCAGATATACTTGAACGGGCCATTTCCTGGCGCAAACGTTACGCAATATCCACGATGCGTCACAATTTAACGTGCGCTCGGCTCTTCAGCGATTGCCATTAGTTTTTATAACCCCCGCCTCTATGCAACATCTCCGACAGACCAACAAACCGATCGCCTCTCCGCTTCCCTACCCGCGTACCAGACTGCCTACTTACCCACCTACTTATCCAGCAAGAGGTGGTAAATCGGGAACGTCGTTCGCATGAGAACGTTTCCGAATAAGGTCAGAGTTACAGAGAGAAAAGGTGGGCGCGTGGAATCGAGCAGGTAGGTAGCCAAGAGAACCAGTAACGAGAGACGCGCAAACACGCAGTACCGTTCGCCGTATTACCCTGGAATCCATTACCGAGACGAAGTCGGTCGATTGAACCGATGGAATCTGTTGCCGAACGGACTGTGCTTTCTGTGTTCGAGTCGGGTGAAAAAGAAATTTCTCTGCCTCCCGCGAAGAAGGGTGGCATCGATCGCACGTACTCGAGGAGCCGACGCGATAGTCTACCCTGGTCGCGGGTCCAGTGATTTTGTACGGGGACTCGCGAACTTGCGAGCAGGGCGTAGTTAAAGAGAGGGGTGAGTAATGCTGCGGTTCGATAGGCGCCGCTCTCCACTGGTCGATTCCGAATCGAACCGGGGTCGAAGAGCTAACTAACATAGGAAGAAAATAAGGCTCGATAACCCTCGAAATACCAATCGAGTTATACTTGCCGCTTACGAACCAGAGCTTCAACAACCTTGCCTCTCGTCTCCTTTCTCCTTGACTCCTGACTTTGCATACGCTGCCAACGTGACGAGAAAGCAATGCTGGGAATGTATCGCTGCTCGATTTATCATCGAGCTCTTCTCTTTCTCTTCATTTCCAGGCCTTGTTTCTCTTTCTATCGCGAAGGCGAGCGTACAATCATCGTTTACCAACGATCATTTCTTTTTTCTTTCCGAACACAGAAGTGGGACCTGCGTCATCGTCAATTCGCGGCCAAGCAACGAGAGACAGAGAGAGAGGAAAAAAAACGAAGCATGAGTCGCGTGAGATCAAGGCTAACGTGTCTCGAGTTGCAAGAATTGTTCGCGGTCGCGTGCCATGTCGTCGGCGTCGGCGTCGCGGACCTCGTCGTCGACGTGGTTGCGGTCACTGTGGTCGTCGGGGCCATTAGCACGTCTGCACCGTTGTTTCGTCAACGTTAGAATTGGTATTGGTATCGATGGTATCGTCGGCATCGTCGACGGGCAAGCAACGTCGGAATAGACGCTGGCAGCACCGATGGCATCGTTTTTCCCGTCACGAGAATGCGCGCGACGTAAAACAGTGGCGATGCTTGTTCGATCGAGCTAATCGACGGTAGCAACGATCGTTAGAATCTCATTAATCGGGCCACGATCAAAGAGCTTGGCTCGCGGCTGCTTTATCGAGGTGGCATTTAAGAGGAAGGGCTTAATCCGAAGGGGGTAGAAAGAAGGGCAGTTCGAGAATAGGTGGAATCTCGTTGCCGACCGGGGCTTGTATCGATCGCAGTGATTTTCTCGATTTCACCCACTCAGTTTTCTCGATACGTTGCCTTCTATAGAAGCGCGTGAAATACCCTCCTGGAAGGGATTATGGTCGGCCCACGCGTACAGCCTACTTGGACAAAGAGACGGGTGCAGGAACACGCGTGACACACGCGTGTCTATGCACGTACAGCGGAGGGCTGAGAAGGTCCCTATCGTTTACGTATGTGGTTACGAAACAGCTGGTTGTGCCGGTGTTGCGCATTGCCGCTCACCTATCAGGTGTTTCGTACGCTCACGCCTCAACTCCGCCAGCTGCGGCCTCCTACTAACGTCGCTCTAAAATTAGGTTCGTTCGATATTTTGAAGGAAGGGCCACGGGACTAGCCTCCGAGGAACAAGCCCATCGCCATAATTCGCGGAACGTTGTAGATCGTTCCCTCGTAAAAAAGAAATTAGATCAACTATCTGCATAATCTGGATCCTGGCTGTGCAGATGGATCGATAGTGACAAATGTTCATCGCTGTGCACGCCAATTAAGCGAACGCCCGTCGACTGTCACGGCGTTAAAAACGCGAGGCGTTTCCACGACTCGAGAGAGGCTTACCTTTTTCAGATGCTTGTTCACCCATTTGGTAAATGTTTTCTTTTGGATCGCGTCTCGTTCGTCTGCAATCACAAAGAGGAACGGAATCATTAAACCGATTGATCGCGAGGATGGAGAAAAAAACCCAGACAGCTTCGTCACCTCCGACTTTCTCTACCGTACAAGATTTTCATCGATTTCCGCGCTATAGAACGGGCTTAAATTAAATCGTTCGTTTGCATTTTCATCAACACGACTGGCGAGCGATTGCCTCTACTCGGCAAAATCAGGCATAAAGGCAGCAGCCAGTCAAAGCAACCAGATAGACGGACAGGCAGACAGACAGGTAGGTGGTTAAGTTAGGTAGGTAAGTAGGTAGGCAGGCAGGTAGGTAGGTAGGTAGGTGGATAGGTAGGAGGGTAGGTAGATGGATGTTGATACGTAGGCAGTCAGGTAGGAACAGAGCAGTCGTTGTTGCAGGCAAACAAGCAAACGTGCACCGAAACCTTGCCGAATTATTAGAAGCTGCCGCAATTGCCAGTGCATCTTGTCTCTGCTTCCAGCTGGTGCTCTAAAACGCCTGCTGAAGAATAATAAAGCAAGCGGTATGCCTGGCTCCTGTTCTATGCTGCACTGCGCGCACATTTCGCGTAATCCGCTTTGGCAGTCGTACGACATCCATCGATGGAGTGCGCATCGGCATCGTACACTGTATATTAGAAAGCACAAGTTCGACGACACGACTCGGTCGCAAGATTAACGAAGTAGGCGGTTTCTGCCGGAGTCACGGTGCAGCAATTAATTACGACCGATTATCCGATTCTATCCAGCGGCGGACTTTCATTAAGAAACAGTTATCGTCAATGGATGCAATCGAGACAACAAAACCTTACAAGAATCGTCCACTTTCGGATCCACGAATTATTTTGCTCGACGTCGCGAGATAAAAAAGACAAACCTGCTTGAATCGTTCTACAATACGTAATGGCTGTTTCGTGAAAAGACTGTACAGTAGCAATTTAGTCTGCTCGAGGGCCGTTTCGATGTCCGCGATACGTTAGCGAGTCGCTCGCAAATATTGTTCAACGTTCGATAAAATAAAGGAGCCGATACACCAGGTGGTACGTAAGCGTTAAGAATAACAGACGCATTTACTTGAATTGACGTGACAAGGCATTAGCTGGTAATCGGCTCGATCGAAGTTCGTCGAAGAGCAGTATGTACGTATATGCCTTGCAAAAGTATTCCGTCGTAATTGAAAACGACGCTTCGGAAGAGTGGCATACCGAAGCATAATGGGGATAAATTGGGACAACAAGGATAACCGTTCTCCGGCACACATCGGATTTCGAAGCGTGTGATAACGGGGGACAATTGCAACAATTGTCCCTGGACACGAGCTGGAACGATGGAAAGGGAAACGCGTTATCTTTTTTCTCGACGATGATCGAAACAGGAAGTTGCGCGTTCATGTTTCAACGAACATAAACGTACGCGTATAAACCGAGCGCGTGTACGAAGAACTTTTTCGTTCAACGATCTGGTTTGGCACAGACATTCGCGAAATCGTTTCGCAAGCGAGACAGTATCTACGTAAAAGCGATTTTAATGTGAATATTCTATAGTCGAAACGCTAGAAAGTGCAAGCTTCGATAATCTAGCGCGGCGCGATATGTAACAAGGATTGAACCGGGATTAGGCACACAAAGACACTTCAAAGAGTTAGTTGATGTTAAGAGAGCAAAAAAAAAAAAACGAACCCTCCAAAGTGTAAAAACAAAAAGAAGAAAATGAAAGACACGGGCGTGTTGCAATGTACACGCGAAAAACCGCGGCAAGCGTGACGCAAGAATTTTCTCGTATCGGGCATTCGAGTCTTCGCGATCAGAGCTCATCGCGAAGCGCGAACTATTTTACCCCGGCTATTTCCGAGGCTACTTCCGCGAAACATTCGGGTCAAACGGCAAAAGGTAAACGACCTGAAAAAGACACTTCCGTTCGAGGTGCTCTCAGACCGATACGAACTTTAGTTTACGCGATGCGTGTACTTCTCCCCGGTCTCCCTTTTCCCTCGTTCGCTCTATTCTACGTGAGCAGAATCTCGCCACGATCGCGAAAGGGGGAGAAAGAGAACCGGAGAATCGCATAAAAGTGGCAACTACGAATTTCGTACCGATTGGTCTAGATCCTCGGGCGACTAGAGGCTAGACTAGAGGAAGCCAAAAGCGAATTCGATAAGAAAAAGAAAAATGGAGAAGAGATAAAAACGAGTGGGGATGTACGGGGCGATTGGAAAATAAGTATCCGTGGTAAGATGAGGAGGGTCAGGGACAAGGTATTGGACGAGGTCCAGCATCGGCATGCCAACTCTTCACCTACCGTGCGCCTCGATGAACATCGCCCAGCAACCCCAGAAAGCCTGAGTGCCGCTGGAACGGTGTTCTCCGGCCCCTTCCACCCGCCAATTTTCCCGTTCTTCCATCATCCACGAAAATCCATTTTCGTTCTGACCTTTGAACTTCGAAAGCGATTCCTCGTATCCGTGCTGCGATCTCTGCTCACGATGGTGTTCCGCCACGGTATCGGCCGGATCGAAACCGAGCCTCTCCTTGTAATAAGCCTGAGTGGACATCTCGTTAGCCAGTTAAGCTCGCCAGAGGTCTTCTCAAGTTGTTTCGAAAGCAGCCAACAATGTGACCAAGTATTCGACGATCATCGAGCTCTTTCCCCTTGTTCCTTTTCACTGCCTGTTTTTCCTTCCTTTCGCGGGATACGCTACGCGTACACGCGTATCAAGCACAACCACCGCGTTCCGATCGACACCGTGTCCAAATGGCCAATGATTTCCTATGGTAACAGTCTGTCTCACCGGCACCTTGGCGTTCGCGTTATCGTTAACTTCACACTTTTACGCGCCTCGAATCGAAACACTTACTAAAGTAGACTTATCTTAATGGAAGGTTTAATATATGTATGGCACTTTGAGTCGGTGGAAGACCCAGTTTCGTCCTTAATTAAATTCACTTTCCTTCTCTGCCCGTTGTTCCCGTGTACTTCCGTTGACTATCGTAGTTCCTTTTTTTTTTGGATCGGATACGTTGACTATGGTCGCGTTTCACTGTCAGCAGAAGAGAACGAAAGGTCAGACTATCGCGCGGACAGACAGGACGAACGAACGAGAGGAAGAAAAAGCTCGAGGGCGCATCGGCGACACAGACGACACGGACAATGCGGACAGAGTGGAGAACGGCTAATTTCGTTCCCGGTTTGTCCGTTCGGCCGTTCGCCCGCTCTCCAGACACGAACGAAGCTTAACGAATCAACGACCGAATTTATCACGGCACGTCGCAGACGTAACCACTCAGCGTTTCTCGGCCAAAGTGGCTCGGTGGAACCACGAGACGCGGTAATCGGTCTTTCGCTGACGCCTAGTTCATCGTTCTCCGACAGAGAGAGAGAAAGGGAGAAGAAACTCCAACTATATTTGCACAGACACGAGAAAGAGAAGAGCAGGGTGCAATTTTCGTTACTCTACCGTTCAACTTTCGCCCGGTCAATTAGGCCGAACGATTCTATTGGCGGCAACGAAACACGTCACTGGAAACCAATAACGCAAATGTCGAGCTGCACCAGGGGACACCGACCGATAGCGGAACGAAGCGATGCGAATCGAATCGTATTGGCAGGGACCGGAGCGAGCGGCGAAATGCTCTTGCTCGGTGGCACGCGAGCGAATCAGCGATTGTACTAACGAAGCGAGCGAGCGAACCAGCGAACGATCTACCAAACTGACGGTCCACGAGACGCTCGGTGACTGAGACACGGGTGCCACCCAGGGAAACCCAAGACCATCGGGATCTCCGCATATGGTAATGGAAGCAATGGCATGTGGGTGTCGTCTTCTGGATCGGAACGAAAAGTAGCAACGTCAATTGCAACACACCACCACCAAAGACCCTCCGCCGATTCTATCGATCCCTCAACGTATACCCGCGTATCGGACACCTGCCTAACACTTTATCGACGAACTTTCCTCGAACGGTGGCACTCCGTGGATCGATTGGTGGTCCCTAAAGATTTTCTTCCCTTTGTTAAATGACGTTAGGGGTGACTCGTCGCGTGCCTCGCGCCAAGTGTCAGACGCGGAGACAAAGTTCGTGGGACCCGAACCCGCTCAACACCGGCCGACTCCGCTGGACGACTCGACCCGACTCAACATTGCCCGGTTCTCTCTAGGACCGACGGAATTAGATGCGAATAGAAAATAGAGTAACGCGTGTCACGAGCCACGCGCCACGCGGTGTTAGGCGGACTCCTTCTAACCGTGTCCGTCGCATTGGTTACACGACGTATAGAAAGTTCGAGAGAAAGTGCTTCTCGCGTACGTAAAGTGTGAACAATGTCGTGTTTTCAAATTTTGTCAGAAACTCGTAGAAAAGGGTGTGCTGCTCGCCAGCCGCGGTACCTCCGGTGCCTTCGTGGAAGGCAACACTCGTAGGAAACGGCAGTTCCTTTTAAGAAGAGAACACGCCTGATATATAATGTACAAACGAAACGACATGAAACGATCGATGACATCACGACAGGTCGAAGCGCAACGTGTTTCTTCTCCCCACCAGGTGTGCACCACCTACGATCTTTCGGTTCACCGGTGAACGATACGCGTTCTCGCCTTCTAATGCGAGCCGACGCCGGTAGAAAGGTGGCAAAGGGAACGGACACAGTTGGGCGGCCGCGATCGAACATGCAGAATCGCCGGAGAAAAGCGACGAAGAAGGAAGAAGAGGAAGCGCGTGTATATACGCGCATCGGATCGGCATAACGCGAGCTGCGGAGGGGGCCGGCTCGGCGGCATTCTTGCGGCAACGGCGTAGCAGTATAACGGGTCCATAGTCGGCTCTCGGAGGACTCTCGAGGGCTCTTGGAAGCCGAGAAGACTCTCTCCGCTTGGCGTACAGTTTGGTTCAACCTTGAGTCGCACGCGGCAAGCCGTGGCCCGAACGAACCGCACCACTTCTGCTCCTTTTCCTCGGTGTTTTCACAAGCTTCCTCCGCGCCCCTTTCGTTTCTACCTTTCGCGATTGCCTGCTCGCCGGAAACCCCACCTCTACCTTGCCGTCTCGTAACCGTCGCTTCGAGCCAAACGTCGGGACGTTCTCCACTCGTCGGTCCTCCGACAGCCAGAAGCATTTTTCTCGCCTTGCTCGTCGCTTGTCCCAGTTGCGTCCCACTTATGAACGACACACGCGTTCGACCACTCGCCGATTGCCGCTAATTTTTTCGCATCGCCGTTCGACCTAACAGTCTCGCGTACCGATAACGTAACGCGTTCGCTGTTCCACGGTGCACATCCAGATGATACGAGACGCGTAACTTTAGAGGCGCGTGTCCATTACCGATCGACCTTTCTCGCCGAGGTGGCACGACCTTCGCGCGGACCGATCAACCGTTTCGCTGCACCGCGATTCTTTTTTTTTCTACATCGAACTTGATACCGCGAATCGGCAGGATTGCCTTTGAGACACGCGCCGCCTCGAGTGCACGAAGGTGGAGGCCTCGAGGACGACCTTTTCAGGATTCGCAGAAAGCTTGGATCGTAAGTTCTAGCGAGCGTTCAATTTTCGGCTGACCTTTCGCCGTCGAGCTCGCGGTCGTTAAAACGTTTTGACTAATAGAGCCTCCTCCTGATTCTCTCTAAACGCCGTTCCTCTTTCGCGACGCAACGCAAACTGGTTTTCGAGGTTACAAACGCGACGACGATCCCGAGAGGTGTGCACGAAATAAATGGTACGTATGCGACTGTCGACGATTCATCGTCTACCCTTTGGGGATCTCGTTGGCGCGACCACGCGACGATGACGGGCGACGAATCTTTTCACGACCGGGCAATCGTTGTAACAGCGTCATCGACCCGAGCGAAATGTGGCAGGGGAGATAAAAAAAAGAGCGAGACGTATCGAGAGAAGGTGGTACCCTCGATGACTACATCGACTCGAGTGCGACCACTCAAAGTCCCTTGCCACTCGACGATAAAGCTTACTTGCACTTTCGTGGGTCTGTTAACGCAGCAACCAAATACGGCTTTCGGTGCGAACACGATGGAGGTCGCAGATACGAAGGTGGGGCGATATACTAACCGAGCAAGTAGAAAGAGAGCGAGAACTAACCAGCCAGAGGACCAGAATCAACGATGCGCGGAGGCTGTTGACGAAAATGAAGAAATCCAAGGAAAAGCGATGGGGCCTGGAGTGGTGACGCGAAGGTGTAAGAAGGTGTAAGAAGGTGTAAGAAGGCGAGGGATAAAAAAAAGAGTCTGAATGAAAATCGACGACAGAAACGTTCGAACGATGGCCACTGAATGTTTCAGGGCGCACACGAGTATCGTGTGTCGTGGAGCATCGAGATAACGAGGGACAAACAGAAAGGCCGGTTCTGTGCACGGGACGAAATTGTACGTAATTGGCGTTCCCTTTAAACGCAGAGACGTGGCGAAACTCAATTGCGCCGACTGAAGTAATTTGGCAAGAAAACATGCGAGTCGTTCCGCTTCGGGGTACCACGCGTTCACCTTGCTTTTCGGTGCACGCTTTTCTGGGAAGGAACGACGGGAATTCAGCGGCAAGGGACAAATTTGCGTCTACCGTCGTCCAAATACGAGTACAATGTTTGCGGCTGTAGGATGACGTTTCTCAGTGTTTCGATGACGCTCGAAACGGTGAAACGAGGGTACCGTCGCGAATCGACCGGCTACGACCGATTTGGGCCAGAGAATAGGTCGATCGAACCAAATTAAGAAATTCCACGTACGCTGGCAAGCGGGGACACATAAGCGTGGACTCAAACGTGATTGTACGCGGCGTGTCCCGCGAAGCCGGTTTGTCATAGAGCTGTGCCAGCCTGCAATTATTACGCAATCCCCGTATTCGATGAAAACGACTTTCTTCTTATTCACTCGTCGCTGTGTAACCACCGCGGCTATTTCTATGTATACGTATATTTATCGTTCTACGTATTGTATGCTGCTGTACACGTATTACACACACTTCGCGCGACACGGCGATATCTTCAGCGATCTTGCAAACACCTCTCCCTTCTTTCTCTCTCTCTCTCTCTCGGCAGTCTCGTTTCATTGATAGGACGATTTTTACGTCAACTCTGCCCGAGGCTATCTCGCGATTCAGGCATCAGATTTCAAGCTATATTGTCGAGCATTTAAAAACACGCTGCCTTCCACTTGGAGGAAGGGGACGGGGAGGGTCGTAAGAATGGAGCCGAGTTTACGACTTTAAAGGGAATTCGGAGAACCGATGGTCGAAGCGAAGATGTATGTAAACAAAAATACACAAACACAATGGTAATGTTGAATGACCGGGCCATCGATAATATCGATACAAGCATTTCTCATTTCGCGATGAATCGGTCGTCTAACCGTTCAAGACTCGATATGCCGTTTCGTGATTACCAACAACGCGCGAGTTAAATGGGAAGGGGTTCAACGAGACAGAGTGGGAAGAGCCGAGCGGGTATGTCTATGAACGCGTATCAGAGAGTGAAAAGAGATGAACAGAGAGGGAAACCGGCGGAGTCGGAGTCAGAGACAGAGAGGTAGAAAAGAGCAGGGAGGTGCTCGAGGAGCGAAGCGTGACTCACGGACGCCTCGTGTTTTGCTCACGGGCCGCGGCTTTTTGCCGAAATGTTTCACCCAATTCCTTTATTCCACGTGAAACAGGATCAACAAACTGAACGTCGCTTCCCCAGCTGTCTAGCCAGCCTTCTGTCGACCACGTGTCAAGAACAAGAAACACCCACGAGACCACGATGTTTCCTTTTCGTCTACTTCGCCTTCGACCGCACTAACTACGAGCCTCTCTAAATCGTCGCGGCGACAACGGAAAGCATTATCGATGCTGGCTCCCAAGCGTTTTATCGTGAACGCGTTTGCGCGCGAGCAATGACATCGGCGAACCGCATACGCTACACTGCCAACACGATTCGAGCAAACTGACAGATGACTAACCGGCAAGAGACAACCAAGCGATCGTTCGTTCGTACGTCCGTCCGTCCGATCCGTCGACAGACGTGGCACTGGAATTCTTGGTAGAACGTACCGCACGACAAACGTTGACGAAGTCGACGCGCGTATCCGGAACCCCGCCGTAACACGGCCAGGTAGCTACCTATAAGCCGCACGACGAGGACGGAGAGAGACTTGGCGAGAGGAACGCGCGCACGCTCGCGCGGAGAAACGGTCGAACGGAAAAAGACGGGAAGGTGGACCGAGAAGGATGAATGGGCCGAGGAAAGAGAAGCAACGGGCGGATAAGGAACGGCGCGACGAACGCAGGGAGGGACCGTGGGGCGAGCAAAGAGAGGAGGAATGGCAAGGAGATGCGTGAAGGGAGAGACCGAGCGTAAGAGGAAAACGGTATGCGAAACGGAGTAAGAAAACGAAATGAAAGAGAACGGACTGGAGGATAAAGAGGAGAGAGAAAGAGGGAGATGACAGAGGGGTAGAGAAGGAGAGCGAGCGAGCGGCTTGCGAGTTGGAGAAGACGCGATTTGCCGCTCCGTCGTGTAGAGCACGTCGCCTCGACACAGACTGCGGCTGCCTGGACAACTGCCGCCCACCCAGGCTGCCTCTACCTCGAGCCTCGAGGTTCCAGAACCTACTCCTCGCATGCCCCGCCATTGCAGCTCGTTCATCCTTCACTTTCTCCGTTCGTTGAACAGAGAAATCGACGGACAGGGGGCCGGGGCGAAACCGAACGAGAGGCAGACAAAGAGGAGTCAAAGGACACCTTCTGTATTGGACGGAGAAAAGAAACCAAGGGCCCGTGCCTTTTTGACGGCGCTCCGCGTAGAATAGCTGCCGTTACAAACAGGTTCGTAGGGCAGGTCACGTAACGACAGGGGCGCGCCTTGGAAATGCCGCGAATCGCGAATTAAATTCACCAGCAGCCGTGCCAAACGCGACGACGATTATTCGCGTTTTACGGCCCGATACGATGCAACGATATTCATTCAACACCGTAACCCCCTCCGTTTTACCGTTCTCGCGGGAATTCTTGCTCGTCCTCGGCCAAACGGAAGAACGCGAGGATCAAGACGTCCCTGTATCGCACCACGGGCCTCCGTTACCGTGAGAATTCTTGCGATCTGGCGCCAAGCCAAATGCATCTCATTTTTTCTTCGTCGATCGTTCCTAACGTCGCCGATATTCTACCTCTTGTTTATGTTCCGCAGTGAAACCAACGGCGAGCGCGGGACCGCCGCTAACAGATGTGGACACTAAATATGTAACTTTCCTCTAGATCGCTAATCCTGCCCGCGGCTACGAATACAGAAGTGTTTATCTTATCGAGATAAACGATAACATTCGTGTCGTGTACAGTTGGTAAACTTATCTTCGCGCTATAACACTCGAGTCGCAAAAAAGAAAGGACTGCGATTGAATTCTGTCCCTGGTATGTGTATATACCAAGGTGGAGGAGTAAACACTAAAACTCTGATCCGAGAAACCGCCCGTCTGAGTTAGCTGTTTACTTAAATCGAACACCTAACTCACCGTTCTAATATTTATGTTTTAAGCTTCCCACTCAAGTTCCCCATCTAGAAGAATTTTCACTAACTCGAACCCTTTCGATTCCGAATCTACACGATTACCTTATCAGCAAACAAAAATGATCTGCACTCTCTGCTGGCCGATACCTGATACCCCAACCCGTCCATGTGCATTTAAATACGACACGGCTCCCCGTATAACCAGAAGCGACCAAACCGGAAAGAATCCAATTTTGGCAAGGTGCACGCTTGCAGAAGCACGAGCAGGTACACCAAGGGTCGGAATACTCTGAATTTCAATAGACAGCTAAACCCTTCGCGACTCTATGCAAAGCTACGGACTCTGGTCTTTACAGCTTCCACTTTCAACGCTTTTACATCCCAGTTAATGATTCACGCTAATCCGGCTGCTTCATTCGAAGCATAGTTCTGCGTATAAGGTTATTACATCCAAATGAATCCTCCCGGTTTTACCAAGTAGTAACGTTTATCGAATTGATATGCAGACGAGGCTCCCATTAAATGTGGTATCGTACGGGCACAAGCCGAGTGGCGACTGTGTTCGGCCGAGTGATCGTGCCGAAAGAGATAATTCCCACTGTCTAACGTTAGTTAGTAATGTCTATTACATATTCGATGAGTTCAAAGCAGCGGTTCATCGTTCCCCGTCTCATGGCCTGGATCCCAACCGACAATTTCTTCCTCTTATTTTTATTTTCTTGTTGTTCAATGCCCGGTTGGCAAGTTTACACGCATTCCTAACTGTACCCCGATCAAAAGATTACTCCACCAAATATATATGAAAACGAGGATTCTTCCGATGGAAATTTAGTCTGATCGTGCACGCCGAAACGGTCGATTCTACCGTATCCGAAAGTCTAACGCGAGAGATGTTGGTCCACCTGACGTGCTCTTCGCAACGACCCCATAGAAATCGTGGAAGAACAGAAGGGTTCGCGGCAAGGAAAATTGTCGAGGCAGGTGAGTGAAAAAGACAAGCATGGGAGTGTGTACTTCCTAATTGTCGGTCAAATTAGTTTCGGGTAGTTAATTAAAACGCGCGCCTACTCTTACGCCCCGAGAGATCTCTTGCTTCTTGCTTCGAGCCCTTTATAAGCGTTCGTAAAAGGTTCATTTAAAAAATGCAACGCGCACGAGGGATGCACAGGCCTGCTCAGGTACTTCAGGTACCCCGGGACATCTAGCGAGCGGCTCGTGAAACGTCTTGTCCGCGGCAAAGAAAAGCAAGGTTGCAACAAACTGCACCGATGCACCTGTCCAAAATCCATTATCCCTTTTCAACTTTTGAAAAGGACCACTGTTGTCTCCGATTTCAACGGGTCATCCTCAAAACGTTCTACGATTTGCCAAATGGTTGATCGTGTCGAATTTTAGCAGGGCGCTTTCTCCCACGACTCGGATCACGATCGCCCCATAATTTTGAAAAAGAAACATAACGCTAAAAGACGCAAAGAATGCAGCCGATTCCATGCCAGGGCGGTGATACGCACAGTGTCATCGACAGAGCAGCTCGTCTGGCCGACACGAGTCTGCGCAAGGAAGGAAGTGCAGAACGCGAAGGTAAAAAGGCCGAAGAGAAAAAGAAGGAAGAGGAAAGAAGACGTTCCCGAGGCTGGGGCATCGAACCGTGACCCGAGCACCTGTTGCCGCCTCCACGCTCCTAGATTAATGCGAACCGACCTAACCTGCCGCCTCCGCTCCCTATTCGCCGTGTAGGCATAGCGAACGCCGGTGCAACCTCTCTGGCGAACACTCCATGGACCGTGACCGCTGTAAAAAGCACGGCCATGAGTTCATCGACGTGACGACGAGGTTGAATCGTTACGCGTTAGTCGCTTGTCTGCCACTTTGATCGTAACACAAGTGTCTTCATTCATCGTTCCCGTCCGGAACGAGCTGAACGTTGTTAAATGTCGTTCGTCGGAACGAGCCGAGATTCGCTCGTGTTCTTGGAAAGTCATAAATTAATAAGAGGCGGAGGTGGAGTAGCAACGGGAATACTCGAGTGGCAATTGAGAGAATCGACGATGCTCGATAGTGCAACGGTTACTAGAGCATTCACGATAGCGCACCAGTAGGTCGTTATAATTAGAAACAATTATGCTCGCGTGCCGGAGATGCGATACTTCGATATCGGCTCTACCTAGATGCGCATACGTATGTATATGTGTATACGTATTACGAGACCAGTTGAACGTCGATCGAGCCATTTTAACGACGCTACATGAAAATGGTGCGGAACCAAACGCGCCCTCGCTGCTTTTGTGAGCGTGAATCAGAGCCTGTAATTTCACGAATCGGATGTATCCTCGATGCATAGGTATGAACGTTCGCGTACACTCGCGTCCTGTACACATTCGACGGAGGAAAAGTTCGATCATCGCGAAACGAACCTGTTTCGTGACGAACTCTCGTACCGCGTACTAGACACGGAATTCGTACGTTACGGCGATCAAAGCGATGCGAAAAACGACTTGCAAGGAAGGTATGCACAAACCCATTGAAAAAGTCTCACGGTAAGATGATCGGCAATCTGTAATTCGATATTTATCGAATGGTTTCGAGTATCTATTCCTGCTCTGCACCCCTCGCCGAAGGTCGGCGCAGGATTTTGCCGCAAACGATTCGCGTTTCCTACATCTCACCATTTTCCAGTGCGGCTAATTTCTTATGAATCGTATACTATGCGTATACGTGTATCAGTTTTCTCAGGACGAGCCGTTCACGGTACACTGCGAGCAGTCGTCGGTACGACGACGCGTAGCCATGCCCGACTACTTTCCGCTTCTCACGAAACCCCTCTGTGCAAGAGTCGATCCGATCGATAAGGCATATTCGGGGGAGTGTCAGCAGGGGACTAACGAAGGGAAGAAAAGAATTCGTTAACTGTATAAGCATCAACCTTGTCACGGATGTTACGAGCCCGCAGATTATCTCGACTTATACCAATCGACGCGGAAGGCGAATGCAACTGATTGATAATGTTGCAATTAATTTGCAGCTCGTTATACGCCAGTATGTATTCCGGTCGATTACGTACACGCTGTATCGCGGCAGAACCACACGACAAACGTCACCAGTGACCAGGAGCAATTTTAGTACACTCGTGCGCCTAATGATGCCCATTTTGCAATTGATCGACGAACACACTTAGCACGACAGTGCAAGCCGTTTGATTTCTTTCGTGCATGAATAACAGAATGCTTCGTTTCTTTTTTCGTTTTTAAAAGAACAGCAAGCCTCGCGCAATGCATACTTATATACAATATACTTTTCGATTAGAAAACGAAAGGCGGAAGGTGATACATACACGGCAAAGAATTCAAGTATATATGTACGTAACCGGCTTATGAAAACGGAAACTAGAAACGACAATTGACACTCACCGGCAATCCGTAGGACGGCTCTGTCAGCAGGATCGAGCTGCAGGATACTCAGCGGTTTATCCTTTACCCATTCCTTTAGACTTCCGTCCAACTCGAACTCCATTATCTAAAACTTCTTGACTGAAACTTTCTTTTCTACACCATATTCGTGCAACTCCTCTCTTGCTCGGCACTGTTTCACCAAACCACTGAGCAATTTCACAACCGCGACACACAGCGAGCCCGGTGTATTACGTCGTCGTCTTCGTTCAATAGCGTTCGCGACTAGCGTACAAGTACATACATACACCGAACTAGCCGTCGCGTTATCGACGGCGGGCAGCTGGCAACTTTGCACGCGATATTAGATACAACATCCTTCTTGCTGCTCTCTTCTTCCTCCCGGCTAGGTCTCTCTTAGTAATACACCTCCCTCTATACGTCCTTATTCTCTGTTTCAAAATCACCACGGCTGACGCAGTCGAAAATAGTTTCAACCGACTGAGAAGCACGTGGAACTCGTATCCGCCATGCCCCGCGCGTTTATTTACTGTACGCGACGCTCGTAGGAGGGTAGAGTAGTGCACCGCTGCGTAGAAGTGCACGAACTGCACCGGTGGAACGGAAGGAAGAGAGGTGGCAAAGGAGACGAACGAACGAACAGGGAAAGCGTACGATGCCTGCGGTCCTTTTCAGGATACTCCCCGATGACTTAACGTTGGGGAGTGATAGGTATAGCAGATGGTTTAGTCAGCAACGTAACGTGCTTCCTGCACGCCGATAATCAGCAATGTTTCGTATCTTCGTCGTCAGCGGCGCTTAGGTCAGGTTAGATTTCGGCTGAATACGGTCAGGTCAGGCTTGACCTCACCCACGACCTCGAATTACCCGTCGATGCTGCACTTGTTCTTTGCCGCAAATCCGAAGTTTTTCGATTCTTTACTCATTCACACGCTCTAGTCCAATTCAACCGCCCTCGCTGTCCTCTATATTGTTGCTTTTTCGAAACATTCTATAAAAATAAATAAACCAATTTATTTGTTATTTCTTCCTCTTTTTAATCGCGTTTGGTGCATTTTTCTTTCGCGTCAATTCAATGGAAAGTTGTACAGGAATATTTGCCTTTCGTGGAAAGAAATAAGTATCGACGTGCGTGTATGCAGTTAGAAGGGAACGAACGATATTTCCATTAATATTTTACCGACCGAATTGTGAGTCACGAGCGCGTAAAAAGCAATGTTTCCTGCCGTGTGACGTTTTGCAAGCGTGTTCTAAGTATAGAGAAATTTTATTCAACCACCGAACTGCTATCGTTATAATAAAAATGTTTCCCGTGTTTCTTGTTTTATCAAAATGCTTGTTCGATGCAACCGGCAGCAGTCGAAGCACTATAGATCAGAGTTAGATCCGATACAAAGAACCGGAAGCGGATGCGGTAACACGTCTAGTTGAACTAATTCTAAGACGGCGTTGAAAAATTGAAACACACGTAAATTCTTCGCCGTATAGATCATCGTTCTACTTTCAAACGGCACTACTTGCTTACACGTATATTTATACTTGACACAAAAACGATAGCCTTGTAATCGTATCATCTATAAGCGATATACCGATTGCGATGCAAGATGCAATTGTTCTTTGTTTGAAACGCTTGCTTTATTGTATGCGAATTAAAACATTTGTAACAGCCAAAATATGGTTCTAACTTTCAAGTTAAACTTCTTTCCCGTTCCTTTTGTTGGCTTTATCGTATCAGACGAAAAATTACGGACATCCGTTCTATATTCGCGACTGAAAAGGCACTGATTTACGCGCACGCGACCACGCGAGGTACATCATTTTTCTTTCACCCTTTCCCCATTTATTATGCAAGGCAAATATAGAATTCTCCAAATGCAAGATCACAACAAGTACTTTCGTACGTCCGGTTGCTAAATAATAAGGCACTAGACGAAAGTTAAGGCTCTTTTACTTCAGAAAAACAATCCTGCTGAATGAAACAAGATATGACCTGATGTTCTGGGGTTAAACCTAACCTAACAATTCCGAAGACGTAACGAGAATGCAGTTGCCCGTGTTTCGATGACATGACACTAAATTCCTTGAGTTTGCGCATCGCGAAGATTTACGCTTTTACTCTCAGATATTCTTATCATAAAACTCTGATGCTTCATGCTTTAGGCTTGACCGATATAAGGACAATGTGTGTATGAAAAATTTAGCGACATCTGTAAAACATATTCACGCAACTGCATAATCAAGAGATAACGGTCTCACTGAAAATAATTGAACGTAAATGTGATTCGTTTCAACATTTATCGGGTTCAAATGTTCAAATAAATACTGAGTTAGATGCATCGTAATGTTGATAGAACCGGACACTGCCCTATTTCGATCCACGTATACAACTATTAGTACGAAATTATTACGATTCATCTAATAGTAACGCTTCGTAAGAATTACGAAGGAAGTGTGCATTACCGTCTGATCATCTGTCGAGTAGGCTGCGAAAGCAAGAAAAATCAATGTTCACCGGTACACTCGTCGAGTTCTTTTGTCGGCAACGAAGCAACCAGATCCGTGCAGTATCCTTTCGTGACTTCTGACACACTTTCCAACAGGAAACACTACGTACTTGTGTGCAGGGGCATCGCATTATCACTTATCATAACAATTTTCGCGTTGGAAATACAACCCGGTTCCCGACGACGCGCCTAGCAGACGACATTTTGCTTTTGACGAATACGACCGATCTTCGCCGAGAGTCGCCGAACTTTGGCGATACAACTGATTGTGAGGTGGTAGCAGCCCCGATTCACGATACATATCCCCGTGTGATCGAACCACCACCCCATGGCTCGACCTTGCGCCCTAAACAGGGCGTAACAAAACTGCTAATTTCTTTTTCGATTTCAGATAAACTATCTAGTCGAATTTTTCTCCCATCTTCTTGTAGCATTTTTCATGTTTTTCCTCTTAAAAGGGCAAGCTTATAAAGAAGTACAAAACAGGGAGTTTGAGGAGATACGCGAGGAACACAAATTTCTGAACAAAACAAGGAGAATAGTGGGTTAAGGACGATGAATGAATCTTAACAAAATATCTCGCAAAATATTTTAGAACTGGTTTAAAATTACTGATTAGTCAAATGTATACGATATTGATGGACTATCGAGAAAAAAACAAAGTACCGTCAATACTTATTATTAAACTCTATTTAAAAAAAATCAAAAACTTAATCTTAAACAGGTGTATTTTACATATGAATGAATGGAACGCGTCTGACATCATACCTATAATGGGTGACATCAACTTCTCGCCGTGCAATTACTATACTCTCCACCGCTATCGGCCGTCCATATGGTGGCAAACGGTAGCCTTCGCAGCTACTTGCTTCATTTGATGTCACCGCTAAATAAAGCGACTGACACGGTCGGTAAATACGAGAATCGTTTCGAGTAGCACCTATTTCATAATTAGATGCTTATTAAGCGATTCGTTATAAATCTATCTCAAAGTCCAATGTATTATGAATGATCTTATCACACGCTTAATAACGTACTGATGTATTTCCAATTTCATTCGAAGATGACAAAGGTTTCGCACGGGGTTACTACGGCTTACTACGCTTCTCATCCTCCACTGGTTGAGACACCTTTTTTGCAGAATTATTTTCATTCGAGTGTTTCACTTTTTGTAGTTTCTCGATCATGTCTTCCTTTTGTTTTATTACGTCGCTTAAATTTTGTATTTTGCAACGATAATCGCGTTTCATTCGACGTACGTGAAGTTCTTGCAACTTTATACGTTTTTCTACAGAGTCGACTTGCTGTTTCGCACCTTTTTGTACAATCTAGAATTGTCAATTATACATATGTATTATATCATTTTTGCTATTATTCTATGCACACCGCAAATATTTTGCACGTACCTCTAACTGATTTTTTAGAGCCTCCATTCTATTGCTGATGCTCTTTCCAACGCGATCCATATTTGCATTTTCCTTTTCAGTTTCACGCAACAATGCAAGTAATTTTTCTCTCTCTGCGACAATTCGTTCATACTCCGAAAACAATTCTCCGCAATAAGCAGTTGCTTTACTTAATTGCTCCTTCAGAGAACTACGGGACACGCGAGTCGAATAGGCAAGCTTTTGCATACGTTCCATTTTACATTGGGTGCGTCTAAAGAAAAATCAATGTGAGTAATAATATGTGTGATATACGAAAAATGATTTAAAGGGGTGAACAGACGACCTCACTTTAGGTTCGATTCAAGACTTTCAACAAGACCCTTTAAATGATTTCTTTCAGCGGTAACCATTATGAGCTGTTTCTCGTTTTCAGGTTGATTCTCCTCTATGCGTTTTATATGATTACAAAGATTTCGTTTTTCATTTTCGTACTGATATTTCAATTCATCTAACAATGTTTTACATTCTTCAATAGCACTAGTGTGAACAAGAGTGGGCACTGTATGCTCCTCTTTATTTTTCATTTGTTCATGTTCCTTGCTTAAAATTTCATATTTCCCACGAAGATTGCTTAGTTCTGCCACTATGCTCGCGTGTTCTTTTTTCAATGTTTCGTTGCGCTTCAAGATTATTTCCATTTTCAATTCGTAAGATGAATGGATTTCATTACCTTCCCTTTTTGTTCCAATTGCATCCTTCTTCAACAGATCGTTTTGTTTTTTCAGCAACGCGGTATTCTCAACCAGTGTTTTAACTTCCTTTTCGTACCTATTACACTATACATTTTCCTGTGGTTATTTTTGCGACAAATAAACACATTTCTTATGTACTTATCTATGTTAATCATGCATCATGGATTATTTACCTCAAATCTTAATTCTTCTACTTCTTTATGCATCAGCTCATTTTCCGCAAGGATCTCTTTACATCTACTACCAAAATCACCCATCTCCTGATCATACATCTTTACAAGATTCCGCTTCTCTGTTAAGTTCTCCTCGTAGGCATTCAAGAGCGGTCCCAATGCATGAAAATTGACGCTGGTCCACACACTTTGATCGTACTTTCCTTCCTTGTATTTTGAGCGCGTAGGCGTACTTCCATGTTTTTGATCTCTTAATCTGTCTTGGTATCTCTCTAACTGTGTATTAAGTTGATATACAATACTCTTCAATAATGCAATATCCTCGTTCGTTTGTACATTTTCTGTTTCGAGTTTCTGATTTTGCTTAGCCTGATCAACTTTTGATCCTTCTAATTCCTGAACCACATTTATCATTGCCTCATAGTGTGAACATACTTTCCTGTACTCTAATTCCCTTTGCTCCAATAAATTACTTAATTTTAGGCACTCCTGTTGAGCAATTTTATAGTGCTTTTCTAATTTGTTATATTCATTAGCTATTCTTAATGTATCTTTCGAGACACGTTTGTTTCTCCTCCTTCTTGTAGTTACACCTGTGATAAACAGAGAATTTTTACTTTTAATGCTACGGACAATAAATCATTCTGCATCGCGCAAATAGTGACACACGAACTTATATCACTCCCTTGAACTTCCTGATTTTTACCGTTGTCCTGGTCACTCAAATCCTTAGTCCTTTCGTGTTCATCTTCTCTACTGTTATGTCTCAAAGGTGTTTCATCTTTACGATCATTCATACCACTGTCCGACAAAAAGTCTGATCGTTCCCTATGTACACTGTGACCTTTGATTGTATGCTTCGCTTTTGATATGCGCCTGCGTGGATATATTGGAGTAGACGTGTCTTGATTGCTTTTTGTACCCGACATCCTCTTACAACTACGCTACAAAGTAAATAAAGAGGGTCAGGTTATTGTCGTGAACATAATATAACAAACATACACTTTCATTTATAAATGCGACATACTAGTTTCATTGGTGATAATAGTTACCTTTTTTTTCTCTTGCTCTACACTACTGTCATAACCAGCCATTACTACCTTTTGTCATACAAAACCGGTACAAGTTTCGGAAGTAATTTTCTCCAGAACTGAGCGTAATGTTTAAAAATGCAGCTACACTGACCAACTAGTGTGCATATCACATATTTATGCAAGGAAAATGTGCACGCTTGTATTTCTACACCAATGCATACGTTTATTAATTTCCAAGTTTGTATTCCGCTCATCGCCATAGTAACTATGGACATGTATGTATGTAAGTATTAGGTGTCCTGGCGGGGAGGAGTACAACAGATGCTGTGGATAAAGTAGCTTATTATTTTCCCTTTAATTTGACACTTGATAGATTAAAAAATAACCGCCAGGAGCCATGATCACCGAAGAGATATAAGAATAGACCAATCATCCAATATATTTTCTTGTCTCCCGTTTACGGGGCTCTAGACTCCCTTTACCATTTCTATGTCATTCACACCCTTAACGACAGATTACAGAAAACTATTTAAACACTCACTATGGTAGGAATTGAAATTGAAATAACATTAACTTGTCTAAAATTTACGAACTTTGGTTATGCGGCTGCAGTTACTTTCCTCGAATAAATCGTATTGGCGGGAGAAAATTTGTTAATAACTCATTTTATGCACCTTTGAGGATAAACTATGGCCTTTCTAAAACTTTCTCGTATATAATGTTCCAGTTCTTTCGCTTAAACTTGAGATCTAATTTATTAAAAAGTTCTGTCTGGGAGCAGAGAAAATTGTATTTGTTTACAATGCTAATATCGAAGACGACAACCTCGCTTGTATCAATAGTTTTATCTTTTCACCGCTAGATGGTTGTGGTGTTTCGCGGTCCATAAATCGACCAATTTTTCAAAAGCAAAAATAGTGTACTTGGAGAAATAAAATATGAACTTTTATGATTTCTTCTGTTTATTTAGATCCGAAGCTTTCTTCCCATACCCATCTTTATAGGATTTTGTTTGAGGCAAGCGATTTTTCAATGATAGATATACGGCGTAGGTAACACCTACTGCACGTGGCAAAAGTTGTGATAATGATTATTTATTGATTCACGATTTCCTTTGAGGATTGTAGCTTAGGCGTCTAACTATAATTTAAACCCTCGATCATTGTTCTAGCTGGCCCGATTCTCGAAATAATTGCATTTGTTTATAATATACCCTTAAACAAATTCAATTGTCTCACCTAAGATTTTAAACCAAACGATCGTTGGACAGGACCGATCTAAATCTCATCGTCGATGGATAAGTCAACTCAAAATCTCTTATCGATTATTTCTTAGAATCCGTGAAATGCCAATAAAATTTTTCTAAGAAAAAGATATTTCAATTATAAAACATGTATTCATATTAAGAAAGTGATTATTCTGTTATACATATATCTGCCTTATCTAACACATCAAAGTTTTATGCATTAAAACATGAGGAAGTGTCACAATATTGCACCTAAAATTATTTCTGCACCAGTTAAAAAAATAGGAATTGTTATCAATACTTTTCGCCTGTATTGCACCAGTTATTATCTAATATTTAAACTGCGGAAGCTTATGCAAATCCATATTTTAAAGAAATGGATTAAACTAATGGCATTTTGACAGAAATACATTTCAGCATTAAAGAATGTCAGACAGTTTTCCATTCTGCACTGTTTGCATATTGTCTGAACTGGCTCAACTTCATCATCCAGCATTGTCGAATAAATAATTATGGCTTTGCTATGTCGACCATGGATGCGACTATGACCGTCTGAAAAGGGAACCACGATAACTGATACACGCTGATCTTGATGAAACTTTGCATTAGTGTTAATTTTACCTATCTACGAAATTAGCTGCAATGAGTTCGAGCGAAATTAGAAATCAATACCGATTTTGTGCCGGGAACAACAATTACGCCATCAGCAATAAAAAAACTGATAAATTAATAAATAATTATTATTATTTAGTAATGAATTTTCTAGCCTATATGCAAGTATATATTTATCAAATTTGCCCTGCATGTACTTTGCATATATTTCTGCATGAACTTCCGCAGTTTGCTAATATTTAATGTCCTCGACTGCTTGGCGTTATATCTGTATCTACAGCAATTAAAGAATAACAATGTTACAAGGAAACTGTCTTTCGCTAAGTAACCACTTTCATCGATATTACTTTTATCAACATTTCAGTATCTATCTGCAAAGTTATACACGCGGCAAATATGTTTAGCGCTTTTCAGAAAAATAAAAGCAGAGCGATTGATGAAAAAAGCGCGTTTCACGTGCGCAAATATATCTACTGTCGTGAGAAAAAGCACATAAATAGAGGAGCGAAGAAATGTTCAACGGCAAAGAAATGAGTTGCCAAATTATACCAAGAAATCGGGAGCAAATTTTATCAGGCTTCTGAATTAGATGTAGTTGTTAAACGTGACTCGCATGATTCCGAATTAGTGTGTAGACATGTGTACCTCAGTTATCTTAAATTGGAAAATGTATTACGAACACTTGTGCTAATTCCGATTAAAACGATTTTCAAAGCGATATCTGTGAATTAAGAAGTAATACAAAAGGCTAATACCAGGTCGGGGAATTTTGTTTGCAATGCGTTGCGAAAGTATTAAGTAGTTGCCATAAATCGACTTATTCTCGAGGCTACAACTACCTGTGATAAGACCACGTGATAGCAGTCGCCAAATTATTGGCCTTCGCTTCACTTGTCTTCGCGATGTGAATAAAAACGTCGGTATTTACACAAATGCAGGCAGATTGTCACAGTTATTTCTACGAAGTTCTGGTACCAACATCGTGACAAACTGTTTTGGAATAGTGTCATGTTTTCCGAAAACAATATCGCTGCACGTAACGAGATTGTCGCAAAAGGTATATGCACCATGAATCTGCAATATCGCAGAAGAAGTTTTGGACAGACGATCGAACAACTGTTTATAAACTTGTTCTTCTTATCGTACACGATCTGTGTTCTATCGAAGCACGTATTCCTACCTTGATCTATACCTGGAACGCAGATTTATCACACATGTATCTTCATTTACATCGCGTTCAAGCACGTGTCTTGAAATAAATTTCGCACCTAACTTTCCCATTCACAGAGTTCGCTGTGAATAAAATATTCAACGCTTTTTTTCACCGACACTTTAAAAAAGAAAAACATTTTTGCATTGCAGCGGCTCTACTCGTACTATGTTGGAGCGCGTCTTTAGTCGAACTAAGTGTTGCTGTGGATGAAAATTGTAACTTTTATCAGGATCTAAGCGCCGCCACAACGTATTACGTCTACAATGGTGAATATCCATATCCGTATCGCGGTCCTCAATCATGCATGTGGACCATGACGAGCGACTATCGTGTTAATTTGACCTGCACAACGTTTGAGTTACCGTGGGTAAGTCTAAGTCTTCGATTAAGTAAGGGATTCCGAAGGGGCGATGTAAGAAGCAAATGCTTTTCTGCAGAGTTACAATTGCTCCCAAGATGCGCTGGCCGTGCAAGTCAACCCTCAAACCACGCATCGGTATTGCGGCGTCGGAACGTTTAATGTAGTATCCGATTCCAGCTCAATGATAGTAACATTGAATGCACCAGCGTTCACAGCGGGTGGTCGTTTTTTGTGCGAAGCGAAAGCAGTGAAGAGGCCTCTAGATTCTGAAAATTGTCGATGCGGTTGGAAGAATCCCGTACGTCTTTGTAAATGACGCGAATTCAACGATATCCAATCGACCAAACGCGTTCAAAGTTCGATAATGAAATCCCTCGGTTGCTGTTCATAGACTAGGATCGTCGGTGGCACTGATACGGGGGTGAACGAATTTCCTATGATGGCTGGCATCGTCGACTCTGTCAATCGAAACGTGTTCTGCGGAGGCACCATAATATCCGAGAGATACGTACTATCAGCGGGACACTGCATGGAGGGAAAAGAGTCTCAACAATTGGGGGTTTTGGTGGGCGACCACGACTTACGGACAGGTACCCCGTCCGATATTAACACTATATTAACTAAATATATTAACACTTCTGGGTCGCAACAAACTGAACGACTAAAATAACTTTTGCTACTTAGGGGCGGACACAAATTCCACGGTATTGCATCGGGTGATCCGTGTCATTCTTCACCCCGATTACGTTAAAGGCGGCAAGCTGAACGACGTGGCTATCTTAAAAACGGACGGGGATATACGCTTTAGCAACACCGTTGGCCCAGCTTGTCTGCCTTTTCAGCACTCGCCTGACACTTTTGGCGGTGATTACGTGGATTTATTGGGTCAGTGATATTAAAACGTGATCAACAGATACATTGTTATTTGAAATTTACGTGCACGTTGAATTCAGGTTGGGGATCGACGGATTTTGGCGGACCACCCGCTGATATTCTACAGAAAGTAACCCTGAGCGTCCTAACGCACCTACAGTGTTCGAAATATTATGATGATATAACACCGAATCAAATCTGTACTTATGGCAACGGGAAGGATTCGTGTCAGGTAAAGTTGGCGATTGAATTACAGGGAAGCCGGGCCGATTAATCGTGAAAGTAAATCTATGCATAGATGGATAGTGGAGGACCAGTCCTATGGGAAAACCCTACGTCCAGACGACTCGTGCTGATCGGTATCATCAGCATGGGCGCAGGTTGTGGCACCTCTGGTGGAATAAATACAAGAGTTGGTGCTTACGTAAACTGGATTGTTTCAGTAACCTCGGGTACGACCTTACGATATGTGACGCAACACGAAAATCATAACAGCCGGATTCGCGAAACTTGCACGATTCTTATTGTTTCAGATTCCACATACTGCATCATCGAGTAAATCAATGCCCCTTATCGACTCGACTCGATTCGACACGATATGGATAAGGTGACTGATCGTTCCACCCATCTCGCTGACACCATGACCCTCGTTGTTACCGAACGACGTACCTGTGCCTTGACAAGGTAGATACCTCTTCGACAGACATCGCATCAATCAAGAAATCATTATCACCGAAGGATCAGTATTCGCCGATCTATTGCGTCGAGTTTAGAGACGACAGAAACGTCCTCCTATAATAACATGGAATCGATGTATTTTTCTCTTCCTATAGACATACGTACATACGTATAATACATACGTTTTTAAATCTTACTATGTCAAGCAACCCTCCATTTCTCTCATTCTACGCTTGTCTCTCACCCTCCCTTCCGCTACCGACGCTAATATTATTGAATGTTTACGTAAGACCGTTCGAACATCGACGCCGGAACGTCTGCCTATTGTAAGGCGCGGGATCGATCGTAAAATTGACTCTATGCATACGAAATCTATTTTCATCGGCAACGACGAAACCATCAGATCCTACCAAGGCAAATTTCTGGCAATATAGAAATGCTCTCGAACGAAGAGAAGAACAGCGTTACGACATTGAGAAAATGCGCAATAAGCAAAACCTTCGGTCACGAAAGCCACGTGCACGCGGCGAATATTCCGGCAGGTATGCAGATTTGAAGTCGTAATCGAAATTAATCCGCGAACCTGGGCGAGTCGACTGAAATTTTCACGTACGAAGTTACAGCCGTGAAATACTTACGCAACGCAATTCCTCGTGCACGGCACCGGGACGAAAATCGCCGTTGTGCCATTGCCAATCGGCGACCCCCTCGCGAATATCGCCGGCTCGTCCTTTGGAAGCCGCGTTCCTCTGCCCGTAAACGGCTTGGATTTAATTGCGCGTAAACAATGTCTCGTTATTAATAAGTTGGTGAATGAGGATGTGACGTGAGACACTTTACGGTAGGGAATACCCGACGTTTACACGCTTACGTCGTGCCGGAGCAAGCAGAATCGCTTCTGCATACCTGCTAGGTACGATCGGGAGGAAGAATTATTTTAGACACCATCCATTTGCTGGTATTTCACGGTTCGCTATAAATAGACAACGAGAAAGGGGGGAATTAATCGCGCGAAACAAACGGTAGTTCATGTCGCAATTACGTGCGATTGTACAAAATCAGTCGTATCATAAAAATACGGACGTGGCTGTCCCATTGACAGGAGGTATTTATTAAACAAATTGATTTCTTCGACGTGCTTGGGCATGATCTGCCCTTGACATAGTTATTGAGTCGATGATAGTTCTCATAAATGGGTACCCCCGCCATCTGTGCACGAGTGCTTGCTGCGGCTCGTGAAAATTTCGTGCCAGTTTCCGTGACATGCGACGCATCTACATTTTCCAATTAGCCTCCGCGAACAAGTACAGGTGATTCCACCGGCCGGTAAAGCAATGCGAACGGATCGAAGCAACAGAATCCGGGCTGCTTTTCCTAAAAACCAATTGGCACTTTTGTCTATCCGCGATTGCACACTGCTCGCTCTCAATATCCATCGACTCTGGGAACGATTCGTCTATCGTGTGACCACCTGACCTTAGTTAACGATCCCGGAAAATCCCGAGGGAGGCGTTCCTCGGGGGTGGAAGGTCAGTAAAAGTGCAAAGCCTGCTGGTCGATCGATTCGAAATTGGAAGCTCCTCTGTGGAAAATAGGGGAAAACAAGGGGAATCGTACTTGCAAGGACACAATCGAGACGGACGAAAATGGCGTGGATTGGCTGCGAGGAAGATCGATGTGTAACAGGGCGCGCGCGCGCGCGTTCCAGTTCTCCCTCTACCGGGTGCAACGATACGATGACCAAAAACGTAGAGGAGACAGAAGCGAGAGATTCGTCCTCTTTCGTGGGATATTTCAACCCAGGCGGATAGATCAGCGCGAGCGAATTTCTCCTACCCCTTTTCGTTCAACCGATTTCCACCCCAAGGAAGTCGGCCAGTGGTAACTCGGTCGGTGCTGAAACGCATATGCGCCATATGCACATAATTACTACGGCCAATCGGGGATTGAAAGCGGTGCAAAGCTTTGCCGTAGCGTCCAAGCTCCAGGGTCTGCTTCGCCCCGTTGGTTCCCTCGCGTGCGTGCGTAAGCGCGCGCGCGCACTTAGCCGTGCAACGGTGGTTCAGTTGGGTATTGATGTTCGTATGCACGGGGAGCGTTGGTAGAGTCTCTTGTGGCACAGCAGTTCGACCGAGGGAGCAGAGAGAATTCGCGCGGGCTCCGGTAGCCCGACAGACACAGGAACAAGAGGACGAGACGCCGAAGGTCTATCGTGGCCGTAGGATCGAAAAAACGGGGGACGAGTGTCATCGGCGAGCCGGAGAAAAATAGGCGAGTTCGAGCGAGGAGGGAGGCTACAGAACCGAGCTTACATGGCTCCGAAAATTATTCTTTCTTTCCGCCGTCCACGCGCCTGCTGTCCACGTTCGAGCGAGCACCAGCGGACCGTTCTTTCCAAATAATTCCAAGCGGTTCAAGTTCGATCGGTTTTTCCAGTTCCGTTGGGATAACGCGAGGAAAATTCGCCGACAATTTCCCCGCCAGTGTATATATGTACGTTCCATCTGCTGCATCTTGCACGATACGCACGAGAGTATCAGGGTCGACTGTGACAACCCAGAATGCGAACCATGGTTTCTGCGGTTCGATAAGTGCTGCCTGCTCGTGAAGTCTTATGTCACACGTAACCGAAAGAAACACCAGCATCCACGGAAGACGAAGGAGGAGAAAACTAAAAGTGGAGCGGCGCCACGCTGTAAAACGGGAGAGAGGACAGAAGATCGAGGGCATGTTCCAGGACAATAATCGTAGCAGCAACGTGAAACGTGAGCTCCCTTCGATTCCTTCGGGTCGTTAAAAGTGATTCTCCAGTGCCTGGACCGCGGTCGCGATCTTTCACGATTTTCACACTCGCTTTCCGCTCGAGGGGCAAGCTGATGTCCACGGAGGACCTATCGACGGTTGCCGTATCCTTCTTCTATCGCCCTCTTGCCCCCCTCGTTTTCCCTCATTCGTATCGCGATTCCTGCTCGTCGCGTTCGTTTCGTTGCTTCTGTTAACCCGTCTCACGCTGTTACGGAATACGAATCTGCGGAGAAATAGCGTGCAAATTGAAGGAAAAATTACGTTCCATGCGCGTAACCTCTCCCTCGTACTCAACCCACGCCGTATCGATTATACTCGCTGCTCGAGGCAGAAATTTGAATCGCTGATTCCCAGCCGCATTAACGCGAATCACCTAATTCTCTCGTATGTTCGCCGATCTCCTTGAATCGTCGTTACACTCTGCCTCCATTCTACGTGGTCGCATTTCGTACCACGAATTCCCCCTTGCAACGTTAGCACACGTCGACCGTACAATGCCGGAGAACATTAATACTTTCCACGAAATAAGACAGGCTGCGAAGAATTAGGGGATAAAATATCATACCGTCGCGACCAACGGTCTCCCCTTCTGCCGCGGCCAGAAAAGAGCGCATCTCCGCGTGCGAGCTGCTCGACGAACAGCCGCGACCTTTGTACCAGGCATGCCTTCCGCGTTACCCTAACAATAAGTAATGTTTTCTATTCAGAGGAATAATTATCGGAAATAACGGTGTTTAAAAAAGATATTCTTATAGGTAAACGTAACGGTTAAGATTCTTGTTGGGCCTTTCGTTGAACTGCCGTCGCTGTTCTCGTCCTCGTCTTCGTCGGCGTTATCGTCATTGTTGTTACTGTTACTGTTGTTGCTCTAGTTCGCTCCTCGTCTCTGTTACAAGTGGTCAATCGCATCCGGTGATTGTCCTAATACATCTGTAGAATTTCCATACGCCGATCGGTTACCCTGATCGTTGCTGGTCCATAGAGTCGCCTGCAGCACCTATGTCCAACGACTAAAGACAGGGAAGAGAAGAAAAAAAAGTACGATTAATGTTGGCGAAAGTACTCGATAAGAGCAAGCGTTAAAATAGAAACGCAATCAGCCCCGTAGGAAGGAAACGAATCGACGTAGGTTGAGTTATTTGTCTTTCGAGCACGGAAGTCCGGAGTGAAGAATGGTAGTCAAAAGCGAGAATCCGAGAAATGGGCATGAGCTGGCTCCGTTGAACGAGGATCGTCAGGCAGGCCAGAACGTGACAATCGTGGTAGCCGGAACGCAAAATGCTGCTGGCAGCCAGGAGACGAAGCAAGAGAGCAGAGCGGAATGGAGCGGCAAGATGCAATTTTTCCTCAGTATTATCGGGTACAGCGTGGGACTCGGGAATATCTGGAGATTCCCTTACCTGTGCCAACAGAACGGAGGAGGTAAGTAATCCATATTTCGCGTGGAGGGGGAACGATAGGAACGAGGCTTGACCAAAATTAAAGACCGCGAGAGGAATCGGGCGAAGGGATCCTCAAACTTCTACCGCAATATAGTCTCCGCTTCTAAAAATCGTTTCTAAGACGTAGGTTTATTTGGAGCCGTTTGAAGAATCGGCGCCGATGTACGCGCTACGTTCCTATGCTATTTCCGATCACTGTTCGACGAGCCCTTCGCCGCAGGCCCAAGGGATTAAAAATATATGTGTATCTGGCCCGTGTGTTTCACGCATCCTCGAAATACCAACGGGAACGCCGCACGGTATCGTCAAATTTCTGTTCGCAGAGGATGCATTCTCTTCGCCCCCTCCCCACCACCCCCCGTAAAAATCCAGAAATACACCGAAACCCAGGGAAACGATAAAATCCTATAATACTCGTCCTTGAACCCGCCACTTCCATGTTTCTATCCACGACCTATACCTCGGTCGCGTAACTCGATTACATTCCGATGCAAACCAAACGGAAATATACCTATCGCGAAGGTAAACGATATTGGCCTGCGTGGTGGATGCGCAAGCGAGGGTGGTGGGTGCACTGCGAGTGAAATCACGACGGTTACGGGTTACGTCACAGACGGTGGTTTACGCGACCGCCAAAGCGGACGCCCCCGCAAATTTTACCGCGGAAGTTTCCATCGGAGTTGCGAACGACCACGAGCGAACTCGGCGAACAAAGAGAGACTTCCACTGCGCAGAACGCCAGAAACTGGTCGCGTTCCTCTGGCCGGCTGGCCTTATTAGATATTCGCCACGATACGTGTGCAATTGCACCGAATTCGAGCCCTGGACATTCTCGGCTTTCAATGGAAATTTCCTCGTCGCGGACGTGACACCGATATCGGGGCCGCGGTTCAACCCGACGCCGACGTCCGACGCGCGTTATCGATTTTCACCATTCTATCGGGAGACGCGTAACAATCTCACAGTACCAACTCGTTTGTCAACTATCTACCCCCGGCAGATTTTCGCGCGAAACCTTTCACTTTCCTTTCCTTCATCTTTTTCTGTTTTTTTTAACGGCAGAAGCCTCGCGATAGGAGTAGTACATCGCGGCGAAAATAAGGCTTCGGATAAGAATGATTCGCTATGATTTGTTTTTATGCGAAATCCAATTCATCGGCACGACGAGTTGTACAGCTGCTGTAGCAATCTATTTAAACCAAGTATCGATGTCGTGCTGCGCGTGAGACAGTTAATCAACAATTCAATAAAGAAATAAACGGAAAGATTGTTCAGTCAAGATCGAACGCGTACGTTCCTACTACGTACATAAGTACTCGCGTACGCGTCATTCGATCAATACCGAACCAGACACTTCGACTGCGGCTGTCTCAAACTAACTGCCGCGAAAGAAAGAACGAAGAATATTGTCCAAGTAGGGAACCCTGCCAAATGGGAGAGATTAAAAGAGAACGGTTACGCGTTCCTTCGGTAATAAGGTGTAGAGAAGTAAGGGCAGAGTGGAGAGAAGGGATGGAGAATTGGCGAGGGGCTAACGAACCACATTATTTTATCGGGAGAAAGAATGGGCGGCGTAGAAATTCCGCTCTAGGCAGAAAGGAAAGGAGAAGAGAAGAAAAGAAAAGAAAGAAAAGCAGAAATAGATGGGGAAACATGATGTTATGCAATAGATTTTAAACGCACGTTTCAACCCCCAAAGTTCACTGTTCCATAATTCCATCGTAGTCGCTAATGACCATTGCAGTCGATGCGACATTGTAAACAGTCAGAAAAAAGAAAAAATGATGTTATGCAAGCGACGCTTTTCAGGTGCCTTTCTCATCCCCTTTTTCGTGATGCTAATACTGGAGGGTGTACCCCTCTTTCTAATCGAGCTGGGTCTCGGTCAACGAATGCGACAGGGTGCCCTTGGCGTGTGGAACACGATACATCCATGGCTGGGTGGTATAGGAATAGCATCCTGTATCGTCACTTTCTTCGTAGCGCTTTATTACAACGTCATCATTACCTGGTGCTTCTTCTATCTTTTCAACTCTCTCGAGGTAAGTCCTTTCGTTCTTCAACCACTGAACGATCGATTCCATCGACCTCGTACCGTTGCTATTCCGTCGATGAAAGGCGATTTTCGTGGGAACGATGATGGTGTTTCGTTGATCGTCGGAATACACGGGAATGACAATAATGGAGAAGAGAACGATTTCAAGATCGTTCGTCTGACGAATACAATTTATGTTTCATGCCGCGCTCGATTAGGCCGTCACTGTTAATTTCGGTGTAAGTACCTATCGATTTTAATTTTCATTAGCACGCGCCAGGCTGATGGAAAACGGAAATGATAGAATGGCACGCGCTGCGCATGCCGTAGTCTCCAGCTGTAATGCAATAGACGCTTATATATTATATACTTTGTGCTTTACAGCGGTAGAAATTAATTGGTTGGAAAATAATTGAATGCAGGATCCGTTACCATGGGCAAAGTGTCCCGAGGTGAATGGCAAGCCGGTGGAAGAATGCGTGAAGAGTTCGGAAACTGCCTATTTTTGGTACAGAACTACGCTGGACGCGGCACCGTCGTTCGAAGAGGGCCAGAGTCTCAAGTGGTGGATCGTCCTCTGTCTACTATTGAGTTGGACCATCGTCTTCTTTATCGTGATGAAGGGAATACAATCGTCGGGAAAGGTAAAGAAGCATCGAGTATTTTAATTGGTTTTTCTTTTCCTTGCGGATAGTACGATAGTTAATATACTTTCCTTTACAAAACACTTCCCTCTTCTCCATCTCCTGCCCGTAAATGCGATAAGTCAGATATACTGTGTCAACGACTTATTTTTTTGCTTGATTTAAAGGTGGTATATTTTACATCCATGTTCCCGTATTTGGTGCTTACTATCTTTTTTATTCGTGGAATAACGTTAAAAGGTGCCAGCGCTGGATTGGCCCACATGTACACGCCAAAGGTAATCGAATCAATATCCTGCTTATCAATGCTGCGTTTTTGGGGGGAATTTTGACTCTCACTGCTCTTTTCTTCCCGGATAGATCGAGAAACTATTAGAGCCAACGGTCTGGCTTGATGCAGCGACCCAGGTCTTTTACAGTTTCGGGCTAGCGTTTGGTTCATTGATCGCGTTCGGCTCTTACAACACCCCGGACAACAACTGCGTCCGGGACGTGATCCTGGTTAGCGGTTGTAACGCCTTCACCGCTATTTATGCGAGTGTCGTGATATTCGCCATTCTAGGCTTTAAGGCGATGACAAACGTCGATAAGTGCCTCGAGAGGTAGAAAGATTTTTGTACAGCTTCGTCCCTAGAGCGACAGAGAAATTTCACCGTTAACCGTCCTTCAATGCCGTCTAATTTTTCCAGCAACAAAGGCATGCTTTTTGAAAATGGATTTATATCGCACGAAAACATCAGTATGAACGAATACGAACAAGTTGTAAAAACGTTAAGTGCGTCTGCGATGAACTTCACCCTGAAAACGTGCAGCCTCAGCGAGCAATTGGACAATGTAAATAGCAACCATACGAGGGAACAATGTTTTATAATGCTCGATCGTTACCCTATTGAATTTGTGAAAATCATTGCTTAGGCTGCAGAGGGAACGGGGTTGGCTTTCATAGTCTTCACGCAGGCAATAGTCGAGCTGCCTGGTGCGCCGTTTTGGTCTTGCATCTTTTTCCTGATGCTCCTAGCGCTCGGTTTGGGCTCCCAGATTGGCATACTAGAAGGCATGCTGTGCGTCATATTCGATATAGATCTGTTCAAGAGGGTAAAGAAGCAATACATGACAGGTATTACAGCATCGGGTTTCGCGTTAATAGAATTCCCGGCGACGCTTACCGATCATCCCTGTTCACAGGTGTGGTTTGCACGATTTGTTTCTTCGTTGGATTGATTTTCTGCACTGGCGCTGGAGAATATTGGCTCAAGATGTTCGACAGTTTTGCCGGCACCATTGGCCTCGTGATGGTTGCACTCATGGAAATGATTTCCGTGGTCTTTGTCTACGGCCACGAAAAGTACGCTCGGGCTACAAATTCCTCTCGTCCCACAACAACTGAAGAAAATTCTATTCACCGTTCAAATTTTTCCAGGTTCACGAAAGATATCGAAGAGATGACAGGATACAGACCGGGATGGTACTGGCAATTCACCTGGCGATTCCTTGCCCCCATAATCATGGTTTGCATTCTCATCTCTAGTATAGCGTCCATGTTCATAAAGAAGCCTCAGTATTCCGCGTGGGACGCGTCGAAGGTATGGACAAATTTTCTTGCCCCGAATATCGGTGCCAAAATTCTCGATATAACGTGGCCTCGGCACTTTTTTTATCCGCTTCAGGGTATGGCTGTGCCAACCCCTTATCCCAGCTGGGTGCTGGCTATTGCGGTCGTCATCATTTGCGCGGGCATCGCGCCAATACCGATCGTATTCCTTTTGAGGCGGTTCCAGTGCGTCAAACTGGACGTTGACATTCACCAAGGCAGTATACGACGCATCGATACCACCGTTTCCACCAAAGAGATGATGGGCGACGTCGATGTGAGTGGATTCCAACGATTTTTCTACTCGCAACGCGATCCTCTCATCAACATTGATCTCGTCCTTTTCATCCTAAGACATTTGATCCAATTAACTATTATATGTACATCCCTACACGCGTAGCATTTGTGTGCTTCCTTCTCGATTTCACCGTAGCTTCTTGCGTGTTCACGAAAACTCCGTTCAACATTAGCATCTCAAATAACGTAAAGAACTTGAATAATTCACCGATCGGTCCCTGTTCGCAAAACACTCGGGGCACATTCATATGCTTGTTTAGACAACGTAGAGACATAGTCATCATGGTAGAAGGCTATTAATTGGCGCACCGAGAGACAGGTTCACGATTAGCGTCACAGGTGCGAGTCGAGGAGGAGAGGTTGCACGCTCGAGGTGCGTCGATTAAGCCTGAACGACGGATGGGCATAAAAATTTACGTTGGACGTACCTGCAGTTATAGGGAAGCGTCCGATCTGTGTGCGGTAACGACGATTAATCCCTTCTTCCATAGCTAAGTTACACGTGAGTCCGTAGTACACATAACTGCCGTTTATGGAATGCTCTTAGCTTTTCTTTACGCGCTTCGCTCAGCCGTTTCCATCGAAAGATCGACTTTCCAGCACGAAGGGACCCTCTACACGGAGGACATGCGGGGGATGCATTTTGTTTGTCTTAGAAATCTTACGATTTAGCAAGCGTGTGCCAATTACCGAACTGCAAGGCCGGATGCCACGCGTGAAAGATAAAGAACACTGCGTGTTCCTTGAGTATGCACAGCAAGGGAGCTTTCTCGCTTCGTATCTCGCTGGCACCGCACTTTCACCGATAAAGTACACGCGCTACTTGATTCACGTTTCAAACGTCACGCATAGCCGTAGCTGCGATTGTTCGTTCACGATTCGATCGTCACGGGAAATGCGCAGGGCGTAATAAATCGTTTCGATTTCGATTTTCAGTTGGACGAGTACCACGATCGCCTGGAAGATTTCCCCGAGGAGGACGAAGACGCGAATAGCGACGACGACGACAACGGTGGACCGCCCATAACGAAAATTGCCCCAAATAAGTCGCAGGGTAAAACCTTCAAAATGGAAGTGATGGACTTTTAATCGGGTATCCTAGGCTTGCGGTCTCTTGCTGCGCCGTTTCTACTACGAAGTGCTTGGAAACGAAGGATAATTGAAACTTGTCCCTCTCGAATTTCGGTTCTCAGGAGACGCGTGAAACGATAGGAATTACCTGATCCGAATAGCGAAAGGAGAATTGGGCGAGTGGTGCTTTTCAGAAGCAATATTTACCTTCCGTCGAACATGTGACACGCGCTTAGCGTACAAGGCAAATAAAAACGACAGGAGAGAGAGAGAGAGAGAGAGAGAGAGAGAGAGGGAGGAAATTTAAAAAGTCTCGGCGTTGCAGAATACATTGCAAAGAGAGAGGCAAATTTTAGTCGCACTCGTAATCATTTCGTCACGCCCTCCTCCCCCGCCCCCGTCTGCTTTATCAATCGGTTCGTCCTATTCTGTCGAGACGCGAAACATTTCTAATTTTTCACGGCCTGATAATCGTGCAATGATTATTTTCAGTTGGATTATTTCGTTTGATTCCACGTGAAATCGGAACTGCAAAGCAAAAAGCAGAATTACGCGCGCACCCTTACGGCCTCGTTGTTAAATTTAGATATCCGACGTGATGAAACGAATAGCATTGGCATTAGTCTCTCCAACCTTCGCGTTTTTAGAAAGAGTGCCGTCTGCTTTTAATGGATCGAACGATAGTACGCGATACCTCATCGATTTACATTTTCAGTAACCCGTACCCGATGCTTCGACGACAGGTCGTTTAGAATCAATCGAATGTTCCGACGAAGATTCGTCGAATAAAAAGAAACTGATACCTTCGGGGCGTGCAGATGTATTTATTGTAGTGCGTTCAAACGACTACTTCGTCTTTCCATTTTTGATCGATTTCTAAATGGTACCTACGTTCCTACTGCTTCCATACCTCAGGGTTGAGAACGAAGAAAACGAAACAGTTACAAATGTCAAAATGTTACATATTATAATACACCTACTCGCCTACATAGCGCCGTACGAGTAGGAAATAGAATATAGACGGTATCTCTTCGTCAGTTTCGAACTACGTACATACTTCCAATTCGCTGCGAACCCGATCACTTAACGCAAATGGTAGACCGCGATGTTTCGTCAAATTTGGACGTCTCCGGGGCAGGAATGTCGAGAACGAGTCGAAGAATTTTCAAGATTGTACTTAAAGGAATAAAGAAGAATACCGAGAGGCAAGGAGAAACGGAACGACATCAAAGTTCAATCCCAAAGCGGAGAATTTTATCCCGACGATTCGCGTCCTCGTTGAAATTCAATATTTGAGTTTGACCGACGCCGATATATCGGTCGCGCATTCGTTCTTCGAAATGTGGAAACGAGAGATTAAGAATACGTCAGGTTTGCGATAATCGCGTACCTGTTTGAACTTCCCGCTCCTCTCAGTTTCTGAATTGGTTACGTTATCACCGCGCAAAAGTATAAAAATCCCGCAAACACCAAGGGCAGTTATCTTTCCGTCGAGCGGTGTACAATCGCTTGGCAAAGTCAATACCTGTTCGCTGGAGAACATCGATAGCAATGCGAACACAATGAACACTATCGATATACGATACGTCGCATCGCGCCGGCGATGCTCGGAATGCTATATTTTTAGTGGCGCGAGCGCTGGTTTTCAGATTACCCCGGAAAACGTGTGCCCCGTACCCTTCTCTCATTTCCGTTCTTCTGTTTTTTCCACTTCACACCGGAGCATGACCGTTACTGCGTTCGTAGATATTAAATATAGATCGTACATAGGGTATATTGTATACGCAAGTATCCAAGACGTTTAAATAAAAGCTTATTTATTGCCGAGTACTCTATGCTACGGTGTCTATCGACTTTTCCCTCGCTCTTACCTCGCGTCTTCGATCTCGTCATGTGTCCCACTTTATCAATGTCAGTGCCGCGTCCGGCACATAACCCACCGGAAGCAGCAAGAAAAACTACGTAATACAAGATCAAGCAAAATACATACGTAATAATAGAGTCCAAAAGTGTACGTACGGGATACGTCGGGTTAGATAACGCCCGATGACTCAATTGTATTTGAATAATGATAATTTCGAACGTTCTCATATACAGGGTGTTAACAAAGAGGGTTGCTATAAATATGACTAAGGACAAGAATGCTTATTGTCAGTGAACGCACAGTTATTCACTTTATTGTTTGCACCCCACCTGTCTCTGTGTCCTATGTTTCGAATGAACTGCGCAACACTACAAAATTTGCTTTATATCATATTGCAGTAGATTTATTAGTTAATGAACGATAATTCTTCTTGTTTCACGTATATACGGCTGTCTGAATTATTTTAAAGGGTCGTAAATGTAGGCAACTGTCGCGTCGCAATAATATTCGAACACTGAGCAAATTCAATGTTTTGCTTATAATCAATTTATTATTCAATAGCCGTATCTTGAAAAACTTGTAGCAAAAATGTTGACGTATCAGAAATATATTTTTTATATAGACAATATTTACCACCTTTTTTACTTCTAATTTTTATAAATACAACGTTTACCTGCAAACAGTGGTTGGTATTTAAATGACTTATTAACGCACTTAAAGCACTTCACTTCCGATCGATTGCTAGCATTTGTATCAAAATGCTGTTGCGTTAATTACATTATGAGACACCATAATAACCGGTATCATATTAAATACTTTTTATTCTTTGGATCTTTGGATACCTATTGCAATAAAATTGCAACTAGGTATATACCAAATTTACTATTGTGTATCATAGTCGTTCGCCACTTTTTTTTATATTTACGTGTACAAGTTTGCATGCTTGAAATATCGTTCTTTTTGTTACCTCTAACCCCCTTATACTGTTATACATGCTGTCTCTAAAATGGCGTGGGATATTTATGTACGAGGCGCGCAAACGAATGAATATTTATTAATGACATGTTTCAGGATAATAAATATAGAGTAGAATTCTCGTTTTATTTCCGTATCATTATTCGTATATTATACGAATATACCTGTTCGATCGTGCATTTTATCTTAGCGCGATAAAAAATACTGTATATTTTACAATAAATGTTCTAACAAATATTTTTTTAAAGCCTACGGCCATGTTGCTTATGTAAAGAAATGTATATCTCTGTCACGTCAACATTTCTGGAATATTCTCTCGCACGCATTAAAGTGAAGAATTGTATTGTGACTTTCCATTTTAGTAATGTAAGGAGTTCACCGTTTTCGGCACCGACGCCGGTATCAACACCCGAGTGATGTATAAAATGCACATCCACCATGCAGTTCGGCCTCAGGTTGCTTGGGGAACAGAGGCATTAAACTTTTATACAAAACAAAATGTTTGCCACATTCTACAGCTTAGAACAATTTTGCTAAACATTGAAGAGGAGATTACGGTAATATAAACTTGATTCAGAAATTTCTGTTGCTAAAACAGATAATTGCACAGTTTAATGTATTCTATACATTTTCAAACAGAGATGTCCTTTCATTTTAACAGCATGTCTAATCAACGCAAAGACAAGGAGAAGTTAGAAGTGCAACAAAAGGTTTAACGGTGACATCAGCGTATAGACAGTAACTTATCACGGTAGGTAATACATGAAAGATAATGTGGCATGACTATCCGTACGATACGCGCGTACGCTTAATTTTCAAAGATTTCAAGTGCTTCACGATAAATCAGTCGATCACCAATCGTCGGGGCCTCACGAACTTCTGCTCTCTATTCGCCACCAGTTCACCTACGATTTGCAAAGTTTCACGTACACGTACATTTTTTCCCAAAACGATAAGAAATTTGCGATTACGAAAAGCCACCTGGCTCAATCGGTTCAATGGCGAAACACGAGGACTGTACCTGCGACGTGCGCAACCGAACCGGACAAACTAAAATTGCAAAACAATCGACCGAAGAGGAACAAGACAATAAGTTTGTAGTTAGTTATCAAAATCAATTGTACGACATACACGAATTTCTACACTATCACCCCGGTGGGAAAAAGATCCTAAGTTATTTTAAAAATCGAAGCTTAGATAAAGCGTTAAATGAACATCCGCATTCGAAGGCGGCGTTTCACCTGTTGGAAGACTTCACGTTGAACAATCAAGAAAAGTATCAGGAATATGAAGTGAGTTCAAAGACAAATCTAAGTGGAAGAACGTGTTGTTACTGTCACATTGTATTGCAGTTTTAAATCAAAGTCCAGTGAATGTAGAAAAAAGAATTAATTATGATTTTTGACGGACGATTTAGATTGATCGAAACGTTTCTAGGACCTGATCGATTGGAACGGAGCTATTTTTCGTCAAGTAGGGTCATTAGCTGACCAATATTGGGAGTGGGTCAATTTGCCGGTGAATCGACAAATTCGCCTTTTCCAATCAGATTTCCTCGAAATCTTATCAATTACTCCTTGGTATCTAATCCCAGTTGTATGGATTCCGGTGTTTATCTACTTCCTTTATTCGGGATGGATGCGCATTGCCGCCGACATTACTCGTAATATATTTTATACCCAGAAATTCGCGCACATCTATAAATGATTCTATCAATGAGAAAAATGTTTGAATATAGAATATTCTATATAACATTTATCTGAATGAGTTATCAGTTGAAAACTTGTGCCGCGCAATATACATAGCATTACTTCGTGAAGAATAACGACAACTTAATATTCACTGTTTATAGAAAAAACCTTGTTCGAAGCTTTGATCTTTTATATACTCGGTGTATTGATATGGAGTATATCAGAATACGTTCTTCATCGTAAAGTTTTTCACTTTAAACCACCTGCTACCTCGAAACTACTAATATCACTGCATTTTGTACTTCATGGTATTCATCACAAGGTAAAATATTTAATAACCATGCGTCGTGAAATTTCTTCTCTTATGAAAAATCATCGCGCAACAATTACTTTTCCGTTTCTCAGGCACCATTTGATAATAGAAGATTGGTATTCCCCCCTATCCCAGGTTTATTAGTAGCAATACTAATACGGCGTATTTATGAAACAGTGTTTCCCGAAATGATGATCGATTTTATTGCCGCAGGTACAACTACAGGTACTGTTACTGTTATCTCTATATCTAATAATCCTGCAATAAATATGAAGAATATTACATAGCTATACCTCGGCTTCTAGGGTACATTTGCTACGACTTAATACATTACTATTTACATTACGGTGCGCCGAAAACTGGATCATACTTTTACCTATTAAAAAGGAATCATAATTACCATCATTTCGTGCATCATGATTTAGGTAAGACCTTCACTATTTACGATATTATTAGGCAAATCGATTACAAATTAAAACTTGGCTCCTTAGGTTTTGGTGTCTGTAGTAAACTGTGGGATCATGCATTTGGAACGAATATTTGTTTACGGCAATTAACGAAGCCGATTGAATGGTGAATCGAAATACTAAATATTACACACGAACAGTACAAACGACGTCAATTGCAATTTACGATCGATCGCACGATGGTAAATATATTTTAAGTACAAAAGAGGAACAAAATAGTCAAGGTATTTTACAAACAAGTGGATAAGATCTTAATGAGAAGAAAGCTCTTACTATGCATCACGATAAGCACTCCAGAGAAATAGATTTTAAGTACATCATTGCCCCTACTCTACACGGATTCTTCTTTTTTATATAAATAACTTGAGCATGTACCAAATAAATAAACCAATGTCAATGGCTACGGCTGTACCATTAAAATTAGTAAGAAAAGTAAGTTAAAAAGTTACAAATAAATGTCATTAAGGTCCTTCGACTCTGATATTCTTTCTGCCCATACTTAATTGTGGGAATGTGCTCTTATTTGTAGGAGGATTTAATCTGGAGGACAGATGAACAAACGCTTCAAATAAACTTGGCCTCTCCATGACATTTACTTCGTAATGTTTAAGTTTCTCTCTAGTACACCAATTTCCAGCCTTATTTGCTGTATTCTCTAAACTATGAGATTCTTCTTCAGTCTTAGTTCTGTTTCCAACAACGATTACAGTTATTTCCTTTTTATCTTTATTCTTGTCGATGTCCTTTTTCAATGGGAAAAGTACATCCAAGGATTCTGGTTTGGCCGTGTCGTAAACCAAGACATATCCATCGGCAAAACCGAGATAATGTCGCGGAAGCTGTTGATTGTTTGCATTACTCTGAATTGATTCCAATCCTGCTGTGTCGTAGAATCGTACTTTTTCTTTAGTCCCGCGATCCGTTTCGATATTTGCAACGTAAATATCTTCGATCGTGGGATGAATTTCCTATATTAAAAAATATAACACATATATATTGCGTATAATATTGTGTCGATTTGATTTGTGAATGGCTCCATTATGTAGAATTAAAAACTTGCGTGTAGTTTATCCAAACATAACCTAAATTCTTACAGTTTTGACATTGACATTTCCGTAAATAAGTTGCTCCAGCAACGCCGTTTTTCCAACACCTTTCATCCCACAAACAACTACTTTTGTGGTTTTTCCCATGTTCAATTCTTCGATTAAGTTGCTCGGATTCTCGCATTAAACGTTCAAACTTTCATGCCAGTTATTAAATAAAATAACTAGCTATTGAAATAAGACAACATTTGTTCTAGTAAGAAAATGACAACTACTTGTCTAGGGAAAATGTGCACAGACTACCGGAGAGGAACGGGCATCCTCTCGGATATTCCTTTAGAATCGTTTTCTGTACACTGAATAAGATTAGTAATAAATATATATTTTATTTTATTTAAAAATACTTCTGACAATTGACAAATGTAACAATAAACATGTTCTGCAATACTATATATAGTTTCTTAAAACGGTTTCACCCCATATATTATAAGATAATCTTTCATTAAAAATCTCCATTACATAAAATGTATAACAATAAATATTTGCAAATCGATTACAATGGAATGATTAAAATAATGTTCTTTGTCGCAAGCGATACTGCGGATAGCATCTATACTATTTAAAAGAAATTATTGTATGTTTGTCAGTAAAACGTTTTCTTTCTTTTTTTCTTTTTGAATCAATGAACTTTTACCATTGCAAATATGATTATAGATATTATACACATGCTGTCTTATCTATCAGTCCACGTAATACAGATTTTCTATTTTTTATGATATAATGTATTGCCTTTTCCATCACTAAAAATAGTTTGTACCTCAATATGTATGTATCTTAAACCCTTTTACTATTCCTTCTTAACTTTTCAGTATTCCAATTTTGTAATCCCACCCGGCCAGTGTCTCGAATTGCAATAATGATAAATTACATGTGTAATAAATCATATGTATTAAGGTTTTGCGCATCTCCAATTCATTTAAAATTCAATTAAGAGCAGACATCTTTCCAAGAAGTCTGACATTTTCACAAAATAATAGACGAACCAAAGTGCATCTTTATCTGAGATTCAATCAGTACCACGTTATTTGCATCACGTGGAACGTATCGCAACTTATGATTTAACTCCTTGCTTTGCCTGTTCTTCAGATTTCGCATCCTCAGCCAGAAGGGCATTCAAGTCTATGTCTTGAAAGTTCATGGAATGTTGACTAGAACCTAAAAAGACATACAAAATATACTTAACACGTGGTACACATAATTACAATATAAACGTACCTGCGTGCGCAAGGAAAAGGTCTTTTAAAAATCCTAATTCTTTTGTTAGCATTTTTATTTTTTCTTCTAGCAACTCGTTCTCCGTTTTCAACTGATTCACACGTTCCAATGTTTGCTGTGTACGTAACTTGCTCTTAACTCTGGAACGCTTTACAGCCTATAAAAACATGTAATAGTAAGGTGGACGAATACAATATAACTGGATTATAATTATTTACCTGATTATTCCTATCCCTCCGTTTTCTATAATCTTCATCATCTTCTTCCTCAGAATATTGCCTTTTCTTTTTGTTTCCAGATGAACTGTTTTCTTTATTTTTCGGCGCCATCTGTAATTAAATTATACAGATACATGTACATATGTAGTCCATCCAAGGAAAGAAGTTGCATTTATAAATGCTAAGTAGATAGTTGTATCCTAAACCTTTTTGAGGCATTGCTGACTTTTAATATATTATTCGTTAAAAAAATTAATGCTGGCAAACAGTAGCAAAAGCATCGCTTGAACTTTGCTTTCGGAAAATACGATATGATAATTTACATCACCAATAAGACATGTTAATTTACATCACAAATAAGACATGATAATTTCCATCAATATAAATTTACAAACTCTCAAATCGTATGCAAGTACTTTTTTATACAGTGTCCATGTGGTAAACTTGAATAATGTATATGTATACGTCACTGAACGACTGCATGTGAAATTGTATGGCGTGCAAGTTCGAGTCAATGTTTTTAGTAAACATAGTAAACTCTCAATTTCGACATTAATCGTAAGCACTACATGCGATAAAAGATGTCGCAATGATTACATATTAATGTTTATTTACTTTTTAGGCTTCATGCAAACTTAATGTCACTTTAAAAACTTCAAAACAGACACTTTTATCGTGTACGGTCAGCTATGCGTTCCACCGTTAAACTCAATTCTGATACGTCAGACAGATGATGCAATGCCACCGACGAGATATAGAAATAGACAAATCAGCCAATGTATTTTCTCGGCCCAGGTTCCCGGGGACACGAGAACCCCATACCATGTCCAAGTCACTCACAATGTTACCAACAGATTGCAGAAATCAATGTTAGCGCTCTCTATCGTATACATTCAAATTAAGCAATTTTAAAAATATGGTTTCCTTCTTTGCCTTAATGCACGCCGGCTGCAGGGCAGCAGGGGCAAAAAGTAATCAAACGAATTTGTAATGCTACGCATAGGAGAAATTTGTAAAATCGCAGCCTATTTGCTCGATGCTTTTATCATATATTTAACAGTAGTATCACAAAAGAATAAGTGATAGAATTGGTAAATGTATGACGAATAACATCGATTGCCCAGGTCTCACCACGAGGAGGTTGCTGCGAATGGAGACCCGCGCGGCCCTAACCGCGCAGTAACCACCATCTATTTACAAAAATTATTACATACAAATTAAACGCTACTTTCTTCTGATGAATATTTGCAGCAATTCGCCTTCCAATGGCAATGGGAGGAAGCATTAAAATAAATGATTTTAACGAAAGCAGAAAATAAAAATTCTGTTAAACCTAAATCAATTAAAAACTGAAGATTATAATATAAATTATCATACACATTGCTAAAGTAAGTAAAATGTATTAAAATAAATAATTGAAAGGAAAGCCGAAAATAAAAATTCTGTTAAACCTTTTGCAGTAAAACATAAAGATTATAATACACATTAGCTCATAGTTAGTTTAAGTAAATGGGATGTATTAAAATGATTTGTTATGGCGAAAGCTGAAAATGAAAATTCTGTTAGACCTGATTTAAACTAAACAATAAAATTTACAATATAAATAAGCATGCACGCAGTTCAAATAAATCCACCAATACTTAAAGTAAATTAAATCTTAACTTAAAACATCCTACCTGACTAAAAAGCTAATTTAATTTTGTAATTGCCAGCCTACTTAATAATGATTTAATTTGGAAACATTTTACCTAATTGAAAATCTTAAGGGATATAAAGGGAGGGGCAAGGAAAATTTCATGATGAATCTCGAAGTTCTTTCGAGGAAATTCTGATCATGCACCTGAAACACAATAAAGCACCTGCCTGGCTAAAAATTTATCTTAACTTAAACATTGCCTGCCTAATAGAAAAGCTAATTTCATTTGGGAATTACCATTTGGGCCTGCCTAATTATAAAGCTAATTTAATTGATGAATTCCCTGCCTAATTGGAAACCTAAAGGGATATAAAGAAAGGGGAAAGGTATATTTTATGATGAATCTTCTTTCACTAAAATCGTGATCGTGCAATCTGAAACAGATCAAAGTTCATAAGAATTTACTGATATATGTTAAGTATGATAGCCCGATTGTTTCTACCATTTCCTTTGAATCATATAATTTCCTTCCATTTATTTGATCCATACACCATCACTTTTGAGCCTCTGATTACTTACATATTGCAATTTACTTGAGGTAGTATTCTATTATGTTGACATCTTCTTTAAATTAATGTTTCTGTAACAAACTTATTTATGGGATTAGTAATTGTGAAAAAATAGTGCAGTAGTACAAAGGGAGCATGTACTTCCAAAATGCAAATATGTTGAATAATAATTATGAATTACAAATGCAAACATACACTTGGATATGAAGATGAAACAACTCGCTTTTAGTGTTAATAAAAAGGGGAGAAGCAAAAGAGAATAGTAAATAGCCAGAGGGGCATTCTACTATTAATTATCGTCCACTTGTTATAAGCCCGATTGAAAACCGTAAGTGGATCATCTCTTTTTCTCGCAACACTACTTTACTGCATTACTTGCAAACTCAATCGCGTATGGTGCTTCATTATCTTTAATATAGTATTTCGTATGTATTAAAAAAAATAGTAATTCACTGCACCCATCATTTTTATATCGCAACACTAATAACGGAGAAGTCATGGTAGTCGCATCCAGGACTACCATCGAAGCAGTCACCTTCTGCAGCTTTAATAGCTGCCTTTGGTGACTCAGGAACCTATTTGGGCATTTTATTGTGGTCGCAACGCTACTTCACAATCACGATCGTTTATCATCGCGACACTATAGAAAAATCTAAGAGAAATATTCGGGATGGAAAAATATTGCAGCACTGTAAATGCTAATTAAAACCTGTGGAGAAAAGGAACGCGAAAATTATTATCGCAACGCTAAAAGCAAGTACATATGGCGAGTATAATTAAATATAAAAGCAACTCTAATTCAATCCGCAATCTGTATTAATTCGCAACTCTAATGCAAACCGTATTCAATCGTACGCGACGCTAATAAAAATCGCGATTTGCCCAATACGATGATGCGTGCTGGAAACAATAAACTACAACTACAGCATACAAAAGCGAGCATAGTGACAAAATAGTAAGAAGGAATGGCTCTCCATCCTTTGGATGCAGAGCCATTGGTAGTTGCCCTCTTGAGCGACAATTTGTCGGGCCTCTTCGGCATTTAGCTTCTTCTTTTCTTCGAGCGCAATGCCCGCTGAAACTTAGTCTAGGCTCGAGACTCTATTCGCAAACAAACAAAAATAAATAAAAGTCTAACTCGCGGAGCTAAATGGAACACACGTGGACGAATCACGACCAAATATAATCGTAAAAATTGCGATTATGGAAAATCGTAAAGATTACGATTAAAACTGTAATCGGTCTTCGCCTACACGTGCAGCCTCGAGCATAATATAGCACGTTCGTTTCGGAGCCAAATCGCGATCGCGACCGCGAAAAATTCGAAAAATCGATAGGCAAAACCAGAGGCGAACGCATTTTCGTTCGCGCCACAACTTCACCGTCGACTTTTCAAATCAAATTTCCTGAAACAGGTTGAACACGCGAAATATTGCCTACCCGATCGGAGACTGTGTCAACCTGCCCGGCCCTACCTACTTATATCTATCAGGCACACCAGAAGGTATACTACCTATCCTACCTATTCCTATATTTAAAAAATGGCAAAGCATTCACACAAACACACCTCATTCAACGTTTCTCAATCAAACACTCGGGTGCAAGAACCTACACTAGAGAGACGTCCCGGGACGCCTCCGACACCCGAGCTTGGCATACAATCATTCACACTCTAAGGGTACGTACCAATTCCTGAAATCGGCTGACAAAGGCTAGCGACCATTGCGTAAATATGCGTAAACGTATATGCTTGTGCATTTCTTTCGTATAAAATATTGATTGTTAAAATATATTGTACATTTTCTTTCACCTAAGTAGGCTTGGTTCCTATAGTACCCTATTCTTTGTCATATTTTCATAATTCGTTATGGTATTCAATGTATATTTGCGATTGTTTATAATTCGTTATCAAATTCCCGAGCCGACGCATTTCCACGGCCTAACCACACACACACACAGTGTGGAAAATACGTCGTGCACGGTACACTAGCAAATGTCAGCCGCCAAACATTGTTACAAATTTAAAAACCATATGATCATCGTGCCCATTGTCTTTCACTCACCCAAGTAGCACCTGGGCACGTGAGTGAGTTCCTGACAATGAACACGGAAGGGGTTAAACCTGAAAATCCTGATCTAAAAAGATGATTAGCATACGTAAAATTGCAATAGTATATTTTATTTTCAATCTCTTTAAAAATGACTCGACTTTGCAATTTAAGAAATATCAATAGAAACTCAAAAATTACTGATAAATAATTTATTTATTAAGGAAAATGACTGTTATTGAAACTGAATTTACTAGAATTAGGAATGCAATTGAATATTTACTTGAAAAATTGGCAAGATATTAAATAAGCCTCAGGTGATTCCTTAATCGAAGTAAATTGTTCAAGATAGTTACTCCGATTTGAAAATCTACCCGTATACAAAGTGCCTTCTTGTACATAATGTGTAATAAATTTCATACGAAAAGGACTCGACTATAGCATATGAAAATTAATATCAAATGCCATCATTGGCTATGCATATTCAATGCTGATTTTAATATACGTATCGTTATATTTATTTATTTCAATGCATGATTACTATAATCATAAAACACTTGCAGTAACGAAGTCAGAGGGTATCCGACTTCTGCACTGCTCAACAGTGAATACAAATTTCAATTGATTATAAGTGCAATTATGAATTTAGTATACAAGGTCCTCAATATACATACATTTGTTCAATGTATTTATTAATGTCATGATATATTTTTATTAAAATAGAGGAACCTACGTGAACTGTGCTTATTGGACCAAATATTTATTTGAGTAAGAAATATTTCTATTGTTCTTGATTTTTTTATATTAAAAGACGCGGTGTACAAGAAGGCAGATCTAACCTCATATAAGAAATAATACACAAGAAAATAATGGCGGTCACTATGCTCGCAAAACTACTAAAAAATACAACCAGTCACCCGTGCCGCTTCGGACCAATCGTCCTACGGCATGATTGGGGACCGGAGGAACCAAAACGCATGCGACTCACTACTTCGTCGATTGCAGGTACCAAGGAAGTACTCGTGGAGGACATCAGGAACATCACCGAGGCAGCCCAATTGAACTCAACCGCCAGGAAGTATGCAAACTGTAACTAAACAAGAAAGCAAAGAACATTAAAATCTACTGCTAACTCCTACATAATTTAATTCTTCATAGAAAACTGAGAATTGTTTAAAATATACTTACATTTCTCACTTTGTCAGTGTCGCCTAAAACATCCCCTTCAGTGATGCACTGACTCCACTCCGATAGCGAATATAAGAAAAAAATCTAAATAAGAGACTATGTGCGCGACCGCAAATTATATCGGCGAACAAATCAAGATTCTACTTTTGCGATTGAAATAATTGCAAAGGAGCACCGGTGCTCTGATAATAGTATTAATAACTACTACGCGACAAAAACTGTCTCTATAATCGCGTGTAGCTAAAGCGTAATCGAAAATTTAAGCAGAGCCACTTGCTCTGAAAAAGGTAGAAAACTTCGGAGCAAACACTGACTCAACCGACCGCATTGCGCGCGGTCAGAAAATTTTTCTGAAAGAAAACATGTTCATCCTGTCGAGTGTTTGAAAATCTAATTGTTTTACAAGTATTTTAATTGTTGTTGTTTCATCTTAATATCATAACGTCTCCGATCATATAAAACCAATATGGAAAAATGATTAAAATGCTCACGTACAAACACCTTAGTTGCAATGAATTATTTCGCATCATTGTGGCTGTTGGCTTACTCTATTTCGTCTACTCTCTCCATACTGCTGGAACAAAGAGGAACAAAGAAATAAAACAAGTGCACGAAGGTAATGATAATTGCGATATACTAAAGCAATAATTCATCTCGAATTCTATAACAAATATGAATATTCGATTTGCAAACGTGTAAGCACGCGATGTTAACAAAAGATTTAGTATTGAAGCAAAAGTCCTCGAACATGCTTTGTTCGAAATTCTTTGTACAAAGAAATAGCCGCAAATAATGACTTGCATTATGTTACTACTTATCTACAACGCGACTGTATATCATACAAGCTTTATACGTGGTACGAATTATAATTTAATAGAGACATATTGCTAAAATTCTACTTATTTCTACAAGAAATTTGAGGAACGCTTACCTGTCAGCGAGAACTTGATTTAACAATATGGCGCCGCGTCACTCTGCTCCTGCGCATTCCCGTTTGAAAGTGTCGCGTTCGCGCCATTTCTGATCCAAAGCAATCGAAAGAGACGCCATGAAACAGACTCCAACTGAAATTAGAGATAAATGTATTAAGAATCACCAATATTATAATAATATTGCCGGAAACTGTAAAAATATTGCGAGATAATGGAATTTAGGACTGAAAGATGTATATCTATACGCATAAGTGGAGTTAGATACAAAAAATGCACGTTGGGCGATTCCACTTACTACGCATTTTTTTCTCAATTTCTACTAAAATATGACTTAATATTAACAAAAAAAACTACAGAACTGTCAGGAGGGGGGAAATGAAAACAATTGATATAATATTTTGCCTTTAGGAATATGTTAGACTATGTGACATACCTTAATTCAACGGACACTCTGAACACGTCTAATCACTACGAGATCCGTTGGGCGAAAGAGAAAGATTTTTGAAATGGATTGCGCTAATTGGCTGGTAACTGGGTGGGTGGTGGGGGAGGGGCGGCCGATGGATTTTGAATATCATGTCGACGCCAATGGAATGAAATTGAAATTGGAGATAAATGCATTAAAAATCGCCAATATTGTAATAATTTTGCTAGAAAATGTAGAATATATTGCAAGAAACTGGAATTTAGGACTGAAATATGTATATTTATACGATTGGCAGAGGCGGCGAGATTGTTTGTTTATATCGCTATAAAATTATTGAGCCTATTCTTGTTTCATCTTAGTATCGGTAACAGATCATGCAAAACCAATATGGAAATATAATTAAAATGCTTACTTACATAGCCATTGGTTGGAATGAACTATTGCGTATCAGTGTAGGTACGAAGTATGGACTTAATCTGATCTGTCTAATCAACTGCCTGCATTTTCCTGTGACAAAGAGGAGCAAAAAAATGAAGGAAGTGCACGAAAGTAATGATAATTGTCATATAGTAAAGCAATAATTCATCTCGAATTCTATAGCAAACGTGAGTATTCGAGTTGTAAACGTGTAGGCACGCTTGCGACACAAGTGTACATCGTACAAGATTTAGACGCGGTACGAATATTAATTTAATCGAGATATATTACTAATATTTGTATAATTATATTTATTTCTAGAAGAAATTTGAGTTATCCTTACCTGTCAACTACATCGTTCGACACTGTGGCATGGCTCGACGCCATTATGCTTCCGCGCATTCCCGCCTGTCAGCGCCGCGTTCCCGCCAAGTATGATTCAATTTTCAAAGCAATTGAAAGAGGCGACATGGAATAGATTCAAACTGAAACTCTAACGGAGCTTTCTTCTACCAAACATCAATGACTTTAAATAAATGCATCCTTCTAGATTCTAGAGGATCAGTTTTAATTAAAAGGGCAGACAAGTTATAGAACAGAATTAAATATTTATTTCTTTTTTCGCCAAACGTTAAAAGCACATACGAGATATATGTAAGACCTAACGTGCTATATAAATTTGTGTGCCATGGTCCGGGGTTGTGTAGACACCGTTAAAATTTTCGTGTCACATGCAACATTATCGGTTTACAATAAAATAAGATTTCAGCGCTATTGGAACGGTAGGAATTATAATTAAATATTGCAAAAATGTACTAAATATGTACAATAATTATAGCAATCAAATTTATGATAAATACAAACTGCCCAATTGTTAAAATATAATTTTACAAGCTTATACAAGTATTGTATAACGAAAAACCTTCCCAAATTATATTACTAAATAGCATGGAGCAAATAACTACGAGTTTGAAATTATTTTGTTCCTTCTTAATCAGTATTTACTGCTTGTTAATACATATACTATTATTTGAAGTAAAAAATAACATTTATTATTTGCAAGTGACTTTGTTTCCTTATCCTTTTCTACTTTTCTCTTCGTTAAAGGGAAAGACAGGGAGATATAATCGTTGGCAAATTGCAAGGTATTCATTATTATTATATATAATGGTCGAACATTTTCAAAATAATATTTAAACGCAAATAATCTTAAAAAAATGTATGATTATTTCGGTAAATACTGCCGTAAAATTTGGAAACAATTTGGTTTTATTATTCAGTCACTCTCAGAACCACTTTCACCACTGCCACTACCAGATCCGCTTCCACTGCCGCTGGCTGATCGTGATCTTGAACGAGACCTCGACTTTGATCTAGATTTAGAACTTGATGGCGATTCAGATCTGGATTTAGCTGGTGATCCCGAACGGGATCTTGAAACTGACTTTGATCGAGATCGTGATTTAGAAGAGTTTCTAGATTGTGGACTACCGGATCTTGATCTCGATTTGCTACGCGATCTAGGAGGAGACTGCGATTCGGAGCGTGAACGAGAAACCGATCTGGATTTTGACGGTGATGCAGAACGAGATTTAGACCTAGAAACAGATTTTGAACGAGAACGCGATTTTCTGCTGGACGCAGGAGAAGACGCTCTCGATGATGCTCTGGATTCGGCTTCGTTTTCCGTTCCTTCTATAGTGGAAAGAAATCATGAAAGAATTATGTTGAAATACATATGAAATGTACAATTATCAAGATTATATATAGTTTTATACTACTAACCTCGTTCTTCTGCTTTCTCAGTTTCTTGCTGTTGTTCCTCCTCCTCTTCCTCCTCTTCCTCTTCTTCCTCATCTTCTTCTCCTGGTGGTTCCAATTGCTTTTCTCTATATCTTTGCATTTTAAATTCATTGGCGTTAAGCGGTCGATGTCTAACTATGAGCCTTGTGTTATTCGGCTGCTGTCCAGCTTTTTGACGACGTTTACTAAGGCGTACACGTGTTTCCAGTTCATTATAATACACCTGTAATGTAAACAATGAAATTATATTTGTTACATTAATTTCATATTATATGTTTCATTTTAAAACGTACTCCATCTGGTCTCATAACCAGGAAATAATTTTCTTCGTATCCTTTGGAAGCTTTACTTTTAACGTTCCAGTTATATTCTCTAGCCATTTTATATTCATATTCTTCGTCATCAGCATAGTCGATACTAGCTGTAAAATCTCTTCTACGCTTTTCCATGGTTTCATCCAAGGGCAAAAAGTATGCAACGAATTGTTCACCGCTTTCATCCATCACACCGCTAAAACAATATGCGAGCTTTAGTATTTCATAAAACATTCGTAAATACATAATATAATATGAAAAGTAGAAAACGTACCGAATCATAGCTTGAGACATTTCTTCAATTTGAGCTGGCACAGATCGGCCGGTAGGAGCTGGATCCGAATCGAATATAACTTGGGCACAAGGATATTTCCAAAGCTAAAAAGGAACAGCAGGAATATGACTAAACAATTTTAACATTTGCATGAAATATAGAAATGAAAATACCTTGAAATCTGGAAATACCGGCAAAATCTCCACAGGTACCACGTTAGGTTTACTGTAGTGCCTTTCAATCGACTTCTTATTATCCTCGAATGTTTTTTCAATAGCTTTTATTTGACTCTCACGGTCCATATACAGCGTTTCTTCCTATAAACATCAATATATAAACATTGTTCTGTATTGCTAGAGTAAAGAAAATGAAAATCTAATATTCAAGATATCAGCGTCGAGACTCACTTTGAAGTTTTTCTTGATACTATAACCAACTTTTGCTTCCACTTTATCCACAGTTTGTGGTTGAAATCTGGTTTGCTCCGTGGAAATATATTCGGTACGTCTGAGCCATGACACACTTCTGGCATGGTGTCTAGATCTTTTAGAATCTTGCGGAGTAAGTACATCCTCTTCTAATAGCTTTTCATCAGCAGGATCTAGCTGGGCATTCAGATCGCCAGCGTATGTATCTTTATTAATAAGGTCAATCTCAACACCTAAATCATGTTCTGTCAGTACTTCATACTTATAATTACGTTCCAGTGAAGTTGGATTATATTGAATAAACCTATAAAGGCCATACAATTATACATTATTTACTGTACCAGAGTATCGATATTTGCGTATATAATACTCACCGTGTGGATTCAAAGGGATATGTAATGAATTTTGGGTCGAACGGTATATCGGGCAACGTATTGCAGTACTTTACCCTACATATCAACTCAGATCTGGAATAAAATTAACAAGACAAACGTATAACATGTCTCTAGTAGGAACAACAGGTTATAATGTATCTTTCCCATTTAGAGTAATTCGTACCTTTTCTCTGCCGGCCTGGCAGTGCGCTTGTCCCTTTCAGTTGTACTGCCATTAGTCTGAATTGTGGGAGCCATTACTCTTTACTAAATAAAACTTAACAATATTTTACATATTACAAGAATACTTCATTCGAATTAGCAAATAGGTCCTAAAGCGCAAGCCACACTTTGTATACCAAAGTTTGTGCAACGCCATCTGCTGCAGCATACGTATGTGTGTACTGTATGTGTGATATTTAAATCCAAAGCACCGCACAGTAGTACCCGCGAAACTGTCACACTATTTTGCCCGGTTAACTGACGCGGGTTATCCCCACCCGTTTATGATACTATGTAGTTTGATGAAGCAAGTGCATTATCGGCGATGACTCTTCTTATATTTCTTGCTTGACGATTATAGTATATGTAATTATTGTAGTCAAATTGTAAAGGTTTTCCTATGAATAAAGTGCTGCCAAACTCTGCGTCAATGTAGCTGAAATTACTGCGTTCATTTTTAAAAGTTAACAATATAATGAATTTATTACGTTTATTACAAAATTAGTAAGCAAATAGCAAAACATTTTACAACTGTATATATTTATATGTACAGTGGATGCCGGTTAAGCGGGACCGCCGTTTATTTGGGACAGATACTGAAGATCGGAAACAAAAACTATTGATTTTGGCTGCTTATTGAAATTCGCTTTTTTGGGAGAAATTAGTTCGGTCCCAATGTGTCCCAATTAACCGGAATCCACTGTATTCCGAGCTTAGTACGCAGGCGTTCATTCAACCACTATATTGATTTGAATGCGCAATATCACATAACGATAGTCTCATTTGGAAATGCGGACATTGCTGTCGCTGACTTGATACGGTGCTCCGTATGATAAAGTAATAGTTTCAGAGTTTACCATAGTGAAGGAAAAGACGTGTAAAAGGAACGAGATTAAGAAATATGGTTGGACCAAACATCTCCTTGTGACTAACCGTTCCGGAAGGTGGAACAACTACACAAAGCGCATCGTTTAGGACACCTTCCGACCACGAGCGTGTAAATCCGGAACTCGCAACGCTTTGCAAAGTAAAGCTGATAAGAAATCTTTGTCACGTAAAAATATAGCATACTTAGTAGCGAAGAAAGTACGAAGATGCAATTTTATTAAACACAAGCAATAAGGAAACACGTAGTACGGCCGATGTAATAATGTAATGATTTTGAAGCTACCGCTAAGCTTCAAATTTATGGCGCGTAAAAATATAATTCTATATTAGTTACTTCAAATTATAAAATCAAGAATTAAATCAATTGATTATTTCGCGTTAAGAACACACTATTTCAATTGAATTTAAGTTAAAATAACAATTTTTCAATTTATATTCCAATTATTTTAAGGTGTATCCGGTAAGCCCTGTAACAGGGCCAGGTGCTGCGAGATCCGTATGGGAATTAAGTCCCGACCCCGACATGGTCGGGCATCTACCGAACACTCCAATTTCTAGCACTACACATCCAAACCATGGCTCTACTAAATGCACCGACTTGCGGCCTAGAAATGGCCCAGACGACAACATTTACGCAGATGAAACTGCTCCAGGTCAAACACCATCGGACGAAACGAAACATATATTTGAACTTCTTAGATCTGGGTACTCTTGAAAGGAATGAATTTCCTTTATCTTTTGGTGTTTAGTTAATTGCTTACGTTTGAAATGATGCGGGCAATTTTAATGTTTTTTCAGTGAAATTGGCACCGTCGACGACCTGGTAGAAAGGAATGGTTTAAGTGTACTGAGCGCCAGGGATGAATGGGGATACACTCCGGCTCATTGGGCCGCCTTGGATGGAAACATTGAAGTTAGCTCAATGATCCAATTTATTTAGGAGGAAAACCTAGTTTCTTTAATGTAAAACATTGCTCGATGTATTGCAGGTGATGAGATATTTAATAGAACGAAGTGGGCCTGTCGATCTCTCTTGTCTTGGAACTCAAGGGCCAAGACCGATACATTGGGCTTGCCGGAAGGGTCATAGCGCAATTGTTCAGTTGTTGTTAAAGGTACGCAATAATGTGGCACACTCTTTTGTTGTATACACATTGTTTGCGTTTATTTCTAGGCGGGCGTTGCTGTTAATGCAGCAGACTTTAAAGGTTTAACGCCATTAATGACTGCTTGCATGTTTGGAAAATTTGCGACAGCTGCATTTTTGTTAGGCTCCGGCGCAATGGGCCATCTAACAGATATAAACGGCGATACCGCCCTTCATTGGGCTGCATATAAAGGTCACGCGGAATTAATAAGATTGCTCATGTATAGCGGGGTAGATTTGCAGAAACCTGATTACTTTGGATCTACCCCGCTACACTTGGCGTGCCTTTCTGGAAATGTCAGTTGCGTAAAAATATTATGCGAGAAAAGTAAAGTTGAACTAGAACCCCGTGACAAAAACGGTAAGACACCATTACAGCTGGCCAAAAGTCACCGCCATTCCGAAATCGTAAGAATACTGCAGGCTGAACAAAAACGACGGGCCAGATGGATTCCACCCATGAATGAACTATGGTTTATACCATTTATTTTATAAAACATCGTGAATATTATATTATTCACCGATATACTTAGATCTTTGTTTTCCATCATTTTAAGGGCATTATTATTTGGCGGTGCTGGAAACAGTAAAGGTCCTATATTGCTGTTCATGATATCCGTACTTTTATGGGGATACCCAATGTACTTACTGAAATGTATTCCATTAACGTGGAACCTTCTACGCGGCAGTCATTACTGTTTCATTTATTGGAATATTGTCATGTGGATCTCGTGGATTGTAGCAAACAGAAGGAATCCTGGCTACGTACCACAAAATAGTGAAACATACTATAGAGCAATTAAACAAGTACTATTTTATAACTTTATAATTCATTAGAAAATATTACAGAATGGTTTCACAGAATGATTCTTTTTTACAGATTCCCTATTTTGATAAATGGAAGAAAAGAAACGTACTACTATCACGATTATGTCATAGTTGTAGATGTTTTAGACCTTTAAGAGCTAAGCACTGCAGAATTTGCAATAGATGCGTCACGTATTTTGATCATCACTGTCCATTTATATATAATTGCGTTGGTCTGAGGAATAGGTACATTAAAAAATAATTTATATTTAATTGCATGTTAAATATTGTTAAATAGATATCAGTTACTATTAATAATCAATTGCCATTGCAGGATGTGGTTTTTTCTTTTCGTTATGTGCGTAGCAATAAACTGTTCATTTACGATTTATTTTGCCTGTTACTGCATGGCAATCGAAGGAATCCAACTACTATATGTATTAGGTGTTCTAGAGGCATTGGTATTCTGTGGACTTGGGTGGATTTTAACATGTACCTCGGTAAATATAACGAATTCAGTCAGTTAATGCTACATAGGATTAGTATGTAAATTCATCATAATTTATTCTTTTCAGGTACTGCATGCATGCATGAATCTGACCACAAATGAAATGTTTAATTACAAACGATACTCGTACTTGAGAGACAGAAAAGGGAGATACCTGAACCCATTTAGCAGAGGCCCAGTGCTTAATTTTATTGAATTCTTTCTTTGTCCTCCAAATCATCAAACAAATGATCCACAAAATTATCAAATACTTTCAGACGATATCATGTGAATTATAATATAATTGTAATTATCATATTTCATTGTTATTGCACCACTAACAAAGTAAAAATAGCATTAGTTAAATAATAAATGTTATGTCACGAATGACAGTAACGTATACGTACTTGCACATAATCTAGACGATTATTGCTTCTAGCATCATGGCTTTCTACTCAAACATGTTTCAATAAACAATTTATTGATCTACGTTTTAAAATTTATTTCTCTCCTAATAATTTCTTTTAAACTTAAACATGATTTCAAGTAAAGTATAATTATGATTACAATCGGTTAATTATATAAAAAGGGCGCGTGTACTTATGTACGCGCGTTAGAAGTTATACTTCATTGACGTGATTAAAACGATTTATCACGAAAAAGATTTATTGAAATAAAAGAATAAAAGGATGGCAGTGGCATAAGAAAAGAAATTAACAACATTTTAAATTATGTCCATTATCATAGCTTCTTCAGGTGGTGTATTTTTAATACTATCTTGCACAAAATGGGCCAAAACTGATTATTCGAACTTTTTGAAATTGGAATGCCATCGATATTAAAAATTATTCGAAATGTTAATGTCTCTTTGAGCTTGAATTATTGCCTTGTTGCTAAACAACGCAAACGGTCAATTATTAATTATTATTTCGTCACGCAATGATTCGCAATCCATACATTCCAATCCATATCTCAATCGATATATTGAAAAGAGAGTGCAAACAAATATTTCATACCTAATATAAATTAAATATTTTTTTCTAATATAAAGTAAATATTTATTTGTCTCTTAGAAAAAAATATTTTGTTTCAAATATTAAATGAATATTTATTTTATATTGGGAAATAAATGTTTTGCCGTGACATCAAATAAATACTATATAAATATTCGAAAAAAAATATTTCTTTCTGAATCTAGAATACATATTGTATGTATATTTAAATATATAGTATGTATATTCAATCAATAAAACGGTGTTGGTGTTGGGGTCCCTGTATAAAGAATTAAATCTTATTCTCAGATGTATAATTGGGAGAGAGATGAAGGAATTGGAAAGGCTCAAAACCTATATTTATACACCGGGGAGCAACGTGAGTTGTTGTACTCAATATTAGCCATTATGGCAAAAGGCTCTCCTTGGAGTCATTTCGCCTCGGTCTATTGCCGCGATGTACGTACCAGAAATCGGCTGAGGCAGGGGACAATCTAACGTATATCGGGTCACCATCAGGCGGAGCCGGTTGACCTCGAGGAACAAACTCTTCCCACACTAATCCAGGCAAACCTTCAAGCTGAAAAGCTAATTGGAAGATTGGCCCATTGCGGGGAACTCCGGTTCTAAGAATCCTGAGCAGAGGTAACAACTGGCGAGGTGCATAAGACACAGCTCCTGACAACACATCGTTTTCGTTTTGGCATAGTAGTGGCGTTATGATACGCTCACCCTGCTTAACATTTCCGATGCATTCGAGATATATCGCTAGGGGTAGTGGCAGAGAGGTGACCATGTTATTAAGGTTTTTCAACTCATCACTGGTGTAATATTTACGAGCAGGAAGGTCCTCATCTGGTTTGTCAATATGCGCACGTTGCGCAAATGCTACTTTCGCTTCAAAAAATTAAGTTAAATAAATTAAATAAATATTCAGCATCCAATATTAATGTGAACATATTTATTAAATTAACTGAGATAAACATTAATTCATACTGAAAAGAAATAAATAATTGTAAATAATGAAATAAACCTCAATGAAAAACTGTATTTCAATGTCTCTTTTGTATGAAATATTAAATTATAATTTAATGACAACATGAATTTTTCTGCAATGAATATTATTTATTACTCTATAATTCTTTTAGTTAGTTAATATAAAATATTTAGGTTTATATAATTCAAACTTTTGTGTACTGTGTAGAAAAATACTAATTAAAATGCTCACAATGATTTGTATAGAAATTGTAGTCTACTGTAAAACTTGGATTCCGCTTTAAAAAATATGAAAGCATTATCTTATCAATATATATCGCGTTGTATTAATTATTGAACATTCTTACTTTAATTCGTAGCAAAAATCATAATTTGGTGGAGGATCTGGAATAGTGGGGGGATCTTGCGGAATATCGATCCCTTCTGCATCTAGAAGTCTCAATTTAATATCCATGGACAGTAATGTTTCTAAATCATTCTCTGCCTCTTTACTGGTCATTCTGTTACCTGTAAACGAAATTCGTATTTCGTAAAGTTTCTGCGACAAAATATCAATCGCAAAAAGAAAGTTACTACGTACCAAGCAACGCGCTAATACCGTCTGTCCAATAATCAAAAACTTGTTCATCGGGAGCCACAAAATCTAAGCTCGAAACCTCTACAGAGTCCAAAACTAGAGAGAATGCCAACTGATGCGTGGTTTTTCGTCTCTGTAAATCCTTCATGTGAGGACAGTCTCTACCTGTTAGTAAACCACGAATTTCAACGACAGCCAATTTTGTAGGAAGCTCATCTATTGTCGGCACCGACTTTTCATCGCAATCACCATAATGAAACACTTTATGATTGGGCGAAAGTCGAACATACCAAAACTTATCTTTGATCCTCTGTGGAGAAGTGCAATATTGATTACAGAATAATCCAATAGCGTAATAATTTTGCATACTATAACGGCAAAACATACCTGCCCTCTAGCACTATATTTCATAAATCTGGTGCCTTCGACCAAAAATCCTAAACGTTGTTGCTGTATGAGCTCCAATATTTCCGGAGTAATCTGTTCTCTGAGTTCGACAATCGGCCTCGCATGACTTTCCCATTCTTCTCTACTAGTTCGTTCTTGTTGCCAAAGATTGGTAATTGTTGAATACGTTAATTGTTGCAATTTATTTTTAAATTTATCCAACCCCGTAGGTTTGCACTGAAGTGCTCTAGTAATCTGCTCTCTTACTACAGAGAACACTTTTACGAAGTCCTCGGTAGTAGCCCTCATTTCCTTCCATGTCTTATTTAATAGAACTATGCACGCGCAATAGAATTCTTCGAATGGATGATCGTGTGTAAAAAACATGGGATGGTACGATTGGCCTTGTTCACTAGGTGCTTCTCCGATACGTAACACCTAATCGCATATTGAATAATGAATTTTAATTTCTTTAAACGACCTTACATCACATTTTATACACCTACTTCGCATAGCAATTTAACAAGTTCCACGCTCGTTCTACCAAAGGGACACTCATGTTCATCCGCTCTGCACGAGTTTTCTAAAACAACTTTAGTGTAAGCTTCTGTATGATTGCGTGCAAAATAAACCATGCAATCAAGAGCGAGCATGCCAGGGGGAGTTTCAATAAAATCGAGGGCCGGATTAATGTCGTATTTAAAGCCCAATTTTTTGTAGTCTTTGGCGAATAGCCCCTGCTTCCGGGCAGCTACATCTCCACCTATAGCTCCTTCTGTATCGAAAGCAATTCGTCTTAGTTCTTTAATTTTGTCATGCGCATCTTGGTCCTGTGGATCCATTTTTGTCATCATACGCTGTTCCCACAAGCTCAACACGAGTGTTTGTAGCACGTATAATTGATGCGCCATCTCTGCTCCAACCTACGTTGAAATTTAATACTACAATGAATACGTTAATTTATATCGGATGGGGAAAAAAGAACGAGGGTGCAATTTTACATACCTGCCCCGTCGACTGTATAATATTTGTTAAGAACACATTTCTAACTTGTTTAGATTGAAGAGTTGCAGCAACAGCTCTGCGTTTAGATAAATCAGCTTTAAGGAATAAAGCATTTATTAAAGCTATTGCATTTTGTTGTATTTGCGGGCTCATACTTTGTAAATGCATTACTAAATTCGGAAAAGTCACTTCCTTTTCAACTTGACCATATTTTCCGGAAGAATTCAATACTATATTTTCAAGAATGCTAAGCGAAGCTTCAATAATACTGGTGTCTTGCGTGATGGCTTGATTGTTCACATAGCTTGCTACTTTATTAATGAAAGGACTCTCTAATATGTCCCATGAAACAATCCCATGATCCATTAGTTCTACGAACGATTGAAGTGAATACGCAAGCACATTTCCCTTATACTTTTCACCTTCCACCTGTGATAGAATGCGATATAAAGAATAAAATATGAAGGAACCCAATTAAATTGAATGAGAAATTGGTTATATACCTGCGATATAATTAGTGCTAATCCCTGTTTATTGATGAATTCCAATGCGAACGTCATATCTGTGCTAAGAGTGCTCAATTTTTGCAGGGCCGCCGTTTTCTCTTCCACAGATCCATTGTTAAGCTTTGCTAAAATATCAGAAGCGGTTTTCGAAGGCGAAAACTCTAATCTTAAAATACTACCATTCTTCACTTCATTCCGATTCTTTTCTGTGATATAATTCTGATTGTTACTTTCCGAAAATTGTAACGAATACGAGTCGGGATCAGAAAGTCCCCACCCGTTGCACAATTCCTATTAACAATAAAATTATAATATAACTTTTCTTTCATTAGTACTTATGTCCACGCTGATGTCATAAACACCTTAAATTCTCTTGAAAGGTATAAGAGACAAATGCTCCCGAACAATTTTAGGCATAATAAATAAAAATTGGATTCTGAATACCTGAATGATTCCGGTAAGTGGATGTTTCTGATTAAATTCAATAAGCTGTGGAACTTGTTCCGTCATTTTAACAGCGATTTTCACAATATTTGAATCCTTTTGGACCGGCATTTTGATTGTTTGCGTGTACATGAAGGAATCAAATACGATTTTTTAATCGATACCACAAAATTCGGATGTATGAACGCCGATCCAGTCTGTTTTTTCGATATATTACAAATCTGACATATCTCTTGTCATAACAACGTGACGGCCATTATACTGCCTTCATGCTAAACAGCCTTCCCCCTCCATGACTCTTAGCTGCGTGCGCGATATACATATTCGCGCAAGGCTGAATGTATTGCAATTGCAACGTGTCCGGCGACTATCAAACTTATTTTGTTTTTTTACAATTAGTTAATTATTGAATATAGTGTGCAGTGATATGAACTTAGATTTGCAATAATGAAGGAGCGGTAATAAATTGCATTACAAAAGAAAATGTTTTTGAAGCTTTTTATTATTCAAATTATATTATTTGTATTGCGTGATCTTAAAAAATATATTTCTTTCTTCTGTTATTCGTTCAAGTTGGAAATTCATATACAATGTATTAAGGTTGGTTACAATTACAATGGTAATTACATTCAACATGCAAATATAATTTACAATGTACAATGAATCATTTGTATCACTAATATTCTCGACAAAGCATGGTCAAAGAATAATTTGTTTTGTGCTTTATGCCCTATATTATTCGTTATTCTACATAATGCATATATATGTATATATATTTGTCTAAAATTAATAAAAAAAATAGTGCCTATCAGTTCTATATCACATATATAGCATATACAATAATTATTATCAATGAATTACAATTTATACAATTCACTATCGAAGTCATCGCATTAATTGGCAACAAGATTGGAAACGGTAATTAGAAAACAGTTAAAGATATTTTACACTGAAAGTTAAAGCTTCCAATCCCATGGTATACATAACACACCATCACTCATAACAGAGTAATAATGGGTAACCCAGAGCATAACATTTTTCAACAACGGCGCTAATAAATTTTTATGCAATAATAAACGTTCGCAGCATTGTATCATCAAATCTGGAGTAATGCTGTCATCCTTATTAAGAACAGTCAAACCCAATTCTCGAACTGCTTTATCATGTAATTCCCGTTCTACATGTTTAATACTGAAACAGAATGAAATATAGAATAGGAAATTAATGCCTAATGTTATAATAAGTCGAGAAGTCTTACTTGTTATAATGGAGCAATCTCTTGGTTGCCTCTTCTAAATTTTCGGTAATAAAATTGACTAAAAGAAAGCTTGGACACGACGATGGAACTATAAATTGTCCAGTAGGAGAAAGCATTAGCGGACCTGCTTCGCTGAAAATCAAATTCATTTTATCTGAAGTTTCCTATCCTCGAAGTCATAGTGCAATATACGATACTTATAAATTATCTAAACCAAATAAATTTATATCATACTCACAAATAAATTAAGACAAAAAAGACATGGATATATAAAATATTTTAAATGTTGCGTGTAATACTAACGCTTCGATTACAATTTCGTACGTAGATAAATCGTTCGGCCATACTTTCGGATAATTCCGTCGTCCTCGATAATCCGAGAGGGTTGTAGTTAATTGTCGAAGTTGACGTTCATACTGGCTAACCATTACTTTCGGCATGAATTTCCTGCACATATAGAGTACCCTGAGCCTTACCGTCACTCAATTAATGTGTTGTATTACGCACCGTCGACCAACTTTTATGTCAAGAAGTACTTGCGAAACTGCCTTCTCGAAAGCTGGCAGTCTTAATAATACCACATCGTATTTCTGAATGTTTTTAATTAGCTGAAAAAGAACAATCACATATCTAACAAACAGGAATAATTAGTTTTGTACATTCAAAAACATCTGCTTACATCAAGCCAATTGTGTCTGACTTCGCCAGAATTTAGCATAACATTTCCCTCTACGCTTATGCCCGTATCATTGGCAAATACAACTGTCCTAGATTTCAGTACCTCCATTGGCTCAGGATGGTGCTCGGCTAATGCGTTAAAAGCTAACAAACATCCTCTGTAATGAGCTATGTTCCACCCGCAGTCCCAAATAATATTTTTTAAACCTAATTGAATGCGTAATATTTTTTCTAATTTTTCTACTTCCTCCCGTATTGGCCTGCATGCCTCTAGCTTTACGTGTACTTCATTAATGTGTTTGTCTATATATGCCCTAGAAAAACAATAACTATTCATAATTCTTATTATGGCAGCAATTATTTGTATCAAACAACGAGCAACAGCCATACTTAAGAGTGTCTGGTTCTAAATTGATTTTTCTTTTCATGAAAATCGATGCGTAAATAGGATCGTTTTCCAGTTCTGAAAAATCGATTTCCTCTCCAGGTCCTTTCCTTTGCCAATATTTTGACATATACTTTCCACTACTTGGCTGCTTTTGTTCCTTGATTTGATCAACGAACGTTGTTGGCAAATCGCATGTCTTAAGAATGGATAATATAGTTTGTCTTAGATCCTTTTCCTTCAGTTGGATCTGCACTAAAGTGAATTTTCCAGCTTTAAGTTCCTTTTGGTCCTTTGAGCGTAAATAAAACGGCAGAGTGATAGGCCTTGTAGGTATTTGTTGTTGTAAACTTTCTATAATAGAACTTAGTTGCTTTAAAGAATTTTCATTCACTGTCTGAAACATTCAAAGTCGTACAAAAATCATTACATTAATATTCAATTAAAGTTCTACTTTATAATTAAAAAAAAAATGAATTTATCGCTTGTGCAACGTATATTTATACATGAAAATGATGCGCATGCACATGTGCTGCAACTTAGTGGACTTCCTTTGTTCTATAAATAATTTGGACTCTAATCAAACAATAAACTGCGTTGTCGGCGCGTAATAAATGCAAATCTTTTCTCTTAGAGAAACTTTTGCTTTTTCCAAGTATCGAATCGTTAGAAATGAATATACATATACTTGCCCTTTGTGTCGGATATTGCCCGAAAAGATCCGGATGGACAGTAAAATAAAAAGGTCGAAGCGCAGTAGATATTTCTCCTGTACTCAAAGCTCTTACTGCATCCTTTCTGCAGATACTATAACGAAACATAGGTTACTGATTAATACGATCTGATAATATTTTTAAGATGCAATCGAGTAAACTTATGTACCATCTTCCTAGTGCACAATACATTTTCGCAGTTTACCGCAGTACCGTCAGGCGTTCATATCAGGTGAAGATTTACGAGTTAAAATGCGATAAATATCGCATTTATCACTCATTGGGCTTACTAAACATACATCAAAACACAAATAATGAATGTCGCGCTTTGGCCGTAGAATGTGAAAATTAAGATGTATAATCTTCACAAAACGTATTGATACACGCTTCCTTGGACACTGTACGTATCTTTATACCTTGTTGGAACGGATACTCAAATAACGTTGGACTTGAACGTCTACCTTTTTGCCCAATCGATGGTGGGATCTGTATAGTACAGTGGAATAGATACATGGCGTGTATTAGCCAACAAGTACTATTAAAAATAATTAACACAGTGTTTTATATCAGCTGAATTACTGCTTACCAAACGCTATGCAAAAATCGCTATGCAAATAATACTAAACTAAGTGCATGACGCATTGCATTGTTACAAGAGTACGTCATTAACGGACGCGTCATGTGTTGGTGTGGGCCGCACCAGCTGTTTTCACATCTGAGAGGTGTAAACGAATATGCAATGGGGAAAGGAGTGTAGTAGGATTAATATATCATACTAATGCCGTAGCATTTGGTTCACGTATCTGTGCTTAGTCACAGGTGGCCGATGAAAATGAGTAACATACGTTATGTTGAGTCTTTCGAGACTGAAACAATAACGTGCTGAAAAATATTGCCAATAGTTCCACGGACTTGGTTTACTAAACATGCTCGTCGAAGATTTTCACGCATGTTAAAACGCGCCGATATTTCGAAAAATATGCATCGATTGCCTATCAAAATGTAATTATTGTTTTACATGTACGTGAATTATCGTCCAGTGACAACTTTTTCGGCAATTCCATATATAAAACATCGTAAGTACAATATTTCTTACAACTAATTAATTGCGTAGCCGCTGAATACGGTTCTTTCTCGACAGTGTTTATTTCTTTTTATAATATGTAAAATGGTACAGTGTTTTAAATCCTGAATATTTTTGATTTTCTAAAAAACCTAATCGCTTTCTGTTTTAGTTTCATCATGGCATATTCTATTAATAGAAGACCTTTGCTAGGTGGTGCGTCGGACAGCGAATTTGAAGATGATTTAGAAACAGAGGTGGATGATCCTAATATTTCTGTACCCGATGAAAGACCTTTTTTAAAGCTCTATGAACCTTGCGACAAGTAATATATTACAAATTGAAATACTGAAGTTTATGTTCTCAAATATGTATTTCGTTATCTTGAACTTTCATGAAATTTGTATTAAAACTTTGATATAGTGCTAAATATTTGTTTTCTTATTTTAGATACAATATTGCATACATTGTTTTTTATCTGCTTGGTATAAATACATTAATTCCTTGGAGTTTTTTCATTACGGCTGACGATTACTGGATGTACAAATTTAGAGAAGTACCAGAAAATTTGACGCAAGCTGTTAATTACACGCATATAGAAAATATGGAAAAGAGAACTGATTTTCAAGCGAGCTTTACGTCGTATTTAAATGTAGCAAGTTCATTGCCAAATACGTTCTTTTTAATCATAAACGCATTTATTAGTAAAAGGTAAAAGAATAATGTACTCTTCTATTTATCGAGTCGGAATGAATTATTCCAATTAATAAGCTAAGAATATTCTAACCATTCGTAAATGTTGATACAGAGTTCCCTTGCGAGTAAGGATGGTTGGCTCTCAGTGCGCAATACTATTATTATTCATTTTAGCAACAACATTTGTGAAGGTAAACACGGACAAATGTAAGTTACAGAGGCAAAATGATTTGTATTCGAGTAATGCATTTTACGTTTAAACAACTTTATTTTTATTAGGGCAAGGAACATTTGCAGTGATTACATTAACCACAGTGGCATTGGTAAACGGTAGATATCTAAAAGTTAAAGTATTACTGCCAATTGGGGTAATTATATTATGTAACAATGGTAACGATTGTTTTGCAGCTGCGAGTGCAATTTTTGGGGGTAGTTTAATGGGCATTGTTGGACGTTTTTCACCGAAGTACATAACTGCTATGTCAAGCGGCCAAGCTCTTGGTGGGATTTTTACTGCTGCGGCCGAGATATGTTCTTTGTGGATTGGCGCTAGTCCTGTCCTTTCAGGCCTAGTTTATTTTATTATTGGAGATATTATACTGTTTTTATCTTTAGTTGCATATCTAATTTTGGAAAAAGCAGTAAGTAACTTAACATCTTAATAAGTATATTATAATGATATTTACGACACAAGTGTTCTATAAGTAGATTATGATAATTGTACAGATGTATAACATGTAATATGTTATATGATAGATTGAACAAGAAACTATATAGTCTCATGTAAATGATATCTATATATTGACATTTTTTTAAACATCAGGCATTTTTTAAACACCATATGCTGGAAAAAATACCACTAAATGTGGAGGCAGATTATTCAATAACGGGGGAAGTGACATTCTCCCATGAAACTGCAGTGTCTTATATGCGTATCATTAAAAGGATTTGGCATTATGGAGTCAGTGTATTTTTAGTATTTTTTATATCACTATCTGTCTATCCAGCAGTTACTGTATTAGTAGAAAGTCAAAATAAAGGCAAAGGATACGCATGGAATGGTAAGTAATCAAAGATGTGTAAGTCAAATTCACTTTGTCGTTTTTCTAGGATTTCTATATGTTTTCCAGATCTTTATTTTGTGCCCGTGGTGACATATCTCATTTTTAGTACTGGAGACTATATTGGAAGAATATTATCAGGAATTTTTCAATGGGTCTGTATAAAAAAAATATTTTGAGTTGTACAGTCTTTTGTAACGAATTTCAAGTTAATTAAATTTCTTAATTACAAGTTGTAATTAAGACTGGAAATTTTAAGCTTATTAAGTAAGTCGCAACAATTGCGAAGGTGAATACTGAATAGTTGTTAAGAAATTAACAATTCAAAGTGTTTTCTATCTATTTGTACTTGCGTTAGTGTTAATATTTTGTGAACTGTCGACTTTCTTTTTCTAATGCTTACTTTTTTTCAAAATAATTACTTAATGTCTTTAATGTTTTAGCCGAAAAACAAACCATGGCTGGTCATCTTTTTGAGTCTAATGAGAGTTATCTTTGTACCAGTCATTATGTTTTGTAATGCCCAACCTAGACATCATCTTCCAGTTTACATTCATAACGATTTTTATTACATTTTAATAACTATTGCATTCGCCATTACTAATGGCTATTTATGCAATCTTACATTTATTTTAAGCCCCACGTAAGTATTATAATTACAAATATTAATGTGCACAACCAATTTAATTTTGATACCAACAATTATTAAACAGGATTGTAGATCCTCATGAGAAGGAAATTGCATCTGCTATGATGGGAGCATTCCTAGGCTTGGGTTTAACGACAGGTGCTTCACTTAGTTTACTCATGGTTAAAGCACTTTAATCATTGGCATTGGCAGAAGTAAGCCGATAACTGACACAAACATTCATCTCACTGCCTGCCATGTATATATATGTATATACATATATATGTTTAGAATAAAGTTGGACCACAGGACACGATGTCCTACCGTGTTAAATGGATACAATGATTTTATCCATATAATGTTTTGTACATTACGATACATTATTTTTTCAACATCTCCTTATGTGGCTACGCAAGGGAACTTGACCATTCCGAAAATATATATCAGATGTTTTATGTATAAAATGGAAACTGTTCTCCGGTAGATTGCATGTAACAGGTTTGAATGACATACTAACATGTAACAACTGAACCAGTTATATGAATGATATAACTCTAGTCATTAATTACTTAAATAGTGCATTTATTTATAAGGAAGCAAAGTACAATAAATTGATGATAAATTTTTCAACCTTTATTAACGAAGAATGCAACATAGGTCGTAATAATAATAGTTTATATCAATACTTATATATTAATAAAAGAAAAATATATATAAGTTAAATCGAATCTTTTGAGCAAGGTAAATTTTGCTAACATCGTGTGACTAGAGGAGCATTCTTCCAATCACCTTAATGCAAGTAATACGTACATTTTACATACTTTTTCATTTTCTAAATAATTTATAAATATCTTTAGACACATTAGAATACATGTAATTAAAGTCATATACTTTCAGAATCATTTCATTTAATTCGTGAAAGAAGCTCTTCTACTGGAGCACACATGTATCTCATGATGGATATTGTTTATTTTTACTAGTTAATGGAACAAAAACGACGCTCGTGAGAGACTTTTTCTTGATTTCTCCATCCATTGTTTTATCAATCTGTATTAGCGTTTGATCTGAATTCTCTGGACCCATCGGTAATACCAAGCGCCCTCCAGGAGCTAGTTGGTCGATCAGCTGGACAAAAATTTGCTTGCAAGGATAGTGAATTTTTAAATAACAACGTTTTAATTAAATGTTTTTCTTACAGCTTGTGGCATTTCTTTAGCAGCAGCGCCAACATGAATGGCGTCGTACGGAGCTTTTTCTGGATATCCTAATCTCCCATCTCCGACTGAAATATTACATTTTCCTATGTACAAGAAGTAAAAAATTTAACACATATGCATATGATAGTAGAAAACAATTACCAACTAATTCGATATGACCGCTTTGAAGAAGTTCTGGATGATCTTTTTGAATGTTTTGCGTAGCAAATGTTTTAAGCTGCGGAATATGCTCGATGCCGATAACCAGACCATCCGAGCCCATCATCATTGCCATACACGTTGTCAAATATCCAGAACCGGAGCCAACATCCAACGCTCTTGCACCATTGCGCAATTTGTCTTCGAGCACTTCCAAAGCATACGCGTGCTGAATAATTTTCATTCGTCCAGTTTTAATAATACGGATACATTGGAATTTAATTTAAAAAATTAAATACCATATGGGGAGCACTTATAGTAGCGCCATAACCAATTCCTTGCGGAGAGTCTATGTAAGCGTAATTCGGTTGGGTATAATTTCCTCTATCCACAGCAGACATTGCTTGGTAAACCTTCTCAGACTTAATCACCCTTGATTCTAGAACAACATATCTATTACTATCAAGCTATACACCTTATTTCATATACGCAAGGGATTTCTTTTATGGTTACATATGTAACATGCAGAAAATTAAAATGATATACATTGCGCCAGTTGTACTTATACTACTCACTTTTAAGATGTTGTATAAGATCATGATTGTTCTTTGCCTGAAATCTCCCGGACCATGCCATTTCATGTGTAGAAATGGAAAGAAATAAACTAATCGCTATAAAGATAAAATACGTTGAATATTGGGCCTGAATTTTGAGACCTGCTAATTATATCTTAATGAAATTGTGGCAAGTGGCCTTGCAGGAATTTCCTTGTAGATATTGCTAAAATTCGTTATATCTTCAAGTGGTATGGCAAGGATTCCTAATAAAAAAAAAGGAAAAATTTATTACTTCAGGGAGATATGTGTAGATGACAAGTTGTGCAATATTATGACAGGTTTATTGAAGCCGGTTACAATTCGGTACAGATGCTGCTTTGAAAACGTAATTTTAGGCAAATGACATTTGTTCAAATCTTTTTTCAATAATGCAGTTGTTACGTTGATCGTGGCAAAGAAGTTGTGGAACTAGTGCAAATTCTAGGCAAAACAAAGCACCACAATATATCAACGACTACGTCGTAGCCAAACTTGAATTTAGTAGTTGTGTCAGGTGCGTTGTTATAATCATTTACTAGTAGTAAATTACTACGCTATCTCCATTGACAATAGTGCACCGACGAGATATAGAAATACACCAATCATAGAATGGATTCGTACGGCCTGAATTCCCGGGGTATTAAATACCCTTACCACAGACGAGATATAGGAATAGACAGGACATCTTTTGGACTTTCGTGGCCCAACGTGACGGCCATACCGACTCAGAAATCCGACACTGATTTGAGCGTCCCCTGCTCATGAACAGTGATCACTTGAAGACTATTATTTACTGAAGTAGTTGGGGCAGGGCTCATACAATTGTGTGAATATATGTGAATGCTTTGGGGGAAATCAGTATAGCTCTTTCTCGGTCAACGTTTCGGTAGGAAAATTGAGCTACTGTCACAGACGAGATATATGAATTCCTATATCTCGTCAGTGAAATGATCTCTTATATCTCGTCTGTGTGAAAAGATGCTAGAAAACTATTTGAACGCTCACAACGGTAGGAATTGTAATTTAAATAAAGTTAAAGAAAAACAAATATTAGTTTGACGGAAATAGTTTGCTTATTCTATAGTGCAACAAACATTACAAACATTTGATTACACAGATGCGTTTGTTATTACTAATAAATATATTTGCATCCTACTATTCGACTAATATCCATACTGTAACACTTGCAATAAAAAATATTCAGTTCGATATGATATTCAAAAACACGCGCCGTAAGGAAAGAACATCACCCCCATCGCCAAATCAGCTACCAGCCAATCAGCGCAATCCATTTCAAAATTCTGCCTCTTTCGCCCAACGGATCGCGTAGTGATTAGACGTGTTCAGAGTGTCGCGAATTAAGGTATGTCACATAGTCTAACATATTCCTAAAGGCATAATATTATATCAATTGTTTTCATTTCCCGTCTCCTGAGAGTTCTGTAGTGTTTTTTGTTACTGTTAAGTCATATTTTAGTAGAATGTGAGAAAAAATTGCGTAGCAAGTGGACTCGCCCAACGTGCATTTTTTGTATCTAACACTACTCCTACGTATAGATATACATATTCAGGCCCCAAATTTCATTATCTTGCAATATATTCTGCAGTTTCTAGCAATATTATTATAATTTTGGTTATTCTTAATACATTTATTTGAAATTTCAGTTCGATTCTGTTCCATGGCGTCTCTTTCGCTTGGTTCGAATCAGAAATGGCGCGAACGCGACACTTTCAAACGGGAATGCGCAGGAGCAGAGTGACGCGGCGCCATATTGTTAAATCAAGTTCTCGCTGACAGGTAAGCGTTCCTCAAATTTCTTGTGGAAATAAGTAGAATTTTAGCAATATGTCTCTATTAAATTATAATTCGTACCACGTATAAAGCTTGTATGATATACAGTCGCGTTGTAGATAAGTAGTAACATAATGCAAGTCATTATTTGCGGCTATTTCTTTGTACAAAGAATTTCGAACAAAGCATGTTCGAGGACTTTTGCTTCAATACTAAATCTTTTGTTAACATCGCGTGCTTACACGTTTGCAAATCGAATATTCATATTTGTTATAGAATTCGAGATGAATTATTGCTTTAGTATATCGCAATTATCATTACCTTCGTGCACTTGTTTTATTTCTTTGTTCCTCTTTGTTCCAGCAGTATGGAGAGAGTAGACGAAATAGAGTAAGCCAACAGCCACAATGATGCGAAATAATTCATTGCAACTAAGGTGTTTGTACGTGAGCATTTTAATCATTTTTCCATATTGGTTTTATATGATCGGAGACGTTATGATATTAAGATGAAACAACAACAATTAAAATACTTGTAAAACAATTAGATTTTCAAACACTCGACAGGATGAACATGTTTTCTTTCAGAAAAATTTTCTGACCGCGCGCAATGCGGTCGGTTGAGTCAGTGTTTGCTCCGAAGTTTTCTACCTTTTTCAGAGCAAGTGGCTCTGCTTAAATTTTCGATTACGCTTTAGCTACACGCGATTATAGAGACAGTTTTTGTCGCGTAGTAGTTATTAATACTATTATCAGAGCACCGGTGCTCCTTTGCAATTATTTCAATCGCAAAAGTAGAATCTTGATTTGTTCGCCGATATAATTTGCGGTCGCGCACATAGTCTCTTATTTAGATTTTTTTCTTATATTCGCTATCGGAGTAGAGTCAGTGCATCACTGAAGGGGATGTTTTAGGCGACACTGACAAAGTGAGAAATGTAAGTATATTTTAAACAATTCTCAGTTTTCTATGAAGAATTAAATTATGTAGGAGTTAGCAGTAGATTTTAATGTTCTTTGCTTTCTTGTTTAGTTACAGTTTGCATACTTCCTGGCGGTTGAGTTCAATTGGGCTGCCTCGGTGATGTTCCTGATGTCCTCCACGAGTACTTCCTTGGTACCTGCAATCGACGAAGTAGTGAGTCGCATGCGTTTTGGTTCCTCCGGTCCCCAATCATGCCGTAGGACGATTGGTCCGAAGCGGCACGGGTGACTGGTTGTATTTTTTAGTAGTTTTGCGAGCATAGTGACCGCCATTATTTTCTTGTGTATTATTTCTTATATGAGGTTAGATCTGCCTTCTTGTACACCGCGTCTTTTAATATAAAAAAATCAAGAACAATAGAAATATTTCTTACTCAAATAAATATTTGGTCCAATAAGCACAGTTCACGTAGGTTCCTCTATTTTAATAAAAATATATCATGACATTAATAAATACATTGAACAAATGTATGTATATTGAGGACCTTGTATACTAAATTCATAATTGCACTTATAATCAATTGAAATTTGTATTCACTGTTGAGCAGTGCAGAAGTCGGATACCCTCTGACTTCGTTACTGCAAGTGTTTTATGATTATAGTAATCATGCATTGAAATAAATAAATATAACGATACGTATATTAAAATCAGCATTGAATATGCATAGCCAATGATGGCATTTGATATTAATTTTCATATGCTATAGTCGAGTCCTTTTCGTATGAAATTTATTACACATTATGTACAAGAAGGCACTTTGTATACGGGTAGATTTTCAAATCGGAGTAACTATCTTGAACAATTTACTTCGATTAAGGAATCACCTGAGGCTTATTTAATATCTTGCCAATTTTTCAAGTAAATATTCAATTGCATTCATTTCTTAATTGCATTCCTAATTCTAGTAAATTCAGTTTCAATAACAGTCATTTTCCTTAATAAATAAATTATTTATCAGTAATTTTTGAGTTTCTATTGATATTTCTTAAATTGCAAAGTCGAGTCATTTTTAAAGAGATTGAAAATAAAATATACTATTGCAATTTTACGTATGCTAATCATCTTTTTAGATCAGGATTTTCAGGTTTAACCCCTTCCGTGTTCATTGTCAGGAACTCACTCACGTGCCCAGGTGCTACTTGGGTGAGTGAAAGACAATGGGCACGATGATCATATGGTTTTTAAATTTGTAACAATGTTTGGCGGCTGACATTTGCTAGTGTACCGTGCACGACGTATTTTCCACACTGTGTGTGTGTGTGGTTAGGCCGTGGAAATGCGTCGGCTCGGGAATTTGATAACGAATTATAAACAATCGCAAATATACATTGAATACCATAACGAATTATGAAAATATGACAAAGAATAGGGTACTATAGGAACCAAGCCTACTTAGGTGAAAGAAAATGTACAATATATTTTAACAATCAATATTTTATACGAAAGAAATGCACAAGCATATACGTTTACGCATATTTACGCAATGGTCGCTAGCCTTTGTCAGCCGATTTCAGGAATTGGTACGTACCCTTAGAGTGTGAATGATTGTATGCCAAGCTCGGGTGTCGGAGGCGTCCCGGGACGTCTCTCTAGTGTAGGTTCTTGCACCCGAGTGTTTGATTGAGAAACGTTGAATGAGGTGTGTTTGTGTGAATGCTTTGCCATTTTTTAAATATAGGAATAGGTAGGATAGGTAGTATACCTTCTGGTGTGCCTGATAGATATAAGTAGGTAGGGCCGGGCAGGTTGACACAGTCTCCGATCGGGTAGGCAATATTTCGCGTGTTCAACCTGTTTCAGGAAATTTGATTTGAAAAGTCGACGGTGAAGTTGTGGCGCGAACGAAAATGCGTTCGCCTCTGGTTTTGCCTATCGATTTTTCGAATTTTTCGCGGTCGCGATCGCGATTTGGCTCCGAAACGAACGTGCTATATTATGCTCGAGGCTGCACGTGTAGGCGAAGACCGATTACAGTTTTAATCGTAATCTTTACGATTTTCCATAATCGCAATTTTTACGATTATATTTGGTCGTGATTCGTCCACGTGTGTTCCATTTAGCTCCGCGAGTTAGACTTTTATTTATTTTTGTTTGTTTGCGAATAGAGTCTCGAGCCTAGACTAAGTTTCAGCGGGCATTGCGCTCGAAGAAAAGAAGAAGCTAAATGCCGAAGAGGCCCGACAAATTGTCGCTCAAGAGGGCAACTACCAATGGCTCTGCATCCAAAGGATGGAGAGCCATTCCTTCTTACTATTTTGTCACTATGCTCGCTTTTGTATGCTGTAGTTGTAGTTTATTGTTTCCAGCACGCATCATCGTATTGGGCAAATCGCGATTTTTATTAGCGTCGCGTACGATTGAATACGGTTTGCATTAGAGTTGCGAATTAATACAGATTGCGGATTGAATTAGAGTTGCTTTTATATTTAATTATACTCGCCATATGTACTTGCTTTTAGCGTTGCGATAATAATTTTCGCGTTCCTTTTCTCCACAGGTTTTAATTAGCATTTACAGTGCTGCAATATTTTTCCATCCCGAATATTTCTCTTAGATTTTTCTATAGTGTCGCGATGATAAACGATCGTGATTGTGAAGTAGCGTTGCGACCACAATAAAATGCCCAAATAGGTTCCTGAGTCACCAAAGGCAGCTATTAAAGCTGCAGAAGGTGACTGCTTCGATGGTAGTCCTGGATGCGACTACCATGACTTCTCCGTTATTAGTGTTGCGATATAAAAATGATGGGTGCAGTGAATTACTATTTTTTTTAATACATACGAAATACTATATTAAAGATAATGAAGCACCATACGCGATTGAGTTTGCAAGTAATGCAGTAAAGTAGTGTTGCGAGAAAAAGAGATGATCCACTTACGGTTTTCAATCGGGCTTATAACAAGTGGACGATAATTAATAGTAGAATGCCCCTCTGGCTATTTACTATTCTCTTTTGCTTCTCCCCTTTTTATTAACACTAAAAGCGAGTTGTTTCATCTTCATATCCAAGTGTATGTTTGCATTTGTAATTCATAATTATTATTCAACATATTTGCATTTTGGAAGTACATGCTCCCTTTGTACTACTGCACTATTTTTTCACAATTACTATTCTCATAAAAAAGTCTGTTACAGAATTGTTAAGTTAAAGGAGATGTCAAAGGAATAGAATATTGCCTCAAGTACATTAAATAACATACATTGCAATATGTAAGTAATCAGAGGCTCAAAAGTGATGTTGTATGGATCAAATAAATCGAAGGAAATCATATGATACCTAAGAAATATCACTAAATTCTTATGAACTTTGATCTGTTTCAGGTTACGCGATCACAATTTTAGCGAAAGAAGATTCATCATGAAATATCCCTTGCCCCCCCCCCTGTCCTTTCAGATTTTCAATTAGATAGGATATTTCCAAATTGAATTAGCTTTTTAGTCAGGTAGGATGTTTTAAGTTAAGATTTAATTTACCTTAATTAAAGGTAGAATGTATTTAAATTACGTGCATGCTAATCTATAATATATTATAATGCTTATTCTTTGGTTTTAGTCAGGTCTAACAGAATTTTGATTTTCAGCTTGCCCCATAATGAATAATTTTAATACCTCCTATTTACTTAAACTAACTATAAGTTAATGTGTATTACAATCCTTATTTTTTATTTCAAAAGGTTTAACAGAATTTTCAGAAATAATCAGATTTTCAATTAGATAGGATACTTATAAATTGAATTAGCTTTTTAGTCAGGTAGGATGTTTTAAGTTGAGATTTAATTTACCTTAATTAAAGGTAGAATGTATTTGAATTACGTGCATGCTAATTTATATTATATTGTTTATTCTTTAGTTTAAGTCAGGTCTCACAGAATTTCTATTTTCAGCTTTCGCAATAATGAATAATTTTAATACATGCTATTTACTTGAACTAACTATAAGCTAATGTGTATTATAATCTCTATTTTTTACTTCAAAAGGTTTAACAGAATTTTTATTTTCAGCTTTCGTTACAATTATTTATTTTAATACATTTTACTTACTCAAACAATGTATAAGCTAATTTATATTATAATGTTGATTTTTTAGTTGATTTAGGTTTAACAGAATTTTTATATCCAGTTTGCATATCAACCGGGCTGCAAATATACATCAGAAGGAAGTAGCGTTTAATTTGTAAATAATAACTTTTGTAATTTAATGGTGGTAGGTGCGCGGCCGCGCGGGTCTCCATTCGCAGCAACCTCCACGTGGTGAGACCTGGGCAATCGATTTTATTTACCATACAGTTACCAATTTTAACACTTATACTTTTGTGATTTAATTGTTAATTATATGGTAAAAATGTCGAGCTAATTGGCTGCGATTTTTTAAATTTCTCCTATTCCTAACATTACACTTAATTGCCTTCTTGAGTTCCTCCCATATCACCGCGGTTGACCGCGGAGGTTTATTTCAGGTCAACGTTTTCACAGAGTGCTAAACTGTATTGTATTGTATGCCCATCGTATTGTAAGATACCCATGATTATTGTAGTGTTTCTTTAAGATTTTTAATTAACATTAAATGTTTCATATCCTCTGTTGCCTTTCATTACGGCAAAGAACAAAAGAATTCTTTAAAATTATTTAATTTTCGCATCGTTTTCTCTAATCTGTGGGTAACGTTGCGAGTGACACAGAAATGGTAATGGGTCCCTGGGACCCAGAAATCGTGGCCGAAAAAATACATTGCATGCTTGTCTATTCCTATATCTCGTCGGTGGTAACTGTACCGCAGACCAGACTAGTTTGTGCTGCTATCTAGCGGCGAGAATGTGTATAAGCGGGGCGTACTTGGCTGATTGCGTCATAAGAGAAACTGATTTTCCTAGGTAGTCAGCCATATTGACTCGCGCGTAAGAACATCGAAAGCAGTCCCGTATTCACTGTGCTTCACAGTTTGAATTAAGTAGTGCGATAGTATCACAGAAGTTCCTCAACCGAGCTGGATTTTTCCATGAACTGTGACCATTTGCCGGGCAAAGAATTTGGAAATATCGAGGTACGTAGGCAATAATACTTGTATTCATGGGGGGACTATTTGAAAATGGTGCGAGTATGGGCCGTGGCCACATCCAGCGTCGCCCCTCGATTCGACGGACCTGTTTCGTATTCGTAGCTGTCGGCGGAATTGGAACAAGAGTTGTTTATGTGCTTGTAGTAGGAAGTTCTCCGTTATTTGTACGCAAAAAAAACGATTAGTGCATCAGCCCCGTGTATTTCTTCTTATTACACTTTTATTTACAATTTTTTTTATTGTGGTGCATTATTTAAGGGAAGAACGCGTCTACGTCCTATAGGTGAGTTTATTAGTTTTGTTATTGCATACCTTCGTGACACAGTGCGACAGGAATTCGTTGGAAATATTTTATCGAAGTAGAGAGATACTTCTACTTTGAAATTGGCGGTCAGTCAATCATCATTTCGTATTGTTATGTTGTTCTTCATATTTTTACGTAAAAGTAATTCTGTGCGACGAACGCGTATTATTCGCATAACCTACTGCGATGTCAAACAATTTACGATAAGAAGTGTAACAGTTTATTCATTCATTCATTACACGTGTCAGGAAAAATGTTTGTAATTTTTGCACGCACACCTTTGATATAATATATATTTCGATCAACGATGTTCGGAAAAATCTACTTGGTCCGGCTGATGGAAATTTCTGACAACAATTTTAAAGTCTTTTTAATGAAATAATCCTTTCCCTTTGAATAAATAGTAGAACACAATTCTTACCTGAAAGTGTAAAGCAAAATATATTAGTAAATACTAATTAAAGCAAGGGAAATAATTATTGTATTAGTAAGATTAATAAAATAATTTTTTTTTAGTTAAGAGCCTAATTGTCACTTTATGATTTATGATATATTTACGATATGATTTATAAAAATGATTTTATTCGAAAGTTTCGTATAAATCAAGATTTTGCACGCATCGATTTAGTGAGCTCGGTACGTGAGAAATCTGAATTAGTAAAGACCATATTGTAAACGCGATACGATACGCAACAAACACAATCCTGAGTTTGAATTGCATCTCAGGTACGCAAAAGATTCGGGAACCCGAATTGGACCTAGGGTGTGTAGCATAAACACGAAAGCTTCAGGTTCCCGAGCATTTGTGTGTCTCCGAGATATAATTTACCCCGTGAGATAATATTGATTAAATCAGCGAAATTAGTTAGTAAATAATATATCGTTAAGTCGGCTCTTGTCTAATCAAAATTATTCTCAAGTACAGTTAGGTACAGTTATTAAATTTCTATGCAACATCATATTTCGATCAAAGTGCATCATAATGCAAAAAAACACTCAGGATTCACTGAAAATCGCTGTTACATGAAGATCAGAAAGTTTAGTGCCATTAGTCTATTTTGTATCGTTCCCAGTTTCATGTGCAAGCCTCAGGCTAGAGTTCCTTTCCCGCTCTCTCTTTATATATTCGATTAAAACACGATATTTTCTGCGCTTTGTCGATGCTGACTTTTACAACCATCTGCTAAATCTGTTGTTAAAGTGTGCAATCTATGAAACCTATAATTCGAATTCGGTCCAGTGTATATGTAGATCATATATCGGATGAACGAAGATATATTGCCCGGGCGTAATGCAGAGGCTCTTAAGACCTTCGAACTTCGTGATTTCGTCATTTTTCGGCATACGCTCATTAGTAGCAATTAGGTCAATTATGTACTTTGTCGCGGAGACGCCAGCCTTTTCGAAGGTTTCCCTAGCTCGGCCGTCGCACTTCTAACTGACGTCAACGATAGATCAGAGTCCCTCTTCGCTTTCCCGAATACAAAAATCTCTTGAATATTTTTCTTCATACCAACCTTATTGTTAGTCTCGTATTTCTAACGTAAATTACATCAATTTAATGAGAACACGTCATGAAAGAAGTATGCCAATCGTTCGACGTTGCAAACAACTGCGTCGGAGGTCGAATGGAGCGTAATTTAGCTAAGTATAGATTCCATCGTGTACTTAGGATTGTTACTACAAACGGTGCATAACCGTTAACCAGGGCAAGGAAGTGTATTCGTGGCTGATGCGTAGGGAGGTGTGGCGTTGATAGGAGGTGATGCACGACATGACCAAAGTTACAATGAACTTGGGGGAACGAGCTTATCCACTACTCTAACACACCGTAGTACAACGTGCCTTTCTCTTATTCACGAGAGACCGGTGCGTGCTCATGAACTATGACACGGGTACCGCTTGGATACGTTTGGACCAGAACGTTCCTCGATACCGAAGACAGAACAGAGTTTAACTGGAAGCCATGACGAACAAAATTAGCATTATGATTTATTCAAAATAATAGATTTGTTCGCTAGATAGAGTGATAATGATTAGCAGATAATTCAATGTGGTTTTATCAGCCAATTCAGTTTATCCTTATCGAGTATTATCCAAGCCAGACTCAAAGAAGCACGGGGTCGTAGTATGTATGTAGTAGTAACGCCAGACGTATCGCACCTGTTAGCGTACTATGCCTCGCGTGGTCGGCCGATTCACGTAAAATTTAATTGCACACTCGACCGGCGGGTGCCTGTCTTCCGTAGAGCAATCACCGGAAGTTTTGGCGATACGCCTGCAACGCGCGATGGATACCAGGAAGATAAGCGTGAACAAGTACAGTGGCATGCCGCGACTGGAATAGTAATTCGCGGTTGAATTTAAATAATTCTGCTTCAAGTCAATCGCTCTGCGTCCAGAGCAGCATCGTGCATATCAAACTTCGTCATTTTATTCTTTTATTTACATTCCTGTCGGCGTTTTATATGTTGGCAACGTGTTCACAGATCGTATGGTAAAAGGTACGCGGTGCTCGTGCTTGATTAAATCACGCGTGTAATCAACGCGATACCTGATATCTTTTTTTTCGCTTTTTCTATTTTCGTCATGGCCGCTTGGCGGATCTAATCGGCGAGCGAACGTATTTTCTCTTCGACGAATTCCTTGCGGCTCGTAATCCGTCCGATCGTTCATCCGTATTTATTTCTGACCGCCTTCATAGAGAACGTGAGTTGTATTTTCGCGGAAACTAAGCACTTTCTTTTCCATCAACGAACGGAGAAAGAGAATCGCGTGAAATCAGGGACGTGGGACGTTTCCACGCCCGGTGTCGGAGATGTTTTTCACGAGCAGAAAATACGGTGTAAAGACTACGATTGGCGCAAACGGGCGTAGGTACTGAGAACGGGAAATGATTGAACCGAGAAAAAGCAGAGCGCAATAACGCCAAGCCTTGCCGTGTAACAGCATCGGTACGTTACGGTAGGACACGGTCAATTATCTCAGTTTACCGGAGGAAAAAGTGCTCGTAAAACTCGGCCATTGTTATTGCACGAAATCGCTACGACGATAGAGGAGTAAAACGATGAACGTCTCTTTACAATTTGTTTACGTTCCTACGAAGAAATTCCATTGTTTTTGAGGGCACGGAAAATCATGGCATATAAGGGGACCCTGTTGTCCTTGCTATAGAAACCAAATTTACTCATAAATGAACACACTTCCGTTGCTTTCCAATTTATTCCATTAACAGCATTACCTACTGGAGTTTAGTTGCGTCGAAGCTCACTGTGCTGTATAAAATTGATATAAATTCTAAAGTTGTACGTGAGTCATGCGAAGCGGAGCATGATGCACGGTCGAAGCGATATTATACAGATGCATACATGTTTTCGTCGATAACGAACATTCGAGCTTTTCATTCTACACGCATGTGGAAGTCCCCCCCTAAACCAATGCTGTCCACAGGTGGGGTCTCCTATGCGGCCGTGTTTCCCAACGCGCATTATTACTGAAAGATAGGGAATACTTTGCAACCGTTACTTTAAATAGTTCTGAACAAATCTTGGTGCAGGGATTAATTAATTAAATCAATGTAGGAACCGCTGGCGGATCCTTGAACCAACAACACCCGGGATCAGTCATTTCACGCATCAAAAACTTAATTGACGTTGATTCTGAACTTAAAGTGCAAGGTGCTCGTTCGAGCGACTAAAAGACCGTCGTGTACGTGACTCGGTGTGCTGCTTGAATTTATGAGCAATCAGGTAAACATAGCGTCAGCTCGTTTCTCTCGACAACGGGAGGAATAAAGAGGAATAGGTCTGCGAATCCCGGTTGGCGAAATTTCGGGCGGCGTTTTTACAGCTTTCAGCCCTTTAATTTCACGCATCAAGGAATCCTCGTCACCCTTCGTGCCTCCTCCCTTACCTCAACCCTCTCCTTGTACTTGCCTCCCCGCCCCTGCCATGCCTACCATTGAAACTCGCGACAGAAGAAGACCTACGATGAATGCCGCGCTTGCGAGCGCGATGAAAGAAAGGGTTGAACGACAGCAAGAAAAAAAACGCGCCAGGCCTTCCCCTGCAACCCGTGGGGTTGCAACGCGTCTGTCCAACGCCCGATAAAAACTGTCCCAACTTGTGTGTACGTATATTCTCTCGAATCGGCCGCTGAAGAAACCTCAAAGTGTCTGTGCGTATGCGAAAATCATCGCCACCCCAGGCCGCCCCCACGTAAAAGCGTCGAACCCTTTGTCTTTCTGGTACTTACGTCGCGCCACGATTTTTATAACCGAGACTTCACCCACGGCGTTCTGGAGTTTCGTTAATTACTCTCGACACCGAATGCTTTTCAAACGCGCAGGTTAGCCGAGGTAAAAGAACGCGCGGTAACGATCGACGGAGACAGAAATGAAAAAAGCTCCAGCAAAGTATTCCCTCGATGCATCGACGAATTACCCGAGTCGCCTGGAAATTCAGGCGGTGGATTGAAACGACTACGAGAAAAGGGGTTCGAGAACTCTTCTTGTTGGCTGTATCAATTGCACACGCAGGCCGTAGTCGAGGCACGCTTCGCAGAAGCTGTTGTGCGAACACGCTGCGAACGTGGCTAAAAGTCTGGCTGTATCGCAGTGATCGTTTGTTGCTATTCGCAAGCCGGAAAATTGTCAGCTTGCACGTAACTGGCTGTGACATAGGAACGTCGATCGATCAAACATCCCCCTTGAGACGGTGGATTCTGGCTGATCAGACTTGTGGGAGTACCAAGGGATTTCCATCGATTCGCTCGAAAACTCGTGCTGTACTCGGTATGAGTCGGTATGAGGCATTTAAATGCCATCGCTCGAAATGATCGCGTCCGCTTTTGCTCGAGCGGAGCAACGTGTATTCATTCACGTACGATTACCAGCCCCCCACTACTGCTGGGTTAAGAAACCCTGTCATGAATGTATATTTTCAGAATCAGCTCGTTTTCTAATAACATCCTCCGCACTTCTCTACTTCTTGCGAGCGCAGCTGGCAGAAATAAGGATTGCGTCGCCAGCACCGATGTCGCGTGCACGTCGATTTTGTACTTACTCCAGGTTGAGGCTCCGTAGGGTCCCGTTACCTGGAAAATGCGAGCCAATACTGGGACCCTTGTGTTAAACATCGTGATCGAGGATTGGAAAGTGTACCATATCCCCTGCGTATCGTATGTTCCAGTATTTACCTTCGTCCAGGACTTTCTATATCTCTTTGATCATTATTTCAACGATGATTTCTTCTTTCAATTAGACGCGCTCTGTTTCTTGTGTTTTCTTCGCCCGGTCACGCCTATAGAAGTTTACCTAAAGCTCTCCGAATTCGATTCACGAACACGGTTCATCGGTTCGATCGGTTGGAATTTCCGTCCGTTCTATTCCCATTGTCGAATAACTGGCGTTTAGAAGGTTGCTCCACCTCGTATCTCGAGAGGTATGAATTCATTCATTAAAGACGATGGCTCTTTAAATGCGGACGGAGGAATGAGAGAAGCGTGTCCGCGTAGCATCGCGGAGCGTGTGTACACGGGCTGTGTGGGCGTGCGCCATAGATCACGCAACCCTCGTTTACAATAAGCCCTTTGACACACGACCAAATGAAGCCCACGCGTCTTTGAAAGGATCTCGCGAACGACGGGCAAAAAGCGGATTCTTTCAGACCGACCTGCTCCATTCAACGGGCCTTCAAAGTTTCAGCTGACTCGTTAGCGAGACGAGACGATTGACCGGTTTTCTTGCACGCTATCTCTCGGATCGAGGCTCCCCGTTTTAAGTTTCCAATGCATCTCTGATATCTGTCATGGTCTGGATCGCGGTCCACGCGGACAAAAACGTGTATCTTATCTGCCGATATCTGCAATATCGTTGGCCAATTTAAAATTAAGTTGGTCGATCGCATGGGGCACATGCGTGCGTATAATACAATATTGGTCACTGCGTCGGACTGTCCGTTAATCGGTGGTATTACTTCATCGGTTTAGCAAAGAGCACGGTAAAGGTTGTCTGCTTCCAGCGATGACGACATCGGGCTTGTCGAACTTGCAGCGAACGAGCCGTTCTATGAATTCCTTCGTGATTTCTGCGCGTTTTCACAGATGATCCGAGTTTTCGTCTTTAAAAGCAATCCCATATTTTACCAAAGGATTGGCTATTTTTTCCCCTCTCAATTGCAACACGTTACACAACAACGGGCGCAGATTTATGTAATTACTCTTTTGTCGAGACCGACGACTGTGCACGTAGCCGCGTAACAAGATATTCGGGTCGGAATTGAACGTTAAACCGTGATTTCCGTTTAATGATACACGCAGATTCTCCCTTTGTGTCTGCCCGAGCATGATTCACGAGCTCGAGGCGTTGCTGCTAAAACTCCTCTCGCAAAAACCTCGTGGAATCACTGCGAATGCATTTTTCCGCTCGTTCACGGCGAGCTGCGCTAATGGTATTTGTAACGACAAAAGGCGACCCAGTATGGCTCTGATTCCATGCAATTGAGGTTGAATTACTATTTGCTTGCTGGCATTGCGTAAGGGGCTGCATTGGAGGTACTTTACATTAGCCGTCGATTCGAACAGCGAGTCTGGACGAAGTGTGGCGGTCAGGGTCGTGTCGCGCGTTACATATTTCGCTGTTTTCCATTCGCGAAATTCAATGAGAAAATCTAGGAAACATTCGACAAGAGTTCACGGATCCTTCTTGCGACGGTTTATCAACCGTATATTCTTTATAGCAACTTTATCGCCTGAGACAACCTGTCCGCGTATATTTTAATCCGCAAAGTATTATAAATACCCTTACCTTGTTGGCTTTTGTATGGAAACTTGGTTTTCCCATGGCGGTATACAGACGTTCGTTCTGTCTATCTGTCGAAGGGCCAACGAGCTGTGGTAATGCATATATGTGCCTGTACACAGCACATAACTGCAACCTGCCCTCGAAGTTTCTTACGAAATCTCTCGTCTAGCTCTATTTTCTCTGTTATTTCTTCGCTTTGTACGCGTACTTGTACTATTGTCGGATGTATCATTACGACGTAACAGTACATCGTGTCTGCAGCGGTTTTTCACGAATAAACGTAGATCCTTTAGGGGTACGCGTCTGAGGTAGGTCAGTCGATGATAATGCGCGAACATTAAATCATTGGAACAAGAAAAAGATTTGATTCTAGGGAAGATGAAATTGGTGTTAAATTGAAATTATTCTTCTTTTGTTAATACTAATCAGCTCGTGCAGGATTATACGATATACACAAGATTCTTGTTTTCAAGTTCGAAGCGGCTCTATTCCCTTTTCCCTATATTTTTCTCACGTCGTTTATGAGATAGAAGCCGGGAAACGTGTAACTCGAAGAGCTCCGGCAAATATTGATTATTTCTCTACATGGCACTCTCTAGTCTAGACAGGATCTATGCCCGAATACACTGAACTGGCACGCAATCTTTTTTCTAGCTGACGATTAAGAAAGCTGATTTACTTAACGGATTGTATTATGTTGCACGCCGTTGTCGACAAAGCAATGTACGTGCTTTACATGAAAAATTAATGCGTTGAATCTTCTTAGCACAGGACTGAAATATGCCGGAGGAACAGAAGTCTGCTGGTGGGCCACCAGAAGTAACGGCAGAAAATGGAACGGGAACGAATTCACCATCGAAAAGTCCAGTCAGCAAAGGCAAAGCTCTTGCAAGGATCACTCTCCTCGATGGAACAGTCAAAGACTTCCCCACAGATGTAAGCTATCGAGGATTTCTCTCATTTCGCTGAACGAATGTAAATTGTAACCGATGGCAAATTAATTTGATCACAGAGGAAGGCAAAAGGCCAGGAGTTACTTGACACGATATGTAAAAGTATGAACTTGTTGGAGAAAGATTACTTTGGCCTTATTTACGAGGACAGGCACGACGCACGGAACTGGTTGGATCTGGACAAGAGGATCACGAAATTTGTGAAAAGTTTGTGCACTCTTTTGTACGTGTAACACACGCCAACGTTGGTGGAACGAGTGATTCTAACTATGCTGTTTCTCTTTCCAGATGAACCGTGGAAATTTAATTTTGAGGTGAAATTTTATCCGCCGGATCCAGCTCAGTTACAAGAAGATATAACTCGTTATCAGTTATGCCTACAGATTAGGAACGATATCATCACGGGACGATTACCATGTTCTTTTGTGACTCATGCTCTTCTAGGTTCATATTTAGTTCAATCAGAAGTTGGAGATTACGATCCAGATGAGCATGGCCGTACATATTTGAAAGATTTCAAGTTTGCCCCAAATCAGACTCCCGAGTTAGTGGAGAAAGTAATGGACCTGCATAAAACGCATAAGTTAGTCTCGTCTGCTAATTAGCATTTTATCCATACGGTGCTGGGACCAACTTGCGAGGAATGGTAAAGAAACTTTTTTCACATTTTTAGAGGACAAACACCTGCGGAAGCAGAGCTCCATTATCTCGAGAATGCGAAAAAATTAGCGATGTATGGAGTTGATCTCCATCCTGCTAAAGATTCCGAGGGCGTTGATATAATGTTAGGTGTGTGTTCGTCGGGCCTTCTCGTTTATAGAGATCGATTGAGAATCAATAGGTTCGCCTGGCCAAAGATACTGAAGATCTCGTATAAGAGGCATAACTTTTATATCAAGATCAGGCCCGGTGAATTTGAGCAGTTCGAGTCGACCATCGGTTTCAAGCTGGCGAACCATAGAGCTGCAAAGAAATTATGGAAAGTCTGTGTAGAACACCATACTTTCTTCAGGTAAATAATTATCTGATAGTAATTTATATTGTTTAGCTGTGGCAATGTTCAAACTATTTTTACCATTGCTCGTTTCTTCAAGGCTCATGAGTCCTGAGCCTGTAAAGAAGGTGGGACTGATACCACATTTGGGTTCCCGATTCCGATACTCCGGAAGAACTCATTATGAGACAAAGAAGACTCCTATTGATAGACAGCCTCCGCAATTTGAAAGATCTTTAAGTGGTCGTCGCCCCACTTCTCGCAGTATGGATGGTAAAAAGGTTTTTCATACTCGCTAACTTTAGGTGTATCATTTCGCAAGTATCTCATTATACGTCTATAGCAAGATTATCCCGTTAAGATTTATGAAATGTATGTGTACTCTATGTAGCGCTAGGGGGTCCCAAACAAGTTGAATCTTACGGTTCAGAACCAAGCAAAAGACATACGATGAGCTATGAACCTGAAATGATTCCTGACATGGAGCACATAGATCAACGGCCTAGTCCAATTAAAAAACAGAAAGAAAAGGTAAAACAGAATACACGTAATACACACTAAATATATTGATAGATAGTAGAAGGTGCATGAAATCGTCATGCAAATTGAAGATAATTTCGTGAAAGACCATTATATACAGGGAATATTTTGGCGGTCTACGCTTTCAAATGAAAGCTCAGATTTTGTCAGCTTTGTTGATATAACATGATATCTTACCATTCTTGTGAATCGATATTCTTGAAATAGGAAAAAAAAGTCATAATTATATTACGGAGATGGGAAATTGAGGAACACCAATTGGATCACACAAAAAACCATAAAATGTTTCATTAGAAAATAGGAGTTATCATTATGCACTACATTTCTTCAAATAAATAGGCAATGTTTGTTGTCACGGCATGCTGATAAATTATTGTATGCCATGCGTTAGATACTTTAATGCTATATTAATTCGAATTTATCGGAACAAGTCAAACAGATCATATGCAATTCAATTAACATTTACTTGAAAATTGCACTAGAAAACTGAAATTTTTTATTGAATAATTGAAACTTTTAATTATTAACTTGTATGCATTTATAGACATTTAAAAACTTCTATGCAAGGAACTTAGAAAAATTAAGATTTTACAAACTGTCCCTGGAAAGTGAACAAATGGCAATTGCATATATGTATAACAATTTAATTTTACGAACTTGAATTCAATATTCACCCTCGTAGTATTTCAATCATAAAGAACTAACCGACACCTAACTAACACCGGTAGCTCACACGCAAAACAAGCGCTGGAACAACATCAGCCAGCAGCACCAGTAGCCTGGAAGGAGAATATGACGCAGATCGTGGCAAAAAGGTATAGAATTTCACCTGGAACATACTGTCATGCATTAACCAACATACTTCTATTTGTATTAATACATGTGACCATTTGGTGTTTCCCTTTCTTTTTTCAATGCATGTTGCTATCTTTCGTTTAATTATTTATTTTGTTGCATACATCTTACGGCCAACGCCTCAAAGCTGAATTTTCGTAGCGTGTGAGATTCAATTTTTCACGACACCCGTATCAGCATGCGCAGGTGCAAAGAATTGTTATAAATTATTCAATTGCGGTGATGCTTATATCCGCATGCAAATTGCAACTATCCGTTCAATTCCGGGATTTAGAATTTTAAGAAAATAATACCTTCTTCATTTAAAACTAAACTTCAATTCTCGAAATCTTACAAATATTTAAGATCTATTGGACGATAGATGCTTCTAATATTGTTTCGTGAATTCTCCTACGTGCGTGACTCTTCCGAAGACGTTCGATGTCAAAACGCTGATCGCAAACCTTGCTGCATCTTTTTTACGGGGTTCGGAAAGCAAAGATGCGAGGTAGTGAAAATGGAAAAGGCTCTCCTAGGAAAATTAGGGTTTGGGGCGTATGACTTGGAGTTCGTCATTGTGGAAGGGAGATAGGAAGTAGGACGATTTGCTATTGCTCATCTTAGTCATTGTAAACTATGAGATAGTCAGAATTATTTTATACGCTCAGAAACGTCGAAAAAAAGTTGTTCTTTATTGAAAATAGACTCTTAAGGAAAGTATACCTTTTTCTAACAAATCGATGACCAACATTTCTTGAGAGCGCAGACCGTACTGAATTTTCAAGCATGAAATTGCGACGAGAATGTAAAAACACGTAGTTGATGATAGCTTATCAATAGAGTTGAATCGTGCTTATTGCATGAAGCAATGTGTGACTATAAATTTACTTATAGAAACCGGTCGGAGGTATTGCGGTCCTACCGCCCGGTGGTTTATCTAAGAAGAAAAAGGATAAGCAAAACGAAAGCGAGAAGGAGAATCATAATGATCTCAACAATTTCGATTTGATAAATGAAAGTGCTATTCTTGACAACAGCGATATGACCACGCCAAGTAAGAAAGAGCTGAAAAAGAAAGATGAGGAAATACCAGAAAAGAAAGATAAAGAAAAGAAAGAAAAAATAAAAGTAAGTATAGGATGTATAAAAAAAAAATTATGATCACGGCTGGTTCTATACCTTTGCACTCGCGAAAGAAAAGAATCGACTAGTTTATACTTCAATTATTTTATCTTCGTCATCTCTACACGATGAGTACAGAAAAGGTCTGCAAGGAACCTTCCAAAAGTATCGAAATATTTTACATTTATTCATATACGGTAAAAATTTCCTGATCAGCTAATAATGTTAGAATTTCTTAGACGCTCGTTCTAACGAGGGTGAGATTTTTATCTGTCGCTCCCGCCTGTTAATGAATTTTTGCAAGGTGGTAGAGAATGCTACACTGAAGTTATAGATGTACAGCTTTGATGGTCAATGATTAATAGATTACAAAATATTTCGCATTAAATGGAATATTAACAGGAGGGTGTAACCGGTAATGATCTGTCTCTGGTAGACGGTTCTGGGTAAGTATCTTGTCGAGGAACACAGTTCTCTGATCAGAAAGCACTCTCGCCGTTCCGCACTCGGTGGCCTTTAACAAAAAATACACCAAGCCTGATCTGCCGCTTATCAACGGCCGCAGCATGGCTAAAAATTTGTCATAAATCGTACAAAAACAAAATATTATATATAACTGTGCACGGCTGTTAATACAATTTCGTATACAACTATATTAGATTTCTATTAGCTTTATTATGTTGCAATGTATTTTGTTCTTTTTAAAGAAAATTCATCCTTGGTTCCACAATTTCCACAAGATTTTTACACATTTCTTTACGCATTCTGTAGGATGACAAAGCAGAACCCCGATCAATTAATACGCCGTTACCGTATTTATGCTATCGCAGGGAGAGAATAACTTTAGCCCTTTCAGAATCAACCTAGACAGTCGGGAATTTCGACTCTATGCCGGCTAGTGACTAGTTCTATATATATTTATAATGATTACGAGAAAAATGTTTTCCTTTGTCTAGCAATGATTCCGAGAGTTGGTCTCCCAAGAATTAGCTTCCTTTGTTATATATTTTTGAGAAACAATTGCTAGATATGATCAAAAATAAAATTGAGTGGACAATCACTTTTATCGAATGAACGACGACCACTCAATTTTGTTCGTCTGTGTCTCAATGTATATAGCATGTTTTTGGTATTGCATGTTTTTTTTGTTTTATTATATGTAAGAGTCCAGTTGGTGGCTTCTTATTTGGCAAGAAGGACAAGGACAAGGAGACAAAGCAGAAAAAGCAGAAAAAGAATAAGGAACCAGAAGAATCGGCGAGCAAGAGTGATACGGAATCAAATTTGTCTACATCAGAAAAACATACCAAACCTTTGTCCGAAAAATCAAGTAATGAAAAAACTTCACAGTCGCCTACTTACACGAAACCTTACGATTACGAAGAAGCAGAATCGTCTCCAACTAAAAAGCCTTTCACACCACATGGATTTTCATACGAAGATAGGCCGGCATCGCCAGAAAAACAAAATCAACAATACTCATATGCTGGAAGTCGGAAGGCTACAGGTTTAGCTTTCAATTATGCCCCAGGCGAAGAGAGAACAGTAGCCGAGTCAGCAGAGAAAAGAAAAGCGAAAGAAGTGGAAAATACGCCCTCTTCTGGTGGTCTGAAGACCCCCGGTCTCAACTATGTGGAATCCGCAGGATTAAAGGAACAACAAAAGGCTACATCCAAACCAGACATCGATGCAAATGCGTCAGCAGCTTTTATTGCTGCTGAACAAGTGCAAGATGGTGCTAATCACCAAGAAATCGTGGGACAACCATCAGTTACAGACACCAAGCTTGAACACCACATCTTACCACTCCCAGATGGTTCCAAAATTATTGGAGGTGTTATCTACACCAAAGATGGTAAACCATTGGATCAGAATAGTCTAGGGCCCGAAAATAGCAAGATAGTAAATGGTAAAGTTTGTACACAAGATGGACATTCCATTAAAAAATCCGAATTCGGTCCACAAGGTATTTACATTAATAACGGTATAATTACGACCAAAGATGGAAAGCCGGTGAATCAGGAGATCTTGGGCGTGGAAAGAAATTTGATTAAAGACGGCATCGTATATAAATCTAATGGGCAAACACTCGACCAACACTTAGTTGGCTTAGAGCACACAGTAGTCAAAGAAGGTAAAATCGTTGCGGAAAATGGAAAACCTATACAATATAATAAATTAGGTACCGATGGTACATATATAAAAGATGGTCTCATATTTACATCTGGCAACAAACCACTTACGCAAGGATCTTATGGTATAAATGAGGATTATATTGTCGGAGGCATTATATGTAATGAAAATGGAAAACCATTAAATCAGTTTGCAGTAATACCTGACGAAACTTATATTTCTGATGGATTAATGTACGGACGAGATGGTAACGTCATTTCTAATGGTGTTTTGGGGCACGAAGGCCACTATATAACTGACGGAAAAATATATTCCAAAGATAATAAACCAGTAAAGCATGAAACCTTCAATTCAGATGGGTCTGTTATAAAAGATGGTATAATTTATTCAAAGGAGGGGAAATTTCTGAATCAAGGATCTCTGCTTCCCTGTGGCGCTCATTTAAAGGACGGAAAAATTGTTGGCAAAGATGGAAAGCCAATAAAACATGCATTTTATAAACTTGATGGGAGTTTTGTAAAAGATGGTCTTCTGTTTGATAGTAACGGCAGGCCTTTAAGCCGGATACCCCGAATAGCAGATGGAAGTTTTATTAAAGAAGGAATTATATACGACGAAACAAATAAACCGTTGTCGCAAAGTCTGTTTAAACCTGATGATATCGTAATTAAAGACGGTATAATTTATGATACAAATGGCGTAACTTTGTCTGATGCTCCACTTGGGCCAGATGGTTTAACGATAAAAGATGGAATTATACTAGGAAAAGATGGTAAACCTGTTAAACAAGAATCTTTTGGTTCAAATGGTAGTTACATTAAGAAGGGAGTGATTTACTCCAAAAGCAAAAAACCTTTGAATCAAGATTCACTAATATCCGAAGGGACATCTATTAAGGATGGCAAATTGTATAGTAAAGATGGAAAGCAACTGAAATTTTCCTTCTTTAAACCAGACGGAAGTTACGTCAAAGACGGTCTTGTACACGGTAAAGATGGTAAACCCATGAACCTGTCCTCGGCGCTTCCAGACAATACCTGTATTGCAAATGGCGTAATTTTTGAACATAACGGTGTATCATTGACTAAAGATATGTTTGGATCTGATGGGTCGTATGTCGCTGGTGGCATAATTCATAACAAGGATGGCAAAATAATTTCTGAAGGTGTCTTTGGGCCTGACGGTAACATTATTAAAAATGGATTAATCATTGGAAGAGATGGAAAGCCATTGACTCAAGATGACAAAGGACCAGATAATTTGGCAGTCAAGGATGGAAAAATTGTTGATAGTCACGGAAATCCTAGAAACTTGGCGTCTCTTATTCCCGATGGATGCTACATTAAAGATGGTATCGTTTACAATAAAAATCAGTGCCCTTTAAAACAAGGAGCATTCAAACCTGATGGTGGCTACATTAGAGATGGACTAATATATGAACAGGACGGATCATTGTTGAATGCTGGCACTCAATTGCCTGCTGGAACTTATGTCGAAGTAGGTAACTCCCCCATGAAATTTGACGCAATTGAACTTCTTCCTTTGGGGAGCATTGAAAGACATTGTTTACAGTACAGGGTGGGACTTAAAGGAACTCTTCGACGATTAAAGTTCATATTATAAATTAAAAGTTTCAGTCATCCTTTACACTTCTTAATTATTTTGTTTTGCATTTATTTAGCTTTCATTATCCATTATCTTAAATTGTTTATAGATTATGAAATCTAAGAGATAATTTTGAAATGTTACATTATTATAAGACTGCAAAAAATATTGACATATTCCAGTAATGTTGATTATAGTGCACCTATTAGTAGTAGTTTCATGACATGCATCTTAGGTAATGTTCTGTGCTGGTAGTTCTTGAGTATATTTAACTATTGTATGCAGCAAATTTGTGTTAGCGATATAAATTACAAGAGTAGTTACTAGACAGAGAAGATTGTGATCATCTTGAAACCAGTGCAAGTACTAAAAATATACATAACTCATTGAATTTTTTACATTTATCATAATTTTGTGTAAATACATCTTACTGTTTTGTTGTAGCTTATAATTCGTAAGGCATTAGTTACACTGTAGTTGTATTTAGGTACAGGTACAAGGCGATGGCACCACCCCATATATGACAGCAACCGCTGTTACTACACGCACGGCGACTATGCACGAGGATCTTGAAAAAAATCAAAAGACCAGTCAGGTTTGTAGTTATATTTTAAGCAACTTAGTGCCCCGTACAGGCTCATCCCTCCTTCTTCGTAATATTATTTTGCTGGTTTACGATTTACCATACAAATTTTTTTGGTTCCTATCTATCCTAAACACGCATGTCTCTTAGATAGTTAGTATTACCTTTTATATTTTTGTATATATTAGGTAGAAGAAAAAACGGTAGTGCACACAACGGCAACCAGTGCAACAAGGCAAGAACAGAGGGTAGTTACGCAAGAAGTACGAGCCACAAGTCATGTACTATCTGAAGAACAGGTAATGAAATATTATTAGCTCGAATACATATTAAGCTGACAATTATTTAATAGATGATGCATGGAAGCATTTATATAAACGACCATCAGTCACGTCTTTGTTAATCCTAATATTTGAAATATGTATGGTATATTATTTTACTTGCTAGTAGTGTGGTCACTGCACAACATATTCAAATCATTTCTCTTTCGTGTATCGAGATTCGCATAACATTGTAAAGCTTATGGTTTGTTTTTTTTATTGTGTAAACTTAATTCTAAGTATACAGATTCATTTATATGTAATATATGAATATATAAAAGATCATGCACATTCAGTATACATATCACAGGATCATGTACGTCTAAATACAGGGATTATAACTTTTTTTTTTCAATGAATTAATATTACTTAACTCATTCAGGATATCGGTTGATTAATATAATATTTAACCAATGCTATTTTTCATTTATTATTTTTTTTTTTTATTTTTGTCATTAATTTCGCTGGCTTGGTTAACACATTGCATGGTGTAGCTGTACTCACGAAGGCTCAGTACATCCAGCTCGAGCAGCGATGATTCAGGTACTCCTATTGACCTAGAAGATGACCAACAGGCTTTCTACAACCAATATTATCAGGTAAATTTTATAGGGGGAATGTAATAACAATAATGAAGCTAAATTTGTTTAGAAACAAGCTGCTACATTTACTTATATACATAGGTATAGTTTACAATATTATTCTAACAATTAAATTCTGAAGAGGAATCTTTACCAATGTTAAGTATATTTGCAATGCAAAAAATATTCTCAAATCGATATATTTCTATAATACTGCACCTCTGATATTATTGCTACTAATACTAACATGGCCATACGATTATATGTATTATTTAAAGTTTAAAGTATTTAATATACATCGTATATTTTTAAGCAGTAACTTCGTATTGGCCCCTATTGCTTAATCTTCATGGTAACAAAAAATAACATTCATAAAATCATGAACCGAATGTAAATGTACCCTGTATCTCAGAAGCACTGGTTTTAAGGTATTAATCAATAGTGGTATGATAAAGTCAACCAAAGTTTTATAGTAGTGCTTTGAATTTATATTCATAACATGTTAATATAATTGTATAGCATCGATAATGTGTGTTATATTTAGGATTAAAATATACTTCGTCATTTATTTTTAATGTGAAAAGGAAAAGACATAATATGTATTTGATTCAGGGGGATCCAGCCGGTGTCGTTGAAACGGAAACTCACGTTTACAAAGCGGAACCAGAGAATAACGTAACAACAACAACCACAGTTCCATTAGTAGCAACTGAAACTAGGAAAGTTGCTGTTGAAAGTGAAGACGGTATGTACAGCGTAGCTGGAGAAATCGTCAGTTCTCAGACAATATCCAGTAAAACTCGCACGGTTGAAACGATAACGGTAAGCATTCGATGTTTTCTAAATACCCCAACAATTTAATATTCCGGTGAACCCGGGTACATTAATTATTGCATTTTTAGTACAAAACTGAAAAGGACGGAGTTGTAGAAACTCGAGTAGAACAGAAAATAACAATACAATCTGACGGCGACCCAATCGATCATGATCGCGCTTTAGCAGAAGCAATTCAAGAGGCAACTGCTATGAATCCTGATATGACAGTAGAAAAGATCGAAATCCAACAACAAACAGCACAGTAACTGGTTACAAACCTAAATTCGCTTTCTTAGGAATTAAAGGGCACTCTCTGTCTAAAAGATATAAGGATTATCAGTTTAAAAAACGAATGCATTTTATCAATGCGCAGTATCAATAATCTGCTTGTATTTTAATATTGTCAAAATTTGTTTAAACGTTTCATTAACTGAAGAGAGTTAATCGGAAATAACATTCATCTTCTAACAGCGGGAAAACACATTTTCTTGTAACAAATGTGGCCCAATATTATGAGCTTGAACTTGATTAAAAATCAAGTTATTTAAAACAACAACAAAAATGAAAAACAGCAATCCTATTGTTTTCTATAAATATCGCGGTATCCTGTACCATAAACTACAGTGTTCATATTCGATGTATGTATTATTTGCATACAGAGAGGCATAAATGTATATTATACATGTTATGTATACATAGTAATGTATGTACGTAAAGAAAAAAAAATTGTTCGTGTTGTATAAATAAGACAGAGAGCCCTATAAACTAACATAACTAGTTCACAGCGAACAAAAACATGATATTAATACCATGTCTCGCGTGAGAATTATATCACATCGTTTATCTAAGGTTTGTTTAAATAATATCCATGCCTCGTTCAACAATGCTGAACAAGTATTCATAAGTTTAATTTTTTTAAAGCATTTACAGATATACTTCCCCTCTTAATTTAAACTTTTATTTTTAAACCTTGGTCGTTGAGCCTAATATAGGTAAGAAATAAAAATAATTGAAAAAATATTCAAAACGTTTCGACAAGTCACAGATGTGTAACTATATTATTATAATATTATGCGACTGAATTACACATGCAGTATAATATACGTATACATACGACGTAGTTCTTATGGACCTATTAACCTAAACCAGTTACTCAAAGATGAGTATGCAGAAAGTAACACACGAAGACTTATAAGAGATGCAATTTTTTTGTCATAACGCTTTGTGCGATTTAGATATTCTTTTTTTTTGTATAGGTTGATTATTTGTGACATATTTTGCAAAGTAAAAGTTACATGATGTTTTATTATGTGGCAGCACTCTAAATATGAATATTAATATATACAGTAAAAAATATATATATATACATGTACACAACATTTTTCGTTAATTAATCTCAAAGAAAGAAATCCATAAAGCTTCCCTTAAACAAAGTATTACTATTTAGCATTGTGAAACAAACAAAAAAATATATGTTGTTAACATTGCTATTGTATACAACTCTTATTTAATAATTTAAAGATATGCATTTGGGGGCTATGTGGATTTTCTTTAATTATATACTTTAAAAAATTATAAGATTTATTAATAAGAATAAGATAAAAAAGATTATATGTATGTAACTTCGTACCAAGAGCTATGATGCATTGGTCAGCGTATATGTCTAAATTTAGCCATAACTTCTGTAGTTTTAAGACTACAAATTCGTATAAGATTTTTTTTGTTTAATGGTTTATATTTAATTTTTGTATGGACAACACAGAAATATAGCTAAGGAGAAAAGGCTGAAAACCTGAATTTACGATAAAATTATTAAGATACAAGTCATACTTTGCAACAATAAAACTATATAAAATATATATAAAATTATAAATATTACAGCATACCACAGCTTCATATAATTACGTATGGATCGTATATATTGTATACGGCGGAATTATGAAGCGACATTAAAATATGCATATCACACTGTAGGAGGCTTGTTTATACCTTTGTTCTTCCAAGTGTTGTTGAATATCGCTCTTGTATTTTGCACAAAGAATTTATGTTCCGATACTAAACAATACGTTCACGTGTAAACGATAAACCACTCTTTTTACATTTCTACTTTTTACAGAAAACTTGACGAACAGAATCAAATATCTGTCTATACATAATTAGTTTGCTAGCTGTTTATATTTGATGCATCCTTCTGGTGATTCAATTTTCCTTTCAAAGTTGTGGCCACCAATCGGTGTTGTTAAATTATATTACACTTTATAATGTATTAGTATTTCTGTAGAACAAAGGATAATCATTGACCATCTACGTGCGAACTGCATTTCGTCTTGTATGTTATATTTCGTTATACACTGGCAGCTAATGAATTGTTTGAATGTTATAAAATATATACTTTATATACATCTCATTTTATTTCATAATATTAGTTCGTATATTCGATATGCTCAACCGTTTCATTAATTCATTGTCTTATGTATGAGCAATATTAGACATTTAACAGATCGTTTTTTATGTTTCAATATTATAAAAGGCAGTAAAGTTATGACAATGAAGAAACTGATTTTCTACTTGTACCTTTTGTACTATGTAATTTCATAAATTATGTATTTCTTTTTAATGTACCTAACATTCCATGCTTATAGTGACTAACAGTTATGTATCACAAATACCTGTGTCTTTTAAAGTTTATTTATTCGTTTGTTAATAAAATTATAACTATAATTTTATATTAGCTCTGCTTGAAGAGGTCGCCATGGAATCATACGAAATGAATTACATAAACCACAGTTTCTTCATCACATCCAATTCGAATGCTTTTTGAGTTTCACATGCTGTACGTTGTTAAGCTTTAAACGTAAGATATTATGGATCTTCAAGCAGTGTACAAATGTAGTTTATAGCATTTTGTACTTTAATACTTCTGTGGTTTATTTAGTGATAACATAATAAGTATAATATATATACTTAATATTATAGTTCTATGATATAATTATACAATAGCATTTTATGTGTAAGAACGTCGGAACTGTTTATCTTTGCACGTTTTGTTATATTTAAATTGAATTATCGTTTTCCACGCATGAATATCGATGTACTTTATTTTAGCTATGAAAATTTTATGTTACTGCACATATAATATAAATTTCGCCTAAGTGCTAGAAAGTTGTACAAAATAATTGTTATTAGTTTAACGCCACAGCTTTTTTACAATAATTTGCCATACATTTCCTTTCAGCGCGCATCTTGATCGTATACACATTATTTTCTTTCTTGTGCACGACTTTTCAGCAGCCAGGCAATAATTAATCGTTTATATACAAATTATTTAATATATTACGTATATTATAAAACAAAATTAATTGAAAATGAAAAATTAACGATAAATAATTTTTTAAGGAAAAGGATATTAATAAACAAAAATAATACCTCTAATTGAAAGATCTTGTCTTATTGCATGCGTATTATGTATAATTTCGCAGCGTTAATATATCGGAAGATGATTCAGATCGGTGGTAATTTAATAGCTTTATTATTTAGTAAGGGCTGTTCACTGCGATATTCTTTAGTTTTAGTTATGTTACTCCAGAATGGTCTTGGTGTAATATGACCATTTTTTACAGCACTTGCGCCTGTTGCTAAATCATTAATCGGTCAGTGATTATAGTAATGTCTGTGCAATTAATTATTAATGATTTATAACCGTTTAAATAACTTCCTGTATTAATTTACCTATTTTCCACGACGGAAATATGCGTGATTGGGTTTCATTAATTGCAGATGATATTGTAATAGGCAATTTTGGATTGGGATGTTGAAGTATTGCCCTAGATATCGATTCTTTTAATGCGGGTGGTAAATTCAGTGAACCTGTGACGAGTAGAATTTCAATACAAGATAATATCTGTGTTGCGAAAGTTTTGTAGAATCATACTTGCTATGTCTTCGTCCTGTGTAGCGGTTAATGATTTTTTTGTATGATGCAGGTGTTTCTTTACCTTAAATCTTTTCATGAAACATCTACATATGTCTGTCACCGTTTTTCCGTCGAGAGTTCCTACGAATTAATGCCATTTAAAATAAAATGGTGATGCGAAGGAAAACTCGATATACAAACATACTTATTGTGTCATTATTGGCGATAAGATTTTCTTTATATCTATAACATTGAGTTACAGGATTGCCTTGTAAAGATAAGTCCGTTAAAGAAACGAAGCCGCTTATACTTTCTGTTAAATCGTCGATATTGTCGATAAAATTATTCTTAGCATCTAAAACCTCCAGTTTATGTAAATCTCTTATATTTTTTAGAGATGTTATTTTATTACTCGAGATATTAAGTATTTTTAAACAAGACTGGAAGGAAAAATTTCATCATAAAACATATAGTATCTGAATAAAGAAAATGCAACACTTACGGATAATGTTAATATGCTTCGAGGGTCGAGACATAATGATTCTCCAAACGAGAGGTGCTGATTTTCTATTTGTAAAACAGCTAAGTACTTTAATTGTTCAAGACCCTCTACCACCTGTATTTTATTATATCCTAAATATAGCGTTTCTAACTTCTTCAAAGAATCCACATTCTCTATTTTACTTATTGCGTTATGCTGCAGATACAGATGCGTTAAATTTGACGCGAACTGCAGATTTTCTATCATCGAAATATTGTTATTTTGTAAATATATTACTTTAAGATGTTTGTAATTAACAAAGTTACCCTACAGTAACATAATTAAATGTACAAGTTATTATTCATTGTTGTTACATTCAATAAAAATAACTTACGATACTGCTGATAAACATATTGTTCATACGTAAGTGAGTTAAGCCATACAGTTGCTCCTTTCGTATCTTTTTACTAAGGGATTTACTTAATTGTTCTTCAGAACACTTCCTTTCTATATATTCCGCCGTTAATCTCACCATGACTGCAAAATTTTATCAAATAATAAATGCAAACGGACTACGCATTCCCAATTGATCAAACATTTCTTAGAACGACGCGCCTTTTCTACGCGACATCTGTAGATCTCTTCATGATCAACCGTGTTCTGTTTTAGCGACATCTGAGATCGTTTTCAAAATAAGTTTTCAAAGAGAGATGATCATTATTTTTCCGGTTTTTAATGGTGTGAAGTTAAAAATGATGCGATGATGGACGTGGATTTATTAAGACCAGGCACAGTGCCGATATCTCCCGATACAATTCTGTGGTTTGAATTTTTATTAAATCCTTCTTTGTTACAAAAACATTTGTCCAAACCTTTTCCAGGTAACTGAACGTGTAACCTTAATTATTTTGTTTATTATAAATAGCGTGAACTGCCTATTAAAATTGCCGCTTCAATGACACAATCGTGAAACTGTTATTTCAGATCCTTCAGCTACAGATTTAATAATCAAGTTTATGACGATAAATTCTGAACAGAAGGAAAATGAAGTGAAAATTGTTGACGCAGAATCAACCGATGCAAAATCAACGACTACAAATAAATGGACGCATCGAAATCTCGCTTTGAAAATACTTTCTTTAAAAGTAGCGGCGCATTTGAAATGGGATCTAGATATTTTGGAAAAGAAACTACCATTGCCGATACAGCTAACGTTACTGCAGGATCTTCTTTATATAACGTCCGATTTAATCGTCGAAATACCAGCTGTACCTGAATTCTCGCTGCAACCAATTTCTGATCAAGTTCTATTTACAATTGTTCTATACCATAGGTGGCATATAAGGGCAATTATTTATAGGGCCTTGAATAATAAACAGACAAAGCAACAATTTCTTCACATGTAAGATGTTAAACGTTGTATAATTATAATACGTATAATTTTAAGATTTCGTGTGTAACTTTTTAATGGCAATATTTATTGCGCATGTTAGACCAGGTATTCAGGAATCTGCTTATGTACTGCCTGGTATAATAGATGACATAATCAGAAAATTGGACGGCCAGGTCGCTAATAGCGTGAACGTTTTGAATAATGTTCTTGAGAGTAAAGATATAAGTCCAAAAATGTTGTCCTTCGATACTTTTCAAACATTGACCGAAGATAGCACAGAGATAAAGCAAAATTGGGAAAATATGCATCCTATAAATTTGGATGACTTTAAGTGTCAGGTACGATGTGCTTTTGTTATTACGATACAATATTATCTTTTATACTGTTTCGTTATTCCCGTCTTTTAGATACATTACGATCTAGCAAGATTTCATTTATTGAAAGAAGAGTACCAAGAAGCAAAGCGACACATCATACAAGCCAAAGAATTGTTTTATAATCTTGGTAATTTAGAAGATAGGTTGTATTGCGTGGTTCGCAAAGAGTTTTTGGACGGTTGTTGTTTGGCATGCGAAGTACCTATAGAAGGAGTTACTTCCAATCTTACGCAACAGTTGCAAACATCAATTGAAGATCAATATACTGTATGCATCTTGAAATATGATAGAAAAAGTAACTCCTGCGCGAAGTTAGCAACGATGTTTTGTTTCAGAATATATTACAAATTTTGCAAGTGGACAATGCGTCCAGAGAAATTCCGCAAGTGTACAGAGATAATTTGGAACTGGACGTACAAGGAGGATCCGTGAATAGAAAGATCGTAGTAGCCCGTGATCTTTTGCTTCAGATACAGTGCTTAAATTTGGTTCGGAAGGTTTTAGACGGTACTATTATTCTTGGCGACTATGTAACCGAAATACAAGCAGCTGGCAGCAAAGGAATCGATGTATTTTTTTGGGTAAAATCATTTTCGTGTTGTCATAGATAACATACATTTATTATTACCTTATTGCCCATTTTATGTATTAAAAATTCTCTTCAGGCTTTTGGAAATGTATTGGAAAACGCAAATGCTACAGATAAAAAACGTATTTCTCGTTACCTTCTGTATCTTGTAAATACAAGTAACATCGAGGGTATTGCTTCCAAAATACTTAGCGATCCGCTATATATAGCATTGTTTGATGAGAAAGAATTAGAAGAAATTCGAGCATCTGCTAGTACCGAGGAGTTTGATATACCAGATTTGTTGCTAAAAAATGATTGGGGTGTACCGTTAGTAACGTATACTCGTTAGTACATATCGATATAAATTACATATTTTAAAATGGCGATTAAGAATTCAATATTTCTCTCACATCCAAACTTTTTACTTGCAGAAAGTTCAAGGATAGAGATATTTGAATTGGAGCAAAGATTAATACATTCATATGATACGAGTGAAATTCATGAAGTACTAATACACTTGGATGGCAAACATCGAATGAAACCTTTATGGCATGTAAATAGTTGCTGGGAGTTACCTATTCCTTTACAGAGCGTTGTAATGTCTTTACCTAGAGGCTTTCTTCAAGATTATTCATATGTGTTGTTAGCAAAAAGTAGAGAATTAGTAACGTCTAAAGACTTCGAGGGAGCAGTTGAAATTTTAAATATATTAGAGAAAGAAGTACAACAGCATTCGCAAAGTGGAAACACATTAATATTTAAATTGTGCAAACTGGTAAACTGGGAATGTCTTCTTATTGAAATTTGGAGATGCCTCCATGCTTGGCCAGCAACAAATATATGTAAGCATATTTGAGTTCATCATTTAATTTCTCATAAATAAATAAATTTAAAACAAAATTCAATAGGCGACACACAAGGCTTAGTAACAAGATGTAAGCAATGCCTTGGAGCATTGCAGGCGACCGATCAAGTTATTCCGCGACAAGAAATTATCGAATATTGTACGGTTTTTCTTTTGAATATGGCAGAGTGGGACTATTTAACAAGCTTAGAAAAACGTTGGAGTTACTCTGAATTTGCGGCGGCTATCAGTAGTGTTTGCCAGGATATTGTTAAATATAAGGGAGGCAGAAAATTTCCAAGAGAAGCGTGGGATATGGGTTTGTTTCATGATGCCATATAAGAACTTCACTATAAATTTTTTAGTATAACATTAAAATGTCTTTTTTAGTCTTGGCTGCATTTGGGCCAAGTAGGGATCAGCCGCAAAAACGAAGTAATAGTGGTAACAGCGGGACAAGTACTGGTAGCGCATCGAGAGATGTTATCGCTAGTATTGGAGGGACTCTTAGTAGATTGCGAGAACCTATGGTTCTAACTGTTGTTATTTCATTGTTGGCACGTTTACGAAACGTTTTGCGCGACGAATCTAGTCTTGAATTACATACACAGTATCTATCTCTCTGGCCAGCTGGTATACCAAAGTAAGTTTTCATGAATCTATATTTCTTAGCAACATTATACATATAAGTAAATATGAATTTTCAGTGCCAATTCCTATAACATCAGAAGCATAGGAGAATTACTCTTTCAGTTATTATCGCAAGCATTGAAATATTATCCGAGCAATGTTCCTTGGCTTAGATTGATGGGAGATCTGAATTTTGGTACGTGTTAATAATGATTGGAATACTCCGGAGTTAAAAAAATAATTGACTATTTTAGTTCTAGGATATTATGAAAGTGCAATAAAGTATTATTTAGAAGCTATTATGGTAGCTAGCGATCTATTTAGCCAACCGGTACCACGATCACAGATCGATGATCTTGTTTATAGGCGTATGATTAAATGTTGTGCTCATTTGCAATGTTATACTCAAGCCGCAGTATTGTGCCAATTTTTAGAGGAAGTAGATTATTCTTTAGCGTTTAAAATGGCAGCGAGTGATCAGAAGAGTTGCGCACCAGCCGATGCTATGGATGCATATTACCACTGTATATGGGACACTACAATACTTGAGTATCTTATTCATTTACATACGAAACGCGGTGAACATCATCGAAAGCAATTAGCGGTTTGTAATTAAATATAATTTACTTTTGAATATAGATATATTTCTATCAAATGTAACCTTTTTCAGATTAAGGTAATTGGTTTGTTAGAACTGAATTCCAATAATAACGAAGAAATACAGAGAGAGGCAGCGAACATTCGAAAAGCAAAATTTTTAAGAGCATTAGCAAAGCAGTATGTTTATTGATAAAAATCAATATGTACACAGTTTTGTATGATTGTTGAATAATTTCATATCCAGTCAAATATAACATTTTATACATCTATAGTTACAGTTGCATTGAGGCAATCAAATCTCCCTCCCTTTCTGTGGACAACTCGTACCAATCACAGCATTTTGTTTTTTGCTCTAATCGATCTAATGAAACACGGAGTTGATGAAATAACATAAATTTTGTATAATTGTTTATTAAACTAACATCGTGTAGAAAACCATATTTTTTAAAATATAAAGGTTTATTTTGCTTGTGTTGCAAAATATTATAATTGTTTCTTATGTATCATTTTTTTTCAAGTGAGTCATCTACGATCAGCCCTTATCGTTGAATACATTATTGTGTAGCTCGACGAGTGCATATTATAAGTGTACGTAAACGTATACATTAATTATGTTTGTACGTTGGAAAGAAAACTTGATATACAACGGAGGATTGCAATAAACAGAGCAACCGTGTAATACGTAAGAAACGTGCATAGTACCGTTGAAATTTACAAATCTCATGAAATTGTCTTCATAAACAAGGCGCCATGTTCTTGCAACGCCATAATACTGTTATACGACGACGTTTCGTTCTTACGGACGGAGAATGTTTATAATTAAAACCGCGTGTGAAATATAAAAGGCCCGGTCCGGTTCTAAATAGTCTTCTGCGGCAGCATACATTTGCGGAGTTCGATTTTGGTGAGTAACGTGAAGAAGTTTGCGGATACTTGTTGAAATTCTGAAAGTTTTGAATACCATTGGTCATTGCAAATACCTTGACTCTACTACGAAAAAGAGGAGTGAAAGAGATAGAGCGGAAAAGAGACAGAGAACAGTCTTACAGTGAAAGAAAAAAGGAGAAGGGGAGATTATGAACGCTACTAGTGGCTACACTGTATTACATGAAAATTTATTCAGTTATTTATCGTACTCGTAGAATTATCATTGAGAATACGATAGAATCAAGTGGTGTGAATCAATAAAATTCATAGATATTTTGATTCGATTGCGATGGTGAGAAGTTGGCGTCAAGAATGGGGTAACAGGAGTGGGAGTTTGTAGTAAAAACAATGCTGGATCGCTGAGCAATTCTACGTAAGTATAAATAATATAATTTTACCATTCCTTATTTTCATTTTAACGTATAAATTCTTTATATTTATCATACTAAAGATATTATTGATCTATCTTATATTTCGTGTATACCATTTACCAAATCTATCAAATGTCTAACCTCACATTTAACATAATATTTATTTCCTTATCTAACCATTGCTTAACGTTTGTCTATATTAATAAATACAATCCGAATAATTCGTAAAAATTCTCTTTACGTTCAATTGATATGCAGCTTCGCAATTTTAGAAGCAAAGTGGTTAGGCGCAGGTATATAAAAGCGTACGTTAGAAAATTTTTGTATTCTTGGAAACTTGATACGATTATATTAAATTGCAGGTTGTTTCAAAGTAGGAGTACCACGAAGAAAGTCATAGGTGTAGTCTACATATTACAGTATTTATTAACATGGATGATGAGGAAGGGTCATCAAGCTCTGGACCTATGTCTTCGTTAAACAGTTTGTTCTCGTTCACTAGTCCTGCCGTAAAGAAATTGCTTGGATGGAAACAGGGCGACGAAGAAGAGAAATGGGCAGAAAAGGCAGTCGATTCTTTAGTAAAAAAACTAAAAAAAAGGAAAGGAGCGATAGAGGAATTAGAACGTGCCTTAAGCTGCCCAGGTACGCCTAGCAAATGTGTAACAATTCCAAGAAGTTTAGATGGTAGATTACAAGTCTCGCATCGCAAGGGTTTGCCACATGTAATATATTGTCGAGTGTGGAGATGGCCGGATTTACAATCGCATCACGAGTTGAAACCATTGGAACTATGTCAGTACCCTTTCTCCGCAAAGCAAAAAGAAGTTTGCATCAATCCTTATCACTATAAAAGAGTGGAAAGTCCAGTGCTGCCGCCGGTACTAGTCCCTAGACATTCAGAATATGCGCCTGGACATTCATTGTTACCGTTTCAACAAATAGCGGAGCCAACGATGCCGCACAATGTATCCTACTCTTCCAGTGGCTTTAATGCTGGATCTGCTGGCGGCGTAAATCCAACGTCGCCAATGTCTTCTGTTGGATCAGTTCCAAGTCCAGGAAGTACGACATCGCCAAATCCGCAAAGTCCATATGGTACTAACGGATTACCGGAAACTCCCCCACCGGCATATTCTCCGCCCGAGGATGGTTCGCAACCTGGACAATCACCGCCTCCTGATCCAGCAGCAATGGATACTACAGGATCGGCGGAAGTAGCTCCAGTATGCTACCAGGAACCGCCTTATTGGGCCTCCATTGCATATTATGAATTAAATTGCAGAGTGGGCGAAGTTTTTCATTGTCATTCTCACTCTGTGATTGTGGATGGTTTCACAAATCCAAGCAACAATTCTGATCGTTTTTGTCTTGGACAGCTGTCCAATGTAAATCGTAATTCTACTATCGAAAATACAAGAAGACATATAGGCAAAGGCGTACATTTATATTACGTAGGCGGGGAAGTCTACGCGGAATGTCTATCTGATTCTGCTATATTTGTGCAATCTAGAAATTGTAATCATCATCATGGATTTCATCCTAGTACAGTTTGCAAGATTCCGCCAGGATGTTCATTGAAAATATTTAATAATCAGGAGTTCGCCCAATTACTTTCACAAAGTGTTAACCATGGTTTTGAGGCGGTTTACGAATTAACAAAAATGTGCACTATAAGGTAAAACATTATACGTAATAGTTGACGTTTAAGAATATATAATATATAGTTATATGCTTATACATGTATTTGTTGTAGAATGTCATTTGTTAAGGGTTGGGGTGCTGAGTACCATCGACAAGATGTCACATCCACACCCTGTTGGATCGAAGCGCACTTACACGGACCTTTACAGTGGTTGGATAAAGTGTTAACACAAATGGGTTCACCCCATAATGCTATAAGCTCTGTATCATAATTTTTGTGCTTCATGTATAATAGTAAGGTGAGGAAATTAGTGAAATGTAGGAAAGAAACTGATGATTCAGGAGCAGTTCTTAATATTACATAGTGCGATAATATAAGAGTATCATAAGAGATTCAAGAATGTATAATGAGAGTGGTAAGTGAGAAAATGCTATCCCAAAATGATGAGACTTGTCTCGTATAAGTAAAATAAAAAAAAAGAGGTTGATAATATAATTCGTATGAAAATACGGGATTAGAAAAGTCAATGAGTATTGAAAGTGATCCTTATTAAGCAAATGTTGAAGATCATGATGTGCACGCATAAAAGCTGTACAATGTTTTGGCTGTTATATAGGGAGAGAAATATAGTAAAAATATCTACATCTTGCATATACATATATATAAAGAACAATATTTTTCAAATATATTCAATTACACTTAATATTTTATTTTATATGGAAAAATTGTTATAGAAATATTTGCAAGTGCTATGTCACAAATGCTTCATTAAATCGTTTGGAGACTTTTATTGAAATCATAATTGAACAACTACCGTTTACTATACGCAATTAATTTCGGTCTGACATCGGAGAACCTTTTACCGCCTACAATTTTAAATACAATAAGCATGCTTCTGAAACATTTTGGTAGGCCTGAACAAGCTTTGGACTATTTAAATTGATTGACTATAAAGACTATAAACTATAAACTAAATGTAATTAATTACGATTTTACTAATGATAATGCAATTAATATTTCAATATAGACATCAGATGCTGATCTCACGTTGACATTTGAAAGTTAACTGTATGTGATGACATATTGGGATATTAACTTTGATAATACGTATAAAAATATTTTTTTTTTGTGCAACGTTCCCTAACATTTGCATAATGTAAGCCTTTGGATGTAGCCTTATAAGAATATAATGTGACAACTAACATAGAGTCATGTTCTTGCTACTTGTCAAATTTGAGAGTAATATAAGAATATAATGTTAGCATTGCACTTTTCAGAAGTGTTCATAAATATGAGACTTTAGCAAAAGTTCGTGTACATATAAAAAAAAAAGAGATGCTAATTGTGTTGTGTCATGTGCAATTTTAATAATTGGCATTACATTCAGTTTAAGAAGTATGGAAATTTTATGAGTCGAATTCTGAAAAGTGCCAAAGTCGTACGTATGTGATGTCATTCATTTAAATCGAGCCGAAAATTATTTTTGTTGGCCATTGATATGAAGTTTATGTTTTATTTAAAAGGGAAGAGAACTGTTCAATTAAAAAGGGGTGTTGCTTGTTTGATATATTTTAACGAATGACACGCGAATTTTAAATCATTGTTATAATATCGAATATAAGAGTCATGTGTCGCATATATTCGGTAATGAGCTAGACGGGTCATGTGAATATTTAGTTGTGATTAAGTACAATTGAATCATTGGAAAGTGTTTACATCGAAAGTTCATTACAAGTAATGCTCTTATCTGTGTTCTTTTTACGTATTTATAACAGAACATTAATTTCGAGATATATAGACGTTCATTACATACATAAACGTCTTTTTAATTTTGCATTGAGATACACAGGTACTACCGAAGGAGCACAAATTCAGAATTTTAGTACATACAATACCTGTGACGGGAGATATTCGAATGATCTTCTGGCTTGCTGATAAACGCACGATTATATTTCAAATTACTTTTATGTATGCTCTACATATATTGCAATTATAAGTATGATGGAGGTATATGGATCATATAACTTTATTCAAGGGAATTGTGGAACCGAAGTCACTGCCGCTTGTTATTAATTATTTGTCAATGTACCTAGCTGTGATTTTTTGCTACCAAATTTAGCAAATTACGTATGGGTGATCAATGATGGCAAAAGTATTTGTTTCGTTAAATCAATGAAGGATAGTGAAGCCTGCTTGGATTCAAAAGCACAAATCGTACAAGAAATTATGACAATAATCCATTAAAAAAGAAAAGGAAGACCATTTTTTACACGACGAACAAAAATACTAAATCAGATGGACGTTTATCGTACCACTTACCGTTCCTTCGTGATCACCTGTAACATCTGCTTAATAGAAAGAAAAAAAGGAGAGAGAGAGAACATATTTTGTATCGAAACAGCGCTGTAATTGGTATTGATAAAATCTAAAAATATGTACATCAAGAGAAGAGATGCGAATTAATGTCTTAGGTATATCGAGCTTGTCGCACTCTTAACGAGCACCACAATGCTTAATCGCAACATGTATGTATGAATAGTTACATATGTATTATCTGTATTTAGAATTTTATTTTTTTGTTGGTATCTTTCTTCATTTCTTTGTTAATTAATGCACCGTATATTGCAAATCTCTTTTCCAAATCACCTAATGTTTTTAATTGCAATTTTTACAGAACGGTGTAGATGCCGAACGAATATTACAATAATGCACTTTGATGCTCTACGATTTATACATATTCTTAAATACGTGCCGCCCAAGTTGTGCCTTGGATGCTTTTTATATTGTATATTCTAATATATATATATATATATATATACATATATACATGTATACATATAGTGGAAGTATGAAATTTACAGCAATGTGTAATACCGCTTAAATATGTGAATTGTGCCACGTGAAATGCAAAAATACACGTTTCTGCTTATAACGACGAGTCATAAATATGTCCGACGATATAACAATATTAAAGAAAAAAAATATATATATACATGTATCTATGTATGCATAAATGTATATAAACTGCTTATTGAAATTGGTGACTTGGAAAGAGACTTGTGATTACTTTAGGTATCAGTCAGTGTAAATAAATTCTTTTAGCTGTAAAAAAACATCTGCAGAATCCATTCCACATTTTATCATTTAAAGCTGATAGCCACAAACTCTCCTTGCAATACTTCCTTTGCGTTTTTTGGGGGGATATCGACAATATGTAATACTGTAGACAGTGCTGATAATGACAAAATGTGTAACTGCCTGTTTTGACCAAAAGTACGATATCGTATGACTTCTGTATAAAATTGTAAAGCCTATCGATACAAAATCTGATCAAATATATAAAAAAAATGTATTGGCAGTTGCAACCATTTTTTTTATTTCTGGAAACTAACATTTATTTTCCGCACGAGTAAAATTTTTAACATAATCAGTCGTACAAATTTGTTGCAGCAGTCGATAGTACGATATCGTGCAGATCGGCTATTGTTATTAAGATTATGAATTTCTATAACAGTTCTTTAAGAGAGATTTCATACGAATAAGAACATTGTCTTAAAATGTACTCTTTCTCTGCGTATCTTTTCAAACTGAATGATCGGTCTTTTTGCGATAATATGTAAAAATCTTTATTTGTGCAAGTATATCTGCATTTCTGGTAACAACTGTGTTGTGCAGCTACCACGTATAAATAAAGAGATGTTTCCTATCTGTGTATCTATGTGCAAGGAAAATATTGCAGTTTTATTAATGTGACAACCGTTTGACATAATTCGTAATACATACTCCCGAACTATAACCAAAGTATCTTTTTTATTATGATATTTTCACATTTTCTTTCATATAATTGAATATAATAATGAGCAATAATTCATAATAACTAATGATTGCACCATCCTTTCAGTATTTCAAATTTAAATGACAAATAAAAGGGCGGGATGTGTACGCGAGAATTACTATAGGTCAATTTATTCTCAAAAGCCATTGGTTTATCCATAATGAGCGATTGATGGGATTCGCTGTTTTTCATACGAAACGTTGATTTGAAACTATTAACGACTGTTGTGTCGGCTTTTCTACTTCAAACCTGTCATATTAGTCTTACAAAAGCGTATTGCCCGGACATTTATCATAAAATCATGTGCAGAGATACATTATTCGGCTAAATGATCGAGCATCCAATTACGGTTATAAACTATTTGTACCATAAGATGTAAGTGGAACTGTATATACTTGGAAAGTTAGGAGTCAAACACAAACAATCAAAATGGATGATATGGTAAGTTATTTTGGAATAATTATTGCGAAACGAAGTATGGATATGATCTAGTTATACTCATTCGTTCTTGCGGATGCCTTGAATGTAGCCTTCCCATAAAAACGATACATTAACAAAAACAGATGCAGTGTAAGAAACAGTGACATGTATTCCTAATGCTTGTGCCGACATATACGGGATAAGATTTTAGGGATACTAATCACATATCAGCAAACGCCTATTTTGCAAAAAGTCAAGAAATGATCAGGCAAATTGGTTTTCGTATCCTTATTTCCCCGAAACATAAGGGCAAACGGGGAAATAGGGACAGAAAGAGGGAGAGAGAGAAATAGATTGGAGAAGTCGGCGACATTCGCGAAATGATTTTCGGCGGTGGCGCTTCAGTTGTTATTTCCATCTCCCCTGGTACCATCGCCGCCACCTCGAGTACTATCTCCGTCACCGGCAAATCCACCCCCTTCTCCATTTCGCGGGTAGCGACGCCTCCGCACGGCGTCGATCAATAATGTCGTTCTCGGCGACGCCGGCGTCGGGAGCGTCGCTGTGCGAGTGCATCCGCAAGCAATAGACGTGTCACCACGAAAGTTGACAACGGGTGCGATCGAAAAGGAGCGTCGCGTAGAGAAAAAAAACGACTGGGAATGCGACCGCTGCATTTACCGCTGTTTTGCAGAACTGGACTTATGTCAAGGAACTGCAACGGCAGCATACGGACCCTGGGCCAGAGTTTTTTGGATTGGGACAACCTTTAGGACCCACCCACGATACGATGGCTAAGGTGAGTTCCATTCAAAATAAAGGATTATCTGTTTCTGCTCTTGTCACTGTAACACTATTCGCCCTATACAATTATTACGCTTTTGTGGTTGATTTAGCGATCCCCGGTTAGCTTTACGCCCCAAGAACGTGCTATTGCTAGCCTGTCAACAACTGTTGCTGATTCCTAGGATGCATCCTTTCATTTAAGACAATCGACCGAATTTCTTTAGTCATTTTTAGAGCGAGCAAACGATCGCGTTGCGTTAGGTTTCGAGTTAAAATGCGTTTGGCGCGATATCGGGACGGTTCGACTATGTGGTCAGTAGTCGTGGACCATCTCGGCAGAAAAAGTAGTTTGGCGCCGTCATGATCAGCCGGACTGCCGCACATAGTCGACATTGCTATCGAAATATGAGAAAGTGGATGCTTCTATAGAAATAATTACCAAAAGCATTTGCATGATCTTTTCTTTTTTATAATAATATAATACGATTAACATACACTTTCATAAACTTGTTCGCTTAAGAATCTTGTTGATTACACGAGCACTCGGTATATTCATTGCAGTATTGAATTTATGCATCAATACAGTACTCGAGATACACGTGCGACTAATGGTTTCTAATTCTGTTTAATTAACGGCGTGCAGACAGAATTTATCACGGGATCTGTGTATCGCTCTATACCTGTCCATTTACGTATGCGTATACAGTGTATGCGGCACTGCAATTGCAGGAAAAAGAGTTTCATTGTCGGTCATGTACAAAATCTTAAGGACCGTAAACACTTATTTACTCGCAGTAGCGCGGAAACCGTGACGATCTGATACAAACATTTACTTGTGCATTCAAGAAATTTCTTAGCTGCAACATTAATTCATTTACGAGCGAAATGTGCATCACCTTCATTCCACTATATTGGACTTTACCCGTTGACAGTCGTATTCCGCGATTTTTTTTTGTTTCTTTTTCGTCTTCGTCAGTTTCAACTCAATGCGGGACATTTGTTGCAATGCACTGTCATTCGTATCGACTATATCGCGAGCTGGTTGTGATCGATGAACAGTGCATATACGCGTGCCTCGTATAATCGGCACCGAGTTCATTCCCATAGTTTGTTGAACTTTAAGTAACATAAAAAAAAAAGTTTTCTCGTGAAAGAAGTGAAATGTAAATGCTTTGAAATAATGGTAACAATTTTTCTTTAATGCCGATCGGAGTAAACTTTAGCAAATTCGTTGTGCAACTTTACAATAACACGCGCAACAATGAATTCGAAACGATTTACTCAAGATCCTCGATCGAATTACAATTACAATTTAACAGCAGTACGCCGTAATCAGTTGTGTCGATCGTTAAACGCCATGTAATAATCGTCGAACACGTCAGATGTATGGATAGAAGAGAAAAGACACGCGAACTGGTTGTAAAAGCAGCGTTTACGGACTGACCCATTATTCGTCGAAGTGCTTTCTTCATAAAATTTTCACCGCGTTTAACGGTCCTTTGGAGACGTGCTCGCTTATACGAACCGGTACACGTGCAAATAAACTTTTTCTCCCGTGCAGCGTTTACAAATTAGGCATTATGCATCGGGACGTATTGGAACTGAAACATGGAATTTATGGTTTTTACAATTTCGGATGCCGCGTCCACAAAATTTCTTAGACAACTGCATCTAACGTTTTCGAGTGGACCTATATATATATATATATAATAGTTGGCACCAAAACACGTTGAATTGCGGTCAGCTGTATTATATTTTCGTCCGAAAGAGCCAACGGTCGTAGGTGAGATCGGAGTGGCCGAACCGATTATGATCATCCAAGCATTTTTATTCTTGTTCCAAACGTTTTATCAGCATTTGCAACAAAAAAGTCAGTTCGCAATGCACATTGCTATTCAATTATCGTTCATTTGATACTAACCGGTAAGGACAACGTATTCGATGCTAACTGGGAGGCTAGATCTGTTACAGCAGTTTTACTGGAAGAGACGACACTAGCTTCTCTCGCACATATGCAGCATTGCATAAAAATATACCGACTCGGCCAGTCGGCATGTCGAGGCTAGGGAGAGGCCTTTCAAGGTCCTCCTGGGATTTTTACACGGCTGGAAGTAGGAACGGATGTACATAAAGGTCGACGAGGACCGGTCGCAGTATAGAACGAATTCGATCCTAAAATCGATATACGTGTCAGACCCAGAGGAATCGTCCGTCGACGCGGAAACATTCGTACTCCAGAGCATCGCGAAATTGCAAAACGGGCATGGCATGCGCCGAGTCAATCGTGGATACATTTTCTCTCAGACTTTTTATTACAATTCATCTCTGCGTGTGGCACGTGGCTTCGCTTGCCAGTTTTATCAGGCATCGTTGACTGCGATCTTATCGCGCGTACAACGCAGATAATCGTCGGTGAAAGTTGTCTTTGAAGTCTATCCCGTGTCTCGCCTATCGTTTACTTGTAGCATAATCATCTATGCGGCAAAAAGAGAGGGAAAAAAAGGAACGCGCAAAACTTGCCAACATGCGTAAACAGTTCTCCCGCTTTCTATATCTGCATTGTACCCATTGATCGAGAATATAAAGTTTCCTCTGTTCTGCCGCGGAAGATTGAATTCTAAGAGAACGTACCGCGAATTACCGAAGGTACGATAAAAAAGAAGCGCAGTCAGGCTGGCAAGTTAAACGTAGCCTTGTTCTCCGGTTGATGACGTTCACTGTGTATGTACGTACAGCCCTCGTGTACCCCGGCGCGCCGCGGCACCGTGTGCGCTCCCATACGGATTCACGGGCTGGTGAATGCAGAAACCGTGCGTTTCCGAAGAATAGTAATCGTTGTTGCGGAGTGTCAGTCCGCACCGCTCGTACGGCGAAGGTGTACACGAGGACGTACGCGTGCACGTACATCTATCCGTTTCTATCGTTGTGTCAGCGTTGTGGATGCTCGGTGGTGGCAATAGGTAGTGCCACGGGGATCACGGAGCGAATCCGGAACGTTTCATTGTCGTACACGCGGCGGGCGCATCGCGATCGTGCTGTCGCTATCGATCCGGCGGACGCTTCTCGTTCGTAGTTGGAAAACTTTCCCGCGTTTCCCCGCGGTGGAAAATTTTCGTCCTGGTTCCGGTTCGATGTGACCGTCGCGATGTAATTGCGTGTCGCGTTCGCCGAATTACTGGAACGGGGGTGAGTCCTCGTAGCCCCGTGACTCACGGGCGGGCAGAAAGTCGGCTTTATTAATAGTTCACTTGTGGATTATCCGGCCAGTGTTTTTGTGCGAACGGGGAAAGTGGCGTCGATTGGAGTTATGAAGCGGCCAAAGAGGCGTGAAGAGGAACGCTGAGGCGATCGTGAGTTCAGCTTCTCTTTCGCGTGATACTCCTCGTTCTCGCTTTTATCCATGCTTGCATGCATTCATTGCGGAGTGCGCGATGCAAAATGTAGAGGTAACACGTTACACGTATACGGTAGCTTTGCGTGTTGAATTTGGTGTTCCGAAGATTACTGTTACGCAAGGGAGGACGCGATAACGGTCGTATGTGCAACAGTAATTTGATCGTTCTGCTTTTACAGCGCTCCGCAATACTTAGCTATACACGTGGAAATATTGTTCCGCCAATGGGAACATACATATTTCCATGTTCGATACGTGCCCCATTTGACGAACCTTCCCTTTTAATCGAACCGGCGGTTTGCGCGTACTTCGAATATAAATCGTACGAGCAGATCGATTATAGTTTGTGCATAGCGAAGCTTGCACAGGTGCGGTAATTAATTCCATTGAAATTACGACAAGCCGGAATTATGTGGCCACGGGATCATAACACGCGTCACGTGTACTTGTTACTTACGTGGTCGCGCACAGTGGATCGAGTAAATTGCATGCCGACGTTGCCAAACGCTGTCCGCAACTTTGCCTGTTAGCTAGTGAAATTATGTAAAACCGCAAGTTCTTTTTTCTTCTTCGCGAGCTCTTTTTTTCTGTTTTTTAATACGGATTAATGACGACATCCGCCGAGCAGAACAACAACCGACCGCGTAACTGCGTAGCAATCTATAACTCTAAACGCTTTTGCCTTTTAGAAAGTCCTTCTGCTTGTAGAAAGCGTTTCAGACATTTTTCATACGGATGTTGATTTCGCTGAACGGCAAAAGAAGAAAAGAAAAGAAAGAAAAATTACGATTTAGGAAACGTACATTTCCGACCGTCGAAGTAAAACGGTAGCTGGGTCGTGCGAACGCGTCTTCTTTCCTTTTCATTTCTGTGCTGCTCAATGGCATTGTCTCGTCGGCGAGACTCGAGGATTTGCCGTGATTCCGTTAGATCGACGAAAATCTAAACGAATGTGCTCCTAATTAACACAGTTGTCCCGTCCCGCGTGGCAAGAGATAACGACCGGGTAGGCGGTTCAAATTGGCACAAATTAAGGTCTAATAGAATAAAGTTATGCTCGGGCTTGGCCCTTGCTCTCGTCATCGAGTCGTCGACGCGTACACGTCGATTTCGATTCCCGACACGTTTTCTCGTGTTTCGACGGCGTCGCAAAGCCAGTTCAATATTAACATTAGTCTTCGCCTTGTCGATATCTCTCCGTTGCCCTCCCCGGCCGTGACATTTCCTCCTAGATCGATAAGAAGCAAATAGTTACGCGGCCATCGATTAATTCAGTACTGGCGAGCGCAGTTGTTGCGACGATTTGAAAAAAATACTATGGGTTTGCGTCATGCATATAGATAGCAAAACGAAGCTACCGCGTGTGCAGTGCGATAATTCACAGGCCTTGAATAATTTATCGTTTCCGTGTAAAAGTTTGCGTACGAAATATTATTGCCCAGGTGATGTCAGCGTGCAAAGAGCGGCAGGGAAAAGAAGAATAAAAAGAAAAAACAACGTTTCGACAGCAATTTGCGTGCACCGTTCGCGTTGACGAGTAGCGGTTCACGAGTAAACTCGCGCGCGATGTAACCCAGTTCTCAGAGACGACGGTGTTCAACAGGGTCGACGGTGAACGCACTCTATTCCTCTGGTAGCTGGTTCCTTTGCTTTCAGAGCGGGGGCATCGGCAACACTATTATTAGTACCACGCTAATGTAGCTTTTCATTCTGCGGAGTCTAATCGCACTTGTGCTCGTTTTTATCGGCCGGATCTCGAGCAAATACTCGAAATTCCTGGCGTTCAAACTTTGATAGGAACTCTCGACTAGCGTGTTTACACTGCGTAGATACATACCGACAAATTACACGAACAGATTCGTGGCCGTAAGATAAAGCTGGACGACCACCGACCATTAAACGGACCCCAAGGGACAGTGTTACGCGTGTTCTTACGCGGTAGGAAGAGAAACATAGAGTATTCGGTAAAGGTAGCTGCAAAAGAAGTAACGCGGAGCGGGGCTAAAATTAAATTAGCCAACTACGAGAGAGACACTTCTGATTCACCTCGGGACGAAGGGTTTTATTTGGAGATGGGCCAAGGGCAACGGACTCTTCGCGTTCTTCTTCGGTTCAAGCGTCTCGCTTGACCTTGAAAAATGCAACATTTTTTCACCCACAATCTTTACAAATTTCATCGGACCGCGTCTTAGATCCGTGGACGGGCGCGAAACCACGTCACCGCCGAGAAGTCTTCGTCAGATTTGATTCGATTGCCACAATGCGATTAAGCCTGTCTATATTCAGTTAGATGTAGCTTCGTGGTATAGAACGGGCCGACTAATTGGAGGATAAATGAAGGAATTTGCGGCACTCTTGATGGAATGTATGTCTGTCGGGCGGCTAAACGGATACGTGAAATAGTTTTACGATAACCCAATTTACCCGGGCATATTTATCATTCTTTGCGTCTCGTTGCAGAACGTGGGGGAGAGTCGGATACCAGTTCCACGGGCGGCTCGGCCGTCTTTCTTCCCGAAATCGAGGGTACTCGGCACGTCAACCTTGGTACCCGGACATCGACGTTCATTGGTGCTGTCGGGATGTTTGCAGTTCGTCGACGGCGAGAACGAGGCCGCTACCCCTAAAACAAAGTGCGGGTCTCGTACCGTGTCCACACCGACGATCGAAGGTGATACTAAATCCTCGTTGTCAGTTTAACATTTTTCTTGTACGAGACGCGCGTCTGGCACGGTTGATAAAATTAAGGGCAACCATTTCCTTTCCATTAATTAACAGGCTCGGGACATAAGACGTTCACGATATCACCCGTGTGGGACATTGACAAAAATGACGTGCAACAATTGGTTCATTTCGCCGAAGAAAAGAGCAAGTTTTTCAGGTACGTTCTACACATTTTTTTTCTTCGCTTTCTTTACGACCAATATTAACTTCTTTGTGTCGCAAGCTTGTTCCTCTGTTGGGTTGGAAATCTGTAAACGACGCGTTGCGCGCGGCGCACTGCAGCCTTTCGGCTAATAAGAATGTTGGGACAGCTTTTACGACGTACAATTTAACGTGGCTCGGCTGTACGGCAAGGATATTCTAGAATAATAGCGGGCAGAGCTTGTAAATGCAAATACGCGACCGACCGTCTGCCACGGCCAGGTATCAGAAGAACTATGTACATACCTGGAACTCGCGTAAATCGCCGTCGTCGTTTACAGAAAAATAATCCGTTCGTACAGTGAGGAAACGTGTATGCACAGCGGTGAACTAATATTGTTCTTCTGTACTCGTTCAGCCTGCTCGAGAATTCTCAGTTGAACATGATCGACGACACCGGCGAGAGTTGCCTCTTGGACGCATCCCTAGGCAATTACAATGATAATACTACAGTGAACCCGACGCCGCACTACTTAATGCTCAACAAACAGAACTCTTTCGAACACGACGAAAGCCTCGGTATATTGACGCCCGACCAAATGACCGACTTCACAGTGGCTCTAGAATGCTCTAGGACACCATCCTGCGAAAATCTGACGGGCTCAGCGGGTTCTAGGCTGGCTCTAACCAGAGCGTCCGCGTCAAGGCCGTCGATCGACGTCGAGCCAACCGAGGAAGGGTCCAGCGAGAGGACACCGTCGCCGGAGGAACTTCCACTTGATCCTAAACCGACGGAGCCCGTGAGAGGCACTGTCCCTACCAGTTTCGTCACATCGGTCACGAGTATCACCAGCCTCGAGGCTGGCTATCAAGGGGACGGCGAAAACTCGAGGCCTGCTAGTCGCGGGGCCGACCCGCCATCGGTTGCGCCGCCACCGAATCTTCCAGCGCCCTGCAGGCAAGATCCCATGACCGATTCCGATTTCTTTACGGAAAGCGATGCGGACGCGTACGAGGAAATTGTGCGGGGCGACAGGAAGGCTCAGGTGATCGACGGCACCCTGTTCTGCGCGCCCGGCGGTCGAAGATGCCCGAGTTTTACCGGGGAGGAGATGGATTCGAGCGGGATTTATTCTGATCTCGATAAGAGGCAGGACGAACTTCACGCGCCGGAGGAAGCGGTCGAGGAGAACGAGGATCACACACCTGACACAATAGACACGGAGGTTTCTCAGCGAAGCCAGCCGACACCAATGAAGGCGGACGTTTCTCAAGTTATCATGGATTATTTACAGGCGAGATCATTATTTTCCCCGTTTCGAACGAATCTTCTTCTTTCAGGCTTGTCGCTAGAATTTTGCGTAATTGGTATTGCTATGTTAGGCGCCTATCAATCCTCTGGATGGATCGACCGATTCCAACGGGTCATTGAACCCCGCTGAAGTGACGGTGATCGAGATGGACATAACTAACGACAGTTTGAGGACGAAAATACAGAGCAAAGCTGACTCGGCTCCGTTGAAAAAGTACAAGATGCCAAAGAGGAACGTCGTCTCGAAGATCAAGGCGATGATCGAGTCCGGCCCGAAGGACGAAGCGGAGAAGGAGGCCCGACGTACGCAGAGATCGCCCAGGAAGGGTGGGCGTTGGGACGCCGTAATGAGTAAAATTGAAGCTGGTAAAAACGAGCAGAGGTCCAGGCCTACGAGAAAGGAAGTGAAGTCAAGGGTACTTCAGAGTCTTGGTCAATCGTCTACGGGACCAATGCAAAAGAAAAATGGCGATGCCAATAACAACAGTAACAAGGATAAGAGGTGAGATTAAGTCGCTGACAGTTTTCTTTACCTGCAAGCGTTGCTCACGTAGCTTTGCTAAGACGTTCGGAATTAGCAGGCGAATACGCGGACGGCAAGAGATGAAATCGCCGACGCAAGAAACTGCCAGAAGCTCTGTTCGTAGCTCGTTGAGCGACCTTAGCAGCGGACCTACGAAAGACCCGACAAGTAAGTTGAATTATTGTCCATTTTTAAATGATTTCGAATTAAATGTAGTGGATCCTGCAGCGTTAACGATGCGTCGGCGATTAAATTGGATTTCAATCGTCAAATTCGATACAATTTTATTTACGACTGTTTGCTTACGTTTGGGGTTTATGAGGTACAGACAAAGGGACTCAGAGAACAATGGAGCTCGACTAAATATGACGTCAACTAATTTGCGATATCGATTTGTCTTTAACTGCGCCCCATGTGTTCTCGGAAGAAATGAAAAAATTCAAAAAAGTCCACGAAATGAGAAAATTCCCGGTTTAGGAAACTTCAAGATGCATGCACCTAGATAGACCGTAATTTCGTCTGCGTCTTACCAACGAAAAGGCATCGCTAGTGTGGACTCTCCCTGCGAACTAATATCAAACTAGCACAGGCACCAAAAGCCAACGAATATAATTACGTCTAGTTTTAAACAAAAAAATTTGTTTGGTGGGACTCGAAGGGCATTAGTTATAAACAAAAAAAATTAATAATTGGCTTTCAACTTTATATCTTGTTTAAATTCTTTAATTTAAAGTGAAGTACTGATCGCGTTAACAAATATCTATATGATAAAAGTTTAAAAAAATGTCGTTTCCAGAAAAAGCGAATTTTTGCCACGTTTTGGGGATTTTGCACCACTGTGCGTCGTCCCAAACCCAGCGACTTCGGTTTTCGAGGCACGCCAGGTGAATTTCGGCGTCGAAACACGTGCATTCGATTCGCAGCCGGGTCATTCCGAGGCAGGCCCGTCGCGTGGGTGGTTTGTTCCGCAGAGAGGGTGGGATCTTAGATGTGGGCGTAGAGGGGTGTTTTGTATTGACCCGGTCGGGGTGTACACGTAGCTCATTGTCAGACGGGGAAAAGAGCGGAGGCGCCGGTGCCCCTCTTCTGGCGCCACTGGACAGTTTCGTTTCCATCGAATCGAGGCAGGCGCGAGCAGCCTACCCGCAGCCGCAGCAGCAGCATCCAGTCGGCAGTCCTCGTCGGACCTCGTGCTCGCTCGGACGTTGTTTATGCACGCGTGTTGCATTTCCGGTCCCCTCTCCCTTAGGTGGTGCTGCTGTTTCATCTTGCCCTCTCTTATTCTCTCCCCTCCACCCCGCCGTCTTTCTTACGATCTCTTGTTCCACCCCATTCGGGTCAGCGGTTCTATCGAGGGTACACGGGAGGAGTGCGTGCGCGCGACGAAAAGAAGGATAAGATTAGCGAACAGCCGGTGCAACGTCGTCAGTGAGTGCCGCAAGGTGACGGTGCAACGTGCATCCTCCGTCTATCGAAAAATCGTATAATTGTTGTTGCGAATCGTTCGCGAAGATCCGTTCTGTCAGGTGGAATTTTTCTACTGCGCTCGGGTCGCCGCCGTGTAGGACAGTGTCACCCGTGTCCGCGGCCGCGCAACGACGTGACCTGATTCTCTCCCCGTGTCACGGAGCGTACGCGTTTTTTTAGCACACGACACCGGGAGAACGATCGAAGGGAACAGTTACTCGCGATAGCAACCCCGCTCGTGCAACGCCTCGCAATATGTTACTGGATATTCGCTTCGATCGTCGAAGGAATCTCAACTGCAACGCCGAATGCTTCAAGACTGGATTTTACTATCCCCCCTCTGAGTTCCTTCAATGAAAGTTTCCCAAGATACCGTTACCGTGGAGGAATCTTTGGCTACGTTCCTGGGTGCACCCGTGCGGGTCTAGAAGCAAAGAATAGAGGGATTCGAGGCGATCAGACTTGGTCTAACTCTTCGTGTACATTAGCAGCTTCACGACGAGCTCGCGGGTCAACGGCACCAGTGGTTTATTTCCGGCATTGCCTTTCTTCACCGGGCACCTCGTACTGCACGTATACGTCCTTCGCCCGACGCCGGTGGTTCTCTGGTGTCCCCACCCTTTTAGACAGGTGCACCCGTCGACCACGTGCGTTTCCAAGGCCGACGACCACCGGTACGCAACCCGGTCCGATCTCTCGCTTACGCAATCGCCAGCGGAGTCAGATGTTGAACCCACATGGCTGAGAACATCGTCGACAGTGGCGGTGAAAGACACGCGTTATTATACTCCGGGATTCAGGTCGTGGCAAGAACGCGCAACCTGCGAGCGAGCGATTGTCCGACAGATTTCCAATCGAATTCCTCGAGGGGCCGTGCGAAATCGCGCGGCACGTGTTCGAGTGTGACACAGCGAAACAGAAGGGACGAGGCTCGGTGTCGATCGGCCCCATAAATTCTCCGAGATACGAGTTTCATAAAAAAAGATGCCGGGGTCAGAGGGATACCACTGGCATACGATCGCTTGGTCCAGCTGGATGGCAAGCCTCGCCGTGGGCCCCGAAGATACCACGGGGTGAAGACGCGCGCACGGTGTTTGGCAAGATCGAAATAATGATTTTATCGGGGATGGATTGTCGATGAAGCTACGGTGAAAGTAAGACTTAAAAATGGGGCAGCAAGGATCGAAGGGTAGGCCGGCTCTGCGGACAGATTTCGTCAGAGACTCGGCGAAAATGCGGCTGGGCAGTTTCAAACGAGGTACGGTCGTATAAATGATACGCATCGGGAATTAGCCACTTAAACAAATTTCCGTGTGCAGCGGCACGGAATGAACACGAATCAGCGGATAAGCTTCTTCCCTTTTAATCCTTTAACTATGTTTCGCGAAGGAAACAAAAAACAAAAACAAAAACGGGGAAAGGATATCCGTAGTAATCCACCACCTGCCTTTTTCTTTGTGCTTCATTCAACGCAAGAAAGTTCGAGCAACGCGAACACGAGCGACTGGTTTACCGTCGTTGCATAGGCTTTCGAAAAGGTAGATGGGTCGAACGGTTTCTCTTGAGCGAATCTAAAACGTTACGGAGAAGGATCGAAGCTACCCTACTTACACCATGCTGCGGGACTTACACTGGCCGTGGATCTTTCTTATTTGCACGATTTTCGAGGAAGTAGTTCGATCCGTTATACATATCACGAACACGCGTCTCTCCTCTTTATCTTTCGGATATTTCATAAGCGTGCAGAAATCGTCTGCTGGCCCTTAGGATTGCATTGAAGCTAGTTACTGTTATCAGGATCAATTTATTATAAATAATTCAAACTGTTGCAGGGGGTGGAATTGCCACTTAAAGCTGTCGATTATCGCTATTCGTCACGGTTGGAATATTTATTCAACTAGCTTCATTTACGTGCAAGATATCTTACGTGCAAGATATTATGCACACGAGCTAGCGCATGCCGTTATATGCAGAAGCCTGCAGGCAACGGCTACGTGCAGCCTGGTGTACATAATAAACGTTTTCTTTTCCTCGTTGGTTTAATCGACGAGCACGGTTCAATCTTAGCTCTCCTTGCCGCCGCACTATCTCGTCGAGCACAAATTCCGATGATGCGCGAAATGTTATTACAAAGTAACTACGATTGACGAGGGAAACGAAATTCCACGGTCGATGAACTGTCGTCCAACACGTAATGCTCTGTGCTATGAAAACTGTGCTGCTGGTTTCCCTAATTCTCTGTTATAAATAGACACGACGGAACACGAACAACACTATCTTATATTTTATCGTTTATACGGACAATGCAAATTTATATTCTATTATAATTTTGTAGAGAGGTCACCAACGTCGGTAAATACACCAAGAAGACTGGTAGCCAACATAAATGGTCGTGGTAGTCAACAGAATCGTGTGAATAGTTTCGACACGAAGAAGAACTGCGTAGAAATTTCGCCCATCAATCTCGGTGAGTGTCGGAGGGTTGAGTTCGTGCGCCCTAAATTGTGAGACCAGTTTGCACATATCCTGTTCTCGCATGTGTGCTTATATGTCTACTTATATAAATGTCTGCTAGCCGCTGATTGAACAGAGGAAACGAAAGGTCGAGGGCACCGCTGCGTACTTCCGGTTGGAGACCTGGTGCGACAAGGAAGCCGCTATTTCATTTCAATGCGTACTTCAATTCAACACTCTGTGTAGCTGTTTGCCTTAATGCGTAAAGGCGTAAACGTACAGACGTTCGACAATTTGTATCAATCGCCATGTATCGGGATACATGTAGCTCTATTTTCGTCGGGACGTAACATTGAAAATGTTGGCAAGCGGCCACTCCTGTTCCGGCCAATCAGTATATTGCGCGTTACCCGATTTTTATTACAGATTCTTCCAAGCAGAAATCGATGTACATATAAAGTCTTGCCGTGTAATTGTTATGCACCGTAATTTAAAAACAATCAGTTGCTACGTTGGTTCGAGCGTTTATAATCGGGTGCCGTTCCGAAAATTCCAAATTAGCAGCCGTCAACCTTTTATGGTGGTATTTACCAGTAATCGTGTTCAAGTTTATTAAAGCGACGCCGTATGACTGTCGTGATGATTACCCGTGGGCGTTAGAACCAAGAGGCCGGCTTTGTTGGGCCAGGTCAGAATTATAACGGTATGCAGCCCCCTGCAACAGCTGGCGACGCTGTTGCACATTTCGATAGCCCTTCGCAACTTTAAAGTAGGAAAAGAACGCCCGTACCATTCAGTCTAGCAGAGTGACCCGTCCCGAGCGGATCTCTTGAAATATTCCATTCGCGGAAGGTGACTCGTGAACTAGTTGCTTATGACAGAGAATCGTGATTCGAAGATCTTTGAATGCGGCCTCCGTACGATCGCGGAGTGCGATTACGGCAGGAGCACAGTTTCTCCAGATACAGATAGTTCAAAAGGGTGTACGACCGGAAGATTGGCTTAACCATGGTCGTCACGTACTACCGTAAATATACATAGCTGTGTTGTGTCTTATGTTTCGTTTCCTTCGTTTAATCGTTAATCGAGAAACAAAGTACATTTAATTTTGATCAACGTTTTCCTGCGACTTGATATGCAGCTTCTGACGTGGTTAGTAAATCGACAGGATACTGCAGTAGCAAACCCGATAATACATCACTTATAGCATTACCGGCGAGTGTGCAATACGCCTCTTGTTTAACGCAACGAATTCTGTTTCCAGATAAGAGTCCGTCGGCGACACGAAAGTCGACAATAACGAGGAGATTAACAACTACTGTTCCAGGGAAGCACCATAGTTCAACGGCATCGACAAAAGGTACATTGATATATTTGCGTCATCGTGCGATCGGTGGAAAAATACCGCAACTATTCCTATAGTTTTCCCCATTATTCTCGCAAACCCTATTATTAGTGCAACGCCTTTATCTTCGCGAGAAATTCATCAATTATTTTGAACGGCATTCTTGCAGCAGCGTGTTAATTTATGAGTTCTAAATGAAAACGCTCTCGCCAGTGCAGCCTTTTGGAAAAGATAACACCGAGAGGAGAGATCATCAGGTCGTGCTTTCTAATTCATTGACCGCGCTACAGCGGTAGTGGCTAGTTTCTAAAAGTCTTACGGTCATTTTGCGGTGCGTGCGTATGTACATATGTACAATCGTTTCTTCATATGCACGTGAACGCACACGTGCGTATCTCCCCGTGTTGCTTGTCATTTTGAAGAAAGTCATAGCTTTCACTGGTCTTCGGTTCCGAATCCTGTTCTCTGCGTCGAGAGGGAACTGTTCTCGCTTGGAGCAGCTGAAAACCCCGTCGGATATTCGCCAGGAATAGGTATCGTAGAGAATAAATTGGGAGTAGCGAGCGAAAGTAATCATTTGACCGGCGGTTTTCGAGATAATTCCAGGAGATTTGCATTTTTACTTTCGAGACATTTTTTCGCCATCTTTTGCGTTCGATTGTAACGTTTTTGGTCGATTCAGACAAAAATTGCTGCCGGCGTGTTGTAGTAATGTTTTCACTCGCGCCACGTATATATATGTATGGCTTTATCTGGAGCAGTTTGCTCGAATAAAGATTACTATCACTGACCGTCCACGTCCTAGAAAACAACCGAATTGCGGGTCGAGTTTCTACGAGTCACGGTCTTGTACTTCCTTTCATTTTAATTTATTATACTATTAATCATTCATGAAGCCTCTCGCGGTAAGATGCATCGATAGCCAAGCAAATTGAGGGAACGGCCGGCCAGAGTTTCTGGAAATTGTTTCGCGTTTATTCATCGAGATATCTTGCGCGGAATACTTTCAACAATGTCCCTCTAAATTGACAGCACGCAATGTTATTTTCGAGTCCGCCAGTTGAAAAGAAGAGTAACTTGACAAGCTTAGAGGCGAACATGTTTCAGCCGTATTGATCGAGTGATTACCCCTGATATATTATTCCCTGCGCGCTACGATATGGCGAAATGGGTATCGGGTGGAATGAACAATTGTTCGCAAAGGTCCTGGCGGAAGAGCTCTATCGATCGTCGATCATTCGGATCATTATCGCTGTATCTCTTGTGCCCGTGCACACGTGTTGCCGTTTCGTACAAATACGGTTAAGCACCGCCATGTACGGACAACCAGTTTCAAATGGATTCGCAAATTTATTCGATGCACGGTGTTTCGCAATAATTCATAGGTCGTTCACGCGACGATTTTCATCTTCTTTATCAAAGTCTGGCCTTTTCCCGTTGCCACGAATCTGTAACTCGGCGGGAACAGAATTTTAATTCGTCCTCAATTTCGTGTGCCATAAACTTGAACAATTGAGAATGATAGAGAAAATGATAACTGTGCGCTAGTTGCTTGTATTACGTCGTGCGCTCAGTTTCGTGGAAACTTTTCTCGAGCGAGAGAAGAAAAGGGAGATATTAAAACGGTCATGCAAATGTACGCAGACATTGTGGGTCATATTCAAGTCGTGTGTACGGAGTGCGCAAAGCGCGTGTCCGGTCAGACACGGCTTTCCGCGTGTGTCCATCGTGTTTGTATTCTTCGAGGTTGCACCTCATTTCAAGGTGGTAGGAGTGGTCGACAAGGAGGAAGGAGGGATATATCGCGCCGCGAGGCAGCCTGTGGCTCGTGCTAATTCAGTCGAAGTGCGGACTTTGCCAGCAAATCGTTACAAATGACGATCCAGATTAGGCCTCTCTCGTGTCTGTAACTTCATTATTATTGTTCAATGCTCTCGTTGCGATTCAACGCATTTGCATTTTTCCACGGAATGAATGGGAAAAAGTTGATCGAGCGAGAACGCTTCATTTGCGCCACGCAAGAATTGATACATCGATCGAACAGTGTCGCACAATTTGAGAAATATTCACGAGTGAAAAGCACCGAACTCGGGAGAGCATGCCACGATGCTGAAGGCGTTAGACGAACGGTGAATTTGATGGATCGAATTTGAGTATAAACAAGAGTATTCGATATTGCGTGGTCCCGTGCCGAAAATAATCTGGTCCGCTTAGGGGAAACTTGGAAGCAGACAATTTCGATGTTCCCATTAAGGTGGTCATTAAATCGGTTCCTTGGGCTTTCCGTGTTCATGCCACGGATATCGTACAGTTGACCTTAACCCAGTGCGTCTTCATTGACTGGTCCGTGCTCTTGAACGCATTTCCCTTAGACTGGCCGTGGGATTAAAATCGGTCGATTCATCGCCGGCGCGAATTTTTTAGTTCGGTCCAAGGTGCTCGAAAGGATCAAAGGTGCGGTGGTGCGGGGGCGCGGACGTTCCCGCGTGCTTTCACGTACATCGGTAATAATGGGAGGATGAAGCTCGGGTGACGTAGCCAGGCCAAATCGTCGTTACGATTTAATAAACCCGTCTGTGCGAATTTCTCGCAATTACTGTGCTAATCGCATTTCCTCCGCGGACCTCTGCATCTGCTGCAGGGTCTGCCCGTTGGATCGGACAACTGAAATATCCTGATAAACAGGTAGCCCGACTTTCCAACACCGGCGTATACGGTTTTCTCTTCTGGAAACGAGTTTTTCGCGTCAACTTTCTTCAATTATACATCTAAATCGATCCGTATAAGATGTACAGAAGCGGTCAGTTTCATCCGAACTTTCGTCTCTACGGTCCGCTCGAAGACGAGAAATGACTGGGTTCGCAATTTGTCTCGATAACAATGATATTACTTAAGGGGCGATGGCGTACGATTGAATCGTACGATTAACTGATGGAAAGAAATATACCGAATCAAAGGGGCGTGACAACCTGACGCAGAATAAATTTCGTTTCTGCCGCCACTTGATGAAGTGTCAGAATGGTGATGGGACCGGTTGCATTGGTTGCAGATCGCGATACTAAGGAACATAGTAATAGCTACGTCGTGACGAGGGCATCTTTAGAGACACGAGACCAGGCCGCACAAACAGACATACCTTATGATATACTGCGTGTGAAACAAGCGGAACAAGTTGTGGAAGCCCTTTCCATCACTGTGCAATATCTGGCCTATGAGGTACGTTTTCCATAATTATTTTTCTTCTCCCTTACGTTCCATTAGATCCACCTTCTTGAATTCTTTGCGACTGATCTTTTTCTGTTAACCCTCAGTTGGATGCCTTTTCTACCCCAAAATTGAAAAAAGATTGCGAGAACATGAAGAAAGAATGGATATCGACGTGCATGGAGATAGAGGAGCTGAGAACTAGAAACCTCGGCATTGAACAGAGACTAGAATCGGAGAAACAGAATCACCGAAAGGCCTTGGACCAACTTCGTGAAGATCGTAAGTCTTGCCAAGAATTATTTCTGTTTCTTTCAGTATCCTACCTTGATATGGCGAAGAACTTGAATGCCGTAACGCGTATATATTTTTTTTAACATTGATCTACCGAGATTCTTGACTTATGATTCCTTTTTAGAGTGCAGATTTTGGATTTTCGAAAATTTTTACCTGCCCTCGATTAATCGATTTTTTTTTTGTATCAATAAGAACGTAAGCGAGATATACATATATATTTGTCTTTATGCACTCTGTGCCTGGTACAATGTGTTGTATCGTATGATAATGATATTCTCTTGGTAACAAGCATAATGGCCCCGATGTCGTGGCAAATGGTAGAGCTTTAAAGTGGAGCAATTGTTAATTAAAATCTGCAGGGCTGGTGTGCCTACGCTCACCTCGGACGGTACTAAATAATTCGGAGACAGAATTTTCAAAAGTGGACACACGCCCGATAGTTCACAAACGCTCAATTTAGTGGCCACGTAACGTTGATCGAAGTTAATTATAGGTTGGCACGTTCGACGGACTTAATCTGTTCTCCCGTCTTCTAACTTTGTTTTTCTTCCGTTTTCCCATCTATCCCGATGACGTCAGTCATTCTTAGATAAAAAATTGTCTTGGATTTTCTTAGTGGAAGCACGGCACGCGGAGCAAATCGCGAGCCTGGAAGCAGCCCTGCAAGAAGAGAGACGAAAATGCGAGGTCAGATTGCGGGATTCCCTGAACGAGGCGGCAAAAGAGCATCGAGCTGCAATGCTGAAACTACGAGCCGAACAGGAGGCTGAAGTAATGCGGAGGGAATCGGAGTTGAAGAGGAAGTCTGTCGTTCACGACCAGGGTGCCGCTCTCATAGCGGAAGTCGAGTCTTTGAGATCGGTGCTGGAAATTAGAAGCCAAGAGAACGCTGCGTTGAGATCGGAACTAGATAATATCAGGCGGGAAATCGAGGGCAAAGAAGCGTTGCAGCAACGCGTAGACACGCTTGAAGCCAGATGCGAGGATCTGAAAGCGCAGCTTCAATGCAAAGAAGCTCTGGACAGGCAAATATCTCACGACAACGAGGTACTGCACGAATCGATTCACCAGGTTTCCAAACAGAACAAGCGTTTGGCGCAACGTAACGAGGAACTCCAATGGAGGTTGCGACAGAAAAGCGAGGTAGTCACCGTTCTTGCAAATTTGACGCCCAGGCTATCGCGTTCACTGGGGCCGGAACACGTGGAACACACTCTCTCGCCTGAAAAGAACGGTCCGCAATCTTCATCTATGGTCAAGTTTATGGTGGAAAAGGGCGATTCAGTGTCATGGACATTGGAAATCGACGATGAACTTTCAAAGGGGGGATCGGATTCGTCGTCTACGGCAACACCACCGAAAATGGGCAGATCTGAAACACCAGCAACCGTATCGAGGCAAGGATCGCTTAGGCTAACGCCTAGAAGGTCTTCTATTGATATGAGAGCCAGGTCGAAAAGTATTTCAGTCACAGACTCTGCGCGAGGAGAGGAATCTGCTTGGTCACCTTCGTTCAATTCGACGCCGATTGCTCGACGAAGACCTAGAAGCGATCCATCTTCTTCGTCTTCGTCCACCTCTTCGACCTCTAATCCTTCTTCGACAGCAGTCACCGCGAACTCCGCGGTGGCTGTTGCTGTCGCGGCGGCTGCTGCAGCAGCTGCTGAAGATTGCAGCACAGGTCAGAGGCCTCAGGAAGCAGGTGGCGAAGCTATGATTTCGGAGGAGACATCTGCTACGAGCAGCGAGGATGAGTCCTCGACGAGTAGCGATATCCCTCCTTTGCCTATACAGTTTGCATGGGGTAAACCGATCAAGTAACGTTCAAATTCCATGATACTTCGTGGCAATTACATCGGCTATTTTAAAGGATAGTGCGTTATCCCTTTTTGCGAAAACGAACGTTCATATACGGCTCTTTCAAATGTTGTACGCGCACTTTTTCTATTACTTCTGTACCTGTATCTTGTATATTCGATCGCGAGCAAATGAGAAGCGTATCTTTTAGTAAAACTGCAACATACTTTCGATGACGTTTTGCACGATTGTATATTTGGCAGGATCGATGGAAGGTAAAGAAGTTCGGTCTTTGTTTAAGTATTTACATTGGAGACTGTGTTTTTATGATGTTGCGGTGTTTACGAATGACTCTTTATGCTAATACGACTACTGTGCCGACTTCTCTATCTTCGTAAGGATTCTGCCTCTTCTCGTTCTCGGTACGTCAGTACACGGAGGATCGCACAATCCAAGGTCGTTTGCTACCTATTGCGTGTTGTATCAGATTTTCTTTTAAATATATACGTATATATTTTGCGTATTACAAAGTATATTATTTGCGATCTTAGGTACTAAGAATTTTGTTATCTATTTTTTCTGTTGTTTTATAGGAGGTGTGAATAGTGCGAAGTCGAAGCAAGTTTTTATTCTACGTATCTCGCTATCGCTGTATCATTTAGATAGAAAAAATGCGCGTAGAAATTCCATTAATTTCGATTGAAAATTGTTTGTCAGTTTCAATGTAGTACATAGATGTACGGGCTATTGGCGTCCACGAGCCACGTACATTTCAGAACCGAATCGAAATCGGATTAGTGTTTGTTTGATCCGCGACACTTTTACACATGTCCGTTTTATAAGGTATGATGCGTTTATATTACGTCTGTACATAAACAACAACGATGTTTATAAATTAGTTAGTCTTTATCGCAAATATTGTAAATAGACAACGACCGTCAAATTGATCCTATCCTAAAAAAAAAAAAAGGAAGAACAGAAACGTCGATGAGCCATTCACTCTGTTAGCAGGAGAAAGCTATTTGTCACTGATAAGCAGCTTACCGAACATGTACGATTTTTGTGGTTTGTTGCATCCAATCGATTACACGCCAGTTCTTCAAAATGCAATTAACATTAAAGTTACGAATTTTGTAACGTTAAAATTTGATTTGGCGGTAATAGGCTTGTGCAAGAATGTATTACATTCATAATACATTTTCGTATTACGTAAAAGGAGAAAATGAATAATATTCCTAATGTCATACGTTTTAATTGCCAAATGCTGATGAATCGATACATTTATCTGTAGCCCCCTTTTATGTACATGAGATCTGCAGATGCTATATGCTATTTCAGGTGCGACTTTGATAACCAACTGCTATACATGCAAAAGTTAGTCAGTTGGATAAAGAGTTGATTAAAAAAAAAAAATGAAAAGAGAAACTCCGTTCCATGGACAAGAAGAAAAGTATGTTCGGTAGCAGTAAGTAGTGTAGGAATAATTGGAGGGTGTCGAATATAAGAAAAAGCAAGTATTATTCGCCGAGAAGTGTGTTTTCTCTCACATGTGCTGGCAAATTCAATGTATTATATACCTATCAAATAAATATTATCTGGATTAAAGCATATTCAACAAATGTCGCCCTGTCCCCGATCGATATTTCTAATAAACTTGCTGTCTTGTCGGGCAAAAATTCGAACCTCGAACGCCGTGTGAAATAAATGACTTCCTGTTCAGAAGTACCACGAGATGTCGTTTTCACGTGTTTATTACGAACCTTGTTTTTACCGCCTTCTTGACAGGGAGTTTCATTGAATACTTCTAAGCTCGATTTTCCTCTTACAGTTCTTTCATTTGTCGTTCTCATACATTCTCATAGTAATTCGTAAAAAGATGCGAACAGAAGTGCAATAGCAACTGAATGGCTCGATGTTTGTTCTTAGCTCGCTTCGAAAGGGGAGAATAATTTTGAACGATGGAAGGGTCGAAAGTGGGAAAAAGGATAATGCCAGACGATACAGATACAAAATTTCTTGAGCCCATTTTAGTGAGGATCGATACACATAGCTGTGCTCCGCGCGATATTCGTATTGATAAGGACGAGGTATTAATACATATGCATACAAGTTTCACCGCCTTGCCAGCGATATCGTGCAAGCATTTATTTTTGCAAATAACATACCATAAAATTATCAATTGTTTAACAGTTCAAGATAGGTCGGGCAAGGGACAACGATGAAATTATTCTGGATGCAATGATATCTAGGAAACATTGCATTCTAAGATACGAGGGGAAAAATGAATGGATCATTAAGGATTTAAGTTCTTCTTTCACATTTGTAAACGATGTTCCCCTTACAACCGGCGGGCGTCAAAGACTCTACGATAAAGATGTCATACAATTTAGCATATCCGAAAAATTCAAATATAGATTTACTCTGTGCGATCAAGATGAACCTAAGGCTAAAAGGCCTAAGCTGAAGGAACAAATATTCGACATGGAACAAAAAACATTCGCGGAAAGCCAAGAATGCCAGAAGAAAGTTCTTAAAGACAAATTACAAATAAAACAAAAAGAGCAAGAAGAACTGAAACAACAATTGCAGCATCTTTTAAAGCAACAAAGCATCACAAATGAGAACACCGAAGATCTCAAAAGGCAAATTGCGTCATTAGAGAATAGGATAGAGCACGGCGGTATTCAGGAGCAACACATACAAAATATGTATGCCGAATTATTAGAAAAGTTGGAACACGAGAGGCTCCAATTTGATAAAATATTGAACGACGAGAAGGAGAAATGGCAGGAAGCATTGAGCGTGAGCGAACACGAGAAGGAGATGTTGGAAATAAAAATGAAAGAGCAAATGGAAAAATGGAGAGTGGAGCAACAAACGGAATGGAATCATGTTATGGAGAATAGGGTGAAGGAAGAGAAAAGTATACAGGCTCAATTGTTAAATGAAAAAACAGTTTTGGAGGAGAAACTGAAAGAAACGGAGAAAGCATTAAAAGAACAGGCAGCTAAAGTGGAAACGGTGCAGGGTAATGGTATGATTTCTTTCGCAATTAATCAATAATTGAATTATTAAATATGTGACCCAGTTTCAACTATCTTAATTGCATTTTTTGTCCGCAGTCGCAGGCCCTTCTGACAGTACAACCAATAACTGTATATTTTTGGAAATTGTGAACGATCCCTCATCCGAATTTCAAATTATAGATACAATAGATTTAACAGGCGCTACTCAGCTCACTGTAGTTAATGAAGAGAAAGAAAGTGTACTTAATAAAGTTAATGATATAATGGACGAGCAACTGACTTGCAGTATATGTTCGGAGCTATTTGTTAAAGCAATAACATTAAATTGCATGCACACGTTCTGTCAACATTGTATAAAATCATGGAACAAGAGGAAAAAGGAATGCCCAGTGTGTAGATCGTCAGTATCGTCGATGAATAGGTCTATAGTACTTGATAACTTTATCGAAAGTATGTTAGAAAATTTACCCACGCGATTTAAAGAACGAAGGAAAGAACTACTAGATGAAAGGCAATGTAGGTACACAATGTAGTAGTGCGGCAAGTAGTAAGTTTGCAAAAGAATATCCCTCAAAGAAATTTTCAATGTTTCAGTAATGGAGCGGAAGAGGAAATATCGATGAGAAGTCACTGTGAGGAACATATGTAATTTAACTTAATATATCGTAACAATAATATGTTTTATTAATATATGTACATTGTTTTATTAACTTTCGTCAACAAATGTTAGCTCTACAAGCGTCCGATTTGACAGTGGAAAATGTACAACAAATGTATGTAAATGTTTATTTTTGCTATAAACTTTTTTAAAAAAGAAAAGCATTCCTAAACATAATCTTTGTGCGACAGTTTCTCGGTAGAGTGAATGAATTGCATTTAAATTTGCGCGGCAACCTGGTTGGTTAAAGAACAAAGGTGCCCTCTGTAGTTAATGCATCGAAGGATCGTTACATGCACAGATCCATGCATACAATCGTAATCGTGTGAGATTCCATGAAAATCTGCCAGAAATCGCTCGTCGTCGACATGCGCACTTATGAAAACACGACTTTTAGAGAATTGCGATTTGTGATACGGAACTGTACTGAACGTCGCGTAAATGGCGAAATATATACCACGACATTAGGGTAAAGTGTGATCCTTTTGTGGGGAGGAGTGCTTTATCGGTCCGTTGGTGCGATAAACTTTTCGTGTCGCTGACGGACCAGGCACTTGCGATATTATTACGTTGTTTTTCACAGTGGAAAACGACACGTCTTTTGGAAGGATGGCGACCTGACCCCTTCCGAATAATGGAATACTGTGCACAACGGTACGTTTCCCCCTGTGCAAGCAGGTCGTCTCTACCAAACTGTAGATTAATTATTCCTTATGCATATTGAATTTACGACGTGCACCTGCACACAGCAACTACTCCTCCGAATTCCCTGAAGGTTACGTGGTGTTATTAAGATAGTGTCACGCTTACAGCCGTCGTCATGACAAACTTTTTTTCACCTTTCTTTGTACTTCAACGACAAAAATAATTTTACGGCACAGAATTCGTGACCACGTGCCTTCGTTTATTGTACTTGTAAATTCTTTAGTCGCGATTTCCATTCGCTTTGTAAAACTATTTACATGTTGCAATTTTTCTAGAAGTTGTGTTTCATTAGGTATGAAGAAGGAGCTTAGCGACGGAGGGGGGGGGGAATGCTGTCAACCTAGCTCTTAATATAGATACATCATGAGAAGTTTACATATCTATCTTTTTTTCTTTTCACTTCGTATCTTTCATTGGTATCCGTATAAATCCAATATATATTATACTCTACGGATTGTTCAATTATAACATGCGAGGAATTGTGTTTTAGAACAGAATTAATGTTACGTTAATAATACTTGTTGCGTACTGTAGCTTTTTTTTAACATATATTTATTTCATTTACAGATTGTCAGTTTGAAATACATACAATTGGTGCTATTAATCTTACAAGGCAAGTTTTAGTTTAGTACGCAAAGATTCGTAAACGTAAATGCGTGTATTATTCCATTGTACTTCTCTAGAAGTATAGGAATATAATATTTATTTGTTCTTTTGAGCAGCGGTAAACGGTACAATTTTCTATCCTTGTTCTCTTTTCTAATTTATCGTATTGCACAGATGGCTGATGTTGATCCCGAAACTTTATTGGAATGGCTCAGCATGGGCCAAGGAGATGAAAGGGACATGCAATTAATTGCCCTGGAGCAATTATGCATGTTGCTTCTCATGTCTGACAATGTAGATCGATGCTTCGAATGGTACGTTGTACGCACGTGCAATAATCGTAATCGAACAGAATATAATAGACAATTCTTTATTCGTATTCCAGCTGTCCTCCGCGCACATTTCTTCCTGCATTATGTAGAATTTTTTTGGATGAACTCGCACCGGATAGCGTTTTAGAAGTGACCGCTCGAGCCATTACATATTACTTTGACCTTTCTCCGGAATGTATACGCAGAGTTATAGCTATGGAAGGCGCTGTAAAAGCTATTTGCAGCCGCTTATCCGGAGCTGGTTTGGGCTCCAGAACTAGTAGGGACCTAGCTGAGCAGTGCATAAAGGTATTGCATTGTTCAATTATTCTATGCAATATTGGCGTAATATGCTAATATAATGTGTTGTTTCAGGCATTGGAACTTGTTTGCGCAAGGGAAGCTGGTGCTGTGCTTGAAGCAGGTGGCCTTCCATGCGCGTTATGCTTTATTAGAGAGCATGGAGCACTTGTCCATCGTGATACATTGCATTCAGCAATGGCTGTGGTTACCCGTTTATGCGGAAAAGTAGAGCCTCAAGATAAATCTTTGCCGGATTGCGTTGAAGCCTTGTCAACGTTGCTTAGACACGAAGATGCGCATGTCGCTGATGGAGCACTTCGTTGTTTTGCCTCATTGGCCGATAGGTTTTCAAGAAGAAACACAGATCCTGCTCCGCTAGCTTGCAACGGACTAGTTTCCGAACTATTATATAGGTAACGTGCTGATTATGCAATCACTAGGGTGATTTCAAGGAACGTAATATTTACTGTAATTGCTATATATTTATATTTAATTGCAGGCTGTCTAATGCAGCAGGGCCTGGTACATCAATAGCAAATACTTCTGGAAATCCAAAAACCCCTCCTCCATCCACTACAGCATCCACAATACCTGCACCGGAAGCAAACTCTTGCGCATCCGTCTCTACTATAATTAGTCTTCTGTCAACACTCTGTAGGGGATCGCCTTCTATAACTCATGATCTTTTACGTTCCGAATTACCGGATGCGATTGAAAAAGCATTAAAAGGGGATGAACGATGCGCCCTTGATTCCATGAGATTAGTCGATTTATTATTGGTTCTACTGTTTGAAGGAAGATCAGCATTAGGCCGCAATGCGAGCGGAGGTTCCTCGGGTCCTTTGTTACCACGATTTAGACGGCCGGAAAGTGCCGGGGAGAAGTCTCACAGGCAATTGATAGATTGTATTCGATCGAAAGACACGGACGCTTTAATAGAGGCCATTGATTCAGGTGGCATTGGCGTTAATTTTATGGACGATGTTGGACAGACATTGCTTAATTGGGCGTCTGCTTTTGGAACTCAAGAGATGGTTGAATTTTTGTGCGACAGAGGGGCGGATGTTAATAAAGGTCAAAGATCGTCTAGTCTGCATTATGCCGCTTGCTTCGGAAGACCTGCTATTGCTAAAGTATTACTTAGACATGGGGCAAATCCCGACTTACGAGACGAAGATGGAAAAACACCTCTAGATAAGGCTAGAGAACGAGTAGATGAAGGGCATAGGGAAGTCGCAGCTATATTACAATCTCCCGGAGAGTGGATGTTACCGAATCAAGAACATAGAAAGCCAGAAACAGAGGCAGAATTCACAGAACCGAAAGGCGATCCTGAAATGGCTCCTGTCTATTTGAAAAGATTATTGCCCGTGTTTTGTGCAACGTTCCAATCTTCAATGTTACCGAGCGTTAGAAAGGCCAGCTTAAGTTTAATTAGGAAAATGGTGCATTATATTCAACCGGAATTACTTGTCGAAACATGTGGTTCCGATAGAACAGGAAGCTGTGGTGCTATGCTCGTGGAAGTAATAGCCAATGTACTAGATAACGAGGTAAACTTGCAATACTTTATAAAGTTTGATTTTCCAGTTTACGTAAAGCTTTTTAGGTCCTATAGGATAAGTGCAAATTAGTAATAGCAGATTAAAGTAATATTTAAAAATCTTTAGTATTTATGCAGGCAGACAGGCAGCCAAACAGACAATGCTAGTGATTTAGTTAAGATTGTTCGCAGGAGCTTGAGATAAAACCACCATCACCACCACCTCCGCCTTTCAAGCCGATAATTGGCCCAAAATTGCGTTGTCTCTCATCACGCAAGTCTTCCAGTTCCCTGAACTACATTGTTGATAAGACGGTAACGTCTGTTATATATTTGTCAGTCTCTAGTTAAAAAACATCCTTTGTGTCCCTCACATGCTATCGGTAAACCCCATGATTTTCTTTTGCTGATATAATTAATTATGCAAAGATTTAATTTGCCATTAACATGATGTGTATTTATGACACAATTCATCAAAAAGGGTGAGATCTAACAAATTTGCGCATGTCCGATTCCTTTGCTGACGAAATTTTGTTTTCTTTATATTTACAAATACCACAAATATATTTACAACGTGGAGTGAAAATTTTTCAACTATGTTCACATTGGTATATAGAGCCGATTTGCCATTCATTCTATTATCACGAACTTGACGTAAGAGGACAATTTGCAATACAGATTCTGTAAATAGTAACAGCAAAGGACACATAGATTTTTCAGTGAATGGCCAGTGAAGTTGCTACAGACAGGTGTTAATCGTAATAGATTACACACAAAGCTGGTTGTCCACTCCTATTGACTGTCTGCCTGCTGCTGATGGGATTAATAGGCATTTGCTTGTGATTTCAATGATGAATGGATCAAGTAATCGTTTTGCTCATAAATAAATTTGTGCTGTTATATTCGTACCATGCCAGTATGAGTGAATGAAACAATCATAGACATATTGTATAAGAAGTTGTGTAGCACTTATTTTATGTTGAGTTAAGAAAGAAGGACCAGAAATCTGTGTTTGATTTAATTGGATTTTAGATATCAGTAGGGAGTGTGTTTGAAATGCCTACATTATTTTAATCTTTAATAGGAGGATGAGGACGGACACTTAGTGGTGTTGCAAATGATACAAGATTTGATGATAAAGGGCAAAGATGAGTTTCTAGAACATTTCGCTCGCTTGGGAGTTTTTTCGAAAGTTGCTGCACTGGCCGGACCGCAAGAAACCACTCCAGAACCGGAAGCAGAATTGAATCAGTCCGAGGAACAAAGAATGGAAGATGCAAAGGAATTATTAATTGGAAGAGCTTATCACTGGAGGGATTGGTGTATTTGTAGAGGACGAGATTGCTTGTACGTGTGGTCCGATGCAGCTGCCTTAGAACTATCAAATGGGAGCAATGGATGGTTCAGGTTTATTCTCGATGGAAAATTAGCAACAATGTATTCTAGTGGAAGTCCAGAAGGAGGAACGGACACATCAGGTGCGTTCACCTTCCTCTTTTTCTTTTTATAATATCGACACGAAATTCATCACCTGTGTCTTGTCCATCTTGCCACTGTCTTTCTTGTTGAAGTGTTCCTTTCACCTCGACACACCCTTCGCAACATAATAAATTGACTCTGTCCGGACCACTTTTTGTTATTATCTTTTTCAATTGTGATTAACTTCTGCGAGGGGAATAGTTTAGTAAATAACTGGTTTTACTAACTGCCTACAGGAAAAGGGAGGAACACAGAGTCGCTTACCACCGAAGGTAGGTACACATACTATGTTCAGCCCTCCTAGTGTGTGCACGCTATCTTACCCTTCAGTGTACGTCACCAGTCGCACGGGAGTTCCTTTTATTTCTGCACGATCGAAACATTTTCTGCCACAACATTGTTTCATTACAATTTTTTACACCATACGCGCTTCCGTTCACTGTTTCGATTAACAGGACAACACGTTTTACAGAGAACCGTGGTGAGTTTTTGGAGAAATTACAAAGAGCTCGTAGCCAAGTGAAACCAAATTCAGTCAGCCAACCTGTACTATCACGTCCCGGCACAACACGATTAGTTGTAGGAAATTGGGCATTATCTAGTAGGAAAGAAAGCGAATTATGCATACATAATAGCGATGGCCAGCAACAAGCAACCATATTACGAGAAGATTTACCGGGATTTATTTTTGAATCAAATCGGGGTACAAAGCATTCCTTTACAGCAGAAACAAGTTTAGGTAAATACGCGCTATATCGGTTACATGCTTTTAATTGCACCATTGAGACGTGTCTATTAATATATATATCTTTTTCCTTGCTTATTTTTAGGTCCAGAATTTGCAGCAGGGTGGGCCGGTAAAAGAGGAAAACGATTAAGATCTAAGATCGAAGCTATCAAACAAAAGGTTAAGGTACAAGCCCAGGATATTTACGAATGCTATTTTAAGGCTGCTCAAGCTCAACCGCGTGGAGTATTTGCTAAGCTGGGGATAATTGTTACTCAAATAGAAAGAGCTTGTCAAATGCAGAAACAATCCGGAAGTCGCGAATGGCGTACTATATTGCAGAGTGCGTTGGAAGAACTTAAAGGTTTATTGAACGAAGAAGGGAGAGTATCTGCATACGAACTTCATTCTAGTGGTCTCGTGCAGGCTTTACTTTCGTTGCTAGCAGCCCCATCAGGGCCACAGCCGCCAACATTAAGAGCAACGAAGCTAAGAATGCAAAGAATAGCAGTGTTTAAGAACTGTTTCTATTCGAAGGACATTAATAAAGAACACAACTCGGCCAAAATTCTAGTCCACAAGTTGGTTTCAGTGTTGGAATCCATCGAGAAATTGCCCGTCTATTTATACGATACACCAGGCTCCGGTTATGGTTTGCAAATTTTAACGAGGAAATTGCGTTTCCGATTAGAGAAAGCAGCTGGCGAAAGCTCCCTAATTGATAGGTCTGGCCGTAGTTTAAAGATGGAACCATTGAGTACTATTCAACAGTTAGAAAATCATTTACTTAAAATGGTAGCAAAGCAATGGCACGATCACGATAGGTCAACGTTTACGTTTGTTAAAAAATTGAAAGAAGGGAATAGAATAAGTTTCAAATATCAATACGATTTCGACGAGAACGGACTGCTGTATTGGATTGGTACAAACGCAAAAACGTGTCCCGAGTGGGTCAATCCCGGACAGTACGGTTTAGTTGTTGTTACATCGAGCAATGGACGAAATCTGCCATACGGTCACGTTGAAGATATTCTGAGTCGCGATCCAGCAGCTTTAAATTGTCATACGAATGATGATAGACGTGCATGGTTTTCTATTGATTTAGGAGTTTGGATCATTCCAAGCGCTTACACGTTGAGGCATGCAAGGGGCTACGGGCGAAGTGCCTTACGAAATTGGATGTTTCAAGCATCAAAAGATGGTGTAATCTGGACTACATTGTACGCTCATGTAGATGATTCGTCCCTGAATGAACCTGGTAGCACAGCTACATGGACATTAGAGCCACCGGCCGATGAGACACAAGGATGGCGGCATTTACGATTACAGCAAATTGGAAAGAACGCTTCTGGGCAAACGCATTATCTATCGGTGTCTGGATTCGAAGTTTACGGAGAAATCACCGGTGTTTGCGAAGATTTAGGACGCGTGGCGAAAGAAGCGGATGCCAGAATTCGAAGACTACGAAGGCTAATTAAATATCAAATTCTTCGTCATTTAGTTGCCGGGGCTAGGGTGGCCAGAGGTGCAGATTGGAAATGGCGAGATCAAGATGGTGTTCCCCCAGGTGTGTTTATATGTAAACTAAAAATCAATCTATTGGACGTGACTTCTATTCGATTAGTGCTCGAGCTAACAGAGTTATTTTATCGTCCCAGGTGAAGGCACAGTAACAGGGGAATTACATAATGGTTGGATAGATGTAACATGGGATCACGGTGGTTCCAATTCTTATAGAATGGGCGCAGAAGGAAAATACGATCTAAGATTAGTTGGTACTGGTCTCGACACAGACACCGGAACAAAGAGCAAAAATGGGACCGGAGTTTTAACTGGACGAAAATCTAGTAGCACTCCCAGTTTACCAGACTGTACTGACACTACTATGCGTGGTTCGGTAGCTTCGACAGACCAAGCAGCGAGCGCGGATAATCTGGCAGCTAAGGTAAAACTTGAAATGTTTTATCATCTCATATATATAATTATGTGAGTGTTTGGATGTACGTTTTACGTAAAACATTGAAGCCGTTGTGTTATTATTTAATTAGCGTTGAAAAACATTCGATTAATATAGTTCCAATTTCGAATTCGCGAAAAGCAGCAAGCCGCTGAATCGATAGCGGAAAGTGTGTTATCGGTTGCACGTGCTGAGGCGGTTGTTGCTGTAACCGGTGAAGGTGGAGCAAATTCAACGGGCGAACTGTCCGTTGTACTACATCCCAGGCCTGAAACTACCGTGACAAGTGATCTGGCAACAATTGTAGAGAGTCTTGCCCTTAACACTGATTGTTCTGCCAATAGTAACAGCAATCGTGCATCTAGTAGTTCGAAACCGCTATTTGCAACTGTGCGTGGAAACAAGGTGTGAAACTCGCATTATCAAAATCAATTGTATCGTATGTGCGCAGCGTTTATAATAGTTTTAAATTTCCATTACTTTTACAGCAAGGGTCAGGTTTATTGAGCCTTGAAGCTACCGAGGTATTAGACCGAGTCAGGGAAGGTGCTGACAGATTACGCAATAACACTAATAGCTTTTTAAGCGGAGAGTTACTTAGCTTAGTGCCTGTCAGAATTAGTGTATCGGGTGAACTAGAAGAAAATTCTCTAAGGATTAAGTCCGTTCAAAGGCATCACTCAGGAATTACCGATGGTATGATTAATAGTTGATCATGGTGTTCCACCTATACGCTACATTCTTCGTTCTTTCTTTTATATTAAATAATAGTAACATATAACACAGATTTCATTGGCTAATAATTTGAACTGAACGTATTTTACTTCAACTGTTTATAATTTGTTTATACTGGTTTGTTGCTATTTACACAATTTTTTTTTGTAATTAATCACAAGACTAAGTGTGTTTCCTTAAAACCACAGCTGCCAAAGAATGTAGCCGTGACAAGGAAGCTAGCTCGTCTACGCAAAATACAGCAGGGGGGTGCCCTGTTGTCGTTACCAATCCTATGTCTGTGTCTGTTCCCAACCTTGCTTGTTCTGATGCTAACAATACTTTGGAACCAGCAGCTGCTACTGGTTTATTAGGGACCTTTACCGAAATAGCGCAAATACGAAGATTGGGTCAGTGTCTATGCTTAGCAGTGTCTTTGCATATTAATCACCTACTTTTTAATGGTGTAATAATCATTTATATCCGTTTGATAATCAACTATGCTGGTAAATCGTTTCAGCTTCTACAGGTGGACAACACATCGCTTCGAATTCCAATACCGGTTCAAATTCACGCGGACCCAATTCCGTATCAAGTTTAGTTCGACTTGCATTAAGTCCTAATTTCCCTGGTGGCTTACTCAGTACTGCCCAAAGCTATCCAAGTTTGACCAGTAGTGGTCAAGTAGCTGGTAGCGGTGTTACGACAACGACTGCACCCGGATTGGGGCAAGCACTTACAATGTCATTGACTAGTACAAGTAGCGATAGTGAACAGGTAAAAATGAGTAAAAAATTAAAAATCCTCTCTATTTAAATAGCATTGTTTCCATTGCCAAATAATTTCTGCCGCACCCACTATTGTACATTATGAATACAGAATGTACATTGGCATGTATGATTCTATATAATGTAATAAGCAGTTATGGCTACAGGTTAGTCTTGAAGACTTTTTGGAATCTTGTGGAGGTATTCCAAGTTCTAGCGCCAGTGGGGGTAGAACAACAGGTGGACCAACCCTTTTGACTGAACTGGACGATGACGAAGTTGGCGTCCTCGAAGAAGAAGAAGATAACGATGAAAATGATCAGGAAGTATGTGCTGAAGAGTACTGTTATCTCCTGGGAAAGAAGTTTTTCTAATCTTCTTTTCTTTTTAATAGGAAGACGATGAAGAAAATGAGGAAGAGGGAGATGGTTGCGATGCAGATTACGAAGAGGTAATGGTAAGTCGCAATCTCTTGGCAGCGTTTGTGGAGGAAGAAACTCCTCAGAGCAGTAAGAGACGTGCGTGGGATGATGATTTTGTCTTGAAACGACAATTCTCAGCTTTGATCCCCGCCTTCGATCCACGACCTGGCCGAACTAATATCAATCAGGTAAATTGAATGAAAACGGAAGATTTCGGGTAATTGTGAAAAACATTATCTTTACTGTCGTAACGTTTTATAGACAACTGATTTGGAAATTCCGCCGCCTGGTAGTGAAACTCAATCAAATACTCGTTCAGGTTCATTACCAATGCCGAGACTTTCTTTGACACTAAAAGGGCCAGGTCTTCCGGGTGTACCAGACGTTGAATTAGCGCTTACCGAACCTCATACCAGTATATTCCAACAAGTACAAGAATTAATACAGCTAACAGAACTAGGAAGTAGACAGGAAAAACTAAGGAGAATATGGGAGCCTACTTACACGTAATACATTTATCGTTTACATAATCCATACGGTAAATAAGTTTAGAACTGCCTATTTCACATGTACTTTTTATTTTACTAGCATAATATATAAAGAAGCAAAGGATGAAGAATCATCTGGACGAGCAACACCAGTCGTGACATTATATTCTCGTAATACAACGCAAAATTCTACGGTATGCAGCGTAGAGGATGTATTGCAACTTCTAAGGCACGTTTTTGTATTAAGTACTACTCGCGATGACGGCAAACACGCCGATTACGATGACTCCGAAGAATCAACATGTTGGGTTCACCCAGACGACTTTACTTCAAAGAAAATTACAAACAAAATAGTACAGCAAATTCAAGATCCCTTAGCACTGGCTGCTGGAGCTTTACCGAACTGGTGCGAAGAACTGGCAAGGAGTTGCCTATTTTTATTACCATTTGAAACCAGACGATTGTACTTCAGTTGTACCGCATTCGGAGCATCGCGATCGATCGTGTGGCTTCAAACTCAAAGGGATGCTGTTCTTGAAAGGCAAAGAGCGCCCGGTTTAAGTCCTCGCCGTGATGACATTCACGAATTCCGTGTGGGCAGACTTAAACACGAAAGGGTCAGTGTACCTAGGGGAGAGAAATTGTTAGACTGGGCAGAACAAGTAATGAAGGTAAGTTAATTGTTAGATCAATTCCACGCGACTGTGACGGTATTACTATTCGCACTTAGAGTAAACGGAATATTTATTTGAAATTATAGGTACACGCAGGCCGGAAGAGCATATTAGAAGTCGAATTCGTTGGCGAGGAGGGAACCGGTCTAGGTCCAACATTGGAATTCTTTGCGTTAGTTGCCGCTGAATTGCAACGTAAAGACTTAGGCTTATGGTTGTGCGACGATGAAGAATCATCCGATACAGATCAGTCTCGAATATCTGGAGATCAGATTCGGCCACCAGGATATTATGTAACACGGCCAAGTGGACTATTTCCTGTTCCCTTGCCACAAGATTCTGCAGCTTGTGATCGTGCGGTTCGATATTTCTGGTTTTTGGGCGTGTTCTTAGCGAAAGTCTTGCAGGATAATAGATTAGTAGACTTGCCATTATCCCGTCCGTTCTTAAAGTTAATGTGTCACGGGGACATTACGAATAACGTGAATGAAAAGATCGGTCTCAGCGGTGTAACTCAAGAAAGTATGTCTTCGAGTATGTCGAGTAGCTTTATATCGGAAGAGGGAGAAACAGATACCGCATATTCTTTATTAGAACCACCTTCTTGGTATGCTGGATTATTGGATATCGAAGATTTGGTACTGGTCGATCCGGTGAGAGGTGAATTTTTGAAAGAGATACAGACAGCAATTGCTACACGCGATAGAACACTTTCAGACTGTCGTAATTCCGCTGACGAGGAGACATCGTTAAATATTACACATCCGTCCGGGATGTCGGTACCTATTGAAGATTTGGCTTTAACGATGACATATTCTCCAAGTTCCAGAATCTTTGAACATGATCAAGTGGAATTAATAGAAGGTGGTGCGGAGGTTTCCGTTACTATGGAAAATGCAAGAGAATACGCCGATATGACAATTAATTATTGTCTGGACCGTGGAATTTCTAGGCAACTAGAATCTTTCAAATCCGGGTTTTCGAAAGTCTTCCTAATGGAAAAGCTTCATGCGTTCAGCCCAGAAGAAGTAAGGGCCATGCTTTGCGGAGAACAAAATCCGCAATGGACCAGAGAGGATTTGCTCAATTACACCGAGCCAAAACTGGGTTATACAAGAGAGAGGTAAAAGTATTTGAAGTATTATTAATTTTACACATTGTAGAATACATATCATGCTGAATATGGTATTTCTTGTGCAATTGCAGTCCTGGTTTCCAAAGATTTGTCAACGTTCTGCTTTCATTGACTGGTCCTGAAAGAAAGGCTTTCCTGCAATTTGCTACAGGATGTTCAGCTTTACCTCCGGGAGGATTATGTAATTTGCATCCTAGATTGACTGTTGTGCGAAAAGTAGATGCTGGTTCAGGTGGTTACCCCTCTGTTAACACCTGTGTTCATTATTTAAAATTACCGGAGTATCCTACCGAAGAGATACTTAAAGAAAGACTATTGGCAGCAACTAGAGAAAGAGGATTCCACTTAAATTAATCTTGTTTCTGCTTAGGCAAGGGACTGCTATGATAATATTAATCCGAAATACTCGCTCTTAATATGTGCGAATCGAACTTTGCTCTACAGATTAAATCGCGCACTCTATGCGCGAAAGCAGAGTTTGGCCTTGATGTTATTTTAAAAAAAAAAGCTAAAACCATTGTCCAATAAGATTCAGTGCAGATTCATAGGAACGATTTAATGCGTAGCCTGGAACGGAATTGTTCTCAACGTTTCAAATTGCTTTAACAAAATTTCAAGAAAAAAATTCCTCGTGTACTGTAGCTTTCTTCTAAATATGTTTGTCACGTGTTTGTTGTGTGCTCCAATTTCTCAATTTCGATGGAAGTCTATATAATGTAACTTAAAACGAATTACATTACTTGAAGAACTGATTTAAATTAATATCATAAACTGCATGACAGAAGAAGCTACGTTAATTTAATGGTAGACACAACGCAGATATTAACTTATAATTGATTAAACTTGTATAGGTTCTCCGTTCCAGGTATTGGGTATACATATGTTATGAATTTTGTCCAAATACAATAGAAATTGTATTTTCACAAGAAATGTAATTTACGCGAGTGTTTTCAAGTATATTTGCTGTCCCTGTGGAACAAAAACTTTACAGTTCCTCATTTTAGAACGAATGTTCGTATTGTCTTCTTTGTGAAGTATTGTTGTGCTTGGAAAGTGATTCATATGTAAAGAAAAATGGAGGCACCTCTTGACGAAAATTTATATTTTCTTTATCAGACTGCCTCTATGGTACACGTGTGTAGTGTTATTAAAACCAGGTAGAAAATGCGGATCAAAATTGACTTGTTCGAAGTGCTGCGTTTTTATTAATCACAATGGAAATGATGTTTTTTAGCATCTAGACCAATTTTCACAGCTTCAAATGTTTGTCGTTTTAACCAAATATCAATACATCACCAGACTTGTAAAGGCACTCCAGTGTCTAAATATATATGGCTACAAGCAAGAAGGAGGGTCGAAGTATTTGAAACCATTTTGATGAAAAGAAGTTCTGAATACATGGCAAGCTGAGCACTCTGCATCTTTGTACAATATGCTACTTAATGCTCACTCGATAATTATAATTATAGGCGGAAATCAGTATAATTGTAATAATAGTGTCTAGAGGAAGATATAAAAATAATATAAATGTGAAAAGATTGATTAATGATATCGATATGAGGAATAGTTACTATTACTGTAATATAAATTATTATTGATTCTTGGGGAAAGAATAAAACGAAAAAAAAATGTTATAAAGTATAACATGTCTTTCAATGTAATTTGTTACATGTTTTATACAATCTATGAATATAAACGCATGTATTTAACAATTCCTGTGCCAGTTAGAAAAAGTATATAGAGACCTACATTCTATATAACATATCACTAATATATTCGGGATCAGACCTATCTATTTCATTCGAAAAAAATTTCATGTCACTTACAATGTCGTGCAAATAATTTCGTAATTTCAATTTTTTATAACTTCGAGGATACGGGTGAGCGACCTGTAGAATCATTATCTGTCGATCCTAGTCACTTCTTCTGCAACACGTTATTGGCTTCTGTACGTTCCTCTTCCAATTCGTTCGATGTAGTGTTCAACTTTGATCTAGCGAATTCACTTATAGGAAGTCCCTGAAAAATCATGTAAATTGTAATTTTTTGTTCTCTTTCCAAAATATACTCGAATAGAAAACGTTACGAAAATGATATTTACTTGAACAATCTTGTATTGTCCATTTTCTATGGTAACTGGGAAAGAGAATACAATGTCCTTTGGAATTCCATAGCTGCCATCGGATAGCACGCCCATGCTAACCCATTCACCCGGTTTTGTACCCAGCCACCAATCTCTCATGTGATCCCCAGCAGCTTTAGCAGCTGACATCGCGGATGACATTTTTCTCGCAGCAATTACAGCTGCGCCACGTTTTTGTATCGTTTCGATAAAACCGTTATTCAGCCACTCATCGTCGTTCATGGCTGCTGTTACGGGCTTAGTGCCGCTATCAAGTGCGACAGTCGCATGCGAAGCATCAGGATATTGAGTCGAACTGTGATTACCCCAAATAATAACATTTTTCACGCTGAGAACCTATTTACGAAGTAACAAATTGTTCGCTTAGTTCACGTATAATTAGTATATCCGTACAGGATATCGATGAGAGACATGTACCTGCACTTTCAAACGTAATGCCAAGGCTGCCTGAGCACGATTCTGGTCCAGTCTAGTCATAGCTGTAAAATTTTGCTTCGGGATAGATGGCGCGTAATGAGAACAAATCAGGGCATTCGTATTAGCAGGATTTCCAACGACTAAAACCTTAACATCTTTTCTCGCGTATTTGTTCAGAGCTTCTCCTTGAACCTTAAAAATTTCTACATTCGCCGCCAAGAGATCTTTTCTCTCCATTCCTTCCTTTCGGGGCATTGCACCGACAAGGAAGGCAGCAGCCACATCCTTGAAAGCCACAACTGGATCCGCGGTGGGAACGACTTCTAAAAAATGAAAGATACGTTGCGTGAAATAATATATGTGATAGCACGCATACTTTTTTTCGTTACAAAAGGTGGTGTAGCTGTTACGTAACATCAATGTTATATAACATTTTTCCACTTATATTCATCAGATAAGCTGTATGTTGTTAAGAGTTTTATCTGATACAGTGTCTTATCTTATAGAAGCGGCTAATCAAAGAATATGGGTAAGTTTTGGATATATACGATAAAATATTGATGGGAAAAATTGTTCGGCTATCAATTCATATTTGTACCTCTCAAAAGTGGAAGAGCTAAATCTTCCAATTCCATAACTACGCCGTCCAATACTTTCATCATAACCGGAATGTCTAATAAACGAAGATTAATTGGTTGATTTGGACCAAAAACTGTACCAGCAGCAAGCTGGTACAGCAAGGAATAGGCAATTTGCCCTGCAGCTCCCGTAACCACCACGCTTATTGGTTCAGTCTGAAAAAAAATTGTTCGAATCATAAGTACAATTACATATGCAAAAATCTTATAAAATGGGATTATTAATACGTTCGGCCATAAGTATATGTAACAATAAATTTCGCTGGGCTATTTTACATTAAATTCTTGTTCACTGTTGAGTAATGATTTTGTTGATACAGGTGGTTAAATCATGTAACAATATGTCAGGGCAGTTAATGGATAATACGTAGCGAATACTCAACATTTTGAAAGACTGCTGAAGGTCGAATGTAGGTTAAATATTTATTAAAGCAAAGATGGAAAGTTTCAAAAGTCTTTATTTCTATTTTCGTAATATGAAATAAAGTGCAATATTGTTGAACCTTACCATGTTTTAGCACTGGTGATTTGTAGCAAGCCAAGTTTAAATTTCTACACAAACGATTATCGAACTCTCCAGGAAGACTAAGGCCAATCACTATGAACTGTGTAATATATTGACAGCGGTTGGACTGGAAGTAGATACAAAATTCGAATGATAGTATACTGGAGGGCAGATATTCCAATTAAGTCATTCCATACTTTGACCGACACAAAGTTTGTATTATTTAATTTATGTAAAATAGAGCATGTATATTTTTATTTTAGTCGAATAAGATAATATTGTACAGAAAAGCCAATACTGTGTGAAAAGTAATTTGCAAATGAAGTTCCCGTTCTCTCTTTGCACACGTACGTATAATTGCGTTTGAAATTAGTCAGCATAATATAAATAATGAACCTGGAAAACTTGAAGTAACTATTTTTCACTTTTTACGATGCGATGGAGATGAATTGCAGGCAAACTTTTATTGCATAATATTTGCAAATATCGTCTAGAAATTTAAAAATTAATCGAAGTAAAATCCTACAGAAATGTACTGTACTGCCATCTAATCAGGAATACTGTAAAGTCAATAATTTTAATGGAATGTTTCTTGAGAATTTAGGCATAATACTGATATTTTCAATAATTCTTGCATTCTTAGGTTTGAATTGTTACTATCTGTAGTATGTACTTTCTGAGTTACATGAATGGAACTTTATACGGAAGTTGTAACATAGACGAGGTATAAGATAGACCTAAAACGCAATGTCACCGACGAGATATAAGAATAGACAAGACATCTTATGGACTTTCGTGGCCCAACGTGACTGTCATACCGACTCAGAAATCCCACGCTGATTTGAGCGTCCTCTGCTCATGGGCAGTGATCACTTGAAGAACTATTATTTACTAAGTAGTGGGGGCGGGATTCATGCGATTGTGTGAATATATGTAAATGCTTTGAGGGGATCAGGACAGCTTTTTCTCGAGCAACGTTTCGGTAGAAAAATTGAGCTACGGTGCCTGGTCGCGCGATACACTTCGGCTCGGCTCGAGTTGAGTCGAAACCACATCGCGATGCATCGGGGCAATGAAATTGACAGTATCACGTCAAGCGTCCCGCCTGTGCTGTCCCGCTTTCATTGCGCGGCAAAGAACGAAAGAATTCTTTAACGAGGATCGTAGGTCCAGCTAAAACTTAATCAGAACCCGCCGAAGTTTAATAGGCACGACCCTAGAGTCGTAGGTCCGGCTAAAAGTTGGTCAGAAAACGTAAAAGTCCAGTAGGTACAACTCTTGGATCGTAGGTTCAGCTATAAGTCGGTCAGAACCCGAAGAAGTACAATAGACACGATCCTAGAGCCGTAGGTCCGGCTAAAAGTTGGTCAGAAAACGTAAAAGTCCAGTAGGTACAACCCTAGGATCGTAGGTTTAGCTAAAAATTGGTCAGAAGTCGAAAAAGTTCAGTACGTATGACCTTAGTACAGTAGTACGCACGACCGCGATCGGAGACCTTCGAAGAGTTCGAAAATTGCGAATACCACCGAGCGCGACCGAGCGTTACCGACGCGCCGGCGCGTCGCGGAGTGGGGATGCCGGTGCGCGGCGCACGCGGTGTCACTATCAGTTCAAGCGTCGTACCGTACGGGTCGTCTATGCTGTCGAAGGTTAGCGACATACATAACCTTACAATACAATAGCATCTCGGGGTTTACTTTATCACCGCATACGCTTGTCTATTAGCTTCTATTAATTAATACACGTTTATTTAACAATCGTTTGACTATCGTGGATATCCATTAAACTCTTTCTCGAGTCTCTTTTGCTGGACGCTTGACCGGTCATCCGGTACCACCGATTTTTTGATTCGCGATAACTAGTCGTTTATTAAAATATCGGGTTAATTAATTTATTAGTTTAAACGGCTCTTTGAATATTTATTATACTTTATTACACGATTATTCGGATTCGATGCGGTGTTAAGGTTGCGTTTATTTTCTTTGCAATGTCACTTACATACATACCCAGTTACATATGTCCTTTCGCAACTTTGAATTCGATTCTGATTTTAGCACAGGGTTATCACGTTGCTTTTCTTTTCGTTGCAGGTACAATGGGTGATTGGTTGGTGGAGGATAATATATTGAGGCTGCAGGAATGGAGTATTGCGATACAATTACTGCGATGCATAACAATCAGTCCGATGACCTATGATGAAGGATTGGTAACATTTAACTTATTATCCCAACGGTTTACGTATATTTCTTGTTATCTGGCGATTGGATTTTGGCTCAAGTTCTTTTCTTTTGGTTGAAAGTTATTGAGCAATTTAAACATTTTAAATAGAACTTACAATATGCCACTCGAGATTGAAACTAGAGTCAGTAAATTTCATTAATTCCAAACGAAAAATTGAAATACTTTCATGTTTCGCTGCATATCGGTCGCGATTTCTATTATAGCTTCACTAGTATTTATTAAAAACTTTTAATATCTCTGTGACTTGGCACAAGTACGGTCAAATTGTATTTTCGATGCAGGATTGCCCGCGTACTTACGTACTGGTTGCCATGCACCTGAAGCATGATAAATAGTTTCGAGTCTTGATTTCTACAAGCAGCTACGAGAACTTATAAATGCGCGATATTGCTTACTTACTAAGATCATGATCACCTTTAAAACTCGGGCAAAGAACAGTCACAGTATGCTTTTGATAAATCATTTATATTAATCTATAATAGTATATGTTGAATAGACAATTAACAGTAATTAAATCAGAATAATAATACGGTAGTACTTTATTAAAACAAAGCAGTATTTCCTCAACAGACGTTTGACAGGATGAAGAAATAAGAAAGAGACAGATAAAATCAAATGTGTATTGCTTCATTTTCTACCTCCTCACCCTATTTACTAACTTGTACAGATTCTCTTTCAGAAAATTTTGATGACCGCGCGCAAGGCGGTCGGTAGAGTCAGTGCTTGCTCCGTCAAAGTTCTTTTTATTATTTTCTGAGCGAAACCGCTCATAATAATTATAACTAAATATAAATAACGGTAAAGATACGCGAAAGTAGAGTCAGTGTTTGCTTCGAAATTAGAGTCTCTTTGTTCGTCGATCACAATTGACGTGCGCGATAGTAGTCTTTTATTTTATTTTTTTTTTCTTTCGCAATAAGTATTACGGTATTAGAGTCAGCACCGATGCAGTTCGGCGAGTTCGGGCATTCATCCATCAACTCGAAGAGTAAGTATCTCTGTATTTCTTTAATCTTATTTTACAATGGTCTTTGATAATTGTCATGATCGAAAAGTACTCAAAATGCAAAGATTTCAATGTTGTCTGTTCTTTTGAATGTTTCAGAAGCTGCCATGGGCTCGATGGTATCACCATAACGATATTGTTGGCCGCGCGCAATGCGGTCGGTAGAGTCAGTGCTTGTTCCGTTATAGTTCTTTTTATTATTTTTTGAGCGCAACCGCTCTTAATAATAATTAAACATAAATAATAGTAAAGAGACGCGAAATTAGAGTCAGTGTTTGCTCCGAAATAATACTCTCGCGAAAAATAGGGTCACTTTGTTCGTCGATCACAATTATTTCGTTTCCTTTTCCGTTCTCGGCTCGGAGGACTGATGGTTAGGGACTTAGTGTCAGCGAGTTACGATGTGTGGGGGCGTGATTGTGGTTCTGGACCCTGGTCACGAGGCCCTCTGTTAGACCACATATAATCTCTAATTTGGGTAGGTCATCCACCATTCTGGAATCGTGGTCGCGGTTCTTGCAATATCCGGGTTGCAGTGTCATCGGGGGGCGGTGTGTGGGGCTGTGATTGCTTTTCTGGACACTTTGGCCCGCCTAGTAGGAAATTCCTATGTGTTAGACCACGCCAAGCACACCTTGGGGTGGCAGAAGGCATACGGGTCATAATCTAGAATCGTGGTTGTGGTTTTGCATATCCGTGCCTTAATGATTTCTGTGGCTCGGAATCGAAACTGGTCTCGATGCTAAGTCGTTGTACTGTCCAGACTCTGAGCCGAGGACTCGCGGGCTGCTCGGTAGCAGTCACAAAAACAGTAGAAATACTGTCGCGAAATTAGAATCACTTTGTTTGTCAATCATAAGTGTTCCATTAGAGTCAGTGTCCTGTTCAGCGAGTTCGGGCTTTCAGCCATCAATTTGACGAGTAAGTATCTCCTTCGTTCTTTAATCTTGTATTGCAATAATCATTGATAATTAACACATTCCAAAAGTACTGAAAATACATAGATTTTAATCTTGTTTGCTCTTTTTGAATGTTTCAGCAGCTTCCATGGCTTCGATGGCGACGAGCTTGACCGCACACCTGGTGAGTCTGCAACCGGTGAGTGGCATGCTTTAAAGTTCCTCTGGTCACTCAATCATGTCGCAGGACGAAAGGTCCGAACCGACACGGGTGACTGGTTGTAATTACGTAGATTTTTCTGGCAAGCACTGTGACCATGGGTATATGGAAATATACTCATGAGTAGTAACTTCTTTACTGCTTTATATTATGTGAGGATAGGTCTTCTTGTACAACGCGTTTTTAAATAGCTTGATAATTTTAAAACAGATCATATTTAGTACAAAATATATCACTATATATCTTTTTATAATAGAGTATTTAATTGAATACCTATGAAACGATATTTAAATAGTTATTAATTATTGAATGAATATAAAGTAACGTCCAGTATTCTACGTGCATTACTGCACAGTTAGAATAAATTGCATAATTATTGCTGTTAGTAAGAGTGTAGTATTTCATCTTTTTCTACTTTGATAATATATAAAGTGAAGGTACTCATTTAATTTTATTATTCGATATCCATATTAGTCTTTAGCGTTGAAAGATATCGATACGTTCATTGTTTCCGTACAAAATGTTAATTAAACCTGAATGTACAAGAAGACAATACGCGAACGGGTAGTTTTCGAAATCAAGGCAATCAACTTTTAAAGCAATCTTGCGTTTTAGAATCAATGCTTTGATAACGGGAACGCCCGAGGATGTTTCAATTTAATTCAAAGTATATTAAAGTAGAGTCGTTGAATAATTTCTCTATTAACGTAGAGTCTTTGAATCATTTTTCTAATAAAGTAGAGTCACTGCATCATTTTTCTAATAAAGTAGAGTCATTTAATTTTCCCTTCAATAAAATAGAATCATATATAGATCTGTTGTACATATATATGTATTTTAGCCCGTTAGAAAATCAGTATGTCCTTATCATCTTTTTAGACGAGGATTTTCAGGTTTAACCCTTTCCGTGTTCACTGCCCGGATCCCACTCACGTGCCCCGGTGCTACTTGGGTGGGAAAACGGTGGTAGAGCACGATGATATTTTTTAGTTTATAAGCCATAAAGTGATTTATTGTTGGCGACTGACAGTGCGTTGGTGTATCGTGCACGACGTAATATCCGCAGTGTGTGTGTGGTTAGGCTGTGGATTTGCGTCGTTCCGTATTAAAATGTAGCTATTATGACCAAGATAAGATGTCCATCAATTTAAAACAGAGACATCATTTTTAGTATTATTTGCTTCAATAATTCCTACTATACTTGGGCACGAAGTTTTTGTCATTTAAGATGACAGAGGCCAAATGCCAAAAAGAATTGAATATACTTATCAATTGCTATCAAGTAGCTCTTGTATCGGTGCTATTTAATTATTCTATTAAATATCTACCGCGGCGTGGTCTTTTTCCACGCGAACGCAAAGATCCCAGCCACTGTCAGTCGATTTCAGAAAAATGGTACGTACATTAGAGTGTGCAAGTTGTGTGACAACACTTGGGTGTCGGGGGCGTCCCGGGACGCCTCCCTAGTGTAGGCTTTTGCGCCCAAGTGTTTGACTGAGAACCGTGGAGTGTCGTGTGTTGGTGTGCCTGTTTGCCATTTTTTAAATATAGGTCCAGGTAGGATAGGTAGCATACTTTCTGGTTTGATTGATAGACATAAGTAGGTAGGGCCGGGCAGGTTGACACAGTCTCTGATCGGGTAGGCACTATTTCGCGTGTTCAACCTGTTTCAGGAAATCTGATTTGAAAAGTCGACGGTGAAGCTGTGGCGCGATCGAAAATGCGTTCGCCTCTGGCTTTGCCTATCGATTTTTCGAATCCTTCGCGGTCGTGGTCGCGACTTAGGCTCCGAAACGAAACGTGTTACATTATGCTCGAGGCTGCACGTGTGAACGAAGAACGATTACAATTTTAATCGTAATCTTTGCGATTTTCCGTAATCACAATTTTACGATTTTATTTGATCGTGATGCGGCCACGTGTGTTCCATTTAGCTCCGCGATTTAAACTCTTTATTTCACATTTATAAGTTTTCCCTTGGTTTTCGATTAGAGCCTCGAGCCTAGTTTAAGTTTCAGCTGGCCCTTGGGTCCGACGAAAAGAAGAGGCTATATGCCGAAGAGGCCCGACAAACTGTCACTCAAGAGGGCAACTACTAATGGTTCCCCATTCTTTTTAAGAATGGGGAATCATTCTTTGTTACTACTGTGTCACTGTGCTTGCATTTCCATTTGTAGAATTTTTATTTGTACTTGGCCGACGCACATTCCGGCCCAACGATACAGCCCTCCCAAATATATCGCGTTGCTTTAGAGTTGCGAAAAACTTGCGAACGGATCGGGTTAGAGTTGCGTTAAATGCCACTTATTGCTGTTCTTATTATTAGTTAAATTGTAGTATTTTATAATTTACTTGACATGTGAGCTTCTAGTGTTGCGGAAATTGCATTCGCGTATTGGAACTTTCAGTTCATTTTTCAGAGGATCTTCAATTTGCTTAATTTTTGATATTACAAATAATTTACTGTTTGCTTTCTATTAGTCTTAATAAATAGTGTTGCGAAATGATTGTATCGCGAGTTCCAGTTAGCGTTGCGTTGATTAAAGATCGCGTTTTTAAGTAGAGTTGCGACTACTAGTCCCCATCTGCTTCCAATTGGAAGCCTGTTCCTGAACCAGGAACTTTTTCTTTTCAGCATTTTATATTTGTCTTTCTTTTAATTTTTTTTTTCTTAATAATTATACGACCTGGAATGTCTATTGATGGAAGTACTGCTAAAAATTTGCATAAATATTAGTAAATTACTGTGTGAACGAAATGAAAAGAAATGAAAAAGAAAAAAAAAGAAAAGAAAAGAAAAGAAAAGAAAGAAAAAGAATAAAGAAAAGAAAAGAAAAGAAAAGAAAAGAAAGAAAAAGAAAAGAAAAAGAGCAAAGTAAAAAACAGATATAATTTGCAGAATCTTTGATAAATTTATAATAATTCTAGATAGTAGATTTAAATTAGAGTTAATACTAGTGAGTGTTCATTATTGGAGTTTAACTCTTAAATATTTCTTCTTAATTGTTGCAATTCCATCTTAACCTTTTTTTTAGTAGAACCAATTTTTATAACTTTTCGAGCTTGCTTTGTAGAAATTGAAATTCACTCGCGATATCCGTAAATGTTTAAACAAAAATCCTTGCACGAAAAACGTTATTGGCAGTAGTTGGGTCTCGGCATGGTGATAGTGGAAGTTTGATATTTTGCTTCCGAATAATCGTTTGTCGCTTCTTTGTTGAAGCAAAATAGAATCAATTGTAGTGAAATGTGACTACTTCATTTTGGAGTTTTTAATGAACGTGATACCACCATTCAGTTTGATCTAGAACGTACAAAAGAATATATCACTTTGGCCGAAATCCAATTAACTATTGTTATAAAAAAATAGCAGCATTTTTCATATCAATTCTGATTTATTAACTGCGCGAAAATTCAGTTATTCCGAATTAAAAGCAGCTTCATTTCAATATAAAATGGGGAGGCTTGGGGATGTCACTAATCCAATGCTTGAGATTGTTACAGATTCACAGATGAACCCAAATATGCTATACTAAACAAACATAAGTACATACGTTAGAGGCTCAAGAGTGGAATATATAGAATACAGATCCAGAAATATTATCAAAGACACGATTGGAAACTTTAAAATTCAAGAGCCAGCCGCGTCGATCCAATTTGTGAGTTTAAGAATTCATTCTTATAATGCTTTACTAATTATTTCGAGTTTGTGCATGTTTCAGAAGCATTTAAAAGAAGAGGATTCATGAAACAATGTATAATACGAGCACACCCTCACCCCATCCCTGCCCCAAACCCCTGTCCTTATTAACTAATTACAGGTGTTAGACAATTAATTCGGCAGGCCCAAATATAAATCGAACAATACTTTTAGCTTTTTATGTAGGTAGGATTTGTCTGAACACACAATCTTGGATCTTTATACTGGCAGGTTTTACACGAATTGAAATTATTAGACTTTTAGTTAGGCAGGGTTTATAAAACCAAATATTGTTGGCAGGTGCTGCAATTTTTTGGTTCGAGTTTCTGTCTGTTCTAGGACACCATGGACCACGAGAGATTGATACGGACTAATTAATACATACTAATACATATATGAGTATGGTAAAGTATCTATTACATTCCTGCGTGTTAGGATATTATTGAAATTGTTCTTTTAATTTGACTCTTAGATGTTATATTAGATCTAATCTAGTATTTAAGAATACACTATTGTGATAATATTTCGTTGTCTAGTTTTTAAGATCATAGGATATATTTTTAAGAAAGTTCTATTTCAGGAAATTGAATTGTCTTGCAGATTTTCTTTCAGGTTTCCTTCTGATATTCAACTTAGCTTTCGGTCGTGAATTTTCCAAGTTACTCCTCTTGTTGTCTTACTTGTACTACGATCAATTAATGAACGTTCTACAAATTTACAATAATAGGAGATTTTTCTTTCTCACATGCTATATTAGAATTAGTTTTCGCGTAATTGGAGGGTGGAAGGGCCGTGGCTAGGGTGGGTCTCCATGCGCAGTAACCTCCACGTGGTGAGACCTGGGCAATCAATTATTTATCGTATAATTATTAAACGTTTAAGAGACGTTTGATAATTATGTGGAAAATAATTCGAGCTAATTGACTGCGCATTGCACTTTCCCTTCTCATTCCCTTTTTCGCTTCATTCCCTTTTTTGCTTCATTCCCCCTTTTGCTTCATTTCCTTTCTTGCTTCATTCCGTCTTTTGCTTCATTTCGTTTTTTGCTTCATTCCCTTTTCCGTTCTCGGCTCAGAGGGCCGATGGTAAGGCGCTGTTGCACCTGTTGCGATATTTGGGTTGCACTTTCAGCGACGAGCGGTGTGTGAGGCTGTGACTGTGGTTCTGGACAGGTGAACCGCCAAGTGGGATACTTCTCCCCGTTAGACCACGCCAAGCACACCTTGGGGTGGCAGAAGGCATAAGGGGACCTAATCTGGATTCGCGGTTGCGGTCTTGCATGTCCGTTCCTCAATGATTGCTGTGGCTCAGTATCGAAACTGGTGTCGATTGTAAGTCGTGTTACTGTCCAGACTCTGGGCCGAGGGCTCGCGGGCTGCTCGGTAGCAGTCACTTTCGTTATTTACCTCCCATTTGATCCCACTTGTGAGTTGAAGACCTTTATAATGCTTTACTGATTACATCCACTTTGTCTTTGTTTCAGAAGGATTCGAAGGACTCAGCTAAAGAAGAGGATTTCTTAAAATATGTATAATATGACCACACTCTCACCCTGCCCCTGCCCGTGCCCAACCCCTGACCGTGCCCAGCCCCTGCCCAGTTGCCAGTTGTCTGTTCTAGGACTGCATGGACCACGAAATTAATATGGACTAATTGAAGAGGAATTAAGAATATGCATACTTATACCTACAATAATATGATAAAGTATCTGTTACATTCCTATTTAGGTAGGATATCATTGAAATTGTTCTTTTAATTAAACTCTTAGATATTATATTAGGTAGGGTGATTTTAGTTTTAAGTTAGATCTTTAGTCAGGCAGGGCGCATTTGAATTTAATCTAGTATTTAAGAAAGGAGGATTTATTTTTAAACTGTGCCTTGGTTTTTAAGACAGCAGTGTACACTGCTGTGATAATATTTCGTTGTCTAGTTTCTCTGATCATAGGATATATTATTAAGAAAGTTTTATTTCAGGAAATTGGACTCCCTTGCAGATTTTCTTTCAGGTTTCCATTTGATATTCAATTTAGCTTTCGGTCGTGAATTTTCCAAGTTACTCCTCTTGTTGTCTTACTTGTACTACGATCAATTAATGAACGTTCTACAAATTGACAATAATAGGAGATTTTTCTTTCTCACATGCTATATTAGAATTCGTTTTCGCGTAATTGGAGGGTGGAAGGGCCGTGGCTAGGGTGGGTCTCCATGCGCAGTAACCTCCACGTGGTGAGACCTGGGCAATCAATTATTTATCGTATAATTATTAAACGTTTAAGAGACGTTTGATAATTATGTGGAAAATAATTCGAGCTAATTGACTGCGCATTGCACTTTCCCTTCTCATTCCCTTTTTCGCTTCATTCCCTTTTTTGCTTCATTCCCCCTTTTGCTTCATTCCCTTTCTTGCTTCATTCCGTCTTTTGCTTCATTTCGTTTTTTGCTTCATTCCCTTTTCCGTTCTCGGCTCAGAGGGCCGATGGTAAGGCGCTGTTGCACCTGTTGCGATATTTGGGTTGCACTTTCAGCGACGAGCGGTGTGTGAGGCTGTGACTGTGGTTCTGGACAGGTGAACCGCCAAGTGGGATACTTCTCCCCGTTAGACCACGCCAAGCACACCTTGGGGTGGCAGAAGGCATAAGGGGACCTAATCTGGATTCGCGGTTGCGGTCTTGCATGTCCGTTCCTCAATGATTGCTGTGGCTCGGTATCGAAACTGGTGTCGATTGTAAGTCGTGTTACTGTCCAGACTCTGGGCCGAGGGCTCGCGGGCTGCTCGGTAGCAGTCACTTTCGTTATTTACCTCCCATTTGATCCCACTTGTGAGTTGAAGACCTTTATAATGCTTTACTGATTACATCCACTTTGTCTTTGTTTCAGAAGGATTCGAAGGACTCAGCTAAAGAAGAGGATTTCTTAAAATATGTATAATATGACCACACTCTCACCCTGCCCCTGCCCGTGCCCAACCCCTGACCGTGCCCAGCCCCTGCCCAGTTGCCAGTTGTCTGTTCTAGGACTGCATGGACCACGAAATTAATATGGACTAATTGAAGAGGAATTAAGAATATGCATACTTATACCTACAATAATATGATAAAGTATCTGTTACATTCCTATTTAGGTAGGATATCATTGAAATTGTTCTTTTAATTAAACTCTTAGATATTATATTAGGTAGGGTGATTTTAGTTTTAAGTTAGATCTTTAGTCAGGCAGGGCGCATTTGAATTTAATCTAGTATTTAAGAAAGGAGGATTTATTTTTAAACTGTGCCTTGGTTTTTAAGACAGCAGTGTACACTGCTGTGATAATATTTCGTTGTCTAGTTTCTCTGATCATAGGATATATTATTAAGAAAGTTTTATTTCAGGAAATTGGACTCCCTTGCAGATTTTCTTTCAGGTTTCCATTTGATATTCAATTTAGCTTTCGGTCGTGAATTTTCCAAGTTACTCCTCTTGTTGTCTTACTTGTACTACGATCAATTAATGAACGTTCTACAAATTGACAATAATAGGAGATTTTTCTTTCTCACATGCTATATTAGAATTCGTTTTCGCGTAATTGGAGGGTGGAAGGGCCGTGGCTAGGGTGGGTCTCCATGCGCAGTAACCTCCACGTGGTGAGACCTGGGCAATCAATTATTTATCGTATAATTATTAAACGTTTAAGAGACGTTTGATAATTATGTGGAAAATAATTCGAGCTAATTGACTGCGTATTGCACTTAGGATACAATGTACATTAATGGCCGCTTAATGTTCGTTTTTTTCCACAGTTAATGTTCGCGGAGTCATCCCTACCAATTCTTGGGCCTGCTCCGATGTATCGAATGGTGTGAGCGTTCGAGTTATCTCCACTTGTGATAAGTAATGGCCCTCAATACAGTCTAAACCGAGCATGCAGAAAAGCTATGAGCATGAACTGGTAATTACTGGTAAGCACATCCCCGGATAGGGTTCGTTAGGCAGTCCCGAACCAGCGAACATTGAGTGGACATTACTGCCCACTGTAGTTCTTTAAGTGGACAGAGGCTTAAGTTCTTATTGCAATTACGCGTGAACTCTCGTTTCCGTTGTTGTAATATTTGTAGATATAAATGCTATGTATTACTTTTTATCCTACTTCTTATGTAGATGCTTCTGTTTGCTGAAGCACTAGAGATAATTCGTCTGCAAGATAATATTTATTTCGCCTTGGGAATTACATTTTCTTATTTCTCAAGAAACCATATTTTCTATAGACGAGATACCCATGAATATACTTTAATTCATAATTTAATTAATATTTTTAAACATGTGCTTGAAACTACGCGGGTCTCTGCCATATCTACAGTGCGTGCTATGGTTTTGCCATCTATGCAGCACTCCTTGAAACTACTCCCGCCTCTGACTTACCTTAAGTGTAGATATGGTAGAGGCCCCAGTAGTTGTAGGAGTTCCGCATAGATGGTGATACAATAGCATGCGCGAGTAGTTCATGGTATTCTGTGTAGATGGCAATGCCGTAGCTGGCGCGAGTAGTTCAAGGAGTTGTGTATAGATGGCGATGCGAAAGTCCACTTGGGTGCAGATAAAACAGGCATATTAGTGGTACGAAATTTCAAGTACATACTTCTTTATAAATAGGTGCACGATATACGTAATGAAGTTTGGTCATTTATGTTTTCATTAATAAAATTATGTATCCACATTTACATATCAATAAAGTGTTAGCAAACAGATACATTAATGTGTATAGTGACATTGTATTTCCATAACCCTTTTTATTCTACGACAATCGAGCTTTTTACCAAAGGTAAATCCTTTTGTGAATATTTCTTTCTTTAAATAAATTTCCTAGCGTATGATAAAAACATACTAATAGTAGTAGTATTCTTTATTTCGGTCTTGCAGGAGTGAAAGTTGGGGTTAGTGTACATATAACCTATCTTTGCAATACTATCTAAACTCTTGCACTCCCATCTTCTGTTTCGCTCTTCCTTTTCAGACCTTCTCTACCTTATGCATCACACTATTTCTTGTCTCTTCATCGCTCGTCTATTACGCATCTTTTCATTTCCTCTCCGTTTCGTTAAAAATTCCTAAGTCATTTCTGCGCTATTCGTTACTGTCGTATTGCTCCCGTTTTAATACATTTAAACCTTTCATTATATCTTGGTTTGTGTATTTTTCTTTGAAGGCTCTCCTTTAGATCCTTTAGTTCCGTTCTTATCAAATTTAGTACGCTCACACTTGTTCCATTCGTTCTAAATGACTCTTTCTCTTATGCTTCTAGTTTGACCCGCCCTACTTTCTTTTTCGTCTAAATATCCTTTAACAATCTTTCTATCTCCTGTTATATACTTACTAATATATTTTTCTTGTGCGTAGGTTTCGTAGGTAAAGGATAAGGAGCATTGACCGCCAATTCTCATTGTGCATAAAAAGAAGGAAGAAGAAAGAATAACTCTCGCCATATACATACTTCAGTTATATCAAATTGGTTTCGTGGGATTGGAAGGTGTATGCAACGAAGGCTGATGTAAGTGTAATACGTCTCTAAATATCTTTTTCTTTCAATAAATCTTCCTGCGTGTAATAATTACATACTAACAATAGTATTCCTTTTTATTTATCCTTTTAACTTATGCATTCTTCTCCACTCTTTCTTGCAAACCTTCTCTAGTTTATACATTATCCCATTACTTATCCCCTTATTTCATTTCGATTATACATTTAGTCTTTAAGGCTCTCCATCACTTTCTTACTTCTCTTTTCATCAAATTCATTCATGTTTGATTCATTCCATTCCTTTTTAAATAATCCTCCCCTTTTTCTTATACTTCTTGTGTGGTCTTTCTCTATTTTCTTTTTTTCTAACTATCCTTTAACAATGTTTCTTTCACCTGTTACATACTTACTAATATATCTTTTGTGTGTACAGGTTTTGCATCCAAGGAGTAAGGAGCATTACCCAGTGCATCTCATCATGCATAAAAGCAAGAAAGAAGAAAGAATAACCCTTGCCACATACTTTAGTTATAGTAAATTGGTTCATAAAAATAGTTTGTAACTATTAGCGCATAAGATTAATTTAGAACAATTGTGTAATTAACTGTTATGTATATCTATTATATATTTTATTTTATATTCAGTTTATTCGGTAGATCTTATATAAACTTTAATAGTACGTTTACTACAAGTTCTACCGAATGTGCTAAATGTAAAATGAAAGATATAATAAATAATTTACATATGCACCAGTTATACAATTGCTGCAATTTAAATTTATACGCTTCTGCACGTAAACTGTGTAAATTTTAGTATAAGTCTTATCTGTAAGAATATGAATTGTAAATTAACTTTAAAGAATAGTTTATAAGTATTAGATCATTTTTATTTATAATATTCTTTATATTATATAAATGTTAGTTTAGGATTGATACAAGATTTACTTGTACGATTAATTGTAAATTGATATATAAGAATAGTTCATAAGTATTAGCTTGTAAATTTGAATTACAACATTCTTGTAACTTGTATGTTCATTAATTAATTGAATAAATCTTCAATGAAAGGAATTGTACTGCTCTCTTTATTTTAACACCTTACCTATCCTTGAAAAGACCTGATTCCACTTCCTTAAACAAAAAGTACCGTGGACGAACTTTAAATGCAAAGTCCTGAAGCGAGAAACTTGTAAAAATTGCCCTATACGTTATTAAACTTGGCAGCAGTAAATTGTCCATCATTTTCAAAGTCTTCATCTCTTGCAAAGTTTGTTCGGAGAATCTAGAAATCAAAGCGCTCGGAAATTCCTGGAACGTGACGTCATTTCCAAGAATTGCTGCGATGAAAGACCTCCTCGCATATCATATTCTCCTAATACAAATCCACGATTTTCAGCGAGATATTTTTGCCAGAAACTCGGAAATTTCAGCGCTCGGAAATTCCTGGAATGTGACGTCATTTATGAGAACGAATACCTCCTCGCATATCATATTCTCCTGATACAAATCCATGATTTTCACCGAGATATTTTTGGCAGAAACTCGGAAATTTCAGCGCTCGGAAATTCCTGGAATGTGACGTCATTTATGAGAACGAATACCTCCTTGCATATCATATTCTCCTGATACAAATCCAAGATTTTCGGCACTTAAATTTCTACGGAAAATCGTGGATTTGTATTAGGAGAATATGATGTGCAAGGAGGTATTCGATCCCGGCAGTTCTTGGAAATGACGTCACGTTCCACGAATTTCCGAGCGCAAAATTTCTGAGTTTCTGGCAAAAATATCTCGCCGAAAATCGTGGATTTGTATCAGGAGAATATGATATGCAAGGAGGTCTTTCATCGCAGCAATTCTTGGAAATGACGTCACATTCCAGGAATTTCCGAGCACTAGAATTCAGGGGCTCCCATCAAGATGTTGTATTAAATCCTGGATACTTAGCGCATAATTTAATAATGTGCAGGTCTATTTTTACAAGTTCTCCGCTTGTGAACTTTGCATTTAAAGTTCCAGCACGGTAGTACTTGTTTAAGGAATTGGAATTAGGTCTTTTCAAGGATTGTTAAGGATTGAAAATAACAAGAGCAGTAGAATTCCTTTCATTAATCATTTATTTAAATTAATTGATGAAGGTACAAGTTACAGGAATGTTGTAGTTTAAATTTACAAAGTAATACTTATGAACTATTCTTTTATATCTATTTACAATACATCGTACAACTAAATATTGTATCAATTCTAAACTAACATTTATGTAACAGAACAAATACTATAAACATAAATAATCTAAAACTTATAAGCTATTCTTTGAAGTTACTTTACAACATTAGTTACAGATAAAACTCATACTAAAAATTACATACTTCATACGCAGAAGCTTATACAATTTAAATTACAGCAATTGTGTAACTTGTGCATATGTAAAGTATTTGTTATATATTTCATTTTATATTTATCACATTCAGTAGAACTCATAGTGAAAGTAATATTAAAGTTTACATAAGATCTACCAAATAAACTTAATATAAAATCAAATACAAATTAAATACACAATTGTTCTAAATTAATCTTATGCGCTCATAGCTAAAAATAATTTTTGTAAATCAATTTACTATAACTAAAGGATAACTAAAGTATGTGGCCAAAGTTCTTCTATCTTCTTTCTTGCTCTTATGCGTGATAGGACTCATTATTCTTTGGCTGCAAAACCTGCACACACAAAAGATATATTAGTAAGTATGTAACAGGAGAGAGAAAAATTGTTCAGGGATGTTTAGAGGAAAAAGAAACAGGAGAGGGCTATACTAGAAGCATAAGAAAAAGAGAGGGTTATTTTAAAAGGAATGGAATGAGTCTTGTAAGAGAGAATTTGATGAGATCTGAAGTAAACGAATTGTCCGAGAGCATTAAAAGAAGAAACTATGAAATGCAACAGCAGGAACGAAACATAAAAATAAAATAAGCAAGATATAATGGAAGGTTTAACTACATTAGAACAATAACTCTATTAGAATACATAAATAAGAACGGAAGAGGGCATAATCATCAGTTAATAGCACAGGTAAGATGCGAAAGCATTAAAGGATGAAATAAATACAATAGGGTATAAAAATGACTTAGGAATTTGTAATTAAACAAGAAGGAATGGAAAAAATTTATAATAGATATGCGATAAAGAGGTACGAAATAATGTAATACGTAAGGCAGAGAAGGTATGAAAGGGAACAGCGAAACGGAAGATGAGAGTGCAAGAGTTCAGATAGAATTGTAAAGATGGGTTATATGTACACTAACCCAACTTTCATTGCTGCGAGACCGAAATATAGAATAACACTACTACCGGTATGTATTTCTGACACGCGGGACAATTTATTTAACGAAAAAACATATTGGCAAATGTATTTACCTTTGCTAAAAAAAGCTTGATTATTGTAGAAGAAAATGAACAATGGAACTTACAATGCATTAATTTTAATGTAAATTGAAATACTGTTTGCTGAGACTTTATTGATATATAAATAAGAGTAAGATAGGATTTTTGAGCATTATTCTAACTTAATTTTACAAATGAAGACATAAATAACCAAATTTTATTAAGTTTGTCGTACCGCCATTTACAAACAAGTGCTTCGAATTACGTACCACTCGTATCCCTGTCTTATCTACAGCCAAAGTGATCTTTAGTTTCGCCATCTATACAGAACTCCTTGAAACTACTCGCTGCTGCTATTGTATCGCCATCTATACGGAACTCCTTGAAACTACTTGCTCCTCTGACTTACCTTAAGTGTAGATATGGCAGAGGCCCGAGTTGTTTCAGGGAGTTCTTTATAGATGGCCATACCATAGCAGGCACTGTAGGAATGGCAGAGACCCGCGTAGTTTGAAGCACATCTTTACAGATATTAATTTATTTATGAATTAAAATATATAGATGGGTATTTAGTAAAAAATCCAATTGCTGTAACTTCATCCCCTTACCCGTAATTATTGTTTAAACATTATATTTGTTTATAATAAATGAACATCACATGAAACAAGGTTGAAATGGTAGCTTGTACTGCACTTTTTAATTCATGCCGTCGGGTCATTGATGTAGCTCGCCGGCAAATTCAACTAACCGCATTCGTTTATAATTTCTTGAAAACAAATTCAATTATTCCGGGTTCTACTGGGTCGATTTTAATCGAGGACCCCGACACTACTTCTGTGAATAATAATTCTTCAACTGAACACTGCTCATCAGCAGTAGTTTGGTGGATAAGAGGGACGTATTTGTGTGAAGACACGTGTGTACTATGGGGCTACATAGATTCCTGTCTGTGCGATACATATTGACATTGCCACCGACGAGATAAAGGAATAGACAAGACATGCAATGTATTTTTTCGGCCACGATTTCTGGGTCCCGGGGACCCATTACCATTTCCGTGTCACTCGCAACGTTACCCACAGATTATACAAAACGATGCGAAAATTAAATAATTTTAAAGAATTCTTTCGTTCTTTGCCGCAATGAAAGGCAACGAAGGATATGAAACATTTAATGTTAATTAAAAATCTTTTAATTAAAGAAACACATGATAACATGTTTTCTTATTTCAATTGTACTATCAATAAATGAAATAATTTTTAAAGTTATACTTTACATTATTTTCTGATAAATTACCAAAAAAAATTGAGCTAAGAGATGTATATTTTTTTAACACCCAAACAATAAAGTTGCCACAATGGAAAAGATAGTGACGACAATTGTATACTACAATTGTTAATTGTATAGTTACTAGACAAATTCTTTAATTCTCTTTTTCATTGGAGCAATTTTATCGTTAATGAAACACGCAATTTCTTATTAATATTCAACTAATAACAATGACAAAGTATCTCATTTACTAATATAAGGCAATTCCAGCGATAAACGTGTCTGCAAATGATTAGTGTTCGCATTCGGTCCCGAGCGAAGTGCACTAATCGAGATTTTTCTGAAAATATATAATACCAAATTAATAATTGGAGTATACTTTATACTCCGATCAGGAGTAGGTCCAAGGATTGGTGGCGATGTCTCGGCGAGCATTAATTGGGGAAATGAACGAACATTGAGCGGCCATTATTGTACATTGTATCCTAAGTAAAATACGCAGTCAATTCGCTCGAATTATTTTCCACATAATTATCAACCGTCTCTTAAACGTTTAATAATTATGCGATAAATAATTGATTGCCCGGGTCTCACCACGTGGAGGTTACTGCGCATGGAGACCCACCCTAGCCGCGGCCCTTCCACCCTCCAATTACGCGAAAACTAATTCTAATATAACATGTGAGAAAGAAAAATCTCCTATTATTGTTCAATTTGTAGAACGTTCAGTAATTGATCGTAGTACAAGTAAGACAACAAGAGGAGTACTTGGAAAATTTACGACCGAAAGCTAAATGGAATATCAGAAGGAAACCTGAAAGAAAATCTGCAAGGGAGTCCAATTTCCTGAAATAAAACTTTCATAATAATATATCCTATGATCAGAGAAACTAGACAACGAAATATTATCACAGCAGTGTACACTGCTGTCTTAAAAACCAAGGCACAGTTTAAAAATAAATCCTCCTTTCTTAAATACTAGATTAAATTCAAATGCGCCCTGCCTGACTAAAGATCTAACTTAAAACTAAAATCACCCTACCTAATATAATATCTAAGAGTTTAATTAAAAGAACAATTTCAATGATATCCTACCTAAATAGGAATGTAACAGATACTTTATCATATTATTGTAGGTATAAGTATGCATATTCTTAATTCCTCTTCAATTAGTCCATATTAATTTCGTGGTCCATGCCGCCCTAGAACAGACAACTGGCAACTGGGCAGGGGCTGGGCACGGTCAGGGGTTGGGCACGGGCAGGGGCAGGGTGAGAGTGTGGTCATATTATACATATTTTAAGAAATCCTCTTCTTTAGCTGAGTCCTTCGAATCATTCTGAAACAAAGACAAAGTGGATGTAATCAGTAAAGCACTATAAAGGTCTTCAACTCACAAGTGGGATCAAATGGGAGGTAAATAACGAAAGTGACTGCTACCGAGCAGCCCGCGAGCCCTCGGCCCAGAGTCTGGACAGTAACACGACTTACAATCGACACCAGTTTCGATACCGAGCCACAGCAATCATTGAGGAACGGACATGCAAGACCGCAACCGCGAATCCAGATTAGGTCCCCTTATGCCTTCTGCCACCCCAAGGTGTGCTTGGCGTGGTCTAACGGGGAGAAGTATCCCACTTGGCGGTTCACCTGTCCAGAACCACAGTCACAGCCTCACACACCGCTCGTCGCTGAAAGTGCAACCCAAATATCGCAACAGGTGCAACAGCGCCTTACCATCGGCCCTCTGAGCCGAGAACGGAAAAGGGAATGAAGCAAAAAACGAAATGAAGCAAAAGACGGAATGAAGCAAGAAAGGGAATGAAGCAAAAGGGGGAATGAAGCAAAAAAGGGAATGAAGCGAAAAAGGGAATGAGAAGGGAAAGTGCAATGCGCAGTCAATTAGCTCGAATTATTTTCCACATAATTATCAAACGTCTCTTAAACGTTTAATAATTATACGATAAATAATTGATTGCCCAGGTCTCACCACGTGGAGGTTACTGCGCATGGAGACCCACCCTAGCCACGGCCCTTCCACCCTCCAATTACGCGAAAACTAATTCTAATATAGCATGTGAGAAAGAAAAATCTCCTATTATTGTAAATTTGTAGAACGTTCATTAATTGATCGTAGTACAAGTAAGACAACAAGAGGAGTAACTTGGAAAATTCACGACCGAAAGCTAAGTTGAATATCAGAAGGAAACCTGAAAGAAAATCTGCAAGACAATTCAATTTCCTGAAATAGAACTTTCTTAAAAATATATCCTATGATCTTAAAAACTAGACAACGAAATATTATCACAATAGTGTATTCTTAAATACTAGATTAGATCTAATATAACATCTAAGAGTCAAATTAAAAGAACAATTTCAATAATATCCTAACACGCAGGAATGTAATAGATACTTTACCATACTCATATATGTATTAGTATGTATTAATTAGTCCGTATCAATCTCTCGTGGTCCATGGTGTCCTAGAACAGACAGAAACTCGAACCAAAAAATTGCAGCACCTGCCAACAATATTTGGTTTTATAAACCCTGCCTAACTAAAAGTCTAATAATTTCAATTCGTGTAAAACCTGCCAGTATAAAGATCCAAGATTGTGTGTTCAGACAAATCCTACCTACATAAAAAGCTAAAAGTATTGTTTCGGATAGCTGCTTAAGATGTTAATTTAGTTAACGGATTAGGTTTATTTTACAAAAGGGCACAATCACATATATTTTACAATCACCGCACAAGAACAAGTAATGTACAATAAAACGCAGAAATAATAAAGTACGAATGACAAAATGGTATATAGTTTAGTTTTCTCCGCACGACCAATAGCTCCTATTTTTAGTACCAGTTTACACGGTTGTAAATCGTATAAACTCTGAATTGCAAATCTCTCTTAAAACCTCTTATCTCTTGATGAATATTAGTGTAACCGACGATTTGTATGCCCGCGCAACGGTATTTATACCGATGCGCGGGGCAAGGAGCGAGAAGAGATAAGTGGGGGAGAACGCTCGCGCTTGACGCCACGGAACAGCGCTAGGCGCGAAGCTAACGAGCGCCCTCCCTAATGGTGAATCCGCAACATTCCGCCCGCCGCGGCATGCGTAGCATGGCGCAATTATACATAGTAACGAAGAGACGCGATGTTTCCGTGAAGTCGTATGTTTAACATTGAAAGAACCGTGAGTGCAGTGTAAAAGTGTAGCGCAAGTGGGCCGAAGTAAACAGGAGTAAGCAGTGGTGAGTCATGAGGCTGATTTCCCTCGGTGGCTGGTGGCAGCAAGCACGTTTCGTGATAGACCTCGTCCGGTAGTAGCAGCGGTCCGTCTGGAAACGGCGCGGCGAACACGCTGATCGTCGCTCCTGTGGGTGGCCGTGATGCTGTCCAGTGTCGCTGTATTTCGTGGTCCTTGTCCCACGTCGAGGAATGAAGCGTCGGAATGCAGCAAGAAAGGCGGCAGTGGTTGCATCGGACACCAGCTCAAGATGTACGGCTCTTGTTGCTAGACAAACAAACACAGCGACATACGTTTTCCTTGTGTGTTGACCTCTGCCGGTTGCCGATTTCGTAGAAAAGGGGCCCGCATAGTCAACACCGGTATGTGTGAATGGCCGGGAAGGCTGCGCGCGGGGAGCAGGGAGGTTTCCCATTAACTGCTGCGCCGCTTGGGCGCGCCAGCGGCAACAAACCACACACGAGGCTATCACGCGGCGTACCGCGCGACGCCCCGCCAGTATCCAATATTCTCGTCTTAGCGTTGACAAGGTGAGCTGCGTTCCTCCGTGTAGTAGTCGTTTATGTGCATCCCTGATGATGAGAGTGGTAAAATGTGCATTGGCAGATAGAATGGCTGGATGCTTCTGCCATTCGTCAAGTAAGGAGTGCTTCAGGCGTCCCCCCACCCTCAGCACGCCATCGCCATCCATGAATGGCGCCAGCTTGGCTGTCGGACCACGTGTAACCTGGGCGCCATGTTGAAGCAGTTCCATTTCCGTGGTGAAGACGGCCCTTTGGAAGCATCGTATGCAGGCAAGTTTAGAATAATTTATTTCGTTGACCGAAAGACGATGCGATACTTGCGTGTTCGTGTTTCTGTCCCTTGCTGTTCGGCAGAATCGGAAGCACCAGCCAACCGTGCGCAGTAATCTATCGAGTGTTGAATGCTTGCCGGCAAGATTCTCAAAAAACGAGCAGTTAGTAGTGGTTGTGAGACAGGTCATTCTCGTGGTGCGAACCTCCTGGTCCGTAGTAAAATTATGAACCGAGTGATGATCATAATCATATGACCTCAAGGAAAGGAAGGGAGGACCCTTCCACCAAAGCGAATGGTCACGCAGTGCGTGGCTTGCCATCCCTCGAGATGCCACTTCAGCGGGGTTTAAAGAAGATTTTATGTGTCGCCACGAGGCGTCTGGAAGTGACGTTTGAATGTCGGACACCCGGTTTGCCACGAACGTCTTCCATCTCGAGGAGTGACCTTGCAGCCAACTCAGCACCACCGTGGAATCCGACCATAAATTAATGGAGCAATTTTCCAAATTCAAGTTGTTTCTAACACCGAGAGTCAATCGTGTTAGAAGTGATGCAGCGCAAAGTTCAAGCCGAGGCACAGAAACCTGCTTCAAAGGAGCGACTCGCGTTTTTGAAGCAACGAGTGAAACAAAAGGCATTGCATGTGTGTGAGAGGAGCGCAAGTAAATAACAGCAGCGTATGCTCTCTCTGAAGCGTTAGCAAAACCATGAAGCTCTAACCTGTTTTTGTCAGTACGGTTGAATAACCAACGAGGAATTCTCAAGGAGGAAAGTGAGCGTAGTTGCTCATAGTAATTCTGCCAAAAGTGTGCTTGTGAAGGGGGGAGCGGTTCATCCCATGAAAGTTTTAGCCGCCATAATGACTGCATGAAGATTTTGGCAGTAATAATCACTGGAGCGAGAAACCCGAGTGGGTCGTAGAGACTCGCCACTTCCCTAAAAACCATACGTTTCGTTACCGGTGATTCCCTTTTGCGTGGCTCAAACGAGAAGTGAAACGTATCCTGTGCCGAGTGCCAACGAAGGCCGAGAAGAGTGGAAACGTTATCGAGATTGCAGGCAAGCTCAGGGTTTTCCTTACGAGCGTCGGAAGGAAGTGCTTCCAGTAATTCCCTTTTATTGGACGTCCATTTGTGCAAGGTGAAACCGCCCGCCTTGAACAACAGTAACAGCTCTCGTTGTAAAGCAAGAGCCTTCGAGATGGAATCTGCTCCAGATATGACGTCATCAACATAGACGTCATTGGATGCACACGCGGCAGCCAAAGGAAAAACATGCTGTTCGTCCTTGCACAGCTGCTGCACGGTGCGAACAGCGAGGTACGGGGCGCAGGACATCCCATAGGTGACCTTCAATCGCGCTTCGAGTTTGTGTAGTAACACCGATGTGGTGTCAAGCGAGTTGCCCAATTGGGCCGGAGGAGAAGCGAAGGGAAGACGCACCTGATATCGTCCAGTGGTGTCGCGGGAGTGTGTGGAGCAGGAGTGCTGTTCGCACTCACTCTCCGCCGAAGTAAATGTACGGGGAGGATTGGCTACCTCCTCCAGTACCCAGAAGCGTTGTAGTGATTCAGATAAATCTGTATCGCGAGTAACGCATTGCAAAGTAGCCGCTTCACGTCGTGAAGGGTTCGAGTAAGAAGTGGAGTTGCAATGCCCAGTGAGAATCCAACCAAGAGAAGTACATTGAGCCACCGGACTGTTGGGAGGACCCTTCCGGAGGCCTTCAAGAATTATTTCCGAGTAAACATCAGCTCCTAAAATAATATCCACTCTCTCTGCCGAGTGAAAGTCGGGATCGGCTAATTCCAAATCCCGCAAGTGAGCGAGAGACAGCGAAGCATTAGAGGTTCGAGTGGGGGAATAAGAAGACAGTCGCGGCAGCACGTAAGCCGTAGTGGAAAGGGGCTTCGAAAGTTCACGAGTAGAGGAGAATGTGAGCGTCACACTTCCCCTCGTGTAAGCTCCCGTCGAGCCTACACCGAGTATTGGAAACCGCGCGGAACTTCGTTCGAGCTTCATGGATTGCACCAACCTCTCGGAAACGAGTGAGACTTCGGAACAGGGGTCAATCAAGGCTCTCACAGCAGTTTTCTCGCCCCGACTTGACCTTACCAGAATTTTCGCGGTCGCAAGAAAAATGACCGAACTAGACTGAGTATTCGACCAGGAGGCTCGCGCACAGTGCGAGGTCCTTGAGTCCTCCACGCAACCTTGTGGAGAGACCTGTTGCGAAGATTCCTGCTCCGATTTTACATGTAACATTGTATGGTGCTTACCTACGCACAGTTGGCAGCGCTTTGTGGATTTGCACGAACTAGAATGGTGACTTCCGAAGCAGTTGAAGCACAAGTTTTTGTCCGCGGCTAATTTCTTCCTCTCGAGCGGGGACATCCCTTTGAACTTAGCACAGAACAATACGAAGTGTTGACTGAAGCACAGCGGGCACTTCGCACGTCTTTCTTCGGTGACCGATGCGGTGTGCGTCTTGAATTTTGCTGATCTTGTATTATTTTTTAGAGATGACCCGGAGGAAGGCGAAACTGCAGCATCCGAGACAGCTTCTTCGACTGCTTCCAAGGCACGCAGGTGTCCAGTGAGGAACAGCTGTAATTGTTCGAACGAAGGCGGATCCGTAGTGGCACCGATTGAAGACTCCCACGCCAATCTTGTCTTCGAGTCCAACTTTTGCACAAGCCCGAAGACCAACCAGTCATCCCAGTGCTCGACTGGCCGGCCAAGAGCTTCCAGTGACTGAACGGCGTCCAGCGTGCCGTTCAGAAGAGGTTTCAGGCAGCTTGCCGACTCCTTCCTCATGGACGGCAATGAGGAAAGAGCCGTGAGATGCGATTGTATCAAGATCCGCAGGTTCTCATATCGCGCCGCGATAATCTTCCACGCTCCAGCGAAGTTGGCCTCTGTGAGGCGTATATTTTGGATTAATTGAGCGGGCTCGCCAGACAAACTTATTTTTAGATGGTGGAATTTTTCCACCGCGGAGAGTTGCTTATTGTCTATGACGAGTGACGTGAACAGGTCACGATAACTTGCCCACTCCCTGTAGTCCCCGGAAAACCGGGGCACGTCGATTCGTGGAAGCGAACGCTGCGGAGGGTTGGCGATCGGAGCGGTCGGCGGCTGCTCCAGCGGTTTGCGGAGGTCCAGTAATGCGGCCTTGTTGACCAGATACGCTTCTTCACACAAAGCAAGGTGATCCGTGACAAAATATGGCCAAGTAGCGTACTCGGGGGTCACAATGTCTAATAGCTGGTCGTGACCCTCGGTGAAGGTGGTCCAATTTTTCTCCAGTAGTTCGAGCCGCGACGTTACTACTCCATCCGTGATCTTAGCGGCTCCAAGCTTTTTCATATTTGTCACGGTGTTGGAAATTCGCTGGTAAAGCGAAAGTTGCTTGTTAACGTATTTCTCCATGGTAATTTGAACGTTAACAACAAGTAACCGTACTTAGTTTGAAGGCGAGGTCGAGTTACCGAAAAAATGTAGAAAGTAATTCGTACCGTGTTCGACCGTGTTCGACCCCGGTTATTATTGTCTTGCGGCGACCGTTTTTCGCGCACTGTAGCCGGTAATGTAATTAGCTTAACTGGATTAATTAGTTGAAATTTAATCCCCTTTCACTATTCCGTCCGTTAAGCTATCCGGCTCGAAGGACCAATGTTTCGGATAGCTGCTTAAGATGTTAATTTAGTTAACGGATTAGGTTTATTTTACAAAAGGGCACAATCACATATATTTTACAATCACCGCACAAGAACAAGTAATGTACAATAAAACGCAGAAATAATAAAGTACGAATGACAAAATGGTATATAGTTTAGTTTTCTCCGCACGACCAATAGCTCCTATTTTTAGTACCAGTTTACACGGTTGTAAATCGTATAAACTCTGAATTGCAAATCTCTCTTAAAACCTCTTATCTCTTGATGAATATTAGTGTAACCGACGATTTGTATGCCCGCGCAACGGTATTTATACCGATGCGCGGGGCAAGGAGCGAGAAGAGATAAGTGGGGGAGAACGCTCGCGCTTGACGCCACGGAACAGCGCTAGGCGCGAAGCTAACGAGCGCCCTCCCTAATGGTGAATCCGCAACAGTATTGTTCGATTTATATTTGGGCCTGCCGAATTAATTGTCTAACACCTGTAATTAGTTAATAAGGACAGGGGTTTGGGGCAGGGATGGGGTGAGGGTGTGCTCGTATTATACATTGTTTCATGAATCCTCTTCTTTTAAATGCTTCTGAAACATGCACAAACTCGAAATAATTAGTAAAGCATTATAAGAATGAATTCTTAAACTCACAAATTGGATCGACGCGGCTGGCTCTTGAATTTTAAAGTTTCCAATCGTGTCTTTGATAATATTTCTGGATCTGTATTCTATATATTCCACTCTTGAGCCTCTAACGTATGTACTTATGTTTGTTTAGTATAGCATATTTGGGTTCATCTGTGAATCTGTAACAATCTCAAGCATTGGATTAGTGACATCCCCAAGCCTCCCCATTTTATATTGAAATGAAGCTGCTTTTAATTCGGAATAACTGAATTTTCGCGCAGTTAATAAATCAGAATTGATATGAAAAATGCTGCTATTTTTTTATAACAATAGTTAATTGGATTTCGGCCAAAGTGATATATTCTTTTGTACGTTCTAGATCAAACTGAATGGTGGTATCACGTTCATTAAAAACTCCAAAATGAAGTAGTCACATTTCACTACAATTGATTCTATTTTGCTTCAACAAAGAAGCGACAAACGATTATTCGGAAGCAAAATATCAAACTTCCACTATCACCATGCCGAGACCCAACTACTGCCAATAACGTTTTTCGTGCAAGGATTTTTGTTTAAACATTTACGGATATCGCGAGTGAATTTCAATTTCTACAAAGCAAGCTCGAAAAGTTATAAAAATTGGTTCTACTAAAAAAAAGGTTAAGATGGAATTGCAACAATTAAGAAGAAATATTTAAGAGTTAAACTCCAATAATGAACACTCACTAGTATTAACTCTAATTTAAATCTACTATCTAGAATTATTATAAATTTATCAAAGATTCTGCAAATTATATCTGTTTTTTACTTTGCTCTTTTTCTTTTCTTTTTCTTTCTTTTCTTTTCTTTTCTTTTCTTTTCTTTATTCTTTTTCTTTCTTTTCTTTTCTTTTCTTTTCTTTTTTTTTCTTTTTCATTTCTTTTCATTTCGTTCACACAGTAATTTACTAATATTTATGCAAATTTTTAGCAGTACTTCCATCAATAGACATTCCAGGTCGTATAATTATTAAGAAAAAAAAAATTAAAAGAAAGACAAATATAAAATGCTGAAAAGAAAAAGTTCCTGGTTCAGGAACAGGCTTCCAATTGGAAGCAGATGGGGACTAGTAGTCGCAACTCTACTTAAAAACGCGATCTTTAATCAACGCAACGCTAACTGGAACTCGCGATACAATCATTTCGCAACACTATTTATTAAGACTAATAGAAAGCAAACAGTAAATTATTTGTAATATCAAAAATTAAGCAAATTGAAGATCCTCTGAAAAATGAACTGAAAGTTCCAATACGCGAATGCAATTTCCGCAACACTAGAAGCTCACATGTCAAGTAAATTATAAAATACTACAATTTAACTAATAATAAGAACAGCAATAAGTGGCATTTAACGCAACTCTAACCCGATCCGTTCGCAAGTTTTTCGCAACTCTAAAGCAACGCGATATATTTGGGAGGGCTGTATCGTTGGGCCGGAATGTGCGTCGGCCAAGTACAAATAAAAATTCTACAAATGGAAATGCAAGCACAGTGACACAGTAGTAACAAAGAATGATTCCCCATTCTTAAAAAGAATGGGGAACCATTAGTAGTTGCCCTCTTGAGTGACAGTTTGTCGGGCCTCTTCGGCATATAGCCTCTTCTTTTCGTCGGACCCAAGGGCCAGCTGAAACTTAAACTAGGCTCGAGGCTCTAATCGAAAACCAAGGGAAAACTTATAAATGTGAAATAAAGAGTTTAAATCGCGGAGCTAAATGGAACACACGTGGCCGCATCACGATCAAATAAAATCGTAAAATTGTGATTACGGAAAATCGCAAAGATTACGATTAAAATTGTAATCGTTCTTCGTTCACACGTGCAGCCTCGAGCATAATGTAACACGTTTCGTTTCGGAGCCTAAGTCGCGACCACGACCGCGAAGGATTCGAAAAATCGATAGGCAAAGCCAGAGGCGAACGCATTTTCGATCGCGCCACAGCTTCACCGTCGACTTTTCAAATCAGATTTCCTGAAACAGGTTGAACACGCGAAATAGTGCCTACCCGATCAGAGACTGTGTCAACCTGCCCGGCCCTACCTACTTATGTCTATCAATCAAACCAGAAAGTATGCTACCTATCCTACCTGGACCTATATTTAAAAAATGGCAAACAGGCACACCAACACACGACACTCCACGGTTCTCAGTCAAACACTTGGGCGCAAAAGCCTACACTAGGGAGGCGTCCCGGGACGCCCCCGACACCCAAGTGTTGTCACACAACTTGCACACTCTAATGTACGTACCATTTTTCTGAAATCGACTGACAGTGGCTGGGATCTTTGCGTTCGCGTGGAAAAAGACCACGCCGCGGTAGATATTTAATAGAATAATTAAATAGCACCGATACAAGAGCTACTTGATAGCAATTGATAAGTATATTCAATTCTTTTTGGCATTTGGCCTCTGTCATCTTAAATGACAAAAACTTCGTGCCCAAGTATAGTAGGAATTATTGAAGCAAATAATACTAAAAATGATGTCTCTGTTTTAAATTGATGGACATCTTATCTTGGTCATAATAGCTACATTTTAATACGGAACGACGCAAATCCACAGCCTAACCACACACACACTGCGGATATTACGTCGTGCACGATACACCAACGCACTGTCAGTCGCCAACAATAAATCACTTTATGGCTTATAAACTAAAAAATATCATCGTGCTCTACCACCGTTTTCCCACCCAAGTAGCACCGGGGCACGTGAGTGGGATCCGGGCAGTGAACACGGAAAGGGTTAAACCTGAAAATCCTCGTCTAAAAAGATGATAAGGACATACTGATTTTCTAACGGGCTAAAATACATATATATGTACAACAGATCTATATATGATTCTATTTTATTGAAGGGAAAATTAAATGACTCTACTTTATTAGAAAAATGATGCAGTGACTCTACTTTATTAGAAAAATGATTCAAAGACTCTACGTTAATAGAGAAATTATTCAACGACTCTACTTTAATATACTTTGAATTAAATTGAAACATCCTCGGGCGTTCCCGTTATCAAAGCATTGATTCTAAAACGCAAGATTGCTTTAAAAGTTGATTGCCTTGATTTCGAAAACTACCCGTTCGCGTATTGTCTTCTTGTACATTCAGGTTTAATTAACATTTTGTACGGAAACAATGAACGTATCGATATCTTTCAACGCTAAAGACTAATATGGATATCGAATAATAAAATTAAATGAGTACCTTCACTTTATATATTATCAAAGTAGAAAAAGATGAAATACTACACTCTTACTAACAGCAATAATTATGCAATTTATTCTAACTGTGCAGTAATGCACGTAGAATACTGGACGTTACTTTATATTCATTCAATAATTAATAACTATTTAAATATCGTTTCATAGGTATTCAATTAAATACTCTATTATAAAAAGATATATAGTGATATATTTTGTACTAAATATGATCTGTTTTAAAATTATCAAGCTATTTAAAAACGCGTTGTACAAGAAGACCTATCCTCACATAATATAAAGCAGTAAAGAAGTTACTACTCATGAGTATATTTCCATATACCCATGGTCACAGTGCTTGCCAGAAAAATCTACGTAATTACAACCAGTCACCCGTGTCGGTTCGGACCTTTCGTCCTGCGACATGATTGAGTGACCAGAGGAACTTTAAAGCATGCCACTCACCGGTTGCAGACTCACCAGGTGTGCGGTCAAGCTCGTCGCCATCGAAGCCATGGAAGCTGCTGAAACATTCAAAAAGAGCAAACAAGATTAAAATCTATGTATTTTCAGTACTTTTGGAATGTGTTAATTATCAATGATTATTGCAATACAAGATTAAAGAACGAAGGAGATACTTACTCGTCAAATTGATGGCTGAAAGCCCGAACTCGCTGAACAGGACACTGACTCTAATGGAACACTTATGATTGACAAACAAAGTGATTCTAATTTCGCGACAGTATTTCTACTGTTTTTGTGACTGCTACCGAGCAGCCCGCGAGTCCTCGGCTCAGAGTCTGGACAGTACAACGACTTAGCATCGAGACCAGTTTCGATTCCGAGCCACAGAAATCATTAAGGCACGGATATGCAAAACCACAACCACGATTCTAGATTATGACCCGTATGCCTTCTGCCACACCAAGGTGTGCTTGGCGTGGTCTAACACATAGGAATTTCCTACTAGGCGGGCCAAAGTGTCCAGAAAAGCAATCACAGCCCCACACACCGCCCCCCGATGACACTGCAACCCGGATATTGCAAGAACCGCGACCACGATTCCAGAATGGTGGATGACCTACCCAAATTAGAGATTATATGTGGTCTAACAGAGGGCCTCGTGACCAGGGTCCAGAACCACAATCACGCCCCCACACATCGTAACTCGCTGACACTAAGTCCCTAACCATCAGTCCTCCGAGCCGAGAACGGAAAAGGAAACGAAATAATTGTGATCGACGAACAAAGTGACCCTATTTTTCGCGAGAGTATTATTTCGGAGCAAACACTGACTCTAATTTCGCGTCTCTTTACTATTATTTATGTTTAATTATTATTAAGAGCGGTTGCGCTCAAAAAATAATAAAAAGAACTATAACGGAACAGGCACTGACTCTACCGACCGCATTGCGCGCGGCCAACAATATCGTTATGGTGATACCATCGAGCCCATGGCAGCTTCTGAAACATTCAAAAGAACAGACAACATTGAAATCTTTGCATTTTGAGTACTTTTCGATCATGACAATTATCAAAGACCATTGTAAAATAAGATTAAAGAAATACAGAGATACTTACTCTTCGAGTTGATGGATGAATGCCCGAACTCGCCGAACTGCATCGGTGCTGACTCTAATACCGTAATACTTATTGCGAAAGAAAAAAAAAATAAAATAAAAGACTACTATCGCGCACGTCAATTGTGATCGACGAACAAAGAGACTCTAATTTCGAAGCAAACACTGACTCTACTTTCGCGTATCTTTACCGTTATTTATATTTAGTTATAATTATTATGAGCGGTTTCGCTCAGAAAATAATAAAAAGAACTTTGACGGAGCAAGCACTGACTCTACCGACCGCCTTGCGCGCGGTCATCAAAATTTTCTGAAAGAGAATCTGTACAAGTTAGTAAATAGGGTGAGGAGGTAGAAAATGAAGCAATACACATTTGATTTTATCTGTCTCTTTCTTATTTCTTCATCCTGTCAAACGTCTGTTGAGGAAATACTGCTTTGTTTTAATAAAGTACTACCGTATTATTATTCTGATTTAATTACTGTTAATTGTCTATTCAACATATACTATTATAGATTAATATAAATGATTTATCAAAAGCATACTGTGACTGTTCTTTGCCCGAGTTTTAAAGGTGATCATGATCTTAGTAAGTAAGCAATATCGCGCATTTATAAGTTCTCGTAGCTGCTTGTAGAAATCAAGACTCGAAACTATTTATCATGCTTCAGGTGCATGGCAACCAGTACGTAAGTACGCGGGCAATCCTGCATCGAAAATACAATTTGACCGTACTTGTGCCAAGTCACAGAGATATTAAAAGTTTTTAATAAATACTAGTGAAGCTATAATAGAAATCGCGACCGATATGCAGCGAAACATGAAAGTATTTCAATTTTTCGTTTGGAATTAATGAAATTTACTGACTCTAGTTTCAATCTCGAGTGGCATATTGTAAGTTCTATTTAAAATGTTTAAATTGCTCAATAACTTTCAACCAAAAGAAAAGAACTTGAGCCAAAATCCAATCGCCAGATAACAAGAAATATACGTAAACCGTTGGGATAATAAGTTAAATGTTACCAATCCTTCATCATAGGTCATCGGACTGATTGTTATGCATCGCAGTAATTGTATCGCAATACTCCATTCCTGCAGCCTCAATATATTATCCTCCACCAACCAATCACCCATTGTACCTGCAACGAAAAGAAAAGCAACGTGATAACCCTGTGCTAAAATCAGAATCGAATTCAAAGTTGCGAAAGGACATATGTAACTGGGTATGTATGTAAGTGACATTGCAAAGAAAATAAACGCAACCTTAACACCGCATTGAATTCGAGTAATCGTTAATAAAATATAATAAAGATTCGAAGAACCGTTTAAACTAATAAATTAATTAACCCGATATTTTAATAAACGACTAGTTATCGCGTATCAAAGAATCGATGGTACCGGATGACCGGTCAAGCGTCCAGCAAAAGAGACTCCATAAAGACTTTAATGTACATCCGCGATAGTCACACGATTGTTAAATAAACGCGTATTAATTAATAGAAGCTAATAGACAAGCGTATGCGGTGGTAAAGTAAACGCCGAGATGCTATTGTATTGTAAGGTTATGTGATGTATGTCGCTAACCTTCGACAGCATAGACGACCCGTACGGTACGACGCTTGAACTGATAGTGACACCGCGTGCGTCGCGCACCGTCATCCCCACTCCGCGACGCGCCGGCGCGTCGGTAGCGCTCGGTCGCGCTCGGTGGTATTCGCAATTTTCGAACTCCTCGAAGGTTTCCGACCGCGGTCGTGCGTACTACTGTACTAAGGTCATACGTACTGAACTTTTGGGCCTTCCGACCAATTTTTAGCTGAACCTACGATCCTACGGTTATACTTACTGAACTTTTACGTTTTCTGACCAACTTTTAGCCGGACCTACGACTGTAGGATCGTGTCTACTGTACTTCTTCGGGTTCTGACCGACTTATAGCTGAATCTACGATCCCAGGGTTATACCTACTGAACTTCTACGTTTTCTGACCAACTTTTAGCCGTACCTACGACTCTAGTGTCGTTCCTACTGGACTTTCGCGGCTTCTGAACAATTTTTAGCTGAACCTACGATCCTATTGTTATACCTACTGGACTTTTACGTTTTCTGACCAACTTTTAGTCGGACCTGCGACTCTATGGTCGTGCCGACTGGACTTCTACTGTTTCTGACCAAGTTTTAGCCGGACCTACGACTCTAGGGTTGTACCTACTGGACTTTTACTATTTTTGACCAACTTTTAGCTGGATCGTAGATCCTCGTTAAATAATTCTTTTGTTCTTTGCTGCGCAATGAAAGCGTGACAGCATAGGCCGGGCGCTTAATGTGACACGCATCTCATTGTCAATTTCATCGCCTCGATGCATCCCGATGTCATTTCGACTCAATTCGAGCCGAACCGAAGTGCATCGCGCGACCAGGCACCGTACCTCAATTTTTCTACCGCACCATTGCCCGAGAAATAGCTTTCCTGATCCCCCAAAGCATTTACATATATGTATGTATTCACACAACCGCATGAATCCCGCCCCCACTACTTTAGTAAATAATAATTCTTCAAGTGATCACTGTCCATGAGCAGAGGACGCTCAAATCAGAATGAGATTTCTGAGTCGGTATGACAGTCACGTTAGGCCACGAAAGCCCATAAGATGTCCTGTCTATTCTTATATCTCGTCTGTGACTATAGCTCGTCTGTGGTATTAAATTAAACAATAGTTAGATTTCAAATAATAAATTAATCTACATCCAATTGTACCTTATTTCATATAAAGTATTTATTCGTGATGTATCGAAGTGCGCGATACATTCCTTAGCTGTAGCAAAACGGTATTCGATAAATAAAATTTATTAAAAAATCTAATTCAACGTCAATGAATTTAACAATTGATTCATGTAAATGTATTGTCTATGGGGGGTGAAATACTGAATTAATATGCCGTGTAATAATTATGTAAGAAATGATGAGCATTTGAAAACAAAATATTCGACATTGATGCCACCACTGACATGCTGTGCCGACATACATGAATCGTTACGGAATGTACTGCCAGGGGAAATACATTTCTACGGATTTAATAAACGATCGGACGAACAGTTTATTTAGCGCATAGTACCAAATACCCAATTCTCCGAATTTGAAGGAAAGGGTAGTTTTATGGTGACGGTATGTGTGTCAATCCGTTAAAGAAAATATGCCATTGGGGTCCACTTATTGCTCTCGGTACGTAAATCGGAGTACTACAAATCTTTCTTTCTACACAAATTTCTATTAAACAAATTGTTTCTTTTTTTGCTATGAATCGTTGGGGGTGCCAATAATACTGTGCTAAAGCACAAGCCGAAGCATTATAATATCGCAGGATGTACATACATAAACATCGTGAATGCACTTGACAGATAGCTGCCCTCATTTTGTTTCGCAATACATACATCGCCATGAAATACCGCGAAATTTAAATATAACTTTGATATTTCACTATTGTTCTTCATTTCGAAATCTATACTTACTGTACTATTATATGTATGATAGTCATTTCTTTGCTTGATTTCTATTCGTTTGTATTAATACCACATCTTCTCTTCTTACATATCTTATGTTGTTTCAGGAATAATAAAAATAATCACTCTGATGACAATACATTGTAGCAGACAATGGTGGCCACCGCAGGAAAGTTTTTCCGGAGCAGTTAATTTCATTCTTTTCTTTTTCCTTAGTGGATCTACACTCTTCCATTTTATCAGTGCAATTTATGAAGGGCCTGGCTTTCTTCCGCTGAAATGGATGCCGGTATTGTATTTTATATATTTTTGAGAGCGCGATTGGTTAATCGGAAGAAGAATACCGTTCAATAGAAACCTCTCAAGTTCTTCTTCTTTTAGGAAAAAGTAACAGATACACAATACTTGCAATATTGTACCGTGTGCAATGGCTACAAAGCGCCGAGATCTCATCATTGCAGAAAGTGTGAGATTATACGTAATTAAATAAGATTGACATCCACATCCGCAGTATTCAATCAATTCGTTCATTTTCAGGTAGCCGTTGCATATTGAAAATGGATCACCATTGTCCGTGGATAAATAATTGCGTAGGACACTACAATCACTGCCATTTTACTGCGTTTCTAGCGAGCGCAGTTGGCGGATGCTGCGTTGCTACTTTCACGCAAGTATCTTGGGTGATGACTGTGCTATCCCTGAAACCATTACTATTTCCACCACCGTCTGTATTTATTTTGATAGTGGTGATCTTCAGTATTGGATTGTCTATTGGTGTTATACTCGCTGTTGGAACATTGCTTTATTTTCAAGTGAGATTTCAATCTTTCACTGCTGCGCCGATGCTAGTACAGTAACATTTGCGTTTTGGTAATATCTTTCTATTTCTATTTCTTTTCTTTTTTTTTCTTATAGCTACTGTCCATAATCAGAAATAGAACAGAAATAGAAGCCTGGATTTCGGAGAAGGCACATTATCGACGATTCGGAAGTAGGGACAAATTCATTTATCCATACTCAAAAGGATGGCGTTTCAATTTCCGGCAAGTTCTCACTTGGGATTGTACACCAGTGGGTGATGGAATAAATTGGCCTGTAATCGAAGGCTGTGATGAGTATACGTTAACGGTAGATACTTGTCGACCCTCGAGTATAGATAGTTTGCTGACAAGTGTAAAAATTTCAATGACAACACCATGGTATTTCAGCGAGAACAACTGGCCCAGAAGAAAGATAAACGGAAGAGAGCTAAGACTTACAGAGTTATCAAAGCAGCAACTGGATCGTGGTTCCCGTTAAAACATGGATGGGGTGTACTTTGTCATCCACCTTGCACAGATGAACCTCGTATCACGCTTAAAGTCGGAGATATTGTACTCGTGACGCGATGGAGGAAGTACGTTCGCCTGGAAAAGAAATATACATAGATTAGTTTGCAAGATTGCATAAACCATTAAATTTTCAGATATTGGATGTTTGGCGAGAAGATGAAAGATGACGAAAATGGAAGGCAAATACGAAGTAGGGGTTGGTTTCCGCGGCCTTGCACGATCGAAGTGATCGAAAACGAAGCTTACTTTTCCGCTTTAACGAAGTCGGATTGAAACATTCCCCCATCGAGTAGAGTTCTTAGAGATTATTTATGAATGCATCATTGAACGAATGACGATATTTTTATTTAGCATTTTTTATATACAATTAATGTTTAAGACGTACGAGTGTCTCTTAATCGTTTTGGTGGTTTAATGTGGAACAAGTCATCATTAGAACAATAGTGGCAGTGTCAGTCGTTATATATTTATTTTGTGGATAAAATGTTTTGGTTTCGTCCAAAAAGTTTGCACAAAACAGAACTCTGCTGTACTTTCCGTTCTTTCTTCCTTTTTCGTCTCTATTTTTTTTTTTGGGGATAAAAATAATGTATTTTTGTATGTCAACCTCGAATGACGAGGATCCCAGTGTTCATTGTACAATTAGGTGTATATATCTCGAATTTAATTGCACCTGCTGTAATTAATGTTTTTCATATATATATATAAAAGACAAATACCGTGACGAATTGAAAATGGTATGTAATTGTAAAGTGGTATATTTGAAATTCGTCTAAAAACAACAATTGTGGCAACATAAATTAACGTGACTCTATTTTCTTTAATTTTTGTAAGTGATTTAATAAACGGACAATTGTAAAAGGGTGCCCTTCATTTCGTACATTTTTATAGAGAATTTTTGTAATTGATAAATAAATGTCTCATAAATAAGTGATTGCCGTGTTTTTTATTTCATGCAACTGTTCGTGAATATTTTTTGTGATTCGTGCCGTTTCACCCCCAAAGCTAGAAAATCAATAGCACTGTGAAAAGTAAGAGCGGCGGACGGAACACACCATAGTTTCATATGAACGCTATAATTTTAACTTGGAACAGGCGATCCACTTTTCTGCGAATCAATTAAACACGGGGCACAAATGACATGCGGTTGTAGACTTGTGATTCTTATAAATGTTACTATGTATTCTTTACTTTTTAATCGATACTGTTACAAACAGAAATATTGTCACTTTTGCGCAATCAAGACTATGCAAAAGGAGATATAAATTCTGCAACAAATAAACGAAAATTCGATCCCGTCGAAAACACGAAATTAAATGGCACAGAATGCAATAAAAAGCATGGACTGCTTTTTCGCAAGACAATACGTGTAAAGAAAAATAAAATAAAATTAAGTGGAAGTCTTTGAAAATTCAACAGTTCCCATTTGAATATTTGGGGCGGTACGAATATTTCTTTGGAAAAGAAGTGGGATACTAAACTTCACGAATAGCGAAACACGATTGGTAGCCAGTAGAATCGACGAAGGGATCGAAGTGAAAGTGGCAATTGGCAAAAGTGAATTGTGCCTACCTTTTATGAATCCATGGTGGGATCTGACCACGTTTGACTTACTGGCACGACTTCGAGTTCTGCAGTTTCCTTCGAGTCATTCTATCTCTAACAAGACCATCTCGAATTTCGTGTCTTCCTTTTATCAATCTAATCAGAGTAAGTGTTTCTTCATAACTGTCCCTCAAACTTAATCTTAACTTCAATTGGCAAACACAAAAAGGCAAAAGTCTTCTTCTTAAGACTAACCAAAACGTCTCGAATTAATTCTAACAAACTACAATTTAAATTACTCCTTCATTCTTTCCTTTTTAAATAATGATAGGAATTAATATTATTAATTAGACATTTTTAATTATTCCTGAACCTCAATCCTAGAACTACCTATCTATACTAGTAAAAATGATCACCATCCTTCTAAACTTCAGGATATAATTTATATTTCCCAAAATATTTAACGACACTTAACAATTGATCCATAAAAGTCGCGAGTACAAGAGGATCTTCGAGCAAAGGATCTAAAGATGAAGAACATAGCAATTGCTACCCTAATTGTGGCTTCTTCGGCGCTTTTCGCGTACGGTTTCCCCGATGGGGCACCGGTGGACACTTGTGTGAAACCGTCAAGAGCCAATCAACCCAATCATGGTCAAGCTAGATCAGAATCCGCACAAACTAATCCGTACACATTCACAGCATCTTCTCCCGAGTATGGTCCAGGATCTCAGATAACTGGTACGCTATTTATTTTAATTTAAGGCATTGGGTATCGATGTATGGTGCTAACACACTTGCATGCAATGTAATGGAATACACGATTATGCAATTATTTGCTGCTACTTCCTTGTCTTCGATTAGATTTCATTAGAACATTGGTACGTGAGTGCAAAGCGTTTGTAAAGATTTCACGGAAAAAATAGTTTTGTCATAAAATGGTCGTAGAGAGATTGTTTTATTTCATTGTTTTTAAAAAGAGGAATATATATCGGTGTTAATATTTAGCTTGCGATACAGTTTCCAATAACTGTTTAACGTTTCTAAGGCCCCGAAGGTAGAAAAGTAAGAACGCCGTGAGCGGAGAATACATTAGCCAGCATTAAGTACACTGTTTATACTGAATAGATTGCACAACTTTTTCTCAGGCCGTACGTTTACGTACAACACTCGCCAACCACTGTCATAAATCTAGCTGCTTTCCGCGTTTCCATCGCAGAATCCTAAGTCTCTCTTTAATCATAATTCAATAATCATACATTTATATTGCAACAAAATTCTTATGCACTATCCTATTATTTTATTACTCCCAAACATCTTTCCTATTTTTGCTACATAAAAATATATGTATCTAGTGCGCTCCACTCCGAATTATCATTTTCTTAGAACAACTTTTAATACCCCTTACTCATCGCTAAGAAAATAAAATAGAAGCAACGCTTCACGTGCTCTACACAAGAATATCCCGTTTATTTTCTTCCAAAGGTAATAAACTCGCGAGCACATCCTCCGAAGTTACGTTGAACCCCTTTTTCTTTCTAACTTTCGTCGAAATAAAATGAAGAGTGAAGTCTTCGCGCTTCATAACAGAACATTTCACACATTTCCTTCGAAAATTAGAAAAATACCATCGACCGCAGAAACGTGCACACTTATTCACCATCCGAAATCAAGTACAGAATCCATCTTTTTCGTCTCCTGATCATTAACGAATGAAGGGGGGAAGATTGTGTGGTTCTATAACAAAACATCCCAAGTACTTTGTACCAAAATTGGCGGTCGAGTATAAGGGTGGGCCGGGAACAAAGTTGCGCTCTTATCTCTACACCCTCGTGTGTTCACCCTTCGAAATATTATCCAATTTCTTTTTCTCATCCTCGGGGAAGGAGTGTAACAAAGAACGGGGAGGGCAAATGAGGATTGGGTGTGTTCTATAGCGGCTACCATCCTGCGTATTTTGTCCGAAAATTGGCAGTATAGCGCGAGGATGATCGGTCAGGAAAAGAATATCGGAACGGAGTCGGTAGGGAACAATCGATCCAATCAACGCGGACACTGTGCGACTTCGACACGCGTCTAAACGCTAACAATCGCGTATTCTGCGATTCGTTGGCCGATTTTGCATGCTCAATCATTGGAATAATAGCACGCCAGGCCGACATCGTTCGCGGAAAGAAATTCGTTTCGCTGTGGATCTGGTGGAGCACGGCCGAAAATTACGTGCCCGAAATTTATGTTATTCGTCGTGCTTGCCGTTGCATCAAACGATATATCGAGTTTAATGTTTGCGGGAACGTGTTTGTTCCGTGTACGTTCAGCTTCAACTAAATGTCAACTTCCTGACTCACTAACCGGTATTCGTCTCGCATGTATTCCGGAATAATATTTTGTTTAGAGAAATGATGAATTGCGCGAACCTGATGCAAACGTTCAAGAGTAGGGGGTGATATTACCGAATTTAATGACGCCATCGCATGGTTGGCGTTGTCGAATTTTTAGAAAAAAAGAGGACCGGCTTGCTTCTACGTGTAGGAATTTACAAGGGGATCATTCTTTTCTAAAATTAATGTGCAGCCAAGCAAGCACGTAATCAATTACCATTCAGTTTGAACGATCGAAAGAATATTTTCTAACGGCACGCATTTTAACGAAGACAAAAAAGAAAACAGAAAAGTATATATACTATATATCTATACAAATTAAATATTATCAGCTGACCAAATAATTGTCTCGCGAAGAAAATTTAAAACGCTAAATGACCTAATCATATTCCTGCTATCAGATAAAACATCTCGTTAGCATTTTGATTGATTTGACAAGTGAGTTCGTGCGGGTACACAAAAACCGGAAGTGGTGCGTTTTGCAACCACCCAGCTCGATGCATTAGGAGTTGAGCAAATTCCAGGTGCAGGTTTCTCATTCGACCTAGCGCGCTTGCTCGAAGAAAGAATTACGCGGCAGCTTGACCTAACGTTGCCCACTTAAATCTAAAGCACGCATTCTGGAATTGCGAATGGCTTGCTTGCCCTGCCTGACTCTGCGTTTGCGAAAACTATGCGCAATTTTCTTATCGTCTACAAAACGCGGCCGACGAGTATACAATTTCGCGATCTTTATTTCGTATTTACGGTTGAACGGGGAAAAGAGAATAGAAATGAAAGAATTCAGGACTCACCGACCGCTGAACGTGATAAATTCATAGGGAAAATACCGTAGATTGTAGATGATAAAAAGCTAGTTGTTTTCGTGTTCTGGACCATGGTGCAGTGTGATGTTAAGAATCTAGACAGGGAAAAGGAATGTAATTATAAGGATGAATATTTATATTCAGTTACAAGAATATTTAAGGTTGAATATTTTTGCTTGCATAAATTTTAGAGGCACTTTAAATGTTGCTTTGAATCTGTTTCGAATGATTCATAGTGGCAATCATTATAATATCTTGTTGATTAAAAAGACATTGTAATGATGAACTTCGTTTCTAATTTCGTTCATCGATCGTGCAAAACGTTAATAGAAGTTCCTTTCTATTTCTTTTTTTTCGGCTATTTTAATTGCGTGCTTTGAACACCGACGCCTTTATACACCGACTCTAATATCGCGTATCGATCAAAAGCGAAAGAAGAAAAAAGTAATATGCGACCAGAGCAAAGAATTACCGTGTCAAGAAGAAAAAAAGAGTGGACAAAGACTCTGCTGATTAATTTGGCGCGAGCATTCTAAAGATTGTAAAAACAAATTAGCAGGAAACAATAATTATTAGTCTCCAAGGGAAGTTAATTTGCGAGAAGCGCAGAATTAAATAATTAAACAAAATATAAGTATATAAGTTCTAAAGAAAATCTATTCAGAATAAAATACAATTGAAATTCCTGTCAAAGCCTAACAAAAATTAGTCAGTAGCAGACTTTCTATTTAAACGGAGGTGTCAAATAAATGCATTATGGAAAAACGAGATGTCCTGCGCAAATCTTGTTCTCACGAGAATGTTTGTCCATAGATGCAAAATAATTCTTTAATTAATGCAAACGATAATTGTATTAAAAAATAAGAGATATACACTTCCCAACGTCCCTCTGTTATACGCGTTTAGAATTCTTTCTTCATTTGCTCCTGCTTTTCTCTCCCCTGCCGCATTAACAGACTGTTTCATTAAGTTTTCCCTTGGGACAGAGTTTTCCATCGAATCGATTGCTTTCCAGTAACCATCAGCGGTTCGCCGTTCAAGGGATTCTTCTTACAAGCACGTGATCCCGATACAGACAAGTGGATCGGTTCATGGGCACAAACGGAGAACACGAACACCCACCCTGAGTGCAGCGCCGTCACACATGCTGATCCTCATGTGAAACAACATGCCACCCTTATCTGGAATGCGCCACCGAACGCACGGGGGCGCGTGTACTTCACGTGAGTACATACAGATTTTCCTTGTTTTGAATCGGATAAAGTGTGGAAAAGGGTTCTGCGTTTATTAATAATTCCGCCCATGGGTTTGGCCGCCCGAGGTGCACCCTATATAACATAAGGCTCTCGAAAATGTATATTCCAAACTGTCCTTTTTCTCTTCTGACGACTGATTGATGTTTCTGCCAAATATTCCGTATGCACATTATGTAATATATTATTGCGCTTCGTATCGTATTTATTCATTTGAACGTGGCGCAAAATATCGCGGATATCGCCGTGGGTTTTGCATAAATTTCAAAAACTGTCACATGTACATGTACACGTGTACGCTGGTGAATTTAATTTATGATAATTGGTTGCACTCTGGTGAAGGGAATATTTGTTAATTCTTCACAGAGAAATCGAATCCATTTCTCGGCTTGCGTCATTTTTATCGCAAACGAGTAATGTTATTTAATTAATCCGTTCGAGTCGGAAACGACGCGTATGTTGTTATGAAATAGTTATGAAATAGTGCGGTCATTTATCAAGCCCATAATCGAATCACGAAGCGATAAGGATAATCAAGGAGCAAGTTAAAGCCGTAACGGCAATTACTAACCGCACCCTGCAAGGGTAATGAGTAATTACATAGCGTATCGTATGTAGAGTGAGTAAAAATGATCCTCTTTCTAGGAATTATCGGCCAAAGCTTCCTATCGATTCGAAGCGTGGCGTTCAACTAATTCTATCGAAGGTCGTGATGTTAATTTTAATAAACGTGCTGCAATATAATTTGCATATATTACTATTAATAATAGTCTTGAAAAGATTTGGCCAAAGGTAATGCTTGAATGAAACAGGGAAATGATTCGCCGTACAGCTTGTAATTCTGCCAATATTCTTTATTGGTATACATTTCAAAGCTGGTGGTTTTTTTTATTTAGATCCCATTTATCTTTTAGATTTCTTTACAGTGAATTTTTAATACCAATAACGCTTAACTTCCCTTGCTTTATAAATAATCAATCTAGCATGGGAATAATTTATGAACACTATTCCTGTTCATTAATAAAAGAACAGCAGACGGATACATTGCATTTCCAGACCAAGGTTAATTAATTAACTTCGAAAACTGTTTTTCATCTCTGGAGATTTAAAACCATCTACCTGCGGTTTATTCCAGAAAAAAATTATTACTTTTTTTTTTCAAACTTTCTAACTTACTTGCGATCCCTGAGTTGTAAAGTAAGACACTGTTCTTCCTGTTACGGGGCAAAAAGTATGCCCAACATGCCGTAAGAAAAAAAATGATTTATCCGTTCATTCCGCTAGAAAAATTGTGTCCAACAAATTGCAAAGTAGAAATTATTCACTCTTTTATACAGACAATTTGTATTTGAAAATTAGCGAGGAGAAAGTTATTTTTCACAGTTTCAGCAGAGAAAATTTCCCCTTTGAATTCACCCAAAACCATTAATTTTTTCACTTTAACTAGCATTAAAAATTATGACCATTAACGCGGCGACAAGAAAAATCCTGCCTTTCCAATTCCCTGGAATTTCAATCGTGTCCAGCAAGTTTTAATATGAACGAAGGTCTTCCACTTGGGCACGGGGTAACGCAGTAAGACTAATTGTACACCGTTGGCCAGTGGAAATAATCGTTTCCGCCGCGCGATTGCCCGCGAATGCACGTGTACACGGTAAGCTTGCTAATAAGCCATCGAATTTCTAGGGAATATTACAGGTCAGAAGGTTCGCATGTGCTGAAAGGAACAGGGTGAAATTCTCATTGAAGTTACACGCTCGAAATTTCACGTTCAACCCTTTTGCAGTAAAAAAGACGTTTACGTCTGCGTGTATGTTCCTTTGTGCCACAAGTGGAAAAAGCGTATAAAATTCAGTTCACGTCCCGTACTTGCGTTGGGCATTTTCTGAAAAACGTATTCGATACTATTTTTGTACATGGTCACATGCGTAAAGTAATTCATTGTCTCCTTCCTCTTTTCCATTACAGAGGCACTATATTGAAGGAATACGCGAAATACTGGTCCAATCTGGTAGCCACCACGAAACACTGAGAATTTCTGTGACTGTCATAAGTTATTCGAACAATCCTGCTTTCGAATGGAGAGCAATGGTCTATACGAGTGGACAGAAGGTAATTACAACACCTGGATCGAAATATTTGCGAGCAACACCGTGCGTGAACATGTTTATATTGTGTATCTTTCTTTACGATGATCTATTTTTTATAAAGAGATAACGATTTTAAATATACCGATTTCAATGTTGATTTCGCACGATTTTTCTTTCCATTTTGGATTGCTGGTTCAAGTTGAATTCTCGTCGGGCATTGAAGTATTAATGTTACTAAACCGCCTTCGTTTTTTATCCGATGTCAATGGAACTTTCTATTCACATTCGTAATCGACCGTATTGATTGTGGCGTTAAACGAAGGTCCTCGATCTGTCGGACGCACTTGCGTAATGCCCGATTGATCGTCTGTACATCACGACTTGTTCAACGTCCCCTGACGATTTCCTTTTCAGGTGTGTAATCGCGATAAAGTTCAAATATTACAATACAAGTGAACGTATGGGCAGACGGCGCTTGTAGATTTCTTTACCCCTTGCAGTTGATTTAGAAATTGCCCCAAAATTACATGAAATATATAATAATAATAATATATTTCATTAATCAACGGGCTAGAGAACCCTTTAGTATACAGGGGATTGTGTCACATAGAGAATAATAGTATCATATAGAATATAAAGTAAAAACAGAATTACAGAGAAGAATAACAAATGAAATAGGATAAAATAATAATAGAGTAGAACAGAATTTCAGATAAGAATAACAATTGAGACAAGTGAAATAAAGTAAGATACAATCAGATAAAGTATAATGTAATAAGATAACATAAAATAAAGTAAAGTAAAATAAAATAAAATAAAATAAAATGAAGTGAAATGGGATACAGTGAGAAGATAGTTCTTCATTCCTAAAAACGGAAAAATTAATAACTATTTGCGATTTGCAATTTACCACGATTAAAACGGATTGCCTGAACGATATGAAGGAAGTCCCGAAAAAATTGAGACAATTGCAAAATTTGTTCGCGTATATATTTAATAATTACTAGAACGCAAAAGGTATCAATATTCATGAACTATGCTATGCTAATCAAATCGGAGGTCTTTCAACTTTCTATAGCTGTCAGAAATAAAAGCAGAATTGTGTCACGTAGCTACTGCACGTCTTTATTTAAAGGTTTTCTATTGTAATTGCGTGCGAATGTGGCACAAGGTTCATCAGGTCTGCTATTTTTCAATTAAGTACCGTGTACAATTGATTAGTAGTGATACGGAGGAAAATCATGCAGTTTCCCACGCAATGACAAACAATTTCATCAGCCAAAGAATCCTTAACGTATCTTCGAGCATCATCGAGGTATCCTACCAAATGTTAGCGTTGTCTGAGGAACTTTAATCTTATGGGAGTCGATTTCCAAGAGATTTACTGTTCCAAGGTTTTCTAGAAAATTACGGCCACCGTTTCTCAAGGAGCCTACCTGGACAAGATTCACGTATATAATCGCGATTCACGAGGGTACATGAGAAATCAGTGAAAACTTCGTTTAAACTATAGCCATTTGGTGAAGTTTTCTAGGTCATACTATTAACAAAAATTCGAATTTTTTAAAAGACAGACTTTGCATGCTGTGCAAAGCATGTTTAAAACTTCGATACGTGCAAAGTACTAGAATAGAATAGAATAAAATAGAATTTTATTTGCTTTTCAGCCTCACAGCCATGAAAAGGAACTTATTTTACATTCTTAATTTTACCTTACATTACGTTCTCCTTCATCTGCCTTACGCTACATTTCTTTATTCCTACTTACTTATTATCTATAACCTTATACTATACACTAATATAATGTACACTAATACTATACACTATACCCTAATTTGTATGTTATAACATTTGTATCTCTCTATCACATTCAATGCCATCTATCCCCACTCTTGTCCTCCCTATTCCTTCTTTTTCTCTCTTATTTTCCTTTCCACCTCTCTTAACCATTTTTCTACTTCCTCGCTTTTCCTACCACTGACCAGATCTTCAACCCCCATGTTCCCTCTTTCCAGCTCCCTGCAATCTAAGACTTATGACTTACCATATGTTCCAAGGTCCCCCACCCCTCCTTGCATAATTCGCATCTCCTTTCTTCATCATCTTTCCAATATCTAACGTGCAAGGTACTATTATTATCAGTATTGCAATTCTATTTTTCGACTCATCAAATGAATTCAAGCCAAAAAGGCGGACTGTTGTACTATTTTTGTTCTCACGTAGTTGCAATGCAAAATTCAGTGAACGATTATATTTGAGGGGGAAGTGCGTAAACCACATTTCTACCAAAAAAATTCCACGAACTGTCGAGCAGCCATTTAAAAAGCAATCGTTATAGAAGCCGTCCGCACGACACGTCTAATGTATCGGAAGGAAATTCTTGTTCTGATTAAGGAGCCACGATTACTGGCCTCACACCGACAATGAGATACGTGAACCGATACGGAGGCAGGATGGTCTTCACACATTCCCAAAGAGGGTTTTACCGTTTCTTCGTTGGATACCACTAATGGAACTCGGCACGACTTTGCACAAGCAAAAGGATCGCGAGACGAATTACGTAAGGCTTGGTAAAAGTGGGTCGCTCCCGTAAGGGAGGCTTGATAAGTTCCAAACAGATCTCCGACGATACGACTTACCATTCGAAGTATCCGCGTATAGGATCCCGTATACGTTGGAAGAGGTGTCCGAAGGATCTATTTGGATGCGATGGATTTGTACTGGGGGACCAAGATAGTGTTCCATTATCCATGGCGACTCGTGTAATTTCGAAGACCTAGTTCTCCTTTAGAGTTATCGAACTATGTACGTATTGGGTATTCGGAGAACCTTGACTGATGGAAACTTTCGAATCCTTCTACCTATTTTTCTTTTTGAACGATCTATCAGTTATTTTGCAATTTTGTGCAACGTGTCTGTTGCAAAAATCGAGGTGATATTAATCGCAGTTCGTGGGTTTGTAAGATTAATCTTTGTAAACGCGTCGATACAAAAGGTTTATCTGCAACGCTGCTCTCACGGCTTATCAATAATTTGGTTGACGAGTTCGATGGTTTTATCTTGCAATTTTTTTTCCATGGGATCTAGTCGCGATTGATCGACGTGCACTAAAGAATGCTTGCAAACAAATGCAACGATGCGATCCGTCAGCTGATATTTAAACGGTCAGATAAACCCGGAAGAATAATTCTCCCTGCATTGAAAAATCTGGAAATACGCGGACACGATTTTGAAAAGTAGACGCGCTGGGATGTACTCCTAAAGTGTACAGGGGTATTTGAATAATGGAGCGTGAGTGACACGAATTTGGGGCAGACGTGTCAAAGATCGAGAAGCGTGGGCACAAAGCGGCGTGAAAACCCCCGACATTTGTTGGGGGTTGAGAAATGAGATTATCGCTTCCACGGTTCAATTTGAAATAGGACGATATTTTATTAAAAACTGTGTTGAAGTAGAAGGAACCAGAAGACACACCGCTCTGTAATGTCGTTCCATCAAAAATAAAAATATATTAAGACCAATAAAAAAATCCCCTTTCAATTCCATTCCCGCAACATAAATCTGGTTACCGAGAATATTCAGGCCAACGGAGCTGCGCTTTTTACACCCTCCTTTAAACACCATAATCGTAAAAGTACCACGTTCCCGACCCGTATTAACACGAAACCATGCGGTTTCCCCGCCGTCCGTCCAGCAACGCCGACGACGCAGGTACTCTTCGCCTGGGATCATGCATATTTACGCCGCGCCATAGGAACACGTCGACAGGGTGGCTGTTTCACAGGGAATGACTCAAGAGTCTCTGCACCCCTGCGACGTGCCACGGTTGCTGGCAGAGAGGCTAGGGGGTGCGAGAAGCGTGCTGATTATCGCGTGCATTGCGCAGGACGTCGGCGCCGTGGCGTCGCCACCACCACCGCCGTCGCCACCCCCTCGAGCGATTCGGTCGTTGTTTGCTGGCTCCATATCGCGAACGCTCGCGTACACGTCACCGCGTAGAAGACGATTCGTGTGGTTTCGTTCCGCGAACGTTACCCCAAGTTGCACACAGATACGTCGTGTTTCGTCCGGGTCAAACCCAGCGATCGTACACGTTCACAAATCACGCCGGCACGTCCTCGATTGTGCGAGCATCGATACGAGTATATGCACCTGCCGTAACTGCAGGGCAAGTTTCGGACCGATTGAGAAACAGTGTGCTGCCAATTTGTGCCGATACGCTTGTCGTTCATGCGATGAGGAGGGGGTGACAGTGGTGGTGGTTGCGGTAAAACAGTTCCACTGCGTCCACGACCATTCCTGTGAAGGGTTAAACGAAGATACCACGGGTCACCGTGGTGACGGCTGCTCTAGATCGGATCTTTTCACCTGTTCCCGTAGCCTGGGTGAAAGGGTGGCTGGCGGAGCGCGCGGAGATATGCGCGTGTTATCGATCACGCGGGCCGATCGCGCGGATATGTGATACCGGAAGTAGGTACGGCAGGCTCGTCCTGCGTGCAGGTGCTCCAAGGTGCGTGCCACGTATGCGTATATAGGATTGAGCAGCAACAGAGCAGAGAAGGGTGAGCGAGAAGAGGCCGCGTGTCAGGGCCAGTCGTGAAGATGCACGCGACCGACGCCGTCGCGACGACGGCGTCCCTGCCGTCGTCCGTGTTCATCTCGAGGAAGCCCGGCTATGCGGCCAGGCTCGTTTGCGTGCTCCTGGTATCCTGTTGGATTGCCCAGGATCGTCTGGCGCTCGGGATGTCGGAACCACCGGAGCTCACGACGACCGAGGGTGAGTTGTACTATATATATATACCTTTATTCATTTTTGCCTGCCCACTACGGAATGAGATTGCTTCGCAAATTTTAAAAACATAGTCAGTAACACCCTTAGATTATATTACATTCTTATTTAGATTTAGCCTTATAAAAACCATTTTATCCTCTCTTTGGTTGTCTCTTGTCGTCCTACCAACCCCAAATCTCGAGGGTGAGTCGTATTTTGTCGTGGATTTGTCTTTCTTTCGTGTCTGTTGAAGAAAATGAATTTTTGTAAGCGGCAGCTTTGAAGAGTATTAAGCTATTTGTTCTTTTGTATTGCGAGGGGAAGTTCGAATATGGTTTTTACTGGCTGTTATATTTTTCCCTGGCGTTTGGATCGCAATGATTTCTAGCAATCATCATTTTCGGAATTAAATTTGTCTCGTTGATATCTTTGCCGTAGCCGTAGCACATTAATTGCTATTGCTTTATCCGAGCGTAAAACAACGGTATTTTTTTGCAGCATCTACGAATCTGCACAATTTTATATCAATAGGATCATTTATTCAACCCAGCATTAGTTCTGCCCGCTTTCGCTGGAAGAAGATTAATGACAGGGTTTCGAAAGGTGAATTTTCGTGGAAATGGCGAACAGTTTGACGGGCTCTTGGGATAAATATGATGCGTCCAGTGGTTTTAATATAATCCCCTGGAGACAGATATAAGGAATGATTTACTTCTTTGTATTCCTTTTATTTCTTTGAGATTTTCTTCAGTAATGCCAAGGACAATTAGATCGATAAGTATTAATTAAAACATATTTTATATTTTCTTCCAGATGTAGAATACAATAATCTGTTCTCTGTCTCTCTTTCTCCCTGACAAATATACCCAAGCAGATACAATTAGCGGAACGTGTTTATCGAATTCGTTGAAAACGACAGCTAGAATTGATCGATCTAATCGTGTGACCGATTACGTTTGGCACGTATCCTGTTCGCGTTTTCCTTCTCGATCGATATTCACGCAAATATATTATTTCACCATCAACGAGAGTCAACGTGTCGATCGATGTCAAGACATTTTCTCACCCTGTGCCCCAAACCCTGCACCAGAGCAACGAAACATGTACGTTCAGCGAATATGCAGTAACCCTTTCGCACGATCGAACACGGCTATTTATTTACGGTCGGCCCTTATATGTTTCACGAGCTTTCAAATTGTACCAACGATACGATAATTCCTACCGCGTTCCCATTAAATTCCAACGACTATGCTTAAAACAACAGCTTGCAAAACGTGGCGACACATTTGCCTCGATTTATACAGCTTCTCGTTACGGAAACTCGGAAGAGCCGTAAATGGAACATTAATTATTACATAATTTAACGGAAAGGAAAATTGGATGAAATTCTAGCTTCTGTCCTCTGTGTGTGAACTAGTTATTAGAGTTTCCAAAAGATTGTATTCCTTCCATTTTGTTGAGCAGCGACGAGAGGTATGGCACCTTTTTTAGTCGTCCAGAGTATAGACGTTTAATACGAACCGACCAGTCGTGCTCCGTTTTTTTTTTTTTCAAGTAAAGACTGAAACAGTAGCTTTTAGAATATAAAAACGGTTCGTCCTCTTTTAACACGTATGTACTGTATCTATCGAAGCTCCAAGAGATACTGCGATCGATTTTATGTATATAGTTATTTTATAGCCATACATAAAGTCATTTTATATTCCTCGTTTCTTTACGTTATCGTCGTTAGTTGATTTCCTTTGCTCCTCAGAGGGTAACAATCATCGAGCGGAATATTAAGACACCGCCGGGCGATCGTAATTCCTCCCCAGGCCGAGAAGTTCAATCGTCGGTTCAAGAGGCTCGGTTTATTTCCTCCCGTCCGCTTTGTGCTCTCATTTGCGTCCTTATTTCCTGGTCGAGTAAGCCAGGAGCTTCCTCTTTCCAATCGTTAGATCCAAGCGAACAGAGCCGGCAATATCTCGGCATTTTCTGAATTCCTTCAGGAACCGTCGATCTCGCGTTAATCTCTTAATACCGTCGCGACGCCACGGACACTGGCTGGCATATTTTCAAACGGAAATTTACTATGCCCGTTTCCGACCGTCTCGACATCGTTGAATTAGTTATCAATCTTGTGCATCTTTAGAAAGGCAGCTTGCGTTCCTCCCCCTCGTCCGTCGTCTTCGCGAAATTCAATTGATTCATTACGCCAGGAAAATGGATGAACGAATTGAGAAGCTTTGTTCATACGAATCGAGTGCTTCCCTTGAACAGTTTGCGAAGTCTAACTGTTACGGCGGGAAGGAAGGAGTTAGAGAAAAGTGCCGATCTGCATAAATGGTATCGCGAAACACGATTGCACGCAGCAACGACTTCCGGAGATTGCGAAAACCTTCCCGGAGAACGTAATCTCGGCTCGTATTGTTTGTCCCGTTTCAATGCGCAAATCACGACACTAAGGAGGTTGTATCGATCCTGGAACGAGCGACGTTTCGTCTCAACCGTTGCGATTCAGTGTTTTTCTTCGCGTTTTTGCTTCACGGTGCGTAATTTCCATCGACCGATGGGGCGCGCGTCCCACGAGGCAAATTCAGACGTGGAGCACATCGGGAACATCTTCGTATTATCGTTTTGACGGGAACATTTTAATCGAATTAATTTCGCGAGGGGTGCAGGAGGATAGAATGAGATACGGGTTTTCCGTTGTCTTCGATATCGATCGCGGAGAAATGCGTTTCGTCGATGGGAGACAACGTGCACAAATTGTTCTGCAATGCGCAATGGCGCGACGGAGATTTGTTTTTTTCTCTCTGCTCGACGAAACGCAAAAGGCAGAACAGTGGTTTGCATTCAATTTTCGAGCCCACGAAATTCGAACGACTCTGTAACGTTGTTCCAAATGCATTTCCAATCAAAATATTGCTACCTATATAGGGGCGTATTGTGCTGGTGGTTGCTATTACCAACGCACATGGTTTTGTGCAGCACGCTTAGTGGTGCATTTGCAAATTGCACAAGGATAGGCTTGCAGTAGTCACTGCGGTAAAACGTTCGGCTTTACTGGTGCTTGCCCGACGCTATCGGGGCGCAATTAAATTCGTTTAATATTGCTGCAATTTATTTCCCACTTTCGTCTCGCTTAATCATTTCAATCCATTGACAAATGTTTCAGTCGTTCGTCCGCGGAATTGGTAAAGCCGAGTAAAATGATGGAATATAACGACGGGGAAAAAGCAGTGTCTGCGTTGTTTCTTTAAGATAAAGGGATTCAAGCTCTCTACAGAAAAGAGAAGTGAAATATTTAAGTTCAACTTCAATTGGAAAAGATAGATTCTACAGAACGAAGATTGCAGTTCAAGAAATAGAATACATAACAGGAATAGCACCAGGCATTATATTCTATTCTGTGAAACGAAAAGTGAAATGTTACAATTTAATTTCCACTGGAAGGGGAAGGGAACGAAGGATGCAATTTGAGGAAAGGAATAAACCCGATACAGACAATGCATATTTATATATTTTATTATTTCGCCTCGGTTAATACGGAATCGATTTACCCTTCATCTTTTATCTCGCCGACGCGACGTACAGCCAAACTCAGCTTGGTACGGCATTCAATTCAAGCACGATTTCAAGATGGAACTCGATTATTCTCCGGGTCGTTTCGCGAGGAAACACACGCGAAACCCACCCCCGCCCGTATCTTCCATTACAACATTCTTGCTCAATGGTGGCTCGATGCCAACTTAGCCCTAAACAAACCCTAGGCAAGTTCGCAATGGCTGTCTGGCTCAGGTATCGTCGGGCGAGCATCAGGTTGCGAATAATAATAAATATTCGATATCGGTCTTCATCAAACATTCCAAGGGTCGCATCGGTCGTGCTACGTACAAATGGAATTCTCTCAACGGCGCAAGAAAAATTTCATCAACCTTCAACACGCAGATATAGACGCGACCGACGACCTACATAACGCAATCGGAATGAAATGTATGCTGTCTCCTCGAGAGTCAGACACGAAATCGTCAATAGATAAGATAGCACGAGAACGAATAAAGAAATACGTCGTTCCGCGTGTACAAGAGCCGAAAAGGGTGCGTTCGACCGACGTTGAACGTCGGTAACCGTGCAATTGGGTAATTAAACGAAACAGAGCGGCAGGGTGTGCCACGGGCAATGCACAATTAAGCAGCGGAGGCATTTAACGTGCACCGGCGGCCTCGCTAAATATATTCAACTGTAAGCCCCCTGTTCGGGGCCAATTGAATAGCTTTTCGATTTAAATCGCACGGGACATTTAGACAGCGGCAAATGTTCCGTACTAAGCCCGAACAAAGTAAGCGACGCCACGATATCATGCACGGACGTAACACAGTACCATTTTCATGACATTCGTGCGTGCCAGGATTACCTTGGCAAGAATTTCTCGGCCCTCCGTTTGTTAATCGATGCGAAATCATATTATACCGTCGACTGTCACGGCTCTGGCCATCTGCAACTTCTGCGACGCGATTTCGCAATACGTTTCACGAAGTTAAAATGACTGATCTCTAATGCACTCTATGCAGGTACTCGCATCGCGACCACACTGCCACGTCCTTCGGTATACGTACAATACATGAATAGGTTGTCGAACGAGATCATGGAAAGATGACGAAACGCTTCGTACGTGACGTATGACGGGGAACACTCTTTGTACTCGAGGGTTTGCGTTTTATACCCCTAATTAATGAGTCGCTTAGAGCTTGCCCAGGAGGAGGCGCCTTTTGTCGATTAACTTTCGCCGCTTTTGCCTTTTCTTTTGTATCGTTCCTTTGCATTGGAGCTTAGTTGTTTAGGGAGTGGTTTATTTCGCATAATTTATGGAAAGTTCTGTTCTTTCTCGGATTTTATTAATTATGCTTGCGGGCAGGTAGGAAGTTTTAACTGATTTTTCTTTCACTGTTACTTCGTGTAACTCTTTTTTCGGGCGGTGCAATAGTTCCTGAATTCACCCCTGTCTTGGAGGGTGGCGAATTTAATCGGTTCAACGGAGCTATCTAAATTTGGAGTAGTCGCGTTCGAATGCGGACTAAAATCAGTAGTTTAAAAATAGTAATGGTAAGTTTTTAGTTGGAAGTTCCAGGTAATCAAAATTACTCTAGCCCGACTACAAACGAAACTTACTAAAACTTGGAACAGACGCCACCAGAGATAATAAACTTTTAATTGAGCCAAGTTTCGTCGATCCGCGTTTCCCACTCTTCTAATCCATGAATTTTCCTTCAGTAATACGCGTTATAGAATGAAATGTTAAAATCTTGCTTCGAACGAGACATATACTGCGAGCGCATCACGAGCTGCCGTTCTGCGTCGAAGTGCTATCGATCTTCGAATAATGGCGTTCGTATTTCTGCTGTATCAATGTGCGGGGAAACTTTTTTCCTCGTTTTTCCATGATACCCAGTCTACTGTTAAAAAAAAAATCAATATGTTCCAGCTCCTCTGAATTTGTCCTCCAAGAGACGCAGCCCCATTATCGAAATAATGATACGCCTCGTTTCATATACGTAAAGTTTCTTTCGATTAATTTCCTTTCCTTTTCAGTCAGATATTCTCCAATCTATATTTTGCTTCATATTGTTCTGAATATATCCTGCGAATCATTTGATCATTGAGCAATGAAACCTGGTACGTTCGACTTGTCAACTCAATTATAAAATTGATTTCCCGTAAAGGACGGTTTTTACGAGTTCAACTCGCCGCTGTAAAAGTATACGATTGCGAAACTCGAACAGCGTGGAAGCTAGTGCAGCCGAATGCATTTTAAATCTTTGTTGCTGTTCATATACACCAGTTTCTTCGCGCTATTTACCTCGTGCTTTGTGCAACATCTCTGCATTGACAGGTTCTTTGACGACAGCCTTGTACACGTCGTGTTTTACGATCAATCGCGGAAGAAAACAAAGCTTACCTGTTCGCTTGGAAAAACCGAGCAAAAACACCGCAATACTTTGCATTACAATCCACGAGAGTTTATGCCGCAAATATATTTTCTAGAAAGGACTGGCATTGCGAACGAAATGCAAAGGGAAATAAATAATAACAAGTTGAATTGAAATCTAAATAAAAGGGAGGAGTTCATTCTTTAAATTAAAATTGAATATACATATTTCTACTGAAATTCTAGCCGTGAAAAGGAAGGAAATTATAAAAAGCTCTCCCTAATCTCTAAAACGGATCGGAGATTTCAAATTTTTACAGTCGATTGACGCTCACAAAACTTGAGGTTCGGTGTATAAAAAATCATCGGGACCGTAACATAGATCCACGATTATTTCTGTCTTTCACGCTTTCAAGACTCTTTTGTTTCCTCCGAGGATCGCTCCTGGCCCTCGATTGATAAGAGTTTTATTTTGGGGGCAAGGGACCTACAACAGACCGTGGCACTTAATTACGACGGGATACCCCTTTCCGTGAATTACATGTGTTGCGGCCACTCTTTTTATCAAGCGTCGCAGCGTAATTAGATCACGCCCTAGGGCTGCTTCGTTTTAAAATACAGCCGCTCGAGATTGTACGGCCCACCGGGTATAGGCTCTGCTTGCCGCATGGAAAACGAGTGCTAACTGTCGTGGGGCTGAAATTAAAAGCACTTTCCCCGGATACGACTTCGGTTGCCCCTTGTCCCACGGTTTATTCGTCTTCACGCACATTGTCTTCACTTTGCTCGAGGTGTCCTCTTCAAACTTCTCGCAAACACATTTATTTCATTCGGTCGCAAACGAAGGAATAATTGTGATATACCAGTTTTTGTAGAAAAAAGATCCACGTGAAATTAGGGATGAAAATTGACGAACACAAAATAATAAGTTTCGATTTCGTTAATCGATAACTGCTACTTTCCATAGAAGATTGAGAAGATGGATCGAACGAATATGTAGATAAAAATGGGGATGCAAACTTGATAGAAATTATTGCGAAATATTATGGGTCATCATTGCTTTCCTTAGATATTATATTGGAGAACGTTCACCGTTTATTGATTAAAATAAGAAGATGAATAAAATGAGAATCAAATAGGAGACCGCGTATTCTTTATCTACCCGGAAACACAGATACCATTTACAGTATCATTTGGGCCACGACTTCAGTTCACCCCATTATACTTGTCGCCATTTAACATAATTCACGACAATCGCGAATCGCAGCCAAAGCTTAGCTTCCAGAACTGCTTCTTTTGTCCCCTGTATGCGTCTTTAAATTCGCGAAACGGTCGAACATCCCGTGCCCTAGTTCACGTCGGCTCGCAGCAACGCATATGACGCAGATAAGCTTGAAATTTCTTATCGCACCAACCCGTCTCGAACAATTCTACCAATCATGCCCATGGTTATTGCCCTTCTTCCCCTGCTTCTGTGTGTTTCTTTTTTATATATTTTCAACGACTGTGCATCGTGGAACGCGCCGTCGCGAATGGGAACGACGCGTCGTTCCCATTATCTCCACTTCTATTTGGTCCGGCGAGGTTGAAATGCAGCTTTTTGTTTGCAACTCGTTAGGAGGTGAACGGTCGGAAAGCAGAGACGCAAAGACACTGCAGTCTGCACTGCGGACTCACGTGCAGCTAACTTTCCGCTGAAAGTCGCGAGTTGCACTCGCTGCACCCCCTGTCAGACCTGGACTAGTTTCGAAAATCGACTCGACAACAAACAACGATCGTTCGGCTGCGAAATAACGCGAAATTTCACTGGTCCGGTAGTGAAATTCCACCTTGCCGATGGGGACCAATCTTTGGTTCGACAATGGAGTTCGGTCTGCTTTATTAAATACTTGGCGCGCACCTCTGCTTATTTTCCTACAATTACCGTGTATTGTCCGCATTGATCGTACCGACTAATGTTACAAATGTTACAGATATAAGATTCCAAATACGACATGAAATTGCAGATAAAATTCTGAAATAAATAATAGATTATTTCTTCGTCGACGCGAGGACGATGTCAAGAGTGCAGTCAATTTTCACGTTAATTGCATCGAATGACACGATCCATTTTCATCCCCGATCGTGTCACGTCGGTGTCCATTTATTGACCCCGTGCAAAATAGTTCGTAAAGCATAGAGAGTTCATGTCGCAGCGAAATTCGACGATTAGAATCCTGATTAGAAATGACGAAAATCGATACCTTCATAATTAAATTGGACACCGCAATTTGGTCGAAGCGAATGTATTTCGCAATTACGTACCGCGAATTATTTGTAATATTCGGATTTTCGAGTAAAGGTCTTTGCCCACCGAACCACCGTACATTTACTCTGACTGTGTTACGTAACCTAATGCAATATACGTACTCGCCGTTGTGTAATACGTTACTTAATATTACGCAATACATCACCTGAAGGAGTATAAGTTCATGAAAGTTAAGGCGCGTTCGATTGTTTTTAAATGAACCTGTCTTACGTTCGATCGCATTTGCAATTCATAAGCGATTTATATCGAAATTCACTGTGACTTTCGCTCTTGAACACTCCAGTTTGACGCTTTGAAGTTTCTGAGCTTCAACGTTTTATGGTTCTGGCAAATTTGGGTCAAGATTCTTCATTCTAATCATTCGCAATTTGGAATATTAACCCTCTATGGGCCGAATTTTTGTTTTAACTCCAACAAAATTGTGGGAACGAAAAATCAGAAATTATAAACCTATATATGCAAATGAAAACAAATTTTTATAATATTGCGATATATTCACTATGTGACTTTCAAGTCACACCGGCCTATAAAGTTTGCGCTTCTGTGTATAATAACTCATACGTGGAATTCCATAAAATGTCGATAAATTAAAATGTGACCTGAAAGTTACACGAGCCCATGGAGGGTTAAGGAAACCGCGTACTGCTTAATGCATCCTTTTTTAAAATGGAAAATGTAATTAATTTCCAATTAATTATTACGAATTAAAGAAATGTAAAAATTTCGAAAAACTGCGATACTTTGACATTTCGTGTTTCATCATGCCTCCTCGAATACAGATTGAAAATATCAAGCATCTTTCGAAAGCGACACGCATACCTCACACGCCTTTCCCTGACTGGTACCTGTTCGATTTTGCAATCGATTTCGTTTGCCCATAGAACTCGTACGCCTTCTCGCATAGACTGCGCCAAACGACGTTAGTATTTCTGATAAAAACTCAGAATGATGAATATGTTAGGTGTTATGGAATACTCGGTAATAAATTGCCTCATGACAAACGATTAATCCTTACACATGTACACTTTCCCTTGTTTGTTAGAAAGGAGCACTCTATCCAATCGAAATCATTGGGTGAAATTGCGAAACTTTAGAGGTCCGGTAATTTAATGAATGTGCGAAATTGGTTGGGAATTAACGTTTATCATATTATATGTCTAAGTAAGTAAAGGTAAACCATGTCAGCTAAAATGAACCCACGACAAAATTGAAGCTAAGTGTGTATGCGGCGATCTAAAATTACCCGTCCATTGAGTTTATTAAGTGTCAATAAAGAACCCTTTGATTTTACCGTCAATAGAAAATAATATTGATCTTCCATAATAGAAATAAAAATCCCGATTCTAATATAACAGAAATTTTTCACTCGCCACAAACATAAAATTTATTCGATATGTTACATATTTATTCGAATATCTCTGCGAATAAACCGCGCTTTATAATTAAACCCTTCCCTTTAACAGAAAAGAAAATTCGGCAAAAAAATTACTCTCCTTCAAGAACAATCAGCGAGTTTTAATAATTTTATGTAACAGGACCTATTAATTTACCAACGTCACCAACGTTTGCTGCTCGTCTGAGCGGAGATCAAACACGGGTCTCACCATTGTTCGACGATTTAAGAAACACGGATGCCCGATGCCTCGCCTGGAAAGATTCTTCACCAAAGCACACGAAGCTTCGTGAAAGGGAGTGTCATCGAGTGCAGTGTTTAGACTGCGAATGCACTGGCGCCCACTCTGTTTTCCAATTCGGCGAATCGAAAAATATTCACAGTCGAGGGGCCGTGTTTTGGAGAGAAAAAAAGGAGAATGTCGCGTTCAATCAGTGGGAAAAATGCGAAACCACAGTACGACATCGATTGAGAACTTCGAGCACGCGCGAATTATTCACAAGGCAGCCGCTCCATGACACGTCCAGCGGAATAATGACATTCATAATTTATGTCGTCGTGGATATGCTGCTCGACGAGCCGAATGAAATATTCAGATTGTTGCCGAACGAACGTGCGCTATTTTCCAAGGAAATGAAAAACCCGAGCCCTGATTTTCAACCAGGAATATTTTAATAACGGCATACTTTCATCTTGTCGTGCTCGAATTTTTAATACATAATATAATCTCTGGGAGAAATTATTACGTGGAAAAATTGATAAACCGAAACGTACTTTGCTTTATTTACATATATCGCACCGATATTTGCAATGTTTGATCATTTTGACAGCAGTCTTGTAATTTCTCGAATAATTCAGTAAAATGCTGACAAAGAATATGGACGGAAGGAACATTTCTAATCGAATTTCTAATCGATATCGGAGATTCCTTGAGACGCGGAAATTTATTTGAAAAATACGTCGGGACGAATGGCGGATTTTAGCTGTCGTTTCTGTTTTCTCAGCAAAACCGATGTAACTGCGGCACTCTTGGTCTACAAATTTTGGGTCAAGCTGGATCGTATATCATCAAATTCAGTGGGAACAATTGCCTGTGAATTTTTCTGTAGATAACAAGCATTGATTTAAAAGATCAATACTCATAAATCTGCCGGGACAACTTTCTTCCCTAATATGTCCTGATATGTCCAATAAAACAGAGCTTGTTAAAATAAAATTATACTCTCATTGACGCCTACACTGACAGAGGGTCCGCGATTATTTCGTGAATTAATAATCCTATATCGAATCTCCGTGTAACGTCCGAAGAATCAATCAATCGTGCAAGGTAAAACCACGGGGACAGGTTTCCTTTTGCCACGTTGCACAAACCGCAACTATCTGTTGCATAATATTTTCCACTGCTGGAATTCCTAATGGGATACCCAGGTAGCAAATAAATTTGGAAATGGATATCCAGGTGATAAGAGTAATTTATCACGCGGAAAAGTAGTGCGGTCACTTGCAGCAGACATACGATAACAAGGATTAATTTTCTCCAAATGGTCTGCTGCAAACGGTCTTCGTTTCTGGTTCGTAGAAAAAAGGATATAATTAAAGAAAATAGTGGTAGAGATCTTGAGAGATGAATATCTATGTGAGTACATATTCTTAGATTTTCCTGATTGCAGTATTTTATCGCTTATGCGCCAACGCGAACAAATTTTGCAAATGCCTCAATTTTTTCGGGACTTCCTTCATATCGTTCAAGCAATCCGTTTTAATCGCGGTAAATTGTAAATCGTAAATAGTTATTAATATTTCCGTTTTTAGGAATGAAGAACTATCTTCTCACTGTCTCCCATTTCACTTCATTTTATTTTATTTTATTTTATTTTATTTTATGTTATCTTATTACATTACACTTTATCTGATTGTAACTTACTTTATTTCAATTGTCTCAATTGTTATTCTTTTCTGAAATTCTGTTCTACTCTATTATTACTTTACTTCATTATTGTTTTATCCTATCTCATTTGTTATTCTTCTCTGTAATTCTGTTCTTACTTTACATTGTATTTGATACTATTATTCTCTATGTGACACAGTCCCCTGTATACTAAAGGGTTCTCTAGCCCGTTGATTAATGAAATATATTATTATTATTATTATTTTTCTTCAAGTGAAGTGCAGTGTATCATGAATTCGAACGTGAAATTGTCGTAGATTTCTTTGCAATTAGAATTTATGTCTTGCGTGAAAATTTATCGCCGCGATACATTTTAATAATAATGCGGCTTCTACGGGGGTTATTAAGTAACGCGTTAGGAAAGTTTGATTAAATTATCCGGTGAAGCTGCCGACTTGGAATCCATCTAACGAAATCCATTAGGAGTAATCGAATACTGCATGCCCTGTAAGATTATCTGTGAGCTCGTTAGGGAAAATCTCTTGGCAAACTCTGCAAACTGTCCCCATTACCACCCTCTGTTTCGCGGATCGTTTAAATGATCTTGTCTCGTGCTCGGCGAATTGATTACAATCGAGGAGCGGCTCGTAAATAGCCGTAAAATGGGCGTGACAATTAAGGAAATCATAAGGATGAAACGCTGGTGAAAGTATTACTTCAAATCACATAAAAAGATACAAAGAAAGCTCAGGCAAATACCAAATATATTACTCCAAGGGTGTGAAATTGAATTGGAAAAAATTGTCTTTCTCAAACGTGTGTGCATAAAAAGGGAATAAAGGAAACAAGACAGTAATAGTAACAATAAAAGCGTGCGAAACACTTCAAATAATAAGCCCGTAGAGCGCAAGAAACAAAAGACTCAGTTCCAATTTTCATTTACAAGAATTTCCGTACACCACTTTATTCCCACCCCAGCCGTACTGTTCAGAACAACTCTAAACAACTTCGATCTTCGTGGAACTTCTTCCGGACTATAAATTGTGACAACCCCGCAAACTTTCTTCTCTCCTCCTGTCAAGCGTAAGGGGAGATAAAAAATTCCACGGAAAAACCGCGTGACGCGCAGACGGAAAGGTTGAAAATTTTCTAGGTGAAAGAGCGTGGTGGTCTGGCGAAAGGGGGGTTTGCCCCTGGCGATGGCGTGACGGCAATACGTCGATGACTATCGTTCCTCACGCAACGTTGTAAACACCGGCTACACTTTTTACCATTACTGTTATTATGCGACTTTTCACACAGTCAGTCGCCACAGCAACTGGCCGTGTGCGCCAATTTCTCGTTGATCGAGGCTAGCCCATGGGGGAAATCGATCTTTATGGAACTCGATTCGGTGAACCGCGACGCTTTTCGCGCCCTGTACGGTCGTAAAGAAAAAAGAAAAACCGTAGCCACGACTCGGACGGCGTAACGTGCACGGGATTAACGAGAAGCTTTATCTATGGGTCTCGTGTTAATTAATCTATATCGTCTGGGGGGAAATGACGGAGAATGGGATTTTTACACGAGGGTTTACACACTGGGGTGGTCGCCTGAAATTGCTTGTATGATTTATGATGGATTAATTAAAGGGTGAGCGTGGTTGCAGGGAGGATATTAAGTATTTGGAAAGTTCATTGCTGGTTTCAGTAGTAGAATTTCGTGGCGTCGGAATTATTTTGGATAAGAGAATTTTTTACATTATCGAGGCTGATTAAAGTATACACGTTGCAATGGAATTGATATTATTGGCCGTGAAAAATTAGTACGAAGCTATTGAATTTTTGTATAGGAATTTCGGAGCTTGATAAAAATATGAATGTAATGTTTAATTTTAGTCACTGTGATTGAGGTAAACCGCAGTGGAATGCAGGTTGCCAATTTATGAGGGGCGTGTACTTAGCATCACAATAGTTTTACTGAATGTTTAATGTCAGACATGTAAAGGGTAGCAGAGTTTTTGAAATTCAGTATAACTGTAACGTTATGCAAATGTCCCTTCTGTTATGCAGATTAGCGCTCATTTTCTCTGTCCCACGCAATAATTCTTAATGACGCCAAGGGACAATATAAGTGGAAGCACGATTTCTTAAGCCTTTTAAATATCATGATATTTAAATATTAAATTTCATGACACATGATATGATATTTTCCAAAAGCACCCGTTTTTATCTTTTAATATCCGCAATTGGCGATTCCTCGATAATGCACCTATTCCTTAATGAAATTACATTTTCATCGAACTTAATCGTCGACTCGACAACATCCTTGGCCATTCCGTTATAAATTGAAAAAGCTAAATTGAAACATCCTTAAATTACCTTTTCATAAGTCTTAATAACCCTGCATTCTTTGAAGCAAGTTCCACCCTTATGAATAACATTTACAAACCCCATTATATTTACTTAATGGAACCTCTTAGAAAGATATCAAACGCTATACACAATGATAGAATAATTGAAATGACTCCAAACTAACCGCTAAATGTTAATTTATCTTATGCTTCCCCTATCCAGCGATGAATTTATTATACTGTAATAGGCGTGGACAAGACAAACACTAAGTGGTCGATGATCTTTTCATCCGTGGAACATCCTTTCCCTCGAGGGGACGTAAATTATACCTCTGCTGTCGGATATTTCAAAGAGAGCGAAAACGCCTAGGAAATTTAGTGATCGCTGTGCGCCACCGCCCTTTGGGGAATCGTGTTCGTTCTCGATTCTTGCGTTACCCCAAAAAACAGTGTCAATGTTAATTACCCGAAAAAGATACACGAACCATTTGGCAAATCAAATTTTATTATCTATTACTAACGTGGCTCGAAAATCATTAAACGGTGGCTCGCGTTGCGTGTGTACGATCAATAAAATCTACATTCGAGCTTTAGATATTTATCGACACATGCTATCCTATCATTTAAAGCTATCTACGCCTGAGCGTTTCTATACTTTACAACTGGAACGGCACTGTCCTCGATTCAGCGTTTATTCTAATCGACGTGTATGTATATCAAACGCATTTACAGGCGATCACTACATACTGCGATCTCGCGAAGTACGCAAAACGATTTTATAGTATTATTTAATTTTTCTGCTCTCATTCTAACAACGAAGCTCGAATTACAATTCGCCATCGAACGCGTCCGAGCAATCGTTTAAATTCTTCGAAAGACACGATGAAGGCTGTGAAATGCAGATACGAAACGCAAGCTTCTCCGTTTCACGGTTCCTCGTTGTTGACGTGAAAGGAGCGACGAGATAAAAGAGGAAAGTGGTGAAAATGTGAAAAACGGGACAATGTTTCCTTTTTGAATAGGTCTCACTCCGTGAAATACTTTCCACTCGACGCGCTACCCTTCCGTCTGGAATATCTTGTTCTTTTTCTTATTACGTGGCCCATCATTTTACGACAAAAATAAAAGGAGAAGTACAACCGGAAGAGTAAAAAATTGTCCCGAGAATTTGTTGGCGAATGTAGAATTTCTGAACAGTTATGATTATAGTAGATACGATGTAGCGTGTGCGCTAAATTATTCTTACCTGGTCGCCCCTTTCATCTCTTGTACTGTACCTCCTTTCATGCGCGCAGAATGGAACGTGAAAAAACATTTCACTTTTTTCCCCGACAAAGAGTGAAGACCTCGTCAGATTTATACGTATAGGTAAATTTCTATCGTTTCGCTCGTGCTGAATTTCAAGCTGGTCTAATTAAAACTTATGAATCTCTAGTTTCACCGACTGAAAAAAAAATCTCATTGTTCCCGAACGCAAATGTTACATGTTGCACAATAACACAGCGGCGATGCTGTGTTCAAAATAACTCCGCCGCGTCTATGAATGCTTCCAGCTCTGTTTTTTCTAGAGGCGGTAGTGTTTCGTCGAAGGCTGAACAACATTCGATTCTCCAGGATAAAATGGCGCAATAAATAAAATAAAATAAAATGATCGAAGCAGTTAGACCTTTACCCTTACCACCTGCGTCCATGTATAATTATTAACGCCGCTTAAAGGTGCGAAAGAAATTTAACCCTGGCTAAAATTAACACTCTACCTGTACATCATGAACTCGGTGGACATGAAGGAATTAATCGAACCGTTTCACACAAACAATCAGGAAGCGAACGAGCAAGCACCATTTCCACTTCCTAATTAATTACATTCAAGCCTAGTAAAAGTTATTCATCAGAGTCTCGATCTTTAAAAACAAAAAATGATTCTTTCATTATTCGCACGTTCAGGACTACAAATCTCCGCCAAGCTTTCAGAAAACTCGTGACGCTACACGTAGTATTATCCAGTGACCATAAAAAACAAGAATGAACTGCATTCGCGAGGGGGGGTCGAAAGCTACCAAGGTTCCACCGGCAACAACATTTACCTGACTTACTACCCCGTTGGGCCGGCCCCGTTTAAAGGTGGTTGCCAGCTTCAGACTGCAGCAAGCGTGGGACGGCTCGCACGTGAGAGCGTTGGCAGTGTGCCATTGTAAAGTGACCCACTTTCAACGCGTAGATTGACCCAAGAGTCGCCATTTTTACTGGGAGTCACCGAGCAGTTCTTGTGCCGCGGTCGCCGTTGCTCGAACCTTTTTCTCTCTCCTTCCCATTTTTTTTTTCAGGTCGTAGCAAGGAGGACAGATCGTTAACCGACCACGCAATTATGCGCGAGCTACTAGTTTCTTTGAAGCTTGAACCTTCGAGTATGCACGTTCCAGCCTTTATATAGCCATTTCACAGCGAAAACTCCGAAGCCGGTTTGATACCAAACGGCGAGACACCCTTGATCGAAACGTTGAAACAACGCGTTGTTTCAACGGCGGGCTTGTGCGGCTGTTTTCTACTACATTTTTTGTGCCGATTGGGGACGTTGCTAACTTAGCGATCGAGGGGTCAGATACAGAGAAGTATCTGATTGAAAGTATAATTACCGCCGAAAGTTCCCTTTACGCAGGATTTTTAAATATATAATAAAGGATCGTGATTTTCAAGCTCGGGCATTACGTGGCTATGTGAATAGTAAACACTGCCAATCTCTCTTTTGAGATAGTGGAGAATGGCGTGCGTTTGGTGGTAAAAATTGTTCGAAAGTTCCCGGTAAAAATTCGCAAAAATATACACGTCGACCAACCGCGGAAAAGGCAGAACTCGGTTAGTTCACCGTCGCCTTCGCTTAGGGGCTGCGATATCAAATTTTGTATTACTTCTTTAAAACCAGCAAAGCGTTTAAACGGCAATGGAAACGACTAAAAGGACGAGCGAAACGTCGCAGTTGAGCGTCTTCTCGGGCATAACTTCAGAACTTAAGCAGACTATGTGCGAGTGGAATACAATTCACCCTCGGCCAGCCTCATTCTACTTCGCTGCAATAGGGACGGTTTTCCTTTACTCAGTGGAATGAATATAAAGTACAGAACCGCGGAGTCAGGCAAAATCTCGGATGGCTACGGGTCACGTCTTTCTCTATCCGTAACGAAGGAGGTCGGCTACATGCACGAATACATAGTTGATTTCCCACGAAGAATTACGTGGAAAACTTCGTCGTTCCGCTCGTAAGGAACGAAAATCCCGTTGAGCAATCGGGGGAATAAACGATAGAATGTACGGAAAATGAGCAACTGTTTTGGCGGAGAAGATCAATTTTCATGAAAGTGATTTCCGGGAATAATAAAAAAGAACGAGAGACGTGAAAACAGCCATCCATTATCTAGATAAATGTTATGGAAGAGCCTGTCGACAGTGTAAACATCTAACATTATTTTTAAATGAATTTCCCACGGATGAAATAATAATGTCATATGCGCTATCGATCATTCGAGTCAGTCTATTATTTTTATTATTATTTCACGAAGCATCGTGATGGGCAATGGTGAACTCTGTTTTTAAATAAAACAATGCTCTTCGCCAATTTTCCTAACGACAGAATATGTTTGTGAAACCCCACTGCAGTATTTTTAATTCACTGCTGTTATATTATGTACACTGTAAGATTGATTACCTGTGCACAATCATAATAGTAATGATACTAAAAAGCGTAGTTTATTCTTTCCGAAATTTAACCCCAAACAATACTTCTACACCACCCCCAATATTGTCCATTGCTACTTTTAATTCATTCACCCTGCCCACGAGGTACCAGATTATTTTCAACTTAATCGTTCATCTTCTAATAAAAATGTATTCGCAAAATCTCGTTAACGAGGACAGATTTAAGCGGCGAAATTGCACCGCAGATGCTGTGTGGATGTTACATTAATGAGCATTTAATCAATTACAGGACATATTGCCAGAATATTCCCAATGATATCAGGAAAACACTTTACACGCTCCTTTCTTGTATTTTGAGATACATACCGAATACTGATAGTGTCGTGACTACTACGTACCCTCGTTTCGTATGCAAGCTTTACATGCTACTGGCTCTACATCATCGTTTATTTGTACACGCCACTATTTCCTATCTCTTTCTCGCATGAATTCGTTTTACAAAGGGGGAGTCTCCTGATTGATTGTTCCATGCTATTGTTAATCAGGTTGGAAAAATCGAACGGATCAGATGGAACAATGTCGTCGCGAGTAAAAGGTCCACTCGATATAACGTTTACGTGGAAATGGAACAAAAAAGCTGCGAATCGCACACGTGTATTGTAGAATCGGAAATGTTTTTTATCGAATTGATATCGAATTGTTTTATGACATCGGAGGGAAAGAGAGATTAATAGAAATCGAAAAGAAACCCAAGCTCGAGATAATTATAAAGTTATAGGTTCAACTCTTTGGTCTCTTTATATTTCAATTTTGTGCAGCTTCTGTGGCGCATTTCCGTTTGCTTTGAAATTAAGTACCTACTTGTATTTGTCATCAACATTTTGCAAAATTAATTTATGGCCATTCATTTGATCTTTGATGGAGGAAACTTATGAATTCTAATGAATGTCTGCAGAGCAAATTAAAACGAGATTTCCACGTGAATTCGGAGAGGGGTCTTTTCAGTACACTGCCGACAAGGGTATTCTTTCTCAATGCACGTAGTACAGAGTGGGGCAATTTCTCTGCTAGGTTATTAGATTTTCTGTCAGGTACGCTGGTACACCTTCGCGTCTCCTTACAATATTGCTGCCTCTTAGAAAGAGGGAATATTGTCCTGCATCCTAAAACCCAGACGAAATCCTCTTTTCACGACCGTGTGTGCCCCAAGCGTATCACAGAAATATCGTCGACGGTTACTTTCACCCCGAATAAAAAGACAGAAACATATTTCGACAAGAGATTCACGACATTTATTTCCCCAAACCTACGTGCTAAATGTGCCACGAGGGCAATCCTTTCTCCCGACTTCAAAGAAATTTGTTCTGCACTTCCTTCCACCCCTTTATACCAATACAAACTTTCTCAACAAAATATATCAAAGAAACAATAAAACAATTGTAGTATTAGTATTGTAATGTATGTTAATGTGTGTTATGTTTGTGTGTTCGTTTACGATATTGATTAGTTATACGTTTTTTGTTATGTTAAGAAGTTAGTTTATTTATAAGTATCATAGTTACGCAGGTGAAACAGCAAGGCTCAGTTTGCTACAAGACGTAGAAGGTGTAGGACGTATAAGTTTTTCGGAAATTAATAAAAGTTATTTTTAAAAATCGCCTACACAATAATCAAAAAATACAAAGCCTGCGCTATTTCTCGATCGAGCCATTACTTTATTATGCAATTTCACAATATCGAACCGTGTTTCTGGCATTCCTCATGATAACCCGTGTGGTCTTTAATCCCCCGCTTTCCACGAAATTAATTTCCCGAATTAAATCGACGATTCATATGATCGTTCGAGCAGCAAAGTGGTCCAGCGAACACATTTCTATCGCGACGTTTTCTGTCCGGGAGAACTACGTTCCAGCGAGTTGAATACGATCGTATTCGAGCAGAGCGTCATTACACGACGACAATGCAGCAATCAAGCTTGGGTCTCTTTGCCTTACAAAAAAAAGGATTGCTTCCTTGACTTTGCCGGCGGGCGTCGACGTCTTCGCAACCCGTCAACCCGTTCCCTCGAATTCTCCAACGCCCTGACGGTCTGTTGAACCTCGAAAAGTACACTTGGCAAGGTGTTAATTGCACGGGCAGAAAACCAAGTACGGCAATCGTCCGCGATATATTTCTCTCAATTTCTTGCGCGTTGCCCGGATTTCGATTTACCGAATTTCACGGGCACGAATGAAGTAACCCTCCTTTCGACGATACATGCAGGCGGTAATTATTTTACAAACGATAATTGTATGCTGTTGCACGTAGACTTGAGTCGCGAGGGACACCTATTGTTCTACACTCCTTACTTGGAGTACAAAAGAATATTGGAGAAAATAAATTCACGGGTGCGAAAGTAGAGGCTTCACCCTTGAAAACGAGTTCAAGTGGATTGCTGCGTGATTTCTTTTTTTTACGTAGTTATATGAGTACAAATTTTTCCCCCGATTTCATTGCCGAATTTATATTTCTATTTCTATTGCATTTATATTGTATTATATACGCCCTGTGTAATTACCAGGACGACAGTAATTTATGTTTAATTTAATTAAAATCGTGGGCGTACTTACATTAGCACCAGACTGCTTCACCCCTCGTTGTGAGACCGCAAACTCCGGAAACGGCGTAGCACACACGGCGTACAAGGCCACTACCTGTAAACAATTTTCTAATTCCTTCCGCACTGCTCCGAGTTTCGCGATCAACTAAAGTCAAAAAGAAAACAAAATTCCAGCCAGAGAAATGTTGTATGACCGCGACGCTAGGGCACACGCGTTACGATGTTTTCAAGAACACACGTAAATTACCCCAGCCAACTCTAGCAGCCACGTATAAAATTGAAATTACTTAATTAAGTGAATTTAAAGGTGGAAAATTATTCGAGTTCAAAATTTGCTCATGATTTAATCTGGACGATGAATGAACAAATTTCCATTAACCCGTACATTATAATTTCAACCCCTGGTTTCAGCAACGCATTATTTTCGTTATTTCGTAAGTAGAATTCTTCATTTCGTACAAATATTTCATTATAATTACCGAATTTGCGCATTGAAAAAAGATGACAAGCAGCGTATTCGAATGGTTGATATTCATTAACTATACGAAGTATCGCGAATTTGCTAGTCGTTAATCGATTGTTAGGTTTGGGTTAGGTTTGGTAGAATTAACTTTGAAACTGGATGCAAATATTAACGAATGGAATCGTAAAATGTAAATACGTACGACACCTGCTGTATAATCAGGAAAACCAGGGAGAAACGGTTCGTCGTACAGATGGTCGATATGGGGTTAAAACACTGCGGATGATATATTTGCTTAGAGCTCGTGGTTGAATTACGGTTCACTTGCTGGATGGTGTATCCGTCGTTGGTTTCGGTGGCGATTTATGGATGGAAATTCAATGCCTGATTGCATCGCCTTGTTTCAATTATTCATGCAATAGGGAATTCCGATTGCGCATAAAATAAAGATACTATATAATATGTATTATTCCTTTAAACGACGAGTTTCCAATTTTTCTTTACCGCATGTATTCGAATTCTTCCACTGCACTTAACCACTTGAAGTTTCCTGTGGAGGTACGACTATCGATATTTCGATATATCGATAATATCGTTAAGACGATTAGAAGCGTCAGCGAGGGAAGAATGAGATTACAAGCGCAATTTCTTGATTGTAATAAGTTGAAATTAAAATAAATAGATTTCGAGTGATTTTCTCAACATTAATGCATCAGTCTACTTCGATCGTTCGATTTACGAAGGTTTCGGCTTATCGAAGTTTTGTGTAAGAAAGGTGTAAGGAAGGAAAATTCGACTCGCACGAGCTTTTTACTTCGGTACTTCGAGTCCCACAGGCAACGTTTATAAAACTTTGACTTATACAGAGGTAAACTCAAATCGTATAGAAGTCGAGCTTTCCTAAATTCCAATTGCAGAGGTAAAATATCGCATCCTTTTCTATGTAAATATAACAATGGAATAAATACCTGACGTACAACAATAGATTCCACTTTGAATGAAAATTCGATTGCCACACGAAACAAAAATGGCGGGGAGATTGCTATCGATAAATAAAAAGAAATATATCGAGCCAAATGTATATTCTTAACCTTAAAATAGTAACATATCTTCGACGTGATTTCTATTGCAGATATAACGGGCAGAGGGCCGAAGAAATTCGGCGACGACTGCGTGGAGGACCGCGAATGTGGCTTCGCCGGTTCTTATTGCGAACCAAAGAAAAACAAATGCACGTGCAAGGATGAGTTCGAGGCGACGAATCATATCGACAAATGTGGACACCGTAAGTTTGTATATTTTCAAGTGTGCCATCGTCGAAGGCACATCGTAAGTGTCCATCCTCGTTCAGTAATAACGAAAAGATATAAAATAATAATAAACGATACAGGACAAGCAACATTGTCGACTGCGGCGAACACCATAGTTCGCGAAATACTCGAACAGAACAGGAAGTCGTTCAGGTCGTTTCGGTCGTTTCAGTCGTGTCACGTTCAGGGAACGAAACCCTCCCCCTTCGTGAGACCGAGTTTTACGATCGAAACGATATGAATGTCTTGGGGTGGTTGCTTATGGTATTCGCCCAAAGAATTCAAACGAGTCTTCCTTCTTTTATTAGGGTTGAGCGTTAGAAGCGACGCGAGGAATTGGAAAGTAGAATTGCAGAATTCCGTGACTCGCAATCAGATTATACCGCGTTCATTCGTGTTTAATTGAACTCTTCTTGTTGCGGGGAAATTATTCTACCGTTGCATATGTCCCTTGTAGTAATATCTTATAACTGTGGTTATCGTTTAGATTTTTCTATTCCACACAATTCTATAGGCATACGTACCGACGAAACGTAACATGGAAATTTAATACAATTATTTCATTACAGAAGAAACTGCTCGATTAATAACCGGTCTATAAATTAAAATAAACTTAAAGGGTGATAAAATTTCAGGTTCTCCCTGATTTCGTTAAAAAGATATTTTACTGACGTTTAATTTCTTATTTCTTCCAACAAAAAAATTCGTCGCACAATCTAAAACACGTGGAGCATTTATTGAAGATCGTGAAACCAGTCTCCTAATTGCGAGCCTGTGGTCGATATATCGAGGGCATCGTGGCGAATAATCAGTTGATCAGATTCGCCACACCAACCTGCAGGTGTACAGCATCATCGACAAACACCCTAAGAGAGGAATAATTCCTCCTCCCATACAGATCATAATCTATTACAATTTCGCAGACGCATATTACACGTTATTCTTCGCACAAGTCAGCTGTATTTTCATTAACAACGGTAACAATAATTGTACGCGTTAAGAGTAAATAACCCTTTGATCACGCCTCCCTACATGTCGGGGGAAAAAACTTTCAATTTCAACAACAAAAGTCACGTACCACGATCTCCAGCACAGAGCCTCCCTTTGTCGACGATTCGCCCCTCTTTCTTCGAGCCGTTAGCATCTTTTCAACGAGTAACCCACGCGAAGGATATTTCGCGGAATTATTTCACAACGAGATGCGCGAGGAACGAGCCTGTCGTTAATGGTATTTTATTTCCAGCGATGAACGTGAACGAGTCGTGCTTCTTTCACGAGCAATGCGAGGCGAGGGTGAGCCAGACGGAGTGCAGGGATGGACGCTGCATTTGCATCTTCGAGAAGATCCCGGTTACCCAGGCTGATGGCTTGATTGTGTGCGTCGGTAAGGGAAAACAGACGAGACACGAGCCGCCAGTTTCCTCTGCACTTTTTAATGAGATTCCGCATGCGTCGAGTTAATGGATTCCGGCCCGAAATTTCGCGAAGTTCATTAATTCGTCAGGTGTGCCGGCGCGATCGATTAACGCGTGCCGACGACCGAATATGTACCCGGTTTCTGACGGTAGACATGAATTCAACTTTACTTTGTCGCTTCTTGGCTACCGTCTGACAAGGGAAAGGGGAAAGATTGTTTATCGTTAGAAGTATTGATCGTTATCTCGCGGCGTGAAAGATGCCCGGTACTGTGTCAAGTGTATCTAAGTTTAGTTTACGTAAAGGATATGTCTCGGGCGCCGCTGCGAAATTTTATAAACCGCCAAGGGGTCGAGAAGTTCTGCGGATATTGCCTTGAAAACTTTGCCTCGAGACTCCTCGAATCCCCGACTGCAAGCTTCATCGAAATTAATGCGGAACTCGTCACGTCGGTGTATTTTAAAGTGGCCCGGGAATTGAGGATGCTAAATGGAAATCAGTTTCAATGGAATTAGATCGCGGACGACGAGACTGTCGGAGGAGGGTTTTTAAGTCAGTGAAATGTGTTTTTCAGCCGAGCAGACGGAGGAACCGAATCTCCAGTATATCGACCCGACGATGATCGGTGTTCTCGTTGGTATGGCCCTCATGTTCGTCATCATCTGCGTCGTCCTTAGGCTTTTCAGCAAGTAAGCCATCCATTTGCATATCTTGCGCGGTGGCACTCCCGACTCTACCAATTCTCGTAACGAGACCTTACGACCGACCACTTCACCCTGGCAATCGTGCCTGAAAATGGACCATCGGTGTCGCATGCCTAATGGAAATTTAATGTTCTGTCCTTTTGCCTGCGATTCTCGCATCGCGATCGGTCCGTGGGCGAATCTTAATGCACATCGATATTTCTCGCGCGAAATTGCCCGTCAAATAAACGACAATTTTTCCTATCAAAATTTATTGCACACCGCGTACGTAACGATTTATAACTTTTTATCGCCACTTCTATTTTCATTTTAATTCCAGCCTTACCGTCGTACTTGCACACCCGCCACCCACCCCCCTCACCCTAGTTGTTATACGTAAGTTGATTTATAGAGTCGGAAGGACTAAGTTGCGATTTCTTTTCAGGGCCCGCTGGAGGGACAACCGCACCATCTTCAACACGCCGAACGCTCGTTTGATGAACGTGTCTCTGCTGAGAGAGAACAAACTTTTGCATCCGCAAGAGAGACGCGGTTCAAGGGCGAGCGTACGGGCTCCCTCGAGGCAACCCTCGGTGGCCTCCTTACGCGCTCACTCGCCGAACGCCTCGCAAGGTGCGAAACACTCTCAGCACTCACAGCACAGAGTGAGCCGTACGGGTTTTTATTCATTCACTTACTAAGCAAGCAACTTGTTATACAGTGTCCCGTTGAAACGAATCAAGCGACTCTATTACGCGCCAGTTTATATCGGGTGTTCGATGGAAATCGAGACGCCTCGACGTACGGCGGATCCCCTCTGAGATACAGAAGGCAGATGAAGTAATGTAGAAGAAGGGCAGAGATATTATCCGCAGAGAAATAGGGTAGAAGATGGAACGAATTTTCTTTCTTTTTATTGTTTTTTTTCTTTTACGTCTTGTCGCCACTGGCCCTTGCCTCGTTCAGTTTTTCAAGTACGGTTGTAGATTTTTGAATCGCGGGTCGAGTGACCGGTCGAGCGATTATAGTCGGCGTTCTTGCCCTGGATGGCGCATCGTCGTGTGTAAACACCTGGCCGCGGAATAATCAAGCGCAAAAGCGATTGCTCAGGCAGCGTCTCGTTCGTAATTTACGATGGAACTTTCCGTCTTTAAATATGTAACAACCACGTCAGGCGTGCGGAGCACAGAAAAGACTATTGTTCACGCCTGTTCCAATATTCATGATCGTGCGAAGAAAGTTTCGCGTTCCGTTTGATTTGATCGAATAGCATTACTTCGGTGGCGCGTTTTTTTCCCTATTCACTCGGCCAGGCGCAGGGAACGTCGTTCGTTTTCAGGTGGTCGGTTTCGATGTGAAATTATTCCGTTTGAGGGTCGCAGGCCACGGAGTAACGAGAGGGTTGGAATGCTCGTCGAGCTAATCAGCTAGCAACCAAAAATAGCTATCTTCCAGTATATCGATTTCCGTAGAACATCCCATATATGTATAATAATAGATACGAGTACATAAAGTAGGTGACTACCTACTCTTGCCTATTCTATTCTACACTTTAGAATCCTTCTATTAAGCTCAGAATCCTTCTGAATTTCTCGCATGCACAATTGCCTGCCAAGAGGGTAGATATTTGTTGGTTACATTCGAGTCGAGGGGTGCATCGAGATCGATGCGTTACATTTGGATGCATCGTTTTTACGATCCAAGTGAAATTCCACGCGATATATGCGCCTCTGGAGACACGACAATAAAAACGCGAGGCAATCATTTCTTTTTTTTTAATAGGAATAAAATTATTTCTTTTGTCGTAGGAATATATACCTATCGCTTAACATTTTTGCACGAGAAATCATGGGGCAGTTATTAAGTGAATTGCATCAAAACTCGTAAGTGGAACTCAAGCGTGAATGACAAAAAAAAAGAGAAAAAGAAACGGGTAACCCTTTGGCCAATCAATAATCAATTATACACTCGATAGACCAGAGAGAAATTATTAGAATCTGGCAGCCGATGTGTTTCTTTTACTAACACTCGTAATGTCAAGGGGTAATACGGTCTCTGAACAATGCTGAAGATAATACCAAAGAATAATTAGACCCACCCTTAAAAGTATCGCACCAGAACGATGCATCTTAATTCGTCATAATCATGTTCCACTTTTTTTAATGGATTTGACTCTCTTTGCAGTCGACCAACTATAGCAGTAGTCTGTTTAATGATCCCGTCTGTGACCGTTGTTCTTGATTATCATGTACTGTGGACCTATGAGGTGCTCTATTGTAAAAAAAACTTTTCAAATTGACGCGTCCTTCGAAGAGGGTAAGTTTCGTACTCTTACGTGTTTGTTTTTTACATATATCTATATACCTCTCTCATAATTTACGGTGTATCGTAGCGTATATGTATGTGTATTTTTTGTACATAATCCCTGTATCATGGTTACTTACCCTCTTTCGGATACGTCAGAACTTCGGGCCTAGAAGTGTGTGAGTTTCTGCAGTCACAAGATAGACCAGAGTCTCCTCTATCTAGCGTTCTCGAGGATCACGACTATAGTTGCTTGCTACAGTAAAAGATACATTGCTTGCGTATGACGATGACTCTATCGTAGATTTCGCCGAATACGAGCCAGCATATTAGTCTAATTAATTTTCTTCGACAACTGTGCGTACATAAGTAATGTTCAACGAAACGATAGTCGAAATCGGGAGGGAATAAGAAAATATTCGGAATGGGTATCGTAATTCGGTTGTTCGATGAATTCGCATGGACAAATTCTCTCGCGTACGTTAAACAGTGCGCGTGACATTTGTGACTTCGCACGATTCCATCACGAAGAAAGCATTTTTTATTTCCTCCGCGTAGTGTAATATAAAATAGCGATTAGTGTGATACGCGAGCTACGGCGACGAGAATCGATAATAGAATACGCGTGCATTTCCATTATCGCACGGAGTTCTGAAGTAGTTATGCAAGGGACCAGATCGCATTGGTGAAATGCATCTCGGTTACACGGTAAGGTAGCACATCGATCGACTTCACTGGAAATGGTTAAGGATAGCTACGACGAATGCCTAGGCAGTTTTGCTTTGCAAGACGTAAAGCTCCGGCGTGCTACCGTTTCCGACTCTGAGGATCCATTGTTGGTGAAATCGATCGTCGAGTCTCACTTCGCAGCACCTCTACCAATTCGAGTTCTCGAGCACTATTAGAATTAGACTATTGCATGCACTTGCACACAGTGGCGGTTGGAAAGGGAAGTATCTATTCTTTCGTATATCACATTTCAATATAAATTGTTCATTGCTCGCGGTGCAAGTCGTAAGTACGCGACAAGTTTTAGATCGTATCCGGTTTAAATTATTTTTAACTACCTTTTTCAATTAAATCGTTCCCCTATTCAGCAATGTCTATTTACTTTTTAGTAGAGCCACGACATTCTGTACGGGACACGTTTAAATTAATTTCGCCCAGTGCTGCATACCTTTCAGATCAAAAAGTATCCCCTTCGTTCTTCCGTTTCCAACTCGCGCCGAAAAAGGAGCAAAATCTTTCCGTCGATTTATCACCGCCACTGTAATCCTTTCAGAATCGTAACGAAGAATCCACGTCGTTCGAGATATCGGCTCCTCCTCGACGTCGGCTCTTCGGGGCTTCAAATTTTTGTACCGGCTTTTCGTGTCACGTCGGAGGCATGCTGTCGCGTAAAAGCACGCGATACTTTAGCAAGAAAATCTCTGTCGCCAGGGTCACGAGCAGGATCACGCCGTGGAAGCCGCGGCAGCAGCGGAAACGCGTCGGCCGTCTCGACGAAGTCGAACAAGTCCCCGCCGAATCAGCCGAGCACCATGACGGAGACCGTTTTGCAGAGCGTCACCGTGGAGATTCTCGAGGCCAAGGCGTAGATCCAGGGATCGGAAGTAGTCGCCGCGATCGTCGTTGTCCCGCAATGTTTCCTCAACGACGGGTCGCGAGGACGTCCGAAGCAAAAGAAAAGAAAAGAACAAAAAGGAAAATCGTCTTCGAAGCGACTTGCATAGTCTCTTTTCAAACGTACAAATTTCCAAATCGTATTAACCAATTCGCTTTCCTTCTCGTTACTTGACACGAAAATGTTCTCCTTCGTCTTTCGTCAGCTATTCCTCATTTTTCTGGACCCACGTGAACGTGGATCCCCGCGAATCTCTCACGTCCAAATCGTTTTATTAATAATCAATTAAGCGCTCGAAGTGAAGACAATGAACCGAATCTGGTTGTAAGAAGGGGAAAACGGTGTTACAAATTATTCGTGCTGAGATAATCATTGTTTAATTTTTACGTCTGTGGAGGGTTCATTTGCGAGACAGGTCAAAACGAACGTAACTTGGGTTTTCGATAAACTGTCGCGAATGCAGAGCCACGAAACATAATGATATTAATAGGGGGAGTAGTACTTAAATAGTAAAAAAGAAAGGAACAGAAAAAGAAGAATCAATTTTTAATGGAATTAATCCCCGAACGAAGAAGCATAATAATATAACGAAAGGGTAATCGTGCTAATGTCGCGTAGAATCTTATCGAGAGATTCTCAGGATATTTAATCCTGAGACAAGCGTTATCTCGTAGGTAATTTAGATTCTGTTGCATTTAAGAAATAAGACAAAACGAAGAAAAACGTAACATTTTTCTACGGTAAAAAAAAATAAATAAAAGCTTACTCTTACGTATCATCTAATACCGCGAGCCACAGCATCTGTCGTCCTCGATCTGTTCGTGTGCTACTGAGTCGCGTTCCAGACAGGCCAAGAAAATCTGGAGGCGAAACATGGCGACGATGCAAAATTTCTCCCTTCCGCTGTTCGTCCGCGAGGCTCGGAATTTTGCATAGAATCGCGATGTTTTCGTCTGGACCAAACGATCGCTCACGTTTACGCCCACGAATAATCACCTTCGCTGAACATTTATCGCTTCAAGCTAACAAATTCTAGCCGATAAAGCAATCCGTATTTTGTAAAGAACACTACCGCATGAATATTCTCGAAGGACATTGTTCTGAACGAACAACACCAAAGGTGTACGATCCGCATCCGGTTCATCCGCGAGAGATAATCTTCAGATCCATCGCGTTCTATCTTTCATCTCTGTCAATCTACGATGTATTTTTTAGTACCAACGTGTGCGCTGCGAATCACCCGATTTTCTAACATGAAAGAACATCAACGACACCGATCTAGCATCGGGCTCTCTAATCGAAGCACGATGGTCCCTCGATCGTTCAAGGATAGAAAGAGATTCGTCCGATTAGATCGAAAACATGAAGATCTCTGGTGTCTTGGCTGCGTTATCATAGATAAATCAAATCGTCAGCTGGTCTGATATAAAAACGATACCTGTTATCATCGAGCGAAGAAATCGGTGAATATATAATACATATTATATATACATATATATATATCATGGAGGATGAACAAACAATCTACGAGACAATTAATCAATCCCTCCTGTTAGTACACGCACACTCAGCATGATATAGGGGACGTAATACTTTGCCAGAGAAAGTGAATTTCGGCGAGCCAACACGAATGGGACCAGACGAAAAGTGTTTGAACCGACATCGTGGGATGAAGAATAGTGGAACTCTATCTGTCTCATGATGAACACGTTTTTATGAGCGCATTATTATTACGCCCGTCTGTAGGCAACCGGAAATACATGTATGCATGGGACATGCGGCTGAACGCTAGAGTAGCTCGTTCGCAGGGGCGTACACCTTTCATCCGCGCTATCGATTAATCGTTCGTCCAACTCTTATCGCTTGTGATAGCGCGTTCTATCGCAAGGACCGGACGTCCAGGATCATTTATTTTCTCGCGCCTCTGAGCTTGGCAAATGTTTCTTACTCGAGTCCCTCGGCTAGACGCCCGTCTATGAAACTAGCTTTATCGTGTTTGCTCGAAAATAGAAAAAAGGAAAAAAAATGAGTGATTCGCTTTCACGATTCGTCGAAGAATCGCGCAGAATAAACGGAGCGACGCGATGCTATAACTGAATCGACTCCGGAGATTTCTCATCGTAGATGGAAAACACGACCAAACGCATTGAACACATTTGTACGACTATATTATCTTATTAACCGCACAAGATCTCGCAGCTATCCAAGATGCTATTGTCGATGTACGAAGTTCCGTACACTGTATACACAAACTTGTACACACGCACGAGTTAACGTACTGTACACGTATATACACATCGAAGTCATTGTTTCGTGTTGTTTTTTTCTGCTTTTTTTGGGAATATTAAAAGTATTCAAGGAAATATCATCGATAGTCCGGTACGATTGTATCTCAGCAATTTAGTGCCTGCGCTCTCGGGTAACATATAATAGCGTTTACATTATAAAAGAAAGATGAAATTGATGAAATATATAGACACGTACATATACATATATATATATATATATATATATATATATACACATATACCAGTACAAGAGAAAGAAATTATATATACATGGTACTAGGCTTAGCACTATTTGCACTATTTGTAGATTACTTTTCGAATGCCTAGTGACTGCATCCACTCTGTGATCTATGTGCAACGTACAGCTAAACAGATTCTTCTTGCTACCATCATTCTTATTATTATTACTGTTATTATTATTATTAATATTTACCAAAGATAATCCATAGATATTAACATCGTGTAAGCGACTCGTTTAGTTGTTATCGTCCCGCACCAAATATTATTCTATATCTGTGCACCCACGATGATCCATTTGTATAGTACTCTCGCTGTAAGTAACTTAGAGGTATCTTCTTAACGATTACGCTATCTTATAGAAAATTATTTAATGATCACGCCGATGAACGATGCATATGGTGAGATTGAATCTCGAGCGGATGTGATATTTTTGGTGGATCTGAGTGGTGAATAATATGGAGGAAAAATAAAGCTTGGGCGAAAAAGAAGAGGAGCCATAGGAGAAATGCAGGTGTGCTTTTGCGAACGTAGAGACAAACGAACGTTTATTAAATAATCGTTTAAGCGGACAGCGTGGAGGATTCGATCGGGCCGCAAACGAAATTCGGGGAAGGTTTCCGTTTTCGGATAGAACGTGTCCTCGGTTGTCCGATAATAATTTAAGTAACGAGAAACGATGTATCGCGTTCCTCGTGTCTCGACAGTCCATTGAAACAATCTTCGATTATAATTCAGCTGCGGAAAGTAATCGTTCGCTTGTAAGAATTTTAGAAGTAACGTTGAAACAATTTTAGGGCGTACCAATTAAGATGCTTCATTCCCGTGTCGCTAGTTTCCCACCGCTCTTACGATACGAAGCACAACAAAAATGAACGAAGAAACAAGCAGGGTGACCCCCGTCTACATTACTCAAACACACTCGCTCACTTTTATAAAATCTATTCCTGTAAAACGATGGATATTTACCTTCATCGCTCTTCTAATCTAGAGAACATTTCCTACCTAGAGAAAGTGAAACACAATTTCATGTATTTCTCGTTATTATCGATAACAATGCAGTAGCGAAACCGACAGCATCATTGTATCATTGCTTGTTCTCGTTATAGTTTCTTCTACCTTCGTGTTTCCTTTGCGTGTGTGTCCACGATTATCATGTTACGATCTATAAACGTGCGGCATTATTTCACAGATTATTTCACGATCGATCGTTTTTCGATTAACACACCTCAGCCAGAAATCTTAAGCCCTTGGAAAATATCCTTCTAAGCGCTGCTGCGTGATTGTTGTCGCTATAAGCAGGTTCAAAGCAGGGACACTAAACTTAAAGGTACAGAAGAACATACGAGAATCATTGTTCGGCGACATCGACCATCGTGCAACAATCTACTGAACTTCTTATTATCTTGGATCGTTTGTCAGTAAGAGCGAAAAGAAAAGCCACAGATTGCAAAGACACGAAAGAACGATACGGTAATCCAAATATGGGGAAGTGTTTGGATTACTCTTCGTTCCCGTGAGACTTAACGTTACAACAGAAACGATTTTTCATTTCCACTGGGACTCTCTGTGACGATACGAATCGTGCATGTAATCATACATTAATGTAACGATCTTGAGGTGACCACTTTTGATATATTTATCGGATAACGAAATCGACGACGCCAATATTTTTCGACAGAACAGGACATACCTCGAAACCGGGAGGCACAAGAAGAACAAGGAAACCGATAATTATTGACGCTGGCAACGACGGGACGTCCCTGAATCAAAATTAGACAATATCTTGCCGATTAAATCAGAATCAGACGAGTAGAGATCGAGATCGAGATGAAAGATCGTCGATTCGCAGGAAGAAAGAAAAAATCTATCTTCGTCAGTGTCTTTGTCGACCTATACATAAACATCGTGCTTAAAAAGAAATCTTGCAGCCACGGCTATCGTGATTTTGTACCCGGTCTCTTGCTACACTATACAGCCTCGCCTATGCAACCCTTTTGAATACAGCACCAAATTGTACGCGATTGTACGATTCATAACGATCCTGAGGTACGATGAATATCGTTAAGATTGAGTAATCATTTCCTCTGAACACTAGTCACGTTACTATAACGAATTATTGCAATCACCGACGCAGCTCGCTTTTAAGAGAGTACGTATATTTAGTGTGTAATCACGTTTAAGCTTCTGTAGAATTACATTAACAGTAAGGACAAGCGTAGAAGTCTCGTCTGATCGCATTTTGTGCTTGAATTCAATTATCCGTCTTGGTAATGCCCGACTTATCGAACATAGACGGTACACGGTGAAATATTGTGATTCGACTTTAGAATAAATAATGTAAAACGTGAAAAAAAGGAAAGAAAGATTATTCTATACACTCGTCTCGAGATATCGCGTATTTATATACTATAAATACATATACACGATATAATTATAAAAATGACAAAAATGTAGCTATTGCTTTGATATAAAAAATCGCGTAACTGTAAGACGAAGTTCTACACGATTATACGCGCTAAGCTGTAAAACATTAACTAAGAGTACTTAAAACATAGAATTTCTAGACAGCAATTGCGAATCTTACAGATGCCCTTACAGATTACCTTTTTAGAGAGTACCAAGTATCATATATCGTTTATGACTGCAGAGATGACAAAATTTTAGATGAGCTCGCGCGGGGAGTTTTGATTAGAGACATACATTAATTACCGTTTCTTAGCTTTACAGCGCGTGAATGGATATGGGTAAAACGAGTATGCGAGGTCTCTCATTTTTTAATTTTCAATATTTTATAATGTCCGGTATGTAACGAAAGTGGATATCGTTGAACATTTCGCAATATATACTACCCACACTATTTTACTAGCGGCTTAGCCTATCTTCTAACATTTATATTATACATTTCATATTATAGCTTGTAATGGATAAATTAATAATCTATAACAATTGTATTTAAAACTTAATTATATTCTAACTCTTCGAATTCGTTTTAATAAAATCCTAATATACGGTACGAACTCTGCCTGTTTGCCTTCTTCTTTTGTACTTAATTACATACATATACATATGTATAAAAGGATTACGAGGAATAAAATGAATCGTAATGTAAACCTCACATCCTTTAATTTTTCTTTTTTTTTAATACGTACAATATTCTGAGTTTTATACGGAGCATCAATTAATATGTGTCCTAATAACAAGTCCTAAATATAAAAACAATGTCCTAAATATAGAGTAATTTCAAAGGTACTTAGAAAGCTTAATATTTTCAAATTATTACAAGATTAAAAACACTGTACATTAATAAGGATTTAGTTGCATTTATAAGAATTTTTGGCCCTCCAGTCGAGAAATTCGTCGAATTCAGCCTCGTCTTCGCTAGAGTCATCTTCGTCCGTATTCTTTAGTTTGCTATCAGTAGACCGTACTTGTTCCTTTCGTTTTACAAATACCATTACTCTATCAAAGTAATATTTTATTTAATTATGCTGTCCTGCATTATTTAAATAGACAGAATTAACTGTGTTCTGAATTACCTAGACCAATTTCGTATTTGCTCCTCTATTTCATCCAATTGCCTTTCCGTAGTTGCTTCCTCTTGATCGTCTGCAATTATTTGCGCAGACTGCACTGTTTCCTCCTTAATCTCTATCTGGAACTTTGCCCATTCCTCTTCTACTGGATTTTTATATTCAACATTGCGAACCTGAAACATTTATTAAACATTCTTCACTTTAGCAATATTTTGCTGCACAAAATTTATATATAACGAACTTGCTTTGGCATCTAAAATTGGGTCATCAAAGAATCCTTCCGGGAGAATTGCTTGATTTGCATCTTTGCCCTTTTCTTTTTCCTCATCTGCTTCTACATCCTTTGAATCTTTATCCTGCACAAGTTGTTTGCCATTTTCCGACTTCTGTGCTACGACGGATGTAGTTTGTACTGTACCATTAGCTTGTTTGGGAGGTTTGTCGAAAAAGTCTGACGGCAAACTTGAAGGTACTTGTGCGGACTGTTTTGTGGTTTTTAATATACCCTTTATTTTTTTACTCGCAGACGATTCTGGCGAAGGTGATGCGGGCCTCTTAAACGTTTGAACCTTCGACGTATCCGTTTCCAGTTTCGTTTTCTTCGCCAATGCGATATTTTCTTTATGCGTCTTTGAGTTCAAATGTACAGGCCAAGCTGTCTCGTTACGTATAACAGCTTTGCACAAAATGCACATTAGCTGGCCTGCGTCGGTATATGTGTTTTCCATGGTTAAGGATTTTTTACGAAATATTTTTGGTTACTTAAAATAATAGTTGCATGCAAAATGACATTTGGCTATTTTAATTTTAAAAATTACAAAACTTGAATGAAACTACGGTTTATTAACAATTAAAATAGGAAAATAACAAGAAACGTAATGTGAAACAAAAAATTGATCTTAAAAACTTAACCCTAGCATATGTCAAAATATATTGAAAAGGATATTTTGCCAGTGGTGATTCAATTTTTTGAACCGTTCCCAATTTCTTTTTGACTTCACTCATAGCTTTACGCAGGTCGCCTTGCGTTAATTTCCTTTTAGGCGGCATTTTAGTAATAGCACTGTCAAACAACAGTAATAATAATCAACTTTTGGATTATGTTTTTCTATGCATCAAACAATGCAACCTAGGATGCACCAGTTCGATTCGATTATTCGGAAAATCGATTTTTTGGGCGAAAAGATCGATTCTCATTGCCTACGTTTCGATACTTTCCGGATACATAACCTCAGCACCTCTATTATTATATTTCGGAAGTAACATCTGCTCATTTACCAAAACACAATTTATACATTACGAAAATTTCTTTAGGTATTGTTATTCATCATTTTCGTATTATCACATTGTTCGTATATACGTTAAAGAACATTTTCTCACGCAGATATATTTCCATTATTATTATGCAATACCATGTATTTAAGAATTAGTTCTAGGTTCTGTGTATCATTATCATTTTTGATGCCAATATTACTAACTTCTTTATATTCTAATTGCAAGGAACGAAAAACGTGGCATAATATAAGAAATTAATAATGGGAGATGAAGGCACCGTACCATCTTTTGATTATGACCCGCTCACTGTAGTCGGACCTTGCACATTGTGTTCCAAAGAATTGACTAATTCAGATCTGCTATCTATGTTACTTAAGTGTGTCAATTTTGCAGCACTAAAGCATAAGCATCAAAGAAGGAAAGATGAAAAGGAAACACCTTATATAAATCATCCGATAGGTTTGTTATTTCTTAAAAAAATAATATCAGTTTAAGATATTCGTTGCGTCATCTATTTATACGGATATCGATCGTGAACTGTGATGTTCTCGTTGCCTTGCAATCGATGCGCTTATATTGAGAGAAATAGAAATAGAAATGCCAAAGACTCTTTGTTAAAAGTTCTCGCATTATAGAAATGGTTTTCTAGGTGTTGCTAATATTTTGGTCGAAGAGGGCAAAGTTTATGATCCTGCTGTAATAATGGCAGCCCTATTGCACGATGTTGTCGAAGATACAGGGACTAGTTTTCCAGAAATAGAATATAGCTTTGGCACCGAGGTTTGTAATATTGTTAGAGAAGTAACGGATGATAAAACATTAGAAAAAGCGGAACGTAAGAGATTACAAATAGAAAATGCCCCTAAAAAAAGTTATAAGGCAAAATTAGTTATACTCGCAGACAAATTGCACAATTTAAGGGACCTTCAGAAGGCCGTACCAACTAGTTGGTCTCAAGATAGAGTAAAAGAATACTTTAAGGTAATTCACAGAAGCGACAAAGCTTTTGATACTAGTCGGTCGACTACCAATGAGATTTCGAAAACAGATTTATGAAAATTATTAATTACAGTGGGCTAAAGCTGTGATTGATGGATGTCGTAAAACTAATTTTAATCTAGAAAGAGAACTGGATATAGTATATGCGGAAAAAGTATTTAAAGACAGAGAAAGTTGTGCGTGCAAAACTACTTCGATGTCTGTTTAGCACTAATTGCACAATTTAAAATACAAAAAGGGAAAGAATATCAAACATAATATGAATCTATCTGTATGTATTGCTTTATTTTACTTTCCGGTATCGAAGAAAATGTATGAAATGTATACATATATAAACGATTTGCAGATCTTGTTAAAATATTATATGCTTCATACTTATATACAAATTATTTTTATCGAAATAATAGTTCGAACAACTTATATCGTAATATCTTAATTTTTACAATGTTTCTGGTAGAACCATTGCATGTATTCCGCCAGTTTCTCTACCTCCTCTACAGTGATAGCGTTATATAGTGACGCTCGAATTCCGCCTACAGATCTGTAATCAAATATTCCTACATTTAGTACAAAAGTCAATAGGATGAACCAAAATATAGCTCTCATTGTTCATTTTAGCGTGTACGCACTATTGCCATCGCTTTAATTAGAAAATTAATACTGATTCATTGTTTTAGGCCGTTTATAAATTACACCGACCTGTGACCCTTTAATTGAAGCATTCTCCGGGCACTAGCGCCGGAAAGGAATTCTTTCTCGAGATCCTCATCCTCTTTGCCTATCCTGAATGGCACATTCATTCTGCTCCTCACACCCGATTTAACCGGACACGAGTAAAAACCTTTCGATTCATTGATCACATCGTATATCTTCGTACTCTTTAAAAGTGCCAGTTTCTCCATTCCTTCGACGCCACCATTTTCCGTGATCCATTTGAAAACTAAGCCAACTACGTATATTCTAAAAAGTAACACGATCCTTTTTAGAAAATTAATATCATTTTAGAATATGTAGATATTTCGATTGATAAAGTCGATTGATTGAGCATGCGGTTCTTTTATCAAGCTCTTATTATGCACGATGCTTACTGAAATACTGGTGGTGTATTGTGTAAGGAGTTATCAGCTGCCATAACAGTGAAATCGAGCACTGTTGGACAGACTTTCGTAGCATGACCTAACACATCTTCTCGCACTATCACGAGAGTTATTCCAGCCGGTCCAAAGTTTTTCTGAGCACCGGCAAATATTACTGCAAACTAAACAGCATATTATTTTAAGCTGTATGATCTCTTTGTTACGCTTCACGCCTATTTACATCAACTCGTTACGTACTTTCGAAATATCTATTGATCTTGATAATATATTCGATGACATATCAGCGACGAGTGGTACTCCGCCCGTTTCCGGAATATAATTGAACTCGACTCCTTGAATAATAAAGTTATACAATTTTCGATTGCCTGTATTACAATGATCATCTAATTGCGTTGTTTAGTTACCGTGAACTGTTTCGTTAGAGCAATAATAAACGTAAGACGCGTTTGGATCCAAGTTCCAAGTAGATGGGTCAGGAATTTCCGTGTATTTGGTAGTTTTTGGTAAAACCAAGTTCACTTTGCCATATTTGGCTGCTTCTTTCGCCGCCTTGGCTGACCAGGAACCTCGAAGATTTATTTTTCGTTAAAAAACGGGGACAACTATTTTTATAATATGGTCTTTTCTAGGTTTTTATGTATTTCATAAGAAGAAAATCTTTCTAAATTTACCAGTTACTATGTAGTCTGCGGTACCAGTGGTCATCATGTTTAATGGAACAGCGGCGAAAAGCCCTGTTCCACCCCCTTGCATGAATAAAATTTTGTAATTGTCAGGGACGTGTCTGTAAGGTTTAAACAGTTCGTTGTTAATAATTTAAATTTAAATCATACCCCCTCGCATTTCTTTTATAGCAACTTACGATATTTCTCGCAACCTTGCTTGTGCATCCTCGATAACATTTTTGAAATCGTTCGATCTATGGCTCAGTTCCAAAATACTGATACGTGTATTACTGTATGCGAGTAATTCCTTCTGTACATTTTTTAATACCTACGAAAAAATGCTTCATCATCGATATTTATCCATATTTGGTATCATTGATATTATTTGATACACGTAAGGAAGATTATACCGAATTAAAGATAGATAAAGCAAACTTATTTTGGATATTTCTAAATATTTTCGATTAGAAGCTGATGTTTCGTCTATGCGTGCACCATGGACACGTGTTGAATTAATCTAATATTTACTCTTGATCGATATTAACGATATTAAACGGCGTGCACGATATAGTTGAATGAACGAGATTGACCTTTAGGTGCAAGATATTTATTGGCAATAATTTATTGAAAGATAAAGTAGATACTCGTGTGCGAACTTATCTTGCACTTTATAAAAATATTATCAACAGTAGTACCGAATTCTGTGTGCACTTTTGTAATTTATAATTATATTCGTTCACCAGAAATAGTCGCATCGATTTAAAAGATATTTATATAAGAGAAAGTCAAATAAACATGAAAGTTAGCGAAAATCCAAAACAGGAAAAATTAAACAAATATCGTTTTCAAAGATCGTAGATTTTTCATTGCTCTGCGATCTCTTTTTACTTTTTGATGTACAGTATTCCCAATAATGGAAGCGTTCATAGTAAAACAGAAAGTAAAAAAATGATAAAGCAAAAGAACTGCGTTAATTAAAAAAAAAGTACGGAGTGACCCGCTGCATTTACCTGTTCCGGAAGTTTGGCTGGTCCCGCACCAAAATTAATCACACTGTCCTCCAAAATGTTGTTTGTGTTGCTCATTGCGAATGATACTGTCGTGCTAGACGGCTGACACGGAAAGACTGAACTGGATTCGATGATAAAAGGAATTTCAGCTCTTAAAGCCTCGTTATCTCTTTGTAAGTACTTCGGGGGAACTTTTATCATACGCAATTATTCTTCTCTACACCTATCTCACCTTTTCCACGTTCCGTTGACTAGTACCTAAAAATTACAATTTCTAAGTACCTTCTGCGATACGTGTTTATCCACACATCGCTTCCTTTTACTTTCTCTCTTATAAGTTTTCTTTACTCCATTTGCAAACGCTTTATGCAACCAACCGCAGTTTATGAGTATTAGGTATATCTTTACTAATGCAAAATGAAAAATCGGTATGTCTCGATATCAATACCAATCACTGTAGAACTCGATATCTTGTTTTATTTTATACTGTGGCGATATGTGCGTGTAGACTGGTCAAGCAGGTATTTGCGATTGAAAATTGCGGATTGGTCATCCGTAATGCTACAGAAAAACGCAACTGTTCAAATCTTTATTAAGCCGCGAAAACTGAATAGTTCAATAAGAAGAATTGAATATGTGCATACTAAAGAAAGACTGCGTAAAGTCCAATAAAATTTCAGAAAAAATGTTGTTAAATGTATGGAAGAATATTATTCCCATTTCTCTAGAGATTTTACTAATCTCTGATAATTCGTGGAGTGCCCCCAGCAACGCCTTATCTTTCGATTGGGAAATTGGCCTACACGTCTGACCCCGTGATTTATTTAACCAGACAAATCCGGATCTTGCGGTTGCTAATCAGTATCATGCAATAATTCAACGAGGCTTCATTTATCTGTACAGTTTTAATACAAATTTCCTCTACGATAATGCCTACACAAAAACAGAATTAATGATATTTCCTCGACCATAAACGATATTGTTGCCCGATAAGCATCCTTTGTTTCGCATACTGTTTGTTACTAACTATAATGAACTAAATAACATGCAATAATAAAACAAGCTTTGCGCCATCGTAAACAGTTGGATCATATAATATTATTTCACGAGAAATACGATCGTAAAAATTTTCTATAGCATAGAAAAATCCTAAGCTGACGTTCTGCGTTAATTCAATAGAAATTTACAGTAATTTACATTTGCATCTTTTATTGTTACATTTCGATTATTACTTTAATAAAATACATTTACGGAATCCTAATTTAAGTATCTATTTACAATTCGAATTTTTCCGAATTTTTTATTTGGCCACCCTTTATTGTGTACACATGCAACGTAGATTCAGGAAAAGGCGCGATAAGTATAAAGCAAAAGTACATATGCGTAGAGTGATTTTGTATTGCGTCAAACGTTAAAGTAGTTCAATTTACGAACAGTCCAGTGTTAAATAATTTGTTTTTAGACTGTCATTATTGTTTTACGTCATCTAGACATTTCGTAACAAACAGTAATTGTGTGTAATTTGTTACAGACAATAACGGATGGTTAACGCGCGTGGGTACATATCCATCCATACATCACAAACATGGATACATTTAAAACGTTTATGAATATTTTTGAGAGGGCCGTAGAAGGAAGGAACAGCACAAACCTGACGTCAATCGTAAAAGACGGTAGAAGATATTTCCAAAATATAGCCAAGAATGATAGCGGTATGTATAACCAAATATTATGCTTCATTTCGTAATAATAACATACCTCTTAATGCTGCGTATTCTGTTGCATTTTGCAATATGTTTCGTACAAACATATGTTTTATCAGCAGTGCCTTATGCTTGACGCGTGCGTCTCTCCTTTTAGAATTGGTGCTGTCAACATTGTTCGACACAAATAAAGGACTGCTCTCTTTCCTCAATAATGAACTTAAAAGACCTGTTCGTCAAAAGAGCTTCGATACGGCAACGAAGGAATCATTTCATCTTCTCGAATTTGTTATGGAACAGTTCGCTGATGTATTCGATCCGTATATAATTGAAGCAAAGGTACTGCATTACAATTTACGCAAATTTTATTTTGTGCTGTTAAATAGACATGTATATTTCTCTACGTAAAATACTAAAGCTTCATTCGATTTTAGACTACATGTCAGCAAGCACTTACAACGAAATGTCCAGCACTGACCCAAAGAGCAGCTTGCAGTGCCTTCAATAAATTGATAGTACTCTTTAAGGAATATGATATGAACTTAGGTGAAACTGTGAAAAAGTTTGTATCCTTGTTCCATTTGGTAAATATCAAAGGTAATGGTGGAATGTACTGCAGAATTATATTATGTAAAGATAAGACTATGTCTACGATAATTCAATTTTTTACAGAGAGAAGCATGTTTTTCTCTGTTCTTGGGACAATTATGAAACATAATGATAATCAAGATGTTCCTGAAATACAGGAATTCTGTCATAGAATTTTTCAGCAACTAAGAAATGATTTTAAGAAACAGGTAGGTATATTTTTTTGCCCCATATTTGTGAGGTGTTCAGAAAATGTTAATTACTGCTTTAAAAATTTTAGTATCAACCACAGAATATGACCTGTTCAATTGATATATTCCAAGTATATTTGGATGTCCTTTCGGATATGTTTGAAGAGCTCCCGAGCGAGACAAAAGAAACATATTTGGAAGAAATATACAGATGGGCGAAAGAATTAAGTCATCCCGAGAAATATTCAGTTAAGAAAGTTTCAATGAGATCGGCAGTTAATCTGTTATCCAGGCACATCTATCAGTTCCGCGAATTTATTTATCGTGATTACGAATACTGGTATAAATTACTGGCAAACTTGTCTCAGGACAAGAACGTGCAATGCAGCGAATGTGGACAGCGTGCTTTGAAAAACTTTTACAGAATAATTGGAACTACATTAAAGCTGAAAACTTCTGAGGACGATAAATTGATATTCTTGGTAACTCATTGCACAATTTCTATGCGAAACAATTATTTTCCATAATGTAACATGTTTGCCACGTTTTAGTATTTTAAAAACCATTTCGAGGAACAACTGAAAAACAATCATCATGTCAATTCCAACATGCTACGTTTTATTGTGTACGGTTTTAGCCAAATGGCTGCTCCGTGTAAAAGATACCTCACTAATGAAGATGTGAAAAATATGTTCTCCCTGATAGCTAATTGTGCCATGCCTCTTTGTTCGAGGTACGAATTATACATGCATATATTTCTAAATACCTGTAGATATTTGGTGCCGCAAAGTTATAAATATTCTAAATTTTCACAGAGATGACTTAGATAAGGCTAGCATGGAAAGTATTTGTGATTACCAGGAAGCTCTTTCAGAGATAATATTACATACATCGGATCTTTCCATTGATCAACTCAACATAATCACAAAGCTTAGTATACTTTTAATTAAACGATTTCCCGATCTCCGTATTGTCAGTCAGAATGGCGCAATATCGTCACTAATAAACACGATCATCAATGTTGGACTAGTTAGTAAAAATTTATCAGACGAGTTTCTTCATAATTTAAGTAGGTATATCTATATGTTTCTCTGCTAAATTTTGTACATATGAAACATTTTCTTTCTTACGCGTTATGTTTAAAAACATTCAGTTCACAATGGAGTGATATGGACTTGTTCGCATACCCTGTTCGTCGATGCTGAATTGAAACGAGGCTTGGAAAATCTAGCGGAGCGTCCGAAGTGTTACAAAAATTATTTGCCTTTATGGCTTCAAGTTTCAAAGGCGAACAGATACAAAGAGCACAGCCGAATTGCGCAAGATTTGGTTGACTCGATTATAAAAATTGGTATCGCATTAATTAGTAAATTAAATCTGAAAACGAAAATGAAAGAAAATACTGCATTCTCAGATGCAACTTTCTCTCAGATCGCTGAGAATGAAGCTGATTTCGGAATGTTTATCAATATCGTGGATCTATACGTTGACGTAATCAATAAAATAGAATCCCCTTTATTGATAAATACTATACACACATTTATATTAAAAGTCATCAGCATGTCCTACAAGCATTCACTAGTATCAGGCTTTTACAAATTAATTCGCGCGACTTTCAAACATATTTGCAACTTCGGCCAAGATGAAATTGAAGCAGACACCTTAGAAATGTTGTACAAGTACTTAATGAACGTACTGAATCTAATTCCAACGTTCTCCAATGAATTGTTAACCACATGCTTGGATTTGATTCTAAATGTGCCGATGATGTATGTCGAGCGTATTCTAAGTAGTACAGTTCCTGCATTTAAAATCGCTTTTACCGTCGGTTTAAGCGATTTCGAACTAGCGTGCGCTGCTTTAAATGCATTAGAAAAGTGGGTGAATCATTTGGATAATCGGCATACAAATGCGTTTCTGCGAGAGATTGTATCATTTCTGGAGCCCTATTTGCAGAGTGGAGAAAGCTCTGTCGAATTACACCAAGGCATTATTAAGACTGAACGTAAAGTTATTAAACAAATAATATTGAAAGATGACGAGAATACTTTGGAAAGATTTCAAATGAGAGTTCTGCTGTTTATCTCTTCGCTTGACACAGATATAAGTATGCATTTTATATATAAAAAATCTATGGATACAGGAGCTACGTGGGATAAAAAGGACTTGCTTAAATACTCGTTGACGTTGTCGGACACACAAGTGGATATTCATTTCGATAAAATTTTGCCAAGACTAATCTTGTTAGCTCAAAATTCTGGGGACAGAAGAACGAAGATAATAGCCTGTGAAGTGCTTCATTCGATAATAGCGTTCATTCTTGGCAAAACGTCGCAACAATTAACATCCAATCCAGACCGATTTGTTCCTGTATACGTAACACTGTGCCCAGCTTTGCTTCGTTTAGGCTGCGATTACGACGAAGCAGCCAGACAAATTTTTCAACCGTTGATGCTACAACTGACTCACTGGTTGAGCTCAAAGTTTATGTTAAAATCCCTGGCAACTGTGCATTTCCTCGATTCATTATTCGAAGGTTTGAGCAACGAGTCCAATTCGTCGCTCAGAGAATTTGCTGGGATGTGTTTAGCCGAATTTACTAAATGGTCTATAAAGCAATCCGATGACGACCGAAACACGCAATTCAACATTCACGAAATCATTCATAAAATGACAAATTTCGCCCTTCACCCTTCTATTTCTAAAAGAATAGCAGCCGCAACAGCTTTCAATCATCTTTACACTATTTTACGCGAGGATGAGAGAATCGTATCCGTATATTGGTTCGATATTTTGTACAGCTTTGTGAAAAGTCTGGATGGCTGCAATGATCCTTCAATCATTGCTGCACTTGATCACGTTGAGAGAGTATTAATAGTAAAGAAAAATCTATTGAATGCTGAACACCGTGATCGCAAGAAACCGCATGAATTCGAAGGCGCAACATTAGTTGATGCTGTAAGCTGGTTGCTCATTCAATGCGGTTCTTTGGACCAGCGTTGTCGAACGAAATGCATGGAACTAGTTGCCAAACTTTCTCCGCATGTAGCAAATTATAACTCGGTCGAAACGATGATAAGTAATTACATCGAAAGCCATGGAATCGACATGTTTAATCTGATAATATTGAATAATCTTAAGGCAAAAACAGGAAGTTTATCTTCCAATGGCATGCTGCATCTTTTGAGAAGTTTAGATTGCTACATCTGGCTAATAAAAGGCAATCTTTTGGATGCACAATGCCTGTTTGGAAGTTCTAATTCACAGAGGGAAATCATTTTCAATTGCACCAGAAATTTTGTTCACGTGATAAACAGAATTAAAGTGGAGGAGAAAGAAGAAGACTGGATTATGTTGTCAAAAGAGTTTGAAGATTTGCAAACTTTACAATGCAAAACACTATTGACCGTTTTTGAGTTTATGCAAATTCTGTTGAATTTGGATGTAAGTAAATTATTGGTAACAAGTAACAGATCGTTGCAGCGAGATTTTACCAAATGTATGATATCTTCAATTTCAGGAGCATTTGATTCCCGATTTCTTTTTCAACACAGATCTGTTTGAGGTAATTGGAAAATGTGTAATGTCTCCACATCTGATAGGATTTAATGCGAAGAACCTGGAAATTACTGAGGCACTCCCTTCAGTTATGGGTAACTTGTTCCATTCTCTAATGCGAGAAAATAATAGCCATTTATTGTACCTGATCAAGGACGAACTATCGATACACCTAGCGAAACATATAAGTAGTTTCATTGATTTAAACAAAATTGTGTCGAGTGTGGTCAGCTGTACGCAACTTAAACAATACGTTCGTGGTTTATGTTTCTTGAAGCAACATAACATCCTCGATCAATTAGGAAATGTAACATATGTTTATAATTATTTTTATCATATTACAATTACTTCCTCTACTTATTTAAAGTTCTTAATTAGTTATACTTTTAGGTGACTGAGTTAAATGAACAACTGGAAGACAAAGTTACGTGTATATTTAAAATTTTGGCAAAAGAATGTATGGGGGAACTTGTTCGCGTAAATATAAGACCATCGATCAAAGATTATCTGGAAATTTTAATGGAATTTCTACTGATGCAGTATCAGGTATTTTCTCTAACATACATATGTTTGAATAAAGCACCGTAACAGAGATATAAATATCGAAAATAATTTGCAGCCTTCTATGACGACCAGGCTAATTGAACTAATTGAAAACGATACAATGCTTGGTCCAGACAACAAAAAAATTGAACATGGTATATACTTTCTGAATACCTTTAAAGATGAGATATTTAGGTACATGCTGAAGGATACAGAGAAAACTATGCCACTTTTTAACGACGTATTGCAAAGAAATCCGTCCCTCGTCCTGCTGATAATGGAGCAATTATTTTTATTTGTGCAGCGTTATAAAAAGGAATTGCACGATCATACGGAATTACTAGCGGACAATGTTATTAAAAATTTTACATCTTTCGAAAGTGTCGTAAATAATATCGAGGACAGGAAACACAAGCTGATAAGTACTTTTCGAATTGCGGTCCGCTTAAAGCGTAGACCAACAGAAGTACTCTCTCTAAGTAAAGATTTTTATTCTTGGATTCTTAATCAGCTAATAGAGAATGCAGACATAGAATATAAGGTTCACATTCTTCAGAGTTTTCTCGTATGTCTGACGGATATGACATCCGATACAAAACCCGAATTGCTCGCCATCTTACGCAGTTTAAAAAACAACAGACTGGATGTATGCCCAAACGATTTCTCTCAGGGGAATGTTAAAGCTTCGAAAATAACAAATTGTTATCAAGCATTAGTAACATTGCTACCAATCACTAGATCTGTCACAGTGTTCGAATCTGTTATTTTATTTGCGTCTGGAATTGCTGAACAACTGTGTAATGAAAAAACCAACGAGTACCTACAAAAATACTATGTTTCGATTACCACTGATTATGCTTTGCTGTCCCTACAGTCGGCCTATAAATTATTTATAAACTTAAATACATCGTCAAACGAAAGGTTCGATGTGTTACGGAGATTTCTTTTACCTTCGTTTGAATTTTGCAGAACCGCAGAAATACATCTGTTTTACGAAAAAAATATCAAGGAGATACATAATATAATTTGTCAAGGCTTTGTTGGAACAAGCTCGGACCAGAAAGAACTTATAATATCAAAGATAGGATGCTACGATCTCGTTGCAATTATGTTTGCAAAAGTACATGTAACGAATATAGTCGACACCGAGAGTGCTATTACACGAAACGCTATTGACAATGTGGTCACTGGAAGAGAACTTTTGCAAAGCTTGTACAGCAAGGCGTTAAACGTACGTATCTTGAAAACGTCCGAGCCTGAGCATAAAGAAGTAATGAGATTATTGCATTGCTCTGCGTACAATTGTTCCATAGCTATAGTGTCTTCCTTGAAAAAGGATGAAGACTCCTATATGAGTATTTTTGCCGAAAATAAAGGAAAAGGACAATTGCTTTGGGAGAATATTGTGGACTGTCAGAAACGGTACAATTTCCAACAGACGGTCAAGGAATACCCAAAGTATTCTAAAAAATTAATTAATATAAGAAAGTGCCTGAAGCAGAAGCAGGCTTCGAGTCATTATTCCTATATTCATAGTTACGATTTATCTACCTCCACTTTAAAAGAAGATATAAACGCTTATGATTTTAATGAAACAGTTGTGCACAGTAAACCTGACGGCGCTGCTAAAGAAGACAGCATGAGTTTAACATTTGAAAATGACGATCTAAACAATCACGAATGCATGGCTTCAATTTGCGGAGTTTTGAAACACATGCTATCTGAAGAAATATCCGTACCATCTACCGATGACGATATTGCAATGCCCAAGTGGCTTAGATGTTTCTTCAGCTCCATTACAACTACTACTTGCGATAATGTCAGATTGTACATGTTGAAAGTTGTCTTGAACATGCAAATTGTGTTTAAACCATATGCAAAGTTCTTTCTTGGGCCAATAATGCGTGCGGCATATTCATATCTGAAGGAAAATCAGTTAAATTACATTATCTTTGATGTTATAGAAATGTTGATAGATTGGCAGACCGCATCTTCTCGGGAGGCGATTGAATCGACACTTAGCAAGAACAAGGCTGAGGTGCAAAAGCTTTGGGAAATAATCATCCAAAAAGTAATCGTAATAAAGACCAATGGGATTTCAAGAAGTGTTTATAATTACAATATGAATATGGTTAAAGTAATACTGGAAGTGTGGAGTTCCTACTTAAAGTTACCAGCAAATTTAAGTTATAAGATGAAAGCTGCGCCAGGACCTGCAGTATATTTGATATTAATTTGTTTCGTGAATGGAATGGAGAGAGAGATTATTCAGAACAACGACATCTTACAATTTCTAGAGAAATCGTTAGAAAACTGGCAAGACGACGAAGAAACAATTATACAATGTTGCGAATGCATGGGTTTGATATTGAAGCTTCTGGGCGAAGACGAAGCATCGGCGAACAGAAAATGTGCCTTAATCGATAAAATTCGAAGTATATTCAGACAGATGCAAACACGGTTTGAAAGCAGACAGATGAAATGCATTCGTGCGGTGTGCAAGAATTATCCGACCGCAGCTATGATTTATTTCGAATTTGTTCCAGGAAATATGTTCAGAGTCGATGCTCAGGGCAAGTCGAATTGCTTAGAAATCTTTCTAGTATGCATACCGAATCTGACTGTGGATCAGATATTGAAGGAACTAGCTTACATGAAGTTCCGTGATTTGTTAGAAAATAGGATTCTACCTTGCGAAAGAATAGCATTCAAAATTATCGACACTTTAGTTCCCATACTGCCTGCGTCAAATATTTTATCCCTGGCATCTTTAGCGTTGCCTTACGCGAACCACGAATATTCTGACTACAGAGAAAGTTTATACAATATATTCATAAGTATTTACAAGAAGTATGCAACAGATACTTCCGGTAGTAACGATGTAGCAGAACTCTTGAAAATGAGCAAACAAATATTACTTAATGCATTACTGGATTCTGCAGAAAAATTACAAGAAATGATACTCGATTTCTGGACACAAGATGCACAATTAACAAATACCTGCAACGAAAGATTGCTTGAAGCTCTGAACACATATACGCCCAGTGTTGGACAGAATTTTTTACCGTTCGTCCTGTTGCTAATTCTAGATCTTACAAAAAAATCAAGAAGCTATACGCAGAAGTTGTTCGAGCCTTTATATGAATGCAGCTATAGGGATTACAAAATTGCTCTTTCATGGAGGACTAAGAACTTAGGATCGAAGGCTCCCCTTTTTGCTCCATCGCTAACTAGTCAAATGAATCAAACGTTTACCCAAATGAGTGCTGCAATACCAAATACATCTTCTGATTTTACGTTCGCCAGCTCGTTCTACGATTCCAATGTTGAATTGGAACTTCGAGCAACTCAGGAGGCTGTATTCGAGCCAACCTATGTTAACAACCAATCTACAGCGATGCCCGGCGATTTAGAGGAAGATGACACGTTCAAAGTACCAAAAGTACCGGAACCGGCTCACAATAAAAAGTCGAAACGCTTTCTGAGCAGCGCAAGCGATCTCACTGCGGTTATACGTCAGAAGGAAATCAAGAAAAACATACTGCATGCTGAGATGATAAGGGAAGAAGGTGCTCGACAAAGAAGTAGCGTTAAACTTTTTAGAAAGTATAGGATCGGTGATTTTCCAGACATAGAGATATCACATGCTGCACTAGTCGAACCATTGCAACAGCTGGCAAAGAAAGATTCATTAATCTGTAAGGACTTAACAGTTTCCATTGTCTGCTCGTTGCTTAAACACTGTAGATCCGATAGTTTTGTAGAGAAGCTGGCAGATAGTATGAAGTACGTCGTAGAGAACGAAGAAAACAGCAATTCTACGGTAACTGCAGTCTTGGAAATATTATTGAATACCCGGATAACAAATTGCTCGCCTGAAGCCGTTGCGAGGGTCTCCAGGTCGAACAGTTTGAACTTCCTCGGATCGCTTGTCCTGGAGGAGAACTTAATTTACGGATCAAGACCTATTGAATCACCGAAGAAGAAGAGGATAAGGAGAGAAATTGAGAGCGAGTCGTCCTCTGAATGGCTGCAGTTAACGAATCTTTACGAGTCTATGAATGATATCGATATAGTTCTTAGTATTTTTCAGAATCATATTACCGACGAAGATATGCAGGTATATTTATATTTGTCTGCAGCTTCATTTGAATTACATTGACCATTTATTTTGATTACTTGCCCACTTTAAATCTTTTAATCTTTTAGATCGCATCCCTCGCGCAGGCATCTAACAATTGGATGAAAGCAAAATCGGCGTACGAGAAGGCATATGAAACGGAATCAGAAGTGGTCAAAGAACACTGTCTTCAGGGTCTGTTCGAATGTTTAGGCCATTTGTGTTGTTGGGACGAGGTCGATAGACACGTAAAGCGGAAACTGAATGGACAATTGGATAACATTTGGAATGATCCATGGAAAGAATGGATGTTCCCTTGGCTGTTCGAGGCGCATGTTCGTAAACTGATAAATCAAGACTACAACGATGAGTTTAATGAAGACATCAATGTAATGCAATGTTGGCTGAGCGACGACACTAAAGTGAAACATATGAAACGTTTCTTTGGGGAAGAGTCATCGATGTTTTTCTTGCACAATCAGATAGAAGTCGCACGTGAATTTTTGTTAAATACCATGGACGAATTGAGGGAGCAATGGATAAGACTTCATCCGCTTTCTACTCAATTAAGAGTTCACAAGCTTCGAAAGATACGCATTATCAATGATGTCGATCAATTTATAAAGACATTGAGACCAGCAAAGGATTTGGATAAACCGTGCGATTTATCGAAAGTTTTAAAATTCTGGAGAAATAGTATGCCCTCAGCACAGGATGCGATTCTTCCATGGGATAAGTTAATTTCTTACAGAATATATTTCGTTAATTCGTTCTTAACTGATAAATTGCAGCAATGGAACGAGAATCTAACTCAAAGCGATTCAGAGAGTATCCAGGCCGAGGAAGGAAATGAAATCTCGCATAGTTTGCGTACGTCCACTTTTAATATGAGATTGAAGATGATTGAGGCAGCGTTGACTCAACGAAATAAGTACATAGGTAAAAAATATTTGCGCCAGTTAGAGCAGAATAAAGAGCATTATTCGCTGGATATGAAACATCAGTTCTTTTTAACCGGGGCGAGAATCAAGTATCTGAATGGAGACATTGAAACAGATATTGAGAAGAAGTTATCAAACTATACATCGTCTTGGAAGTACTGTCACAACCTTCTCCAGGAGGAACTTGAAGGCCCCATGAGTGTTAATGCTCGAAGACAAATTAGTAAGATCGCGTCAAAGATTGTAGAGGTGAGCGAAGACAATGAAACGTTTTCTGAATTGTTAACTAGTAACAGTACAATTTTGAAAGAGATAAACGTGGAAAGCACTGACTTATCTGCAATCAGAGATACGTTGGAGACTTACAGCTTCAATCATTTGAAAGCCTGTTGCGATACAACCACCACGAACATCAGGGAATGCTATTTCATTCTTTCAAAGTATTGCTACGAAAACTTATCTCGAGGCACGAATAACGCTCAATTGAGCAAAGAATTTGTTCGTTCTATATTGAAAGCAATGAGTTATGGGTCTTTGGAAGCAGCCCACTATTTCCCCTGCTTGTTGAAACCTGAATATTTCAATGATCAGGAGACGAAAGATATTTTCATGAACGAGAGTGAAGGGGTTCAAACATGGCTGTTCCTTTCTTGGCAAGCGCAACTGTTCTCCAATTTGGGAACATCGATCGCCCCTTTAGTTGTACCTATTCTGAAACGAATCGTTGAAACTTATCCCGGCGCGGTATTTTACACGTTTCGTTTGACTGTCGAAACGAACCCTGCACTTTTGAACGAGCCAAGTACTTACGAAATTCGGAAAATTCTTTACAACAATCCGGAAATAGATCGATTCTTGTTAGCGATGCAATATTTAGTTCAACCAGAATTATATTTACAATACTATTTATCCGAATTTGTGAAGAATTTAGCTCTTGGGACGGCCACGGCTGTAGATATTCTATTGAAGAAGGTATATCCAAATACTCGGGAAAATAAGGGCGATCCAAAACCGGGATGCATCTTCAGTGAGATTGCGAAGTACAAAAGCAAGATAAAGGAATTGGAAAACAAGAAACCTGAAGAAATCAAGCTACGAGTAGTTAAAATCATCGAGAGTGTTAAGGAGTTACTTCAGAAACGTAAAGACAGATACAAATTGCAAGATTATAGTCCTTGGTTGGTCAATTTCCCTGAGCGAGGCATAGAGATACCTGGCCAGTACACAGGTAATAGAAAGCCTATGCCTCAGTATCATGCAAGGATTATAAAGTTTGAGCCCACTGTAAAAGTCATGCAGTCGATGCGTAAACCTATCAGAATCACCATGATTGGGAACGATGCGAAAGAGTATCATTTTCTAGTCAAATTCGGAGAAGATCTTCGACAAGACCAAAGACTGCAACAATTGTTCACCGTCATGAACAAAACACTATACAGCGATGCAGCCTGCAGGCAAAGACAATTGTCTATCGATACCTATCAGGTAAATGGCAATACCGTATTAAAAAATTTATCAAAGCTTTAAAATGAGGAATAATTACTTCTGTCGTTTTCGTCAATACAGGTAATTCCCTTGTCCAGAACGGTAGGACTTATACAATGGGTAAATAATACCCGATCACTGCAAGAGTTAATACACTTCACTCTATCGAAGGAGGAGATAGGTCGATATGATTCTATACCTGGAGGCTATAGGGAATGGATGCGCAACGCTGCGCCTTCGAAAAAACAACACGAATGGTATAAAGAGGCGACGCAGAAGTACAGTGCCCACAAAGTGGTCGCTAAAATGAACGAGTTCATAGGAAAAACTAAATGGGACAGTTTACGTAAAACGTTGACTGTATTATGCCCGTCTATAGAAAGTTTCGTTACGTTGCGTCGAAATTTTATCACCTCTTACGGTACCATGTGCGTTGCACATTGGATCTTAGGGATTGGTGATCGTCATCCGCAGAATACATTAATTGCCATTGATTCGGGACGTTGCTTGGGTATTGACTTTGGTCTAGCCTTTGACGCTGGAGTTGATCAAAGGATTCCGGAGTTAATGCCTTTCCGCCTAACGCCACAAATTCTTGGCTTATTAAAGCCATTTACTGAAAAGGACCTTTTGGGAACAGTAATGATTCACGCGTTACGAGCAGTAAGAAACGAACAGGGACCCATTCTGTCTTGCTTGGACGTTTTCGTTCATGAGCCATTGAACTGGACTGAACACATTAATAGAGGGTTGAGGGAAAATGTAGATGAGGATCTGACAGGTAACTCGTAACACAATGAAACATTTGAATTGTTAAATAAATGCATAAGCTGCCAGTGTTATTTTCATTTTGTTTTATTCATAGATATCAAATGGGTGCCAATAAAAAAGATTAATGCAGTTACAAAAAAGTTGAACGGAATCAAGCCGTCTCTGATTACACTACAGCAACTAAAAGAACAGCATAATGACAAATATTTCGACAGATATTATGCTATAGTGACTGGAGATGAAGATGTTAAACGTACACGAGCAAGAATGAAAGATAATCTGTTAACTCCTGAGGAGCAGGTAATATTTCACCAAGTGCCATTCCTCTGATCATTTATTAATATAATTTTTTAAATTTGTAGGTCGTGTGCTTGCTAGATCAAGCAACCGATTTAAATATTTTAGGTCATACGTTTGTAGGATGGAAACCATGGCTTTAAAATGTCCGAATTTATAATATTTATGGTACACAAAATTATGTTCAAAAAATGTTCACTTTTAATACACTGATCGTACATTACAAATTACAATACTTAATACAGTATTATATTGTCTTCATATAATTCTTATCATTAGTACAAGAAAACGTAACTACGTTTCTCATCGTTATTATTAGTTTTCTTATTTGCAACTTTTAAATAAATTTTATATAGAGTTTTAAATTGAAAAATTATAAGTATATTCTTAAACTAACCGATAAGATGAACCAAAATAGACCCGAACATTTATTTTTCGTTTCCTTTTTGTTTAACAGACTATTGTACCATAATCCTACATTCTGCATACAATAAATTATATTCGCATTAAATTATCTCAACCGTAAAGCTGAAACGTCAGTTATTGCATAACATGAAATAAATGGTCTCACATTATACAAAACTTGAGATCTTCGTGAATATTCGCTTGCATAAAGCATTCTTTTACTAAATTCGTATACAAATTAACCTCTTGTATTTCATTAAATGTTTACAATACTTGTGATATCATATATTACAATAAATCATCTGGACAATATTTAACATTGCTGCAATTGATCTTGCAACTGTGCATACCGCACTTGCAATACGCGTTCTCGTTCTGTTTGCCTGTTAACATCTTCCATAAGCGCGTTTACTCGCCTCGGCACAGCCGCTTCTTCTTGTGATTGCAAAAATTTGAACGTCGAAAGTTCTAAATGCGCTTGTTCTATTTGTTCCCATAGATCGTGTAATTGTTTCGTTAATACTTGTGCCCTGGTCTGTTATGAAATTATTGTACAAATTAATATCAATTTCTGTAACGTCTTGTAACACATTTTTTTATTAAAAGAAAGAGAAGACAATATACCTGATAACCGCCGGTCAAAACTTTTAGTTTCTTTTCCATTCTTGCTGCCCGTTTAGCTTCGCCGGTCATATGCATACGATTTTCTTCCAATTTTCTCTCGCAAGCCTCTACTCTATCCTTTTTCGAAGCTAATGTTGCTCGCGTGTATCGTTTTTGTGTTTCCAGATACAATATCTGAAGAAAAATGTATTAATCAATTACGCTGTTAACATATTTATCAAATGGTTAATATTTTAACAATATAAAGCATGGATTTATACCTGTGATAGGCATTCTTCCCATACAGTTGTATAAGAGTCCAAGCTTAGTTCTCCATGCGCCATGCCATCTTTCACTACCGACATTTCTTCGACCAAAAGTTTTTTAGCCTAAATTAAATGGACATTAAGATAAATTACACCACGAGTTTTTAACGAATGAAATAATTATTTCGCCCAATTAACTTACAGCAGTAAGGTCTTCTTCCTCGAAATTAACATATGGATGCTGTTCTAAGTATGACTGTGCCTGAGCTACTGAACTCGCGGCACCTTTTCGATTTTGCTGCAACGGATTCTGTAACGAGTCGTGCTGCAGCATCGTGATCATTTCCCTTTTAATCAGTTCTTCCGCCTAATACAAAATGTTCACACATAGTTATATGGTTATTACGCAAATACATCATATATTCAATAGATATATGATTATACCCTTTGCAAATCCGTCAATGGAGTATCCATAAATGGTCTTAAGATATTCATATTTACATCCACTGGTCGTGGTAAATCTCGTTGTATGACTTGCGATCGCCTAGCCAATTCCTTCTTCCCTATGAAATGTAGTATTATTAGATAAACAATTTTATATAAAACACATCAATTTCTTTGCAATAAATTTTTCTCATACTCTGTTCTAGCAATTCTTGCTGTTGTTTGGCATCTATATCAGCCTGATCTTCAACGACCTCTGTTGCACTCGAAGTCGTATCTTCTTCTTTTGTTTCTCCTTCGGGGACTACTATTTCGTAATCATTACGCGGTGCTGGAAGTGAACTTAGACCGGCACGCAATTGTTCCTTCACTTGTTTCTGAATTAATGGTGTTTCCGAGCCATCTATATTCTCATTTGGATTAATGCTCAGCTTATCGCGAACTGGCGTAGTGGCCAGAACTCCGTTTTGCGTTCGTGTAGATGCTGGTGTATTAAAGGAATTAGCTGGTGTTCCATCGCTCCGTTGCGAACGGAAGGGTGTAGCCAGAATAGTGTTTGGTGTTGCCACAGCGTTTGCGGATGGCACAACGCTGGTAAAATCAGAGTTATTCAGCGGAGTGTTTAATCCACCTGTATGAAGAATGAAGCAATAAAATTAATATCTCGAATATGTTCTTTCTAGATACCGTTGTACCAACCTTTCAATGGTGTATCGACGTGAGTAAGGGCCATAACATTTTGCGCCTCTTGAAGAATTCTATCCGTAGCGGCAGGTGTCCGTGGAGTTACTGCTGCATTAGTAGGTAAGGAATAATCAGCTAATAAACTGTCCGATAATGTGATACCACTTTCTGTCGCGACTTCACGAGCAACCTGTTAGTAATAATACTAAATAAATTCGTGTTTTTTGTCTTTTTTCATGCAAAACAATTGTGTGCACGAGAATTCGAATATACCTCCGATGCTCTACCAAGCTTCACTACTTGCTGCAACTCTTGATCGGATATCTGCGGTTCTGGCAAAACTAGTTTACTTCTTTTCTTTATCGGCTCCTCATTATTCAACATTCCCATTGGAATATCGTTCTCTTTACGTTGCTTTAATTTTTGTTTGTCCTTTCTGCGCTCCATCTCTTCCTTTTCTTGCCTCAATTCACCATCCAAGTGTTGCTGTCTCATCTTTGAGAAATCAATAGCGAGCGGATCGACATGCTCAATAGATGTATCATAAAATCCAGACGCTGGTCGTTTCTCGAAAGGAATCTCGGAATTGTAATTCACGCCGCGTTTACGTTTGTTCTTTTGCGATACAGTAATACCGGCAGCTCTCAGTTCTCTACGTTTCTGTAGCGCGGCAAGCCTGCGTGCCTCCTCCAACTGCTTTTCCCTGGCCTTACGTTTTGCTTTCTTACCCTGAGTATTCGCAAGCCTGGCACGCGCCTCGGACAACATTTCCAATTCTACAAATTACTAATTTTATTATTGTTATATACAACAAGAAATATCGGCTTTCACAGCGGTATCTTACCATCTTCGTCCATATCTTTAGGATCAGGCCTAGCCGGTTTTGTTTCAGGATTCGGATCTATCTCTCCAGGTTTCAACTTGCGCGGATCATCCGCCGCATCGTCTCCCTCTTCTTTTTTTTGCGCCTGATCCCTGATAAAACAAAGAACAGAAAAACATGCAGAATTGAACAGCAATACAGACACATCAATTAACGGTCACAACGTGAATTCAACTCACAGCAAATATTCGTAGCGTTCCAAACATTGGGCGGCCGTGCGTCCGATAATTGGGGCGATTGTTCTCCATTGCGTAGGCATTAATTTCGCAAGATGAAGAAGCTTCTCGTCTTCCTCCCTGCTCCATTCTGTCTTTTTGATACTCGGATCTAACCATTCGAACCAACGTGCTTTACACTGTTTGGCAGATTTTCTATGCAAAAGCGATGCTATTCGGCTCCATTGGTTTTTGCCATATTTCATAACAGCAGCTTTCAAAATTTCATCCTAGGAAAATAATAATTCATGGTAAAGGAAAAAAAAGCATCTCTCGTAATTGAAACGTATATAGGTAGCAGGTTAGGAGTGAATTGTTACCTCGGTGTTGCGCCAAACGCCGCCCTTTATCATAATACGCGGCATTTTGTATATATATTTTTATACTTTCGCTCGACGAAAGAGCAAGGAAATAATAGGTTTGTCTCGTGCGTTGCTTTATTTATTTCACAATTAATAACAACCGCAAGCTATCAATAGTAACGTCTGTATTAATGCTCAACTGTGGCGGTCGATGCGATGCGAGAGACATCTTCGAAAAATAACGAGATGTACACTTTTTTCAAATTTGTACAACACTTTGGCCTACAAATTAATTTGAATGATTTTTATGATACATGGCAAATGGAACCTACTTAATATTCAATAGAATTATGAATTTGTTGTTACATAGTACACAATAATTAGGAAAATATATTTTCGCTAATAAATTACATATGTGTATTAAAATTTGATTGTAGATATCAGTGGTGCATATAAACAGATATATAAGAAACAAATATCTAAATTTATTATGCATAAATTAGTTTTCATATACAATACATTTGTACATAACAATTTTCGAAAAATTACACTAATTACATAATATTTTACTGTACCTAAATGGCTAAGGTTTAAATTAAAAAATTGTCTGTTTCACTGTTTCCCCTTCACTCTTCATACTTTATAGATAGGAACAGAATAGTCTGTACATTTATAAAGATTTAGCTCTAGTGTAAACTGCAATAATATTTGCAGTTTATACAATGAATATGAAAACTGAACATTTACACGTTTTTCTACAAATCGATTAAACAACTACTTATTTTAACAACGATACATAATATATACAGCATTAATCTTTTTGTTTGATGTAAACTTGAGCAACATTGCTAACATAACACTTGTTAAAATCCTTTTTTTTTTAGATTAAAAGTATCATGATACAATATATAGTATCATTACATGTTTATCTTAAATCAATTTTTAGGCATATTATTCGTACTACATTCTAATTATTTTCTGTTTTTTCTACATTTGTGTTCGACTGTAGTGTCTCAATTACTAATTTTATTAAAATGAATATTTTATAAAATTTGAAATTCTATTATTAACATGTATTCAAGCTGCATACATTCATTTATATCATTTGCTAATGATAAATTATCTATTCTTTCATTTCAACTGTCATTTGGTTCAGTTCAATTTAAGTAAAATGAAATTTCTCTATTCACAGTAAAAGAGTAACATAGTGTGTTGTTTAGCAATTTACTTTTTCATTAATAATTTATAGAATGCTTATATTAATTAATTCGATGAATAAATACAGTGTATCATTTGCACGACCTGCATTGATGATATGTGAAAAATAATTCGAAACTTAATTTTTTTTAAGGTCTTTGACTTTCAAGGTTTCCAACTGAGGAAACTATCTTGTATAACTATTTGTTTAAATATGCTATGTGTAACAGATTGCGGAGCTTTACGATTACGTTGAGCTTCTAAAATATACGAAACTTTATCTCTTGCCTCGCTCCGAGAAATATCACCTCTAAGACCTAATAGCCTGACCAAATGATCCTCAGTCATGTCGGGATATTTTTCGACCAAGGAATGCAAATCAAGAGAAAGGATCTCAGAATCCTCGCAACGTAATACCTCTGCAAGACGTTTAATTATTTCAAAGGGCGAATTAAAGTTCCCTACTTTCGGTGCTATTCTATTAAAGAAGTTCTTCAATTTGTCTGCCTCGGTCATTATCTTCGAGGTGCACGTTAAACATTCGTCATACGTTTTCAAAGATATCTTTTTTTGCAGCATTGCAGAGATATAACGTTTTGCAATAAGATTCTGTGCCTCCGTGATAACGTATTCAAAATTTTTCGGGCTTAAATGATTGTAGTCCTGAAAGTAATCTTCTAGAGTCACACAAATGGTTTCCACAGGAATCGGAGATGAGAGCCATTTGGGTGTAATCAAGTCTTGAAATTGCAATTCTAAATCTAAGAAAGATTCTTCCAGTAGTATGGCAGCGGCTTCGTTTCTTAGTTGCTGATAATTCGATAATAAATTTTCAAATTTAACAGTCGCATCTCCACTTGCATTAGAGACCCAGTATAACTGCTTCATTTGTTGCGCTAGTTCTGTGAACTGTATACAATTATTAACAATTGTAATCATATGATGCGTAAAGTAAGGTACTTGGCTTCTGTCTTCAAAATGTTTTCCCTTAAATTCCAGTATTGCTTGTCTGTACATAAATCCATATTTAATTACTTGCTCGATACATAAAACTATAGCCTGGGCTGTTAACTGTACGCTAATGGTTTTTGTGACTTGGAGATTTTGATCAATCATTTGAAATATAATCACAGGTGCTGCTGTATGATAGTATGCTTCCTGAGAGTTTCCTTCGGGTAGGACTCCGTACCACCAATCAACTTTCTCCGTTTCCAAGGTCTTCTTCATCCAATCTTCATAATTCTGACACATGTTCTTTAAATATTTTTCTTGAAGATCGTTTATAATTTCCGAACTCAATAGAGGACCAATATTACTCGTGTCTATATTTAGCTCCGGGTGTTGCATCAATTCTGGTCCAGTGTAAGTGTTCATAATCCACGATAATAAAGATACATATTCATTTCCTTCTAAACCATTGGCAATAATGTCCTGCAAATGTTGTGACAAACTTGTATGATACATGTTAACAAAAGTTGTTACAATATTATACCAAGGTGGGAAGCAAGGTTCGCAAAGAGTTTTACCGACTCTCAAGTCTTCCAAAATCAAGAGTCTCGTTAGCTCTAAATATCTGACCAACCACATTTTATTATCTACCCTTTCCTCAACATGAGTTCCTTCGATTCTATTCGCTACAGCCTTTTCTAAGACTCTCATAGACATATCTTTCCACTTCTTAGGTCTTCCCGGCGGCATAAACCCGCTTTGTTTATGTCTTTGAATAGCGAAGCGATCTGCGTTTTCTTCTCTTTCTATAATCCTTAAAGCAGTTACAATTACAGTGGGCTCCTTTCTAACTGTGTTCAATGTACGACTTAATACTAATCTAATTTGCTTTTCCATCAGCTGGGAAAGCATTTCGACATCTTCTAAACAAGCTTTGAGCATGACAGTGTCCGCCAGGGATTGATTTGGAAGTTTGTGTAGCTCGTACAATAAATCGTCTCTAGAGTTTTCGAGATCCATAATGATCTGATGAGCGTACAAAAGATTTCCCTGATTTATCCATTGTTTAGTCATTTCGACGCTCTCCGGCAAAGTGAACGTATGCTTCAGATTTTCCTTGGCGGTAACGTACTGAGAGTGACGCATGTTTTCTTCTTGCACCGCTTGTAATTTTGCGCTAAGTTCTGGTACCTTGTGGAACAATTCATTAATGTCATTCAAATCCTGCTTGACAGAAGCTATACTTTCTAGAGAACTTTGAAGCTGTTCGGAACCAACGTGCACACCGTCTAATTGACTTTGCATTGCAGTTTTGAGCATAGTATCAACGGAAGCTTTCTTCCGGCTTCTCCGACGTTTGTACATATCAATTTTCTCCAATTGACCTGGTCGTTGCAACAAATTAGACACGTATTTAGTGGCTCTTGCCTTGGCCTCTTCCTCCAATTTTTGTAAGTCGTCCATTTTTAGTGGCCTTTTATTCGATTATTTAACAAAACACCGACTGTACAAAGAAATTAACTGTAATATCTAAATTAATTAGTTCGTTTAAAGGGGGACCGTGTAAAAAGGTTATTTTGACATTTGTAAAACCTTGGTTAGGCTTGTGTCTTAAGATGTGTTCACATTGAACCGGCTATGTCGTCGATATTCATCATAAGGACATGCCACAATGTTTTACACGCAATATTGTTACCGTGTAAATGCACATTGTTATTATCTAACTTGCATCATCTCCAATGAGAAAGGAGCATTTAAATACATAAGTACGTATTCAATTGCAGGAAGTGGCGCTTCAAAAATAGGGTTAGTTCGATAAGAATGAAAAGAATCGCTCTTGTACTTATTGGAATTTGGATATAATTAAATGATACAAATGCATTTCTTAAAAAGATTGTCTGGAATAATCGATCCGCGTAGCAGAATTTATCTGAAAAGATGCTTAACCTCTCAATCGTCGGCAAATGTAGAGGTTAAGGCAGAGCAAAAAGGTAAACAATTGCTTTTTTATTTCAAATACATTTTATCCTAACGCTTTCTGATTACATATCAATTATTTTAGAGAAAAGTATTATAGTGGATCACGTGGAAAATGTTGCTCTGATTGGTATAAATCGGCCCGACACAAAGAATGCTTTGAATGTTGCAACCGCACAACAGTTATCGGATGAATTGGAAAAATTCGAGAACGACGAGAATTCTGTAGTCGGTATACTTCATGGGATAGGCGGAACATTTTGCAGCGGCTACGATCTTGCAGAGATCGCGCAATACAATGGAGAAAATGAAGAGGTTTTACCGCAGTTCGGACCTCTGGTAGATTGACGGAGATAAGAAATATTTTGTGTAAAGATTATCAAACTATTAAGCTGCAATTTGTAATGGTTTTAGGCGAACAAAATTGAGTTAAGTAAAAAACCCCTAATAGCTGCCATAGATGGTTACGCTTTAGGTGTAGGGTTCGAACTTGCTTTGATGTGCGATATGAGAGTAATGGAAGCAAATGCTGTACTAGGATTCTGCAACAGACGTTTTGGAATTCCTATATTGTGCGGTGGTACAGCCAGGTTGCCGGCTTTAATTGGCCATTCAAGAGCAATGGATCTTATATTGACTGGTCGTTTAATTGAGGCAAAAGAAGCCTTGACATGGGGCCTAATTAATCGTTACACAAGCACTGGTACAGGTATAATTCAACTTACTATAAGGAGCAATAAAATTCATTAGCATAATGTATGTGAAGCATAGCGAAAGACCAATATACTTCGTTTAATTTACAGTCATAGGTGATGCAGTAAGCTTGGCAAAATCGTTACTCAAATTTCCGCAGAGGACATTGCTTGCTGATCGTGCTTCTGTAAATTTTGCTACATTCTCTGCTAAACAAATAGAAGAATCTGTACAGTTTGAGAAAGACAATGCATCTCACTTGTTGTTTGAGGAGGGAGTTAAAGGTGCAAAGAGGTTTGTTACAGAGGGAGTAGGAAGGCACGGAAAATTTTACAATATTACGAAAGTAGATACAAAGTTTAAGGAGATAGATAAAGATCTTGTGTAAAAATTCTGTATAGGAATATATATGCATATTCTCTACAGATTTTGTACATAGAAAGCTGTTCTTTTTATAAGTATGACTGTCATGTAGTATATGTATATCAAAAATACATACAAATTTTATGATACAATTAAATATGTTCAAAGTAATTTGAAGTCACGGTAGTCTGTTCGTGTTACCGCCCTTCTTTACTGAAACTCTAACAGATGAATGCTTTCTGGGCAAGGCCTGGGATCTTAATATCATATCAGCGCATTTCTTTGCTGCTTTTCCAGAAAGGAGTGGTACAATATTTACCATTTGACCATTTTCATCGCCTATATATTATGGGAAATGATACTTTTCTTTTGTTAGAAATAATATTATGCAAAATATATCGAACTTACGTCCAAATGTAACTACCAGATATATTAAATTTGCTTCGAATACATCAATACCAGATGTGTATGGTCCAAAGAACGAAACTTTTCTTAACTGACAATTAATTTCGTCACATAAATCGAATTCACCTGTAAATACTCAGTTCATTATATTTATTATAGTTAAATGTACATCGTGCCTACTTGTAGCATTCAGTCCAACTGTATTTCGAATATAATTTAATATTAATTTCAGCGGGCAGTCAATGTTCACTAAAAATTCTCTATCTATCTCCTCGAAATGCATATTCTCTTCGTTGTTATAAACAGGAACTACGAAATGAATAATACATGATACATTATTCGTTCAATGAATATTTTCTAACAAACATTGTCTCACTAGCGTATTTGATTCGTATCATCGACATTGTACAGCGATGTTTTATACTGTATTCGAAACTATATCGATAATATAATTATCAAATAAAGATAAAACGAAGGAATTGGTGTCGATTATTTCTCCTACAAAAATATCATCATCCGTTATATCGTTAAAACAATTGAAGAACGATCGAGATTTCAATGCTGATTGATATTTATTCCTGCTTGACTTATTCGATTCCTTTTCAATTCATTTTCGTCTAAAGATCCCTTCATAATTTTCCTCTCTTCTGTTACATGTACTTACTAATATATTTCTTGTGTGTGCAGGTTTCCTGGGCAAAGCAATGAAGAGCATTGTCCGACCCTTCTCATTGTGCATAAGAGCAAGAAAGAAGGTAGAAGAACTTTTGCCACATACTTTAGTTATCCTTTTCTTATATTAAATTAATTATAAAAATAGTTTGTAACTATTAGCGCATAAGATTAATTTAGAACAATTGTGTAATTAATTGTTATGTATACTTATTATATATACTTTATTTTATATTCAGTTTATTCGGTAGATCTTATATAAATTTTGATATTACTTATATTACTATTACAAGTTCTACTGAATGTGCTAAATATAAAATGAAAGATGTAATAAATAATTTACATATGCACAAGTTACACAATTGTTGTAATGGTTGTAATAAATAATACAAGATCTAGTTGTACGATGTATTGTAAATAGATATAAAAGAATAGTTCATATAAGTATTACTTTGTAAATTTAAACTACAACATTTCTGTAACTTGTACCTTCATCAATTAATTTAAATAAATCATTAATGAAAGGAATTCTACTGCTCTTGTTATTTTCAATCCTTAACAATCCTTGAAAAGACCTAATTCCAATTCCTTAAACAAGTACTACCGTGCAGGAACTTTAAATGCAAAGTTCACAAGCGGAGAACTTGTAAAAATAGACCTGCACATTATTAAATTATGCGCTAAGTATCCAGGATTTAATACAACATCTTGATGGGAGCCTCTGAATGTAAGTGCTCGGAAATTCCTGGAACGTGACGTCATTTCCAAGAATTGCTGCAATGGAAGACCTCCTCGCACATCATATTCTCCTAATACAAATCCACGATTTTCAGTAGAAATTTAAGTGCCGAAAATCTTGGATTTGTATCAGGAGAATATGATATGCAAGGAGGTATTCGTTCTCAGAAATGAAGTCACATTCCAGGAATTTCCGAGCGCTGAAATTTCTGAGTTTCTGGCAAAAATATCTCGCTGAAAATCGTGGATTTGTATTAGGAGAATATGATATGCAAGGAGGTATCCGATAGCAGCAATTCTCGGAAATGACGTCACGTTCCAGGAATTTCCGAGCGCTCTGATTTCTAGATTCCCGAACAAATTTTGCAAGAAATGAAGACTGAAAATGATTGAGAATTTCCTGCTACTAAGTTTAATAACGTATAGGGCAATTTTTACAAGTTTCTCGTTTCAGGACTTTGCATTTAAAGTTCGTCCACGGTACTTTTTGTATAAGGAATTGGAATTAGATTCTTTCAAGGATTGGTAAGGTATGAAAATAAAAAGAGCAGTGGAATTCTTTTCATTAAAAGTTTATTTAAAGTAATCAATGAAGATACAAGTTACAAAAATGTTGTAATTCAAATTTACAAGCTAATACTTATGAATTATTCTTTTATATCTATTTACAATACATCATACAACTAAATATTGTATCAATTCTAAACTAACATTTATGTAACATAACAAATACTATAAACATAAGTAATCTAATACTTATAAGCTATTCTTTGAAGTTGAGCGAAAAGTCTCTTTTCGCCGATTCTTTAATTGTTTATAACTTTTAAACCACAAATGCCATATTTTTGAACCTGTTGGGGAAGGTAGCTATGGTTCGTAGTTTTAATTTAAGACCAATCCGGTTAAAAAATACGCCCTAGAAGCCGAGCAAAACGCAATTGTTTAAATTAACGATGTAATCCAGAAATTTGGTTTTGAAGGCGCGGTAAACTGCGAAAAAGGCCGCAAACGAGAGATGGCGCCACATGTCTGATTATCGACGGTCTGTAGGGCAGTAGAGCCCTACTACCATTTCCAAGTCACACACAACGTTACCCACAAATTTTTAAAAAATTTGCATCTCGGCTCCTAGTGGTTATTTTTAAATAAATAGGGTGTCAAATGAAAGGGAAACGAATGAGCTACACAGACAAAAATATCCCGTTGCTGTAACTATATCCAGTTGACAATTTGCTTCAATTTTTTAAAAAGTTTATGCCGGTCATAATTATAATTATCCTATAATATTATAATAGTAATTCCTGTATTATCGATCACGCGTGGCTGTTTATTTATTCCTTTACCACATGATTATGTATACTTTATGTATACTTTACGTACTTACATATATGTATACATTCAGGTTTACCAATGTGATCTGTAAAACTACTTTGCGAACGCTTGTACAACACAAAATTCGTGCGTTTTATCAATATTATTCAGCAAAGTAAAACGAATTTATATTATTATGCTCATAACGTTGAATTTATTGCAGTTAAATTACGAGGGTATACCTTCCAGCAATGTCAACGTTGTATTTCAAATTACTTCCTAACAAGTGGTTTTCCGTAAAATGATTTATTGTCACCCATGCAAATTAAATTGGTAGGTCGGTGTTAAACCTGTTGCGAAACTTGATCGAGCACTTTCTAAAAATAATACATTGATAATTTTCAATCATTTTTTACAATCACAATGAACTTACATATATTTCGATTATATGAAATATGGAGAACTTAAGTGTACGTATATTTTTAATTGAATAACGCATATATGAAAACGTTTATATGTAGAACAGTATTTTGTACATTCGGTTTAAATATTGCTTCACATTTAACTTTGAATAACACTCTTTTCAGTCGAACAGCCAAGTTCACTTTACTAAACCACCTGTTCCTAGAGCCCGTCCACCCATAAGAATCATTAATTTGGCAGATAAAAACAGTTCTTATATTGATCGAAAGTCTGAACGTCTATCGACAAAACGCACGATGCACAGAAACAACGGTCAAGATCAAGAAATTTGTGATGTATACGACAACGATGGTCAATATACAGACGATGAAGAAAGCGATGATGAAAATTGTAGTACCGACATGTTATCGAATACATCGAATAGTCTACTATTAGAATCTTTTAGAACAGCGGATAATTCCCCTCGTCGAACGCAGATGCAAAAACGTAGCTTCCAATTGCACAATCCGAATACAAGTCGTGCATTTAACGTTACAAATTCTTCTTACACGTACAAAGAACAGAATCAACCTGCAAATGGACAACTTTCAAAATTTCTCATTCTTCTATCCGTTGGAACTTTAATTGTATTCCTTGTTATAGCTTTAAGTAGCGAAACCATGCCAGATGAGAACGAAAAGGCGATATCGGATTCAGAAAAAGTAGATTTGTCGAACATAAATGATATATTAGATAAATCGATACAAATAATACAAACAAGATTTCATAATCAGAGGGCCAACATTTGGAACGATATATCAGCTGCAATATATGATGTAGCTTTGTTTCCAACGAAGCCTTCCATTATTATTTTGTTCGGTAATGGAACGGAGACGTTGGATTGCTTGGCTCAATTGCTTGGACAATTGAGCGGTAAAATATTAGGGAGCAATGATTATTTAATGCTAACGCCAAGAGACTTTCCAAACGATGTCGGACAAACGATACACAAGTTAAAAATACAAATATTGCAAAAGAAAGCAGTAGTGAGTATTTGCATGGCTTTATTCGTCTTCTCTCTAAAAAATAAGAAAGTAAAATATATAAATTGTATTTGAAAGCAGTAGTTATATCAGAGAGGAATCTTTTATAGGTAATACAGGATCTTTTGAATATAAACGCTGAGGGAGTGAAGGCATTTCACAACTTTTGTGACAAAGAAAAGCCTTTAGTTGAGCACTCGATATATATCATAACAGTGACTGTCGCTGGGTACAAATCATCGCAGAGGGAATTAGAATTTATTGAGAGGCAAATATTTAAAAGATTATCGAATCACATAAATAAAGATATGTTAGATCCACTAATAACTAGAATTACAGACGGTACTGTTGTGCCGATTGTGCCAGAACAAAGTACAAATTTCAATCGCGCAGATTGTTCCCTTTTTACATAAAGCAACCTGTGATACTTTAATAGATGTATAAACTATTATGAAGCAACAATATGTGCATGGTTTTGCCAATACAAAGAGTATTACACGTAGTATTACACACTACTCATGTATTGAACATTGGAGTGAATAAAACATTTTGTGTATTAATATTCAACTTTATTTTGTTATGTCGAATGACAGTACAGAAAAATCAACATTTTCAGATAAAGATTTCCAATGGCGATTTTGGCTGTTTCTACAAATTCTCAAAAAATATAACAAGATCGATGCCTCTGGCATGATTTCAGTTATGGTCTCGAATGACATGTTTATACAGCATTTAAAATAAAATACAATGATTAAGTTCACTTCGTACATGCCATGCCGTGTTTTGTACCTTAATAGTGTAACATGTCGGTCCTCGTCCGCGTATTGTTAAATCTGTCTTACATTGCCAATTTACAATGCGTTTCTTTATATATTGCATCACAAATGGAAAACAATCATTTCTTTCCTTTTGATTATATCAGAAAGAACTATAAAATATATCTTTCCAAAATTACAGGAGCATATCATAAAGATCTTCTCCCATCAAAATTTTAATGTTATAATGAAATATCAACGAAATAAGTTAGAAAATTATCGTAATTCTTTCATATAAAAATTTGACAAGTTACATAAATGATACATTTACATGTATGTATACATATATATATATATATATTTATATTTAAGGAAGATCAAATAAATTCGATAGATAAGTCCGTAGAAACAAATCTTCCATAATAAAATTTCAAACTATATTTTACCACTGTTTATTTATGTACGATGTGGACAACATAAAATGGCAAAATCGTTTCTACTATGCTAATACCCTATTTGGTAAGCATTTTATAAATTGGCAACAAGTACTCGTAAATTTCACACTTTGCTAAAATTTCGTGCATTAGCAAGGTGATCGACTTACGAGATTCTTATAATACAGTCCTCCTCTGTTGTAATAATTAAAGTTTGTAACTAAAAGTATGTAATATATATTTATATATATCTTGCATAATATAGCATGGTACCGTCAAACCTAAATAATAAATACATTTTATACAGTCCCAGACCTTTTATACAGAATGTCCAAAATTTAATGTGCTGTACAAATACAAATACGATCAATCGTCACAATACGTGCGCAAAATTTGTTTTTATTAACTAAAATATAAACGCATCTTCGAACAAATTAGTGTTTGATTTTTGTGGACTCGAAAAAAAAAAATTATAAAATTTTAAACCAAATAGAAAATATACCTACTAAAACCCGTAACAAAATTCATTATATTCACATTGAATTTCACAGTTGTTAAATTTGATACAAGCGAAGGAACATAGAACGTAGCAATTTTATCCATTTTTAGTAAATGTTCTGATCAAACATCTACGCCGATATTAGATAAAATATTTAACATATATATCTATGTATATATTAAAAGAAAAAAGAAACAAAAATAATAGGAATAACAGTAATTTGACATAAGTGTTATCCTTCCTTTCTTAAGGGCACTCTGTATAGAATAGCCTTAAAATTACAAGATACGTATTTACAGTAAAAAAAGTTTAATTGGTCATGTTCCTACCTAATGTAGTAGAGATGTGAGTAACGCGTCGCGAAATGTTGTCCGTGTTGGCTACGTAGTCGCGTACTTCAGTCATTAGTGTCTTGCCAGTTGTGCAAGTTTTTCGTAGTTGAGTCAGTCATACGTCGTTCGAGGTACATGTCTACCTCAGCAGTAAATCGTCCTGATCATTGTTTCCGTACTTAACCCTTTCTACTTAAGCACTAAGATATTTACTTTGTTAATTCCAATAAACTAAACGTTCCATTACTAAATACGGTTTATGTTACGAGTTCGATCTGAAACCTACCCAAATTGTGTCAAAGTTTGTGCAGATCGAAAGAAAAGCATTGTCACAATTTGGCCAAGCTTTGTGGTAAACAAACGCATTCTGTAGTAAACTTAGAACGATGCATATGGTGTAGCTAAAATAATAAGAGAAAACCACTTAGTATAACTGCGTATAAACATTTTACTCATCTTTATCGTCGAGCAAAGAACTGATCACTTCGAGATTTTTCTTCTTTTTTTTTTACTGATATTCTGTTCGATACAAACGAATTCAACGTGTTTGTTTATTTGTTTGTGTGTGTACGTGTGTGTCGGTTTCTGTGTACAAATATACCACTCTTTTGCATCAGACTGATTTTTTTTTTGTTTTTCTTTCGTTTCGGAGAGACTGCCCCCTTCGCAAGAAATAGATGTAAACGTAACGAACGAAGCAAGATTGAACCCGTTGATACATTCGAAGGTTCGATTAAAAATAATCGATTAAAATTCAAAGCCTTGAACTGGTAATTGAGGTGAATCGGGCGCTCTGAATTGAAATTGTTGCCCCTGTGCATCAATAGTCGGTACGACTCGCGTATCTTCTTCTTCGGAACCGAAGTATCGCTCAATAATATCGAAGGCCTTTTGATAGATATCTATATTCTGATGTGATTGCAAAAATTCTATTTTGTTTAGGCCTAAAACATTAAAGATAGTACATAGTGGAACCGTGCTAAATAAAAAAATAACTGCAGTAAAATAATTCCATCTCTTTCCTTTTCTTATACTTACCGAAACATTCCTCGACTAATACCGCATAGTGATTGATACCATTATGTGGAGCAGAATCTTGGTCTCCAAGGCGTAAGATATTTTCTAAACCGCTCAATGCAACTTGCACGATCTTAGGTTCCATTACTGTTAATAAATCGCACAAGGGTGGAATGCATCCCTCCGCGACAAGATAACGTATTTGATCAGGTGCACCGCCGCTCGTAGCATTAGTGATCGCCCATGCTGCTTCCTTTCGTGTCTTGAATTCGGCTTTCGCCAAAATGTCAATTAACACGGGGAATATGCCGGCGTCGATAACAGCCTGTTCGAATAAAATGCATCTGGTGTTTTTCGATCGCTAGAAATTTCGTTGCTTAGGAGAACTGTCTTTTCGCCAACTATGTACGAACCTGAATTTGTTGAGGATTTCCTGCTGTAATGTTAGAGATTGTCCAGCAAGCCTCTTTGCGAATTGTTTCACGTGGCGATTTCAATAGATGCGACAAACATTGCAGCGCAGAACAATTAAGGACGACTTGCGTTTGCACATCATCACCGGTTACTATATTACCCACTGCTCGAAGAGCAGCACTGACCACGTTTTGTTGCTGATGCCTGCAAACACAGAATAGTTCATTTTATATTTATTTCGTATCATCCAAGTACATCCGCCGATTTAGGTAATTCGTACTTAAAAAATTATATTATTACACTTACACAAGTAATTCTACCAGGCGTCTGCATACACCTGCATCGATAACAGCCTGAATCTTTTCGTTCGGTCCGTCGCTTAAGTAAGAAAGAGCCCAACAAGCATCAGCAAGAACGTCGGTATCGGTATGATTAAGAAGATGAGCTAAAACCGGCAGACACGGTGCGACTTTTGCGAAATCAGGCGGAGGAGATTTGCCTCGGCAAAGGTTCGATACTGCCCAGACCGCGTTACGCGTCATCGATAAACGTGTCTGTTTAGAGAAGAGCCTAAAATACAGTACAAATTAATTTAATGAACTTACACGAACGTAATGCAACAGAAAAATAATATGGAACTCACTGCAAGAGAGGTGGGAGAATTCCACTGGCTAAGACGTGATCCCTACATTCAGGGCTGTCTCCCGCGATGTTACCCAATGCCCAAACTGCTTGTTCCTGCACATCTTCGTATTCGGAGCCAAGCAACTGTATGAAGATAGGCACAGCTCCTGCTTCCACAACGACGTGCGTTTGCTGAGAAGTGCCACTCGCTATATTCGTCAAGGTCCAAGCAGCTTCAAACTGAAATGATTACCAAACATTTCGTACGGTGCAGGCGAGCGTATGCTGTGCGTAGTTTAGGAATGATTAATTATTTATATTAACCTGTAATGTACAGTTCGAATTGTTCTGCAAGAATTCAACGAATACGGGTACAATTCCCATCTTTACCACATCGTCTATCGGCGGATTCGGTTCCCTAGACAACATTTTTCTAAACTTCTGTGTGGCGGCCAATTGATCTTCCGGATTGAAGCTCTGCAATCCTTGCAACATTTCGTATATTACGGTCGGATTTTTCTGTAAAACGAAGATGACACTTTTAGTATACATTCGATGTTCGCAATCGCATTCAGGAAGTTGCGCGTACCAATTCTGGCGCGGAGAACGCAAAATCTTCCGCTGTGACACCATCATCATCGCTATCCACGTTAGGAACATTGCGTCTTTTTGATAATTGTTGCTCTCTCTTCTGTTTCCTTAATTGAACACCTTCCTCCTCTCTACGCCGTCTTAATTCCTGCGAGTCCAGGCCCACATTTTTGTAACGATACTTGTGTGTAGTTGCGGCTGACATCTGATAAATTTTTAAACGGACGGAATGAATGTTGTATACTTTATTGCGCATCAATATTATGTAAATGTTGTATTAGTTTCTGCAATTGAATATTATCCGCAATCCATCCTAAAAAAAGTCTCATTCATTATGTAACACTTGTAATTTTATTACGCAAGCAGAGTCAAGCGTAAAGTATAAAACTTATTGCTACAAAGTATTAGGTAATATACAAAGGATCATGGCTTTCAACAGCAGCGAAGCACAATTAAAATATTACTGCACGTTTCAAGGGCAGTACGTATTTTCAACAAAAATCTAAAACTTAGCGGAACAGAATTACCAAATTAAATACTTAATGCATATATTGTTTCCAATATATATAAATCTACATCTGCGTATATATGTATACACATATTTATTGCAGATGCATATTCATATACGTATACATATATACGTGAAACTAATTTTATTGAAGCATAAATACTGCATTCTACATTTCCGGATATGTTCAACTGAATCGCGAAGTATCGATAAAGGGTAAATAAAAAAAAATGATCGGTACCACGGCATAGAACGGTATTAAAAATGTATGCACGGTACGGTTCGGTGTAACTGCTACATGCAAGGACAAAAATAACAATTGTAGCATCGCCGTAAAATAATGCGAATCAACAATCCAGCTAATATGTATTTATTTATGGACGAGACAATTATAATCGATATCGCGTAAAAATAATTCCACGGTTCATAGTCATATGTGGTCAATCGGTGATCCCTAGCAATACCTTCGAAGCTGCCTGACAATGGTCTACTGAGGGTTAGGTATTAATACGGCAACTATGTCGGGGACACGGGTGTAGCCACGGAGATACTAGCCCCAGGGCAATACGTGATAAAAATCGCACGGTCGAACGATGCTACGTATTTGAATTACAAGGTGTTCTACCCTCCATAATAGATACGCAGGATTAGACATTTTGGTATCGACGGGGCGACAGAAAGTTCTCTGACGTTCGCGTGAAATCGTCACTGATCTATCGCGGACGTCGCAATAATCTTAATTCCCGTGTACGTCCGTACGCGGTGTGATATAATCGTGCGATCGTTACTTACGGCTGCGAAAGGAGATTCAGGAGCCAACCGTTAAATGTGAGATATCATAAAGAATGTCCAGTAAAAGCACCACCGCACTTTTCACCTTCTCGAACTACGACGACCGAACAGAAAACCTTGATCTGAACTCCAACGCGCAAGGAATCACGGGTTGCAATTGCGAAACGCTGATAGGTCAATTCGGTCCGTCATATTTATCAGCCTTTCCAATTTCGCCGGGCTAATTTTGGGCTGGTTTGGAAGCGTTATTGGATTATTTCAATCGTATGGTTAATAGAATTTTGTAGATATCGCGTTTCGTGTAGGATAGAGTTGGTGAAAATGGGAAATTTAATGGAAACGATTGATTAAACGGGCAAAAATTTCCCACTGCGTTTCCAAGTGCGTTCAGAAAAGCGATGGTTTGTTGCTCGTCGAGTTTCTGATTGGCGCGGGCGCGATACAATGGTTATCGCTAAGATGCCGTGTGAAAGGAAGGTTATGGATGACTTTGTGAACCCTTGTGAAGTTGCGGAAGGACTACGTGAAACAATGTAGCGACCGGAAGTCATCTTCTTTCATGTACTCGAGATATTTAAAATCTTTGGCGCGAACGTACTTAAAAGTGATATACATAATATGCGAGATTATTGAATACATAGTTCATTAAAATAATACAAATAAAATAATAATGAAAGTTGTATTTAATCCTAAAATAAATGTGTGAATATAAAAATTAATTCTTTCAAGTAGATAATACGTCGTAATTTAAAATAATTTCAACGTTAATTAAATGTTTTCCTTATTAATAATATTATTTGTATATTAAATTATTAAAATTACGACGATTATAAAGCAATAAAAGTAGAAGAATGTTCGTAAAAGAAGTTACTTTTCCATTTACGCATAATACGTACACCCAACAAATAAATATTACTAACTACTATTTTTCAGTCTCCGAGAGAAAATGGGTAGGGCCCAATGCAAATTAGAACACTGTGGGTGTTTCACTCCAGGTATATCTTAATCCCTTCCAACTTCTTCGTAACCCTTAATCCTACCTTTCCCTACCTCAGGTAAGAAGCGAAGGCGTATGATGATTGGTAGACTTGTAAACACGAAACTCCACCTACGTATACGCCTATTCTTGCTTCGAAATCCGACATTATGCCTCGTTAATAAATAGGTAATATAAAAAAGTATTAAAAAAGCTATACTTAGGTACTGTTTATAAAATACAGCACAGTGCCACATGGATCAAGACAAGCGATACACATAATTACTCTCTGCTGTTCAACCAATAAAGACAAGTAATTAAAATTTTCATGACTCGTCGACGAGGGTCCCCGTACAATTCTCATGCTAATATCTAAAAGAAAACGAGAATTTATCAGTGACTTTGGTCGCAACTGTGCGATACAGCTATCGCGAATCGAGTAGCGACTGTCCTGGACAATAGTGAACTCGACGAAAAGTATTTAGCTAGAAGAGAGGGGTGAGAAAAGGGGGTGGCGTTGGTGGTGGAAGGCAAAAGCAACGAAGGACGTGCAGAGGGTTGAGGAGCTATCGGGCGTGAATAATGCGCGGCGCCGTCCGTTCCTTGGTTCGATTCCGGCTCGGTTGGATGGATTGATAAAGATTAAAGGTAAAGGGAGGTGGCAGGGTCCAGGGGTGTTTTCGAGTTAGGCGACAGAAGTCAGCCAGCGAAACGAATCGGCCGCACGTATGGAGGGGGATGATGTCACATAGGGGTTCCCCCTCGGCGTAAATACATACAGATGCAAGCAGGACTGATGCATCGGGGCTTGGGGCACAGTGACGTAGGTAGAGGAGGATTTCCGCCAAATTTTCCATCGTTTTGCTCGTACATTAGGATCAGTGTTGTGATTATTATTATTTATTATCGACGAAGCGGGAAGAGTAGGATTTTTGTTGCGGCCGACGATGGATTTTATGGGGATGCTTCTGCTAATATTTCCAGGGGAAGACCGAGGTTTTTTCTTCTTTTTTTTTTGAAAGTACGCACGTATATTGTAAACGATGATGTATTGCAGTTTGTCTGTGCCCTCTCTCATTTTGTTGTGCATCATTGTGATTTATACGTGGTGCATTGAAAGGATACCTTGATTAATTCCCCTGTGCATACCTTTTTTTTTTAAAATGCACTAAAACAGTTTAGTTGACATGTTCCTTCCAAGAACATACCAGGGACATGCTGTACAAGCAATCACATTAAGCCAATGCGAGAATCTTACTTAAACCACACTTGCTAAAATATTATCGTCGATCGGAGACATTTTTCGTAACACCGTTAAAATAAACGTAACTTCAGCAGCCCCTCGGCGTCTCGCGCCCCTTAATCCACTTCTATCGAAAAATTATCCACGTGAACGAATAAAAACATCCCGCATACCCAAGCGCAAAATATAATGCCGTCTTTACCGTTTGCCCCCAGGAAATCAAACGAGAGAGCTTTCCTTCGCACCTCTTGACATTTTTCCCACACCCGGGCGGTCAAGCTTAAAAGGACCTCTCGGTTACCTAAGAAAGTCACAATGATCGCAAGCGTTGGAAATTTGTACAGAGTGCCCGCAGCCAGCATGATTCGTGTCGGTAGCGACGAATTAATTCGATTTAACGTCGCCGCGTGTACGAACGTGTGTGACCAAGTGAACAGACGATTGTCGAGCTGGGCTCCTTAACGATCGCGTTATGATTACACCGAGGGAGGAACCGCTGTGTCGGTGACCAGAGGATCGTTTTATCTCGCGAAGGGACAAAGGAAATCGTTACGCGAACGACGGGGATTCTCGGCCGCGAGTCGTAATATCGAGGAAGCTGCGCGACGAAACGGCCATTTAAAATGAAATACAATTCTTGCCGACCCGAAGTGGCGAACCGACGACTTCGCGACGTTTTAGCGAGCTTCTGGAAAACGGCACTCGTGAAAGACTCGGTTTTTGTTCGGACTGATTTAGTGGATGGTCAAACTGACGAATGTTGCGAATGAAACGAGGACAGGTGTTGCAGATGTTCGATTTGATCTCTCTGGAAAGATTGCTACTATTATTATCTTAGATTAATTTAAATAGAATTGAAAATTTAGTTTTCTTTTTAATTTTTATATCGCCGATGGACTTCTTGTTATAAACGTATGCGACGAGTTCAATTTACGTTAACACCAACAGCTACCCCTTTAATCATTCTTTTAGTAATCAATTATTCCTAATTAAGCGTACAATCGTTCGCGTCTACGTATTACAGAGCGATGCCAAACAGATTGATATAGCGATCTACGATTTCATTCAACAAATTACAAACGCGTAAGATGTACTTATTTTTTTCAAATTTATCAGTTATCAAAACGGGAGCATTTAATCACTTTTGTTTAATTGAACCAAAAATAAGTATCGAGCCTGCCAATTCAAAATGTAAATCCCAGAAGTATTAGCGATATGTCTCATAATGAGAGTGAACAATTCCGTCTATCATCCACAAGGAAATATATATCGAAGTTGTTCTACGCCAATGGAAGCAGCTCAGCACGGATGACTCACGCGATCTCTCTAGCAGCCTCCTTTGCACGGTCCCGTATGGTAGTCATACACAATAGAGAATAGTAAACGCAGTAAAGGTAACTCGCCGAGAAGAGGGCCAGCTTCCCCTTATGGACGTATACCCGCGGGTCACGTGCCACGATTTTCACCCCCGTAGAACCGATTGCCAGTTCGAGCTGATCTCTGGATCGCCGGTCGAGGCGATTTCGCACGGACGGGAACGAATTTCTGTCAATGAAACTGTAAGGAGCGTGTTCGCTCACTTTTCAATGCTATTTCACACGCAACCGTTCACTCGTGACAATTTCTATTTTACCTTGTATCCTCGTTGGATTACTGCATTCTGGATTCCATTGGTTTCGCGATTAAATCTTGTTCCCATTGCTGCATTCAATCAGTTAGATAGTGCTTCGTAAGAGCATTTACGTGGCTCGATGTAATAAGATGTGTAGTTTGAGGAATCTAGCGTGAGTTATCGAGAGGGTGCTACTGAGGTTAGTAGGGGTTGGAAGGAGATTGTTATGGGTGAGGGTAAATTGCACGGGCACGATATTTCGTGCGGGGTTTACTTGATAATGTAGGTAAAGAATACACTTTGCTCTTAATGTTCCGAGATCGTATGATTGGGAAAGAAAGCTTCGACGTTATCGGGGTGGAGGTGGGGATGTCGTGGTGACAAAATTATTCCTCTTTTTTGTTCAATTATTAGATATTGGAGTGGCTTTTATGCGCGCAATTGTAACCGCGACAACGGATTAGTAATTAGTGACATAATTTTGATAAGATAAATTCTATTTAGTCTATGTTTTAGTGCCACGTTGTATTTAAGCTGCAACTTTTCTCATAATTCAATTTCGACGTTATTGAGGCAAGGACGACAAAGTCTGATAATTAAATTGTAACCTGGTAGCAATGCACTGTTTCACTCATTGCTTCGTTTGTGTCCGACGTTGTAATAAAGCGAGCCAACTTATGCACCGATCAAAGCGTCAACAGATTCTTAGCGTTAGCACTTGCATTGTGTGCTGCGTGTTTATCTGCCACAGTGAGTTCCATTAATTGAGAACGTCGTTACGATCCTCCTCGCGCTGCAACGCGTTTCAGTCTAATTTGCACGCGTTTCGAGCTTCCACTGCAATAAAGTTATTATCTTGCTCCGTTGTTTTTGCACGTGCGGGAATCGGCCAGCACAGGAAATGAACCAATTGTACCGCGAATCGAATAAATAGGATAAGATTTCAGATCGACGATTGGCTTCTTGTGGGAAGAATATAACAGTAATGCTAATTGTACCTCCAATAAATTAACAGCGATACTGTTAGCATTAATATAAGAGAAATTGTTGACTGTGCATAAAATCCATTGCTATGATATAAATTGACGCGTGCTGAAATATTCACGACAACTTTACGGCAAAGTCTAACATACGTTATCGGATCAATGAAACTATCAGAAACAGTAGCCCGCAAATTTTTGAGGCTGAACCGCGTGAAACAGCCACTAGTGCCACGTCAGCAATTAGCCTCTGTAGCGTCTCGACGAGGATGATCTTTAATTAAACAATTACAGCTAAATCGAGCGGAATTTCCAGCGTTGAGCCCGCATGCTCGTTAAAGAACCATACGTGTGCTCCACCTACGGTTAAGGTGGCCACGAGAAACAAGCGTGTGCAACCTTTGATCAGGTACCACGTGGACCCACATATCTCGATCCAGAGAATTGTGAGTCACGAGAAGAGGCCGAATTTAGATCCGTGATAAAGTCAATTCCACCACGACCCTGTCTACGTTTAATTCTCCTGCAGCCGTTCCCCGCTTTTAATGTGAATTGACGCGTTCAATCAACAACGGGCACACACCGAGTTGCCCGGTCGTACCTTCGTGGAGAACCAGCAGATATCATGCCGGTAATAAATCTTACGCCTGGAATCGTTGGATAAATTTCTGGAAAGCAATCGAGCCGTCTTTAAGCTCTAACAGAGGCGTTCTGTGTGAAATAGAACGAAGAAACGATGTTAGTTCGTAAATGACGGTTCGTAAAAAGTACAGGTTTTACGAAGGGACGATAGAGATAATAAGGCCGTAGGTTTCGTGTTCCGAATAGTAGATTTTAATAGGTTCTCAAGTGTCAAACTTTCGGGTTCCGAACTTTTTTCACCCCCTTTTTCTATACTACATTTCTGTTTCTGAATTTCGAGTTAAAAATTCTCGCCTTTCTATATTTCATTTTCCATTTAACAGCGGCAAGTTGGTTTTGAAGCGAGCTAATATACCTTCCGGCAAATTATAATTACATTATTAAGCTTTCAATTCCCTGTCCGGTTTCTTATCGTATACATATGTACGTACCACGCACATGTCCGGCCGCTGTGCACTCCGATCATCTGTTTATGAAAGAGAATGCACATCACAACAAGGTGTTCGGTGCAACGTTTATGGTCGATGATAATTTTTATTTACGCGAGAGGCCCACACCTTCGCCGAGTTTCAGTCCGCCGACAGCGCTATCGTTTCTTTTTTTTTATTCGATTTCCTTCGTCGGCCACAACATCCTTTCATCTGTTCTCTTATTTTAACCGGGCAACTCGATCTTGCGTATACGCACTCCGTTTTTTATCTCGTTTCGAGCATAAAGCTGCTCCTAGGTCCGTCGTTGGTGTACTCCTCGTTCCTTCTGCCGCGTACACACGATCGTAATTAGTGGATCTATTTTTACTGGACCATTTAACTGCCTTAACAACCTTAGTTGACAGGAGAGAGAGGGGGGCCAATAAAAAGTAAATAAAGTGAAATATGATAAGCCAAGTAGAACAAGTACACACGATCGATCCAATTTTTAGTAACGTAACGTGCGATGCGTTCGAAACGAAATTCTAGTGAATCGAAAAATTGTTTAGCCCTTGCGGTAGAAAATCTGTGGTTTGACAGTAAAACAAAGCGAAGGAATCCCGGGTGTGCTGCTGTATTCCCATTCACTTTGGATACAAAGTATCAAAAGGTACAGCCCCTCGAACGCACTTAAGTTTGCCGACAGATATTGATTTTCGTGAGGTCAAACACGGGCCAATAGTGAGTCCGAATTCACCGCGACCAAGACTTATATACCGTCTCATTGTCGTGTCTATTTATCGTGGACCGTGTATAGTACGAAAATCCATTGCCGAGCCGATTTGAATGCATAACTTTTCAATCATTCTCGTTGTCGTCTCGTTGTCGAAGTAGGAAAATCCGTCGTGATTTGCCTAAAGTATATTTACTAAAAAAAGTGCGTTAGGTACTTCGATATTAGTAAAAATTATTCAAGAATAATTAAGCGCACGGCAGTATCAAGATCTGGAAAATAAAAAGATTTCGATCCCTTCTTTTTAGCAATATAATTTCGAAAGCGATTCAAATATAATTGTATAGCTTTCGCGTGAAATGATTAATATTTTCCAAATTCGGAACGCACGTTCTGCATATAATTTATTAATTCAAACGTAAGCTGCGTTACAAACGTATCAAATCTCAATAGAAGTTTGGATAGTTAGCCCCACTATTTAATAACGACAGATGTTACCGATTATCAAGGATAAGAAGATTTACTCCCTTCCCATCTATTTTCTACAAATCAGCATCGAGCGTTCATTGACACCTATTTAAATCCACACTAATCGAACGACAAATATTCCGCTTGCGTTGCATTGTCTTCGCAATCTAAACGTTTACCACAAATCCATTCAACTCACGCATCGCTACGTCCAATCGTCTCCCACGTCCCCTATCTAAAAAATCTAACAAATAAGCTCAGCTCGAAATTCCTCCCCCTTTGCCCTACCAAAAGGAAGATGAAAAATCAATTTCCAAATCTCGTCTACGACCCCGTATCCGTCCACGCAGACCGAAGGCCGGGAATAAAACAAAAGCGAAGAAATAGTAATTGAGCGTACCTGTAGTCTCGCGACGCGACACGGGGATGGCAGGGGCGAAAGGGGGTGGTAGGGTGGAAAAGCGGCAGGAGGGTGGTCGACGATGCTCTCTCAGTCAAACACGGGAAAAAATACAGGGCAACCGAATGAATGAATGGCTTCCAATCTGTTCCATCCCTTTGTTGGAGCGGCTCGTGCCGCGTGTGCAAATCTACCCTCCTCGCCGTCCCAACGTTTCTTCTCTTTCCCCTTGCTTTCTGTCCACCCCCTTGCGCGCACACGCCTCACACCTGAGCACAATGGGGACCCGATTTCACCCTCGTGCACCACCTTCCCATCAAGCGTGTTTAAATACTGACGTGCGCTGTAATATGTGCGTCTGGGCATGCCCGGGTCTGTCTGTCTGTCTCCGTTTCTGTGTACGCGTGTGCGCGAGCGTTTCACCCTCTAGCTGGCTGAACCCCCCCTGGGTGACGTTGAGATACATCCCCCTTTTTCCTCCGTTCATCCGACTCGCATCTGATTTCACGTGACCGTAAACGGTCGAATATGTGTCGGAATATGACTTTTGCCTGTGTCGTGATCCGCCTATGCTGAGTTTTAATCCTTTACCGTTTTCCTTTTTATTTGGCTGAGTTTTTCCGGGGTGAAGAGGGTGGCAGGGTAGTTTTGTTGGCTTTGAGATACGTGGCCGTCCTACGGCCTTGTCCGTGTATGGCGTACGATTTTGGCTTACGGAAATTCTCTGGAGTCGGCCCCCGTAATTTCCTTCGGTTGATAAATTCGATTTGATGCCGCTGTAAGTGCTGCACTCCGAAACAGTTGACCGCCGCCTTTTAATTATTTCGAAGTTGTTCCGACGAAGCGTAACACGCGACACTCCTATTGCAATTTCTGGAGCGCGATATTGTTACGCTAAGCTCTCCCTAGTATTTATTTTTGAATTGTGTCCAATTGCATTTGAGCAGTTCATCTTAATATATAGTCAGACATCATTTTTTCTGTAACTACTTGCTGCGCCTCGACGAATACAATTTTCAACTACATACAGTAATAAGAATTTCCTCCCCGAATTTCCAAACGCGAGCAAAATGATTGTTCGGCCCGAAGCTCGAATCACGCTCGCCACACAAATTCAAATCCGAATTACATCCGCCGCATACTGGCGAAGTGCTCGTAATTAAAAAGGAAGAAGAAAAAACCCTCGAGGACCGTTTCGATTCTGCTCGATACCGGGATGAAGCACGCATATTAAAAGCCTTTTAACGTAACCGACTGTATTCGGGGTACTTTGGAGGCAGGGTTGAAACCACCCCGGCCGGATTCACCCTCCTGGCACAGTCCGGACGGTACGTGTGCCGATTCGTATGTACCTATGTACGTGTTCGGGGAACGGAGAGGGAACGATATCGAGGGGTCGAGGGAGGGACGAGGAAAGAAAGTTCGCAGGGGTGGTAGGGTGGGCCAGAAGGGGTGGGTAGGTTATGTTCTTTCCGCCTGCATAGCCGTCTATTCAAGTTATTGCATTACTGGCTTAGCTTTGCTACCCCGTAGCTCGTGCACGATGCGCAGCCACCCCATCGTCCATATCCAATATCCATCGACACCGTGGCTGCATTTTGCAGTGCGCACCTTCCCAGAACGCGTAACCGCAATCCCTTTAACCTTTTGTGTGCCGACTGGACGGTCTGGTCGATTTTCGCGACGGAACCGGGAAACGACTGTTACATTTCGGGGCGATTTGGAAAATGAAAGGGCGTGACGTTCGATAATGACTCATGGTCCTCTTCTTTATTGCGCTCGGCTAGGGCTTTCACGAATTCCCCTTTTATTTATAATTTTCGTCGAATTATTTTGGCACCGTGGTTATCGTTTAAACTTAAATACGCTGGTTTAAATACGATCGTCTCGTAAACACTCTTTTCCCTGTAGTTCCTTCGAGAATTCCATTTCAAAGCCTATTGTGCATGTGTTATTTTTATCGTAATTAAGATACTAAAGTTCTAATCCTGTACGATAGAGAGGTTTATTTGCTAGCCGAGTTGGAAATCGATTATGATTTGCTGGATCAGTTTTATATTGCCGCAGAAAGGGTTCCTCTATTTATTCGCTATTAAGCCCACGCGGTTTCCATGAACATTATTCAATTTATTATCGCGATTCGCCTGATAAACGCGGTCGGCCGAAAAATCGGAGGGCTCGCTGAGGAATGGCCACGATTCGTGAAATATCTGTCGGCGGAGCGTGGAGGCGCAAATCATTTCTGTAAATAGCAGTTGCTCGTGGATGCACATGCACGCGCTCGCATTTCATTACGCGGAGCACGCCGAGCACGCCGCACACCTGAGACACGTGTCGTTTCTCGTTGCAGACGGAAACGGCGTGGAAATCGAAGACATTTCCCAGACGTTTTGGATCCTCCAAATATAGTAATCCCCGTTACTCCCTCAAATTACTACGAACTATAAATATAACAAAGAGAAATATCGTTTCACAACAAGCGAAACATTTGAGAAGAGTTAAATATCGTTTGCAGAGAAATCGAAAGGAACGAGGATAAAAATGCGGACAGAGCATTGCTGACTTTTAAATAAAATAAATTAAACGAATAACCGTACCTACTTGATTTTCACAGGGGAAACGAAAATCGACAGACAAATAGTTACAGTAAACGAATATCCTTCGCCGCGATACGTCGAAACTAATCTGTTTAAGCATCCAAGATTAATTCTATTGCCACCGATGAGCGCCGGTTGAAAGAGCATCGGCTGAACACCAGACACGCTGATACACCGCCGAACGATTCGAAACAATGGTGCAACACAAAGGGAATAATATTAATCGTGATGCGTTTCTGCGATCGAATTAGAGGCAGCATCGATGGGTCCACGTTTCTAGTCAGCGGCAGAGCTGCGCGAAGTTATTGATAGATGCCACATATGGGAGGAAATGCGATAAAGTTAGCGGAGGGAAAGTGATGGAACGGTGGTGCACGCTGGAATCCAGGTTTATCGCGATACCCGTGCCCGTGATTCGTCACGTATCAACGAAAAATCTATTCTGCGACGTGGATCCGTTCGTACGCGATAATACACGGCCGTTGCAACGAGGCTAATGGGCAGATTTATGGCTACTCCGTACCTCGTTTACGTACCCTTTCAATTACAGCGTTTCGAGCACCTTTAACTACGGTAAAATCCCATGGCACAACGATTGCGAACACGTGGTCGCAACGTTGCTCTGTAATTTATGAGAGGAATTATGAAGGGACTAGAAAAAAGGAAAGGTGTTGAAATATTAGTTGGTGGCAGTGGTCAGTAATTGGAATTGTTTTACGGAATGTTTAAGTCGTGTATTACAAAAATTATAATATATTGATCGAGGGTTTTCGGATAAAAAAACTTCTATCTGCCCGGAATATATCAATTTCCCATTTTTGGGTCGAAGAATCTAATATGAAGAGAATGCTCGGTTGTAAATAAGATTCGTGGTGGAATGCTAATAAAGAATCGTTAAAGAATCGAATTTTCGTTTTTAATCCCTTTTATCTGCTCTCCGTATACATACTAGGATAGATGAGTTTAACACTAGGTTTACGGGATGCGTCATTTTGACGCATTTAAAAATGTTTTAGGAAAATTACACAAACTGTTCGCATTTTTATTTTATCTCTTGTACTGAGTTTTATCAGTTGAACGAGGTGACTATATATCGCGTGTTCGTAGAGATAGGTATATGTATAAGAAATGTCCGTAAACCTAGTGTTAATATGAATCTGATTTCCGGAGCGAAGGGATCGATTCGTCATTTTGTAGACTCGTGCGAATGTTGCATTATGGTCTCCACTCAATTTGTTTAATCGTTAAAACGTGAAATTTCGAAATGTCAACGTCGTAGCCCCGACGAAACGGAATTAACACGTGCGAAACACGTTCCCTGCGTCTACGTATGCACGTCAGGGCTAGTAACACGTGACCTGGATAATTTTGATATGTTGCTGAAATGTCGATAAAACGTCGATGACAAATCAGTGGTAGATAATAATTACATGGCCGGGGATACGTCAGAATGTTACTACATATCGACTACATCCCAGAACTCGAAATACAGTAACGCCAATCATGATCCGCCGTGAAACTTTCGCCAAGTCTGCTCTAAAAGTACCAAAGAGAACTGCCTACACAATTTAAGGGGAAGGAAAAGAAAAATAATATACTGCATCGATTCCAAATATGTATGCGGGGACTAGGAACGGACAGAGAGACGATGGAAAAAGTAAGGGAAGAAGAAGGAGGCAGGATGGAGGGGATAATCAAAAGAATTAGGGGAAAAATAGAAGAAGCCGAGGACAAAAAAAGGAAGAAGAAGATCGAGGAATCGAGATGTAACAAAGTATATAAGAGAATAGCCACAAAGGAAAAGCCGGGATACCTAAGCGGAAAAATGACAAAAAGAGGAAGATGCCTGCTAGCGAGGTTTAGATGCGGAAATGAAAACAAAGGGAAACAGCATTGGAGAGAGAAGGAAGACAGACTGTGCAGGATCTGCAAAGAGGAAGAGGAAACGCTGGCACACATAATAGGAAAGTGCAAAGCAACGAGAGGAAAAATGAGACTGGAGGAACTGCTAAGCGAAACAGGTGAGGGGATAGAAGGAATGAAGAAGATTGAAAGGGCGAGAGAAAGGAAGAAGGAGGCGGAAGAGATGAGGAATGAACGAAACCAAAGAAAGAGGGCAATAAGAATGGGAGAGGGTAGAATTTAAGAAATTACGTTTAGGGTAGATGTAAGAAAATGTACGAAAATGGAAGAAAATGGAAGTCATCCTAAGCCGAAAGGCAAGGATTACAATAAAATAATAAATATGTATGCAGCTTGGACAGTACTGCTCCAAATAAGAAATTTTCCTTCGAAATGTTCAAACTACCGACCGCCGACAAATTATCAAACTACTCAAAGAAGCATATCCAACTCCTCGATCTCGCTCTCAATTAAAAATCCAATATCCATCCTATCGATCTGGCAGATTGAGCCACCCTGTGCGTACCCCTCCGCTTTAAACATACGTACATATATATATATCCACGCAATTCACTAACAAGTTCATTCTCCGTTCCTTGGCCCATCTATCGTCGCAGAACAGGGACGACATTGGACCCTGAAGAGGAGACACGCGTCTAGGTGGGAGAGCGATTTCCTCGTGGGAACTGGCCGTGCACTCCACGTTGAATTTATCGATGAGTCACACGTGCGATCTCGCATCGCCACGTTTTTGCAGAATCGTTCCGCCTAAGGGGAAGCCGCGATGGTTGGTGGCGGCCCTTTTGCGAGCGCGCACACACGTATATATATACCTAGGACCATAAAATCTGGCCCGCATAAGGGCAGCCAGAGAGACAGAAAGAGACGAAACAGAGACGAGTGGAAGGTGCACAGCTCTCTCCGGGGCCCCCGGGCTGTCGCCCATATGGCGACCATCGTTATTGCCGTGCTGGTCCATAGGTAAACTACGCGAGCAAGCACACACTTTTGTGCTTTTTGTCCCTACGAGAGAGAGAGACAGAGAGAACGTGTTCACTCTCGTACCACGTTTGCTGCACCACCTTCCCCGCGGTACACGACCTCGTCGTAGAGACCTATGGTCCGCAACATTCTGCTCGACATGGGGCTGACGAGCCTCGACAATGGGCGGTTGTTTCTGTCCTGTCGAGAGGAAACGTTCTTCCGGGGGGAAACCTGAAGGACTCTCGTTTTGCAGGACAATTTTTCCACCGGTCGACCGCGAGCTTGATGGGACGTGTGGGTCGAACAGTTTCGCAGAAGTTGGTTCAGGTAGTTGGAGCAAGGATTGATCGCGAAAATTTAAGTCACAATCGGTGTGAGTCCATTGGCAATCAAGCCGCGATAAATAAGGTTCTTACAAATTATTTAGAAAAAAGATGATCAGGGAAAGGTGGACTTACACCGATTGGCTCCCGAGGCCTCCATATCTACATATCTTGTTCTTTCAGAGAATGTGTAATTATTAAATAAGGAACATCTGTATATTATTGGATTATGGTACAAAGTAGCTGGAATATTTGTTCATTGTTCATTCAACGGTGCAAATAATTTTTCAGACGCTTGATTCACAACCATTACTCTCCGCTTGTGAAAAACAAAGAACTCTATTGTATTCTTCAATAATCAAGATGATATTACATTCGCGTTCTCCAATTCTGAATCTTCCATCGATAAGCCCTGCTGCCTCCTCTCCTTTGCCTTCATCAGGGAACTTTTTTCCCCTACAAGCGCGTCGAGACGATCCTCCTCTGATCAAGGCTCCTCCTTGCTTCTGACAGGCAAAAAATTCTGTATATTCGATATCTTGCATCGTGGTGGAGCCGATAGCGGCTCGATGGGCCGGCTATAAGCGTGCGAAGGAGAAGGATGAAGCCGTGGCCACGACGTAGTCGAAATAAAAGGAAAGAAACACGGCAGCATGGGCGTGAACCGAGGTCGAGTTGTTAATATGTCGCTCTTTATGGGCTGACAGGTTATACAGAGTAACCTGGCCACGCGGTTGCACGTTACTGCAAAAGGGCCACTATGTGAAAGACGATCTGCTTGCTGTTAGTCAGCTTCGAATTGCACAGGGGGGTTAAATGTCCCTTATTTCAAAATATTGTAGGGGCGAGACGAAATTAGGCGGATTCGAAGAAGCTAGGAAACTCGAGGAATCACTCCGAAAGCTGTTCTTTCACGTTGGAACAGTGGAAATCGAAAATTCGATTCGGTGGAGTATCCCAAGGTGTTTGTAGGCGAGAATTAAATATTGAAAAGGTACTCGGGACATTTTTCTGGAAGTCTCTCAGATTCTGTTGAATCGACGAAATATACGAAGATGAAAAATCGTGATCGCCGCCGAAAAATATTGTAGGGGAGACCGGGGCTGGTTGTCACAAAGTTCATTTCTCCTTTTGTATAAACTGTATCTTTTTTTCCCCAGTTGATTAGCTTTTTCGTGCTGAGTGAGAATTTTTTACATTATTTTAAATTTTGATTTTATATTATTAATAGTGGACTGTTGATTTATATTTTTATATATGGCAGGATTGAAAAATTCATTTGATATCACTCTACATACAAAAAACGTGGCCCGTTTACAAATGGGGTTGGTTGTCACAGCATACGTGGGGCTAGTTGTCTCGTGTGGCAACCGACTACCATTCGTAGAAACCATTTAGGAGATAGTTAAATTGTATTGCACAAAATAATTCTACCCCATAGAATGGTGAGGAATTTTAAAAAGAGTACTAATCGTGGGAAAATTCCTCCTGATGTTATGATGACGTATACGTTGTATATGTGTAACAAACTGCCAATCTGATTTTTCAGCAGTATTGTTTTGATGATGAGTAATGTTTTTTCAATAAATGTATTTATATTTTTCATAGCTATGCCATGCGACAACCAAGTCAACTGTCTGTGACAGCCAATATTTCTAAATCTTTCAAAACAGTAAAAAGTCATTTTTCTCAAAAAATTGGACAATCTACATAGTTTAAAACATGCATGAAATACAAGGGTTTCGAATGGTGTAATCGAAATTTCATTAGAGAGTACTGTGCTTTTTGAAATTTAAAAAGTTCAATTTTTGTGACAACCAGCCCCGATCTCCCTACATAGGAATATCAAAAATGGCAAAACGAAAGTGCCTCGTTACTTGTCACAATTCGCCCCCCGCCAGGCGAACGCCATTTTTCAATAACATTCCTATCTGTGAATCATCATAATTGTCAATGTATATCAGACGGAGTATACCGACCAGTGTCTGTTTAGCTTTAAAAAGGTACGTCGGTTTTTAATCAGACTATTTACCTATCGGATATAATCATTTCTATCAACAGGATTTCTATACGACGGCAAACACATCCGTCGACGCACTGTGACCGATTGGCCAAGTTGTAAAGTACAAGGGAAACGCACGGTAGCCAAGACTTGTGCCTATCTTACTTTGCAAGCGGCACTCTCATGGCAAACAGAAATTCGAACGTAACAAATATTTGCTCGTTGGCCCCGATTACATTATACGGCCGCACTGCTCAACTTTGTTCGTGCTCGGACATACTAGCCGTGACTTATCCATGACTCGTATTAAAAATGTTGGGGAGCATTGTATCGCCACGATAACGTATATATGTATATTAGTCCGCGTCGTGCTTATTGATTGCAACATTCTGACGTGCTCCCTCGCGCAACGTTGATTAACTATGTCGCAGGTGATTCTCGGTACTGACTTCGTTTATTCTACGGCGTGGAAATAAAGTGGCGGTTCGGATAACGATTCGCGCGATAAAAATGGGCGAATAAAAAATAGTAGCGTTACCTGGAAGCTGGTGGTTAAGGGGATTATTTTTAATTAACATAGAGGGCTGTAGACGCGACGGGTTTCGTGGTTAGAAACAAGAGGAACTTTGAGGCAGGGAGACAACGATTTCATTTAATCGTCAGCTACGTTCCACATTTCTATTGCTTCGATATTTTGGGAAATGGAAGATACTGTTGAAATTTGGTCTTGAATCACCAGTACACTGTGGGTATAAACTGAGTTCTACATTTTCGTAGAGAGCTTTGTACACGTCTGGTCTCTTATACTGACAACACACAACGAGACAGATCGGGCGGAAGCCAGCGACCTCATTACATATATGTTACAATAGATGTCGCGATTATAGTGCTACCTGTTTGTATACATATTATATTAGATGTCGCGATTATACTGTTTCAACAGATACCTTGGAAAGTAGCTTCTCAAGCAATTTTTCCTCCAAAAGGAGAACTAGTACATGACCGTACAAGGATCGTTCGGTTCTAAAAAAACAGTTTAATCGTAGATCGCTTGAATTAAGTCTAATGCTGCGGTGCGGAGAAGAATTTCGTTCGACGCGAGCACCGAGGAGAAGAAGAGCCGCTGAGAAAACAAGCCGAAGGAAAGGGGAAGGCAAGACGAAAGGTACAAGGCGACGATCGTGTTTCCCTCGAGTGCCTGACTTCTTATTTTCGTGCCTCCTAGAAATGGGAGAAGTTAAGTCTCTGTTCCCCGAGTGAAGCAAGAGGACAGAACGAGACTGGCGTGCATCCATGCCGGTCCCTTCGGTTTCTCACCGTCTATACCTGATTAATCACGATCGGGAAGTTTGTCGAGGCGGTTCGTAGAGAAATGGCAGCCAGAGTAGCGCGCAGGGTAACGAGAGACGGAGAGAGAACGAGGGAGAGGCAGGAGAGTTGGAAGGAAAGAGAATGGGAGAAGAGAACGCACAAGTGGCGCACACATGGTGCACAGTTGTTCGAGAGGTCAGGTTTTTGCCCACGAGCCTTCAGTTTTACAGATCCGGCCGAGTTTCTCTATGTCCCTATACCTATACATGTACAGGGTGATCCACGTAACGCGAGATTTCCATCCTCTCTTCTTCCCAGCGATTTACCTCGGGGCAGTTTCGATGAATCGAAAGATTGGACTGGTGCCAACGCGGATCGCCGAACGATTTCTGTGGCTGTAGCCTTGATATACAGTTGTTCCAAATTTTACGAAGGTGTCAAAGGTATACGATAGAATTACGATACAGTTAATGAGTTAGTCGTTCCGCGTGAAATGATGGATGATTTCTTTCGGAGTTTCATTTCAGGATCTCTTGTAATTATCTATCCAAGTTGCGTTTTATTTGGTTCAGAATGCACTGTACTTGAAATAAATGAATTGCCTTCAAAGTGAAACGTTCAATAATTGCGACTACTTTTCGTGGCTCCAATATTGAGCATGCAGGCTTCGCAAACAGTTGCATGAATCACTTTGTACACAAGTATACGCGTATGTGCAACCGCCAGTCCCTATTCGTCCTGACAAATTGTCGAACCTTGCCGTTTGCCTTCCTTTTGTATAGGTGGAAGGGCTAAAGGTTGTAAGATACGGTGAAATTTGAGCGGGCTGGGGAAAAAACGTACGTTTTCCAGGAAAAACGATAAAGAACGTTGATTCCAGGTCAGAACGATAAGTCACTCTCGACGCATAATTAACAGGGCGTTTACTTTAAAGCACAAGGGAAAAGCCGAAATAAACAAATATTTTTGTACAACATACAAAATTTAAAAAATTAAGAGTCCAAAGTTAAATGAACGAAAACTCCAAAATTAACAGATACTAATCTCGACTCAATATCACGCTGAGTTTATTGTTGAAACGAAATTATAATTTATTGCGCACGCTTCCCGAGAAATAGTTCAGAATTTCTGATCGTTCTCCACTCTATGCATCATAGAAAACTCAGTCGTTTGCAATGAACTCATCGATGTATTGAACAGAGAAGCAAGGAGGCGAGCCATCGCATCAGTCATCCGTGAAAAACGGTAGCACAAAGACCCGAGCTATCTGAGCAAGAGGAAAACGCAATCTTTGGCAAAACACGATTGACCGACGGTCCCTGGGACAATACGCGTACAAAGTAATGACTTGCTTTTCCATCCAGTTATTCCACATGGTGTAGCATTCCCGTTCCATTTCTGTCACCAGGAGATAGGAATCTGGTCTAGTTTTTCATAAGAAACGGCGACTAAATGAACGCATAAAAAGTCTTTGAAAAAAGAGAAAAGGAAAAGAAGAGTTACCTCAAACCAGATCGGATTGAACAGAAGAAAAAGTTCGGTCCTCATCGGACGTTTATTATCCCTATCGCCATTGATTAATATACAGCTCGAGATAAAAGCCCTGGTAGAAGATTTATACTCTCTAGCTAATAGGTATCAATCTTTGAAACGCGATAAGTCAGATAAACCTCGAACCCTGTTTCGAGCACTGCTTAAAAAAGGCCAACATCTCGAGACTTAACATGGAAAGAAAGGTGTGCTCCGAAAATGTAATCTCGTCGAACAATAAAAGCCAAAGGGAATATTGATAAGGGATCATTATTCTTCCAAGTTCTTCTGAGCCACTCTTCCGAACTTCTATACCTTCCTCCATAACTCGAAACTGAAAAAAGTGGTCGAACGCATGCACGAAGAAAAACGGAACTCGAAACGAAGCACGCAGGCGACTTATCTTCGCGCATATACAGAGATCGGAAACATCGTACCTACGCCCGGTGAATCACTGCGCTATTGTCCGAATGGGGAGGAAGAGAGAGATGAAAAAAAAGAGCAGGGTGAAAAGATAGGCAAGAACGCGTGTAGTCGGTCGCGTTCGCAGAGTCTAGCCGGCTACAGCGAAGATAAAGAAACACGGTTGCGAATCACGCCGCGGTGGCGCCTAATGGGCGGCAACAAAAAGGGACACGGTGTGGTCACCACACCGCACCGGCATCAGGGATTTCCCCTACGGAGGAGACACGTTTCTCCCCACTACATCGCCAGCTGGACTCCCACTCGATTAAAGTCGGCCGAGTTCGGACACGCTCGGTGATCTCCGCGTCATTGCTGGACCCGCTACGCCGGAGATCGCGCAGTGCTGTACAAATGAAGGGAAATCTCCCCACCACCAGAGTGTACTCCTTTCACCTTTCAACGAAATATTTGACGCTATCAATTGAAGTAAAAGGGTGAAGAAGTTTGCGATAAACGAATAGGGTTTAGTTTAGGAACGTTTGTAGTACTGTTGGTGTATGCGTGTGTTTACTGTTATCGGTGAGCAGAAAAATGTTTTTGTAATCTATGTCAGACGGGAATATAGAATTGAGTGGAGAATGAGATGAATTTTTTATGGCACGAAGGATATTGTTCAGGCTCGTAGAATGAGGAGATTCAACTGGTGAGATACCAAGAAATTCTACACCTACAGATGAGACCTTTGGGAGAGAGGGTCGGCAGCTATTGGCACTAATTGCCAGTACTCGTTGGATGGAGATGGTCTGACTATGCTTTCACTGGGATGTAAGTCTGACTATAAACGATCATAGTCAGACGCTTCTCGTTTAATACTTGAACAGGAGAAAATTGTGTACAGCAATCATGCTGTTACACTTACGTATATTGTACTGTTTAATGTTGCATCTTTATATGTTACTAAACCTAAATCATTCGATTGTATACAATCAAAATATTATCGAAATCTGATAAAAAAAATGTTTGTTCTTACATCTTCAAGTGATGGAAAAAAAATTAATCATTCATTGAGAACAATTTTCAAAAGCCGTTCCAATCATCGCCTGGAGCGCCAAGTACACGCGACACCTACATACATATATCTGTTTATTCTTTCATGTGACGCTAGACTGAAATAGACGTATGACCATCTCACAAATTAATTTCGCGGACAATTCTCTCCTCGTATGTGAATCAACGTTTATACTCATCAGAGAAGATTCTGCCGGGCGTTTCGCTCGCTTTCAAAACAACTAACGTGACGCTAAATAATTGCCGGACTTCTTGTAACTCGATCCGCGAATTCACGCATGTGATAGATGGCTTGTCGAAACGGTATATAACAATCCTTTGATTCTGGAATAAAATAGTATATTCTCTACAAAATTCTCATGCCAATCGATTCGCACTACCTTCGAATTTAATTGGATCCAATAAGAGGAAACAAGCATTAATTGGAAATCAATCAATTAAAAATGACAAGAAAAAGAGATCTCGTGGCTCTGGTCAGTCGACGCACTTGCACGCGTATCTGGCTCTAAATAATCGCCGGATAGCTGACGGTTAAACGATGTAGCGTACCTCCCGTCTCTTTCGGACATTGTTTCGAAGCGGTCCTTCCCTTTCATTCAGTAATTCGCAGGCAGCTGCACACTAATAATAGTATCGGACACTGCCGCCACTGCTTTACCGTCTCTGCTTTCGTCGCGACTGTACAGTACTTATATTAGTCGTCAATATCGTCGTTTCTGACGATATGCTACCTTGTCTCGCTGCGCTAGGTTAACTTTGCTTTCCTGTATCCTCTCTTTCTGACGGCACCGCGTTCCCTTGGCGTTTGGTCAAAGCAAGCGGATGAATCGAGAAATACAGTCTAGCATGTTTGAACAAAGGTGATGTTCATTATGACTTATTTGTCTATCGTTAAATAATGTTTTTGCTAGAAAGGAAACAAGCGAATGGAAAATTTTGCTGATACCGATATGTATGAATTGTTGATTGCACCGCGAACAAGAGATTCTTGCCCGCTTTGAACGTATTACATACCTCAAAGCGGTGAAAAGTCAAGGGAATCGACTAAGATAACCGCACGCGTTACCAAACGTTATCTCGTTTCCCCTCCGAAAGAGTCCGAGGTATTTGAATGGTGGTTGCAAAATATGTCTATCGTGACATGCATAAACTCTGAATAATTAGATGTACATAACTACATACGGTCATAAACAAAAACCCCCAAAAAAATATAACGCGGAGACATTTGTTTTGTTTCCGTATAACATCTTTTGTGGAAGCAGTTACCCTATATGAAATTGCTGCGGGGATTTATTAGACGCGAATGTACTTCACAGCAACAATTTCATAGATTTACACAACCTGTCCGAGCGATATTTCAGCGACGTATATTCGAGAATGCGCATAGAACACGTGAAAAGGAAGCCATATAAAAGTAAATACAATATCGGAGCAGCACGCATCCTTCCTTTCGGCAGATAAATAACGAGGCAATCACGTCCGTGAGCCAATGAGCCGAAAGATACCAGGTTTCCGGTGAACGAGAATGCGGCACGATAAGAAACTCCGCCGCGATCCATAAACTATATTAGTGAAAACAACACGACGCGACCATGTCTCCTCTGGCTATTCCCTTTGTGTCGTACTTGGCCCGAAACCGCGTACAATCGATAGCACGGGGTGCCGTAGGTGGTCTGGTACGCTCCTGACCTTGATTGCGGCCAACGCACACGCTGAGATGCGACGCAGGTAGGGGATGTGGCGACGACACGGGTAGAGACGAATATATAGTACGCACGAATCGCTCGAGGATAACATCTCGTAGCCCAGGGAAGGCTAGCAGACCTGTCGAGAGCGAGAGGAAGAGGAGGAGATGTAGAGAACATCGCGAAGTAGTGGGAGAGAATGGGGGGGTAAGTTGGACCAGGAAGTGGGGGATTCCAGCGTGTCCGTCATAACGCATAGAGGGGAGAATAGGAGAACGGTTGGAACGGTTCAGGGGAGAGGTAGAGTGGAGGGAAACAGCGGAGGGCATTGGTAGTGGGGAAGGTCGAACAAGACAAGGGAGACGAAGAGAGAGAAGAAGCATGGGGGCGGTGGCTGCTCTGCTACGGCCGCCATCACCATCCGTCCCATCCTATAGTAAACTCCGAAGCAGCAGTCCCCAATCTGTCTCCATGTGTGTTAGTTAGGACCGTGTTTTACCGGTGCTTGCTACTCTAAGCTGGTAGTAACACCGACATTTCTGCCTTGCCCGCTCTCTGCGATGCCCTAGCATCAGCTCCCGATACCGTCGCACTTCCCTCGTTCCTTTCTTCTCTCCGTCTTTTTCCCGCTATTCTTTCCCTCCGGTCTTTCTCCTTAAGTGTGTGCTTTTGCCTCTGTGCGTGCGAAAACGCATATGCGAATGAAAAGAATCGGTGGAAAAGGAGAAGGCGGCGGAGGAGGAGGCGACAGAAGAAGAACAGCGTATCGCTTTCTGCACCTCTCGTTTCCAAGGATATAACCGGTGCGTGCTCTCTTCCCTTCGTTTTCAACGTCCCTTTAGTTTATCCCGGTTCACCAGCGAGTGTATAGTGTGATTATTTGAGAAGCGATCGGTGCACCGCACAATATCGTAAGTTCGTTCCTCGACGTCGGGAGGTCCTTCAAGAAGCGAGTGAGAAGAAGCCATCCGGCAGGAGATTCGTCAAAAAAGTTGTTTTTGTGCGGACGCGAATTAGAGACCACTTTCGAGACGTAAATAACGTGGAGCTGAACGTACGCGCAAGCAGGCTGCACTTTTCAACGCAAAAGAAGAAACGAAGTTTAATTACCCGCTTTTCCCCTGTTCGAAGAATACTCCAAACCCTCGAGATTGTTGCAATCAGCCTCCAGCGTACACGACAGAACGGACGTCGAAGATCCAACGAAGTTGAGACGCGTCCCACCCAATCGGTCCTCTCGAATCATCGTCGTGGAATCGTCACTTATCGGACGAGGGGAACGAAGGAACGGACGAACTATCCGTGGACCTCAGCGCTGCCGCCCGCTGGAATTTCTCCTGTCGTCGCTGCACATAACCTCTCCCTCTTTCCCTCATCTCTTGATCGTTCTCTCTCTTTACCACCTATCATCTCTCTGTCCCTGTTATCGTTCGTATATCGCCTTCTCTGTCACCCTTGTCTTCAACGCTTGGCTCGTTCGCCTATTTCGCTTCGAAGGGAAGAAACGTGATCAACATTCCCGTGTTTCGTTGAACTCATTGTGCGCGCAAGTGACACGGCCGCTTTTAATGATCGTGGTCGCGGAAAGTGTTCGCCGGTCGTGCTGCTCGTATGGTTGCCTGGTGAACCATTCAGCAGCGCGTGGATATCCGCAGTCGAGAGTCGATCATCGGTGATCGAGACATCAACGGTGATACACGCTCGATTCCGGCGTCATAGAGCGCAGTCGATTGCCATTGCACGTTGTCCTACAAGCGAACGAAGAAGAGAACGACAGGCGATAATGGGTACGCCGTACACTGGAACGTTGGTAGATGTGAAATAATATACACGAAGCTGTTGTCTCGAACGCACGCGACGCATCGTGCTCACAATTTTTCTCCATCGACTGATTAAACTATTGCACGAACGGTCTTGAAGGCCCGTAATTTCGTATCTATGCTCCCCGACGCGAGAACAGGCGGTTATCGTTACTTCGTACCGGCGGCGTATTTATCGAACGATACAACGAAGAATCGGGGAGCAAGAGTGCAACCATGCGTCGCTGTACCTTGAAACGTCACAGATCACGCTGGACGAACTCTTGAGCGAGATCACGAGACGCGCTGCGGCTGCCGAAGCATTCAACCTGGCGAAATCGTCGAAGAGACGCAAGACGTATCTTGGGGAGCACTGGCTGGCGCTCACACGAATATGAGCATGACTCTCGTCCGGAATACGTTCAAAGGTAAGAGTTCTGTGCTTTATAACCTACAGACGCGTGCTTCGTTTTTCGCGGCTCGCGATGTTCAATACTGCGCATACTCTGTTGCGGAAACAATCTTTTAAGGAAATTAATAGTCACCATAGATAGATGTCAACCCGTTACCTCGGATAACGAGATAGCTTAAATAGATTTGTCAATGCATTTATTTATATGCTAAAAGCAGTGTGTAAAAGAGTGATGGTTAAGTATTGCACTTTGATCGTACAACTATATTTAGACACGTAATGATACGTGTACTGCATAACGTTGATGTTAGATTGTTGTTTGTAGATTTTTCCCCAGTGATGCAGTTGCTTGTTTAAAAATTCATAAACTAAAAAAATCTTCGCACGTGATTGCTGTGGATAAATTGTAAATGTTTCAGTTTATGCGTGCGCCTTCACGAGCATAGCCGAACGCGCCTTGCGTTTAACACACGCGTGCGATTCACGCATGCGCGTTGAACCCGTGAAAATTTCGCTTATTTTTGGTAGCGTTAAATCGTGACACAAACGTTGATATATCCTATAGTAATCAAACCACTGAAACACATCAATTAAACACATCTCAATCTTCGCTGTATAACGCAATAACACTTTGTCCTTATTCTTACGAAATTCATCACGCGATAACGTTGATACACGTGCGCGACTTCAAAGAAAGACGCAAAACAGATTGAAACACGTTGCCATCGATAAATTATATAAACTTATCCATTAACAAATAGAAAAATTCATGTCAGCTTCGTGTTTAATGGGATGTTTGCTAAAGTGAGATCTTGTAAACAATTCGTGGAACACGTCGAAGAGACACGTTCGACGCGAAATCTCGGCGCGCCTGCACCTTAACCTTAACGTGGCGGTGACGGTGGCTCTTTCTCAGGCGGAAAGTATTTTTTACTTACTAAGATTTATTGGCTTTCGCAACTTTGCGTTGATTCGCAGACATTTTTTTTATCGCTCACGAACGTACTGGCGTCGCGTCACCAAACGACGAACCCCGACGATTTTTCGTGATTCACGGACGGTGGAGTTTGTGTTCAGATGAACTTTAGACTCGACACGTACTACTTTCGTGGCGCGGATGCGCGAAATGAATTCAGAACAGGCACTCTGTTCGCGATGGTAATTTCCTTTCGAATATTTTTCTTTGGCCCTTCGACCTGGAAAATTTTCTTACCGCGTATCACGATATTCACTCTACAACCTATGTGGGTATCGCGAGTTGCAAATGGAGCAATGTTTGGATGAGCAGTGGTGTTCATATCTTGCCCATAAGCGTAGAATAAAGGACGCCTAAACTGTTATATTTGTAAGGGAAACAATTAACAATTTTCCCATCAATTCTCGTTGCAATAAATAACTAGTTTTCGATTAAATAAATCTCTATCTAATTTTGGAGTGTCGCATATCTTTCAGACAGTGGTGCCACTAATATTCCTTGCTACAAGGAACTTCGATTCTCCATTCACTTAATTTTCAAACATCCAGTAAATTTTGACAGCGGGAATGTGTAATAGAATACTTAAATAATGATATGCTACTACAACAAAGGACTCCAAGCTTCATGGAAACAAGCTTCCATTTAAACTTCCGCAGAGGCACTGACGTAGAACGTAGCATTTCAAACATTTATTTCTAAAACAAAGATCTTTAACAACCCCTCCACAACGTTTCTCTTGAACTTACCACACAATACCCCTAAATTGCCGCACAAACTATAATTTAATTAATCTAATGGCGCGTAATTAACGTGTCCATATTTGACCCTGTATAAAACATTGCTCGTCATAAATCAGGCTACGTTATCTGGGCCACCCTCTCAAACTATTGGCAATGTGTTAAAATTTCATTCACCCGAAGTTCCGCCGACATACTCTAAACTTCTTCACGCATCGGCGTAGAACTGTCTACGAGAACAATAGTCGTCGCGACCAAAGGCCATACGGCAGATCTTAAGCGGCAGAACCAGAATTCGGGCACACTCGTGGAAAAATTTCCCTCGGTCTCCGTGGCGTGCTGCCAATCAGTGAAACGTCAGAAGCGGAGTTTCCTTAGCGTCCGTACCAATTCACACAAGTTTACAAACGATATCGGTAATCAGACCAGCCTTCGCCTCGTTCGCCAGAAACGTAACTCGACACTCGGCGAGGCCAAGATCAGCGTTGCCGGCGTTCCATCGTGAATTAACGTGTCCGATACACGGCGATTATCGAGCAAGCCGGCTCTGCGAGGGACGCCGTGCGAAAATATTTACCGATTCGTCGGGCGGAAACTCTATTTTTGAGGGTGTACGGAGTAGGAACGCGTGGTCGCGTCGCGCCTCGACGAAAGGATTCCTCGTTCCGGCGACGGCCATTCAATCGATTTTCCTGTTCTCGATGAATCGAGGCCGTAACTCGTTGTGCTATTCGCCAATCTGCCCTCGGGTAAATATTTACCCCGTGCGAACGAACAACCGGTCCTCGAGTATTTTACGGAGTCCTGTCCTCGATTTTGTCCGTGAAATCGGGTAAGGGTTGGTTTCCTTAGTTCCCTTGATATTGCCGCGATATACAACTTTGTATTCGTCGTCGTTAGAATTGTTAATTTCTGTCGCTGGAACCTTCGGTGAATTGTTTTCGGGGTACGGGAAGATTGTGGAGTGGATCGCGGGATGGATTCTGGAATTTCTCCGAATCTTCTCACCTCTGAACGATCTGAGAATTCACGCCATACCTAAATCATATATCGGTCATTTTGGCGTGATTCTGCAGCTTTGAAATCAGTGTTCGCGTCACGAGTCTCGACGAATTCCTCGACTCGTTTTCGCGGCACTCTTTTGTTTCGTGGCGCACGGAGAGTACATTGTTCTTGTCGACAGATAAGAAGCTCTTCCCCATATATAATACCGCGATGAATGACGCTACTGTATCGGCGGCAGCACACGTCGTATGCAGTTCACTAAGTCATCCGTGCGCGTGCTCCTCATCCTTTTCTCTCCTCGCTTCCGTTATCTCCTGCCGCGGCCGGTTATCGTGGTGCCGTCTGTTTCAGTATTTTTCAACGAAACGCGGACGAATAATCGAGTTGCACGCGCGAACCGTCGGCGTGATTGCGAAAATGTTCAGTTTCCGCTGCGAACAATGGCGAAGGAGAGAGATCGCCGCATCTCGGGGGAAGCTGGAACGTTGTTGTTCTTTTTGGAGCTGTTCACGATGAGGATGAAGATAGAACGTTTGTTAAAACGAGTGCTTTCAAGATGGGGATAAGTTTGCTGAGTTAACGTCACGTTATCTTGAAGTAGGAGATCGCTTTCAGAATTTTTGGTTTTTTTAAATCGTAGTAGGATCCTCGGAATTCAAACGTGCAGTTGCCTGTGCTACAGTTGAAAGATTATTGTGGAAAGGGTGATCGATGCAATTCTTTTGGCTACTGTTAATTATTAAAATTGCTTCAACGGACGTGGTATCGGACCGATGGAATCCTTAAAAGTTTTGGAGAAATAAATGATAAAATACTGTGCTCGTAACTGAAAGTTCGAAAACGAAACCGAGATGCGTAACACTGTTATACTGTTGTTATACGACTTGACTGGAAACTAAGGTTCATCGAAGTATTGGAAAATTTGTAAAAATGAGCATGCTATCTCTCGGTATTGGGAAAAGTTTTCTTCTAGCATATAGGATTATCCTTTTTCGCTACTGCATTTCGCGCAATATCATCTTTCGTGATATTAAACTGTTTTACAAGACTTTAATATCTGAGTTTTCTTCATAATTAAATTTTGTTTTGAAAGACAGAAATATCTTACTGTTAGTGCATGAACTAAATTAGGTCTCTCTAATCATTTCTGATAACATATTTCATCGGGGCAGAGCATAATGAAAATTTCGCAAGATCAAATCATTGAGGTTTAATTGACGCAGTGAAATACACTTTTTAAACAGTAATTGCGATTAGAGGAGAAATATACAATTTTCGTTGGAGCTACAAGTACGTTGCACGAATACAATATAATATTACCAGACAGTCATTTGGTTTCATTAGGGTTACACTAATTTTGGAATAATTACACGAAGCTTCAATTACATACAAATATCTTTAAGCGGTGCACGCTAAGTGCACGCACGGTTGCCTAGACTTGCAAAGTTCTCAAACACGACAAAAGAGTAATTAACTCCATTCGATGGCACGAGGTCGCCCCAGTGGCTGTATTTACTCGGTTGTTTCATTGCAGTTTCTATGTATGTACCTTGATGCATTTCGCATCGCGTGCACATTAAACGAACCTTCAATTGCTTTGTTTTTTGACTTTCTTTCAAATTAATATCGGACTCCACCTATCTTGGTAAACAACAAAATTAAAAGAGCAAACAATTTCTGCAAGAAAACGAAATGAATCATTTTTGTTAATTAATTGATTGCTTTCTTTCGAGCTCAAAGAAGTTGAGTAATTCCAACGAATATAACAAAATTGTTTAACGCACTAATCACTTCGCTTAATCTGTGTTTAAATGAAACGCAATTTGATTCCCAATCTAAAGTGAAACATAGAATAGCGATGCACGTCGCGTTAATTTTCGTGGAAGCCGTGGATAGCCACTAACCGTGACCCATCGAATTCATTCACGCAATTACAATGTACAACGATAAGGAAATGTGACGTAATTATTGTTTTCGCTTACCGATAGCCAAGTAACACATTCTCACCCACATTCGTCTCGCGTATATCATCCCTCTTTCAACCTGCACCAATATCGTTCAAAATTTCTTGAACAAAATATAGAAAAGATTCCGCAATTCTTCTTTTAATTATTCGATATACAACTGTTATATGTACCTAGCGTCAGATTCCTAACGAAAAATTCCAATCGACAAAGAACTTCGTTCACCCTTATACGAGAGCAACTGTTCTATAATATGGTCTCCCTATCAAACGAAATATTGTTATTTAATTGAAAGAGTCCAACATAAATTTTTAAGAATTGCTGCTAGTCACTCAGGCAGACCCATTGATACAAGAGAACACAATTACCAACCTTTTATGAGCAGTCTTAATTTAATGTCATTAGAAATGCGACGCATCATATCTGATCTTATGTTCGTGTATAAATTAATTAATGTTCTTTCCTGTCCTGAAATTCTTGAGCAAATGAAATTCTATATTCCTGCATCCAACCTCAGGAAACATGATCTTTTTCAGATTCGGTACCATCGCACTACTTATGCTCAGAATAGTACAATAAATAGGATTTGTAGGAATACCAACGATGTATCGTCTGACATTGACATCATTGCCGCAAGTCCATCTAATTGTAAGCTCAAAAGTCAACTCATTTGGGTATTATTGAACCGTTAACATATGTGTCCTTACTTTGCGAAATTCTACTGTCAATTTTGTCTGTCTATAAATAAATAAATAAATAAATAAATAAATTTCCCCCCGCGGCATTCAGAAATCTATGCAAGTTAAAGGCAAAAGGATGCAAACAAGTGCATCCAATCCATCCGCTTTCCGCAATAGCTCGACATCCTCGTCGTTTCGTGCTCGTCCAAATATTTCTGAACGAGTGATCGCAGCGGCAGCCCATAATTGCCGGCAATAAACCATTGTTTTCTTGGCAAAGAGACCACCAGTCCAGTGAATCATCCGTGACCCGTTTTACACGATTTCGACTGGTCTCCTGTTCGCAGTACGTATTTGTCCCGTGATCCTCGACGATTATCCCGTCGAACAATCGGTATCGATATGCCACTGCACAGTACGGGGATAAAGAGATGAACCTCTGGACGATTCACGCACGTTGATTCATCGGGAATTGACTTGCAGAGGTGGTCTTCGGCATCTTGGATGAATAATCGCTGGCCAATAAATGGGCGGCGGTGAATTTTTATTGCCTCCACCTGAAACGTTCTCGATGTCATTCGTCGGCTTGGCTCGTCATTCCCATTCAACGGTGGCCATTAATTATCGCACTATGGAAACAAGCTGTTCCTCTTCGAACACCTTTATTTCGAGAGTAATGATTCGTTGCGAGGAAGGAAGGGAGATCGGCAATTACTGCCATGGTTTTCTTTTTTAAATGTATGCGTCCTTTTGTTTTTCTTTCTTTTTGTGGATAGGAGAGATTGCACTCGTTACGCGCGCAATTTTCGTTTCTCTCGGATTAATCGACGAAGTTGATACGGCCAATTGGTCGACATTTAGTCCACGACCAATTGGTGCACGCGTTCCATTGATTGGCCGGCGCGTACACATGATGCCGTGGAATAGCCGTGCCATTTGTGTTCAATCAGGAACGTTGCCGAAGATTTACCGCAATCGAAGCGTTCCTTTTAAACGTCGTTTGGGAATGACCGCTTCGCGACGCTATTTTATTTGCCAATTATTTCCCTGATTCTCTGTGCAGATTCTACACACTCGCGGGAACCTAATCTGTTTTATTAGCAAATGGGGTAACTTCCGTATGACGATACCTATAGATTTATCAGCTACCCAAAGCTACATAATAAAATAATTGCGTAAATAAATAACAAAATAATGCCCGCCGGCGAACGCAGCAAGCAATCCGCGTACCGTATTTTGAAACAAAATTCGGTACCGCCATAAAACCGAAACTCACGCCCAGAATAAGAAAGAGAAAAGAAGGATCGCGGCAGGTGGCGGCAAAATGGTGCAGCATCTACCTAAGACCGCCTAAGAGCGGTACGCAGCGGAGCACAGCAGTGCACAGCGGTACAGATTAAAACTATCATACGCGTTACATGTGTATACGCAATCGTATCAGCCTTCCGCCAAACATTCTGTTCGACCATGCGTCAATAGAATAATCGAGGCTGGGAACGCGTGTTACGAATCGTTTCTGGTCGGAGCGTCGCCAGGAAAGTCGTCGAGAAGTGGTTTAAACGTTGTGGAAGATGGCGGCCGCGCCCTATCAGGCTCAATGACCTCTCCGACAAATCGTTTACTTCGCACGCGGTGGCGGCGTCAACTGGATCTTCGGCGCCGTGCGAACGCGCCTTTATGGCCTGCGATCCACGTTGCACGGGGGGTGACGTAAGCGGGCTTTTATCCTTTTACTTCGGCCAAGGTGTTGCCCATCCGACGTAAACGCGGGGAACCCCCCTTTTTCTTTTTCGTTCCTCCGTCGTTTCACGGTTGTTCGACGAACCCGCCCACCGTGTGGGTTCTGTTTCTGGAGTCTCGTAACGTTTTCCGGTCCGACTGAATCGATCTCTTGGGATCCTTCGCCTTGCTCTCTCCCTCTCTGCCTTTTCCTTCGTCCCCTCTTTCATTCACGCGTACTCGTTGAAGCGTGGGGCGTTATGTAGTTCGTTTTTCGAGCAGCGAAATGATTTATATCTTGGTCAGGGTGAACTTTTCTTCTTTCGCCTTTTCCTTTTGGGATTGCGTATCTTCGTTTTCTGTTTCTTTTTTTTGAGGGGGTTGGAGCTTCCTTGGTGCTCGTTAATGGAGTGATTATTCGAGGGTCTTTTTTGTTGTGCAATATTCGTTTCTGGGATGGAGACGTTTTGAGTTGTATTTTGTAGATGATGGTTGAGATATTGGGAACGTTGGTCGACAGAATTTTAACCCTTATGTCGATACCCGGGTGAACACTTTGCTTTAATATTTATAATTAGACCCCTATTCTTTGGACATTTTTACTGCCAGCTGGAAGTGTGAGTGAAGCTGTGACAGTAGCCGGGTATTAACATAGGGGTTAAATTTAACTTTCGAGTGTTTGGTAATTCACGATGGAGTTGTTATTCTTTGCGGTCAGCGATCGACTTAACACTTTTTTTTACGATAATGATTACGTCAAGCTTTTGCGGTTGCACGCTTGTGGTTGCTTCTGGGGCAAGTAAGGAGTTTGTTACAAAAGCTTAGGCATTGGATGCATACAATGATATGATTGATCAAAAAATTCTCCCCCGAAAAGTATATACATACCGTGCGAATGTTTAAATAAAATAACAAATAAAAATGATGCTCGTTTCATTAAAACAGTATCGCACCTTTATATTTTTACGTGTTCGTGGGCAGACGATCGGTGGCGTTTCCTCTGATAAATACCTCGAACGTGAACCACGTAACTGCGATCTTTAAAAATAGAAACAATGAGACACGCGGTTTAATGCAGACACTGGCACGTCGTCTAGAGAGAACGGCAGACAGTTTACCGAGGAATTGCGAGGTGAATTCACGTGATCGTTAGCCGATACACGTGTCTTTCTGCTAAATAATTATCACGACGAGCGCGTGACTCCTTCGAGGCGTTCGGCGAAAACGCGCGTGGAAGCGCTCCTTGCCACGTGACAAATTGGTTTCCCTTTAATTCACGATGGAGAGCCGAGTGAAACTCGGTCGGTCGCATTTATTTCGGGAAAATTCGTGCAAGGTTTACTTGGAAAACTTGAGGAAACTTGTAGTAAATTCTTCGCATTTCATTGGAAAATTGTTACTGCGTTCCTCAAACCAATTGATATTACCGTCAACTAAATACGAGAGCACGAATGAAAGCAATCGGCAGGAACGAATTGGCATAGTCGATTTTGTCAATTCCGTCGTTAACAATGGTTAGAAAAGTTGATATAAAAAAATAATATAAATTAAATACAATTTTTAAAGCGATTTACCTTGAATTTCACCAACGTCAGCACCATTCTACAACTTGTATAATTATACAAGTCCCTTATTGTTCCTACATTGATGTACGCTTCAGTCGTGTGGTGTCCTAGTGCAAAATATCGAATTACATTTGTTGAGGGCATACAACATAAGTTTCTTCGATACATTTCGTTCAAAATGAATCTACCACTGCATAGATTCAATCACGACTATGTTCCAATCATGGACCTGCTCAACCTTCGATCCCTTTACTTAATGAGGATCTATCAGGACATTATTTTTATGTACAAGATACTAAATAATCATTTTAATTGCCCTGATCTATTATCTTTGATAGACCTTGCGATACCTTGGAACCACTTCAGAACTAACAGACTCTTCCACACACCTTTTCATAAAACTGAATATGGAGCGGGATCAACAATATCCAGGATAGCCACTCTATGCAATAACTGTGACCACTCACTTGACTTTTTTTCAATGAGCTATTCAGCATTTTGCGCTTAACTCAAAAATTTACTATATATTTTTTCTTGATGCTCAGTCTTAATTATTCAACTTTATGTTCTCTCACACCATAATATGTGTACTCATTATCATTGTAAAAGGCGTTTGCCGTCAACAAACAAATAAATAAATAACGAAGAAAAAGAAAAGCGACGGGGCTGGTATCGTAGAAGCCGTCGATTCTACTGCAGACTGGAATAAGCAATTTCTCGAATCGAAAATGTCGCACATAGCGTCGACCCATGTTTTGCAACCATTCTTAATGCTTCTTTACCGCGATAAGATAAACGACGCAGCAGTGCCATAGAACGATGGATCGTTTAGTGTTTTGGTCGCGAAAAATTTGATAACGTCCTCCACCAGATGTTTCTCGTTCGTTCGTTCATTCTCAGCGTATATTTCTCTAAAATGTTTGCCATTCATTCGCGAGTCGGTCGTGATCACGAAACGTACGATTTCGGTCTAAAATGAACCGCGCACACTTTGCAAAATCGTTCAGCCAATATTTACCAGGAACCCGCGGGCAAATAAGATTTCGCGAGGATCAACGATCGCAGACAAACTCGTCGAGAACTCGAATTTCTCGGAAGCCCTCTCGTGACAATTGATCTGACGGATGAAAGCTGCCCACTTGTACGCAATCGGCACACCACTGTACATACTTCGCGCGATAATCTCAGGAAACGTGCAGCGGCATCTCGAAATTGCACCCCGTTTCCCCGACGCGAAGTTTCGTTACGAACGCAAAGGCGCACAGTAAATCTTTGGGGCGACACGTTCATAATTCAACGGGCGGAGTATCGGTAACGGCATCTAAAGAACACGGGATCGGCAACGAAAATAATTCCTCCGCGGCGAGAGCACAATGAACGGGGCGAGAACGAGAAAAACAATCCATCGATTTCCGCCTTTCAGCTGCGAACTTTCCTACCTATCAGCGGCGAGTCGCATCCCGCTTTTTCAACGGGAAAGAGGGAACACGCGAATAAAAATCAAATACGCCGCGGGTCGCCGAGCCGGTTGCGGTTGTTCCGAATCGGCGCGCGTGCCGCGATAGAAGATGTATTTCAGAGAGAAAAGGCTTTGGTATTCCTAGCTGGAAACGCCGTAACGACGTCGTTAAAGCCGTTTACCTGCGTGCCAGCCGGCTCTATTTGCGATTCTTCTCTGCTAGTGATCGCAACGATTGTGCAAATAGCCGGGCCAATCGATGGAGAAACGTTTGCTCCATTTGTACGGGGCTAATGGGGGATGAGTGTTTCCGTTTTCGGCCTTGTTTCACGGATTTCGTAAATCGTATAGGGTTATGGCATTCTGTGTTGGCGACGTCCAACGATTAATGCCATGTGAAGATATATAATCGATAGGGAAATTCATCGCTTTTGTATAGAAAGAAATGAATTGATGGAATTAAGGGAGAAGATCGGGAATTTCATTTTTTCGACGTAACAGAGTAGGAATTATTGTGGACGAGGTATTTAACAAGTGGTTGAAAAATAGATAAATGAAGACTTGAAAAATAATTGATACAAGAAAAACGAAAAGCTTTAAAAATAGAATAGAATATAAAAATAGTGAAATAATGCTTTAGATAGACACGTGCCCCGTGCAAATAATTAAACAGTTTCGCCTGGAACGGTTACATCATCGTCCCAGGTCCAGCATCTTTTCAATTACTATCAAATCGATGAAATGGAACCTTCTGCAAATCGCCAGGCACATTATTGGCAATCGTGTCGATCGTCCCGCGGTCTCAGAACCGCATGAATCTGAGATTGCGCGATATTACTTACAATTTGCTAGGCCAGTTTCTGCATTCCACTGACGTCATTGGTGGCGCATCCTCTTCCCTCGAGGACAGCCGCCGTAAGATACGCATCTGCCAGCAGTCTCGATTGCTTGGACGGTCCACGCTCGAGATAACGTCCATCCATCCTGGCTCGACTTATCCTGACTGCCCCGATAGGCGCACAACGTATAGACGAGTTTCAGCAACTCGTGCACAGTTCATCTCATTTTTCTTTCATCTTCACGGGGCGAAGAAGAAAGTTCCCGGGCGAAAAGTTTGCGCTGCTTCCGCGTTACGCTCGCCGGGCAGGGGATTAATAATTGAACGACCGAAATTGAAAGGCTACAGTCGTGGAATTGTTTGGCAGCTTCCTCCGGCCTTTGTAATTGCAATTGCACGCTTTTCACGCGCAATAGAAATAGAGATAATTCAGCGTAGCGTCCGTCGAGAATATTATTTCGCCGATACTATTTCCATTATCACTGGCGCGCTGTTAATTGGCCTGTTCTACTGATCAAGATGCGGCGTCTAAATTTCCAAGAACCAGGACAAAACGGGAAGGCTATTAACCGCGGACTAGAATTTCCCTCGGTTCTGAGAAAAGAAATTATTGAACAATTCCACTCTTGCAATAAATGTGGCGCCGTTCTCGCGTTCAACATCCGTACGTCGATGTCGACGAAAGAAAGGAGACTTTGTCAAGAAAATGGTGTAAATGTTCGAGAATAAAATTCACATTGACCAACGACTCCACAAAGTTACGGATTATTATTATAGATAATAGACATAGACTCTAAGTAGCCATTCACCCTATCCGTCATTCGCGATGAACGATTAAAAGCGTGTTCACCTCGCAGATACACCTTTTATGCCCGATAAAAGGGTTATTAGCGAAGAATCGCCATCGGTGTCGTGACGACACGTGCGGCGCTCGAGCGCTCTGATTGGCCAGTGTTTTTCATTAATAACTCAAAACTAAAGCTGCAAAGCACATTTTGGTCAAGGAAAGGTTGTTCAGAATCACCCCAGCTATCCCCCATTTCCGGCAAGACCCACAGTTAAGAGACATCCTGTATATATATGATCGAGATCATCAAACGGTACACACGTACAGAAGGAAGGCAGGAGAGGTCACGGCTCTGACCCATTTCGACGTTTTATCGGGCCAGAACGCGAGCAAAGTTCGCGCCTCGCGGTGCACGGAGGCCCATGCTTCGTGGAACGAGATTACATACGTGACTTCCGTTTTCCTCGTCTCTTGTTTTTCCGCCGAACGCCCCGTGGCTCCCTTTGTGTTTTCTTTTCTCGCCGGAGTTCGCGGAGGCTGTGGAATTCGATCGGAATTGGAAGCATCTCACCTCGGTTTCGTTATTTTTCAGTAATATTTTTCGGAGCAAGTCGAGCCGAATTAATTTCATTTTCTTTCCCGTTCGTCCTCTTTTTCTATTTCCTCACTTTCACATATATTTTTCTTTTTAAAACATATTTCATCCCCCAAGTACCAGTATAATCTTAGATTTTTCGTGAAAACGATATTTTTACTCCACTGCGCGTTTACCATCGTTCACAATTTAATCGTTAATATCGTTCACGGAATCTTCCTCTTTTTTATCCACGTCTGAAGGGATCAGTCAAAGATTTTTGTCGACCGTCGTCCGAAAATTCTCAAGGATATACAGATCCATCGTTGACCTTCGTGGCAAGGAATGCTTGAACGTGATCGAACGATCCACTTGTGTAAACCGGCGAAAGTGTTCGACGAGGCTGGCACGCGGTGAAATTTTATCTTGGCCGGCGATTTGCCAAATATCGAACGGTCGCTTGTACAACAATTTTTCTTCCGACTCGAACGACACACTTTTCTGCCCTTCTTGATTGCCAAAGAAAATTCGTTCAACGCGCGGTTAACCGTGTAACGCGCAAGTAATTCAAGGATCATGAAACTCTTTATTATTATCATCCCCCGTTTGCAAGCAAGGAAAAATTGTACTTCCAAGAACCTCGCGACAGCGGATAAATTAATTGCCTTACTCGATTAATCGGAGGCGTGCAGTCACGATAATATTATCCTGTTCAAAATTATCTCCTGATTGTAGAGTGGTCGTGGGTCTTTCTTTTCCCCAAGAGACCGAATAGGTAAACCATCGATCACGTCGAACGCTCCTCTTCTTCCGCTTGGGGAAATGAAAGCGACGGAAGCACTTTACTCCATTTCACGTACGTACTTCGCGATGGACTAAATAATTGACCGCGCAAGTCGATTCTAATCGGAGCACAATCGCGTTAAGCTACCCGATGAAATAATTGGGCGCGGATAGAAAAATTTGTAAAAGATAGTACATACACGCGTGTCGTTTGCCACTTTAGACAGTGCACGAGACGCTCGCGATTGTATGTTTACGAACGTCGGAGTGAACGACGCAGAATACGTAGTTCCGTCTTCAATTGGTCTCGTCCACAAAGATATTCCCGTTCCACGTTTCACGATGATCGTATCTTAAAGAGCGTTACAAACAGCGTTCGATATCTTCTGAATTTTACCGACAGTGTATCCTTCGCCCGTTGTCGCCGCTCGTAAAGATTTGCCCGCCAATATTCCTCTCGTCTTTTTGCCTTGCTTCGCGATTTGCCGCAATCATCTCTGCAGAATCAACGATTCTGTGCGTAGCCAGACTAAAATTGAACTCGTACAAATGAGTCGGGAACAATTCGACCGCGGTTTACTCAGAACTAGCACGATCCTTCGAAGGCTCTACCATACTTCTTAGACACTCCATTGCTCTATTTCTTATCTGACCACAGTTGCTCCGCCCTGTAGATAATTGTCGACTAAAAGGCCGGCACTCCTTTCCTGAAACGCCTGTGAAAACAACCGTATCGCATGGGGAAACCGAAAGATATAGGTAAAAGGCAGCCAATTAATTCTCCCCAGCCAATCGCAAAGCCGGCCAGAGAGAGAGCTCCACTGTCAACCCTTGCAGCATGAAAAGTATATTCGCGTGGAAATGAGAAACTCGCCAAGCGAACTTAAAAGGAAAAAATCATAATCACACCCGTGACAAACTCGTTCACGTGTATCCCGCTGCCAAACTAAATTCCACCGCGTTCAACGAAAACTACCCACAGAAAAAAGAAAAAAAAATAAAATCGCAACGCGTTCAAAAACGCGTCCACCTCGCCGTTCTCCATTACGCGGCGAAAAATCCTGGGGAAAATCGTAGGCGTAAAAATGGAGCAAAAAAAAGGAAAAAAAGAGAAGCAGCCGTAAAACGGGAAACCCAATTGCAAGCGAAGCCTCTTCCGAAACCCCCTAAAACGCAATCGCCCCGTAACGAACGCATATACGTATACAACCACCCACGCTGCTCTATATCCCCTGTTATCTCGCACGGTACAAGCGGCGTATAGCGGAAAGATAAGGCAGAACGCGGTGGAAGATAGAGAGGGACGCTGAATAACGTAGTGGCGCACGTGTGTTTCAGGTTGCAACGAGGACGAGGCAGCAGGTGTCGTGAACGCCGAGGTGGGCGGAGGTTGCGTGGCCGGGGCGCCAACCACAGGAAGTGCCGCTGGAGGTGGTAGCGGGACAGGTAGCGAGGCGTGCGGCGGCAGAGGCGGCAGAGGAACAGGAGCAGGAGCAGGAGGTGGTGGACGCGGCGGGGGCGAGGGCGGATCGACGAAACAGGGTGGCGAGAGGTGTCCACAGTGCGGCATCCTCTTTTGGGACGTCCACGTGCTTCAGCTCCATCTCGAGAATACGCACAAGACCTCGTACGCCATCGACAAGAACGATCCCAACGCTCAACTCCTCCAAGTGGTGAGTGAAACTAACGCCAAGGACGGGAGGACTCCATTGTTCCCCGTGTATTATCGATCATGCGCCAGACCCGCCTGCGAGAGTGCTCCTTTCTTTGCAGCCGTGGATTTTTTCTTCTTCTCTTCGTTTTATTTCCTTTTTATTCGTTTCTATTTCGCGTGGACGCGCCGGGGACGACGGACGTTCTGCACATTTTGTTAAATAACTGTGTTATTGATTGTCCGTTGGCAGTTGTGGCGAACTTTGATCGCGGCACTCTAGTTAACGCTGGGTTGGTTTATTTATTTTAGTGAGGGTAGATTTCGGGGGATTATAGGGAAAGGAGTGGAATAATTTTGCAGATCTTTGAATGCGTGGGCTTTTTAATGTCGATGCGACACGTGGATGAAGGTAAACTACTTTTTCTGTTGAAACTTGTTTTCCGCGATATTCGGAAGCAATGAATAGGTCGGTCTATAATCGCTGACGATTCCAGGTGATAAATAGTGTACGCAAGAATTGTAACGTTTCTCTTTTCTACGCTGGCCGTTGAAAAAAATCATATTATTTTGTTGCTAGAATATAATATCGCAGAGAGAGAGTGAATCATCGGTAAATTTATGTAAGACAGTATTAGCCGTCGCACCTGTGCGAAGAACCGAAACAGCTTATACTCGTAATTAAATATCGCGAACCTGTAATCGAGTTTGTAACACCTTGTAAATTCCAGCTTCTCTTTGTCGCTTTATGTAGTTCACGGCTCTAACAGGAAAACCGCGGTCGTGCGTACTTGAAATAAAATAGGTTGACTCGCATTTTTCACGTGCCGGAGTACGCCTTTCTAGAGTAAAGTGGTTCAAGAACAAAGAGATTTTAATTAGCATGAGGCCATCGTTTGAAAAGTACACGCAATGACAGCCTTGAATGTAATCTTGTCCCCAGCTATTTTGCTGTTTCACTTTGTATTCGAAAGAAGCTATTAAATTTAACGAAGGAAAAATGTCGGGGAAGATTCGTATAGGAAATTGTATTCTTTCATGGGATAGTAAACATAACACCGGGCATTATTTTTCTTTCTCTTCTGCAAACGTAACGCGATCGAAGGGCGAACATTTATCGCGAATGAATCGATAATGCAATTTAATTGACTAATCAATGAATTCTGTATTTTTGTTTCCAGTCCTGCACGGTGTGCAGCAAGACTTTTGCAAACGTCTACCGACTCCAGAGGCACATGATCAGTCATGATGAGAGTGCCCTGCTTCGTAAGTTTAAGTGTCCCCATTGCGAGAAAGCCTTCAAGTTTAAGCATCACCTCAAGGTACTACGAGTGCACCCTTATTTTTCATTTCTCATTCGTACATCGTTATTTCTTTCCTTTGGTTTCTCTTCTGATAGTATCTCTACCACACAGCACTGCTTGATTCGATATAATTTGCTCCTGTAATGGATATGAATGAATCTTTCTAACTAGAGTACTCTGTATGTGTTATAATTTCCTTTAAAAAAAAGAACAAAGAAAAACCAAATCATACATAGAATGCATGGATCAATATATTTCCATTGGAACGTTTATTCCTTGACTTTCAGCTCTTAGATGTTAGTCACTATCTTTCGATCGAAATGATCACCATTCTTTCCTTCTCCCCCTTTTCGTTTCACATTTTAATTTCCGTTTTTGCACTCTGATTTTTGTGTCCAGGAGCACCTCCGTATTCACAGCGGTGAAAAGCCATTCCAATGCAGGAACTGCGGGAAACGTTTCTCCCATTCGGGCTCGTTTTCCAGTCACACGACCTCGAAGAAGTGCCTGATAGTGAACTTAAAGAAGACCAGGCACACGAATGTGAGCAACGTGGATCGCGGGCCGAAAAAGGCGCAACAACCCCCGCCGCCGGGCCGTCGAGAGGTCGATCTGCTCGCTGCGAATAATAACACTTTCCTTCCTATCCTGCCGAAACTTTCGCCCTCGGATTATCAGGACATACAACGGGAAGGATCTGGTGAGGATCGATAACGCCATTCTATTTCACCGCAATCGTTCTGCACGCGCCCGGAAAACTCTATTCGCGAACCGAATACTTTCCATTCCGATCGGGTTTCTTATTCGATTTGCAAAATTGAAATACAGGCTCCCTTTCGTTCGCGAGCACCGGTTGTCGTTGCAGTTTCTTTTCCACAAGATTTTGCTACCTTTTCAGCTGCTTGAATGTACGATATAACGTAAGAATTCGTCATTAAGGTAATACGTCGAACGACGAACATCCCCAGTATCCGTTGATTGCGAAATAGAATACATCGAAACCTTCAATTGCAGCATGTGTAATTTAGTTCCTTTGCGCAACGCGTATCAACCACTCTGTACATTCGCGCGAAATAATGGACAATTTCCAAGAGACCCACGGCCACCCGAAATATTAATCGATCCTCGCGTCTCGATTTGCATGAAAGTAGCATCGCAAGCTTTCAGTGTGACGCGTGGCAAAATCTACACAGAATTGCTGGAGTCCGCAATAAAAGAAAGCGCTCCCTTTCCAGGTATTTACGATATGCCGACGCTGTTGCCTCAAATGATGGGCTTCGGCAGCTACTTCCTGCAGACGTCCCTGGGCAAGATCCTGAATCAGCTGCATTCCAAGAGATTGGACGAGGTAGCCGAGCAATTCGAGTCACATCGGGAGCTTATGAGCCCGGCGACGGTGAATTCCGAGGGAACAGAAGGTACAGAGGGCAAAGAGTCACCGGCACCGACTGATCCGCAGGGTTTGGACGCTGTTCGACGTATTTTAGAAACGGTGAACACGTCGGTCACGAAGCAACTGCTGGAGGCGAACGTAAGGAAACTGTCCACCTCGCCGGCCACGATGAAACGAGAGTTCGAGGAGGATTATCAAGTAAGATATTAATATTCGTATGGTTCTGTCGATGAAGAAGTGGCGTGAACCCTCGACACGTGGGCGCATTGTTGTAAAAGTTTCTCTGGATACTTCTGTTAGCCATGTGTTAGCCATGCTTTATTGAACGGTCCTCGAGGTATCGTAAAGTAGCTGAGCAGGTACCATAAAAGTGAATTGCCTTGACGGGGGTACAGACTGAGGTGAGAAACTTCTGCGACCATGTGCTGGATCGGCCATGCCTGACGTTGTAATCTGTGTAGTATGTAAAAGATTTAAGAGAGTCGGTAGTATTACGATTACCTTGCTTTACCGTAAGGATCGCAATTATTAAGACCTATCTATTTATCCTCTTCTTCTGATTTAAGAAAATAAGATCGCTTTCGAAGATTCCTTCCAAAGATAAGTGTTTTATAATTGCTGGAACTTGTCGATTAACTGTAAAGAAATGTTTGCAGGATCAGGACAGCGAAATGTCGAGCGACATGACACTTTGCCCGGACTGGTCAACAATGGATCAGTACGATTCCCAAAGCGAAGGTTTAGCAGCGAAGCTCGAGGATGTGAACCAACCCAGCGCGAGGTCGGGCTTGAAGAGAAAAGGTGAGGACAGCTCTCCGGCGGAATCGGAGGACGAGGAGGACGGTGCAGAGAATCATAACGATAACGGGAGAAGAGTTAGGGCTAGATCGTTGATAGACGACGAGCAATTGGCTGTTCTCAAAGGTTACTACGCCATTAATCCTCGGCCGAAGAAGGAGGAGATCATCATGATCGCCAATTACATCAATTTCCCCACTCGCGTCGTGCAGGTGCGTATTTTTATTTCCGCAGGAAAACATTTTGCACGTGAATCTGTTGTTAGGGGACAAATGAAAATGGAGAAGAAATTGTTTGATATATTTATTGTTGAATGGAATCTTTAAGGCTCTCTAGTTGAATGAAAATTAATTTGTGCTCCTAGTTTCTTAGTTGAGTAATCCTAAAACATTATGCGACAGTATATATTTTACGTCTGAAGAGCAATTGAACGTTTTTGCTATAAATATTAAGAATTTTGCCAGTACGATGAGTATTGGCAGTTTGACGAAAATTTAATTTAATTAATATAGGGAAGATTTGTGCTGAATATCGATCATTCAATGTTCAGGTTTGGTTCCAAAATTCTCGGGCGAGGGATCGACGAGAATCGAAGATACCGCCTCTAGTGCCGTTGGCGAATCCGATCACTCACACGGCGATCGAGCAACCCTTAGATCTATCGAAGAAGGATGCTCTCACGCAATCGTGCAAGGACAACGACACTATCTCTGCGAAGCATGTGTCGCCTCCAAGTGAACAAAAGAATAAAAATCCATCGAGTCACAATCAAGAGACGGAAGATCTAGAGGATTCGCCGCTCGTCATCGACGAGGAGGAAGCCGCCGATTCTGTAGAAACGAAGCGTACGGTGCCGACAGGGGGAGAAATTGTTCCAAAGGTAATAATGATAATAATATACTTCAAACAGTATAATTCACAAATATCTACAATTTTCTTATAAATATTATTGGGACGTTAAAATTATATTTTCATGTAAATTTTTTTATTCATCTGTTGGGCATTAATAACCAAAGTAATGCAAAGTAAATTTGATATGATTACATTTCTAAATAGAACAGACGCTTGGATATTTTGTGTTGATGTGCATTTTACTTATCATATAACACGTTGATTTTCCATTTACAGAGTCAATCTCAGACAAACGTGAAAAACGAGAGCGAAAACCCGAGTCAACCAGAGGCACCGCCAGCGGCGGATGTCGAGCAGGGTGTCTACTTCTGTGATCGGTGTGACAAAACATTTTCCAAGCACAGTTCCCTAGCAAGACACAAATACGAACATTCCGGTACGTATTAAAAAAATACAAAAGCGATACATCGATTACACTTCAGACACAATTGAAAGTCCCATTTAATTTATATAATACATATAATTCCTATAACACAGAAAGACAGTTAAATACCAATTAATGATAATTTAACAATCGCCGGATTAGCATACAGCGGAAACATGTACAGTGATGCAGAATTTTCAACTCTGGGAATTCCATAGAAATCCGATCATAAATTATTTCCCGTAAATCTGAACCATGTGTGCAATTTCCAAAGATCGTCTGAATGTCCACAGGGCAAAGGCCGTACAAATGCGTGGAGTGCACAAGGGCGTTCAAGCACAAGCACCATCTGACCGAACATAAGCGACTACACAGCGGGGAAAAGCCCTTCCAGTGCTCCAAGTGCCTCAAGCGCTTCTCTCACTCCGGCTCCTACAGCCAACACATGAATCATCGTTTCTCTTACTGCAAACCGTATAGAGAATAGAAGTATTCCCGCTAGTTGAAAAAAACGAAGACTCGCTCGCTGGCTTAGTTAAGTATGTATGTACGGTCCTTTTCATTTCCTTCCAACGAACACGGGACTCGGCATTTATATAGCTGTTCGAAAGGAGCGTGACAAGGGTGATTAATACCTCGCGGTTCGAACGCGCGTGGATCACGTTAGAACGAGAATTTTTTCTTTTGTTTTTCCAAAACGAGATCTCTCGCGCTATAAATCGCGCAAAGACAAAATAAAACAAAATGCTGCGTGAAACGCGGTGAACAATAATTAGAGCCTAATAAATATATATATATATAAATATATATATTTAGCTGGGGATGTTCGAGAAATGTATATACGTAAATGAAACGCAGGTCTGGTTGAAAAGGAGCGTCGTGTGATGCGCTGCGATTTCGTTGGAAATGAACAATGAACGGGAAGAGCTTGAATAAGATGTGAATAATTAAACGATAAGGAAATCGCGGATGAGACCCGACGATCGCGACACTGTTCGAGCAACAAATGCTGCAACAGCCGTCGTCAAAGTGTCTCGTGAGTTTCTTCTCAAGTTCGTTTTCGCGCTTAAAGAATGAGGAGAAGTAGAAAGGATGGAATGGTGAAAAGGTGAAAAGAAATGAATTTTCGCGACGGCTCCAAGTCGACGAGTATGGGATAAAAAAAAAGAAACCAAACAATACGCAACGGTACCAAAAATGCATAATGCAATAATCTATTATATATTATATATAATATACATAATATTTTAGTATTTTTATTAACAAGATTATTATATATACCATGACAATAATAAGGAAACTAATTAACGTACAAATTTGTTAGCCACGTTCGCACGGGGCACGCGATGATAATACAGTCGCGAACGCGCAAACTGGCGAAGGGATATGGTAACGCGATTTAATACTTTCATTTCGAAGAGAAAGGGTTGTGCGTGTGCAATTGGATAAAATAATCATTACAAATTTCGACGTGTAAGTTATATAAGGAAGGACAGTTACGTATACAAGTAATAAACGTAATTCCCTCGGTATTTTTTAGCAAATTTGCTCTCGCTAAACAGCTAGTTTACCAAAAATTAATTAATTATAGATCTCGAGTTTCATGGAAGTAAGCTTACGTTCCTGAAACATCGATGAAACTTCTTTTTTTTTATTAGTCGTTTTGCGTGTTAGTGTAATTATTTTACTCGCTAGATTTCTCGAAAATTAAACTTCGAAACATAAACGTTGATAACTGAAAAGCGTAAGAGAATGGAAACAGTAATAGGCGCGCGCGTGCAATTGAATAAGAACGTGAAACCAAAGGAAAAGGTTAGAAGGGGTTAAAAGCACCGATGGAGGAGAATGTATTTTAATTTAAACCGCTAAAAACAAAACAACTGAGAGAGCTTAAACGCAAATTCCGATAAATCGACGAGAACGGAGACTAGAATCTCTGTCTGGCCATCACTTGCTGCGATCGAGTGATTTTTTTAAGCTCGATGCCCGAGGTCCGGTCGAGTTACGATTTATTATACGTAACGTCGAGGTGTTTCTGGGCCTTATCTGTCGGTGATCGATGCCATGACGAATAACTTTCGATCGTTGTGTACTTACTTTGAATTCCAAGTCGTCATATCGTCGGCATTCCCGTAATGTTACGTGTGAGATTCAATAAGTGCATTAACGCTTCTCTCTTTTTAACAGATCTCACGATAGATAATTAATTGTATTAGAAATTGTACATAAATTAGTTTTTACTCTCAGTTAATCCTATTCGTAATTATTCCAGTGTTCGGTATTTGTGTC